>OY728139.1:829461939-831961939 GCA_963277665.1 Viscum album | reverse complement strand
TTTCCATCATGATCACCAAATACTTCCACAAATACAATCCTCGCCACACATATCTCATCAGTCATCCCAATATCATATCAAATGTCATAAAAAGTCTCATATCTAGATCAGATAGAAGGTAGAAAGAAACGAACATATTAAAGTTGGAAACTTGGCCCTAAAACCAAGGAATCGATCCTTCACATGAAAATGTGATCTCAAAACCCCAAAACAAGACATTAATACTTCACATGAAAATGGGAAACCTTGGATCCAAACATTTATCTTTATTAACAAATATGTTTTTCTTCCATCATGAATTCCCCATTTCATTTATCATAGGTTCCATCTATGGGAAAACTATTGAATCAGCTATAACAAGTGTTATGGGGTAACCGTGGAATAAATATCCCCCCAAAATAATTCCAAGGACCACCAAATAAACAATATTTTTTAATTCAACACATAAAATAGAAAAATAAATTTGATTATAATGGAAATACACCCAAAAAGAGTGATGATGTGGGAATAGAGAAACAACAACAATTGTAGAAGAATAAATTATAATAGAAAACAAAGGAAACAACAAGATTTATGGGCTTCTGTCACATTGGGGCCTACTTCATGAAAAAAAACCACAAAAAATGAACTTTTATCAGATAATAAAAAACATATTACAATGTACATAGGGGAATAAGATGGGAATATAAAATTCATAGAATCTCTAAAACAGAAACATCCCAATAGAATCACCAGCACAGAAGGCATCTCATTTAAGAAAAACATACAACCCATGGAAAATGTGTAGGCATCCCGATCACTTCAAGTTCCAATATCATCGATCCCACAACTTCATTGGATCATTCCCAATGAAGATCATTCTAGGTCTCCAAATTTTATCAGTGGTCAAATTTCATTAACCAGGAAGAACCCATATAGTTTCCATGATGACTCACAAACCAGTGACATGTAGGGTGTCAGTGGCCCACCAGATGAGTCCACTGATGAGGATGCTAGAACAACCACCAGTGAGATTGCAACTGAAGAAAGTGATTCTCAACATCTAGTGAAAGAAAAAGAAGTATGAACCACTAGCGGGAGGAAAGAAAACCACAGGCAGTGAGAAGGAATCAATTTCGAGAAACTAGAACTCTTCTTACCAGTGGAACATGACCACCTATGAAGATTATTTTTATATCCACTTTCTATATCGAATGTAGGAGTCGTAGGGGTGATGAAACCCCCTTCTAGAACATTAAATAGAAAATTACAATACCTAGGGGAAATTACATGAACCCAACACTTAAATACCCACCCAGGAGAAAATGGAATGAATCAAATAAATGTATGGCCATGATAGATTTGGTAGCAACATCCATTGAAGGAAATAAATGAAGATAACTAGTAGAAAACAGATAGACAATGTGTAATCCCAAATCAAACAGGACAACCAATTGAGGGGAACACATAAATTAGCTAATGAGTTAAAATAAATTTAAAATCCAGCATATATTAAAAGAATAAAATATTTAATAACAAATTTCATGTATTTAAAAAAATTAAATGGAAGAAAAATATAAATGGTTTAATTTAAATTTTCAATATGAAAACTAAGAATACCCAAATTAACAAATATCCACCATTTCAAATGAAAATTGGTGATGTTATTGAACCTAAATGTTATTCAATAATATTTAAGATCAATATATCTAATAAATTATTGATATTTGATAAAGTTGTAGCTTTAGTCCAACTATCGACTAGGTTTTCATCTGTGTGTATCTTAGTGACACACACTACTCCACATTAATTAACATATCTAAATAAATGAATCCTAATATCTATGTTCTTAAACCTACTGTGTAATAATCAATTTTCGTACAAATAAATCGAATATTGAGAATTATAATGTAAAATAATAACAAAATTACATATACATTGTTTTATAAGAAAACCCATAATCCATATGGCTTATATGAAAACTTATAATAGTTCTATGTACTCCGATGTGGTGGTTGAAAGGGTAACAACTTATTGCATATTTAATTTCCTTGATATAGGTCCTACACATGCAGTAAAGACAAAACTAGTTAGTGATTTTATAGTTTCATCATTTCCAGCATAGTCAGAATCCACATAACCAGTCACTAATTCAGAAGAAATTATATTCAAACCATATCATATTGAAATAGATGAATTTGAAGAAATGTAACTCAACAACCATTTAAGATCATACCATTGTGGCATGCTAGGATTTTCCATAAACCTATTCAAAGTACACATAAAAAATCCACATCTAGTTTAGTTCAAATAAAATAATACACAATACTTCCCACAACATTAGCATATGGTATTCTACTCATATATTCAGAATCAAAAGATGTGGAAGGTGACAGAGATAAAGAAAATTTAAAATGTTTCCCTAAAGGAAAACTAACATGATTCAAAGAATAAAACAAATACAACTTAACAAAATTAAGGATATAGGAGAATTATGATACATAATGAAGCTTATGATTCATATCCCTAATAATTTCCATGCATATAATATTCTTAGCATGACCTAGATATTTCATTTCAGAAGATTAATTAAATTTTATTTTAATACGGGTGATTAATTTCATATCACTGCATATGAGTAATATTTCATCTACATATAGTAGTAAATAAATCATGGATTTTTAAAAAAAATTAAAATATACACATACATCAAACTGAATCGTATTGAAACCATTTTATAAAATGAATAAATCAAACATATTATACCACTATCTTGAAGCCTATTTTAATACATATAATTATTTATTAAGAAAACAATCATGGTAATCTTGAAATTCTTGTTCAAACCCATAAGGAGGGTTCATATATAATTTTTCAACTAAATCATAATGCAAGAAATATGTTTTTACGTCTATTCATTCTATATGAAAATCTAAATGGGAAGAAAAAATTAAGAATTTTTATTGATGAATGTTTCACGAGAAGAGAAAAAATTTAGGGTAATCAATTAATTCACTTTGAATGAAGCCTTTAGATATAATTCTAGATTTATACTTAATTTTATTTCCTACAGTATTGCCTTATTTTGTTTTATATATCAATTTATAATTTATCCCCTTGGCAGTAGGTATTTTATTGACTATAGGACATGTATGTTTCTTTCTAAGGGATTTCATATCATATTCCATTGCTAAAATAGAAATCATAGAGTTACTATCATTGACAGCATGATTGTAGTTTATGGATCCTCTTCACTATGAGTTTCTACTACATTTATTGTAGAGGCATCCATATTAACATGTTTGTACCATGTAGGATGTCTAATAACCCTCATATACCTATCCTTAGTGATGATAACCCCTAAGAAAAATATGAACTCCACCATCAGGATTATCATCAAAATTAGACCAAGATTATGGATCAGGCTGTGAAAGGGGACGTGAGAGGTAAAATGAGTCTCAATAAGAGACTCACTAACACAGTGGGAACAGACTCAAGATTCGTCATCTGAGAAGGATCGACATTGTCATCATTGAGAGGCAAGACTCTATCAATAATAAACACTTGAAACACAAGATCCCAGATAAGAATACATATTTTAAAGCCATGTTAATCTACCAAAATCTTACACACCTTCACCCCCTCAGGATACCCTATGAAAATTCACATGATTTCCCTGGGATCAAGTTTATCATCCTTAACTTGTGTTTAAGTAGTGCATCCAAACACCCTATGATATTTACAGGATGGTGGTGATTAGTTCACAATTCAATTTAAGTCTTAAATCTTTTGGGAAATGAGAGAAGTAAATTTATTAAGTAAAATGTAGTAGTGAAAGAATCTTCCACAAAGTATTTGTCTAAGCCCGATCAAGAAATCAAGTTGTGAACCCACTCAGGAATTGTATGATTCATATGATCAGATAGAGCATTTTGTAGAGGAGTATGACTAAATTTTGTTTTTGTTAAAATTGCCTCACTTTCAAAAAATATGGTAAACTCGGTAGAGAGGTATTCAAATCCATTATCAGCCCTCAAAAATTTTAAGATCATTATTGATTAGTTTTTTATAAAGGATTTCCAATTTTTAAAAACCTTAAATACATAAAATTTATTTCTAAAAATATAAAACTAGATATTCCATGAAAAAATATCTATAAAGGTGACAAAGTAAGAGCCTCCACCATGGGAGGTAGTCCTAGAAGGTCCCCACAAATTTCAGTGAAAAAATTAAAGTGGGTGAGCAGCTATAATGTTGGATCTATGAAAACATACTCTTCTAGACTTAACCATGAGACAATCTTCCAAAACGGGTGATTTACTCTGCGTAATTGGGTGAGCAGCCCTTACTTTCTCAATTTTTCTAGACCTTTTAAACTCACATGTCCTAGCTACGTTTTCCCAAGAATAGTGTTGTCATTGTAAGTGACATAAGTGTTTTCCAACTACATGATGTGTGTTCCTCCATCAAAAACATATAACCCATTCATCAAGGAGTCTTTAGGAACCTTACGATCTCCCTGGTAGATTTTATGACAACAAGAATCATATATAAAGGTAAAATCTATCTGATCTAAGAATCCTAGTTAGATAAGATTCCACTGAAAAACCATAACCCAATTCACATCCAATAAGGTGGCAACAGAATGGTCTGAGATCTCTAACATAACATAACCTATACCCATGACACAACATATCTCATTGTTTCCTGTGAAAATTGATCCTTCAACTCCCTTGGTCATATAAGAAAAGGAAGTCCTATATGAGTAAATATAGAAAGAAAATCCTGATTCTAGGACCCACTTCACATCAAGACTATTTGAGGACGCACACAACACCTCAACACTTTCATTTACTTGGTCAGAAAATATAAAATGATCAATAGACTCCTTATAAGTTTTTCTATATTTCAAATCGGGTCATTTGGGTCTAATATGCCAAGGTTTCCAATGGTTAAAGATGGTAGCCTCATTAAGCTTTTTTTTAGAGAAATGTTCATGTGGTTGGATATGAGTCTTACTTAGCTTCCTATTTTTACCTTTCCCTTACCCTCAAAACTCTGAATGACCCCTCAAATTCAGACCCTCAACTTCAGATTTAACTTTATCCTTGCTACGCAACTTGTGTGATTAAAAGGTATAATTTACTTCCTCTAAAGTCAAGGAATCACTACAATACATCATAGTATCAATAAGATGTCCATATGAACTATCTAAATTATTTAAAAGTATTGTAGATTTGTCCTCATATTCAACATAAAAAATTATATTGGTGAGCTGTAATAATAGTTTATTAAACTCATCAAGGTGTGTCTCCATGGTGTTTCCATGATGTATGTTGAAGGTATATAATTCAATATTTTTATGTATAAGGCCAATTAAATATGTTTTAATATAAAATTTTTCAATTTTATATGGTATAACATCTTTGGAATACTTGCAACCAACCTATTTCATGACTTTATCAGCTATAGACAAGGTTAATGATCTATGTTCTTTCATCAAAACATTTGGATGGACATATGAATAGGTTGGGACTATTTGATTATTAGTGGAATGTAATACATAAGGTTTATAATGTCTGAAAAGGTAATATTTTAGCCATTGTTGGAATAATTGGGATCACATTTTAATCATCACAAATTAAAATCACTACTCCCATCAAATTTTTCAATTTCATAATTTGTAGACTCCATTTTTTATGTGGGTGGATCTGATATGAATTTGTTATGGGGTAATAGTACAATACTATCCCCCATAAAAATAATTCCATGGACCACTGAATAAACAGTATAGATTAATTAAATATGTAAAAAATAAAAAATAATATGATTAAAGTGAAAACACACCCAAACATAGTGTTGATGTGGGAATAGTGAAACAACAACAATTATAGTAGAGGGAAAAAATTGAAAACAAAGGAAACAATAGGATTTATGTTCTTATATCCCTTTTGGGACCTACTAAATGGCATGAACGCCACAAAAACATACACATTTAATAGATTCTTAAAAAATGATTATTGTGTACATAGGAAAAGTAGTTAGCCAAATAAAATGAGTATATCTGCTAAAATAGAAACTGCACACTAGAATAAATAACGCAGAAGGAATCAGGTATAAAAAAACTACAACATCAAAAAAAATCATGGTGTTTAGATCATTGATAGAACTAAGAACACCCATCTATTTGATTTATTGGATCATGAAATAGTATTATCACACCATGCCTCTAGATTCGAGAAATAGTCACACGTATTGAACTGAAAAGAAACCAAATATGATCCATCATGATCCTCACACTAGCGGGGTGTAGGGCGGTTAGCCGACTTCCATATGAGTTCAATGGTGAGGAAAATAGCACCACCACCAGTGATATTTAAGCTGACGAAGATGATTCTCATTATCAAGAGAGATAAAAAGAAGACTAAATCACTACTGGGAAGAAAAAAACCACTAGCGTTGAGAGGGTTTGAATAATGGGAATTTGAATCTCTACTTACTAGATGAACTCAACCACCCAAGAAGGTGATTATCACATCTATTTTGTATATCAAATATATGATCTGCAAGGGTGATGAAACCCTCGGCAAGAACCCTAATCGGATAACTGCATGTCCAATGGGAGGTTTCCACAAAGCAAATGTCATACTACCCACCCAGAGTACAGGAAACAACTCAAATCAATGGATGGTTGGGATAGGTTTGGTGAAATCATCAATTGACAACTAGAAAGGAAGATAATAGATATACAGTGGATAACCAAGTTGGAATCCCAAATCAAGAAGACCAAATAATTGAGCGGACCATATAAACCAGATCATGTGGTAAAATAAAACCAAAATCTAGTAGATATTAAAATGAGAAAATATTTAATAATATATTTCTTGTTTTTAAAATAATTTAAATGTAAGAACAATTTAAATGGGTTTATTTCACTTTTCAATAAGAAAAAAGAGAATACCCAAACTAATAACAAGCCGTTAATTTATTTAAACATTATCTACAACATAAGATTCCAATATCAAAAAACATAACAATGGAAAAAACTCATTAATAATTCCATTTATTACCATAAAAAACAATTACAACTTCAAGTTATTTATCAAATCCCATTAAGATAGGGAATAACCCATTCAGTTAAACTTGCATACTTGCATTAATTTGATTTCCATCAAACTATGAGACACAGTGAAATTTTTTAACATGTATTCTCATTAATTATTTATCCAACAAAAAACATTATCAGCTATATTGTCTTTAACCAAATTCATCAATTTCGAAATGATAATCCAGTAATAGCAATATTCTATAAAACTCATAGTGTAGATATAACATTATCTTGAAGAAAATAAGAAAACCACTATCACAATGCAAAGAAAATACATGTGCTCTATAAACATAAAATAATGCTATTATTTGATATGGTTTAATCATTATTAGGTTTATTACACCACCATACAAAGGGATAAACCATGGTCAATTAATGATTTCCAGTAAATAAATAGAAGAATAAATGAATCCCCTAGCTCAATGCTTCGACATTCATTGCAGGAGAATGAATCAATGTCACAGATCTCTGATCACCTCTACTGTGAGGAAACTACGATCTCCCAATGATCTCATTCCATGAACGTACAGATAAATGAAAAATAAAAATACATTATAATTATGGATATCATCTTACATAACATGGAAAGAAGGAATGGGTGGAAATGAGATTAAATTTAGTGAAACCACTAGAAATGAAAAAGATCCTACCTTAGATACTCACATATCGATCTCTTGACTTTGGGATTCCTCCCTATTGACATGGTGCTCCAAATACTTTGAAAATCCCCCTTGGGTACCTAGGGTTATAGAGGAATGAGTGGGAGAAATTGGCACATCATTCCTTAGCGGTATTTATATGCAAAAATATTCATTGGACCACGATGCAACCCCTATGATCACATAGTAGACCACCTAGAACATGCACAATGGGAGGAGACCATATCAAGGCCCCTAGTAAAACCTGCGTTTGGAATCCACTACATGATCCATGGTGCATATCCTATTTCTCTTACAGGGGGGCTACATCCCGACTTATATCCCATGTTGCATCCACCAAAGATTTGGAAGTAGCCTCAAAACCAATACAATGTATCCCCCTCAATCCACACAACAATGCTCGACACTAGGGAAGGTCCTACATTATAGCCAACCACAATAGAACAGCCAGGCCTAAAATGGTAGTAGCCCCAATTTTCCTGCTTCACGTCTCCCTATGTTGTATTGGGGAGACCACACCATATAATCCTAACATACAACACAAATATTGGCTCTATGCTTCAACCTAGACTCAAATAGAAGTGGCACCCACCTTTTTCGTCATTTATCATCCAAAGTCCTTGAATCCTCATCCAGGTTCCTCCAACATCCAAAACATACAATGGTAAGGGCCACTAAGGTTCTTTCCCCCACACTATTTTTCTAAATAATATTAAAAATTAAGCAATATTTCATATTAATTTTTTTTATGAATTTTAGATCACATAATATATTTAAATAGTTTTATCATACACATTATTAAAAAATATTATTTTATATGGGTCACTCAACTAGAATAATTCGGGATATTTAGCCTCAATAAATGATAACATAGACTTAAATATGTTTTCAAAAATATCATTATATTATAAAATCCTCTAATGACTCCCCATATCACCTTATAGTGATCAGAATTTCAATAACCATGTTAAAAAATGAATTGATTAATGAATAAAATTATTGAAACATGAAACTATTCTATTTATATATAATGATGTTCCCATTTACATTATAAATCTATTTCTAAATATTTTAATTCATTCTTATATTTCTCATAGTGTTTTTATCCAATTATCATAGTAATCCCTTTATCATATAGATATGCTGGTATAAAATTTCATCCAAATATCTATCCTAATAATATTTATTTCAATAAGATTCATAATAACACCGTTATCTAGTAAAAAAATGTTATTTCTATAGAATATAAATATTAGAATCCAAATAATAATAAATAAAGAATAAATTTAGTGCCTGCTACATGAAAAAAATGTAGGTTATATAATGCTGAATATATTTCATATATAATAGTATAATAAAAAACCAATGTCAAACTAGAGAGATATATCCCAGTAGTTAATGTATTTTTAAACTCCTATGGTTAGTCAGTGTGTTGAAATGTAGATTATTATAAACTCCTATTCTAGGTGATATGTTCCACATTTCAAGAAAGAAGAAATTTTCGGATAAAGCTTAAAAGAAAAATTCTGTCTAATGGAAGTAGAAAGAGAGGAAGAATAGATAGAATGTATTCAGATAGTTATTAAATTGTGTTGGATATTCGGAATGGGAAAACGGTATTGTTATTTATGGAATAAAGAGGAAGAAGCTCAAAAAAATTTCATCGGTATTTCGATATGGTAATATTTTCCTTATTGAACAATCACACTTGGGGATCAGAATGTGAAATTAAACTGAGTGTCATTACAATATTGAGGAATTTATTACTAGCTTTTAGGTATGGAAGTGAAGAATTGTTTTGAAAAATCATATTTGTGAAATTAGATCAAGAAGTACCATATCAAGTTTGTTAAAAAATGTTTATATCATTTCATGCTATTTGAATCGCATCAACTGTTATATTAAATATAATGCTACATGAGTGTGAGGGCATATCCTACATGTAGTATTCAACACAAAAGTATTATTTTCAATGTATTGTGTGGTATATGATTATTTAAAAACCATACCAAGGACTAGCTATCTTGTTGAGTAGTGAACCTTGTAAATTATTATGTTCATGTGGTTATGTGTCTGATTAGTTTCCAATATATAAAGAAATGCTTAACTGAAGGTGAAGGTTTTTTCTTATGAATGGAAACCTAAAATAAAAAGATATCCATAATTCACCCACACCCCCTCTCTATGATACTTATGTCCTGGTTGGGTAATCTCAATAGGTTCCAACTATGAAATCCAAAAAATAAACTATAAAAAGCAATTAAATTATTTAAACATGCTCTCTGGCATAACCTTCCAGTTTCAACAAACCTATAGAAGAACAAAATTAATTAATAATTACTTTTATTATCATAAAAAAGCTTTCAATATTCATGTTATTTATCCAATTCTCTTAACACATGGAATAACACATTCAATGGAACATGGATACATGCATCAATTTCATTACCATAAAATAATGAGAAACATATGATTTGTTAAACATTCCTCCTCTTTAATTCATTATCCAACCAACTAAACATTATAAGCATGATGTTCATTATAAAATATCATCAATTTTAATATGACAACCCATGAATAAAAACATTTTATGCACACCATTTTATAAATATCTCACTTTCTAGAAAAATAAGAAGAAAAACATTATCACAGTGGAAGGAAGCAACATCTGATCGCTAAAGATAAAATAATTACATTCTTTAATCCATTTTAATATTTATGAGTTTAATTGATATAATAGTCAAAGGGATAAACCATGGTTAATTTATGATTTCACCTAATCAAATAGGAGAAAAATGATTCTCCTACCTTAAAGCTTCGACATTCTTTTCACGAGAATAAATCAATGTCATAGACCTCTGATCACATATGTTGTGAGAAGCTACGATCTCAAAAGGATGTTATCCCAGGAAAGCATTGATAAGCAACAACAAAAAACCCATTATAATGATGGAGATCATCCACCATAACATAGAAAGAATGAACGAGAGGAAATGAGATCAAGTGGAGAGAAACCTCTAGAAAAGAGGAAGATCCTACCTCAAATCACTATTGATTGAACTTATGAATTTAGGATTGATCCCTATCAAAAGGAGGATTCAATGCCTTTTAAAATATCCATTGGGTGACTAGGGTTCAAGGATAATGAGCAGGAGAATATCGGGTCTAGGGGCATTGGTGGTATATATAGACAGACACATTTTAGGGGACCACAACGAAGCTTTTAACACCATGTAATAGACCACCTATATCACTTCACATTCAGAGGAGACATTATCATAGCCCCAAGTAAAACATGCATTTGGGTCCTATGCTGGATCCATGGTGCAGATCCTATTTAGTTGGGGGGACTTTGACCTAGCCTATTGGCCACATAGTACCCACCCCCATTTGGACAGTATCCTCAAAAACCACCACTGTGTAGCCACCTCGCACAATGTAGCGTCACTCGACTCTAGGGATAGGCCTACGCTGGTGTCAACTGACAAGATGCAGTCAGGCCTACAAAGTCAATATCCCCACACTACTGGAAATTGAGTTATTTTTGACGGGGCATTTACGATGGGACCCTATCTAAAAAGGTCATTTGGGACGGGGTCCCATCGCAAATGTCTCATTGTAGAAAACGGAGTCGCAAATGGTTTCTCTGAGTTTTTAAGAAACCCTATTGTGCAGAGAAAATCCACCCATTGTAAAAAATATTAAAAAAAATAATATTATTAAAATTTTATAAAATATTAATATTAATAATTAGAACATAATATTAGAAAAAATATATTTAATAATAATAATTCAAGACAAATCCCTACCATGTACTTGTTGGAAGGCTTTGCAGATGAGGAAGAAGGGTCTACATTCGAAGGTGTTCATCGGTGTTCATCATCTCCCATCAATTCCTCTGATGACCATCGCTCGATCATCATTCTTTGTTGAAGGGGAAATTCACCGGCGTTTCGTCAGAACCTCCACTTGTAGCTCTCCAAAAAAAAAACCAATACCCAAGCTTTGATTAAATTGGAGAATAATCTCAGATTTTGTTTTTAATATTATGGCTCATTAATAAACCATAATTAATGAGTTAATTAAGAACAAAAATTTTTTCATTACGATACCAATGAAATGAGAAGTTTATTACATTAAAAGTCTCTCCTTAAAATTCTGACATTGCACTATGGTCCCACCACCTTCACTCAACAGTTACAAGGAAAGAATAAATAACTTTGGAGTTATTTGATTATTATTTTTGTAATGTCCAAAAATTAACTTTTTCATCTAACACTTGTTAGTCAATGTTAGTATTACCTTATGACAAGCTCGATGCTCTAAATTAAACAGTGCTCTCAGATTTCCAATCCGAGCACTGGTTCAAAAGATAGAAATCACATCTCGCACGTTTACTGATTGTACATTAAAAAACATCAAAAATTATTAACAGTCACCCTCACCCCCACGTTGATCAAGGTTAGGCTCTGCCTAAGGGGAACACACACTCACAACCTCAATGGTACTCTCGATCTTTCAATCTGAGTTACCGTTTAAGTGTTAAATAATTAAACAATAAAATAATTGTTACATAATTATTATATTTTGGACCAAAAACTAACTTCCACTGTTGTCCCACACCATCCAATGTCAGGATCTTACTAAGGAAATCATACCCTCATGAGCTCAATGATGGTCTCGGAATATTAATTCATGCCACCATTCAGGAGTTAAAATCATTTAAAAAATAAAATAATTCTATTTAATAATTGTATTTATGGTTATTCCATTTTTGGGTTTTATCAGTGGAGGTTTGTGCTACCTAAAATTAAGTCACTCCTAGGGTAAATTCTCCCCCATAAATGCAACGGTAACCTCGGATTTCTGATCCAGGAAACCATTCAAGAATTATTCCACTTTTTCAGAAAAACTACTCATGCATGCTATTTGAAGTTTAACATTTTTTCGACGGATCATTCAGGAATTGCGGGCCTTAGAATCATGTGCCATCAATTTTCGCAGTCTAATATTAATCCCATATAATTAAAAAAACTATACAGAAATTCCGGATCTTTACATCCACCCCACCTTAGGGATTTTCATCCCAAAAAGGTGCTGTTGTGGGAGTTTTCAAATGATTTTCGGTTTCTGGTTATATAGGTGCAGCAGTGTGGCTGACCAAGGTCATCTCTCAAAGGAGGAAGCAAATTAAAACAACTTCTTAATGGTATTATAAAAATAAAATAAATCATAATAAAAACACTACTTTAATGGATGGGGTTTTTTATCATTTATAAAACTAGAATATGGTCGTTGGAAGATGATATCATTTTTTTTAAATAAATTTCTATTAAAAAGACACAACAAGAAGATGTTTTTTAGACAATATTTAGAAGGAGTAATTGATCTAGAACTACCTCTTCAATTAATTATTTATCATTATCATTTAAATTAAAATCCACTTAATTATAAAACATTAACTTTTTAGCCCTTGAACTCTATGAGAATTAACCTTACCTCAAAGATGAAGTGAATTAAACCCTACACTATCTTCAAGACATGCAATCGTAGTACCCTACTTTGATTAATATTATAAGGATAGCTTATGGTCAATGGTAAATTAAGGCACAAATCCATTCTAAAAATCATGACTAATTCAATTTAGGAATAATATTTGAACTCTACAAATTTATCATGTGTGGTCTTGTTTAACTGAATAAGTTCACGCTCTTACAATTAACATAATTTTTGACCTCACGTGTTTTGTGTTTATTGTTCAATTTATTTCTTAGTTTAATTAAAATTAAAAAGTAAATTAATTGATCATATTATGTGAATCAAAATAGCTCATTGATTCAAAATATATTATTGAATAAAGATAGAGGTGGATTGATTACTAAAAAACTATCCTTTCATGGGTGGGGTATTCATCATAGAAGTGAATTGCATTTGCAATGGTTTATAATGGGTATTACCCAATAACGCTTATAATCAAGAATTCCAGACCAAAGAGGAAGATAAAATAAGAATAAAATTGAGAAAAATAAAATAAATGGAAGATAAAATAATGTGTTTATTGAAATAACAAAGACATTACAACAAATAAGGGGAAGAGAAGATCATTTTGGAGGAGATCCTAGCTTGAATGCTTCCCTCCTCCAATGGTTAATTGAAATGGCAGAGAACCACTTCACCTCTACTCTGAATCCTCTAAGGCATGTCCAACCCACTCCAAATAATAAGCATACAAATTTATCGAGTGGAGGGGATGCTACATTACAAGTGGTTTCAAGTGTTAATGTAGAAATTCGTCCAAATAATTTATGCCAACTTGCACCGCCCATTTGACCACTAAAACAGGTGAACCAGCTCTCCATATAGAAGGATGATTTGTGAGAATTTTTTTTCTTGAGCTCCTATCCATATTTTATCCCAATAAAAGCATGGATGCAGGAGTTATGGCCCAAATACAATACCCTTGTCCAATCTGGTGAGTCAAGCTTAACTTTGACTTCATGGCCCATTCGCACCAACCAAGTAAATTATTAAGATACACTGTCCAAAATGAAAGTCGTATCCCATTAATTCAGGAACATATTTAATTAATTTTATGTTCAAATAATACATATCAATTTATTTATTATTGAAATGCTACAGTGAATTTAAAATGGTAAAACTAGAATTTTCATCAAATTTTCAAATGAATGATCTAATCCCAAATATTTCATAAATGAACATATTTACGATAATGTGAGGAAATTTTATCATTTATTATCAATAAAATATTCAATAAAAATGTATTTTATCAACTCCCCCACACATACCCTTTTTCACTTTGGGGAAAAACCACATATCCTGTATTCGAAAAAATTGTGACAAGATATGCATGTTCATATTTCTCAATCCAAAGTAGAAATATCAACAAAGTAAGAATCCCATCAATAGTCAATATCAATAAATTTTAAAGTAAGTGCCTTATAAATTATGTGAAACCAAAATCTAGAGATATTTGTAACACTAATCATAACGAAACAATTCATGGGTCTACCATGCCACTAATTCTACATGTGTGTGTGTTCCAACCATTCCAAGCTCATAAATCCACCGGTTATTCAGTATATTCAGGTCATGTAAAACAATTCTTCTTCGTTTAATTAACGTAACCTGTTTTTCATTCCTTTGTAATTGAATTTTAAGACCCACTCACTTAAGCATTCCCAAAAGTCAAACCTTAATCTCTCAACCTATATATCACCATATGTTGTGCTTTCCATCACTCCCATCATTTATTATTAATTTTATTAATTTTATGTTGTACTTAGAATAAATATCACACTCAACTCTCAACCAGTGATTTATCTCCCCATGACACTAATTTTAATAGTTATATTAAGATCAAAGGTTAATAAAGAGTGGTTTTTGACCTGTCCAAGACGCAACACATTTTTAAGGGCGTACAACAGTCGGATAACAAGTACACATGCATAGGTCAATTCGGTAAAGAAATGAAATCGATCAGAAGAGAAACGAATGTATGGATAAACCAATGAATTTTTTTACCTGACATGACTATACCTTCAATTGAGTTGGAAAAATTTCACAAGTCATAGTTGAGTGAAAATTTCTGTGTAGAAATCAATGACACAATTAACCATGAACAAATATCACTAATAATGATGTCAAAATCTAAAAGGTTTTATAATGAGACAATCATACATATCATCAACTACTTCAATTTATAAAAATCTACCCTTAATGATAAAATCTTACTCATGCTTATCATTCTACCAATGAATTTTGAAAACATGAATTTTCCATATGTTTCACATGAGAATGATACATGATATATATATATATATTATATTTTTTTTTTGTTTTTTTTTTTGAAAATTTTAACCAAAAACGTGATATATAATATAAAAAAACACACTAATGAAAATCCTAAATATCTACCCCAAAATTTTGTCCCATCCCTCGCACTTAAAATATTGAATTGTCTTCAATGTGATCCTATGAGTTTATATGTGAACATGAAAAGTAGAATTTTAAATAGGAAAAATAATATAAAAGTGAAAGGATTAGGAATAGCCTGATATGCTCAATTGATAATGGGGTCATGCAGTGTGATGAAATCCACTCCTTCAGTAGAAAGTCCCTCAATGTATTACTCCAAACGTTGCATGTTGACTGTAAAGCTCCTTCCAATGTCCTCTTGTGTGATCTCCATTGAACCATAAGAAAAAACATTAGATAAAATATAAGGGCTCATTTATCTAGAATGAAACATACCAGACATCAGCTTTAGTCGTGAACTATAGAGCAAGTCTTTCTCTCCAACATGAAATTCCCTTTTTTGGATCATTTTTTCATGATCTACTTTTGATCTTTCCATGTAGAGCCTTGAGTTCTCATATGAAGAAAGTCGAATCTCCTCAAGCTCTTGAATTTGTAGCTTTCTTTGGATTCTAGCTTGGTCAAAATCTCAGTTACATTTCTTTATAGCCCAATAATCATGATTCTCAACTTCCACGGGGAGATGGAACCCTTTCCCAAAAACAATCCGAAATGGGGTCATACTGATGGGAGTATTGTATACTGTCTTGTATTCCCCTAGAACATCATCCAAGCACTTTCTCTAATCCTTCCTATTTAGTTGCACAGTTTTATCAAAAATCTATTTCATCTCACAATTAGAAACCTCAATCATGCCATTTGTTTGGGGGTGGTATAGTGTTGATGTTTTGTGTATCACCCCATTCTTTCGAAGTAAGGAAGCCAAATTCTGATTGTAGAAGTGTTTCCCTTTGTCACAGATGATGGCCTTTGGTACTCCAAACCTGCAAAAAATCGATGCATTGACAAAGTCCACTATGAAATGATAATAATCAGTCCTGGGGGCCTTAGCCTCCACCCATTTTCTCACATAACCAACAGCAACCAAAATAAAAAAAAACTAAAGGAACTAGGAAAAGGACCCATAAAATTATTTACCCACTCATCAAAATTCTCACAATATAATATGGGTTGTTGAGAAATCTCATGTCTCCAATAAATGTTTCCCATGCATTGGCAATGTGAGAATGACTTACAATACCCATGAGCATCATGGAATAATCTAGGCCAATAAAATCTAGAGTCTAAAACCTTCCTAGATATCTTTTGTTGTCCAAAGTGTCCTCCATATGAATGTTTACGGCAAAAATGTTGGGTAGAATCAAACTCATGGTCAGGAACAGACCTCCTAATAACTTGATCACTACAAATGTTCCAAAAGTATGGATTATCCCATACATAATACCAAGACTCACTTTTTCATTTTTGGACTTGATATTTCTTTAAATTTGTAGGGATTTCAGATGCAACAAGGTAGTTCACTATATCAGCATTCCAAGGATGCGTACCTGATATGGAATAAAGATGTTGATCAGGGAAAGTGTCCTGAAGTGTTACTTGGTCCAAGGTGTCATCCTCTAGTGTGTGAGTAAGCCTACTAATGTGCTCTGCCACTAGGTTTTATGACCCCTTCTTGTCCTTTATCTTTAGGAAAAATTCTTTAAGAACGATCATCCATTGGATTAGCCTAGGCTTTGCATCTGGATTCTTCAAGAGGTACCTTAGAACTGCATAGTTAGAAAAAAAATTACTTCAGAGCCCAATAAATATGAACGGAATTTATCTAAAGAAAATATAACAACAAGAAACTCCTTTTCTATGGTTTTGTAGTTTGATTGGCCAAAATCCAGTGTCCTCGATGCATAGGAAATCCCATATGAACGTTCTTCCACCCTTTGTGATAAGACACCACCAACCGTAAAGTTGGAGGCATCACACATAAGCTCAAAAGGAAGCTCCCACCGTGGGGGTTAAATGATCTATGGAGTGGTCAGACACTTCTTTGGCTCATTAATGTAAGTCCTTCAAGAATCATCAAACACTAAATCTGAAAGCTTTGGAAGTAATCATGAAATAGGAAGATAAATCTTACTAAAATATCTGATGAAGCGCCGATAAAAAGTTTCATGACATAGGAATGATCTAACAACATGCACCCATTAAGGATAGGGTAAGGATGAAATTATATCTACCTTAGATCTATTAACCTCTATCTCGTGTTTTGACACTACATGCCCAAAGACAATCCCATTATTTACCATGAAATGACACTTTTCAAAGTTTAAGACCAGATTATTCTCAATAAAATGATTCAAAACCCTTCCCAAACTATAGATAAAATCATTAAATGAAGACTCATACACTATATATCATCCATGAATACCTCATTGCAGGTCTCAAAAAAATCAGAAAATATACTCACCATGCATCTCTGTATGGTACCTGGGGAATTGAAAATTCTAAATGTCATCCTTCAGTAGGAAAACATACTGAATGGACAAGTGAATGTTGTCTTCTCCTGATCCTTCGGAGAAATAGGAACATGAAAATATCTAGAAAATACATCCAAGAAACAGTTGTGTGTTTTCCCAGCTAGTCTCTCAAGAATCTAATCAATAAATGGGAGGGGAAATGGTCTTTGCGAGTGGACTGATTTCGTTTCCTATAATCAATACACACACGCCAACTGTTTTGCACCCTCATTGGAACTAACTCATCTTTCTCATTTTTAACAACTGTAACACCACATTTATTAGGCATAACATGAATATGACCTACCTAAAGAGAATCTGAAATGGGAAATATATACCTTCCTCAATAAATTTATCAACATCTTTTTTAATAACCTCAAAAATTGTTGGATTGAGTCTCCTTAGTGGCTACCTAACCAGTTTAGCCTCATCCTATGAAATAATCTTATGCATGAAAATGGAGGGGCTAATATATGATATGTCAGCCAGGGTCCACCCAATTTCCTTAATGTTCTCCCTTAAAAGATTCCAAAGTTTTTCTTCATTTTCCAAAGGGGGATTGTTAGCAATAATAATAGGTAATTTCCCACCACAAAACAAGTTTGAGTATTTTAGATTTGGTGGTAATGGATTGAGTTACAATGTAGGGGGTGATGTATGGATGGAGAATTTGAAAGAACTTAAATATGTACACAACGAACATCAGTATCAAAATATACATCATCAAATTCATAGAATAAAGCATCAAATCCATCAGCATACTCAACAGCCATGTCATGATCAGTTTTCAAGTGATCATACTCAAAATAAGAATCCATTTCAAAATCAAATCTAAGAAGGTTGGTTACATTATAAATAGGTGTGGAAATACTCTTAGACATAAAACTAGAACCAATTCTCATAATCTCCCTAAGCATAGGACAATAAAAATCCATGGGGTTTTTACATGGTGGTTCAAAATGGGAGATAAGAAAATCAAAATGGTCCTCTGAGGGGTACTTCATGGATTCCATGAAATTAAATATCACAACTTCATCTTTAAAATACATGGAAAGTGTACCCTCATTCACATTTAAGATAGTTTTTGTAGTTTTGGGGAAGGGTATACCTAAGATAATGGAAGCATGTGAACTTACCTGATCATCCTCCACTTTAAGCAAGTTGAAATCTACTGGAAAGATCATGTATCTTACCAGAACAAGTAAATCCTCAAGGACTCCTGGTGGATATGTTGTAGCTCTATTTGCAAACTACAGAACTACTCTCGTCGGCTTCAACTCACCAACCTATAAAGAAGAAAAAAAGAGTGAGGCATTACATTTATGGAATCTCTTAAATCACATAATGCATCAGAAAAGTGTAACTCCCCTATGGTGGATGGGATGGTTAATGTCTCAGGTTCCTTGCACTTTGTTGGAATTTCTAGAGTTGGGTTAATGAGTGATGACACATTTATTCCAAGATTTATTGTCTCATTTCCCTTGATCCCTCTTCGATTGGTAAAAAGTTCTTTTAAGAATTTCACATACCTTGGGATTTTCTTAATGACATCAAGTAAAGGGATGTTGATCCCCACACACTTGAGTGTGTCCAAAACATCTTTTTTCATCACCTATTCATCCATATTTTTGGTTTGTACAACTCTATTGGGAAATGGAAGGGGTTTATGATGAACATCATCAATATTTTTCTTACCATTACCTTTCTCCTTGGATTTATCATCATGTGCTATGGAATGCGGCTTCTCCAAATTTGAGGTGAATCCCAGTGGAACGGTAGGTGCAGATGTATCAGTTGTTTGCTTCCCACTTCTCAATGTGATGGAAATGACATTCCACTTGGTATTTAGAGTTGGTTGAGAAGGTATATTTCCATAATTCTTACTTACCATTTGATGGAGGGCAGTGGCAATCTGGAGCATTTGTGTCTTCAACTCCCTTAGCTATGAACCTCGACTCTTCATATCATTTTGTTGATTAAGAACAATTTGTTTTAAAAGAACAGCGGTATTAGAATAAACCTTTGGTTTAAATTTCCCTTGGTGTTGACTAGTTGATGCTTGAGCTTTAAATATCTACTACGGTTGTTGGAAACCCTTTTGGTAAGGTGGAGGTTGTTCAAAGTTTAGTTGAAAGGATGCCTTTTTTCTTGTCCATAGGCATACCTCATGTCTGGTTGATCCTTCCACCCTTGGTTGTATTCTGGTACAATGGAATAAAACTTTTTTTGTGATGTCGTTGTTGCTCCTACTGATATGGTCTCCCAAGAAACACTACTGCACAATCTTCTGTTTCTTGTAGTTGGGGGAAGCAGTCAGTTGGGTGGTTTGCCTCAGTACAAATTACACTATGCCTTGAAGGAGTGGGTTGAGATTTATTTTGAGAAAAATCCATTTTCTTCACCATATTGGTCAATTCTTCTAACTTTGTATCAATACAATTACTCTCAAGAGAAGAAGGACTTACTTGATGTACTCCACTGACATGTGGTGTACCTCGGTCGCCAAATTGTTTGGTGTTTTGGGCTATATTTTCAATAAATGAATGTGCAACTGTTGGTGTTTTGTCCACAAATTTTCCTCTAGACATGACATCTTCCATGCTTCTCTCTATAGGTGTGAGTCCTTCTTAGAAGTATTGGATGAGGAGTTGCTCAATGATTTGGTGATGTGGGAAACTTGCACACAACTTTGAATTGCTCCCATTACTCATACATTGAATCCCCTTGGGATTTCATGATCCCTAAGATCTCTTTTTGAAGGGATGTGGTCCTTGAATCTAGATAAAATCTCTATAATAAAAGATGTTTCAAATCGTTACAACATGTTACATCTTCATGTTGTAAATAATACATCCAATCTTTCACAGCTCCATCAACAAAGAATGGGAATGCTCTTAGTTTTATTTGATCCACAAAAACATTTATGGGTTTAAGGGTTGAGTAAACCAAATTAAATTCATTAAGGTGTTTATTTGGATCCTCACCATAGAGGCCATAGAATTTTCTCAGAAGGTGAATTAATCCATATTTCAGTTTAAATTCTAATTCAAGATTCCCGTATGAAATACAATTTGGTTGATAGTTAATATTAGGTGAAGATAATTTTCAAATGGTTCTATTAAGTTAATTTTTATTGTCTTCATACATTGGTTCTTGTTTTATGTTGGACTTATAAGTGTTTTCTATTTCAATGTTTTTGGAGTGGAGGAATTCTCCAACTATTTGAATGTTGAAACTTCTCGTAGACTGAAAATGTGTGATTCAAGCTCGAAGGATACGTTCAATCTCAGGATCAAGATCTAAGAGATATTCAAGAGGATTTCATGTTATAAATAAATGAAATATAAAAATGAAATGAATAAAAGTGTACCATAAAAAAATAAAAGATGTTTGACTTTGTTTAATAAAAATAAATTAAGAGAGTAAGAGAAAAAGACTTGAGAAAGGGGAAAAAAGAAAGAGAGAGAGGATAAGAAATGAATTAAATGAAAAAAAAATTAATACCTCTAATTGGTTGAAATAATTTCTTGCCTCCCCAGAAATGGTGCCAATTTGAAATCATCTTTCATCGGCGCTTTAAAATTATGTTCTGTTTCGAGATACTTAGGTGCAGCAGAGTGGCTGACCAAGGACGTCTCTCAAAAGAGGAAGCAAATTAAAACAACTTCCAAAAGGTATTATAAAAATAAAATAAAGGATAATAAAAACACTACTTGAAAGGATGAGGGTTGTTTATCATTTATAAAACTAGATGAATCTATCTTGAATAAGATTTCATATTTTTTTATTTAATTTTTGATATGAATTTCGATTAAAAAGGCACAACAAGATGATGTTCTTTTAGAAAATAATTAAAAATGAGGAATCGATCTAACTCTAAATATTTAATCAATTATTTATCATTATCATTTAAATTAACATCAATTTAATTATTATCCCTTAACTTCTTAACCATCTAACTCTATGATAATTAACCTTACCACAAAGATGTAGTGAATTTAACCCTAGGCTATCTTCAGGACATGCAATTACAGCACCCTGCTTTGATTGATGTTCTAAGGATTGGGTATGGTCAGTCGTAAATTAAGGCAAAAATACATTCTGGAAATGAGTAAAAATTGAATTTAGGGATTATATTTGAAATCTACAAATTTATCTCACGTTGTCTTGTTTAACTGATTAAGTTCACGCTCTCACAATTAACACAATTCTCGACCTAGCGTGTTTTGTGTTTATTATTCAATTGTTTCCATAGTTTAATTAAAATTAAAACCTCTATTAATATATCATATTATATGAATCATAGTATATCATTTATTCAAACAAAATTTTTAAATAAGAATAGAGGTCGATCGATTACTAAAAAGAACTACTCTTTCATGGGTGTTGTTGTAACAGCCCGAGATTTTATGAGAAATATTTTTTTTAATTTCTTTGATGTATTGTGTTGTACGCTACATCAAGATTATATTGTTCTATATCCATAACCATATTATCTTGTAGTATACGCAAACACAATTCTTGGCTTGTGTTGCATGCAAAAGCAATCTTCCTCAATAGCTGGTGTTGTACGCAATACCAAGTTTCACAAAACAACAATATATTGTTATAATATTATTATAAACTAGCCTTTAATAATATTATTAACCACATTTTTAATTTTATCAAATTATAATTCATCTTAAACGTATTCTAGAACATGGTATGATAACAAAATAAATTTATCATGTAAAATAAGTATTTTTCAACAAAATGTAGTTTTGTCGCCTTTTGTTGGCGCACCCACATTAAATCTAGTTTTTCACATGTTTATAAGTTAAATTTTACAAATTAAACTTCTTCCTTGGAATCAGGATATAAATAATAACTTTGGATAAATTTTTGATTTTTTTCTGATATGTTTCTTATTTTGATTAATAGTAAAAATACAGTAAATTTTAATTGAAAACAGCTTTTTTTATCAAATTAATTTTTATGGTTAAAATATTTCATTGAATGGTTTTAAAGTGTAAATAGAATATATTTTAACCATTTAATATAATGATTTTCATTATCATTATTTTACATTGAATTCATAGGTAAAAACTTTTCAATCTTTTGCAATGTTTTAACTTTTAGAACATTTTTCTAAATAGTGGGATTAATTTTAAATTAAATACTATAACTTCTGTGTTTTCTATTTGGAAAAATGGTTTTGATATTTGGAATTAGTAGGTCCAAATTATGTTAATAGGATACTTTTTATTTTTATACATTATGAATAGTAATTACGGTAAATTATATTTACTTCAGTTAAAGGTAAATCAAGTAATTAAGGGTAAAAATAATATTATAAAATTACCCTAACACTTGTATTAAGATAATTTAATGGTTTTATTTCTTCCTAAAATATACTTGGGTCTAAATGGTATCCTTTGTAATCCACTTGGATGTAATTATGACCTTTAATTTATTTTATTTAATGAAAGTGAACTATGTCTCACTCAAACATTAATAATTAAATTATTTTTAATATAAGGTTATACGGAGTATAAATTCAATTATAACCACTCATTTGAAATATAAATTTTTTTTATTCATCGTGGTTATTTATTTTTAAAAAATATGTAATTACCTAAATATCTTATACATTAATGATGGAGAAATTATTTATTTAGTGGAAAATCAATAATATAGTTTTTATTAAAATAATAATACGCATCAAAAGAACTAGAAACTTGACCAAACCTTATTTTTCAATTATATATATACCCAAATCATACAAGGGTCAACTTGTGGACCATTTGGAGCCTTATAAAACATATTATTACATTTATATTATTTTATTTTAAATTATTTCAAAGTTGTCACCTTCATACTTTAATAAAGATAACATTTTAAAAGTTGGTTGTTTTAGAAGATAAAATTGACTAAAAGTATTCCTATTAAATCTATTATATTTATCTTCATATTTTTATTTTTATTTTATTTTTTATGCAAAAAATAAGTATATTAAATAATTATACAAAAATGTTGTAGTAATTATATTATTAAGAGAAATATCAAATAAATGTTTTCAAAAATATTAAAATAAATATTATATGAACTAATTAATGTGCCAAATGAATTTTATTGATGAATATGACATGTTATAAATTTATTAAATATTTTCATTCGAATATATCCTCTGTGTGGATTTTATTTAAATTCAAATAAATGAATAGTGTCAAAATTGACACTATTGATATTTTATAAAAATAACATATTATTAAATTGTTTAAAAATCAAAAAAATATTTAAAAATTATAAATTTAAATTTATATGGTCAAAATTTTCATATAGTATCCAATTATATACAATTAAAAACACATAAGTATGTATTTATAACAATTTAAAATTTAGAATATTATTACCATAAAGACGATTAAATATATTAAATAAGGATAAATCAAATTGATAAGGTTTAAAATAAGTTCCCAACATGTCTGAATTTTATTGGATGATGATATTAAAACCCTATATCACCTCCTCTCCGAATTTGAGTCATTTTGGAGTTTTTTATGTGGGGGTTTCAGTGTATTATAAATTAAAACAATTGAGGTTTCCAAAAGTGCCCCTCTCTTCTCTTGTAAAAGGGAACCTCCTCCCTCTTCTCTTCACTCCATTTTTAAGCTTTCATTCCCATAAAAACCCTTAAAAATCATCTTCTCAACCTATATAATTATATTATAGATGTTCGGGTCCTCTCAAAATTCCAACTCTATTTCCCTAAGAAGAATTTTAAAAGAGGCACGTCGAGGAAGAGGTAATCTCTTCTACCGGTTCTTTGAAGTTTCTTTTTTCTTCTACTTTCTCTTCTTTATCTGTTTCATTATAAAGTAATAACGTCAGAATCACTAATATACTGATACATTATTATAAATATGAAACAACCCTATTTCACCTTATATCCATCCTACAAAAAACGAAATCACCGTGTGTGCGTGCGTACGACTTACCATCTCAACGCCATGGTGTAATCTGTTTTTTCCACCGCCACCATACTTGTATGGGTATAATGGTGGAAATAACAATGATATATGATTATTATAACATCATACTGATTCTGAGATATTATATCATCCACTCCATTTCCATTCAATAATTATGGGAATAATATCATCGCTCGTGCGTACAAACGGATTACAGTCTCCACGATGCAATTAGATTAATTCTCCATGTTAACCATTCAAGAATGATTATAAAGTATATAAAAAAATATAATCCTAAAATATATGATATAATAATGATACTAGATTTATGTATATGTTATTTACTTACTTCCATTCAATTTAATAAGAAACAGAAATAGCGTTCATGCGTACGTACGGCCTACCGTCTCCATGAATGGTGTATTTCATTCCATTTATCTATATATTATATATTTATTATATAATGAATATATATAAATCATATTTTATATTCTAGAGGTAAATAATCATGATCTAAGTAATCATATGAATAATTACAAGTCTAAACAGGTATGATAAATGAAATGATTTTTCCCAAAATGCTGCTTTAACATGGAATTGAAAAATGAACGGGAAATATAAAGTCATAAGTGAATCATATATGATATCATACATATTATTATAAGTTAATAATATGTTTAAACCCAATATATAGGACTCTCGAACACATATGGAAGAAATTGTTCATAAGTTAAGGGATAATTATTCCAATCTCGTTCTTATCTGATATTATTTATTCCTAAGTATTTACAAGGGTTATATTTATCATCCATGTCCATGATTATTAAAAAATGTTTTCATAAAGATTTTAATATTCTTACATGTATTTTTAAAGTCATTTTTACCCTTTGTTGACTTTTACCAGAAGGTATGGAAGGAATCTTTCTTTTGTTAACAATACGTGGTACTTTTTGACTTTTCCAGCAAAAGTACAATGAGAATGTTTTTTTAACTTATATGGCATGAACGGATTTTTATAGTTTTATAACGCATTATTTTCATGAAGATTCCCCTAAAAGATTTCATTATTATTATCAACAAAAAAAATTTTTTTTTATAATTGCATGGCATTTTGTGAAAAGAAAATGATTTTGAAGGAGAAAAGATATTTTCCTCAAGAATTCATTTCAAGTGTTTTATCAAAACTATTTTCCATGTAAGATGACATTATTTAGTATGTTTATGTTTCAAGTATAATATCTCTATTATTTACATAGTTTGATTTTTCTTATGATGAAATGATATCAATTTGTTTTATATGGATTATGTTATGATGGGATGATGTTTATGAAACCCATATTATTCTTTGGGTTATGATGAATGATTTATGTTTATCTTGTGTCACCTGAAAGAATGATTTCATTATGAGATGGGTGGGACCTATATCTCCCTCTAATGAATTAGGTAATGATTTATTTCTCATGAGATAGACATGGATGTAATGGAAAGTAAATCTGGTTCTGTAATAGAGGGCTGAAACGTCAAGTAAACCTGATTCGGTAATGGACATTGTCCACTATGATGGTCTTGGAAAAAATGTCTTGGATACTATGGAAATTATATCATGCTCTTAATGGTATTCCATAATTAAATGTGTTATTCCCTTGCTATTTTATCTTGATTAATGTTCATTTGTGATCAATGCCTTATGTACTGCCAAGATTTATGTCATTACTCATGTTTTATGTTCATGTTTTTACATTAAAATGTTTATGGATTGTTTTATATTATCCATGTTTACCCTTACAGAGAATTTGAGCTCACCCTTTTTATGTTTTTTAGGATATAAATAATGGTTTTAGGTAAGAAAACAAAATGGGTAGATCTTTATCGGAGATGTTGAAGATCATTCACCATGATTAGAAGATTATGTTCTGATTTTCCAAATAAAATACCCTAATACGATCTTTGGGCGTCTGTTTTTGTCATGTATTAAGTATTCTGCAAAAGTATTGTAATGTCTATGCACGTCAAGCTTTGGGTCTCTACAGTTGGTATCAAAGCGATGGTTTGCTCAACTTTTGGAAACTAGGATGTGAAAATTTTAGTGAGATCCCTTGAGATTTTTCTAAGGAATGTCTAGGGATGTCCCTAAGGTTATGTATAAGTATAGGTTATAGTACTATAATTACCATAACGATCTTAGAATTAAACCAAAGATGTTATATATTGACGGTACTCCCCCTTTATTATGTTTTTTTCCTAGCATGATTTTTACCTCTCATACTATTCTTTTTGGGTTTTAGACGATGGTCAGAACCTGAAGGAACCATTTTGATCAATGTAATGGAAAATGCAATGATTTTCCTCCATAACAAACCAATGTTATGGGAGATGGAGTGAAAAATATTGTTGCTATACTTACACAATATATGAATCATTCTGGACTTCCAAATGAGCATAAAAGGGGACAATATTCTATTGAGTCCTTAATGAGGAAACATCCACCTTCTTTCAATGGGTCTTCTGATCCACTTATTTCTGAACAATAGATCAGTCCCATTGAAAAGATATTTTCCATACTTCGCTGTTCAGAACATGAAAAATTCATTTTTTGTTGTTTACCATTTAGAAGTTGAAGTAGACCAGTGGTGGAATCTAATTACGAATACAAGGCTCCAAGATGAAATTGAATCCATGGAATTGGATGAGTTCAAGAAATTGTTTTTCAACAAGTACTTCTCCCGTATTCTTCAAAAAAATATGGAAAAGGAGTTTCTTAATCTTAAGAAAAAGTATGATGAATCTGTTGGTATATACGATATGAATTTTACAAGGCTGGAAAGGTATGCATCTGGCTTTATCATCGAACCTGAAATTAAAGTTGATCAATTCTCCAGTGGCTTAAAATCTAGTATTTGAATGGAATTAGTGATAAGAGACTTCAGTAGCTATGAAGAAATTGTGTGTTGTGCTATCAAGGTAGAACTGGAAGTTGGTGTTACAAATCTATCTCTTGGTTTTGACAAGAAACTAAAGATGGAGATTAAGGAAAAATCTCAAAACAATGGTGAAAAGAAGGTGAAGGTTTCTTTATGATCAAAGTGTAGAAATAAGCATGGTGAAGATTTTCTTAAAGGGACTTGAAAATGTTTTAATTGTGGAAAAGAAGGTCATCGAGCAGCTGAGTGATGAAGTAATGGGAAAAAAGGTATCTAATGATGTGAATAGAGAGAAGACTATAGAGAACTCACCACCAACGCTTCAATGCTACAAGTGCAAGTAAATGGGGAATTATGCTAACCAATGCCCTAATCTCAGGGTTAATGATGATCGACATCGACAACCTCTTAAGGAAAAGGACAAAGTGAAGTCACATGTGATCACTATTGGTGATTTTGAATATGACAACAAAGATGTGGAATGATTAATTTTTTATGTAACAGGATTCCAAAATAGTGTTGTGGAATCTCATTTATAGTATCTTGGAATATTATAATATCAATGTATTGTTTTAATGTGGGTTTCAATAATTATATGGAACCGGTAACTAAGAGAAGTGATTGAAATATATTTGGAAAGTATATGATATGAGCATAATGAAGGTATAAAGAGAAAATAATATGTTTGATAGTAATAATGAGCTCATGACTGATATAAGGACAAAGTGACATCATAGTTTGAATATATAGAAATTTTGGGATTTTGGTATGTGGAAAGAGATAACTTTTGGCCGCATTCATGTTTTCACTAATGTTCTATGGTAATTCATGTTTCAATAGAATACTTGATTAAGTTATTCACATGTTCAGAATGTGACCACAATATATATCTTATGATATATGATGGATAAATGATGGTATTCACATGCTTGGTAGAAAACCTCTCTAGTAATCTTCATTATTATACAATGAGATTAGACAGAAGTATTTTGAATAAGCCTAAAGATTAGAATGGTTTAAGTTAGACATCATACAGTATTGTTTAAGTCTAGAACTTTTTATATTATTTCTGAAATGCTATAATAGTATAGTTTTAGAAAAATGATAACTCGTAGGATAGGCGACAACCCATTGCGTCTAACAAGGCTGCGGGAAATCGAACCCACAACCGAAGTGTGATAGAGCTTTATCACATACTGGTGTCCTACAAGAAGTCCCAGGTTTTTAGAAATTAGTTTTATTTTATTTAGTGGTATTATATATGAAGAATAAGTCAATTTTTAGAGCTATATACGATTAATATCACCATATATGGAATTATGTATATTTAATAACTTTTTAAAACCTTTTGTTTGAGACATATGGAATGACCCATCATTCTATCACATGATCTGATAACACTTCACGAATGAAAAATTCAATTTCAATTATTTATGATATGAAGTGGAAATTGTTCAAGGAACAACCAACTGTGAGATTGTACCAAAATCAAGTAAGTATTTCTTCGAATTCAAAATTTTCAAATTTATGGAAAGGATCATGAAATCCAAAAATGTTGTCCTAGTAACCTCATATCTGATGAATCAGATGGTACCTTAGATCATCACAAATTTATGGATTTGTGATTGTTGGATTTTTTATCACCATGTTCTCTACCACTCTCCATCAGAACATGATGGTAATATTTCTCTTACATATACATGTTTTTACATATGTACTCATATGTGGAAACCCAGTGATGAGTTAATTTAGGAAACCGTTAAATTTCTTACATCACTTTTTAAAATTATTTTTTAGTATTCCTTTTTATGGTGTGGGTTTCTTTGAAAAAAACTTTAAATTAGTAAATGATTTATAACCCCGGTGAATTTCTAGGGAGAAATTCATTTTAAGGGGGGTAGAATGTAACACCTTGAGATTTTATGAGAAATATTCTTTTTAATTTGATTGATTTCTTGTGTTGTATAATACACCAATATTATCTTACACTATACGCAAAATTTTATTATCTTTTAGTATACGCAAATACTATTCTTGTCTTGTGTTTCATGCAAGAGTGATCTTCCTTAATAGCTTGTGTTGTACGCAATACCGAGTTTCACTAAACAATGATATATTGTTATAATATTATTATGAACTAGACATTATGAATATTATTTACCACATTTTTAATTTTATAACATCATCATTAATATTACACATATTCTAGAACACGGTATGAGAACAAAATAAATATTTTGGGTAAAATAAGAATTTTTCAAAAAATGTAGTTTTGCCGCCTTATAATGGCGCACCCAATTTAAATATAGTTTTTGACATTTTTATAATATCAATTGGTAAAATTAAACTTCTTCCTTAGAATCAGGATATACAAATTTACTTTGGATATATTTTCGATATTTTTCTGATAAGTTTCTTATTTTGATGAATAGTAAAAATTTGCTAAATTTTAATTGAAAATAACTTTTTTCATCAAAATAATTTATATGGTTAAAATATATTATTGAATGGTTTTAAAGTATAAATAGAATATATTTTTACCATTTAATATAATTTATGTAATTATAATTAATTTTACATTGAATTCATAGGTAAAAACATTTCAGTCTTTTGCAATGTTTTAACTTTTTGAACCCATTTTCTCAATGGCGAGATTAATTTTAAATTAAATACTGTAACTTCTATGATTCAAATTGGAAAAAGGGATTCAATATTTGGAATAATTAGGTCCAAATTATGTTAATAGTCTAATTATTATTTTTAGAAATTAAGAATAGGTACTACATTAAATTTTATTTACTACAATTAAATGTAAATTAGGTAATTAACGGTAAAAATAATATTATAAAATTACCCCATCACTTGTATTAATATAATTGGATGATTATATTTCATCTGAAAATATACTTGGGTAGAAATGGTATCTTTTGGAACTCATTTGGATGTGATTAAGACCCTTAATTTATTTTATTTAAATAAAATGAAATATGTCTCACTCAAACATTAATAATTAAAGTATTTTAAATATAAGGATATACAGAATATAAATTCAATTATAAATACTCATTTGAAATATAAAATATTTCTCTTCATCATGGTAATTTATTTGTGATTTTTAAGAAATATATAATTACCCTAATAGCTTATACATTAATAATACAGAAATTATTTTTTTAGTGAAAATTCAATAATATAGTTTTTATTAAAATAATAAAACCCATCAAAAGAACCATAAACTTGTCCAAAACTTATTGATAGAGTATATATATACCCTAATAATTCAAGGGTAGAATTGTGGACCATTTTGAGCCTTATAAAATAGATTATGACATTTATATTATTTTATTTTAAATGATGTCAAAGTTGTCACCTTCATACTTTAATAATGATAACATTTTAAAAGTTGGTTGTTTTAGAAGATCAATTCTACTAAAAGTATTCTTATGAAATATATTAGATTTATCTTCATCTTATTATTTTATTCTTAATTTTTTTTAAACAAATAAGTATATTAAATAATTATACAAAACTGTTGTATTAATTATTTTATTAAGATAAATATCGAATAAATGGATTTAAAAATATTAAAAGAAATATTATGTGAACTAATTAATGTGCTAAACTAATTTTATAGATGAATATGACATGTTATAAATTTATTAAATATTTTGTTTTGAATATATCCTCTGTGTGTATTTTATTTAAATTCAAATAAATGAATATTGTCAAAATTGACACTATTGATATTTTATAAAAGTAACATATTATTAAATTGTTTAAAAATCACAAAAAGTATTTAAAAATTATAAATTGAACTTTATATGGTCTAAAATTTAATAATTTATCCAATAATGTAAAATTGACAACACATAACAAGGTATTTATAAAAATTTAAAATTTAGAATATTATTGTCACAAATAAGATTAAATAGATTAAATAAGGATAAATCAAATTGATAAGGTTTACAATAATTTCCCAACATGTTAAAATTTTATTTTAGAATGCTATTACAACCCTATATCATATAATATTATATTTTTAGTTATTTTTTAGGTTTTTAATTAGGGTTTCAGTTTATTATAAATTAATATTTTTGAGGTTTCCAAAACTGCCCCTCTCATCTCTTATAAAAGGGAACCTCCTCCCTCTTCTCTTAACTCCATTTTAAAGCCTTCAAGATTGGACAAAACCTACCAATTAATCTTATCAACCTCACTAGTTATATTATAGAGGTTCTGGTATTCTCAAAAGGCCAACTCTAGTGCCCTAAGAGAAAGTTTAAAAGAGGCACGTCAAGGAAGAGGTAATCTCTTCTACCAATTCATTCAAGTTTCTTTCTTCATCTACTTCCTATTATTTAGATGTTTCATTATAAAGTAATAACATATGTATCACTAATATACTGATATGTTATTATAAATATTAAACAGCCCTATTTTACCTTATATACATCCTACGAAAAATGAAATCACCGCGCGTGCGTACGTACGGCTTACCGTCTCCACTCCGTGGGGTAATCTGTTTTTCCACCACCACCATACTTGGATGGGTATAATGGTGTAAATAAAAACTATATATGATTATTATATCATCATAATGATTCTGAGATATAATATCATCCACTCCAATTCCATTCAATAATTATGGGAACGATATCATCGCTCGGGCGTACTTACGGATTCCCATCGCCACGACGCGATGAGATTCACTCTCCATGTTAACCATTCCAGAATGATTATAAAGTATATATAATAAATAATAATGAAATATATGACAAAATAATTATACTATATTTATTTATATGTTATTTACTTACTTCCATTCAATTTAATAAGGAAACTAAAACAGCGTTCATGCGTACATACGGCCTACTGTTTCCATGAACGGTGTATTTCATTCCATTTATCAGTCTATTATATATATATATATATATTATGAATATATATAAATAATATTTTACCTACTTAAGGTATGTAATCTTGATCTAAGTAATCATATAAATAATTACATGTCAAAACACGTACGATAAATGAAATGATTTTACCCAAAACGTTGCTTTAACATGGAATTGACAAATGAACGGATAATATAAAGTTGTATGTAAATCATATATGATATCATTACTATTATTATGGTTTTTTTATAAGTTAATAATATGTTTAAACCCACTATACAGGAGTCTTGGAATCATATGGAAGAAATTGGACATAAGGTAAGGGAAAATTATTCCAATCTCATTATTATCTGAGATTGTTTATTCCTAAGTATTTACGGGGGTTATATCTATCAACCATGTCCATGTTTTATAAAAAAATGCTTTCATAAAGTTTTTACTATTCTTCTATGTATGTTTAAAGTCATCTTTAACCTTTTTTTACTTTTACCATATCGTATGGAAGGAATCGTTCTTTTGTTAACCATAGGAGGTACTTTTTTACTTTTCTGGAAAAAGTATGATGAGAACCTTTTTTAACATATACAGAATGCACGGATTTTTAATGTTTCATAACGCCTTGTTTTCCAGAAACTTCCTCTACAAGATTTAATGATTATTTTCAACAAAATTCCTTTTATTTTAAAATTCCACGGAATTTTGTGAAAATAAAATGACTTTGAAGAAAAAAGGATATTTTCCTCAAGAAATCATTTCATGTGTTTTATCAAAACAATTTTCTATATAAGATGACATTATTTAGTATGTTTATGTTTCAAGTATAATATCTCTATTATTTACATGGTTTGATTTTTCTTATGACAAAATTATATCCATTTGTTTTATATGGATTATGTTATGATGGGTTTATGTTTATGAAACCCATAATTTACATTGGGTCATGATGAATGATTTATGATTATTTTGTGGCACATGAAAGAATGATTTAATTATGAGATGGATGGGACCTATATCTCTCTCCAATACATTGGGTAAAGATTTATATCTCATGAGATAGACATGGCTGGAACAGAAAGTAAATCTGGTTCATTAATACATGGCTGGAATGGCAAGTAAACCCAGTTCATTAATGGACATTGTTCATTATAATGGTCTTGGCAGAAATGCCTTGACTACTATGGAAATCATATCATGTGATTAATGGTTTTCCACAATTACATGTTTTATTACCATTGAATTTTATCATGATTAATGTCCCTTTGTGATCAATTCCTTAGTACAGCAAATATTTATGACATTACTCATGTTTTATGTTCATGGTTTTATGTCTAAATGTTTATGGATTGTTTTATGTTCTCCATGTTTACCCTTACTGAGAATATCATCTCACCATTTTATGTTTTCTTTTCCCCAGGATATAAATAATAGTTTTACGTATGAAAATAAAAGGGTAAGATCTTTATGGGAGATGTTGAAGATCTTTCACCAAGATTAGAAGATTATGTTCCGAGTCTGGAAAGACACTAAACTAATTCGGTCTTTGGGTGTCTGTTTTTTGTCATGAATTAAGAATTCCAAAAAAGTAATGTAATGTCCACATATGTCAAGCTTTGGGTCTCTAGAGGTGTAATCATCTTAGAAGAGAATTGCATTTGCAACAGTTTATAATGGGTATAACCCAGTCATGCTTCTACTCAAGAATTCCTGCCCAAATAGGAAGATAAAAGAAGTATAAAATTGAGTATAATAAAATAAATGGATGATAAAATATGAATTTTATTGAATGAACAAAGAAGTTACAACAAAGAAGATATGAGAAGTTAATTTTAGAGGAGATCCTAGCTTGAAAGTATCCCTCCACCAATGGTTAATTTAAAAGGAAAAGAACCATTTCACCCCTTCTCCTAATCCTCTAAGGCACGTACAAACCCCTCCAGTTGAGAAAAATACAAATTTATTGAGTGGAGGGGAGGCTAGGTTACTAGTGGTTTTAAGTGTGAATTGGGAAATTCGGAAAAATATTTTAAGCAAACTTTGACCGCCCATTTGGCCACCAAAATGCGTGAACCATCTCTCCATTTTGATGGATGATTTGTAAGAAATTTTATACCCAAGCGCCTCTAAAATTTTGAGCTCAATCCATGCACGGAGGTAGGTGTTATGGCTCAAATACCAAACCCATGTCCAATATGGCGTGTCCATCCCATCTTTGACTTCATGGCCCATTTTCTCCAACCAAATGCATTATTTAACTCCAATGTCCTAAATTAAAGTTATATCCAATTATGTGAGAAACATATTTAAAGACTTTTAAGTTCAAATAATATATATCAAAATATTTATTTCTGAAATTCTATAGTGAATTTTAAAGGGTAAAACTATAATTTTCATCAAATTTTAAATAAATGATCTAATCCCAAATATTTCGTAAATGGAAAAATTTACAACAATGTGGGGAAATTATATAATTTATTATCAATAAAATATTCAATAAAAATGTGTTTTATCAGACCCAAAAAGCTACCACAAAAGCTAGGGAAATAAATGGTGTACTAAGCATGTATCTGAACCTCCCGCTATCATGTGATCTCCTAGAGGTTCCCATGCTGCCTCTGAACTCACACCAAAGGGATCGACCATCCACTAAGGACCTACTCATGTAGATCCTCTATCTCAACCAAGAACTTCATAAAAATCACCTCATCATCAATATCCAACTCGCCTCCATTGATATCTTGTGATGGATCATGCACTTACCTTCTCCGATACGACACATGGAAAACACTATGCACCTGGTGCATCTTTGGGGGAAGAGATATTAGGTATGAAACCTCGCCTACTCTGCTGGGGATCTGGAAAGGTCTAATGAACTGTGGAGATAGAATTTCACCCTGGAAAAATCTTCACAATCCTTATCGGGGTGAGACCCATAAGAAGGCATGGTCTCCCTCATTGAACTCCAAGGTTCTCTATCTCTTGTCAGTATAAGACTCATGTTGATTCTATGTAGTCTTCTTATATTTCTAGATGATCTTCACAATCTCAGTGGTATCATGTACCAACATTGGACCCATATGTTCTGACTCCCCTAGGTCTATCCAGCATAGAGGCGGCCTGCATAGTCATCGTACAAGGCATCAAATGGTTCCATGTCGATGGTGGAGTGATAACTATTATTGTATGTGAAATCCAACAATGGTAGGTGGTCCTCTGAAATATTTCCAAAATCAAGGACATAATCACGAAGCTTGTCCTCATGTTTTTGAATGGTCCTCTCCATCTGCCCTTCTTTTTTAGGATGAAAGGAGGTGCTCTAGCACAGCGGAGTCCTGAATGACTCCTGTAATCCCTTCCACAACCAAGATGTAAAATGAGAGTCACTATCTGATATTATCGTCTATGTCACCCCTTGAATTCGTACTATCTCCTATCTGTAGAGGCACCCCAATCCCTCTACCGATCCCAACTCTTTAGTGGGTACAAAGTGGAAAGACTTGGTGAGTCTGTCAACAATCACCCAGATGGAATCGTGGCCCCTAGATATATGGGGTACCATTTCAAGATGTCCATAGAGAGTCCATCCCACTTCCACTCTAGCACCCCAAGTGGATAATTCAATCCTACTGAAACATGGTGCTCATCCTTCACTTGTTGACAAGTGAGGCATCATGAAACCAACATTTCCCCTGCTTTCCTCATCCTTGGCCACCAGTTCTGATGCTATAGGTACTGGTATATATTCTACACACTCATATGTATGACCAAAGGGGCTATGTGGAACTCCCTCACCACCTCCTCACCCATCGTCACTGGCACCATGGTGCATCCTCTAAAGAGGATGACATGTTACCCACCTTTAGAAAATCTTTCAAGAGCATGTCCTGAGGATATATGAGCATGTTGGGTCGCGCAATCAATGTCCCCATGTTGTGCCTCCCTGACTCACTGAAGATGTGGGGGAGTTACTATCATATATTGGAGGTAAGCTTCCCCATCATTATCCACGAAGGATAACTGCAACACAGTTAATTGCTTTGTCTCCTTACTCAGTAGTTGTGGAACTGACCTTCTATTGAGTGTGTGTGCTACTACATTTCCCACCCCAGGAGTGTAGACCATCTCACAGTCATATGCCTAGAGGAAATCTAGGCATTTTTGTTGTCTCAGGTTCAATACATTCTATAAGAACATATATTTGAGACTCTTGTCATCTGATTGGACATTAAATCGTTCTCCAAACAATACTCTCTGCTCTCAGAGCTCTATGGGAATTCAACTGATATTTATTTGTAGATATTGGTGTCATCCTTGGGTAAAATCCAATGCATAAGACTCTCTCCCTACGTGGAGGTATTCCTAGAAACATCTTTGTAAAGGATGTTCCCAAACTCTACCACTACTATTAGGAACTGAAAAATCAAAACACTTTCTACAATGAGGGTAAGGCTGGCTGACTCTAGAGTCATCGGCTTCTACCTCCTAGGCTTGAGTTAATCCCGTGATTCATGGGTTTTATTTTTCTCCAACCCTGAAAAGCCCCATTCCAACACTGTAGATATACCATAGCCTTTTTTCTAAAAACAGTCAATCTGAGCATGATCTGTGAATGACCAGTCCATAACCAAACTAACATCATAAAACCTAGATGATTCCACCAAGAGGTTCCAACCAAAACTCTAAACTCAAGGGTAATATCAAATCGTTATTATAATAATTATTATCAATTCTTTTCCAATAAGTATCTTGAGATGTAAAGGTCAAGTCAACGGTTTAACCGGAAACTCTAGGACTTCAACAAGATTTGTTTCAAAAAGTAATTATTATTACCTATGTCGTTTAATATGGATGATTGTAGTAGACACATACTATACCTAGAATCATTCTTGGAGCCCTTGGGTCACACCCCTTGACTTCATGTTCCTACTCCCTTCCCATGTCCACCAGTTCCCTGAGCCAGGTGGGGACCACAATGGGGTGGCGGTTGTAACATGTCAAAATGTATACCACCTCATGCTGCTCTCCATGCCCCCCTTCCACATATGCTTACCTGCAGATTCATCAGTCCATATCACTTCCTCTTCCCAAATCATTTTACACATCCATTTCTCTGAGACCGATGTCGGTTTCCTACTTTCTCACTACTAACATTCACTGGCTGCATCCACTCAACCAATTAATTTTAAACCAAAAAGGTTCTATCAAGCACCATAACATAAGTAGGAGTGAACAGAGGAATAGTGATGGCTCGGATTTCAATAAACACATCTCGCTCGGAGGTTTGATCCTAGAAGCACTAGTCATATCGTATTCATCGGGTACCTAGAATGGTCAATACACCTCAATGAATACTCAATTAATGACATGTCATCCTATAAAAATTGTATAATATCTTGGGAATAGAAACCATATAGCTTTTCAGGGAAAGAGACCCCCTTCTCTAAGAAAGGTTCTCAATATCTGTCCATGAAAAAAGTCACCTCATCATAAGATAGGGGTAATCTAAAACCTACTATCACCCTGATGAGGCACATAGAATTTTCACTACGAGGACCACCATCTAATATAATGGTGCCCTGGCTAGATGGAAACTAGGTCACCACTCAAGACAGTCCTTAGATGCCAATGAGTCGGGCTCACCTCGGAACCTGAGGGGTATATGTCACTGAAACTTGTTTTAAGGAACTGATCCTAGATGTGTACTCTATCGGTGGTGCCGGTAGTAACTGCTGACCAACAAGAAGTGGTATTTCTCGAACACTACCCAAAGGTACCATCAAGGGAAACAATCTTTATACTAAATCCTTGTCACTTTGTGGACCATCCTCATGGTCATGTATTGGAATCCTGGATGAATGTCTATGTAGAGTCATATTGAAAGAGAATCAAGATGAACCACGGTCAATAAGTGATACCTAGTGAGCTGACTCAAAATTGGTCAAGAGAAAAAAAATCAAAACACATGAAACTATTTTTTTCATGTACAGAGTCAGAAAATAGAATTTAGGTTCCTGGTGTATGATACGTCGGCTGCCGCACCAACACTGGACTCACTGGACTGAAATCCAAACTCAAGAAACTTAACAATATTTCCCCCATTGTAAATAAAAACTCTTAGTTCATCTGGTATAACCGGCTTCCATTTGATACCACTTAGTCACGACTCATCCCCTGGGGCCCATTCCCTGACAATCCCATGACTGCCTTCCATAGGCCAGGGGTTGGTGACTAGCACCAGAAAGACGTATCCCTTAAATGGGAAGGCATTGCCTTTAAACATGTATACAGATTGACTAGGTACACAACAAAGTTAAACCATGTAGTAAATCTGCTGAAGTAAAAGTGGGAATTGAAAGTAAAGGGGAAAGTATACAAGCTCAACTGAAAGAGATTACAAAAAATAAAAATGAAAACAACACCTGAGATCATCAGTGAAGGATCCTACCTAAAGGATAGGCATAGCTCGTCACTGCGGATCTCCACATCAACCGGTCACCTCCGTGCTCTATCTAGTCTAAGCTCCCAAACCTCAGTCAAAGTTGTCTGTAATCTTCACAAGACCCCATAAGGTGCGGGCAATGCCCATGCAGGGGTGAGTATAAAAATATAGAGTAAGGACCCCACGACCCCTGAAGGTATCTCAAAATTCTATAAATGAAAAACCACAAAGCATGATCTCATTCACAAAGGACAAGGAAACACTCAACTCAAACTAGGAATAGAACTTAAAGAACAAGAATAAAGAAGATTATTCATAAATATAGATCATCTTATTCTACTGAGAGGATTTTTCTACTAGACTTCACAAGGTTGCTTGGTGATGACCCATAGAGTATCATTAGTTGTTGACCCACAGAGGATCGCTAGGTGCTGACCCCCAGAGGATCACTAGGTGCTGACCCACGAAGGATCTCTAGGTGCATACCCATGCAGGATCGCTAGGTGGAGACCCAAAAAGGATCGCTAAGAGCAAACCCAAGGAGGATCGCTAGGTGCAGACCCACAGAGGATCGCTGGGTGTAGACCCATGAAGGATCGTTGGGTGTAGACCCACAGAGGATCACTAGGTGCATACCCACCAAGGATTGCTATGTGCAGACCTACTAAGGATCCCTAGGTGCATACTCAGAGAGGATCTCGTGGTGCAGACCCACAGAGGATCGTTAGGTGCAAACCCACAGAGGATCGCTATTCTTTCTTCACGTAACAGCCATCCACTAGATTCCCACACTTAGTACTCTCAATTTTGTAGGATCTGATCCTCAATCCATCATTCGTATATAAAAATCCACGAAGTCCCAGGACGAAGTAACTCAATAAAATGAAATGTCATAAAGGTTCCAACGCAATTGATGGAGCGTAAATCGGATGCTTGGTCTGTAAGTTATATGCATTTTATTGTAGGAGGCCCAGTTGGATTCGAGTTTAATCCAACCTGGCCATACTCCAACTTTTTTCAAAACACATGTGTAGTATCTCAAAAGGATCACCTTGTCCTAATGGATCTAGCACTGTATACGGTTTTTCAAAAGGATGTCCAATTTTGGAGATATATCCCTTTAATTAAAAGTGGGTCGTATGTAGGTCTGGGTCTGGTACGACCAGGTCGGACCGACCCAACCCAGCCCAATGGGCATGGCCCAATTCAGATCGGCCCGACTTGAAGGGGCTAAGCCGTTGGCTTGGCCTGCAGGCCAAATGATTTTCCCGCTGGCCCGTGGGACTAGCCCGGCCCCCTGTCTAGGCATGGCCCGCTAGGTGGCTTTCCCATCTCGGCCCGATGGTTGGGCGCAGCCCACCAGTTGGGTATAGAGGCTAGATCCCTCCTGAATGACTCGGTCATTTGGGCTCCTCTATCAGTGGCATCCGTTGACGTCGCACCACCTGGCCAGTTCATGTGGACCAGTCATCTGTGGGACCCACAGGGTGTCGGTCAACCCTCTGTTGCGGCTCAAAGCTGCAACCCTCCTCCGCAGCGCGCCGCCTTCTTCGATGCATCCGGTGATGGTCGTCTTCCACCTTCATCTTTTGGGGTGCCTTCGAGCACTGCCACCTTCTCGCGGATGGCGAGAGCCAGCCGCCGCTGCCGGTCGTCGGTGCTGCCAAGCTGGCAGTGCTTCCGTAGTCCACCAGTGTAGCAATGGTGGTCTGATTTTCTTTCAACTGCACCTAAGACCCTTTCGATATGTTTCCTACACTATTTTGCCCTCAATTTCTCCTTACCACTATATTGGTTGGTCGCCCATAAAGAACGAAATCAAAGAAACATTGGCGGAGGGTCTTGGCCTTGTTCGGTTTGGCTTGCACCCTCTGCATTAGTGTTATAACAAGGAAAGGGTATGACATAACCAAGAGTAAATGAAACATAGAACTCTTAGAATTAATTCAGTACAAAACCCTATGTTGAATTCGATGGAAGGCGCCTGACATGAGGGAAAAGGGTCCATGTCCAAAGGTGTTCATCAGCATTCACCGTCGCTCGCAGATTTCTCCAACGAAAATTGCTTGATCACCGTTCTTTATTGGTGCGGAAATACACCAGTGTTTTGTTAGATCCTCCTCTCGTATCACTCCTGAAAAACCATACACAATCTTTCATTAAATAGGATAATAATATCCACTATTGGGTTTAATATTGTGGTTCATTAATTAACCGTAATTTATGAGTCAATTAAACCCACAAACATTGTTGTTACAAAACCAACGAAATGATAGGTTTACGACATTAATAGTCTCTCATTAAAAGTCTCATGTTACACTGTGATCCCACCACCATCATTAAATGGTTACAAGGAAAAAATAGCATAACTTTGGAGTTATTTTAAAATTATTTTTGTAAATTCCAAAAATTAACTTTTGCACCTGACCCTTGCCAATCGAAGTTAAGCTTCTCTTAAGCGAATCCTAGCGCTGAGAATTCAACCGTGCTATCAGAATCTAAATTTGAGCACTAGATCAAAAGATAGAAATTATTTCTCACACATATAATGAACGTACCTTAAAAAAAGTTCAAAAATTATTAACAGTCACCCTCGACCCACGTTGGTCAAGGTTAGGCTCTACTTAAGGGGGACACGCCCTCATGAGCTCAACGGTACTATCGAATTTTCAATACGAGTTACTGTTTATGAGTAAATGAATTAAAAAAATAAAATAATTCTTACCTAATTATTTTATTTATGGCCAAAACCTAACTTCCACTTTTGGCCCACTCTGGAAAATGTTATTATATGTCTATGGAAATCATACCCTGACGATCTCACCAATTGTCTCAGATTTTTAATCTGAGGCACCGTTCGTGAGTTATAAGCATTTGAAAAATAATATTATTTTATTTTATAATTTTATTTACTATTATGCCATTTTTTTGTTTTTTCACTAGAGTCCTGTGCTGACAAAACTTAAGTCATGCCTAGGGAAACCCCGCCATCCTGAATGTAATGATGCCCTCATATTGATTATTCAGGCACCCGGTTAAGAGTTATTCCACTTTTTTAGGAAAACAACTCATGTGTGCTATTTAAAACTTATCATTTATTTGACAAATCATTATGGGTTGTCCAGGCCCCAAAATCATGTTCTGCCAATTTTTTTAGTCTTGTAATTATCCTAAATAATTAAATATATATATATATATTTATATTTATATTTATATATATGTGTGTGTGTGTGTGGAAATTTCTGGGCATTACAATGATGTCATTCCTTTAATGCATAAAAGATATAGAATTGGATGGTATATTAATTATATTTAATTTTCATGTCCTATTAAATATTTAATTCCATTATATTCATTGGTATACCTGTCAAAATAATATATAGTTTAAAAATAGTATATTCCATGGCGTGGAGACGATAAGCTGTCTGTACGAATGCATGGTGATATTATTATTCGTAGGATGGAGAAAAGAAGTAATATGGTTTCACAATAATCATAATAGAATCTAGGAATATATATTATAAAATTTTTATTACTTATATATGGATACAACATAGGAAGAGGAAGTAGAAGAAGAAAAGAACTTTGAACAATTTGGTAAAACACTTACATCTTCTTAGGGTATCTCCTTTTAATTTGAACAAAATGACTCCTTAGGTTGGATTTATTTCCAATGTATGGACTCTAAGATGAAGTGAGGAAATTTGAGAGGAGATTTGCGTAGGGTTTGGATGCGACAATTTCCATCAGTGGTGTGAATAAAAGAGAAGGAGATGATCCCTTTTATAAGGGAGGGGTGGGCCATCTTTGGAAACTCAAAAACTATTAATTTATTATAAATAATTTTCAATTATAAATAGCTCCAAAGGGATTTATTTATACTATAAGATGACTATGGTTCTAAATACTCTCAACAAATTAATTTTAGACATGTATTCATTTTATTTTAAACCTTATCATTTTGAAATACCCTTATTTAATCATTTTAATTTTAATTTCGGTAATAATATTTTAATTATTAAATAGTTATAAATATTTAATTATATTTTTTCAATTTATAAAAAATGGATGGTTTACGAAATTTTAAACATTATAAGTATCAATTTTTATTTTTTAAATTTTTTAAATTTTTTTAAATAATTTAATTAATTGATGTTTTTATAAAACATCCATAGTGTCAATGTTGTAAGTATTCATTGTATTGACTTTAAATAAATCAAAAAATATATATATAACATTGAAATAAAAAAATTAATAGACTCCCCACATTTCATGTGAACCTAGAAAATTCGTGGATCACCTCAATTATGTCAAATTATATATATTTTAACATATTTATATTCATTTATTTTGTAATTATATTAATAAAATAACTACTTCTTCAGTGTTGTGTCATTATTTATCATTTATATTAAGCCTTTAATAATTGTAAACAAATTACTATAATTTAGATAATTATTTTATCTTTCTATATAAAATTAAATATATAATTTATCTCTATCTTATCCATTTATTAAACTTATTTTCCATATAAAAAATAAGAGTGTGACATTTTGTCACATTATCACATTTTAATAATATCTATATCATTTTCATAGACATTCTTTTATTAAATGATTAAAAATTTATAATTGTGATATATTTTACATTATGCTAGTTTTTTGTATTAATTAAATCATTCTTAAAATTTTATAAAATTTAATAAAAAATTATTTATTTTAAATTGTCATTTATGTAAATTTTGATAACATTCAATATTTTCATTTTTAAGTAGTTGGGGTTTGGCTTAGTGGTAAGCACCCCTTAAATCTACATGAAAAATGGGGGTTCAAAACCCATTGGGCGCAGGTTTCTGTAGCAGTACTGTAGCGTACTGTAGCAGCGGCGGGCACTGGAGCAGCGGCGGGCACTGTAGCGGCGGCAGGGCACTGTAGCGGCGGCGAGTACTGTGCAGTACTGTAGCAACGCGGGTACTGTAGCAGTACTATTCACAGAATGGTCTTTGGGCCAAAAAAATGGGCCTACGGGTCATGTAATGGGATAAATGCCCACTGGGCCTTCGGGCTATGTAATGGGTCTCCCTCTACCCAGTTAAAGAGGACTTTGCTTTGCTTTAATAAAAAAATGAGGCTTCGGCCCCAACCTTAAATAAAAAATATTTTCATTTTTAAAAATAAAATACCAACAAGATTACATTGAAGCAATACTTATAATATTCAATAAAATGTCTATTCAATCAGTAAAATTCGTGTATTTCATTGATAAAGTCATATTATATTTATTTTAATATTTTTAATATCATTTATTTGATTTTCCACTAATGAAGCAATTACTAAATAATCATTGTATCACCATTTAATTTAATTATCTATTTAATAAAATTTGAAAATAAATTACAATGATGAAATATAATAATATTATATTTATAAACCCTATTTATACTCTAATATATCCCCTATATAACACCATTTTAAAAATACCTTACTTTTTGAAAACAAAAGTGTAACAAAAATGACTTTTCATTGAATATAATATTCTAAAGGAATTAATGGAATCCATGTGGCACCTAGTGGTGATAAATTATAACTAAGGATTATGTTTTTTGTAATAAACTCATAAAATTAAATTAAGACAAGTTTTATAGTAATTTTGATATTTTAATAATATAATGCTTACCTTTATTACCCAATTTACCCTTAACCGTGGTAATAAAACTTATTACTAAAGTTAATCTTCATATAGTCTAAAAATAAAAGGGACCTATTTACATAATATTTACCTTCATATTACAAATATGGAATCCATTTTTCTATATTCGAAACACATAATTCGATGAAATTAATTAAAATTAATCTTTTTTAAGGAATATGAAAATTAATTTTCAAAGTAAAACGATGAAAAGTTCTGAAAATTTTATATCCAATACCAATTATAAATTGATTAAAATTAATGAAATTGTATTAAATTAAACACATTATATAAATATACTTTAATCCTAATTAAAATTATAATCTATCAATATAAATAAATTGGATGGAAAAGTAGTTTTGAATTCAAATTTTGTATTTTTCAATGTTCATAAAATATGAAATTTATCATAAAAATACAAAAAATTCATCCAAAGTAAATATTGATGCCCCACATCCAAATAATAGGATTATTGTTTCAAATATATATTATAAAAGTGTAAAAACCTAGATTTAAAATTTTTTTCTCCATCAAAATGCCACAAAATTTCTTTTTTAAAATACATATTTTCTCCAAAAAATTGATTTTTTTCTTGTATCATGCCATATGAGAGTGTTTCGCGCGGAATCCGGGGATGACCTCCTGGACGGGAGATTCAAACGTTCCGATCGGTTTCTAACGGGTTTGTTCGTAGAACCGGAAACATCCAATGATTCCACATCCTTTTGGACCTACTTTCCAAAGGCAGGCGCTCATTAGCTTGTGGGCTAATGAGGCTTAGGAATTTGCATTGGTCGAGAGGATGGGAGGTCGGACTCATCACACCTTTTTGAGGGGAATTATTGTCTACTCCGGGACTCTCTTTATAGATTTAAGTTAAGTTCGTGAATCCTTATTACATTACCAAGTATAAAATGAGATTTCCTTTAGTTTTAACAATCAATGATTAAATATGCAAGAAATTTAGAGAATCTTTTATATGTATTCGAGGTTCTTCATCAATATAGAATCATCTATATTTGTTTAGAGATTCTTGGTCAATGGTATCCTTCAAAACATTTATATAAAAGTCTCTTGGTCATTTTGATGACCAGGCTGGTTTTAAAGCCACTCAGTGGGGCACTTGAAGTTTATCGTCATTCAGAAGGACAGAGATTATTTCAATGTTGGGATCGAACCCATGAATGGGCTACCTACGTATCCTTTGTTTTGAAAAAAGGAATCAGAATCCACGTAGTTCGAGGAATGGGATATGATATTTTATGATTGATGGCTCAAAGATGAATGTCATAATTACTTTTACACTCTAAGCTCACGTGAGTCATGCTCGGTATGAGAAACAAGAGGTATTGGTAAAATTTAGACAATTGTGCCATGAAGGATGCAATCATAAGAATTTTGTTTGGGGCTTATGTATGGATGACTGCCCAGATAGATGAAGGTTTAGGATTTACTTTTAGGAAGAAAATCCATGAACAGGGTCCACAAAGTTATATGTGCTTCATGGAGATTTGAATACTCTAATCTTGGGGCTTACTCCTAAGGAGGATGCCCATGTTAGGAGGGGACTTATGATTGGGTTTTATTCCTGAAAAGGAAACCCAAATCAAAGGAAATTTATGACTGGTTAAGAGAAATTTTAAGAGACTTGGGGCTTACTCTTAAGAAAGATGCCCAAGATTTATGACTAGGACTTATTCCTGAGAAGGAAGCCTAGGTTAGGGGACTTGGGGCTTACTCCTGAAAAGGAAGCCCAAGGTTATGACTGAGTCTTTATTCCTGAAAAGGAGACCCAGGTTAGGGATTAAGGTTTGGGGCTTACTCCTGAGGAGGATGCCCAAGATTAAAGGACTTTGATTGGGGCTTATTCTTAAGGAAGATGCCCAAGTTTAAAGGTTTTATAACTGGGGATTATTCCTGAAAAGGAAACCCAGGTTAGGATTCTCTCATCTTAAAGGATGAGGTTGAAATGAATGAACTCTCAATCTTTGGTGATATAAAGATGTTTAAATCATTAGGTTTTGAGAGATATTTCACATAATTCCTTTCAGATAAGGATGTCAAATCAAGAAATCATGCCATAAATGGCTTTGAAGAGTATCTTGAAGACTGAATCTTGAATAGGAAGGGTGAAATGGCTTAAGAGGGGTGAAAAAGGGCAAGATGGGCACCCAAAAAGATAGGGTCGCGCAAATATTGAAGTTCGCGCAAGTCCTGCGGCGGCGCGCAAGTATTGGTCGCGCAAGTATACTTGCGCGACATAAGGGATACTTGCGCGATTTTCAACCAGGGTTGAATTACTTGAGCGACTCTTTACTAAACCCTTTCCCATCCTCTTGAGGTTCTTCCAGAAGAGGGACGCGCAAGTTATATTGAAGGAATTAAGTCGGCGCGCAAGTGTTTGATAAGTTTCAACACTTAGGCCTTCCTTCTTCCCTTTAGATCTTCCATTCTAGGTAAGAAATTACCTTAGAAGTGTTCTGGAAGCTTTGAGAAGAGACTTGGGCGTCGGGAGCTTTGATCCGAGTTTCTGGGAAGAGATCTCCTCGAATGGGGGGCCCACAGGGTCTATTTATAGGCAAAAGAAGACCCCGAGCGGTTACTGGGCGGTTACCAGATATGTCGCGCAAGTCCCTTGCACGACCATGAGTGGTCGCGCAAGTGTTGAGGCGGCGCGCAAGTGTACTTGCGCGACCATGAGGGAACTTGCGCGACCTATGGGCAATGTTCTCCTTGTTCATCCCTTTGTCGATTTTTTGATGTTTCTTCAAAGGATGAATCACTTTGAGATCAGATATTCCCTTTTCCGACCTTTAGATTCTGTGACGAAAGGAGCGTCAACAAAAGTCCCCCCTCAGAGTTGGATCCGGAAAGAAATGAGGATTTGACTCTGAGGAAATCGAATCCCTCCAAAGGAAAAGGGAGTGCGCGCAAGTCTTTCAAGGCGCAGAGGGCAGCGCAAGTGTGCTGGAACTTGACTTTTATTCAGAGTTCCTTTGCCTTTTGTGGGCAGTTTAAAGCCATGCATGCCGGACATAAAGGGGCTAATGTTTAAGGTCGAAATAGCTTTGACCGAAATGGATTAGAATTGACACAATTCCTTGAAAGTTCATCTGAAAACAAATTACCATACTCAAGTATGAGAGAAAATATGTAAACTATGGCTTAAGAATATTTGAATCTGAGGAATGATATGAAAAAGAGCTAAAAGGCATTAGAAGAAGTAGTTTCCAAGAATGAAGTTACTATTATTTAACAAAACCCGTTAGGGGGTTGAAATATGCAGGGCCACCTATGGGCATTGGCTGCATAGTCAAATAAAATAGCATCTTTTGGCTGACAAGTCTGTTATGTGGACTGTTTATGCAAGGCCACCTATGGGCACGTGCTGCATAGTTAGGCAAAAGAACTCTCAGAAATTTACTTTCCTAGTGCTAAAAGCCAGTGAAAGTTTATGGAGATTCAAATTTTCTAAAGCATAGAGTTTGTTGTATGGAAAGAGGTACTTGAATATGGAGAAGATATTTTCAAACAAGAATATCGAAGAACTGGATGAATATCACTCCTACGAAGGTCTGACCCAAACGTAGGGAAGAAGAATAAACCATGGACTTGAATACTTTCAGATCATGAAAAAGGATATGGGACAAATACGTTAAGGATGGCTATTTTTGCGGATCCCTACATACTGTCGTTTAAGACAAATAAGGACAAAAGATGCATTATTCCCAAGAATGAAGTTACTATTATTTAACAAACCCGTTAGGGGGTTGAAAACATGCAGGGTCACCTATGGGCATTGGCTGCATGGTCAAATAAATAGCATCTCTTGGCTGACAAGTCTGTTATGTGGACTGTTTATGCAAGGCCACCTATGGGCACGTGCTGCATAGTCAGGCAAAAGAATTCTCAGAAGTTTGACATTTTTGTGACCATAAGTCATGAAAAAGGGTTATGAAGATCTGAAAATATTTAAGGTTAGGATTATAATACATAAAGATGGGTATTTTCCAATGTATATATAGAGATACATAGGTCAATGAAAACCATAATCATGTTGTGGCTGGGTCCTGAATTGAAACTTGGACTTCACTACGTATCTCATAAGAATGAGAATCAAGCCATACGTAGTTCTTGAAATACAGTTTAACGTCGTGCAGGACGAAAGGATGAGTGATCTTAGTTTTTTGGGTCATAGAATTCGGACCATAATAATGAATACACAGTGTGTGTTTTCATGAGGACTTTTCAGCCAAGGGACTGAAAGTGAAATTTGGGGTTAGGCCCAAAAGACTTGGGACTGGATTCGAGGGACACTCGAATGTTCCTACGTATCCCATAAGGATGGGAATCAAGTCCACGTAGTTCTAGAATTACCCTTTGTACAAATTTGGTTTGTACATGTGAAGGGTGAAAGGGGACTTTAGTGCAATGATGGTTTAACCTAAGATAAAAAGTTCAGGCATTACCATGTATGCATGTAGTCTTTTGAAAACGAAAAAACTATGATTGAAAAATCAATGTCAATAATAGTTCTCTCTCAAATGAGGAAATCAAAGAATATTGTAGTTTATTGTCGTACCGGACAAAAGTGTTGTATAGTTTAACGTCGTATAACAAGGACGAAAATGAATCAATGTAAAGATATTGATTTCAGGGGCGGTTTCACAAATCAACATCATATTAGATGGTGGTGAACCGATGTGAAGAGATTGTTTTTGGGCTTGAACCTTGGGAGGTTGCCTACATACCCAGCCTGGAGGGCAAGGATCAAAGTCTGTGTAGTTCAATTAAAGAATGAATTAACGATCAAATTGTTTTTTGGGGACAATGATCTAATAATGTTGTTGGGACTTACACATGGTTAGTGGCCCAAAGGGAGTGTTATGGTTGATGTTCGCTCTAAGCTCACGTGAGTCATACTCGGTGTGAGAAACAAGAGGTAATAACAACCTTAACGATGCACAGTTTAATGTAATGTAGGACATATCCAGGACTTTCTGTACAGTTTAGCGTCATGTAGTTAGGACGATGGGGACAATACATTTTAACGTCATATTGGACGAAAGGGGGATTGTGCAGTTTTAATGTCATGCTGGACTTTTGATGATTATATAGTTTAACGTCGTTCCGGACGTGAGGGACTTTTATACAGTTTAGCGTCATGTAGTTAGGACGTCACAGTTTAACGTCTTGCTGGACATATTTGCAAATAGTTTATGGTCATATACATGGACCAGGGATGATGCAGTTTTAAGGTCATGCTGGACTGTTTATGGAACTTTTTTCACAGTTTAATGTCGTGTGGGACGAAGTTGCAGTTTAAAGTCATACTGGACCATTGCTGTATAGTTTTAGCGTCATATAGCAAGGACGAACTGATGCTGTACAGTTTAAAGTCATGTAGCTAAGACTAAGGTGAATCAATATGAGGATATCAGTTCTGATCTTTTTACAGTTTATCGTCATGCTGGACGTTGGAAGTGCCACACAGTTTAATGTCATGTTGCTAGGACACAATATAGTTTAATGTCATCTCGGACAGAATACAGTTTAGTGTCATGTAGGACAATAAGGGACTTAACACAGTTTAACGTCATGTAGGACGATGAAAGTGCCACACAGTTTAATGTCATGTCGTTAGGACAAAATATAGTTTAATGTCATCTCGGACAGAATATAAGAACTTCTATACGGTTTATTGTCATGTAGGACAAAATCAGGGACTATGCAGTTTAAAGTCTTGCAGTTAGGACTATTGGTGCTGCACAGTTTAGTGTCATGTTGCAGGGACATAAGTGCGAATAGTTTAAGGTCATATGCACAGACCATACAGTTTATCGTCATGCTGGACGTAGTTGTAGTTTAAGGTCATACTGGACCATTGCTGTATAGTTTTAGCGTCATATAGCAAGGACGAACTGATGCTGTACAGTTTAAAGTCATGTAGCTAAGACTAAGGTGAATCAATATGAGGATATCAGTTCTGATCTTTTTACAGTTTATCATCATGCTGGACGTTGGAAGTGCCACACAGTTTAATGTCATGTTGCTAGGACACAATATAGTTTAATGTCATCTCAGACAAAATATAGTTTAATGTCATCTCGGACAAAATATAGTTTAATGTCATCTCGGACATAATATAGTTTAATGTCATCTCGGACATAATATAGTTTATCGTCATCTCGGACATAATATAGGTCCGGTATGACCTTAAACTACACCAAGGTCCGGTATGACCTTAAACTACACCAAGGTCCGGTATGACCTTAAACTACACCAAGGTCCGGTATGACCTTAAACTACACCAAGGTCCGGTATGACCTTAAACTACACAATGGTCCAGTATGACCTTAAACTACAACTATGTCCGAAATGACATTAAACTATATTGGTCCAGTATGACCTTAAACTACAACTATGTCCGAGATGACATTAAACTATATTGGTCCAGTATGACCTTAAACTACAACTACGTCCAGCATGACGATAAACTGTATGGTCTGTGCATATGACCTTAAACTATTCGCACTTATGTCCCTGCAACATGACACTAAACTGTGCAGCACCAATAGTCCTAACTGCAAGACTTTAAACTGCATAGTCCCTGATTTTGTCCTACATGACAATAAACCGTATAGAAGTTCTTATATTCTGTCCGAGATGACATTAAACTATATTTTGTCCTAACGACATGACATTAAACTGTGTGGCACTTTCATCGTCCAGCATGACGTTAAACTGTGTTAAGTCCCTTATTGTCCTACATGACACTAAACTGTATTCTGTCCGAGATGACATTAAAACTATATTGTGTCCTAGCAACATGACATTAAACTGTGTGGCACTTCCAACGTCCAGCATGACGATAAACTGTAAAAAGATTAGAACTGATATCCTCATATTGATTCACCTTAGTCTTAGCTACATGACTTTAAACTGTACAGCATCAGTTCGTCCTTGCTATATGACGCTAAAACTATACAGCAATGGTCCAGTATGACTTTAAACTGCAACTTCGTCCCACACGACATTAAACTGTGAAAAAAGTTCCATAAACAGTCCAGCATGACCTTAAAACTGCATCATCCCTGGTCCATGTATATGACCATAAACTATTTGCAAATATGTCCAGCAAGACGTTAAACTGTGACGTCCTAACTACATGACGCTAAACTGTATAAAAGTCCCTCACGTCCGGAACGACGTTAAACTATATAATCATCAAAAGTCCAGCATGACATTAAAACTGCACAATCCCCCTTTCGTCCAATATGACGTTAAACTGTATTGTCCCCATCGTCCTAACTACATGACGCTAAACTGTACAGAAAGTCCTTGATATGTCCTACATGACATTAAACTCTGCATCGTTAAGGTTGTTATTACCTCTTGTTTCTCACACCGAGTATGACTCACGTGAGCTTAGAGCGAACATCAACCATAACACTCCCTTTGGGCCACTAACCATGTGTAAGTCCCAACAACATTATTAGATCATTGTCCCCAAAAAACAATTTGATCGTTAATTCATTCTTTAATTGAACTACACAGACTTTGATCCTTGCCCTCCAGGCTGGGTATGTAGGCAACCTCCCAAGGTTCAAGCCCAAAAACAATCTCTTCACGTCGGGTTCACCATTTTTTGTTTCGCGCGGAATCCGGGGATGACCTCCTGGACGGGAGATTCAAACGTTCCGATCGGTTTCTAACGGGTTTGTTCGTAGAACCGGAAACATCCAATGATTCCACATCCGTTGGGACCTACTTTCCAAAGGCAGGCGCTCATTAGCTTGTGGGCTAATGAGGCTTAGGAATTTGCATTGGTCAAGAGGATGGGAGGTCGGACTCATCACACCTTTTTGAGGGGAATTATTGTCTACTCCGGGACTCTCTTTATAGATTTAAGTTAAGTTCGTGAATCCTTATTACATTACCAAGTATAAAATGAGCTTTCCTTTAGTTTTAACAATCAATGATTAAATATGCAAGAAATTTAGAGAATCTTTTATATGTATTCGAGGTTCTTCATCAATATAGAATCATCTATATTTGTTTAGAGATTCTTGGTCAATGGTATCCTTCAAAACATTTATATAAAAGTCTCTTGGTCATTTTGATGACCAGGCTGGTTTTAAAGCCACTCAGTGGGGCACTTGAAGTTTATCGTCATTCAGAAGGACAAAGATTATTTCAATGTTGGGATCGAACCCATGAATGGGCTACCTACGTATCCTTTGTTTTGAAAAAAAGGAATCAGAATCCACGTAGTTCGAGGAATGGGATATGATATTTTATGATTGATGGCTCAAAGATGAATGTCATAATTACTTTTACACTCTAAGCTCACGTGAGTCATGCTCGGTATGAGAAACAAGAGGTATTGGTAAAATTTAGACAATTGTGCCATGAAGGATGCAATCATAAGAATTTTGTTTGGGGCTTATGTATGGATGACTGCCCAGATAGATGAAGGTTTAGGATTTACTTTTAGGAAGAAAATCCATGAACAGGGTCCACAAAGTTATATGTGCTTCATGGAGATTTGAATACTCTAATCTTGGGGCTTACTCCTAAGGAGGATGCCCAAGTTAGGAGGGGACTTATGATTGGGTTTTATTCCTGAAAAGGAAACCCAAATCAAAGGAAATTTATGACTGGTTAAGAGAAATTTTAAGAGACTTGGGGCTTATTCTTAAGGAAGATGCCCAAGATTTATGACTAGGACTTATTCCTGAGAAGGAAGCCTAGGTTAGGGGACTTGGGGCTTACTCCTAAAAAGGAAGCCCAAGGTTATGACTGAGTCTTTATTCCTGAAAAGGAGACCCAGGTTAGGGATTAAGGTTTGGGGCTTACTCCTGAGGAGGATGCCCAAGATTAAAGGACTTTGATTGGGGCTTATTCTTAAGGAAGATGCCCAAGTTTAAAGGTTTTATAACTGGGGATTATTCCTGAAAAGGAAACCCAGGTTAGGATTCTCTCATCTTAAAGGATGAGGTTGAAATGAATGAACTCTCAATCTTTGGTGATATAAAGATGTTTAAATCATTAGGTTTTGAGAGATATTTCACATAATTCCTTTCAGATAAGGATGTCAAATCAAGAAATCATGCCATAAATGGCTTTGAAGAGTATCTTGAAGACTGAATCTTGAATAGGAAGGGTGAAATGGCTTAAGAGGGGTGAAAAAGGGCAAGATGGGCACCCAAAAAGATAGGGGCGCGCAAGTATTGAAGGTCGCGCAAGTCCTGCGGCGGCGCGCAAGTATTGGTCGCGCAAGTATACTTGCGCGACATAAGGGATACTTGCGCGATTTTCAACCAGGGTTGAATTACTTGAGCGACTCTTTACTAAACCCTTTCCCATCCTCTTGAGGTTCTTCCGGGGATGACCTCCTGGACGGGAGATTCAAACGTTCCGATCGGTTTCTAACGGGTTTGTTCGTAGAACCGGAAACATCCAATGATTCCACATCCTTTTGGACCTACTTTCCAAAGGCAGGCGCTCATTAGCTTGTGGGCTAATGAGGCTTAGGAATTTGCATTGGTCGAGAGGATGGGAGGTCGGACTCATCACACCTTTTTGAGGGGAATTATTGTCTACTCCGGGACTCTCTTTATAGATTTAAGTTAAGTTCGTGAATCCTTATTACATTACCAAGTATAAAATGAGCTTTCCTTTAGTTTTAACAATCAATGATTAAATATGCAAGAAATTTAGAGAATCTTTTATATGTATTCGAGGTTCTTCATCAATATAGAATCATCTATATTTGTTTAGAGATTCTTGGTCAATGGTATCCTTCAAAACATTTATATAAAAGTCTCTTGGTCATTTTGATGACCAGGCTGGTTTTAAAGCCACTCAGTGGGGCACTTGAAGTTTATCGTCATTCAGAAGGACAGAGATTATTTCAATGTTGGGATCGAACCCATGAATGGGCTACCTACGTATCCTTTGTTTTGAAAAAAGGAATTAGAATCCACGTAGTTTGAGGAATGGGATATGATATTTTATGATTGATGGCTCAAAGATGAATGTCATAATTACTTTTACACTCTAAGCTCACGTGAGTCATGCTCGGTATGAGAAACAAGAGGTATTGGTAAAATTTAGACAATTGTGCCATGAAGGATGCAATCATAAGAATTTTGTTTGGGGATTATGTATGGATGACTGCCCAGATAGATGAAGGTTTAGGATTTACTTTTAGGAAGAAAATCCATGAACAGGGTCCACAAAGTTATATGTGCTTCATGGAGATTTGAATACTCTAATCTTGGGGCTTACTCCTAAGGAGGATGCCCAAGTTAGGAGGGGACTTATGATTGGGTTTTATTCCTGAAAAGGAAACCCAAATCAAAGGAAATTTATGACTGGTTAAGAGAAATTTTAAGAGACTTGGGGCTTACTCTTAAGAAAGATGCCCAAGATTTATGACTAGGACTTATTCCTGAGAAGGAAGCCTAGGTTAGGGGACTTGGGGCTTACTCCTGAAAAGGAAGCCCAAGGTTATGACTGAGTCTTTATTCCTGAAAAGGAGACCCAGGTTAGGGATTAAGGTTTGGGGCTTACTCCTGAGGAGGATGCCCAAGATTAAAGGACTTTGATTGGGGCTTATTCTTAAGGAAGATGCCCAAGTTTAAAGGTTTTATAACTGGGGATTATTCCTGAAAAGGAAACCCAGGTTAGGATTCTCTCATCTTAAAGGATGAGGTTGAAATGAATGAACTCTCAATCTTTGGTGATATAAAGATGTTTAAATCATTAGGTTTTGAGAGATATTTCACATAATTCCTTTCAGATAAGGATGTCAAATCAAGAAATCATGCCATAAATGGCTTTGAAGAGTATCTTGAAGACTGAATCTTGAATAGGAAGGGTGAAATGGCTTAAGAGGGGTGAAAAAGGGCAAGATGGGCACCCAAAAAGATAGGGGCGCGCAAATATTGAAGGTCGCGCAAGTCCTGCGGCGGCGCGCAAGTATTGGTCGCGCAAGTATACTTGCGCGACATAAGGGATACTTGCGCGATTTTCAACCAGGGTTGAATTACTTGAGCGACTCTTTACTAAACCCTTTCCCATCCTCTTGAGGTTCTTCCAGAAGAGGGACGCGCAAGTTATATTGAAGGAATTAAGTCGGCGCGCAAGTGTTTGATAAGTTTCAACACTTAGGCCTTCCTTCTTCCCTTTAGATCTTCCATTATAGGTAAGAAATTACCTTAGAAGTGTTCTGGAAGCTTTGAGAAGAGACTTGGGCGTCGGGAGCTTTGATCCGAGTTTCTGGGAAGAGATCTCCTCGAATGGGGGGCCCACAGGGTCTATTTATAGGCAAAAGAAGACCCCGAGCGGTTACTGGGCGGTTACCAGATATGTCGCGCAAGTCCCTTGCACGACCATGAGTGGTCGCGCAAGTGTTGAGGCGGCGCGCAAGTGTACTTGCGCGACCATGAGGGAACTTGCGCGACCTATGGGCAATGTTCTCCTTGTTCATCCCTTTGTCGATTTTTTGATGTTTCTTCAAAGGATGAATCACTTTGAGATCAGATATTCCCTTTTCCGACCTTTAGATTCTGTGACGAAAGGAGCGTCAACAAAAGTCCCCCCTCAGAGTTGGATCCAGAAAGAAATGAGGATTTGACTCTGAGGAAATCGAATCCCTCCAAAGGAAAAGGGAGTGCGCGCAAGTCTTTCAAGGCGCAGAGGGCAGCGCAAGTGTGCTGGAACTTGACTTTTATTCAGAGTTCCTTTGCCTTTTGTGGGCAGTTTAAAGCCATGCATGCCGGACATAAAGGGGCTAATGTTTAAGGTCGAAATAGCTTTGACCGAAATGGATTAGAATTGACACAATTCCTTGAAAGTTCATCTGAAAACAAATTACCATACTCAAGTATGAGAGAAAATATGTAAACTATGGCTTAAGAATATTTGAATCTGAGGAATGATATGAAAAAGAGCTAAAAGGCATTAGAAGAAGTAGTTTCCAAGAATGAAGTTACTATTATTTAACAAAACCCGTTAGGGGGTTGAAATATGCAGGGCCACCTATGGGCATTGGCTGCATAGTCAAATAAAATAGCATCTTTTGGCTGACAAGTCTGTTATGTGGACTGTTTATGCAAGGCCACCTATGGGCACGTGCTGCATAGTTAGGCAAAAGAACTCTCAGAAATTTACTTTCCTAGTGCTAAAAGCCAGTGAAAGTTTATGGAGATTCAAATTTTCTAAAGCATAGAGTTTGTTGTATGGAAAGAGGTACTTGAATATGGAGAAGATATTTTCAAACAAGAATATCAAAGAACTGGATGAATATCACTCCTACGAAGGTCTGACCCAAACGTAGGGAAGAAGAATAAACCATGGACTTGAATACTTTCAGATCATGAAAAAGGATATGGGACAAATACGTTAAGGATGGCTATTTTTGCGGATCCCTACATACTGTCGTTTAAGACAAATAAGGACAAAAGAGGCATTCTTCCCAAGAATGAAGTTACTATTATTTAACAAACCCGTTAGGGGGTTGAAAACATGCAGGGTCACCTATGGGCATTGGCTGCATGGTCAAATAAATAGCATCTCTTGGCTGACAAGTCTGTTATGTGGACTGTTTATGCAAGGCCACCTATGGGCACGTGCTGCATAGTCAGGCAAAAGAATTCTCAGAAGTTTGACATTTTTGTGACCATAAGTCATGAAAAAGGGTTATGAAGATCTGAAAATATTTAAGGTTAGGATTATAATACATAAAGATGGGTATTTTCCAATGTATATATAGAGATACATAGGTCAATGAAAACCATAATCATGTTGTGGCTGGGTCCTGAATTGAAACTTGGACTTCACTACGTATCTCATAAGAATGAGAATCAAGCCATACGTAGTTCTTGAAATACAGTTTAACGTCGTGCAGGACGAAAGGATGAGTGATCTTAGTTTTTTGGGTCATAGAATTCGGACCATAATAATGAATACACAGTGTGTGTTTTCATGAGGACTTTTCAGCCAAGGGACTGAAAGTGAAATTTGGGGTTAGGCCCAAAAGACTTGGGACTGGATTCGAGGGACACTCGAATGTTCCTACGTATCCCATAAGGATGGGAATCAAGTCCACGTAGTTCTAGAATTACCCTTTGTACAAATTTGGTTCGTACATGTGAAGGGTGAAAGGGGACTTTAGTGCAATGATGGTTTAACCTAAGATAAAAAGTTCAGGCATTACCATGTATGCATGTAGTCTTTTGAAAACGAAAAAACTATGATTGAAAAATCAATGTCAATAATAGTTCTCTCTCAAATGAGGAAATCAAAGAATATTGTAGTTTATTGTCGTACCGGACAAAAGTGTTGTATAGTTTAACGTCGTATAACAAGGACGAAAATGAATCAATGTAAAGATATTGATTTCAGGGGCGGTTTCACAAATCAACATCATATTAGATGGTGGTGAACCGATGTGAAGAGATTGTTTTTGGGCTTGAACCTTGGGAGGTTGCCTACATACCCAGCCTGGAGGGCAAGGATCAAAGTCTGTGTAGTTCAATTAAAGAATGAATTAACGATCAAATTGTTTTTTGGGGACAATGATCTAATAATGTTGTTGGGACTTACACATGGTTAGTGGCCCAAAGGGAGTGTTATGGTTGATGTTCGCTCTAAGCTCACGTGAGTCATACTCGGTGTGAGAAACAAGAGGTAATAACAACCTTAACGATGCACAGTTTAATGTCATGTAGGACATATCCAGGACTTTCTGTACAGTTTAGCGTCATGTAGTTAGGACGATGGGGACAATACATTTTAACGTCATATTGGACGAAAGGGGGATTGTGCAGTTTTAATGTCATGCTGGACTTTTGATGATTATATAGTTTAACGTCGTTCCGGACGTGAGGGACTTTTATACAGTTTAGCGTCATGTAGTTAGGACGTCACAGTTTAACGTCTTGCTGGACATATTTGCAAATAGTTTATGGTCATATACATGGACCAGGGATGATGCAGTTTTAAGGTCATGCTGGACTGTTTATGGAACTTTTTTCACAGTTTAATGTCGTGTGGGACGAAGTTGCAGTTTAAAGTCATACTGGACCATTGCTGTATAGTTTTAGCGTCATATAGCAAGGACGAACTGATGTTGTACAGTTTAAAGTCATGTAGCTAAGACTAAGGTGAATCAATATGAGGATATCAGTTCTGATCTTTTTACAGTTTATCGTCATGCTGGACGTTGGAAGTGCCACACAGTTTAATGTCATGTTGCTAGGACACAATATAGTTTAATGTCATCTCGGACAGAATACAGTTTAGTGTCATGTAGGACAATAAGGGACTTAACACAGTTTAACGTCATGTAGGACGATGAAAGTGCCACACAGTTTAATGTCATGTCGTTAGGACAAAATATAGTTTAATGTCATCTCGGACAGAATATAAGAACTTCTATACGGTTTATTGTCATGTAGGACAAAATCAGGGACTATGCAGTTTAAAGTCTTGCAGTTAGGACTATTGGTGCTGCACAGTTTAGTGTCATGTTGCAGGGACATAAGTGCGAATAGTTTAAGGTCATATGCACAGACCATACAGTTTATCGTCATGCTGGACGTAGTTGTAGTTTAAGGTCATACTGGACCATTGCTGTATAGTTTTAGCGTCATATAGCAAGGACGAACTGATGCTGTACAGTTTAAAGTCATGTAGCTAAGACTAAGGTGAATCAATATGAGGATATCAGTTCTGATCTTTTTACAGTTTATCGTCATGCTGGACGTTGGAAGTGCCACACAGTTTAATGTCATGTTGCTAGGACACAATATAGTTTAATGTCATCTCAGACAAAATATAGTTTAATGTCATCTCGGACAAAATATAGTTTAATGTCATCTCGGACATAATATAGTTTAATGTCATCTCGGACATAATATAGTTTATCGTCATCTCGGACATAATATAGGTCCGGTATGACCTTAAACTACACCAAGGTCCGGTATGACCTTAAACTACACCAAGGTCCGGTATGACCTTAAACTACACCAAGGTCCGGTATGACCTTAAACTACACCAAGGTCCGGTATGACCTTAAACTACACAATGGTCCAGTATGACCTTAAACTACAACTATGTCCGAAATGACATTAAACTATATTGGTCCAGTATGACCTTAAACTACAACTATGTCCGAGATGACATTAAACTATATTGGTCCAGTATGACCTTAAACTACAACTACGTCCAGCATGACGATAAACTGTATGGTCTGTGCATATGACCTTAAACTATTCGCACTTATGTCCCTGCAACATGACACTAAACTGTGCAGCACCAATAGTCCTAACTGCAAGACTTTAAACTGCATAGTCCCTGATTTTGTCCTACATGACAATAAACCGTATAGAAGTTCTTATATTCTGTCCGAGATGACATTAAACTATATTTTGTCCTAACGACATGACATTAAACTGTGTGGCACTTTCATCGTCCAGCATGACGTTAAACTGTGTTAAGTCCCTTATTGTCCTACATGACACTAAACTGTATTCTGTCCGAGATGACATTAAAACTATATTGTGTCCTAGCAACATGACATTAAACTGTGTGGCACTTCCAACGTCCAGCATGACGATAAACTGTAAAAAGATCAGAACTGATATCCTCATATTGATTCACCTTAGTCTTAGCTACATGACTTTAAACTGTACAGCATCAGTTCGTCCTTGCTATATGACGCTAAAACTATACAGCAATGGTCCAGTATGACTTTAAACTGCAACTTCGTCCCACACGACATTAAACTGTGAAAAAAGTTCCATAAACAGTCCAGCATGACCTTAAAACTGCATCATCCCTGGTCCATGTATATGACCATAAACTATTTGCAAATATGTCCAGCAAGACGTTAAACTGTGACGTCCTAACTACATGACGCTAAACTGTATAAAATTCCCTCACGTCCGGAACGACGTTAAACTATATAATCATCAAAAGTCCAGCATGACATTAAAACTGCACAATCCCCCTTTCGTCCAATATGACGTTAAACTGTATTGTCCCCATCGTCCTAACTACATGACGCTAAACTGTACAGAAAGTCCTTGATATGTCCTACATGACATTAAACTGTGCATCGTTAAGGTTGTTATTACCTCTTGTTTCTCACACCGAGTATGACTCACGTGAGCTTAGAGCGAACATCAACCATAACACTCCCTTTGGGCCACTAACCATGTGTAAGTCCCAACAACATTATTAGATCATTGTCCCCAAAAAACAATTTGATCGTTAATTCATTCTTTAATTGAACTACACAGACTTTGATCCTTGCCCTCCAGGCTGGGTATGTAGGCAACCTCCCAAGGTTCAAGCCCAAAAACAATCTCTTCACGTCGGGTTCACCATTTTTTGTTTCGCGCGGAATCCGGGGATGACCTCCTGGACGGGAGATTCAAACGTTCCGATCGGTTTCTAACGGGTTTGTTCGTAGAACCGGAAACATCCAATGATTCCACATCCGTTGGGACCTACTTTCCAAAGGCAGGCGCTCATTAGCTTGTGGGCTAATGAGGCTTAGGAATTTGCATTGGTCGAGAGGATGGGAGGTCGGACTCATCACACCTTTTTGAGGGGAATTATTGTCTACTCCGGGACTCTCTTTATAGATTTAAGTTAAGTTCGTGAATCCTTATTACATTACCAAGTATAAAATGAGCTTTCCTTTAGTTTTAACAATCAATGATTAAATATGCAAGAAATTTAGAGAATCTTTTATATGTATTCGAGGTTCTTCATCAATATAGAATCATCTATATTTGTTTAGAGATTCTTGGTCAATGGTATCCTTCAAAACATTTATATAAAAGTCTCTTGGTCATTTTGATGACCAGGCTGGTTTTAAAGCCACTCAGTGGGGCACTTGAAGTTTATCGTCATTCAGAAGGACAAAGATTATTTCAATGTTGGGATCGAACCCATGAATGGGCTACCTACGTATCCTTTGTTTTGAAAAAAAGGAATCAGAATCCACGTAGTTCGAGGAATGGGATATGATATTTTATGATTGATGGCTCAAAGATGAATGTCATAATTACTTTTACACTCTAAGCTCACGTGAGTCATGCTCGGTATGAGAAACAAGAGGTATTGGTAAAATTTAGACAATTGTGCCATGAAGGATGCAATCATAAGAATTTTGTTTGGGGCTTATGTATGGATGACTGCCCAGATAGATGAAGGTTTAGGATTTACTTTTAGGAAGAAAATCCATGAACAGGGTCCACAAAGTTATATGTGCTTCATGGAGATTTGAATACTCTAATCTTGGGGCTTACTCCTAAGGAGGATGCCCAAGTTAGGAGGGGACTTATGATTGGGTTTTATTCCTGAAAAGGAAACCCAAATCAAAGGAAATTTATGACTGGTTAAGAGAAATTTTAAGAGACTTGGGGCTTATTCTTAAGGAAGATGCCCACGATTTATGACTAGGACTTATTCCTGAGAAGGAAGCCTAGGTTAGGGGACTTGGGGCTTACTCCTAAAAAGGAAGCCCAAGGTTATGACTGAGTCTTTATTCCTGAAAAGAAGACCCAGGTTAGGGATTAAGGTTTGGGGCTTACTCCTGAGGAGGATGCCCAAGATTAAAGGACTTTGATTGGGGCTTATTCTTAAGGAAGATGCCCAAGTTTAAAGGTTTTATAACTGGGGATTATTCCTGAAAAGGAAACCCAGGTTAGGATTCTCTCATCTTAAAGGATGAGGTTGAAATGAATGAACTCTCAATCTTTGGTGATATAAAGATGTTTAAATCATTAGGTTTTGAGAGATATTTCACATAATTCCTTTCAGATAAGGATGTCAAATCAAGAAATCATGCCATAAATGGCTTTGAAGAGTATCTTGATGACTGAATCTTGAATAGGAAGGGTGAAATGGCTTAAGAGGGGTGAAAAAGGGCAAGATGGGCACCCAAAAAGATAGGGGCGCGCAAGTATTGAAGGTCGCGCAAGTCCTGCGGCGGCGCGCAAGTATTGGTCGCGCAAGTATACTTGCGCGACATAAGGGATACTTGCGCGATTTTCAACCAGGGTTGAATTACTTGAGCGACTCTTTACTAAACCCTTTCCCATCCTCTTGAGGTTCTTCCGGGGATGACCTCCTGGACGGGAGATTCAAACGTTCCGATCGGTTTCTAACGGGTTTGTTCGTAGAACCGGAAACATCCAATGATTCCACATCCTTTTGGACCTACTTTCCAAAGGCAGGCGCTCATTAGCTTGTGGGCTAATGAGGCTTAGGAATTTGCATTGGTCGAGAGGATGGGAGGTCGGACTCATCACACCTTTTTGAGGGGAATTATTGTCTACTCCGGGACTCTCTTTATAGATTTAAGTTAAGTTCGTGAATCCTTATTACATTACCAAGTATAAAATGAGCTTTCCTTTAGTTTTAACAATCAATGATTAAATATGCAAGAAATTTAGAGAATCTTTTATATGTATTCGAGGTTCTTCATCAATATAGAATCATCTATATTTGTTTAGAGATTCTTGGTCAATGGTATCCTTCAAAACATTTATATAAAAGTCTCTTGGTCATTTTGATGACCAGGCTGGTTTTAAAGCCACTCAGTGGGGCACTTGAAGTTTATCGTCATTCAGAAGGACAGAGATTATTTCAATGTTGGGATCGAACCCATGAATGGGCTACCTACGTATCCTTTGTTTTGAAAAAAGGAATCAGAATCCACGTAGTTTGAGGAATGGGATATGATATTTTATGATTGATGGCTCAAAGATGAATGTCATAATTACTTTTACACTCTAAGCTCACGTGAGTCATGCTCGGTATGAGAAACAAGAGGTATTGGTAAAATTTAGACAATTGTGCCATGAAGGATGCAATCATAAGAATTTTGTTTGGGGCTTATGTATGGATGACTGCCCAGATAGATGAAGGTTTAGGATTTACTTTTAGGAAGAAAATCCATGAACAGGGTCCACAAAGTTATATGTGCTTCATGGAGATTTGAATACTCTAATCTTGGGGCTTACTCCTAAGGAGGATGCCCAAGTTAGGAGGGGACTTATGATTGGGTTTTATTCCTGAAAAGGAAACCCAAATCAAAGGAAATTTATGACTGGTTAAGAGAAATTTTAAGAGACTTGGGGCTTACTCTTAAGAAAGATGCCCAAGATTTATGACTAGGACTTATTCCTGAGAAGGAAGCCTAGGTTAGGGGACTTGGGGCTTACTCCTGAAAAGGAAGCCCAAGGTTATGACTGAGTCTTTATTCCTGAAAAGGAGACCCAGGTTAGGGATTAAGGTTTGGGGCTTACTCCTGAGGAGGATGCCCAAGATTAAAGGACTTTGATTGGGGCTTATTCTTAAGGAAGATGCCCAAGTTTAAAGGTTTTATAACTAGGGATTATTCCTGAAAAGGAAACCCAGGTTAGGATTCTCTCATCTTAAAGGATGAGGTTGAAATGAATGAACTCTCAATCTTTGGTGATATAAAGATGTTTAAATCATTAGGTTTTGAGAGATATTTCACATAATTCCTTTCAGATAAGGATGTCAAATCAAGAAATCATGCCATAAATGGCTTTGAAGAGTATCTTGAAGACTGAATCTTGAATAGGAAGGGTGAAATGGCTTAAGAGGGGTGAAAAAGGGCAAGATGGGCACCCAAAAAGATAGGGGCGCGCAAATATTGAAGGTCGCGCAAGTCCTGCGGCGGCGCGCAAGTATTGGTCGCGCAAGTATACTTGCGCGACATAAGGGATACTTGCGCGATTTTCAACCAGGGTTGAATTACTTGAGCGACTCTTTACTAAACCCTTTCCCATCCTCTTGAGGTTCTTCCAGAAGAGGGACGCGCAAGTTATATTGAAGGAATTAAGTCGGCGCGCAAGTGTTTGATAAGTTTCAACACTTAGGCCTTCCTTCTTCCCTTTAGATCTTCCATTCTAGGTAAGAAATTACCTTAGAAGTGTTCTGGAAGCTTTGAGAAGAGACTTGGGCGTCGGGAGCTTTGATCCGAGTTTCTGGGAAGAGATCTCCTCGAATGGGGGGCCCACAGGGTCTATTTATAGGCAAAAGAAGACCCCGAGCGGTTACTGGGCGGTTACCAGATATGTCGCGCAAGTCCCTTGCACGACCATGAGTGGTCGCGCAAGTGTTGAGGCGGCGCGCAAGTGTACTTGCGCGACCATGAGGGAACTTGCGCGACCTATGGGCAATGTTCTCCTTGTTCATCCCTTTGTCGATTTTTTGATGTTTCTTCAAAGGATGAATCACTTTGAGATCAGATATTCCCTTTTCCGACCTTTAGATTCTGTGACGAAAGGAGCGTCAACAAAAGTCCCCCCTCAGAGTTGGATCCGGAAAGAAATGAGGATTTGACTCTGAGGAAATCGAATCCCTCCAAAGGAAAAGGGAGTGCGCGCAAGTCTTTCAAGGCGCAGAGGGCAGCGCAAGTGTGCTGGAACTTGACTTTTATTCAGAGTTCCTTTGCCTTTTGTGGGCAGTTTAAAGCCATGCATGCCGGACATAAAGGGGCTAATGTTTAAGGTCGAAATAGCTTTGACCGAAATGGATTAGAATTGACACAATTCCTTGAAAGTTCATCTGAAAACAAATTACCATACTCAAGTATGAGAGAAAATATGTAAACTATGGCTTAAGAATATTTGAATCTGAGGAATGATATGAAAAAGAGCTAAAAGGAATTAGAAGAAGTAGTTTCCAAGAATGAAGTTACTATTATTTAACAAAACCCGTTAGGGGGTTTAAATATGCAGGGCCACCTATGGGCATTGGCTGCATAGTCAAATAAAATAGCATCTTTTGGCTGACAAGTCTGTTATGTGGACTGTTTATGCAAGGCCACCTATGGGCACGTGCTGCATAGTTAGGCAAAAGAACTCTCAGAAATTTACTTTCCTAGTGCTAAAAGCCAGTGAAAGTTTATGGAGATTCAAATTTTCTAAAGCATAGAGTTTGTTGTATGGAAAGAGGTACTTGAATATGGAGAAGATATTTTCAAACAAGAATATCAAAGAACTGGATGAATATCACTCCTACGAAGGTCTGACCCAAACGTAGGGAAGAAGAATAAACCATGGACTTGAATACTTTCAGATCATGAAAAAGGATATGGGACAAATACGTTAAGGATGGCTATTTTTGCGGATCCCTACATACTGTCGTTTAAGACAAATAAGGACAAAAGAGGCATTCTTCCCAAGAATGAAGTTACTATTATTTAACAAACCCGTTAGGGGGTTGAAAACATGCAGGGTCACCTATGGGCATTGGCTGCATGGTCAAATAAATAGCATCTCTTGGCTGACAAGTCTGTTATGTGGACTGTTTATGCAAGGCCACCTATGGGCACGTGCTGCATAGTCAGGCAAAAGAATTCTCAGAAGTTTGACATTTTTGTGACCATAAGTCATGAAAAAGGGTTATGAAGATCTGAAAATATTTAAGGTTAGGATTATAATACATAAAGATGGGTATTTTCCAATGTATATATAGAGATACATAGGTCAATGAAAACCATAATCATGTTGTGGCTGGGTCCTGAATTGAAACTTGGACTTCACTACGTATCTCATAAGAATGAGAATCAAGCCATACGTAGTTCTTGAAATACAGTTTAACGTCGTGCAGGACGAAAGGATGAGTGATCTTAGTTTTTTGGGTCATAGAATTCGGACCATAATAATGAATACACAGTGTGTGTTTTCATGAGGACTTTTCAGCCAAGGGACTGAAAGTGAAATTTGGGGTTAGGCCCAAAAGACTTGGGACTGGATTCGAGGGACACTCGAATGTTCCTACGTATCCCATAAGGATGGGAATCAAGTCCACGTAGTTCTAGAATTACCCTTTGTACAAATTTGGTTCGTACATGTGAAGGGTGAAAGGGGACTTTAGTGCAATGATGGTTTAACCTAAGATAAAAAGTTCAGGCATTACCATGTATGCATGTAGTCTTTTGAAAACGAAAAAACTATGATTGAAAAATCAATGTCAATAATAGTTCTCTCTCAAATGAGGAAATCAAAGAATATTGTAGTTTATTGTCGTACCGGACAAAAGTGTTGTATAGTTTAACGTCGTATAACAAGGACGAAAATGAATCAATGTAAAGATATTGATTTCAGGGGCGGTTTCACAAATCAACATCATATTAGATGGTGGTGAACCGATGTGAAGAGATTGTTTTTGGGCTTGAACCTTGGGAGGTTGCCTACATACCCAGCCTGGAGGGCAAGGATCAAAGTCTGTGTAGTTCAATTAAAGAATGAATTAACGATCAAATTGTTTTTTGGGGACAATGATCTAATAATGTTGTTGGGACTTACACATGGTTAGTGGCCCAAAGGGAGTGTTATGGTTGATGTTCGCTCTAAGCTCACGTGAGTCATACTCGGTGTGAGAAACAAGAGGTAATAACAACCTTAACGATGCACAGTTTAATGTCATGTAGGACATATCCAGGACTTTCTGTACAGTTTAGCGTCATGTAGTTAGGACGATGGGGACAATACATTTTAACGTCATATTGGACGAAAGGGGGATTGTGCAGTTTTAATGTCATGCTGGACTTTTGATGATTATATAGTTTAACGTCGTTCCGGACGTGAGGGACTTTTATACAGTTTAGCGTCATGTAGTTAGGACGTCACAGTTTAACGTCTTGCTGGACATATTTGCAAATAGTTTATGGTCATATACATGGACCAGGGATGATGCAGTTTTAAGGTCATGCTGGACTGTTTATGGAACTTTTTTCACAGTTTAATGTCGTGTGGGACGAAGTTGCAGTTTAAAGTCATACTGGACCATTGCTGTATAGTTTTAGCGTCATATAGCAAGGACGAACTGATGCTGTACAGTTTAAAGTCATGTAGCTAAGACTAAGGTGAATCAATATGAGGATATCAGTTCTGATCTTTTTACAGTTTATCGTCATGCTGGACGTTGGAAGTGCCACACAGTTTAATGTCATGTTGCTAGGACACAATATAGTTTAATGTCATCTCGGACAGAATACAGTTTAGTGTCATGTAGGACAATAAGGGACTTAACACAGTTTAACGTCATGTAGGACGATGAAAGTGCCACACAGTTTAATGTCATGTCGTTAGGACAAAATATAGTTTAATGTCATCTCGGACAGAATATAAGAACTTCTATACGGTTTATTGTCATGTAGGACAAAATCAGGGACTATGCAGTTTAAAGTCTTGCAGTTAGGACTATTGGTGCTGCACAGTTTAGTGTCATGTTGCAGGGACATAAGTGCGAATAGTTTAAGGTCATATGCACAGACCATATAGTTTATCGTCATGCTGGACGTAGTTGTAGTTTAAGGTCATACTGGACCATTGCTGTATAGTTTTAGCGTCATATAGCAAGGACGAACTGATGCTGTACAGTTTAAAGTCATGTAGCTAAGACTAAGGTGAATCAATATGAGGATATCAGTTCTGATCTTTTTACAGTTTATCGTCATGCTGGACGTTGGAAGTGCCACACAGTTTAATGTCATGTTGCTAGGACACAATATAGTTTAATGTCATCTCAGACAAAATATAGTTTAATGTCATCTCGGACAAAATATAGTTTAATGTCATCTCGGACATAATATAGTTTAATGTCATCTCGGACATAATATAGGAACTTCTATACAGTTTATTGTCATGTAGGACAAAATCAGGGACTATGCAGTTTAAAGTCTTGCAGTTAGGACTATTGGTGCTGCACAGTTTAGTGTCATGTTGCAGGGACATAAGTGCGAATAGTTTAAGGTCATATGCATGGACCGTAGTGCGAATAGTTTAAGGTCATATGCATGGACCGAAGTGCGAATAGTTTAAGGTCATATGCATGGACCGTACAGTTTATCGTCATGCTGGACGTAGTTGTAGTTTAAGGTCATACTGGACCATACAGTTTATCGTCATGCTGGACGTAGTTGTAGTTTAAGGTCATACTGGACCATGGTGTAGTTTAAGGTCATACCGGACCTTTTCTGTATGAACCAAATGTAAGAGTCTTGGTTCTGGGAACAATATTTTGTGTTTATACAAAATACTTCTTCAGAAATCTGGCATTAGTTGGAGTCGTGATGTCTTCTCCATCCATTGAGATTAAACAGAACCAAAGATTAACTCTTCGTCTGATAAAGACTCTGCCTGATTAGCCTGTTTAGGCTGTGCCGTTTGATGGGGCGGTGCCCGTGACTTTGAAGTAGATGGCATGAAATCTTCCAGAGTCAAAGACAATTTAGGCTTTGATACATACTCATCTTCTCCTGATTCCTCTTTCTTCTTTGAATTACGCTGCCCTTTTGAGGATTTGTCCTTTGATGGAGGCTTTACTGCAGCTTTTGTAGGAGACACAATTGGCTTCTTCAATTGTGTTCGCAAAATGGAATGGGTCCGATTGATTGTCTTTCTGACCATCCAATCATCATATTTTTTCGCAGTTTTGCTTTTGACTTCCTGCCACTCGCCTCCTTCCTCTGGATCTGTAGCGGTAATACACGCTACATGAGCTGAAGAACCCTTCAATTTGACTTGTCCCAAGTCAACCATCTTTTGTAGGAGGTCTTTAAAGACAAAACACTCCTGGATGGGATGTCCCAACATTTGATGAAAGGGACAATAATTGGGACGGTCTTCATCTCCTTCCTTGTTTGGTCTCTTCGGCACTGGTAATTGAACCAAATTATTTTCCAGAGCTGAAATGAAGTAACCAGGAACTTGCTCACTTCGGAAAGAGTATGTTTTACTCTTCATATCCTCAAATTGTTTTCGTCGTTGATCTTTTTGATCATTTGGACGAAACAGCCTTTGTTGTTGGCGTTCAAGAGGTGGAGCCCTTCGAGAAGATGAAGGTTTTGAAGTAGAAATAGGTACAGGTGCCTGTTTAAGCATAACTGTAGCAGTTTCTGCTTTACCCATTCTTCTTCCTGGAGCTGATGGAATTACACGAGATTTAACCTTAGCCTGCATAAGGGAATCTTCAATCTGTTGAGCGATTGAAGTAAGGTCTCGAAACCCTCCTGTGTATTTCACAGGGATCAATGGCGTGCGTAATTCGTCACGCAAATTTGCCACACAGATTGGCAATAATTCCTCCTGAGGGAGTGATAAACTCAAGGAATACGTTAATCCCTTCCAACGAGCAATGAAATCAGAGACTCTTTCATTCTCCCTTTGCTTGCAGTTTGTAAGATCGAAAACTGTCGTTTTTGGCAAAGTTGAGCTGAACTGAAGAAGGAATTTTTGACGAAGATCCTCCCATCCGATGACTGACCGGGATTTCAAGCTTGTATACCAGACAAAAGCTGGTCCTTGCAAGGTTCGCACGAAGCATCTGAGTTTCACTGCTTCTTGTTGTTCTGGAGTTCCCATCATAGGATCACAACAAGACACGTAATGCGTCAAATGTTGTTCAGGGTCGCCTGATCCATTGAAAGTAGGGAAAATAGGGTTTCCAAAACTGGATGGAGGAGAAATTGAATCTACCCATTCAGGGTAAACTTTCTTTTCAGGTTGAACTTGCGCCCGTTTCCCTTCCATAGTTTCTAACCGAGCTGTTAATGACTCAATAGTAGTTATTAACTTTTGAGAAACGTCAGGTTGAACTTGGTTTTGGGTAGGTGCAATGAATGGAGCTTGGACAGCCGTGGAGGTTGGTGCTGCAACTAATGGTAGTGCTGCCAACCATTGTTGCGTTTGACCCGTAGGATTAGACCTCTGTGGGTGTACTGATAAAGGAGGATATTCCTGATCCATCTCAGTAGTTACAACAAATTCCTTCGGCTGTCGGACTTCAGCATTCTTAAGAAGAAGACTACTCTGAAGTAGTTCTGCATTCAACCTTCTTAACTCTTTCATTTCTTCCTCCTGTTGTGCAAGCCTTTGCTCTAATGAGAGCGATTGACCTCCTTCAGAGGAAGGGTGAGAAGTAACCTGATTCTTTCCTTTCCCCTTATTGGATCCTTTTCGGAGAGGGGGAAGTGGGTTACTTGAAGGAATACCCAAATTTTGGGTAGGCCTTTGATTACGTGTGCGCACACCTTCTTCATTTAGGTCTGTGTGCGCAACTTCTTGAGCAGGAACCTCTTCATCTGATCCCTCTGATTGAGCCTCATCTGGTGAATCAGCAGCAACGGCAGTGATGACATTAATGGATGCATATTTCATGAAATCCTTTCTATCAGCATTTCTATGATATTGTCTCCTTTTATGTCCATGATAAGACATGGCATTCCGTTGACTTGACCCCTCAGGAATTTCTTTGTGAACCGTCACTTGGAGAGAATCTCCTGACATCTTGGCTCTTCGTTCCTCTTGAGGATTATTCCCTAATCGAGAGAATACTGATTTTCTCTGAGGGAGGGATTGAAGATTTGAAAAAGTCCCCAGTCCGGTGGACTGGGGGTGTTCCTGTTGCTTCTGCTCAACTCCTCGAATCCCATTCGTTGATTCTGAGGGTTGGGTTAGAGAAGTCCCCAGTCTGGCAAGCTGGGGTGTCTCTTGACATGCTATGTCTGAGATCTTCTTGAAATATCTCTTGATCTTGCGGATCTTAGTTCGGAAATTAGCTGGATGCATTAACCTGTATCCACTTTTATCACCTGGTTCAACAGACCGTTGGATGATTTCCGAAACTTCTGTCATTTGATGACGTGTTTGCTCCAGACGAGAGGCTTGCGCAATATTCTCGCCTGCTTGATGTAGGAGCAATTCAACAACCTGTTCTCTATATACTTGATTTTGAGAGGAACTAGTTGAAGCTTGATCTCGAGCAAGATTTTGATTATGAACAAAGCCCATTGACTGTGGCCGGCCATGGGCAATAACATTGCATGAGACCATTTTCGGCGGGCTTTGCTGACCGGAAAGCACTGTGAAATGTAGTGCTCCGTGAATACCCCATCCTCTGATATGAACATTAGATGGAGCATTGGAAATTAACTGACGCAATTTTCTCAGCGCGCCAAGGCATGAACGTTGAAGGGTTCTCTGTTGCTTTTCGGCCTTCGGATACCGAGAGACTGATAGAGATGCCAAATCAATCTGGCGTTGTAACCCTTCTATTATCTTAAGATGATTTTCATATTCATCGTAAGATAATACCTTCTTCTTTAATTGACAAAGAGTTTTCCATATGTTAAGACGAATATCATGGATTCCATCATCCGTCAACATCTTTGGAATGTCATACTGTGAATCAGCCAAAGGCCAAAACATGACTGGTACTTCACCTTTTGCCAGTTTTTTCCTCATGTTCAGCATTTCCTCTTTATCATTAAATGAAGATTCTTCTACCTGTTTGGACCAGAGTTGGTGTTTCCTTGTTGCTTCATCGGATTCAACAAGATTGGTAGAGGAATCACTATTCATGCTGGAAGATGAATGACCTAGGGAAGGTTCGGAGAATAACCTGAACCCCAAGCTATCTTCTGATGGAGAAAGAGTTTCACCTGCCGATAGTAAAACTTCAGACATGACTGGTTTTACGTTTGCAAGTGCCTCGAGATAGGAGGGCTTTCTCGTCACTACATTGCCTTCTGAAGAATTTTCGAGACAATGTGAATCACTACTGCGGAGAGGACTTTCGCAGCGAAGTTCATCACCATGAGGAGGACCTTCATGATGGGTTACAGCAAAAGATGATATCTCTTGCTCCTTGGTCTTCTGACCACACAGAGGGTTCCTGTGGTTCTCATCTGAAGAAGAAACTTCAAGATTGACCGAATTTTCATGAAGCAAGTCTTCATGAGGAAGTGTCTGTTGAAGACCTTCGGGATTAATGTTCCTGTTATTGGGAACTGAGGGAGTAGAATCTTGAATTCCGACAGATAAATGTCTGAGGGCTTCAAGAACTCCAGCATCGAGCAAGGCCTTGTTACAGATTGGCCTTTGATCTCCTGACTGTGCTGGGCGGATCTTTTTCTTAGATGCCTTCTTACTCGCTTTAGAAATCACTTGATGACGAAAGTGATTGCTCTGAGCAGGTGTATGTGCCTGATCAGGAAAGATGGTCAGGTTAGGCTGACGATCATCGCTCAAATCAGGTGTATGTGCCTGACTTGGTTGTCCATATGATATGGGGGAGTAGGCCCCACAACCCTCTTGGACTGGAACAGATGTGTGTGTCTGTTCTGGAGTGAATTGTTGATGTGTCACTCCACTGCTAGGGATAGATTTATGTGTCTGTCCCTGAGATGATGTTGAAGCTGTTATGATATCCTGGCAAGCATCCAGAATATGAGCAGGAATTTGCTTCTGCTCTTTCACCATTGACAAAATATGTTTGGTGACTTCAGCCGCCGGAACAGGGATATACGTCCATTCCGGGCTTGGAGTAGGTGTATGTGCCTGCTCCTGTCCTCCTTTTCCTGTCAGTGAATCCTGACAGTACTCAAGTGTGGAGGCAGAGAGTTTAGTCTGCCTCCTGTTTGTCGTCGGGACTTTCCGACTGACTTCTCCGGGTGCTACCAAGCGAGACTGTTGGTAGACTTGATTAGTATCAGCAGGTGTATGTGCCTGCTGATTACACTTCGCCAAACGCGGTTGACGAGATCCATCATATGTAGTCAGACGAGCCTGCTGACTAACTGCTGATGTATAAGCAGGTGTATGTTCCTGCCTATGGTACTCCGCCGGAATTGCCTGGCGGGATCGGCTTGATGCTGCCAGACGAGTCTGCTGGACATCGGGATTAAAACGAACAGGTGTGTATGCCTGCTCGTTATTTGCCACCAAGTTAGGTTGGTGGACTTCTCCGGAGATGGCAGGGATGACAACCTGCCTATTATTAACCGGATTCCGTCTCTGGTGATTCATCTTGCCTGCTCGGGTTCGAGGAACCTGAGCTGAATGCCTGGAGCCGGTACCCTCATCATGTTGAGGGTGCACTACCGCACGAGTCTGGCGGCGATTGTTGATGGGAGCCCTTGAGAAGGACTCCTGTCTCTTTGAATTAAGGTCCCGCGGGACCTGCTCATTCACTTCCTCAGAATAAGGGAGTGAATGGAAATTGCGTTCCGGGGATAACGACCCGAAACGGTTGGAGACGGTAGTCATCACCGCCTGCTTCTTGATTGCTGGTTGCCGTCGTCCGGACGACCAGGTAGAATTGTTAACTTGGAGGGCTTGACGAGCGGCCTCCAGAGTTGGGATAGTACCGTTGCGACGGTACTCCTTAACCAGTGCATTTGAAACACAGCGTTGAATACGCTGAGTTGGTGATGTCATCCTCAGAGCGGATGACGTTCCAGCAGGAGTAGCAGCATTGGTTTTCATGGCAGCAGACCTCACAGTAGAGGTGTTCTCAGCAGCAGTATTCACAGGGGTGAATTTAAGGAAAGCCATTTTTTGTAGGAGATCTCGAAAAAAGAGTGCCTGTTCCATATAACAGACATAATCAAGATGAATCCGGCTACTGCATCTTTTGGATGATCATATGTCAATGATTGCCTTGTTGGCCCAAGGGGCCTAACATCTAAGAAGAACATCACTTTAACTTGGTTAAGGATTCACGTCGGGTTCACCATTTTTTGTTTCGCGCGGAATCCGGGGATGACCTCCTGGACGGGAGATTCAAACGTTCCGATCGGTTTCTAACGGGTTTGTTCGTAGAACCGGAAACATCCAATGATTCCACATCCTTTTGGACCTACTTTCCAAAGGCAGGCGCTCATTAGCTTGTGGGCTAATGAGGCTTAGGAATTTGCATTGGTCGAGAGGATGGGAGGTCGGACTCATCACACCTTTTTGAGGGGAATTATTGTCTACTCCGGGACTCTCTTTATAGATTTAAGTTAAGTTCGTGAATCCTTATTACATTACCAAGTATAAAATGAGCTTTCCTTTAGTTTTAACAATCAATGATTAAATATGCAAGAAATTTAGAGAATCTTTTATATGTATTCGAGGTTCTTCATCAATATAGAATCATCTATATTTGTTTAGAGATTCTTGGTCAATGGTATCCTTCAAAACATTTATATAAAAGTCTCTTGGTCATTTTGATGACCAGGCTGGTTTTAAAGCCACTCAGTGGGGCACTTGAAGTTTATCGTCATTCATAAGGACAGAGATTATTTCAATGTTGGGATCGAACCCATGAATGGGCTACCTACGTATCCTTTGTTTTGAAAAAAGGAATCAGAATCCACGTAGTTCGAGGAATGGGATATGATATTTTATGATTGATGGCTCAAAGATGAATGTCATAATTACTTTTACACTCTAAGCTCACGTGAGTCATGCTCGGTATGAGAAACAAGAGGTATTGGTAAAATTTAGACAATTGTGCCATGAAGGATGCAATCATAAGAATTTTGTTTGGGGCTTATGTATGGATGACTGCCCAGATAGATGAAGGTTTAGGATTTACTTTTAGGAAGAAAATCCATGAACAGGGTCCACAAAGTTATATGTGCTTCATGGAGATTTGAATACTCTAATCTTGGGGCTTACTCCTAAGGAGGATGCCCAAGTTAGGAGGGGACTTATGATTGGGTTTTATTCCTGAAAAGGAAACCCAAATCAAAGGAAATTTATGACTGGTTAAGAGAAATTTTAAGAGACTTGGGGCTTACTCTTAAGAAAGATGCCCAAGATTTATGACTAGGACTTATTCCTGAGAAGGAAGCCTAGGTTAGGGGACTTGGGGCTTACTCCTGAAAAGGAAGCCCAAGGTTATGACTGAGTCTTTATTCCTGAAAAGGAGACCCAGGTTAGGGATTAAGGTTTGGGGCTTACTCCTGAGGAGGATGCCCAAGATTAAAGGACTTTGATTGGGGCTTATTCTTAAGGAAGATGCCCAAGTTTAAAGGTTTTATAACTGGGGATTATTCCTGAAAAGGAAACCCAGGTTAGGATTCTCTCATCTTAAAGGATGAGGTTGAAATGAATGAACTCTCAATCTTTGGTGATATAAAGATGTTTAAATCATTAGGTTTTGAGAGATATTTCACATAATTCCTTTCAGATAAGGATGTCAAATCAAGAAATCATGCCATAAATGGCTTTGAAGAGTATCTTGAAGACTGAATCTTGAATAGGAAGGGTGAAATGGCTTAAGAGGGGTGAAAAAGGGCAAGATGGGCACCCAAAAAGATAGGGGCGCGCAAATATTGAAGGTCGCGCAAGTCCTGCGGCGGCGCGCAAGTATTGGTCGCGCAAGTATACTTGCGCGACATAAGGGATACTTGCGCGATTTTCAACCAGGGTTGAATTACTTGAGAGACTCTTTACTAAACCCTTTCCCATCCTCTTGAGGTTCTTCCAGAAGAGGGACGCGCAAGTTATATTGAAGGAATTAAGTCGGCGCGCAAGTGTTTGATAAGTTTCAACACTTAGGCCTTCCTTCTTCCCTTTAGATCTTCCATTCTAGGTAAGAAATTACCTTAGAAGTGTTCTGGAAGCTTTGAGAAGAGACTTGGGCGTCGGGAGCTTTGATCCGAGTTTCTGGGAAGAGATCTCCTCGAATGGGGGGCCCACAGGGTCTATTTATAGGCAAAAGAAGACCCCGAGCGGTTACTGGGCGGTTACCAGATATGTCGCGCAAGTCCCTTGCACGACCATGAGTGGTCGCGCAAGTGTTGAGGCGGCGCGCAAGTGTACTTGCGCGACCATGAGGGAACTTGCGCGACCTATGGGCAATGTTCTCCTTGTTCATCCCTTTGTCGATTTTTTGATGTTTCTTCAAAGGATGAATCACTTTGAGATCAGATATTCCCTTTTCCGACCTTTAGATTCTGTGACGAAAGGAGCGTCAACAGAGAGTAATGATAAAATTATATATAATATATAAAATAAAATATTTGGTAAATTCTATTCATAACCATTAATTTAACAGCTAGGTTATATATTAAATAATAATATTTTATTAATACATTTTGTTCAGTAAAACTGGGTCTTGCGTGTAAGGCAAGCCAACTAATTGTTGCGTGTAGTATAAGCTTAACATGGTGTTCAGTAAAAATAAAGAAATAAGTAAAATTAAATTTTTTTCAAAAATGAAAATATTGTAAAGCCTTTGGGTGTTAAATAAATAATTACTTATTTGTGACATGAAATGGGTCTCATCGCAAATAGTACCTCCCAATAGACTATTTATGATGGGACCCTTCCCAGTATCAAATTACTCGTAGCAAATGATGCTTCTTATGCAGTGTTTATTTCCCTCCTTCGAACCTCCCTACACCGCAGTCGGGAGACAACACCATACAAATCTAGCTTATGGCACAACCCTTGGCTCCACGTCACAACCTGGCCTCAAATGTTAGTGGCACCCACCTTTTTACCCATTTACCCTCCAAACCCATTGAATCCTCCCCCAGGTAATTATAACACCCAAAACACATAAAAGTAAGGTCCACTGTGGTTTGATACCTTATACTCTACAAGAAACAAAACAGTAACAATTAAAGAAATATTAATTGAATTCTTAGAATTTCATATCTCATAATAAAATTACATAGTCTCATATTAATCAACTAAAAAATTTATTTTATACAGATTTATCTACCAAAATAATTAATGATATATAGATTAAATAATTGATAACATGGACTCAAATATGTATGAAAATTTAATAATATATTATAAAATCTCTACTAACTCACCATATCTATAACAACCCTACTCTTTATTTCACACTTACAAATAATTTATTACATAAACTATTCATCTGATAAAAGATAGAATATCAAGAGTTATAATGTATTTGGGTCTTAGGAACATTACATAACATCTTAGAACATAAAACACAACAACTTTATTGAATACATCTTTTACATGACCACAACATTCCTTCGTACATAGCCTTGCATGGGATAACATGAGGACATGCATAAGAAAAGGGTGATATATAAAGCCCAGTAATGGAGTAATCAAGGCATAAAATGCATAATATAGTACATGTAAATATTTATTAATATCAATGGAGAACAATAGAATCATGAACATAAAAGCATGATATGGTATGATTATCCTAACATAAAAATGTGGCAACAACACTTAACATGATATTAGCATTAGACAAGGATCATTGCACATGAAGCATGAGTAAAAACTCGTTTCACTAGAATTATAATGATTAAAATTCAACGCCATAATTTATTCCACAATAAAGGAATGTAGAATAAATACAAGAAACTATATAGTTAGTATGTAAATGTGTGTAAAGTTTAATACCCTTGATAGAGAAATGGGCATGACATTCACTATACAGTGACTTTGGATTGGAAAATCATGGTGCAATTCTGGCAGCATAACGGCGTGACATAAGAATTCATAAAAATGGTTGATGGGAGATAAAGGGGTGTCTCATAACATGTACATGAAATGGACAGAAATTTGGTCATATATATTCATGTCCCAACATATGTAATGGAATATAGATTCATAATACAAAATAATTTTTTGAATATAAATGAGAAGAGAGAAATTCATTACAGAATTTTGTCATGGAAACATGTGTACATGGGAGGAATTAATTAGAGAGAATTGGGTCTCTAATCATTAAAAAAAGAATTTATTTATGGGGGAGGTGAGAAACCATACTCCAACATTTGTAATTGAAAAAATGGTACGACAACCTCATTAAAATTGGACAAAAATGAGAATGGAAGAAATACTTTACTTGGAAGTGTGATCCCAAAGGCTTGGGAGGGCCTTGAGAGAGGCCTAAAGGGGGTTTGGTGTGACTTGGAAATATTTTAGAGATATTGTTTCAGGTTATGGACGTGATATAAGGGTTTTTAGTTTAGATAAAGTGGGAGATTGGGTGGGTTGATATAGGAAAATAGAGGAAATTCTTTATTATTTTGATTTTGGACACCACATATTAAACAAATCAAAACCACAAATAAAACCATGGTTTTTTCCCATGATTTTTTTAAAATGGGAGATTAAAACATTATTTTTTATGGAAAATGTCTGAATTTATTCTTATGTGGATGTGAGTCACACTCTCAGGGAAATCAATTTAAAAGATAAAATGTGTTATAGGATTTTTATGGTCCACTATGGCACCATATTATTAGCTGAAAAAATATAAAATCACATTATTTTAATGTTAAAACATTTATTTTCCTAAAATACCATTTATAGTTTTTTATTACATCACTATTTGGTCATTATAATGTCATAAATCACATTATATATTAAAACGGTATTAAATTTTTATCCAAAAAATCAATTGTCTCAGAAAATTGTGAAAAATTCACTGTTGGATAATTTCAACATCCTGATTCCAAAAATAAAATTCATTTTATCTAAATAAATTTATAAATATTTTAACTTTCACTATTAAAATAAAAAATGACATTTTATTGAAAATTCATGGGTTTTGACAAAAACTGTTTACAAACCTTAATAAAAATTACAATTGTATTCATAAAAATTATACGATCAATTATATTTAATAAAAAGTAATTTATTAGTAAAAAATTATTAAAATATTATATAATTAATAAATACATTAATTCATTAAAATATATTTCTTAATTGAATATTTACTAAAAATACTATTAGTGCTTTTAAAACCATTTACAAGGTAACAATAATAAAATGAATGTATATTCTTTATTCTATACAAAAATAATGAACACAATCAATATGTTAGGGTATCGTAGCATAACCCCTTATAACACCCACATAAGACCTAATGGTAAGGTGTGTGATGGTAAAATACTATTGGGGTGGCTCGGATAACATCGCTTGGGTGGTAATCACTATCAACTTCCACTTCACCCGTAGGAGGATTGGTTTATGATTAAAGTGTTTAAGCTCATATTGGTCTTGGTCAAGAGATAAGCCAAGTGACTCTACCTCCTTTCCAATCTCCAACAAATGGCCTTCATATAGATCAATTCTACTGGATGAGGCTATCGCTTCCTTTGTCTGAGTAAATTGGATTTGTTAAAGCCCTATATTTATACTAATCTTGTGGTTACTGTTCAACGTCTATAATAGAAACATTAAAAATTATTTATGGTATGTTAACATCTAAAAACATAAAACCAAAGATGTTCTTATGTTATATGACCATTTCACTTAATATTACATTTAATTAGATCAAGATTAATTTTCATCAATAAATGTTTCAGTCATTACAATCTTCTCCCCTTAAGAAATTTCACCCTTAAAATTTGATTTTCCCACATAAAACGAATGTGGGTAACTCTACTTCATCCCTTCCTCCAATTCCCATGTTGCCTCATCAAACATGTGGTTTCTCCACAACACCTTGACGATGGGCATTGTCCTATTTTCTATAAATTTTTTCCTACGATCTAAGATCTTTGCCGAATTATCTTTATATGAGAGGTCATTATACAATGGTACCACCTATGGATTGAGTACATGCAATGGTTCATGTATGTACTTCCTCAAGAGTGATACATGGAATATGTTATGTACTTGAGATAGGTTTGGTGGGAGTTATAGATGATAATCCACATCTCCAATGCAATCAAGGATCTAAATATGGTTGATGTACCTTGGACTAAGCTTTCCCTTATTCTAAAATCTCATAACTCTTTCCCATGGTAATATGTGGAGGAATACCATGTCTCCCATATAAAACTCTAAGTCTCATCGACGATTATCAACGTAGCTCTTTTGTCGACTATGAAAAGCTTTAATGTGTTGTAGGATGGTATTAACCTTATCCACCATTTCTTCAACCATTTCTAGACCTAAGAGTTTTTTCTCCCCAGCATCATCCCGACATGTCAGTGTTCTGAACCTATTCCCATATAGGCCTTCATAAGGATCCATTTGAATGTATGAGTGGAAACTGTAATTGTAAGAGAACTAAACCAAAGGAAGATGTTGATCCCATCCTCCTTTTATATCCATTGAGCATGCTCTCAACATGTACTCAAGTGATTGGATAGTATGATTAGATTGGCCATCATTTTGAGAATGATAAGATGTACTGAAGTTCATCTCAGTATTCAGAGCATGTTGAAGACTCTTCCAGAACATAGAGGTGAATCTTGGATCACGATCGAATATAATAGATAGTGGTACTCCATTCATCCTTACCACTTATTTGATATATTTGTGTGTGTGTGGGTGTGTGTGCTAGTTGATCCAATGAAAAATTCACTCAAATTGAAATGAATTGTGTAGTCTTTGTAAGGAAATCCACAACTACACAGATTGCACTATTTCTTTTGGATGTCTTCGAAATTTCATGGACAAAGTCCATGGTGATGTTACCCCATTTCCATGCTCGTGTGTTTAATGGTTGCATAATCCCCATATACTTATTCCTCTCATCCTTCACTTGCTGACATACCAGGCACATTTATGTTTACTCAGCGATATCCTACTTCATTTTATCCCACCAATAATTCTCTCACAGATCTTAATACATCATTTTGTTACCTAGGTGAATGGAGAAATTCTAACTATGTGCATCATCCAAAAGTTCATTCTCTAACTTTGTATTTTTTTTGGAACACATAGTATTGTCAAAAATTTCACAATTCCATCTTTATTAACATTGAACTCATAGGATTTCTGTTTTCTGATATTATCCACTTTCTTCTGAATTATTGCATCATCATTTTCATCATCCGTTAAACATTCCAAAAGAGATGGTTGAACAATCATTTTTGAAAGGATTGATGATGTTCCCTTCAATATAATTCACATGTCCATCTTCATCAAATCTAAAAAGATTGGATCCTTTTCAATTCTCATCAATGATAGAATCTTTGGATCCTTTCTACATAGAGAATCGTCCGCCTTTTTCTCTTTACTAGGGTGGTAATGGATTGAGAAATCATAGTCTTTGATCAGGATTAACTATATTTGTTGGTTCTTGTTAAACTCTTTTTGTGTGAATATATTCTTGAGGATTTTTTGATCTGTATATATTTCACATATCTCCCCAAAGAGGTAATGTTTCCAAAATTTTAAAGCCAAGATTACTGAATCCAACTCTAGATCATGTATTGGGTAGTTTTTCTCATGAACTTTCAATTGCCTTGAAGCATAGGCAATGAATTTGTAATTTTTCATCAACACACATCCTATTCCCCTCTTTAAAGCATTAGTGAATATGAAAAAAAAAATCTCCACTTGAGGGTAATGTGAGAACATGCACAGTGATAAGCCTCCTTTTCAAATCCTTTAATATCTCTTCATAGTCATCACTCCTTGAAAATATTACACCCTTCTGAGTAATCTTGGTAAGAGGGTTGGAAAATCATGAGATAATTTCTCAAAAATCAGAGATAATATCCAGCTAACCTTAGGAAGCTACGAATATATGTTACTGATGTTGGCCTTGGCCATCACTCAATTGTCAATGTTTGGGTGGGATTCATAGATCTCCCATTGCTTGTGAAGATATAACCCAAGAATGAGACCTCCTTCAACTAGAAATCACACTTGCTATATTTTTCATAGATATTCTCCACAGATATCCCATTGTTCTTTATCATTATTTTGTTGAGCTCAATATAATAAATGCAAAGGGGAATTGACCCATCCATATTCTAGATGAAGAGGACCGGTGCACCCCATGGTGAAGGTCTTGGGATTATAAACCATTTATCTAGATTCTCCGGTAGTTGTTTCTTCATCTCATCATGATCCAAAACATCCATTCTATATAGATTCAAAGATATTGGAAATTTCCCAACTATAGGATCAATTGAGAATTCAACATCTCTTCTAGGAGGAAGACCAGACAATTCATCGGGAAAAACTTCATTGAATTCCATCACAATAGGAATGTCATCAAGGATGGTTTCTTAATTAGACTCAATCATATAATCTAGATATGTTTTCTCATAGGGCATTAATATACATGCTTGAGATAATGGTGGTAAAGAATATTCATCCTCCTCATTTCACTTTTGTAGAATTCGAGGTCGATTCTCTATATGGAGATTGATTTCCCTCTCACAGCAATTTATGTTTTCTCTATATAAGGAAATCCAATAAATGCTAATAATTTCATCAAATTACACCAAAGAGAGTATGACAAGGTTTAATGGGAAGTTCAATCCACAAATTAAGATAAGGTAGGAGTTACATTCTTGGGATTCAATGATTTCCCCATTTTTTTCTCACCAAAATATTTACATCCATGATTTTTGGTGGTGTTGGGATTGTTCTACTACAATTTTTGGGATATAAAATAATTAGTAGAACAAGAATCTAGAAGTATGTTTACTATTAATGAATGAATTACTAGCATACCAGTCACCACTTTTTTTAGGGGTTCATATCATTGGTAGTGATGGAGAAATCTCTACCTTGCTGTCTTGGAGGTTGTTGGTTACGTCCGAAAACCATTATCTTAGGGAACTGTTTTGAAAAGATCCTATTTCATTTCAGTTGAAGAAATGGACAAAACATTGAGGGTCGAATAGAGTGTTTCTCTCCTTTGTCACAGCTGTGGGTTTTCTTGTCAATAGTTAATGGCCAAGTTCCCTTCACTTCTACACCTAAAGAATTTCCTAATCCCCTTCAAGTAATTTCCATGGTGATTTTTCCACACCTTTGTAAAGTGGGGTGCTAGATTTTCTTACCATTGTTGGATTTATCCATCAAACTGATAGAATTGAAGTCCAACTTATTATTTTTTTCCCCATGATGCTCCTAAGATTTGGAGATCTCCATGTTGACTTTGATGGAACATGTTATAATCTCCTCATAAATATCAAAGTCACGGATCACTGGGGATTTCCGTAGGCTAGGTTTTATCCCACCAAAGAAGTGTTCAACATTGCATTCGGGGGTGATGAAACAGATGGAGGCATATCATGCAAGCCTTGTGATGTTTTCCTCGTATTCTCTGATATATTCTTTATATTTTTTCTTAAGAGAAAAGAATTCCCTTCCATCTTAAGTTGGAGGGTGTGAGGGAAATATTTTTCGAATAAAATTACCCAAAAATCACTCAATTCAAATGCCTTGATCTCCCCCTCAGGCTTCGTATTTTTGATCAATGTCCACCATTAATCAGCTTCACCCTCCATATGATAAGCATCAAGAAGTACCTTCTCTTGTTTAGAACATTTAAGGATGGAAAATATCTTCTCAATAGAGTTGATCCATTGTTCAACAATTGAGGGATCATATGATCCATTAAAAGTAGGAGGCCTTTGTCTCATGAATCTCTCGATTGTGACCTGTTCTTTCTTAGGGGGGGGGTTTAATGTTCCTCTTGACCCGTGTTTCTATTCAAAACATGGGTTAACTGAGAGTGTATTCGGACAAAGTTCTCAATTCTCAATCCCATCAGATTGTAAATCTCATTAGGATAGTTGTCACATTGATATTCACATCTTTTGTTAGCATGAGTCCTCCTATTACTGACCATTGGCTGGAATTAATAGAATGTTAGGGGTAAAAGATAAAAGGTAATACAAAGAAAAAAATAGATGGCTTATAAATTACTTTTATTTCCTTAACTTATGAATTTATAGGCTTTAATCTATGTTATACATGATCTAATTTCCAACATATATTCTTTGGGGAATTTTGTTTTATTACCATAATAATGGTTTGTACTATGTTTTGAATTTAACAAATAATATCCCCTGGGAGTATTGTAACTAAGAGTGCAGTAAGGCTCGTTTTTGTGCACCATTTTCTATTCAATTCTAGCTCAATGCATTGTTTTTGGGTTTTACCCCTAGGTACATCTATGAGATAGCCACCTCTACCTGATCATATCCTCACAAGGATGTATTTTTCAGATAAAACACTAACTCCATACAAACCAAAATTTAGGGATATTTTTATTATACTTAGTATTATCCCTAAGCCTTTCACTAGGGTTTTCTAATCCTAATCCCAAAAATAAGTAAACCTATCCTCTGATACCAGCTATAACAACCCTTCCCTTTATTTCACACTAAAACATAATTTATTACATAAAATATTCACTTGATATATGAAATAATATTGATGGTTCAGGTGTATTTGGGGATTATGAACATTAAATAATAACTTCAAACATAAAAAACAACATCTTTATTGAGAACTTCTTTTCCATGACAAAAGCATTCCTTCGTACTTAGCCTTGCATGGGATAACCTGAGGACATGAATCAGAAAAGGGTGAAATATAAATCCATATAAGAGAGTAAACAAGAAATAACATTAATAATATATTACATTTTAGGAAATAGTCATATAAATGGTGCACAAGTGAAACATGAACATAATGTCGTGATAGAGCATGATTATCATAGCATGAAAATATAAAAACAACACTTAACATGATATTAGCATGAGACAAGACGCATTTCACATAGAGCATGAGTAAACCCTCATTTCACTTGAATTAACATGAGTAAACCCTCATTTCACTTGATGTATCATGATACTAATCTTTACCCAATGCATTGGAGAACTATCAGGGCGCATCCTTCTTAATCATTTCATTTCATGCATAACTATGCCACATGGATCATACAACATAGAATCATTCAACAGCATCATTTATTCCACAATAAAGGAATATTTAATAATTAAACTCTATAATTAATATGTAAATGTGTGTAATGGTGAATACCATTGATTGGGAAATGGACATGGTATTCACTACACAATGACTTTGTCTTGGAAAATCACGTTGCAATTTTGGCAGCATATTGGCGTGACATAAAATTCATAAAAATGGTTGATGAGAGATAAATGGGTTTATCATCATATTTAAACGAAATTGATAGTAATGTGGTCATATATATATGCATTCCAAAATATATAATTGAATTTAGATTCATAATACAAAAAAAATATCTTCAATATAAATGAAAAGTTAGAAATTCCTTATGGAATTTCGACATGGTAAAAGGTGTAAATGGGATGAATTAAGGAGAGATAAATGGATATCTAATAATTAAAACAAAATTAGGGATTTTTGGATATGTTTTAAACCATTCCACAACATTTTTAATTGAAAACAAAAGGGTACAACAATATAATGAAATTTGGACTAAAATGAGAAAGGAAGAGATCCCTTACTAGGAAGTGTGATCCCAAAGGCTTGGGAGGGGAATAAGAGAGGATTTTTGGGATATTGGGGCACCTTGGAAGGATTTTGGAGAGATTAAGTCATGTTAGGGACGTTTTCAAAGGGTTTTGAGTGAATATAAAGTTGGATCTTGGGTTGTCTTAAATAAGAAAACATTCAAAATTCTTTATTATTTAGGTTTCGGACCCCACACATTAAATTAATCAAAACCACAAACAATCCCATGGTTTTCTCCCATGGTTTTATCCAAATTGGAGTGTAAAATTTATATTATAAGGCCAATGGCATAACTTCATAAAATATTAGGCTTGATAATGTGGACGTGAGTCACACTCTCAAGAAAATCATTTTTAAAGTTAAAATGTTTTATAAGTCTTCGAGGGTCCACTAAGGAAAAATAAAATTAACAAAAAAAAAATATAAAATCACAATATTTTAAAGATTAAAAATATATTGGTCAAAAATCCCATTAATAGTATTTTATTACATCACTATTGGGTCATTATGATGTTATAAAACATATTATATATTAAATTGGTATTTAATTTTTACCCAAAATATTAACTGTCTCAGAAAATTGTGAAACATTCATCGTTTGATAATTTCAACACCCTGATTTTAAAAATAATATTAGTTTTCTTTGAATAATTTTATAAATAAGTAAATATTCAATTTTAAAATAAAAAAATGACATTTATTGAAAATTCATGGGTTTTGAAAAAAACAGTTTTCAAACCTTAATAAAAATTACAATTGTATTCCTAAATATTATACGATCATTTACATTTAATAAAAATTAATTTAGTAATAATATTTTATTTAATTATTATTTTATTCATAAATCCATTAATTCAAAAAATTATATTTCTTAATTTAATATTAACTAAAAATACTATTTGTTCTTTAAAAACTAGTTACAATGTAACAATAATAAAATGAATGTATATTATTTATTCTATAAAAAACTATGCACATAATCATAGTTCTAGGGTTTTGTTACATAACCCCTTATAACACCCGCATAAGACCTATGGGTATGGTGTGCGATGGTGATAGACTCTTGTGGTGGCTCGGAAAACATCACTGGAGTGGTAATCTCTATCAACTTCCATTTATCTTGTTGGAGGTTAAATTCAAGCTTAACATGTTGAATATCAGCTTGGGATTGGTCAAGAGAGAATCCCAGTGATGCTACCTCCTTTCTGAGAACCGACAAATGGGCTTCATATGGAAATATTCTTCTAGATGAGGCTATTGCTTCTTTGAATGAATTTGATTTGTTATTTCCCAATATTTATACTAATCATGTGGTCACTGTTCAATGGGTATATTAGCAACGATAAAAATTCATAAAGGTATTTTAAAATTCAAAAACATAAAACCAAGGTAGTTCATATGTTATATAACCATTTTAAATAATATGTAAATTAATTTGATCAAGATGAATTTTCATTAATAAATTTTTGGGTTATTACAGTATCACCTTATAGTGATCCTAATTTTAATGACCTTGTTAAAAAATTCAATTGATTCATCAAAAAAATTATTAGTTAAATGAATCTATTTTCTATATATATAATGATGTCCCCATTTACATTTGAACTTAGTTTATAAATATTTTAATTGATTCTTATATTTCTTATATATTTTTTATCAGATTTTCTCAGTGATATCTTCATCATATAGATAAGTATTTATAAAATTTATTCCATATATCCACCCTTATAATAGTTATTTCAATAAAATTAATAATAACACCATTATCCATATAAGAAAAATATATTCTATTAGAATATTCAACATATAATCAAAATAGAAATAAATAAATAATTCAATTTATTATCTACTACTAGAACAAAAATTCTTATTAAGTTGTAAAATGTTGAATATTTTTCTTATATGAGAGTATAATAACAAACCTAGGTCAAACTAGAGAGAAAAACTCCTTATAGTTAATGTATTTTTTAAATCCTCTTGTAATTCACAGTGTTGAAATTTGGATTTTGTTAAATGATTTAATAGATATATAAGATTAGATGGATACACTCGATCAATAAGTGAAATCGTGTATTTCAGTTGTAGTGAACTTATACATTGTAAGGATACAAAATAATTATATTTCATTAGAGACTTCTCAATTAAATATAATTAAATAACATCATAAATTATTCGCTCAATTAAGGATCATTAATAAATAAATCATGTATTTTTAATCATAGCCCGAAATTGATGAATGAAAAAAGGTGATACATAGGGAAATAATAGATTTGTCTAGAATCTACGAGTGACAAGATGGTACCCTAAAATAGTGGGTTCTTTCAATGAAACAGGGTAAATATTCAATATAGGGTTCACCTCATGAATCTAGAGACTAAAATAGGGATCCATCATGGTGGAAATGGGGGGTAGCGATGACTGTGGGATCGGCTCGAATCAATGGCAATGTAGAGGGGGATTTTTGATATGGGGAATGAAGGGTTGGTGAGGGTATTCAGTGTTGCGATGGTGGAATTAACAATGGTTAGAGGGTGATGGAGTCATAGTAGGGTGCAGAGTTGATGTATGGAGGTCTTTAGGAGAGTGGGGGCGATATGTAAGGTTTTTTTGTGCAACAAACACCAATAATGGTTGTATGTGTCAAGGGACGCAAAAGATCAACTCTCTAGTAGTGCATTAAGTGGTAGGATCTCACATTAAGGGGATGAACATTAATGAATAAGGGTGAAATCATATTTTTAATATTGAGAATAATTTCTGTTATTTTAAAAAAATCAAAATGTTGAGATAATTATGACTATATTTAGTGAGTTAAATTGAATTAAAGGAAATTATTGTATTTGGGAGAGATTTTTCACCGCATAGAGGGTGAAATAAAATACATTTTCTTGTAAATAGTTTACGTTAGATGAAAATTAAATTTGTTTTCAATAACATGATGCACATTGAAAATAGGATTAAGTGCTTTCGATAGTAGAATCTAACCAAGAATGTCATACAAAGAAGATTGTATGTATAGGTGAACATTTGAAAGATATACATGGGTGAAGATTTGACTTTTTCTAGAACAACAGAAATGTCCTACAACGGAGATTGTAGATATTATTGAAAATGGAACAAGTGCCTCAGCCCGGTTGTTGAGGACTTTCCTAGTGAATCTAAGAGACCCGAGATCAAATCTGGGAAGAGATATAATTTCCATGTTATAGTTGAAGTAGTGTATGTGTCACTATAGAATACAATGTTCAATTCTATAGCAGTCAGACATATTAAACTATTTGGTCTTTCAGGCTGCCGGTTTGGTTCTCGTGTCCTTCAAGGCCTTAGGGACACTCAAATCATTCATGAAAATTTGGATTTTGGGCCACCTGAATGCCTTCAGTCCACCTCAAGGCCTTCGGGTCACCTTAAGACCTTTAGGACAACTATAATTGTGCTTAATGAAGTAGGGAGACTCTCCAACGACAAAAATCCAGATAAGGATACAGAGAATGTGCATTAACTAGAGTATAAGATAATGGATTTGGAATAATGTTAGGGTATGGAATTGGCATCGGCACTAACCCATGCATGCAGGGGAATCCTAGCCAAATAGCCATACGAATGTAGAGAGCGGACATCATGATGTAGAAGCTAGGGTGGAGTAGTTCAATGTAGTTATAGTCTGTCTATTTCCCCTAAGACCTATGGGTCATGTAATCTAATAACCTGCAGGCCTTGTAAGGGGTCCCCCTCATCCCTTGAAAGGGGTATTATCAAAATTCAATAAAAAAATAAGGCCTTCTGGACATTAAGAATATAAGTGAACAGTGTTGAGCTGAGGGAGAGCCTCATGGTCTCTAAGGGTAGGGAAACAATAGAAATGTGGGCAACTAACATCCCTCTTCCTCTCTCCCATTTTTACTACAACCCTAGAAACATATTTCATTTCTAACCATCATCTCTTCCTATGTTCCTTGATTCCCGCATTGTTGTTTTTTTCATCATAGCATCAGAATTCGCTCCACTGTGTTGGGTGATTTGGAATTACTATATGTGTGTTGTCTTGCAAATGATTATGTGTGCATTGGGGTCTTCAAATTGATTTTTAAGTTTCCATGGCTTCACAATTGGAATTTCTCCTCTATTCTATGATGTTTCCTTGTTCTCCAAGAATTTGACGTTATGATGTGGAATATTACGGTGGTGAATGCGCCTTATGAAATGTTTGGTTGGGTCTTCCTCCTCATCTCTATAACACCCGAGACTTTTATGAGAAATATTTTGTTTTTAAATCATCAAAGTAATCTTTCACTACACACAACACTAGATTGGCTTGATTTACACGCAATCGCGGCCTTCCTCGATAGCTTGCGTCGTACGCAATACCGAGTTTCACTAAACAATGATATGCTATTAAAATTTTATTAAAACTAGGCGTTATGAATAGTAATAACCACTTTTTGAAATTTTGTACAATTTAATTTTCAAAATGGACTTAATTTTTGGATTCGGAATATTGAAATTATCTTAGGGTGAAATTTTGGTACTTTTCGGATAACTTTCATATTCAAATGAATAGTGAAAATTACTAAATTTTAATTAAAAACAACTTTTTTAATCGAAATAATTAATTGTGATAAATTATTAATTTGAGTGGATTTAAAGTATATTTAGAATATATTTTTACAATTTAATACAATTTTTTTCATTGGATGTAATTTCACATTTAAACCAGACATAAACAAGTGTCAATCTTTTGATATTTATTATCTTTTAATAACACGCTATTTGTTTTGACGACGGGAATTAATTTTTTAAATTAGTTAATCTAAATGATATGTTTTTAATTTGGTAAAATAAACATCATTTCTGAATTCATAATATCAAATATATCTTATGCCTAATTTTTGGTATTTTTCTGGAAACTTTCATTTTTTGATGAATAGTGAAACCACTAAGTGGTAGTTAAAAAAACTGAATTTTTCATAAAACTTAATTTTACCACTTCTGTGAGTTGAATTTTGAAAATCTGAGAGACACGTTTGATTTCAGTAAGTAAAATGTGGTTCAATGAGATGAAAATAATTTTTTGGTGAATAGTAACTTTTTACATTTATTTACCACGGTTAAAAGTAAATAGGGTAATTAAGGGTAAAAATGATAGTATTATTACCCTAAAACATGTCATAATTCTATTGGATAATTGTAATTCAACCAAAAACAACCTTAGGAATAAAAAATGACCATTTAGGCCCACTTGGATTAGATTAGGACATATATTATCAATTTACTTAAAGAAGGGTTAAAATAGTTAAAATCAAAGTTTAATAAGTAAATAATTTTTAATATAGGGTTATACATAAGATAAATTCGACTATAAATATTCATTAGAAAGATACAAAGATTTCCAACATAGTGGTATTTTATTTATAATTTTTATACTTAAAATAATTTAATTTATTTATGACACAATGATGATGGAGTAATTATCTTATTAATGAAATATTGACATAATTGATTTTATAAATACCAAAATAAATGGAATTTGAGATTTTTTATAAATTACAATACTTTCATATGTTAATATGACATGTTATTATTTATTTAATTAAATATTTTCTAACTAATCATTCTGTTATGATTTTCAAAAAAATAAATTACTAAATAGTGTCAAAATTTACATAAAATAGTTTTAAAAAAAATATTATATTATTAATTGTTATTTTATTCCTAAATATCTAAGGTTTGTCAAAATGTCTTAGATAAGGATATATATATTAATGATAAACAACATGGGGTTCGTTTGGCTTGTTATAGTAAGTTTATTAACCTTATAGTGTAAGAACACAAAAAGACACGGTAAAAGTAAAATTATCTAACTTAATGTTAAATATAAATGATAAGGTTAAAATAGGAACCTAAACTTGTCTAAATTCTATTGGATGAGAGGATTTCGACCCATCCCAACCTTAGCTTCGAAATAAATTCATTTGGAGCTATTTAAAACCGAATTTGGCTTTATAATAAAATAATATTTTTAGTTTTTCCAAAGGAGCCCCTCTCCTCCCTTATAAAAGGGCACCTCCTCCCCCTCTTCCTCACACCACATTGAGCCTTCATGCTCGGCCAAACCCTGACAATTTCTTCTCTACACTTCCCTGGATACATCCTAGTGGTCCTGGTCTTCTTCAAAGACCAATTTTAGTGTCCTAAAAGGAGGTCTCAAAGAAGCACTTCAAAGAAGAGGTAATGTCTGTTACCGATTATTTCATCTTTATTTCTTCTTCCACTTCTTTTTCTTTAGTTGTATCATTATGAAGTAATAATATCAGTATCACTAATATACTGATATATTATTATAAGTATGAAACAACCCTATTTCACCATCTATTCATCCTACGGAAAATGAAATCACCGCGCCTGTGTATGTACGGAATATCGTCTCCACGCCGTGGTGTAATATATTTTCCACCACCACCTTACATTGATGGGTATAATGGTGTAAATAATGAATATATATTATTGTTTTAAATTTATGTTGATTCTTAAATATTATACATACACTCCAATACAATTCCACGATCATGGGAACGATATCATCGCTCGTGCGTACGTACGGAATACCATCTCCACGATGTGATGCGACTCGTTCTACATGATATTCATTGCATAATGATTATATAAATGAATTGAATGAATGAATATGATATATATTACACTAATACCATTCTTTAAATGTGGTATTTATAACCTAAAAAAGAAGAATAAGAATTTATTCAACAAAACACGCATAAGAACAAAAAGTAATAAACACTCGAATAACAAGTAGGAATGAAATATTACTAATAATAAGCTAAGAATATGACCATATATGATATCATAACAATGAGTATGATTATGGAATTAGTCAATGACATTATTTAAATCATTATACAGGAGGTTCGGACACTTACGAAGCAAATCAGACCTAAGGTAAGGGAAATATCACAATCTCATTTTTATCTGATATTGTTTATACTTTGGTATTTACTGGGGTGTATTTTATCATCCACATCCATATTTCCTCAATATGTAATAATATTTCCATCCACCTACAATTGTTTAAATCCATTTTTACCCTTTGGTGAGTTTATAGTAAAAGATATGAAATGAATCTTTTGTCGTTTTTCGTACGAGGTACTTTTTGACTTTTCCGACAAAAGTATGAGAAGAATGTTTTTTTAACTTATAGATCATGAATGGATTTTTAAAACATTATTTCCAAGAATATTACTTTAAAAGTTTTCATATTATTTTTAATCAACTTCTTTTAGTTTAAAATTATATGACATGTTAATAAAAGAAAATGTTTTTGAAGTAGAAATGATATATTCCTCAAGAATGGAGTTCAAGTGTTTTATCAAAATTATTTTCCTTCTAAGATAATATAGGGTTCTATTTCTATCCTTATTATTAAATTGATTTGATTATGTTGTTATGGAATTATTTTTACGAATTCTTTTATCTTATATGAATTGTTTTAGGATGTCATGTTGTTTAAGAATCCCATTTTTATTACATGGGTTATGTAACGATGTATGATTTATGATTTTGTGGAACACATATGAATGGTATCATTATGAGATGGGTGGGACATATATCTCCCTCCAATGCATTGGTTAAAGATTTTATATCTCATGAGATAGACTTGGCTAGAACGGCTGGTTAAACCGGTTTAGTGAAACATGACTGGAATGAGGAGTGAACTCGGTTCAGAAATGGACTTTGTCCGCTAAGATAGTCTTGGCAATGAGTCTTGACTACAAAGAAATGATTCTCTATGATTATGTGTGTATTCCACAAAGTTTCATGTTTTATGTTATGATTATTGGGATTACATTTCACTACAATGATTTATCCCCTGTTATTAAAATTATGATCTCTTTTTCAGGTTAAGATTTCCAAAAGTTATGTTCTTATGAATATGATGTGATTGATATTTCTTTTGTTTACCCTTACTGAGCATTTGAGCTCACCCTTTTGTATGTTTTCTTTCCCCAGGTCAGGAAGAAGGTTATTAAGTAAGATATTCCAAAATGGACTATAGATATGATGAAATAAATGGGAGACAGTGTAGACGCTTTATGAACCAGTTGTTTATGGTTCCCAGTTTCTAAAGACACTATACCGATACGGTCCTTTCCTGGTTTTGTTATATTTTGTAATAAGTGTGCTTCAATTTTGAAGTAATAACAATGTATGTAAAGTATTGGTCATTATAGTTGGTATCAGAGGAAAGGCACAGTCAACCTTTGGAAACTAGGATGTTAAAGACTTAGTAAAAACCCTAAGGATAATTCTAAGCCTAGAACACAATCTTAGTGTTTTAGAAATGACCATGAATAACCTATGATAAGACCATAAGTGTGAAATTTTATTCTTGATTATGTGGTTTTCCTATTATAATTAGTGTTTCTCACACTGTTCTTCTTGGTTATAGTCAATGGTTGGAACCCGAAGGAGCCGTGTCAATGCGGAATGCGACGGGCAATGAAATGATTGTCCCCCTGAGCAACCAAACGTTATGGGAGCTAGAATGAAAAATCTTTTAGCCATTCTCACACAACTTTCTCAAGCTATTAATCATTCAGGACATCCAAACGAGCAAAGGAAGGAGCAACATTCTGTTGAATCATTCATGAGGCAGCGTCCACCTTCATTCTGCGGGTCTACTGATCCATTAATTGCTGAATAATGGATTAGTACTACTGAAAAGATATTTTCAGTTCTTCAATGTTCTAAACATGATAAAGTCATCTTAGCGGTGTATCTTTTAGAAGGATATGTTGATCAATGGTGGAATCTTATCAAGAATACGAGGCAAAGAGATGAAATTGAGTCCATGGAATGGGATGAGTTCAAGAACTTATTTTTCAATAAGTACTTCCCTCGTATTCTCCGAACAAAGACGGATAAAGTGTTTCTTGAACTGAAGAAAAAGGATGATGAATCTGTTGGTACCTATGAAGCAAATTTTACAAGACTTGCAAGGTACGCTTCTGCTATTATTATCCAACCTGAGAGGAAGATCGATCGATTCTTTAGTGGCTTAAATCCAAGTCTTCGAAGGGTGTTAGCCATAAGGGACTTCAATAGCTATGAGGAAATCATTCGATGTGCTCTCAAAGTCTAGATGGAGATTTGAGTAACCCATCAGTCATATGGGTTTGATAAGAAGATGAAAATTGAATTCAAAGGAAAATCCAAAGAGCACACTGAAAAGAATATGAGCTTTCTCTTATACTCAAAGTGTGGAAAGAAACATGGAGGGAGTTATCTTAAAGGGACAACTAAATGTTTCAAATGTCGAAAGTAAGTTCATCGGCCATTTGAATGCCGCAATGACGGGAAGAATATTTCTAATGATGGAAAAAAGGAAGGGATACACAGAATGAACCTACTACAATTCAATGTTTTAAGTGCAAGGAGATGGGGCATTATTCCAATAAATGCCCTAATCCAAGGGTTGTTGATGATGATCGACATCAAAAAAATCTTAAGGCTAAAGACAAAGGAAAGTCACATGCAATTTCTATCAGCGATGTGGAGTACGATAACGATATGGTAAAAGGTACACTTACCATCCACTCTAAAGTAGCAAATGTTTTATTTGATTCTGGATCCACCCACTCTTTTATTTCTGAAGATTTTTCTAAGGGTATCACCGTATTACCTCAACAATTAGATGTTGAGTTAGCTATGACAACACCTAATGGCACAACAGTCGCATCAAAAGTTTATAATTCTTCCCCGATTTAAGTTTGTGGGAAAGTGCTTCCTGCAAATCTTTTGATCCTTCAAATAGTTTAATTTGATGTGATTCTTGGCATGGATTGGCTTTCTTTATATGGAGCTCATATCAATTTCCAAAGAAGGGAAGTCACATTTCATATTCCATATCAATCTATGATCGTCTATCGATGCCAGGATGAACATAAACTTCCAGTGTAAATTTCTTCCATCTTATGTGTCTTGATTCCACTGAATGAAGGTTATTTATCTCAAATGGTTTGTGAGAAACTCACAATTAAGAATATGCCCATTGTACGGGAGTTTGATGATGTCTTTCCGGAGGAATTTTTGGGTCTTCCACCAAATCGTGAAGTTGAGTTTTCAATAGAACTCGTACCAGGTGATTTACCTATTTCAAAGACACCTTATAGAATGGCCTCAATTGAGTTGCAGGAATTGAAGAAGCAACTCCAAGAGAATCTTGATAATGGATTCCTATGCCCTAGTGAATCACCTTGGGGAGCACCTATTCTATTTGTTAAGAAGAAAGATAGATCAATGAGACTCTGCATTGACTATCGAGAACTTAACAAGATCACTATCAAGAAAAAATATCATCTCCCATGCATTGATGACATATTTGACCAACTACGCGGAGCTCAATACTTTTCCAAGATTGATCTTCGGTCATGGTATCATCAATTAAGGGTCAAAAGGGAGGATATACCAAAGACAGATTTCTATACAAGGTATGGACACTATGAATTTATAGTGATGCCATTTGGTCTTACTAATTCCCATTCTATCTTCATGGATCTGATGAATAGAGTCTTTAGAGACTATCTTGATCATTTTGTGGTAGTCTTTATAGAAGATATTCTTGTATATTCAAAGAGCAAGGAAGAACATGAAGATCACTTGAGAATTATATTGAAGACCCTGAGAAAGGAGAAACGTTATGCTAAATTTACCAAGTGTGAATTTGGGCTTCAAAAAGTTGCATTTTTGGGTCACATAATCTCAAAAGAGGGGATATCTGTGGATCCAGCAAAAATAGAGGTTATCGAAAGATGGTCGAGACCAACAACAGTAATTGAGATCCGAAGTTTTCTTGGTTTGGCTGCATATTATCGATGTTTTGTGAAAGGTTTTTCACGATTATCTAATCCACTCACCAAGTTGACTCGGAAAGGAGTTAAGTTTGTTTGGATGGAAGAATGTGAAGAAAATTTCAAGGAGTTGAAAAGAAGGTTATTCAGTGCACCTGTGCTCACACTACCTTGTGGTGGAGAAAGGTTTGTGATCTATAGTGATGCATACAAGAAGGGATTGGGTTGTGTTCTTATGCAAAATGATATGGTGATAGTTTATGCCTCACGACAGTTGAAAATCCATGAGCAAAATTACCCAACTCATGATTTGGAGTTAGCTGTGGTAATCTTTGCATTAAAGATTTGGAGGCATTATCTTTATGGTGAAAGGTGTGATATTTATATTGATCATAAAAGTTTAAAGTATATTTTCACACAAAAGGAGCTGAATATGCTCCAAAGAAGATGGTTGGAGCTGATTAAGGATTACGACTGGTCAATTCATTACCACCCTGGGAAAGAAAACAAGGTGGCAGATGCATTAAGTCGACAAGACCACACTAGCTTATCCATGATGAGGATCACAAAAGATCCAATATTTATCGATTTACAAAGGATGGATCTTGGAATTTTAATGGAAGGGGGAAAATCTTATCTTTCTCAAGTGAATATTCAACCATCTATACATGTGAAGATTAAAGAGGCACAGAAAGAAGATGTCGAGTTACAAAAGAGGGTGAGAAATATTCCTGAATTCAACCTTGATTCTGATGGGATAATAAAGTTCAGGAATCTGTTTTGTGTTCCTCCCATCCCAGAATTAAAGAAGGAGTTTTTGGATGAGGCTCATAGTTCTTCATTCCTTATTCATCCTGGAAGCACGAAGATGTATAGGGACCTGAAAGAGTACTTCTGGTGGGATGTCATGAAAAGAGATGTTGCTGAATATGTCTCTCGATGCTTGGTTTGTCAGCAAGTTAAAGCTGAGAGACAGAAGTCTAAGGGGATGTTACAACCATTACCCATACCCAAATTGAAATGGGAAAACATCACTATGGGCTTTGTCACAGGACTTCCTAAAATATCCAAAGGCAATAATGCTATCTGGGTCATAGTTGATCATCTTACAAAGTCTGCACACTTCATTACTATTTGAGAGGATTTCTCTCTGGATCATCTTTCCAGGATATATGTAAAGGAAGTGGTAAGATTGCATGGAGTACCACTTTCTATTATATCTGATCGGGATCCGAGATTTACCTCGAAGTTCTGGAGAAGTCTTCAGCATACTCTGGATACAGAGTTGAGTTTCAACACTGCTTATCATCCTCAGACAAACGGTCAGTCTAAGAGAACAATTCAAACTCTAGAAGATATGTTGAGAGCTTGCTCTATGGATTTAAATGGTGGTTGGGATCAACACCTACCTTTGGTGGAATTTTATTATAATAATATCTTTCACTCCAGTATTCATATGGCTCCTTATGAATCTCTCTATGGAAAGAAATGCAGGACTCCAACTTTCTAGGATGAAGTTGGGGAAAGAACGCTATTAGGACCTGATCTTGTTGATGAGATGGAAGAAAAGGTCCGATCTATTCAACAACACATAAGAGCAGCTCAGAGTCGACAGAAAATTTATTCCGACAACTGAAGAAATGACCTAGAGTTTGAAGTGGGTGATAAAGTGTTCTTACGAATATCTCCCTGGAAGAGGGTCATGAGAGTTGGAAAGAAGGGGAAGTTGAGCCCTAGATATATCGGTCCTTTCAAAATACTGGATCGTGTTGGAAAGGTAGCTTACCAATTGGCGCTTCTACCTAATCTCTCTTAAGTTCACGATGTGTTCCATGTATCTCTCCTGATAAAGTACATACCTGATCCTTCACATGTACTCTGCTCAGAAGTTGTACCGCTGGAGCAAGATCTTTCTTATGAAGAACAACCGATAGAGATTTTGGATCGTAGCGAAAAAGTCCTACGGAACAAGACCACTCGCTTGGTGAAAGTTTTATGGAGGAACCACCAATTAGAAGAAGCTACATGGGAGCTTGAGGATATGATGATGGAGAGGTATCCTCATCTGTTTGTTACAAAGTGACGAATTTCGAGGGAAAAATTCATTTTAAAGGGGGTAGAATGTAACACCCGAGACTTTTATGAGAAATATTTTGTTTTTAAATCATCAAAGTAATCTTTCACTACACACAACACTAGATTGGCTTTCTTTACACGCAATCGCGGCCTTCCTCGATAGCTTGTATCGTACGCAATACCGAGTTTCACTAAACAATGATATGCTATTAAAATATTATTAAAACTAGTTGTTATGAATATTAATAACCACTTTTTAAAATTTTTTAAATTTTATTTTTCAAAATGGACTTCATTTTTGGATTCGTAATATCGAAATTAGCTTAGGGTAAAATTTTGGTACTTTTCGGATAACTTTCATATTCTGATGAAGAGTGAAAATTACTAAATTTTAATTAAAAACAACTTTTTTAATCGAAATAATTAGTAGTGATAAATTATTAATTTGAGTGGTTTTAAAGTATATTTAGAATATATTTTTACAATTTAATACAATTTTTTTCATTGGATGTAATTTCACATTTAAACCAGACATAAACAAGTGTCAATCTTTTGATATTTATTATCTTTTAAAAACACGCTATTTGTTTTGACGACGGGAATTAATTTTTTAAGTTAGTTAATGTAACTGATATGTTTTGAATGTGGTAAAATAAACACCATTTTTTAATTCATAATATCAAATATAGCTTAGGCCTAATTTTTGGTATTTTTCTGAAAACATTCATTTTTGATGAATAGTGAAACCACTAAGTGGTGGTTAAAAAAACCGATTTTCTCATAAAACTTAATTTTACCGCTTCTGTGAGTAGAATTTCGAAAATCCGAGAGACACGGTTGATGCCAGTAAGTAAAATGTGGTTCAATGAGATGAAAATAATTTTCTGGTGAATAATAACTTTTTACTTTTATTTTCCATGGTTAAAAGTAAATAGGGTAATTAAGGTTAAAAATGATATTATTATTACCCTAACACATGTCCTAATTCTATTGGATAAGTTTAATTCGACCAAAAACAACCTGAGGAATAAAATATGACCATTTAGGCCCACTTGGATTAGATTAGGACATTTATTATCAATTTACTTAAAGAAGGGTTAAAATAGTTAAAATCAAAGTTTAATAAGTCAATCATTTTTAATATAGGTTTATACATAAGATAAATTCAACTATAAATATTCATTAGAAAGATAAAAATATTTAAAACATAATTGTATTTTATTTATAATATTTAGACTTAAAATAATTTAATTTATTTATGACACAATGATGATGCAGTAATTATCTTATTAATGAAATATTGACATAATTGATGTTATAAATACCCAAATAAATATAATTTGAGATTTTTTATAAATTCCAATGATTTTATATGTTAATATGACATGTTAGAATTGATTTAATTAAATTTTTTCGAACTAATCATTCTGTTATAATTTTCACAAAAATCAATTACTAAATAGTGTCAAAATTGAAATAAAATAGTTTTTAAAACAAATATTATATTATTAATTGTTTTTTTATTCATAAAAATCTAAGGTTCGGAAAAAGGACTTATATAAGGTTATATATATTAATTATAAACAACTTGGGGTTCGTTTGTCTTGTTATAGTATTTTTATTAACCTTATAGTGTAAGAACACAAAAAGACACGGTAAAAGTAAAATTATCTAACTTAATGTTAAATCTAAATGATAAGGTTAAAATAGGAACCTAAACTTGTCTAAATTCTATTGGGTGAGATTATTTCGACCCATCCCCACCTTATCTTAGAAATAAATCAATTTGGAGCTATTTAAAACCGAATTTGTCTTTATAATAAAATAAAATTTTTAGTTTTTCCGAAGGAGCCCCTCTCTTCCCTTATAAAAGGGAACCTCCTCCCCCTCTTCCTCACACCATTTTGAGCATTCAAGCTCGGCCAAACCCTGAAAATTTATTCTCTCCACTTCCCTAGAGACATCCTAGAGTTCCTGGTCTTATTCAAAGACCAATTTTAGTGTCCTAAAAGGAGGTCTCAAAGAAGCGCTTCAAAGAAGAGGTAATGTCTGTTACCGATTCTTTCATCTTTATTTCTTCTTCCATTTCTTCTTATTTAATTTTTTAATTATGAAGTAATAACATCAGTATCACTAATATACTGATATGTTATTATAAGTATGAAACAACCCTATTTCACCATCTATCCATCCTACGGAAAATGAAATCACCGTGCGTGCGTACATACAGAATACCGTCTCCACGCCGTGGTGTAATCTATTTTCCACCACCACCTTACTTGGATGGGTATAATGGTGTAAAGAATGAATATATATTATTATTGTAAATTGATATTGATTCTGAAATAGTATACATACACTCTAATACAATTCCATGATCATGGGAACGATATCATCACTCGTGCGTACGTACGGAATACCGTCTCCACGATGTGATGCGACTCGTTCTACATGATATTCATTGCATAATGTTTATATAAATTAATTGAATGAATTAATATGATATATATTACACCAATACCATTCTGTAAATGAGGTATCTCTAACCTAAAAAGAAGAATAATAATTTATTCGACAAAACACGCATAAGAACAAAAAGTAATAAACACCCGAATAACAAGTAGCAATGAAATATTACTAATAATAGGCTAAGAATATGACCATATATGATATCATAACAATCAGTATGATTCTGGAATAAGCCAATTACATTATTTAAATCATTATACAGGAGGTTCGGACACTTACGAAGCAAATCGGACCTAAGGTAAGGGAAATATCACAATCTCATTTTTATCCGAGATTGTTTATACTTTGGTATTTACTGGGGTGTATTTTATCATCCACATCCATGTTTCCTCAATATTTAATATTATTTCCATCCACCTAAAATTGTTTAAATCCATTTTTACCCTTTGTTGAGTTTATAGTAAAAATATATGAAAGGAATCTTTTGTCGTTTTTCGTACGAGGTATTTTTTGACTTTTCCGACAAAAGTACGAGAAGAATGTTTTTTTAATGTATACGGCATGAATGGATTTTTAAAACATTATTTCCAAGAAGATTCCTTTACAATTTTTAAAGTTTATTTTTAATCAACTTCTTTTAGTTTAAAATTGTATGACATGTTAAGAAAGGAAAATGTTTTTGAAGTAGAAAGGATATTTTCCTCAAGAATGGAGTTCAAGTGTTTTATCAAAATTATTTTCCATCTAAGATAATATAGGGTTCTGTTTCTATCCCTATTATTACATTGATTTGATTATGTTGTGATAGAATTATTTTTATTAATCCCTTTATCTTATATGAATTGTTTTATGATGTCATGTTGTTTAAGAATCCCATTTTTATTACATGGGTTATGCAATGTTGTATGATTTATGATTTTGTGGAACACATATGAATGGTATAATTATGAGATGGGTGGGACCTATATCTCCCTCCAATGCATTGGGTAATTATTTTATATCTCAGGAGATAGACATGTCTGGAACGGCTGGTTAAACCGGTTTAGTGAAATAGGACTGGAACGAGGAGTGAACTCGGTTCAGAAATGGACTTTGTCTGCTAAGATAGTCTTGGCAATGAGTCTTGACTACTAAGAAATGATTCTCTATGATTATGTGTGTATTCCAAAAAGTTTCTTGTTTTATGTTATGATTATTGGGATTACATTTCACTACTATGATTTATCCCATGTTATGAAATTATGATCTCTTTTTCAGGTTAAGATTTCCAAAAGTTATGTTCTTATGAATATGATGTGATTGATATTTCTTTTGTTTACCCTTACTGAGCATTTGAGCTCACCCTTTTGTATGTTTTCTTTCCCCAGGTCAGGAAGAAGGTTATTAAGTAAGATATGCCAAAAGAGACTATAGATATGATGAAATAAATGGGAGAAAGTGTAGACGCTTTATGAACCAGTTTTTTATGTTTCCCGGTTTCTAAAGACACTATACCTATACGGTCCTTTCCTGGTTTTGTTATATGTTGTAATAAGTGTTCTTCAATTTTGAAGTAATAACAATGTATGTAAAGTATGGGTCGTTATAGTCTCCCTTCATACTCCCATGCCTAAATCCCGACATCATAGAATTGTAAAAGACACTCTGCTCTAGGAATACTCACCTCGCCTAACAGTGACCCACACTCGTCTTCTTCTTCTTTCCCCAAATATGCCCCTACATCCGACCCCTAAACACAGGACTCCATGATCCCTAAACTCAGTAACATTAGATTATTTTTGTGGATGTTGTTATTCAGTGAACACTGATTTTCGAATTATTCTGGAAGCTACTCTAATAAGATTAATTGATGTTAACTCATTCTTATAAACATAGTTATGTCAAATTCCTAGAATTTAATTTGTTGATATTCTCCAATTTGATCTAAATATGGAATTAGTTCATGTCTAATCATGGTAAAAAGATCTTGTTTTACCATTTTAAATGATTATTTTCCTCTTCTATGTACAATTTATTTTTTTATCGATCATATATTGTCTGGTTAAATTCTATTACAGTCTTATAGATGTCATCATTTGTCCATATTTTATGAATCTTACATATCAAGTTAGGTAGAAATTTTATTGTGATTTCTGGGAGTAAATTTCATGCATCCTTTGACAAGAAATATTTATTCACAAATGAGGTTGTTTGGTTTAGATTTCCTTAGATTCTAATACATGATCCAATTTTAATTTTACGTAATTGAAGGGGGCTGTTTTAATTTAAACTCTTCTAAATTATACATCATTATATAAATCTGTATAAAAATATAAAAAATTAAAAATAAAATGAAATTATCAAGAATGAATGATTTCAATTTTTTTATAATTTTAAAAGGTCAATGTGATCAATGGGTGGAGGGGACGTGGCCAGATTTGACAGTGAACTAATTAGTAGATATATTTTATTTCATCTCAATTTTTTTGGTTATTGATTTATATTCAGTATAATAATTTTTAATGTATTACTTTACTTTGATTGATACAAAAATTTAACACTCATTAACTTTAAATTTAATTATTTTGAATGTTTTAAAAATATGTATCAGAATTTTACATATGTTCTTTATATAATAAATAATATTACAAAGTTAATATTTTTAAAATTGCAGTCAAGAAAAAATATTGCATGGGCGAGTGTACTAGCTAGATATGGAACTCATCCATGATTGGGGCCTAATTAAATTGTTGTTTCTTTATATTATGTGGAAATATGATCTTGTTCACACAATATTAGCTATTTCATCAGTGAAACTCATTGGGTAAAACATCTATGACGTTGCAATTTTTAAAATTACCCCTACATTGGAGTTGACTGCCCCAATCATGGTTTACAGTCATACCTACCAAAAGCTCAGAAGCATCCAGCAATCATTCCAATAACTCTTCTATAGTGTCAACTATGTATTTACAACTTCCCCATGGCGTATCACATCCTCCTCTTCCCCTCCCTAAAACAGAGCCACAATGATGTGTGACACCTTCATTCTTCCTATTCGGTGCATGCACCCCCTAGAGTGCTTCAGTGCATTAGGAGATTCAATATCATCAAGACACCAACTTGTTGTCATGTGAAATACACAAAACTTCCAAGGATTAGTAAATGGGAAGTGGACGATCATGCTCTAGAAATCCCAAAGTGTAGTGTTAGAAGAATCACCAAAAAGGCACACGGAGGTTTTTTCTCTACTCACAGCCTTCGTGAATTGAATAAATATATAAGAACGTGTTATAATAATTTATATACTATTATAATTTTAAAATATAGTTTACGTGTATTTATAATCATTCCATTTAATATGATTTAATTTAAAATTATAAAAAATTAAAAATATAATTGTAAATTAAATAAATGTAATTTAGCTCATTATTCCAATATCTACAAATTCTCTATTGTAATTTAATATCCACCACCAAATTTTTAAAATAACTGGATGAAGGAATTTTTCTCGTAAAATATCAAATTTTTGTCATGATGGTTGGACTCCTTCCCATACGAGCATCTATTCACAATTATTTCAATTATATAAAATTCTTATTAATCCATAAAAATTAGTCTCTGTTCGATTTGGGGAAGAATGGTATTTCATTAATAGTAGGAATATAAATTATTTTCTGGGAATTTATAAAAATAATTTTACATGTTCCCAAAACAAAATAAATAAATGAAAAACTTGAGGAAATTTTTTATAATGATCATTGCATGAATTTTATTCCCCATTTTTCTGGTACAAGGATTTATATTTCACTACATCCTATTTCGTGGCACCTTCCCACCACTTTAATCCCCCCCACATCACCATATAGAATATTTATATATATAAATATATATGAACTATATTTATTTTTCCTTATTTTGACAAGATATATTACCACATATTTCACAATTATAAATTCTACTCTTTATCACCATTAAAAACACTAATAAAGGATAACCTTTTTTCACCGCTAATAAAAATTGATGACAAATGATAGCTTTATCAGTAGCAAAAAACCATCTCACATAATCAATTCATCTAAAATATCTATCAAAAATATATCTTTTTGTGATTTAATATATATATATTCATCCACTATATCTTCTTGAAACTAAATCACTGAGACCGAGTTGGATGGTTACATTACCTAAAACACACCTCACCATATGTCAGAGGCTTATTACTAGCAGCTACAGTATAATGTGGATCATCAGGAGATTATATTACTCATCATAGTATATAATAACAAATAAATAATCAATCAGGTAACAATATACAATTAGAGTACATTGATACTAATTGGGATATCCCCTATAATGAATGAATACCAAAACAACAGACTCATCAATAATAACTTTATACATGACACTGATCACCAATATGTATGATAAAATACACGAGATTTAAAGAGATTAATGTACAGGATTCTCTACAACACCCAACCTCACCTCATCCCAGTCTCCAAAACCATATCGATTTATCTCTCTCAATGATCAAACTCGGGCCTCAACCCAGCCATTACTAGCAACAAGTGAGGGCTACTAGTGAACCAAAGATTCATCATTTCTTGACTAGGGTGTGAGTATAATTTTCTTGGACACCAGTAATGTGGTCCAGTACCCAAATGTTAAATGCATTGTACGTGCATGTAATAGGCTCTGTAGAATATAAAGAATGAATACATTACTATGTAAACAAAGCATATAATCACTGATGCATAAAAAGAAACAAACACCCAATTGTCGAGTGGTTGTGCACTTAGAAATCTGCTAAAAACCCCAATAGCTCTGGCTTCAACACCATGTTGGAAGAATGAAAACATCTATTACAACACCTCACAAGACATGTCATAATCCCCAGTGTCGGTTGGTACTCTACACCTGCTAGACGTGAATTAATGTATTACCTATAATGAAACATTGCACACCCCACCCTTACGGTGCTTATTATCAGAAACGCCCTAATGGTGGTCGTTATCTAGAACACTATATGAACCACCCTAATAGTGGATGTTATCAAGAACACCGCACACGCCCTCCCCGATGACGGTCCTTATCTTGAACAGAACACACCCCACCCTGATAGTGGCCATTATCCGGAACAAAACACACCCCTCCCAGATGGAGATAGTTCGTATCAAATTATGTTATATCCCACTTGACATGTATGATGTAATTGGATAATCACATCTCCCATGTATGAAATTCTCTAATTTTGGCCTATGGCCGAAACATTCCCATTTCCCATGAATGGTCTACCCCCCCATCAACAGACATGTCTCTTAGCTAACACATACCATCATACAATCCATATTCCATATCCATCCTCATATCTCCACACTCCCATCTGAGGGGATATATAATAGAAACTAACCAACCTTATTATCCTCATCACTGAAGCAAGGTTCCACATGCTATGTAATACCATATAAATATTTATCATAACAAGGAACAATAAGGAATATCATGAATAGTTTTCAAGAGGTTATACACAAATCTTATGATCATATATCAAGCATGATATTAAGGAGCACCGACTCACTAACACACAAACACATATCAATTTTGGGTTATAAGGAATCAAACATAAGTTTCACAAGTTACAGATGCACACACATTTGATCAAACATCAAACATGGCCTCACATGAAACACACACACATGAAGGTACCGATCATGAATTTTTCATGTATTCCTGACATGAACTCATCAACTTTTTCAAATCACTGTATATTTTAGGCAGGGGATATTTCGTGAAGAAGATTGAGCACGAAGTTAAAATCATAAAGTACTTGATTTAGATACAATGTCACGCTCAACGTCTGCTCATCATCAGTGATCACTCCTCAATGAATATGAATCCAAATTCTTCTAGATCATTGGATCATACCTCAAAAAACACTGGATAGTCCATCATTGAAATCTGGTGCTAGCGCAGAGTTTCGATGACACCTTTGACGCACTGACAAACACCACATCTCCTTAATTATGAAGCATGGAAGAGAGATTGATTTGAGATCCTAGATCTGAATCCTCTATCTAGATTATTGGATAGAGAAAAAGAGATAGAAATACCATGAATATTTATAAGTTAATTCCTCTCTTCTTATTTTTATAGAGTGTTAAGAAAACACTTGGTAATGCCTTCACTATCTTGAATAATTAAAACTCTATACAAACAATATTTTTACTACCAAATTGATTAATAGATATAATTTATTATTGTTACCACTAACCAGTAATATAATAAATATATTACATGATAATAATTGAGTCATTAACTTGACTCTCCATTCCCACAAATATTAATTGATCCTTTAATATTTTAAAATAATATTCATTCAATTAATATTTTCCATGTATTTAATTTAAAACTTCTAAATGAAAATAAATAAATTCAATTACCATTATTCTAAACTAGAATAATACGAATTTATTGATTGCATTGGTGATCATATGTCCTTGGAAAAATCTCATACCCCTATGGTGAGGCCCACCATGTCCAAAACTCCTATTCAAATGAAAAGGAATGGTTCTTGAATATTCTATTGTGTGTGAACCTCTAGGATATTTTCTCATAGTAGTGAATACTATTAATAGACCAAGAGTGGGATCTAGCAACCCATCATGGGCCCTAAAGAGATAAGAAATATCATAACAGTGGGAACAAGCCTATGTTTAATATAATATCTTTGTATTAAATATCTCATAAACTAGGATGCACACCTATTTCATTTCCCTTTTCTTACATTATTATTTTTTGATCTATCTTGATGGACTTACCCCCGATGGTCCTGGACATGGTATTGTGATGGTACTACCATCCTATTCAACATGGCCTAAGATATACTGCTTATATAAACCGAAATAGAAAAATCATTTCTTAACTATTCAACAAATTTTATACCACCAATGTCACACCCAAAAATGCTACCTTACCATAATTTCATTATCATAGTTTTTTCTTTGCATCAATGTATGAAATCAAATGGAACACATTGCTAATGATATCATGTTAAGAGACCATTACACATGTCCCCATATAGTCACATCCAATGACACCCAAATCAAGTGATGTTCTGGTTGACGGGTCTGTTCTCATAATCTCACTACTATATATCACCAAGTGTGTACTTCATGAGAAGTAGTCTCAATCCTTATGAGACACCCACACCTGATAGTCAAACATCGACTATGTCCAGTTAGTAAGATGCATCTAGACCATTGGACCATTATTTAAGATTATTTTCACAGTATCTTGAGGTTCTAATTATAGCCTATGATCTTCTATAACCATTTTATACTCAAATGAATCAATTGAAATTACCATTAAATTGTTGACATAGAAAATTAAACACTGTAATTGTAAGAATACATCATGTATATCTAACTGTATACGTTATGTGGTAATCAAAACCACTACATAGTTGGGTCTGGGGCACCCACTATTACAAAACTCCCACATTAACTAGAGAAAACTTGATAACCAACCTTGTTAGCTCTCACATGATTAAGATCATGTTTCATTTAAGTCACGTATTTAGCTGTTGGGCCTTCCATGATTCTTCCACCTAGAAATTATTTTACAGTGACTTCATCTCCATCAGTAAATGTTCTCAATAGATGGTATCCTTGTGTACATACCTCTAGTCCACTTTTATAACATGAAATCTTAGCTTGTAAGAATATCATAATTTAAATTTTTATAATATTTTTCATACTATGTAAGATTATTCGAATTGTAACAATGTGTTGCATTTAACTACTTCTTATCTCCCTTATAAGTTGCAATGTACTCGGTATTCGTAGGTATAGATAACGATGGTTTTTTGAGAGCTAGTATCGCTCAAAATCAAAGTCTAACTGTGATTATGGATAACATGGATCTAAGGAAAAATAGTTTATGTTCCTATAAAACTTGTATCCTTTCTTCTCCACTTACAAGGTACATATCTTTTATACTTGAAAAAGTACAATTAGATAGTTCTGATAGCTTCACATATAGTGCTCCTGGGTATAACTGATTTTTTTTACTATAATGTATATCTTAAAAATATTAGTTCTTGTACTTATAATAGAATATGTGATTAATCCATCACTAAATCCTATGGATTTAATTCACTATGTTAATCTCCTCACATGTCCCAAACATGTCAACCTAAAGAGATATTTTCCATTTAACATTTGTAACAATTCCCCTCTTGTATTTTTCAACACCATGTCATTATATTTACGATTGGATAGGTCCAATAAACCTTTATATATACCTCAGTAGATCCTGTACACTTTAATATAGGTCGATACTTTAAGTCAATCACTGGAGAATATATTCTTTCATCTTGATCTTAACTAATTGTAAGACCTGTCTAATTTCCATATGTCATCGAACGTATTTTACCTCTAAAATGATAGAGAACCAATTATCCTCTATCATAACCATTGAAAAAATTCATTCCAAATATATATTCTATGGTCTCATTACTTACTTAAATCATAAACATGATATCTGTAACTTGAAACCATTATTAGCATTCCGAGACATGGTCATCCCATTTTGGTTGCGTCATATAGATAGCTTCTGTGATTGATGTAAATAACATCAAATGCCTAAATATATTATCATATAAATTATCTATAAGTAGTAAATTTTAATGGATTTACTAATAACAACATGGTATTACCAATATAGCCTTATTGGTACTATACATGTACCATCCATGTATCGACTTATTTGAATACCCACCACAGTATTCAAAATATTAATCCCCTAAATCACTTTGATAAATGGAATCCATTTATTGAATTTTTAATAGTTGGATAAATCTTAGATAATTTCCATGTTCTACATACCTATAAGAAATATTATTCACACAGAATAATAGATCACTTCCCATGGGGAATAAGAAAACCATCACCATGTTTTTATCCTTCCTACACAGTATGTGTATCTAGAACATTCTATTTTCCACATGCACTTGTAAAACAAGTTTATATTCCAACTACATGTGCATCTCTAACCTTGACTAAACTCAAGTAAATATGGATCCCACTTTCTCAAAAGAGATGGTCACCCTTATATAGAAATACAGTCTATAACATGACTATAAATTTTCTATCTTAGGGATTTATGTAATATCCTAAGAAACCCTTAGTATGAATACAATTTGTGAAAAATGTGTTTTTACTTGATGAATGTTAGTATATAACATGTCAAACATATTTTATCTAAACACATATTTTATGTCATAATGGATTTTCAGCATACTATAACTCATATGATATACAATTTTCATTTTAGTTTTCATATGATTATGGAATATCGTTGTTATTTTTGAAGCATGTCATGAAATATAATCGATGTTTCTGCAATTTGTAACATCAAAACTATTTACATCATAACTCTGATGTACGAAATGTTCATTTAGGAATCACTCCATGATAGATTTTTTTGATCAATGCTGACATTTAAGACTTCATCATTGATCCTCCTCATTAACATCAATGTTGGGATGTAGGTAAGGTAATGTGCATTTAAGAATTAATCCACACTACATTATCATGATCGATGATTTCTTAGTTAAGATATAGTGTTTCATGCTATCTCAAAGAAACATATATCTTATAACCATATATATACATCATTTTACCATTCCTTAATTACATAAAATAATATTATAAAGTATATATACCTCTATATTATTCTTGGAATATTTCACGCTCTCTTGTTGAACTAATTAATAAATCGGTGTTCCTACATTTTGTTTCTAAAGGATTCTTCTCCTACACTATAGATGTCGACAATACAAAATTTGATTAGCTTTATTGAGCCTAAATACCAAACAGGGCATTTCTTTGACATCCACTTTTACTTTTACATGACAATGAATTATCTTTCCACAATTGGGTATTCATTACCTGAATTTATATTCATCACATATAGCCCATGATTCGTGTATCACATGAACTATTACTTGAGTATTGAAGACCAAAAACCTTATTAATTCTAGAACATTGAATAATTTCTCCTTGTGCCCAAGGACACATGTGATTAATTTTTGGGTTATACATAATAATAGTTCTGCCTGAATCTTTCATTTGTAAATAAAGTAGTCATGAACTTCTCACCACTATCCTAGGTATCAACCTTTCTAAGACCCATGGAGAATACATGTGACTTCTTGTAATATTTTTATACTTACATGGTTACTGTATATAAAAACACATATGTGATAATCTTATTGTATTTATTAACCATGAAGTAAAACAAAATAATTTCATCGATAAATATTCCATAAGAAAAATTGGAAAATTGCTTCTATAATTCAGTTTATTGTGATTAAACATTCATAGATTTATTTTATAATATGAAATAAAAATAACCACTGTTAATTCTTATTTCATCAAAGGATGTTTCAAAGGTGGAATTACGTTCCATTTTCCATTTTTCATTGTCTTTCAATTTGATATCCAAATTAATTAATGATTTATATTTATTTTATATTATTCTATACTTAGAAATCCTTACTTAAATAGGTAATGAAGTGTTTATTCAATATTTTTTGTTTTGTAACTGAAAACAATACAAGAATAAATGGTTTAAAATGATCAAAGAAAGGGATCCATTGAAAGATCTTGATCCATCTTTCAATTTATACTTATCTTTGTAACCCTCTCTTTATTAATTTCTTGCTTCACATTATCCTTGCAGACTTCTCAGAGACGAGACTACACGTTATATCATACATGACATGATGTAGCGATCGTAACAAGAATCATAAGTTGATGATAGAATAATGACATAACCAAAATATGAAAAGTAAATTATTCTCCTGTAAACTATTTTAACACCATCACTTCTTGAGATATTTTAATAGGTAAAGGGGACACTATAACCTTGAATTTCTGGGACACTATAACCTTGAGTTTCCTATATAATATTACTATTCACAAGTTCCCATACTATTCTATATACTCATGCTATTGTAGTAATTTACTTTATACATTATTTATCATAGTTATTTATTGTGTTATAACTTGAAATTTTTCTACAAAAACAAATTTTAGAATATTGGTACCATTTATCACAATTATCAGCTTAGGAATTTTGATAATTAATTGGATAATTAAATATATCCCACTATTTTATCAAATTCATGGAACCATCTATGCTAGAATAGGAATAATCTGTTACTAGATTATTTTAGTGGCAAGGAACCCTGAACCTCCCCTCATAGTATACATATTATGGCTACGTGACTACTTGGAGGTTTCAATGAAGGCATTTGGATGGCCAACTATATTAACTCATGATTCTTTGATCTGTTGAGTGAAGTCTCTACTTCTTAAATAGTCACTTGATTTACTCAATGACTGCCTCTAAAATTTCAAAAAAACTAGATTTTGAAGTATCTTTACTGCAATCTTGGTTATGTAAACCTACCACCCTCATAAGAACATCATGATAGTAAGTGGTACCCTCAAATTTGGCATGACGATCTCTCTAGTAAACTAGTTTTTTCCACATTTGAATGATTGAAGGGGATTTAGACTTAATATTTCGTTAGGGGTTTTAGTTTTATTAATGTGATGATAGAAATCAATTTCTATCTTATTAGCACGTAATATGTGATCTCACTCACAACTAACCACGCGAGATGAAGAAAAATCTATCTCATCACAAGTTCATTTAATCTTGCATGCATTTTTATTATTTCTATCTGATCATGTGTAAACTACACATTTACAAAAATAATATACCGTGAAGAAAATAAAATGAAGACCTAATCATGAGCCGATTGTAGTGGTTGATCCATTGAGTGAATAATGAACCAACCTAGACTTTAGAGGATATACATTGAGTCATGTCATTTGCGACTTGAATTACATTGTCTTCCCATCCAATGTATCCAACTCATGTTTGGTGTGTCGCCATCACTCGGCATAATATGTGTCACTCCTCATCTTTTCATTATACAACAGTACTCGCTCGCATGCAAGGGGAACTGGGGAGTATAAAATACAACTCTGTATTGGACATGCAGGTTCTTATACATATAATGACCCTGAGACAACTTGTAGATGGCCATAAAATAATATTAGTTACTACAGAACCATTGTAAAAAATTAATTAAATAAATAAAAATGCACAAAACATACATTATAATATTTAAGGGATCATGATATATCAATACACATTAATTCATGTATTTATAATAAATGTAGTAGTAAAAAATCTAAACATGCATTAATAATTTATTGGAGGGAACTATTATTGAATTAAAATTTCACTCATATTTTAATTCAATAAATTTCCTCATTTGGTCCCATTAATTAATTCAAATAACCAAAATTAATTTAATTTTAAAATTTCAAAATAATGATAATTTATAAAAAAAATTATTTATTTAATTTAATTTATAACCATAATTAAATTAAATAATTTAATTAATTTTTTAATATTTAAATTATTCGGGCACCGAAAACCCGAGGCAGGGCCTATTCAGGCTTGACCAAATGTGCACAGGCCCATTCTAGACTGTGCTGACCCCATGCAGAGGCATTTTTGGATAGGTGGATCATCAAATTCCCGTTCTAGGATGGGAATACTAGCAAAAGTCTATATCAGGGTGAACTCATGTTGTTCAGATGGTTACCTCTCATTTGGGCAGCAGAATAGGGATGACCATGCACTTGGGAAGGACAGACTGAGGGCCACTCATACTGGATCCAGTCGAAAGAGACAACAGTTGGAGGTACAACCATACAGGAGGCTAGTCTCTCTAGATCTGGTGGATAGTGGCCATATCACACCGGGTTCTAGGAGGGTTCATGATCCGTCACGGGAGCGCCCCACGTCACCGGTGTCGATGTGATCCTCCATAGTTGTGGGTGTAGAGAGATTCCAACATGGAAGTATGGGCTTCTAGTAGGGGAATCAACCTAGTTGTGGTGGTTTTCATGTTCAACCCATGAAGAGGGGAGGCCTTGAGGTGAGATAATGGGATTTAGGAGCTCACAGATTAGGAGGAGCACGACAAGGCGACACTGGTCTAGAACAATGTGGGAGGCAGCTAGCCACCAGCCAGATCTGGGCTATCAATGCTCACGGGGGAGGTGCAGGGAAACGTTGTCGAGCTCACGGTGGTGGGGCATTCTGGTAGTGATCGAAGGTTAGGAAGGGTGACAACATGCCTGGGAGATCCGGTGAGGTGGGGCATGACCATGATAGTCATGAGGTGGAGAATAGGAGGCCATATAGGAGAGAAGGTATGACTGGAGGATGTGCGGTAAATAGGATTCCACCAGGAAGAAGGGGTGGAATTCAGCCAGTCGAGAAATGAGACAGGTGGACTAAGAGGCCCACCCCTTTTTGACATTCTTTCCTCCTTTTTTTGTTTATACATAATCCCCCAATGTCCCATTTTTATTAATTGACTTATAAAAACAAAAATAAAATTGTGGCCAAAATGTTTCTACACCCAATTTGGTGAGATTTTCAACACTCAATTACATATAATGAATAAAATAAATAATTAAATAAATTAAAATAATTAAATATATAAATTTTCTATTTAATATAATTATTTTATTAACATACCCTTGTTGAAGAACCCTCTTTCGGCCCTGGGATCTCTGGCCTGTGATCGATGTCACTGATAAAACCTTAATGTTAACCCATAAAAGGAGTTTTCAATCTACATTTAAAACATAAAATAGTCATAACATAGCCATTTGATCATGGATTAGAAATACATTGGCGGTGTAGTGATTGTAACGACACCATTTACTATATTTAATTAAAATTTAATTTTTTTTTTCTAGGCTTAAAATCAACACGTGTTGCATTGATACCCGTTGAAGGAACGAGGCAAGTAGCGACAGCCCTAAAAAACAGAATTATAATAATTTTCACCGACAAACAACATGAAATCTTTAATGTCGATGAATCACTGCCCGATTTAAGAATATGATCTATTTTGAGGAAGATTAAGAAAAAAAATTAAACCATAAAATACATGGTTTAGATTTGAAGCCATGCTTGATGTATGCTCCAAATCGGTGATCACTACTTGAAGAATATGAAACTAAATTCCTCTCAATCGTCCACATGTGCCTCAAAAATCTGTGGGGGTGTTGATCATTGAAATCTGTGTGCTAGTGTAGAGTTTCTACAACACCATTGGTGAACTAATGGAAAATGCATCGCCTTTCTTATGATGCACGAAAGAGAGTTTGATCTGAAATCTTGGATCTAGAGACACTATTTATAGATTGTGGGATAGAGAATAAGGGATAGAAAGCCCATGAATATTCATGAGTTAGTTCCTCTCTTCATCTATTTATATAGTGATAAGAAAACACCCAGTAATTCCTTATCGACCCGAAATAATCCAAAATCGTAAAATATATATTTTTTCAACTGAACTAATTCATAAATATCTTTTATTATTATTATTATCACAAACTTGTAATATAATAAATATATTACCTGTTAATAATTGAGTCATTAACTTGACTTGTTGTTCCCAAAAATATTAATTACACCATGAATATTTTAAACTAATATTAATTCAATTAATATTTTCCTGGTATTTACATTAAAACTTGTAAATAAAAATATATAAATTCAATTCACATTACTCTTAACTTGAATAATATGAATATATTTATAGAATTTCTTATCATATCTCCTTGTACAAATCTTGGTCCCCAGTGGTGGGGCCCACTTGTCCAAAACTCATATTCAAATGAATAGGGAAAATTCATGAATACACTATTCTATGTGACCCACTAGGCCCTTATCTTGATAGTAATTAATACTATTCATAGACTAAGAGTAGTATCTTGAAACACATCATGCCCCCTAAATTGATAAGGATCATCATAATAAAAGCAACCAATATATGAAAATACACAGTGTAATATGACCTCTTTATCTTTAATATCTTCTAAAGCAGGACACACACCCCTATCATTGCCATTTTGTTACTTTATTATTTCTTTATCTAACTATAAAAACATACCCTCGACTACCATGTTCATGGTCTTATGAATATACTACCATCATGTTCAACATGGCTTGAGATATATTACTTCTATAACCCAAAAGTAGAAAATCCTTTGTTGGCCATTCAACCAATGTCATACCACCAATGATGAACCCAACAAAAGCTACCTCTCTACAATTTTATTATCATGGTTTTTTCCTCGCATCACAGTACTAAATGAAATGGAACACATTAGAAATTATATCAGGTCTGGATACCATTACACATGTTCGTAGATATGAATATCCAATAACTCCCAAAGCATGCGGGGATCCTATTGGTGTGTTTTTCCTCATGATCTCACAACTACATATCACTATGGGAGAGCTTTGGGAGATGATGTCTCATTGCTTATGAGCCCCCAACACCTGATAGTCAAAAATATATTTTGTCTTGTCAGTAAGATATATCTGGACCATATGAACTTGGATTATGATTAATTTCATAGTATATTGAGATTCAAAATAAATATTGGGATCTGCTATAACTTATTTATACTCTAATTAATATATGGAAATTACCATTAATAAATGGAAGTTAAAAGGTCTACACTATAATGGTAAGACTACATTATTTATATCTATCTCTATTCATGATATGGTAACCAAAATAACTGTATAGTTGGGTCTCGGGAACCCACTATTAAAACACACACACACATTTGATCAACTATTGACCATCGTTGGCCGACATCAAGCTAGTGCACTAGGGTCCATCGTCTCCCTTGGAACTTTTTTTAGTTACATTAAGAATGACTCCTTGAATTAATTAAGATATGAGGTTCATAAAATAAGTAAGCATTACTTTGAGTTCATAACACATTTATGAATTAAGGGTTGTTTTCACAAGGTGGTGACCCTTATATCACATACCAAAAACCATGCATGCAACCATACAGTAGAGTACACTAACCACCTACCTCAAACAAAATCAACTCCAAGCCATGAAAGGTCCAATAACTTTTCCCTACACATCTATGTCCATTCATCCTCCATCGATCTCCATTAGGTTCAAACTCATTCCCAATAATTCAAAAATAGTTAATTACAACAAAATTAAAAATTATTAAATGATTAAATGGAAACCTAAATTCAATTTAAAAATGTATACTTTGTGAATTAATTACCTAATATCACCACATAGCACAAACCATGACCAGTCACTCATGTAAGTACATTACATTCATTAAAACTTATTTAGGGAAGAGCCCTATTACGCAATAATGAAAAAAATGTAAATTTAATATAAATAAATTGGAAAAAGTATAAGAAACCTACCAAGTGACATACCTTATCTGCAATGTGGCCAACAAAGCTCGATCTACCCCCAACACATTCTTGATTATATGGAAAGAAAAATCACAAAATCTATTCTTTGATATGATGGACACTTTAACTCAATTTCACCAAAAACTATAGAGTAGATTACAAAGGAACATAGATTCAGTGAAACGCCATCCAACGACACACATTCATCATCACAATACATCCTCTATCCATTCCAATCCAAATCCCAATCATTCTTGGACAATTCCATCTGGATTTGATGAAAATTTCATCCAATTATCTAATTGAGATCATTCCATGATTCATACAATGATATAAATGATCAAGGGGAATAATATTCCTTGAGAACTGAGACATCATAGATTTATAAAGGCCAAGGCATACTAAGATGATCATCCACATTATATGGAACCAGGATCCACCACTAAAAAACGAAGAATAAGATATTTATTAAGGAAGAACCATGGATCTCAGCTAGATTTTACAACAAAGAAATAGTTGGAAAAGATGAAAGAAAATCCTAAAATACACTAGATCTATAGACAATCTATCACCAAACCAAGAACATATCAATAGATATAAACCATATAGGCTGAGTTTAAGGCTTCATTCTAATAAGAAGAGAGGATATAATAATAACATCAATAATGGAAGGCAAACAAGCATAGAACATGAATTTCTGATATCCAATCTCTCTAGATCTATCATGAACATAGCAGGAATGGGTGGAATTTTCCTAGGAGTCTTTGTTCCAAATGGGATGAAGGCCTTATTTTTATTTATTATTGGATAATACCCCGTTTAATGTTTGAGGGGTAACCCTTACATGACCTGTAGACCCAAGGAAAAAGGCCCAAACATGACCTAATGGACTAGAGCCACAAGTCCCAATACATGTCCTTAAAGTTCGTAGACTTTACACACTGGAAAGAACTCCTCCCCAACATCTACATCTTGAAGGCAGATAGCTCCTCACCTCACATGGATGATCTTCTCGTAATTACCCTTGCAGAGATTCATGATGACTATCTCGATATTAGTTATCACACCCTCCCATTCGTTCAATCTAGTTAGCTATTTATTTAGTGGTTGCTACTTTTATCTGAATCCACTTCTAAAACATCTCTTGTTTGGTCTTCCCAAGTTTCTTCATGGTCTAATATGTGGTCTGAAAGCCATTTGGTTTGAAGTACATTGGTGGCCTGAAGTCCCTGACAGCCTAAAGGTCATTAGTGGCCTGAAGGCTGTGAGACCTGTAGGCCCAAACCAGTGGTCCAAAGGCCCAAATCAAATGAATAGTGTCAGATGCTAGAGTACTTAATAGTTCCTGCTACATTGCTACTGTAGTATATAGATATTCACCCTCAAAAAAATTTGATCATGGTTCTCTTGGATGCCTCCTAGAATCCCCTACCACTCAAATATAGGCTTATTTCTCACAGGAGGCCTTTGGAGTCCATAAGGTCGAGAGGCGTGGAGAATAGGAAGAAAAACTACTTAATTTAGAGGGTTAAGGGACATTTAATAGAGTTTTATATTATTAAAAACACACACACATGGTTTAGTCACATGGTTTTCAAAACCTCATGCCAATTGTATGAGGATACTACCTCTCCTAGGAAACCCACGCGGTTTGGTCGCATAGTTTTTCAAACTATGTGCCAATCGTGCTCTTAACACTCGAACAAGTTGTATAGTTTCTAAGGTGAGAGTGAATAGGTTTTCAACCAAAGATCCTTAACCACATGAATCCCCATGGGATAATTCTAAAAGTTATATAGTATCTTATAGGATACCAAATGGTTTTTTCTAACCATTCTCAAACCACGAACTCTTTCAAAAGGCTAAAAAACACATCAAATCACCATTGAACAACCCAAAACATCATCCAAAAACCCAAACTAAAAAATGAAAAAACACAAATTTCACTAAATATTTCCACATGTAACAATGTTGGTTGTTAAAATCTACCCACTATAGGACTTATCATCCTTGAGAAGTTATTGTAGCATGAAAATAATTCTTCAAAATCTACTACTATCGTCATTAAGAATGATTTCTCTATGTTACATACATAAATGAAAACTTCTTACCTTAAGGTTGCACTAATCCTTGAACACCGATCACACTCTCATGGTGTGACTCAAAATAAGGGCACTAGAAGCTAAGCCAAAATCAGGTTCCCATTTTACACTGAGACCATGATTGCCACATCTGTTGAACTCAACACACCTTGATGTCTCCTTTATATTAATTCCAATACATAAAGGTGATCACCACCAAAATAATTACCATAAAAAAATAATATTCTAACAAGACAATATCACACCCAGTGTTGTTCAATTCAATAATGCCTAATCAATGAATGACATAGGTTAAAAGAAAATACCCAAACCTCGTACCTAGTTCTAATCCAAACCAATGTTTTTCTACCAACCAACGCAACCAGAATACACTAACCTTTCTAAAAATTACCCATATATTTCATAAACACCTTATTCAAACCTGATACATTTATATCTATTCGATTCTAACCCAATGCATTCAAGTTCATAAAGAAACACCAGTCGGTTCTTTTCCATCTGTATTCTTACAAATATACCTAACCTCAACAATTAACACTCATCAAAGACACCAATCAAAATTCTTTAATAATTGAAAGCATTGTTAGATCTATCCAAAATCCACACCAAATTAAAAAATAACATCAAAGGAGTTTCTCTGGTGGGTTCACCATTTTCTTTACCCATCCACAAGGTTCTCAACCATGCACCAATGCCCCAAAAAACTGACTCCCTATCAGTTCGGATCAATTTTACCCAATTCTGATGCCCACATATGGTAACCGCCTAGTTCTACATCTGATAAAAACACCAGAAATATAACACAAAACAAGATACACTTGTGTACATTACACCTCAGCCTCCTAGAGTCACCACGACCAATCAGTGATCAGACTTGAATAGAAACACAACCCTTCCCATGATAGATTCATTTCACTTATAACTAGATTGATTCTCCCCACCATAATTGTATCCTTATTTTCTCCTCAAAATGATTATATCATTCTAAATTACCCTCTACAAGTCCATCACCCAATGTAATGAAAAAATGTGACCATAAATTAATAACCAATTACCTAGAAATAAAATCTATTTTGTGAACACCTAGATACCCAAAATGTATTTCACTATATTAAATTATCCTTTCATGATGTGAATAATAGTCTACAAAATCCAAAGTGTGGGTTAAAACATATGAATCAAGGGTATTGTCTCCTCATGTAAGGAGCTTCTATGAGCATCATGACCCCCATCTAGAATAAACTTGGGATAACCACCAAATGGTACCTTGATCCATTTTCTATGTTGTCATCCACAATGGAGATGTCACAGCACACAACAACATCGGGCTTCCAAGACCTACGGGATTCATGATAAACATTTAGGTTTCTAACTCCAAGGGTGACCATAATACAAAATCATTAATGACCTACTGCCAAAAGAAATTTGGGTTTCTTCAATAGATTCTAAAAATTCTCAACGGTTCACTCAGTAGCCCATTTCGGCCGATTCAATCGACTTTTCACATAACCACAAGCATGAATGATCACATAGTCAAGCTCTCCCAGAAATGAATTATAACACTACTCTTTCTTCAAAAGAGTGATTTCCAACAAGTAATGAATATTTTTTCCTATACTCACACCCCCTACATCTTTTCATGCACTAAATGGTGACCACTACACAAAACTCGTGCACTTTCTATGCTCCTCTTTAGGATTGGAACCTCCTTACTACCAATATTTATTGCACACTACCCATCACATGAGTGTCTATTGAAAATGTTGTGAATCCACCAATTCTCTAACCATACTAAGTTCAATCTCCAATGATCTTTACTAGACATTCAACGAGAATAGCATCCCAAACTAATGGTCTAGAAACCCTTTGGTCCTTCCCTTTATGCAATAAGCATCCATGTGCTCCAAAATCCAACCATGTTTCATTAGTATTTACACTCAAGAATCTCTATACTCCAGGGGTGAAACACATCTTGCAAGATATTCCATTAAGTTTTCCAAGTTTCATTCACATACACATGTAATTTTCATCAATGAAAACTACCCCTAAGTAATCGAACTTTACTATTACTTCACATGGAATAACCTAAATAATTTTACCATCATTCAAAAAAAGACACCACCTCCCTGGTAACTATATTTGCATCACCGAGACCATAAGGTCTTACACATAACCAACTATAGGGTCTCAGTAGGGTTCTAATATAATTGAATTTCATCTAGGAATATATCTATATATATTCTATGATAGATTCTTCCTTTTGCTATCCACATCAAGGACAAAGCTGCCATGTTTTGTTAAAAAATGGAACTAAGTGCTAGATGGATAACTCCACACATGATATAGTAGAAAGCTTAATTAATTGGAGTAATCCACTGGCTACTATCAAAATATTATTGGTAAGTAAATTAATTTCCAATGATGACCAAACATGGTAAACTGTATCGTTTGTGCATAGAGAGATTGTATCATCATCACTGTCATCATAGCCATCGTCGCCCAATTGCACTACATCAAAGAATCAAATGACCTTATATTAGAAGTAAACATGAATAAGGGTTAAAATTAATTGGATAAAATCAAGAAATCATATGTGCAAACATAATAAAAGTTGTTGACAACAAAAATCGGATTCCCACATCATCAGTACAAACACAAAGAAGCATTACTTATATAATGTGAACTTACATGCCAAACATTATGCATGTGACACCTAAATCTAATAAGACCAAGATTTGAAACCATAGGAAATGATGGACCTAAAAATCTATATGATTCACATGATTTGAAATCGTATAACCATAATTGTGGACACCAATAACATCAATATCATTCTCTAGTAAACTAAACTTCCATCGAAAATGGTGTTTGTGAGTCACCATACCGATTTTATTCTAAAAGATTCGACACATTCTTATGTCTCATGTATACCAATTTATAAACTCAAGAATAATAAGAATCTTATCATATAACCCCATTTTGTAACATCTTGACCTGAATCATCAGGTCTGAGATGAAATACCCCATGACCTTAGGTACATCTCCCCATACACCAGAGGCTACTGACAATAAATGAATTTCTATGGTGGGTAATTGATAGACTATACCCCCATCAAAGTTCAAAATAACAGATAGAGAACCAAATATATAACAATATACTATAATAGTATGTTTATACCAATAAACATATCATCTATAATGAATAAATGAGAAAAGAACAAACTCAACCATCATGAATTAATGCATGACACTAATCACCTACTAGGTTGATCACATACACATGATATAAAGTGAATATAAGTACAAGAATCTCTAAAACACCCAGCCTAACCAAATACCAATCGACATACCTTTAGATGGTTATCTCGCTCAATGATCAAACTCGAGACTCAGTTTGACCTATATAGTAACAAGTGAGGCCTACTCAGGTACCCTTGGGCTATGGATGACCGAATAGGGTGTGAGTATAAATTAGTAGGACGCCACCAATGTGATACAATACTGAACCATTAAATGATGTGAACATGAATGTGGTAAGCTTAAAATAATATAAAAAACCAATACATAATGGTGCATGAAAAACATATAATAACCAATGAAAAAAAAGAAACAAACACTCATATATAGAGAAGTCATTTTCTTAACATGTTTCCAACAACCCCACATGCACCTACTTTAGCTTGATTCTAGAATAAGGTCAACATAGATCACTATATTTCACAATAAATATCTCAAATACCAATGTTGTTTGGCACCTTTTACCTATATGTCTGGAATCCTAGTTTCACCTTTAAGGAAATGTTGCTAGAAAATCATGATTGTGGTAATTGTTAGGAACACCACACACCCCCCCTGATGGTGGTCATTATTTGGAATACCACACTCCCCACCCTCATAGTGTTCATTATCCTCAGATGATGGTAAGTCTCATCTAACATGTCTAGCGTATTTGGATAATGATATCACCCCTACAAGGCATTATCTCATTCCATCTTGTAGCAGAAAAATTGTCATTTCCCTTGCATAGTATATTCCCAAATTAGAAGAAATGTTTATGATCCATCCCAAACCATCAAATAAGCCATAGTCCATTTCCATCATTATTTCATCACACTCCCCTATGAGGGGTAGTTTAATCTAAACTGAGAAACCTGATAATCCTGATACCTAAAGCAAGGTCCCAAAGGCTATAAAATATCACAAATAATAAATATCATAATGAGGAACAATAAGGCATATAAATAAAAATTATCAAGGTTCCACACATAAATTATTTAATCACATAACAAAAATCATCTCAAGGACCACCCACTCACCAACATGCAATCACATATCAAGCATGGTTTATCATGCATCAAACATATGTCTCACTAGTCAAACATGCACCCACTTGAGATCAAGAATATTACATGGTCTCATGTGTTGTACACATCCCAAGACTCCTACACACATACATGTGATCAACCCCCTATGATCATCAGCCGACATCAAGCTAGTATGCAGTGGACCTTTGTGGCCCTTGGAAATTTTTCTACAACATAGGCATGGTTCCTTTAATTAATAAAGACTTTATGTTCATAAAATAAAAAATAATTAATTTGATTTCATAACACATTAATAGATTAATGGTTTTTCAGTAAAGGTAGGGAACCTCATACCACATACTAATAAGACATGCATAAAATTGTAGGGAGATTACATAGAACACCTACCTCAAATGAAGTCAACTCCAAGACAACAAAGTCCCATCATATTTTTCCATGTTTTTCATGTCCATTCACCCTACATAGATTTCTTTTAGGTTATAAATCATTAACAAGTATTAAAAAATAATTAATTATAGCATTATTGTAATTAATTAAATTATTAAAAGGAAATTCATATTCAATAATGAAAAAATACTTTTTCAAGGATTTATATTATATCACCACCTATCTAAAACCATGAGAAAACCACCCATTGAAGTGACATAACATTTTTTTGAGAAGAAATCCATATCTCCCAACAATGAAACAAAGGGAAAATTTAATATAATTAAATTGAAACATTTAGATATAACTGACCACAAAACACATCATAGTCCCAATGTTGGCCAATGGACTTTGTGCCACTCTCAACACACTTCATATTCCAAGGTGAGAAGAATCCCTAAATAAATTCAGTGATACAATGGAAATTAACTTAATTTAATTAAGTACTATAAAATTTATTACCAATGAAGATACATTAAATTAAACACCCTTCAATGGAATACAGTGATCATTATAGGAAATCCTCAATCCATGTTCATCCAATGCATCATCATTATATGAAAATTATATCAAGATAAAATATAATTTTCATCGAATTCCTTATTCGAGATCTTTCCCAGAATCAAACATTGATCAAGATGATCGAGGGAATGAATATTAAAGGAGAATAAAGACATCATGATTTCATAAAGGCCAATAATTACCAAGTGGATCATCTTTAAATAATGATATAATGATCCTACACCATGCGAGGAATAAAAAGATCAAGATCGATGAAGACCCAGGGGTATTGCCCAGATTTTCCAATGAATCTAGATTGAGAAATGACCATGTAAAACCTCAATCATGCTAGAACTAGAGCAGTTCTATCACTAAACCAAGAACAGCTCATCATATCTGACCATTAGAGCCTGGTACGATGGCTATATTCTATAGAAGAAGAGAGGATCTGAAAAATACGTGAAGAATGAAAGGAAAAATAGAACATACCTTGAAATACCAAGATCTACGCTCTCTAGATCCATAAAGAACACACTAGGAAAGGATGAAATTCACTAGAGAATATGTTGGAGTCTATAAGTTTGAGATTCATAGAGAATACGAAGACAAAATATTTAATTTTTGGGGTTTATGGTCATTTAATAGATATTTGGATCCTTATAAACTTGTGCACATGGTATAGTCACCTAGATTTCTAAACTATACAATAAAAATATGAGGATACTACCTCTTATGAGATACTTGCATTGTTTTGTCACAATGATTTTCAAACCATTAAAACCCATTCTTGATGGTGGTACTTATTCTGAGAATGATCAAATTAATTATTTATGTATCAACATACAGTATTACTTTGGTAGAAAATGTTGAACCATAGAGACTGTGATGTTGTTAAAAATAATAATAATGAAAACAAACCAAAACAAACAAAAAATATTAATATAGTGGAAACAGATGTTGTTAAGTGAATGCAGAGTGATGGAACAATGTGTGGGGATGATATGATTTAACAAAATAGAATGCGATCAAAAAATTAATTTAGTTAAGAGAACTGGACCGGATGATATAGATATAAATTTGTGTACCCTCTCAGGAATCAACCACAGTGGTACTGAATTCGAGTTCATAAGAATGAAATATCTAACTATAATTAGATAGATCACACACCCTAGATATATCTCTTGAGAACTATTATTTCTAGAAGAACTCAGGATGATGATGCATCCTCATAGAAATGTTGCTACCACAACCTTTCCTAGAAAGTACTTTGGTTGTGGTCATAATGTAAAAAGAAACTATAACTTTCACCAATCGATAATTTGTCTAGAGTGAAAATATTCTCATGAGGATAGAGAAATTGAGGTCTCTGAATGAAATACTATAGTCCTCTTAGATTTATCCAAAGGTAAGAATATGAAAAAGAATTGTGATTAATCCATCAGATCTAACCTTCAAAAGTAATTATCTACTCATGAAATATAAAAAATAATATAGTTCATTAAAATATTCTCAAAATAATGGTATAAGAAGTAGATGAGAGGTTAGGATGATTCCCTAGTTTGATCATCCTAGTCCTATATCTCTAGCTCCAAGTGTGTTGCATCAGGTGTGTTCTCCAGCCTTTGATAATACTTCACTTTGAGTCCCTTGGCGGAAGGATGATAGGCGATCATAGAATGGAATGGTGAAATGGTTTTGAAAAATATTCAGGTGTGAATAGAGGTAGTTGGAGTTATTGATGGAGATGGTTCTCCTTTGATCCAAGGATACAATTTTGTCTCTTATCTTTAGAGATTATCCCCCTCATCTCCAGAATCTTCTACCTTAATTCATGTGCTCATTCATTACATCATTAGAAACTCATATAAATGAGATTAAATCATTCTTAAATGTCCACCACATGGAGAGGATTTCATTATACATCTTTCCCCTCATGTGATATGACATGATCCCTCTCTAACTGAATAATTTATTCTTGAAATTCTACACCAACAAAAACCATGATCTCATTTGCAAACGATATCTATATATAAAGTCAATTGTCAGGATTTATATAATCATCAATAAGTTTCCATGATCTCCTTCACCTTTGATTTCAACTATTATTATCATCATTTCACTATAAAATAATAAAAAATAAAAGTTGACTTTGCGACAGGATTTTCCAATTTGGGAAAGAATCAATGCTCCCTGTATTCTCCTGATGCTCTTTATTTTATTTCTCTTTTCCTATTTTTAGATTGGGACATACAAGCCCTAATCCATTTTTAAGAACTTGAGAAGTGTAACCTAGTTTCCTTTCCAGGGCCCTTGGTACAATATGTGATAGTATGAACCTTATATAGGTAATATTTACATTGATATTCACCTTGACTAAGATGAAAAATCTCGAGTAATCTCTCTGTAGATTCTTATTGAAGCCACACTCTAATCCTTGTGATTTCTTGGTCTTAGTTCATCAATAATTCCCTAATATCTTTCAAGAGTGAAAATTTTGATCCATCCTGAAAACTAAATTAGCATATCATTTAATTGTCATTACCAGTTTCATAATATCATGCTTGTTTGTTGATGCATTCAATCATGTACCTTGAATGAACATTACCATTGTCTCTTAGCCCCAATTATGGTTAGATGAGAGGTCCCCCATTTTGTATTCAATATGAAGCATATACACAAAAGTAAACCTAACTGTGAATAAAAAAATATCCTCCCACTTTATTGAATCAAGTATGCTCTTTATCAGGTTATCTTCGATTAATCCATGGATCATCTTTAAAAGAGAATCTTTTTTAACAAGACTAATGGTGGGGTTCCCCTCACCTAGAGACCTCATGTGCATTTAAAAGTAAAAAAATATACTTAAGATGAGGGGATATATGTACTTAAAAGGTGGATATTTTAGAAATCTAGTGTGATGCTTCTCTCCTTCTCTATGGAATTATTGTGCAGTTATGGTTTTACCCATTGATTTTCATATTTATAATCAGTGAAATTCTTCTGATCTAATTTTCATTCATTTTTTGTGGTAATTTTTCTTATCCTAATGTTTTTCTTCTACACCTATTATTTGGCCGATGAATAACTTCTTTACATGGGAAGATCTATTTGTATTTTTTTAATGAGGCTGTATTATTTTTTTTGAATACTTTCAGACTAAATATACATTCTACCTATGATATTCTATTTTGTTACGGTCCTATTTTTGATATCTTTCTAATCATTGGTAGTCACAATAATTTAATGTTGATTATTAGTAAAATCATAATTCTAGACTAGGTCCCATAGTGTTTCCCTTTAGGGGTTTCCATGTTAAATATTTTGGCATCATCATTTAATTATTCTATACATATGTTTTTTTGTTTCACATCCATATTAATTTTTTAGTATTGATTGAAATTTATTTCAATTGTGTGTAATCTTTGTTTTTAATTTGTCCATTTATCTATTACCGTCATTCCCAACATCTTGTATCATGGGGTTTGTTTTTTTTTTTAATAATTTGTGGTAGTAAATTGTAGTCAGATGATTTTGATGAATGATAAAAACTACCACATGTAGCAATTAAAAATAAAGGGTATGAACATTTTCAAGAAAATTCAACTTTTTCAATTTATTAAATTGAATCTAGATATAATATATTATGAATAATGGGAGTTTAAGAATGATATGGTTTGTGGTTTCATTCTTTAGTGAGATTAAGAGAATGAAATGAATCATATTTTCCACATATCTCATGGTAGAACTTTATGGGAGAATATTGGGACTACCTATGATTTCAAGATAAAAAAACATAAAATATTTCTCCTCAAAAGGTAATTAATTTTAATTATAAATAAGGTAAATCTATTTGTGGAAATTTTAGTTAATTTAGATTTTTCTATCAATTTTATGGTATGGGTATTACCTTAGATGGTGAGGTTTTAGTGTATTGGTTTCTTAATACATTACATATTTCCAGGGTGAATTTTCATGTTACTCAAAAAAGTTAGGTTCCTAATGGTGTTGTGATATTTAGTTTTTTTAATTATATTATTTTGAATGTAGTGGTCAAGATACGTGCTTGGGAGATATCTTCTAGAGAACATTTGTTCCCAGAGAATAGGGTAGAAGTCAAGAAATGAATCAGGGAAAAAGAAGTCGATGAAAGAGAAAAGGAAGAATAAAATACATGTCAATGCAGAGATAATTTGAATCTCATCATTATGTTATGAAAGGAAATGTTAAGAAGTTTCTATATCATCTAAAAAGTAGAAACATAATTAACGAAAATCATCATAAGGAATGTGGTAATGGAGATTATTGTATCACCACCTCTATAGAGGGTGAACTTGTTAACGATTATAACTCCATTAATATAGCTTCTGATAATTCATGTTGGGTTTTTGAATGTTGTGTCTGCTTTCACATGAAATCAAGGAATGAGTTCTTTACATCTTACATCATCGGTAATTATAGAATTTTAAAGATGGGTCGTAATGGTTATGTTGATGTAGTAGGTATCAAGACTATTTTCATGGAGACCATCACAAGAAGCAGTATGATTTTCATAAATATTTGACATGATCATGAACATCGATGGATTTATCATATTAAAAATGAATAACATAGTTATTTTCCATTATTCAATGAAAGGTAAGTTATTAAAGCCTCCAGTTAGAAGAAATTCATTGATTTTGATGTGATTTTCTCACCTGTCGTCAAAAGGTATTCCATTTATGTTGTTCATGGTTTTTCTACTAGTTTGGATCTACAGATCGGGAAGATGAATGTGATGAAAAAATTCCTCCATATAGATTTATGGGAGGATATTTATATAGAAAAACAAGAGGGTATTGATAAAATAGGTAAAGATAATTATATATTTAGGTTAAAGGATATTTCGTATGTTTGGAAGAATGTTCTAAGATAGTGGTATAAGATGTTTGAATCTTTAATTTTCCATCATGGATTCTAGAAGGAAACTTCTAATCCTTGTGTTTTTGTTCAGATATTTAGTGATGATGAATTTATTATATTATTGTTTTATATTGATTATATACTCATTGTTGTCCATGATGCTTATAAAATTTACATATTGAAGAAATATCTTTTTTAGTATTTTGTGATGAAATATGTGAGGACATCACAATGATTCTTGGAATTTCAATCTCCCATAATAGAAATACCATGATGTTATAGTTATCTTAGGATATGTATATATTGGTAAGGTTCTTAATAGATTTTATACGCAATGAGAAAAAGAGGTCAGTAATCCTTTATATTTACATTTTCAGAACATTTCATGTTAGTATAATTATACTGATAATGATAGGGAAGAGATACAACACATACCTTTTTCATTTAACATTGGTTGTTTCATGTATGGTATGGTATGATCTATACCAAATATAAAATATGTAGTTGACATCGTCATTCCTTTTATATCTAATCTACGTAGAATGAATTGGATACTAGTGAAGTATATATTTCATTATCTTTGTGGTAAATTCTGATATGAGATTGTGTTTTGGTAGTGGGTATCCTATACTTTTTATGTTTACATATTCATATATGGAAATAGATGTAGATTCAATGAAGTATACATCGTGTTATTTGATCACTTTTTCAGGGGGATATGTATCATGGTGGTATATATTGTAGAGATGTGTTTCTTTATCTACCATTGAGTTTGAGTTTATTGTAGCTATAGAGGCATGAAAATAATTATTTTTGATGGAATATTTTATTAGAGAGCATAATTTTAATAAGGATAGGTAAATTTTATTTCGTGATAGTCAGAGTGTTATTTTCTTGGGAAATAATCCCACTTTTCATGTTCTGTCAAAACATATCAATGTTCGATATCATTGGATCTGTGACATCCTTTATTCAATATAGTCGGAGTTTGAGAATATCCAAATAGATGACAATGAGTTATAAATGTTCACCAAGATATAACCTAAAGGTAAATTGGAGACTTGTCGACTAATTGTAGGGGTGGCAGTGATCCCCACTTGAGTCGGAGGAGGATTTTTTTCAGGTCCTCCTTATGTGGAGACCCCATAGTAGATTCAAAATTAAAAAAAGATACATAAGTAAAGGAGAGTCATAGAATTTCATTGGTGAATATTTTTGAACAATTTTTCGGTGTCACACTCCTTTTCTCAAACATTGCAATGTAGTTAGGGTTTTACTTTTACATTTTCATATATGCAACCTATAAAATTATTTTGATCAGATTCTGTTTCATATGCAATGTTCTTTAATCTGATCCTGATGTTTTTCTTCTATGCATTTTATTCTAACTATTAAAATCTAATTTACTTGGTTAGATCAATTTGTTTTTTTATCAGGATGGGTTCTTTATTTTAGGTTGCTTTTATAATGTATCTTATTTCTTCCTTTGATTCCTAATTATGTTAGTTTATTATTTTTGAGATCATGCTCAAATTTTGGTGTCTATGCCTTGTACTCTTTATTATTAGTATATTATGCTTTCTATAATTGTTCATGTTGTTTTCCCCTTTAGGCATTTTCATGATTAAAATTTCACGCGTCATCATTTAATTTTTTATGCACAAATTTTATGATCATAGTGCTTCCTCTTTAGCTTTTATATCTTGTTTGAAGGGAAAGAAAATTTATTTCCACTACACATTTTCTTTTTTGTTCATTTACACAACCATCACTTATTTTCTTTTCCAACAACTATAGAACAACACACTCGATTCTCACAACCACAATAAATCATAACCAATTTTTCCACATTGATTTTCAAGGTACTCATCTTCAATGCATCATACTCGAGATACATGGATTATATTTTATATTTATATTGGGATCGTCTTTCTTCACTGGATCTCAATAGGTCCAAATCGCCCCCAATAAGAATGGTTTTTAGTCATCAGAGCATATAAGTCTTGTTCAATAGGGCTCATTCTATATTCACATGGTATTGTGGGTTTCATTTTTCAGCATTTTTTTAATTGAAGGATGGCACAACCCCTTGCTATGTCAAGGGAGGTGGTCAAACCTATTGGTGGAGGATGAGGTGCGTGGCCAACCCCACCAAACCCATCAGTGGGAGAGGCTACGGGAGGGCTATAAGAATCTTATAAAAGGCATGAGCTTCCTCTTATCTCTCATCATCTTCGACAATCTTGTCGCTAGTAGATCTCATCCCATTCAAGAGTTCCTCATTTATTTTTATTTTTTAGTGAGGTGGTTTCCCCATTTATTCAAGAGAGATTTTATGAGGGTTTTATTATTTTAATAGTGAGGGAGTGTTTACCCACTTTTACTCATAGCGATCATTTTATTTTCACCATGGTTTTTTAGACCTTCTATTTTGGGGTTTTCAACGTTACATCTGGTGTCGATTTATTTCTACATTTTTTACATTATTTTATCTATTGATTATTGCTGCACCTAGGGAAAAACATTTTTTTGGTCCAAACAAGATGTATTATTTGGAAGGTTTTGGCCCGCTTCTGTTCCTATTTCCAGGTATTAACAATTCTCATAAATTTTCATATGATCTATGATTGTGACTCCGGTTGATCGTTCACATCAGAAAAAAAAATATTGAGATTATTAAATACACTATTTTAAATTAGTGGAGGTTCTAGACTTACACCTTGTCTATATGAAAGAAACAATTCAAGATCAAAAAATTCAATGGGAATAATTTTTTGTTGAGGAAAACAAATATGTAGGTAGTGCATCGTAAGGATAATTGTCTACTGGAAATTGGAGAAATGTCGGCTGGTGTGATGGAGGAGAAATGGAACGACATGAAAAGAACTTCTATTTAATAAAATCCATTTTTCTTTGGTAGATGGGGTCCTATAAAGCATTGTGAAGAAAAATATGGTGAAAGAAATATGGGATACTCTGATGAAGTTATATGAGGCCAAGTCAATGCACAACAAAATTTTCCTGTAAGGAAAATTGTACACTCTTCGAATGGTGGAGTCATCATCGACGATCGACCATAAAAAAAACTCAATACCCTATTCACTCAGCTCACAACGTTGGGCTATAAAATTTTTTATATTAAACATTTGGAGATTCTGTTCCTGATTTTTCAAGATTCATAGGACCAACTCATCATCAATATCACCAAAAATATCCTGATGTATATGCTGGTCTTCAATTATTGTTCATCCAAGGTTTTTAAAGAATAAATATGATTCAAGAACAATGAGGAAAGATATAAAACCCTTCAACAAGTGTAGGATCTATAAATGGAAAGAGGAAGGATGATGGAGTGTGGTTCCAGTGGGAGCCAAAATCAACACAGACTTAAATCAAGGAGTAAGAATAAGAATGTCACATGTTTAAATTGCTGAAATAAGGGTCACATCAAGAAGGATTGTTGGATTGAGAATATTAGTGAAAATTTATCTCAGGGGAATGTGATGAGTACTTTTGGAAATGGAGAGATACTAGTAAGTGAAGTCACGACAACCTATATATGTATACACTATCACAACAATTCATGTATTATTGACTTAGGAGAAACATGTCACATGAAGTCTTGGCAGGAAGGGTGTTAAGATTATGAAACCATCTCGGATGGACTTGTGTACATAGGGAATGACCACACTTTGATGATCATTGGAGTCAGTGCCATCAAATTGAAGAAGAATGGTGGAATAGTACAGGCCATCCAAGGAGTACCTCATGTCAAGGGCCTGAAGAAGAATATAGTGTATTTTGGACAATTTGGTGATATCAGATGCAAGATTTACACTGAGAATGGAGTGATGAGAATATTAAAGGGAACTCTTGTGGTAATGAAGGTAGAGAAAATCTCAAAGAACATGTACGTTCTTAAGGATGAAATATACAAGAGGGAATAGATAGTTGTCACATCAACTACCTCAATGGAGGCATTGAAAATTCTATGGAATCATAAGCATGTCCATATGTCAGAATGAGGCACAAAGAATCTTGAAAATCAGAAGTTTCTGCCTGGTCTAACTAAGGTATCCTTACCATTTTGCGATCATTTTGTTTTGAGGAAGCTACAAAAGTTAATGTCTGGGATGTCAATGGAAAAAATATAGGAGATTATGGAATTGATCCATTATGACATTTAGAAAGAACTGGTTATATCCCTAAGAGATTTAGGGTACTTTGTATCCTTCATTGATGATTATTCCAGGAGATGTTGGGTGAACTGAATCTAGAAGAAAGTAGATGTTTTTGATGTCTTCAAAAAATTAATAGCTCTAAAGGAGCTTGAATCTGGAAGGAAGATCATGTGTCTGAGGAATAACAATGGTGGGGAATATACAAGTGATGAGTTTAATACTTACTATCAATATGAAGGAATCAATAAATAGTTCATCGTGGAAAACACTCCTCAACATAATGGAGTGGCAGATCGGATGGACATTACATTGTTGGATAGAATAAGGAAAATGTTTAAGACTGCAGGAATTGCCAAAACTTTTTGGGAAGAAGTAGTGAATGCCACATATTCTGTGATCAATAGATCTCCTTCAATAGTGATTGATCTGAAGAAACAAAAGGAGATATTTATTTCTAAAGTCGGTGACTATTCTCAGTAACATACTTTTGGATTATATATATATGAAATGTTTAATGACTATGAAATATTAAAGTTGGATTCCAGATCCTGAAAATGATTCTTCTTGGGGTACTCTGATGGTGTGAGGGGTATTATTTATGGGACCCCACTGCTGACAAACATATCATCACCATAGATGTAATTTTTACAGATGAAAAGGTGGAAATGAAAACCGATCTAGACATGGAGAAGGAGAATATAGAAACTACAACAGTCAAAGTAGAGAAAAGTCCATGGAAGAACCAGTTTTATCAAAGGCATTACCATAGCACGATAATCAATTACCTGTTGATTCTAGACCACGATTGTCATCTCAGGAGAAAAGATAACTAGTATGGAACTTAGACTATGTCACCGAGAGAAATATTTGCTACTGATTATTAACAGATGATATAGAGCCATATTCTTTTTTGGAGGAGACCCAAATTCCAGATGTATCCTCATAGATGGCGGAGATACAAGGGGAACATGAATCCTGACATATAAAAAAAGACATTGGATCTTTTTCATTACCTCATGGAAGAAAGATTATTAAAAACAAATGGGTATTTAAGATCAAGTAGGATGGAAAGGCCCAAGTGGAAGGATATCATACATGATTGGTGGCCAAATAATTTTCTCAAAACGAAGGTATTTATTTCAATGAAATATTTTCTCCTACTATTAGACAGACGAATTATCGGTTAGTTTTGGTGATGTGTGATACATAAATCATACATTGAGAGTAGATGTATGTAAAGATTAATTTTATCCATGGTGATCTTGATTAAGAGATATATATTCTCCCACTGTAAGGTTTTTTCTGATGAATGAAAAGATAAATTGGTTTTTAGGTTGAACAAATATTTGTACGATCTCAATCTATCACTGAGGTGTCGGTACAAGAGATTTTATTCCTATATCATGAGCCTTGGATACAATAGACTTCATTAAGATCCTTGTGAATATTTAAGGGGTTTGGATGGTTATTATTTCACCATTATTCTATTGAATGTGGATGACATGTTGGTTGCAGGCCCCAACAATGATTATATCCAGGAGGCGAAGGCACAGTTGTCTAGGGAGTCTGATGGGAAGGTCTTGGGACTAGAAAACAAGATTAATGGGATACATATTATCTATTAGAGCAATAATGGGAAGATTTGTATATCACATAATAATTACTTACATAGATTCTTGAAACTCTTCAACATGCAAGACATTAAGCCAATTTCAACCCCTCTTCTTGTTAATTTCATGTTATCCTCAAAGATGATTACTAGAAGTATAAAAGATATGATGTAAATTCCTTGAGTATTGTATGAATGAGTAGTGGTAAGTCTGGTGTTTTCTATGGTTTGTACAAAACTATACATTTCCCATTTAGTGGGAGAAGTTAGTCGGTACATGGTGAATCTGGGACAAGAGAATTAGAGCATTGGGAAGAGGATCCTAATATACATCATGGAGACCTCAAATTATGCAATATGTTATGGAGGATGATATTTCACTATTAATGGCTATGTTGATTAAGATTTTTCAAGAGATTTTGACTGAAGGAAATCCACTACTGGTTATGTCTTTACTCTTGAAGGAGGATCATTGAGCTGTATTTCAATGTTATAGTCAGCTTTGGATTTCTACACAATGGATATAGAGTAAAAGTAAGATACACAGGCTTGAAAAGAGGATATTTGAATGAAAAGGTTGTCGGATGAGATCAGTCAAAGAAAAGTGCATGTTCAATTGTTTTGTGACAGTTAGAGCACCTTACAAATTATAAGGAATCCACCTTTTCATTCTAGTATGAAGAACATTAGTTTACAGTATCATTTTTTTCAATATTTGGTAGAGGAAAGAAGTGTGTATATGAAGAAAATACACACTAAATAAAATCCGGTAGATTTCATGAAAAATGATGTTAACTCTGATAAGTTTAGATGGTGGAGATCCTCAAGCATCCTTGTAGAGATGTGAGCAGCATGTTTGGTAGATATAAAGGATGTGTGAAGTTATTATTGGTTCTTAATCAAATATCCTAGTGGGATATGTTTCACTGGTTTTTTAATTGAAGGATGGAACTTCCCCTTGCTTTGTCAAGGGAGGCAGACAAGGATGGTGGTGGAGGATGAGGGGGGTGGACAACCTCACCAAACCCATTAGTGGGATAGGTAAAAGGAGCTCTAGCATAATCTTATAAAAGTCATGATCTTCCTCCTATCTATCATCATCTTCGGCAATCTCATCACTAGTATATCTCATCCCATTCAGGATTTATTAATTTATTTGATGTGTTTAGTGAGGTGGTTTCCACATTTATTCAAGAGATATTTTTACAAGGGTTTTCTCCTTGTAATATTAAGGGAGGGTGTACCCACTTTTACTTAGAATGATACTTCTATTTTTCCTGTGGTTTTTTACCCCTTCCATTTTGGGGGTTTTCCACATTAAATCCGGTGTCCATTTATCTCCACATTTTTCAATTTATTTTTTTCATGATTTTTGATGAACCTTGGGCCAAAATTTTTTGTCCCAACACCATCATGTTTTGATTCATCTAGATCAAGAATCATCAAATATAAAATTCTGGTTAACTTGGTCCACTTCTCATAGTAATAGATTTTAAAATCATGAGGCTTGGGCATCAGTGCTTTTTGTTAGTAGTCATATTCATGTTAGAATTGTGTCTTCTTGTATCATTGAATGGTGGGTTTGATATTTTCTGTCATTACTCAAATTCAAAGGATCATCAATCCCGAGGGTCTCCACTATTGCATGTGTTTCAAATCTATATTTAATCTCAGCTATCTCCCAATCTATTTATGTCATCTTACTCTTGAAAAGCTCAGTCAATGTTCCTCAGTTGGGCTTCGCCAGCGTTGCAACCTCTTCCTATGTTAAATTTCCACAGTCACATGATTCATAAAAAGATATATCACATGTTTTTTTCTTCAACTAATTAATGTGTGTGGTCGAACAAGTTCATCGATGATCAATCCAATTTCTACTCACAGTCTCTCTAACAGCTTTACATTCTCAATAATATATGTTTTTAAAATTTAGGCATAGATTCTCCAAATCCTCTTTGTGGTCAATTGAAAACCCTCATGTTCTCTCCATACCATAGAAAGATCTTCCCCTATGGATTATTTTAATTATAGAATATGGTTAATGAATTTTTGGGTGCATGGAGAATGGAGGTGTTTTCCAAAAATCTATCAATGCTAACCTAAAATACATTCCATTGGTTGCTTAGGGATTGATGTGTTTGAATGGATTAATTATTATGATTGTTCCTAGTGTACGGAAAATTTTTAACAAATGGTCATCCCTGAGTTTTTTCCTTACAGTCACTCCATCCCAAGGCACAACAATTACTAAATTTTTCAAGATTACTAAGACACAACACCTCCAATTTTGTTTCTTTCTACAGTCACTTGAAATATTTTACATTTTTTGGGCATGAAGGATGTCATTTTTCCTCAAAGTAGTTTTATTACCTTGTCACTTATGATCTCTCCATCCTAGCAATGGTTTCTTCAACCATTTACCAAATTCCCACCATAGGTCATAAGAAAAAAAATCCGAAATTTATGACTTAAATAAAAATGAGTATGAAATTAATAATGAAATGTTTTTTATCAAATGAAATTTATTATTATCAGATAAAATTTAATTCCAAAAACTATTATATATGTTTTAAATCATGGAAATTAATTAATTAATTTAAATATCTGAAACACATTAAAATAAGCTAAAATTTGTTTCAATTACTATTCATATGAAGGTTTAAATTTATAAATAAGAAAACCAATGCCAAATTCAATTTTGATTCTATAAAATCAGATTTTTTCCAAAAAAAGATATACAGAATTCCAACATGGAATAATTATTGAATTACTTATCAAATCAATGACTCGGAACAATCAATTGAAAAAATTTATTTTCAATGAATATCACAAAAATGGTTGTTCATTAAAATATATATAGAAATTTAGATTAATGATCTTTTCAAATTTAGGGCACCAAAATACTGATTTTTTAATGTTTTAAAATAATAACAATTTTCACTCATTTTAACATGTATTCAATAATTCCCCATTAAATTCCTATTTTTTACTTTCAAAACACTTTTAAATCAAAAAAAAGATGAAAAAAAGTATATTAAAATAATTTCACATAAAATTCCTCCACACTTAATAAATTTAAATCCATGGTATTTAAATTCATCTTTTTATTATTTATAAAGACTCTTAAAAATGAAAATATGTCTTAGGTTCAGATACACATCAAAATTGAAGAAAATCATTAAACCATTCATTTCCAAAAAACACTTTCCTCCACTATGAATTAATGTCACAACCATACATCTATGTAAATGAACTTCCAGTTCTATGAGTGCATAAAATGGTGGAAATACAATATAAACCAACACTTATTTCCCAATGGTTTGAAAAACTCTATTGGTATAAAGAACATATACCAACGGTTCTTGTAAACTATTGGCATACTAATATAAGTTGGGTTTTCCAAATTTCTCAATGGTTTGATAAAACCATTGAAAATGTTTATATTAAATTGATCTATTCCAATGGTTTTGAAAACCATTGGAATATATAACCTTTAACTATAAGTTTTATAACAATTGTGAAAAAACCCCAATTATCTTCCTCCCAGCAGATCTCTCCTCCAACAAAACCCTACTTCACGACCGATTTCTGAGCACAAATCTCCTCCAAATACGATAGAGATCTCATTGAAACCTACTTTCCAACTAATTATCAAGTCAATATCTCCTCATCCACTAACAGAGATCTCCTAAAACCCTACTTCCCAACCGATTCACGAGCAGATCTCTCCTCCTCCACCAATAGATATCTCCTCGAACCCTACTTCCAAACTGATTCGTGAGTCACTTCCTTCAGAATGAATATCTCCAGTTTGTCAACCCAAATTCTCGAGCACACTTCCTCTAGAACTCATCTATAACATTTTTCCCTAAATGATACCTCTATAGGATATGAACCCTACTTCCCAACCGGTGATCTATCTTTGATTCAAGTAATTTTTGTTCTTTCACTTCAAATAGGTATGTTGTAACTGAGTTGTCTCTTCTGCCTCCATTTATTTTATCTTTTTTCATTGTGTTGGGTGATGTCGATGTGATGGTTTGGTCCATGTGTATGTGACATAACACTAATAAGGTTGATATGGATATTTTTATGGGAAATAGGCATGGTTCTATATCCCAAATGATTATTTACCAGGTTAAGAGTATGTGTATTGTGAAACAAGACGTGTTGCATGTTCTTTGTTTTGTTCATGTGTTGAATTTATGCTTCTAGACATTTCATGCTTTTATATAAATATCCATGCAATATTTTTACATTTTTATTTTTTTAAATTGTACTTTATGTTTATTTAAGATTCATTTTTTAACTCCCAATATATTTAATGTTGGGTTTTTCATTTTCTACTATGTTGTACTTTGATTTTTCATAATTTATAACACCCAAACCAATAAAACTATAATGGGTAGAAAATTTGAGTATAATTTTTTGGCATGTAATAACATCTCTTTCAAACAATGTCTTATTAGTCAACCATGAGACCATACCTCATTCAATCTCAACACACTTCTCTTCAATTTCGATTCCATCACTTAGTCAGATGCACCACTATTTCTCAGTCATGTGAACCGCTCAGAATATTTCCAAAGATATCAAATATTCCCATATGTTGGAAATTTGCATGGTGTATTTGGGGAAAATATATTTGGGTGTTCTAGATCCCTATACTAAATACGCTATAGTGATCCTCTTCCATTATAATCCTTGAATGACACCTCAAAAAATTTCTCATGGAGGTGATTATACTTCATCATCGAACTACAAAATGATGTATTCCCTCTACCAGAATGAGGAAGTAAAGAACTCCCATTACATGTTCATGTAAAATCTATATTTTCCAAAGACATCATACTAACCACAAATATATATGTGGGAAAAAATAGAATACTAGTCCATGATCACATCATTAGTCATATCTTCATCACAAATCTTCAAACATTGAGACTTATATTAATCATACGATTTGACATATACTTACTAGATCAATGAATGTTAATTAATATTCAATCACTAAATTTCTTTTCCAATAAATATCTAAGAGATCTCATGATCTAGCTTTTTTAAGCACATCTATGAAGTTTTGGTCAATAATGATCAGCTAGAATCACTTCTAATAATGTTTTCATCCTTCTATTCTAGAATAAATTTACACCACAGCCTATCTAGACCCTTTAGTAAGAAAAAAACAAACCCATATTTTTAAGTCTCTAGATTATATTAAAAAATTAAGATAAATATGTTTTTCATTAACAATTCATAAGCCTTATTGAACCTCATAATTTAGTATTTTCAATGAATTAGATATGAACCATCCTTTCCCCGTCCATACCTAACATCAAAACTCCAATCAATCACTAACTGAGTTAGCAATACATGTCAATCTACACATTCATCACCTCTTATATAACATTAGGGTCATAGTAAAATATCTGAAAACCCATGAAGATCAGCATTCCATATACATTCTTGAAGTATCCTATGATAACTATCTCAAGAACCTTACACTAATGTATAAATACAAAATTTTTTATGGAATAATATAGATCAGTCTATGATCATCCTCATCACATTCAAAATTTGTATGGTTCATAATCCATATAAACATTATAGCATATGCAACTATTTTGATTCTAAATTTATTATCCTGGAATGAGTCACCTATGATGACTCAGGAAATAACAATAAATCACAATAATTATTTGGTTTTACTTTCAACCATGCCTAAATCAATGTTCACAACATCTATTGTAAACCATTGGTCATACACTTTATCAGTTTATGGTGTGATCCCCACAATTTTACTAGACTCGCCAAATATCATTGATCAAAAACCAGTATATATGTCTATCATCACCAAAGAATTTTCACCCATTGAATATTCTAATTGTATACTCAATGATTCATCCCAAACTCAATTATTGGGTCTGAAAATCAATATATTACAAGCTTCTTCTACCCCATACTATCAAAAGTTCATCACCAATGCCCCATGCCACCTCCAACTATAGAACCACGTTATCCCATAGGATGTATGTTAATTCCCTTGATTTCCTATTCCACTCTGGAGGGTAATACCTTACCCAATTCACATTTTTACGTGGTTCCACCTATCCCATTAATATTGAAAAATTTCTATAATCTCATCCTAATGAATTTCAATGGGACAACTCTAGGTTATTGGAAACTAAGAATCATGAATCCTCGTATGATCCTAATGTATTTTGCTTGTTCTCAATTCCGTAATATGTTATTGGAAAAGCACATGACCTTGGTAAAATCCACCCATCTATCATAGTTGTAATGAGTAGCACTAACATGAACCATTGAATTAGTTACAATGTATAAAATTGCATAGAGTAATTACCTTATGAATTCTAAATTCAATTTTTTATGTATTTAATTTTGAATGGAATACACTGTACATAATTTAGAATTCTGTATGTATTCATAATTATATATAACACATACATAATTATGTTTTCAATTTTTTATTTATTGTATTCATAATCCATAATTCAATTTTGTATGTATTCAATTAAGAATTCAATTCTAAATTCTGTATTGCACAGGGTAATTGCCTTCTGAATTCTGAATTGAATTCTGAATTCAATTATGTATGTATTTAATTACTTTATGAATTATGTGTTATACATTAATTTATTAAATTAAGGATTCAATTCTGAATTCTTTATATATTTACATGTAGGTATGAATTATGTGTTATTCTTGTAGGTATGTATTCAATTCTGAATTCTGAATTCAATTCTGAATTCGGAATTCAATTCTGAATTCTATATGTATTTACTTGCAGGTGTGAATTATGTGTTATACTTGCAGGTATGTATTTGATTATGTATTTACTTATAGATATGAATTATGTGTTATACTTCCAGGTATGAATTTATTTATGAATTTTGAACTCAAGTCTGAATTATGTATATATTTAATTGTAGGAATGAATAATGTGTTGTACTTGTAGGTATGTATTCAATTCTGAATTTTGAATTTTGAATTATATTCAGAATTCTATTTTTATTTACTTGTAGATATGAATTATATGTTTATCTGTAAAATAAAAACCCCACAGGTCCAAATTATACAATAATGTTATTTTTTTCAAATCCATATTTCCATCTACTGTAAATATATAATTAGATATTATTTATCAATAATTATTCAACAATAATATCAATTAGCAATCATCATTTCCATTGGTTAAAACAATTGAGTGCAAGGTTTACAAGAATGACCATTACATATCTTTATATTGTTAAACATTTGAATGTTATCTTAATCAATTGATTTAATAATATGTTTACTAAATTAAAGGACTAATTTAGGATATACTAAACACCGATAATGGTGAATAAGTGTTAGTAACTTCTTCACTGAGTATAAATTTTATCCCTTTTATATCTTGGACTTATTAGAATATATATTCTATTATTCTATTTTCCTTAAAATAATAAATTATATGAATTCATGTAATGATGGAACATAATATTTTTTGCAAGGTTTAGAATTCAACAAGTGTATCACTTCCATTTAATGGTTTAGAAAAAATTCAATAAAACATAACCACTGGGAAAAAAATCCTTTAATGTGGTTTTTAAAGGTGAGGAATAATCATTCACTTACATCACACTATAGTCTATTGTAAGTTCCTATTTTACCGCTCTTAGATAGTTCTGTATACTATCTAATAAAACAATTTCAACCTTCCCAAATGTTTGAAACACCAAATCATTTCCTCTAGCCGTTGAGACTTCAGATGGATGTCACAATGCTTCATTTCACTTCACTTGATTCTTTTTTACTTTCACTTGCATAATAGCAGGAAATTAACTATTCTTCTTCTGAGCAGAAAATTAAAATCCAAAAATATTATTTTTCTTATTATTCTTATTAAACATCCATGATATGAATATATTTTGGAATGATTAATCTCATAATTCTCATTTCACCTGAATGATAATAAACAGATATCAACTCGATCATCAACTGTTCTTCAGTTTTTTTATTCAACAAACAATATGAGATATACAATTTACATGTTGGACTCCTCAAATACTTCCAAAAATGTTCTCATAATAGTGTAATACTTTGACTAAATTACTCAATATAGTATCCTTTATCACATAAAAATTTACAACCCTTAATAAATTTTGTGATTTTTTGGTTTTTGTCATTAGATTCTTCACTATCCAACTTCAAGATTACTTAAATTCTTTAGATTTGTTTTACACATATGGTGTGGTTCTCTACATGCATGTGAACATGATGTGTAACCACATGCATGCACACCTTTAGGTAGGTATGGGTATAATTTTTTCATTATCTACATATACAGTTTGAATTTTTTTTGCAGTTCCTTGTGATGTAAACACGAATACACAAAGTCTCTTTCTTGATCCTCTTCATGTATACTGAAATTGATATGTGTAACTTATTATTCACAAAAATTTGAATGTGAACTTCTCAAATAAATATTTCATTACATTAGGTATATAAAAAAATCCTCCTTTTTTATCTCCATGAAAATGTGACTATGTGCAAGTAATTATTCATGAGAAAAATTGTGCTTCATGGAGGATTCATCCTATTCATATAATCGAGTACATGAAATTCCTTCTTCACATAATATTTTGTGATAATATTAAACTATCACCATTTAATAGAACATCCAAACAATCATGCAGTCATGAATAATGAAACACAACATGACATATTGAATCTTTTCTTCTTCAAGCAAGAATTTCATGGAGATCATTCATGCCACAGATGACCACATAATAATCCTTGTTCAAATAAGATATAGGTTCTTGGAACTCGTCTTCCTCACATAATATAACTAATGTATATGTATTAATTTTACAAAAATGAGAGCTCATTGAAATCATTATAAAAAATATCATCTCTCAGTCTTTGGTGATCCACTCTTATAGAAGTGAATCACCACCTCTTCACCACCTAATAAGACTGGAAAATCACCAGCTTCATTCCTAATAAATATTCCATTCTACATATTTTAGTGTTATAAATACCACAAGGTATTCCTCAAAAAATACTTGAGATGAAAATGATGGAATTTCCACCATCACGATCTCAACATGTGTTGGTGATAAAAATTACATGTTACATCATTTTTGTACACTCAAACTCATGTGTGAATATTAGATGCACAAATAGCCTCCTACATCTTCATTTTCATTCAGTAGCAGAATTTTCTTCAAATTAATCCTTCCATTCATATTGTTTATTATGTGAATAAATTACCATGGGATTAACTCTCCAGAATATTATTGATTCTAGTTTCGCTCGATGTTGGAAGTTGGGACATTAAATATTTCCAATGAAAAAAATCCTTCGAGTGTTAGGAGGTTGAATAAGTCGACTCCATTTGATCAAACTTTCAAGATCTATCTCATCATGTAGTGGGTGTTTTATCCATATATCATTAAACACAAAAAACAGTAACATGTGGCTTGCTTATCCACATCATTTTATCGACCATTCAATAACTCCACAATAATAATCTATGTGTTTCTCACCAATTATGATAGAAACAAGGATCAGAACCCAAAACACTACTCCCATAGGCTTCATGGTCCACACATCACCTGCACTATCCACCTCCCAAATCTCACATGTGATCTTCACGTGCTAATGTGTAACTCATTCTCGGTTCAGTTTTCCCTATGTAGCCCACTCACTCTCCTTCCATCATGTAGGCTATTGGTATAGCTATCACTAATTTTTGAGCCTTCTCCCATATAAAATGATGATGATTTGGCCATTAGCTTGGATGTTTGGACAAATATTTCTCTAAAAAATGGAAATATACATAATTGATATATTCCAATAGTCCAAATAAAAATTATAACCCATAATATCCATTTCCATTAGTAATTCCTGAAGAAAATTATAGATATATTTTTTCATGGGCTTCACATTATTGTAAAAAATTAGTCACCATTGATAGAAGTCATTGATATGAAGATCGGTTTAAAAATCATCAAACATATAAGGTCAGATTTTTCAAAATAACTTCCTTTATATAAAAAGACTGTAGTAATTATTTATTCATTCTTCCAAGATACATTTAATTTGTTACCATGGTTGAATTCCATATGTATTTACATACATGTATGAATTATGTGTTATACATGAAGGTATCTATTCAATTCTAGATTCTAAATTCAATTCTGAATTCTGCATGTATTTACTTGCAAGTATGAATTATGTATTATAATACTTGAAAGTATGAATTCTATTATGAATTCTGAATGTATTTACTTTCAGGTATGAATTATGTGTTATAATACTTGTAGGTATGAATTCAATTCTGAATTCTATATGTATTTACTACCATTTATGTATTCAATTCTAAATTCAATTCTAAATTCTGTATGTATTTACTTGTAGGTATGTATTAAATTCTGAATTCTGTATATATTTACATGAAGGTATTAATTATGTGTTATAATACTAGAAGGTATGTATTCTGATTCCTATTGCCGGTATGTATTCGACTTCAATTCTAAATCCTATTGCTGGATTTGCAGTCATGTATTCTAAATCCAATTGCTGTATTCTAAATTCTTTATGTATTCTGCTTCTTGTTGTTCTGAATTCTATTCTAAATTCTATTCTAAATTCTAAATTCTTTCTGTATTCTTCTTCCTCTTGTTTTTATTTTTATTCTTGAAGTGAATACTATGACAACAGTTTAAAACCGTTGGTATTTGTGTGTAAACAAACTCTTATATACCAATGGTCTACAACTGTTGGTGTATATATGAAAATAGGCTCATCTATTCCAACGGATTACAACCGCTGGTACATGTCTGAAAAGAGAGACTCTATTCCAACAGTTTCATGTAAACCATTGGTAAAATTGTATACCAACAGTTTAAAAACTATTGGCATAGATCGATGAACTCAATTTTCACCAACGGATTACATAAAACTGTTGGAATATACATATTCCAATAGTTTTCAAATCGTTGGAGTGGATATAAAGAATCGTTGGTAAAATTTTATACTAACGGTTACTAAAACCATTGGTATATATGTGATTTTCAAATACATATACCAATGGTTATTCAATAATGGTTGGTATATGTATATCACCATGAATCAATGCCTTTACAGTTTGGATAACCATTGGTATAGATAATACCAATGTTTGTCTAGCCTTAACAATGGATTAAAACCAAGGGTATAAAATAAGATTCTAGCAGTGAGAGAAATGATAATCATGTGGAATTAAATATATAATAAGAAACACTAACAATATTAATTTTTCTCAGGTTTCTAATTTTTAGTTTCTCTTTTTCATTCTCATCTTGGTTTGGTTTTTATAATTACTTCAACCCATCATTCATTGTTTTCTAATAAATTTGTTTAAGATCATTTTGATTATTATGCCACTGTATTTATTTATTATTTGAATAATTATTTACTGGATTATTATATATTTTGTTCCATTAGAAATATAATAATACTATATTCATTTCATATGTTTATGTGGAAAACCAATTCAGTTGTTTTGATTTTGTAAAAAAACACTGAAGCTATTACATGTTGTTCAGGAGACATTTCCATTTTTTTCAGTATAAATTAACCTCTTCAATTTTATTATATGTCTAATTGAAATGAAAAGATTCATGTGATTTTTGTTCTGGTGGATATCTAATATATTTATATAAACTTCATTAGTGTATGAGGAAGTCTAAAAAGGTTGTTTTGGAGCTCTAAAGAATCACTGAAGTTGTTGCAATAGTTTAGAAACTCTATAGTGTACATATTTGGAACACTACCATATTTCAATTACATCATGTTCTATAGATATCATAATCACTTGAAACAAGTTGATATGTAAATATAAGAATTTTATCTTGATTTTTTTATTATACATAAAATTTTGAAAAGGAATTTTTGATGGGAAATAAATTATTTCATGTTCTATGATAATTTTACAGAACTATAGCCATTCTAGAATAGTGTTTCTTCTATTTTTCAAATATATCAGGAGATATATAAGTTGAATTGATTTTCTTCTTGAACCATTAGTAAGATATAAATATTACCAAAAAATAATAATTTTATTCCAATTTTTGAATCTAATGTTAAGAGCCTCTAAAAAATATGTGAAGTCTATAATGGTAAGCTGACCAAAAGTTTTCTCTATGTTGGTTCAAATATAGGGTTCAAATGCTCTACATTGGAGTTAGAGGATCAATACAATACTTTTGGAAGGCATAATTTTAATATAAAATTATGTTATGATAACAATATGATGGAAGTGAATAATAAACTTTGTTAAACGAATCCTATGGTCATATTCCAAACATTCAAAAAGTCTACCCTACGTTAGAAAGGATCCCTACATTCCATAAGAAAATGATCCATTCATTTTCCTACCATGTTGAAGTTCGTCACACCACTAATACTACTGGAATGTGGGTCTAATGCCTCCTACATTTTCAAAAATGATTCAAAGTAAAATTTAGTTAAAAATGTATAAATGATTGACTGTTGTCGCATCGAACAAGTTCAGAATGTTGCATCAGGTTGGTAAATGTTTCAACATGAGAAATAAGCCTTCCGATCATATGATGCTAGAACTGTGAAATGCTAGAGAAAATGAATTGCTACAGTAGTATCCACCTCCACATGGATCTTCTACATAGTATTATAGGAGTTCGCAGCTTGCCATACCACATCAAAAGAAGAATTCAATCACATGGTTTTTGATATCATGTGTGGGTTGTCCGTTGAATGCTTGGGATAATACTTCTTGAAACATAAACCAGGGTGATGTTTAAAAAGCTGAAGATGATGAACTACAGTATAATTTCATATTATATGATGATTCATGATATAAAGTAGATGAAAAATTTAATGTTCATGCTTAAAATAAAATGCAGAAACAACATTCATGATCCACCACTGTATGTAGAAATTCCAAATGATGTCTTAATCATGAATGGTGTCATGTTGTATGTAGCGATGTCAGAATGAGTAACTAGAGGTGGATAAAAAAATTTGTTTACCAATATCACTACAATAAAACAATTATTTATTGTGCATTTTAACTGTAATTCAAGTTAATGCAGAGCCACATAGATATCAGTTAACATTGATAATTCATATCACCACCTTGAATACTCACCCATGATAGAAGACTTGAAATATTGAGCCACTCTCTGCATAAAGTGAAATATGGAACATGATGTTAACATAATAGGTGATTATGTGAGATGTCTTGAGAAGATATTACAGTAGTGGGAACTGTGCAGAAATGTAGCAGGTACTGTAGCGGGAACTATAGCAGGCACTGTTTGGCACTATAGCAGCTAGGAATATTCCCCTGTTTGGGCCTTCGGGCCACCGATTTGGTCCCCGAGTCTTTTAAGGCCTTTGGGACACCCAGGCCTTCAGGTCAGTAAGGCCTTCAGGCCACCTGAAGGCCTTCAGGCCACCTTAAGTGCAGATGAAAACCATAAAACCTACAAGGAACAAGCTTCTAAAGGAGGAGGAGCAATGATCTTTCACCATAGCAGAAGCTAAACGGATTTCAAGAATGAGAAGGTATGGAACCTTCAATCGAGACAAGCCTGTGTATGCATAGGAAATCCTAGACAAACAGCCATGCGAAGGTGGAGAGCTGATTTCACAATGAAGATGTTGGGGAGAAGCAGTTCCAAGTAGTTAGTATGGGTTTTATGTAATGTTTGAAGCCTATGGGAAATGAATTACTCTAAGTCCTACAGTCCAGGTAATTATTACACCTACGGGCCTTGTTATGGTTCCACCTCACCCCTTGAAAGGTGGATTATCAAAAATCAATAAAAAATGAAGGCCTTTAGGCCATTGGAAGGAAGGAAGATGCGATGTGGTGCCTGATAAAAAAGTCTATCTCGACCAGAATGGATATTCCCTTCAAGAATTATCCCATTCCTAGAAATAATGTCATGATAAAAAATTGAATTTGTATTATTTAAATTTAAATATAAGAGTTTTTCCATATGTGATGCCGGTACTTTTGAGGATTTTTTCAGTGATTTTAAAGGATCTTTTTAGTAATATAAAATAATGAAGTATTCAACACTGTATATTTTCAGAAGATATTATATGATTAGTTATTTAAATTATTTTTAATGATTTCATTAGATATTTATTCTATAGGAATAAAGAGGTAATGATGTAGTGATTTTTATAAAGGTATTTATGAAAGATATTTGATGGATTTATTTTGAATATCCGAAGGATTTGGAGATGATATTACTACTGGATATTTATTATTTATACATCTCTCTCTCTCTTAGAAGATAAAAACATATGAAGAACAGTGTAGATGTGAAAAATCTTGTGAATACAATGTTCTTCAAAAATTACTTTTCAGCATTTTGAAGAGATAATTGAAATAGTGTTTATATCTATTATTCTATCATTATGAGAATAACAATAAGAAAAATATCATTTTCTACTGATTAAAGAAGAAGAATTATGCATGGAATTGATGTTTATTTTTATGTAGTTGTAAATTATTTTAGATCATATACATCTGTTAGTTTCTGCTACCAATATGAGCTGAACCATTATTCAAAAATTCCCACTCATCTATTTTTTGTTGAAGTATCTACTTTCCATACTCGGTTGTACTGTAGTGTTAGCTTCTCATAGTTAGCTATGTATATTTTTATTCCCTATTCAAGAACCAGAAGGCCCAATAAAAGCCTTGTAACATGTCAACTACCTATACTCAATTATAGAGGTCTTCAGACAAGAGGACTTGCTAGTAAAAATTGTAAATACTCCAACCCCAGTAGCCCAAAGATGGTGGCTTGATTAATTACATTGATACTATGAACAAGTGTTCACATCCCAAAGTATCTAATAGTTTAGTTGATTTGGAAATATTGATACAAACATAATTGTTACATTACAAAATTGAATGAAAAAATGGCATAGAAACTACAAAGGAAACCCTCAAGAACACCTAGATTATCCCTACATGTCATTCATAATATACATCTTCCTATCCTGAGAAAAATAAAATATATGAAAGGGGTTATCTCAGATAATTATTAAGGGTTTGTAATATAGAGGAAGCTATCATAAACATAAAAAAAAGGCAAGGTGAATAACTAAAAACACATTCCATTAAAAAATAATCTTGAACATAATATGATAGTAATAAAAGTTGAATCATTAATTCCATATAAATAATTATATTATAATAAAACATACCCATGGTTGTTTTAACTAATAAAATAACCACATGGGATAATAATAATGATGGAATGCATAATGTTGGATATCTGCATTGTTAGGATATATCCCCATGATAGTTACTATCAAGATCTATCCTTGTGAATGATTAAGTTTGTGGGTAGGAACTCATATGATTTGATTCATGATCTATCATCCAAGACTTTTAATATAACTTGGAAAAAATGTGAAGTGTTTTTCATTAACTGATTTTGTCTCATGAGACATACCGATACATCGAGGGGATATAGCGGGGGCCATCTGTCACTTATTATGTCCAATTCATTCCTCGTATGTAGAATAGTATATTTATTAATATTATATTCAATCAAAGTGTCTCAAAACTTTTTTAAATGTTTGAATCAAAATCCTAGATGAATATACTCCAATAAAACCAATGATGAATTCTAGTGATAAATACCCTTTTTTACATTACACAGAATAGTTCCTTTCGAAATATCATTTTTGTTTGTCATAAAATATGATTGTAAACATATATATCCCAAAAAAGAAAAGTTAAGGAAAATGAAATTACATTTGAGGCAAAAATGAAGTCCAAGTGGTGTGAAAACATGTAAAAATAGTGTTTCATAAAATTTAGAAATAATCCTCTTTAATGAGGTTTAAGAAAAATATTAATGATTCATTAAAATGGAAAAGTCATAATTGTATGTATAAAACTAGAAATGAAATAAGATGGGTTTTCATGATAAAATGGGTTATTTTTTGAAAAATATTGGTAGCATAAAACATATTTTGGGTGGTACATGAAATGTGTATGAAATTAGGAAGTTCACTTTAATTGGGGTTTCTTATAGAGAGGAATTGAAAAGGAACCCTTATAAAACATGAATTTCCCTACCAAATAAAGATGAACTGATCTGGATACATGGGTTTGAAACATATATATAGAATTTTTAAGATGTTTTTAAAAAATAAATGATATATTACATTAGTGAAAATAGAGATACAGCATAACCCGAATGAAAAATGATGGTTCCAAAAGAATCCCTTACCATTATTCACACAATAGAACCATATTCCCCATGTAAATAATGATTAAAAATAAAAATTTGATATCATGAATATAAATAGATTCATGATGTTATGAATAAATGGGTAGTAAACCTACACTACACACAAGATATAGTTGTGAACAATGCATATCTCACAGAAATAAGGGTGAGATTAGAAAACCATTACATTATGTTTGAATGTGACCTGCATGTGTACATAACTTCCGAGATAATGAAATTAGATTCATTAATAAATTATTCAGAACCAATACAGCATGTATTTGATTTAGTATAATTTTATTATGATTTTTGTGGATGAATTAATGTTTACAAATACTTGTTCAAAGTAAACTCAACAGAATATAAAATGTTTTATTAACAAAGTCAAAGAACAGAAAACAAAAATTCTAGAATGTAAATAAAACACAGGTATTTACATTTTTTTTACCTTTCGGTCATAATCCATGGTAAGAACACCACTACAATATTTCTAAATATTAGGAAAAATGATAGTAATAGAGCACATATAAGAAGATAAGAGAAATAAAAATTTACCACACACACTGACCAAAGAAACTATCCAAGAACATAGACATATTACCCCCATGATCCAGGGGTGAAATCTAGCATGGAGATAGTGAATTGATCCCCCGAACTCAATAAACACACAAACGGATCCCAGACTCTATGAACCAGACCCACAAAGAAACAATGAACAAACAATGCATAGACAAAACAGAAGGTAAAGAGTAGTGTCACAACAAAAAAACAAAGAATATCACAGATCTCTACAAGGGTTGTTGGTTCTATAATCTGATATAGCCTCTACAGAACTCGTGAGAGCTGAGTTCTCCATCGAAAATAAATGGAACTGGGTTAGGATGGATTCATTTATGAGGAGGGTATCAAAACAGCAGGAAGACTTCTTTTATTGTTCTCAAGCACATAGGTTTAAGATGACGAACCATCTCATTGGATGAAGTCACCCACGTACCAGATCAATAATGGAAATTCAAGATTGATGGGATGCCTTGAAAGGCGTAAAAGATGAGGAATACATGCGATAGCTTGCATCTGAGTTGAAGTTTCATGAAACTAGGTGGTTGAAACAAATCTCATAGAAATTGAGACATGCAGAATGCACAATGAAGATGGGAGACTATGGATAAAAAAACCAAGAAATAGAAATATACGAACCTAGACTAGAGGATCTCAAAACATCAACAGCTAGGATGAGGCGAGACAGGGGGATCACCGTGCCAGTATCAAGGTGGCAAGGAGGGCCATGGAAATAGTGAGCCCGAGCAACCCTACCATCCAACGGGCCATAGTCCAAAACAACACCAATGATGAAGAAGGCCCAAACGGAATCTCAGAAATATAACATCCCACAAAACATATATTCATAATGATTATAAGAAAAAAAATAATTTTTCATCGAAACAAAAAACAGATTTTTTAGTGGAAAAAAATTTTAATTTTGAAAACTTCATTTTGAAAATAACCATCCTTTTAACGTTAAAATGAGACAACACAAAAGGTGTTCTAGAAAAAAAGACTAACTACTGTTATCCTAGGTAGTCTGGGTAGATTCTATTAAAAATGAAAAACCTAGATCTACAAATATTCACCCCTCATGAATATCACCTTGCATCTACCAGTACTGGCACATGTTCTACCCATAACACACATCTACTAATTAACATATTATAGGAGGCTAAAAAATTAAACATATTGTGCATCTGTATTATAATAGAGATTACCCAAAAGTGCATTTGTTTTAATAGAAAAGATCCACCCCAAAAAAATTAAACACCTACAAATAAAACAAACCTTTTCCTAGGTGAAATATAGGGAAAAATATAACAAATAAAATATCATAAATACAATAGTATTCAAAAGGATGTAGAAAACATTCACGGAAACCAAAAAATAGGAAGCAGATAAGAAAATAAAAAATCTTATCCCCCTATGTCTGAACAAATTAGACTATCCCACACAAACATTTAACTCAACCATGGTTCCCCTAAAAAGACAAGTGGCTCCTTTCATAGAAACACAAGAAAAAGACTACACAAAACCTATATCTATTTATAATAAAGGGAATGATAACTAAAGTACATTGATAGACTCATAACCAGGATATACCACATGATTATGGGCAATAATATCTCTAACTTTTAGGTTAGGGAAGTAAAATTTTATGAGGTTGGAATTACCCCACTCAGAATAATAAAAACCCTTAAACCTGTTCTTTTCATTCATACCCTTGTTTTTCAAAGGAGCCTTAGAATAAAAAATATGAGGTTCACTCTTAATAGTACTCATCTCTTCCTTCAAACCATGTGTTTGAAGGTCATATGAAAGAAAAACCAACTTAACAACTTCTAACGTAATGGAATCCCAAACATATATCTTGGAGAATTTTTACGAATTAAATGAGTCATCAAAAAAAGTTAACAGAATTAAAGCCTCATCCTCCTCTTTAACCTCAATATCAATGTTACCTAAATCTAATAATACATTGTTAAAATCATCAATGTGGACTAACACAGATGAACCATGGGACATCTTAAAATTGTTTAATCTTATCTTTTTCTAAAAATTCCTGAGGAGACACGTAGTCATATACAAATCATTGAGTTAAATACAAAGAAAATTAGATGGGGTTTCATGTGAAACCTAATGAAAAATATTGTCACCAAAAGTTAACAGAATATTACACTGATCCTTTTCAAGTATACTATGATTTAAATATATAAAGGAATTAATGGAAAAACCATCAGTAGTGACGGTCACTAATGTTTTCTTACTACCGTGTAAAGAATCAGCAAGAACATTATTAACTGACAAAGAACACTTTTTATTCTCCAAAAATTGAAATCATTTTCTCTGTCAAATTATTTAATTTTCAATTTGAAAAATATTTCAAAATAAAAAGAATAAAAATCATTGATACAACTTGTTGCTAAATTGGTGTAGTTTTCATAGATTTTTTTGAAGTAAAATCAACAGAATATATGGTGTTTTATTAACAAAGTTAAGGAACAGAAAACAAAAATGATGGAAAGTAAACAGAATACAATTACATATGTTGTTCGAACCTTTTAAACATACTCCATGGAAAGAACACCACCAAAATATTTCTTATTATTATGAAAAATGAAAGAAACAAAGAACATAAAAGAAGATAAGAGAAATGAAAATAGACCACAGACGTTAACAAAATAATCTATCAGAGAACAAAGACCTCTTCACCCCATGATCGAGTGGTCAAATCATGCTCAAAGTTAGGGAAGTACTCCCCCAAATTAGAAGGATTCAAGCATGAAACCCAGAATCTGTGAACCTAAACAACAACAAAACCATGAACATACAATGCAAAAAATAAACAGAATGTAAATAGTAAGCTCACAAAAAAACCACTGATTATCAATGATCTCTACAAGGGTTGATATTTCTAGAATCTGAAACGGCCTCTACAGGACTCACGAGGGTCAAGTTCTCCACCAAGAATCACTGGAATGGAGTTCAGATGGCATCATGTAGGTGGAGGGTCTTGGAATAGCAGGAATACTTCTCTAGGTTCTCTCAGGATCATAGGTTGAAGATAGAAAAACACCTCACCTGATGAAGACACCCATGAACCACTACAATAATGGGAACACAGGCCCGAGGCGATGCCTTAACATGCATAAAAGATGAGGCAGACACATGACAAAAATTAGACGAGCAGAAGGGTCGATAAACTAGAAATTTGAAACAAATCCATTTGAAACTAGGTCATTTGGAAGACATAAATCAAATGGACGAAAATGAAGAAAAAAAACTGAGAAACACAAATCTATGAACCAGGACCATAAGATCTCAAAACATCGGCTTGCATGATGAGGTGAGGTAGGTGGATCCCCACACTATCATTGGGGAGGCATGGTGGGAAGAGGAAAATGAAATCTTGAGAAACCCAATAAAATAGTAGGCCATAGTCCAAAACAAGCCCAACGAAGAAGAATTCCCAAACAGAGGCCCAATAAAAGAACAATACATAAAAATATAAGCATAATAATAATAACAAACAAATAATTTTCATGAAAACTGAAAAAAAAATCATCCAAAAAAACATTTTTATTTTAATAACCCTATTTCACAAAGTTCATTTACGACATTTATGATGAGCTATAAGATTCAATTTCAGCGTTCAAATGTGCTTGTTTCCTTAGTTTTCATGAATGGTTCACATGTATACATGTACAAAAGATAATTTGAAATGCAAATAAATATCTATAATTGAAGTTATATGTGAATAATGATCTTACAGAAGACTAAATGTTGATATAATTCATTTAGTTATTTGGGGTGAGGATGAATCATTAGATAAGGCATTAGTGATAATCGTACTTATTATTTTTGGCGGTTTTTCGATCATCACGAAATAGTATTGTATTATTAGTTAATATCATATTTATATATATATTGGTTATAGAACACTATATGGATTATAATATGTATATTAAAAAAATTGATTACAGTTTATATAGGCAAAATATATAGCCAACTGAAATTCACAGAAGCGCTAAAACATAAACTTTGCACTAGAAGTAGAAACACAGAAGGAATCGAGTTTAAGAAAAAAAATAAAACCGAATAAAAATGTCTAGATGTCTAGATCACATCACTGCTTTGTTGGATATCACCATAAGATGATCACACTAGGTCTCCTAATTTGAGAAATTGTCACATGTCTTCCGCTTGGAAGAATCCCGACAGGCTTCAACCATGAGTCGTGCACCAGTGGCATGTAGAGGGTCAGGGGGATGCCAGATGAGTCCACCAAGAAGGATGATAGAACCATCACCATTGATATTGAAGTAATGGAAGATGATTCTCAATACTGGGCGAGATAAAAAGCTTGTTAAACAACCAGAGAGAAGAAAAAACCCACCAGCGACGAGAGGGCACAATTTTGGGAATTTGGATCTCTTCTTAAGAGATGAACTCGACCACCCAAGAAGATGATTTTGAGATCCTTTTCATATATTGAGGGTAGGTTCCATATGGGTGAGGAAACTCTGAGCTAGAATCATAACTGTCGAACAACACAGCCAAGGGGAGGCTACCATGAAGCGAATGCTGAACTGGCCGCCTAGTAGCAAATAGAATGGCTCAAATCTATGGATACCAAGTTAGATTAGGTGGAAACATCCATTTATGGTAAGAAATAAATAGAATAGTTATAAAATAGATATCCATGGTGGAATCCCAAATCTATAATGCCAAATAATTGAGCGGGCCATGTAAATCAGCTCATGTAGTAAAATGAAGCCCAAATCAAGTAGATATTAAAATGAGGAAATATTTAATAATAAATTTCATGTATTTAAAATAATTTAAATAGGAGACTAATTTAAATGGGATATTTTTAATTTTCAATATGAGAAAAGTAATACCCAAATTACCAACAAGCTACTAAACTATTTTAACATGCTTTACGGCATAAGCTTCTAGATTCAACAAACATAATGAAAAAAAACTCATCAATCATACCATTTTTATAGTCAACAAGAATTTGAGCATCAATTTCATTATCCAATTCCAATAACATGTGTAAAAATACGTTTTGTTAAAAATTCATACTTGCATTAAATTTATTTCCATAAAATTAAGAGAAACACCAGATTTTCTAAACATGTCTCTTTTTTAATTCTTTATCCAACCAAAAAACATTATCAGATTTATGTTCATTATCCAAATTAATACATTTCAAAATGATAAATACAGCATAAAATAATGATATACAAAACTTTTTATAGATAGCAGACTATCTAGAAAAACAATAAGAAAACCATTTTCACGGTGCAACGAAACTACAAGAAATTGATAATCATAAACTAATTCCATTAATTAATCTAGTTTAATCTATATTAAGTTAATTAAATTCCATCATAAGGGTTAAACAAGGTCAATTTATGATTTCTCATAAATAAATCAGGGTTGAAATGGATCATTTACCTCAAAGAATTGATATTCTTCACATGAGAATGAATCAATGTCATGGATCTCTGATCACCTTCGATGTGAGGAAACTATAGTCTATCAAGGATCTCATTCCATGAACACATTGAAAAATGAAAAATAAAACTCAGTTATATTATTGAAGATCATCTTCCATAACATGGAAAGAAGGAACAGGAGGAAACAAGATCAAACAGAGAGAAACATCTAGAATAGAGGAAGATCCTACCTCAGATCACCACGGATTGAACTCAAGAATTCAGGATTCATCCCTATCGAAAGAGGGATTCAAAGCCTTCAAAAATCACTCTTGGTTGCCTAGGGTTCAAACATAAGGAGTATGAGAAAACCAGATTCAGGGGCCTAGGGGGTATTTGTAGGAAAACACATTTTTAGTGGACCACGACACACCCCCTAAGACAAACCTAGTAGACCACTGAGACGGTGTGGAATATTGTTGTATCTCTATTTCCTCTAAAATAATGGTAGAATAAGACATAAAAACATTCTTCCCACGCACAGTACTGAACCCACCCATCCATAATCCATTCTATGGACTCATGTATAGTTTCAACTGTGTATTTATAGCTTCCCTATGGCAGATCATCACTGCTTAGGATCCCCTTATTTAGCAGGCTTATAGTTCATTTGAGTCACTCAGTTGATGTCAGTTCATACATATCTATCAAGGTTATAATTTGATAATATTTAACTTAAAATGTTATTTATAAATATATAAGAACGTGTTATAATGATATATATACAATTATATTTTCTAAATTAAGTTTACTTGTATTTATTATTATTCCATTCAAAATGTTTTAATTTGAAATTATTAAAAAATCAAAAAGATAATTTAAAATTAAGTAAATATATTTATTATAATTTCATAATTATATATATATATATATATATATATATATTATTTAGTAATAAATACTTGTATATATGTATAAATAGTTGTATATATTTATAAATATATTTTTATGATATTATATATTTAAGAAAATATAATTATTATAAATATATTTATTTAAATTATATAATTATATATATAATTATAATCATAATAAATAAATATATTATATTTTTTATTATATATAATATATTTATTAAAAATATATATTTATAAAATTATAGATATAATATATATATTTATTATAAAAATAAATATATAAATATTTAGTTATAATTATAAATAATTAATTATTTATTTAAATTGTTTTAAAATTATAATAAATATCTATAATATATTTATAATTATAGAAATATATATAGTTAATATATTAATTATAAATTTATTATTTTTTAAATATATCTATATTTATTTATAATTATAAGTGTAAATATGTCATATATATATATATATATAATTATAATCATAACTATAAATAAATATTTTTTAATTATAATTTTTTATTGAAAATAAATAAATAAATATTTATAGTTATATATATATATATATATATTTAAGTATTTATCAAATTATAAAAAATATATTTATTATACTTATAGGGTTATAACTATATATAAAAAAATATGTATTTATAAATATATAAAAAAATTTGTAAATATATAAAAATATTTATAATTATAATTATAAATAAATATAGTTATACTTAAATAAATATATAAATTATAATAAATATATAAATTGTATGTATATATATATATAATTATAACTATAAATACAAATATTGAAATACATCACAACATAATAGTTCTCTAATATAGTAAAACAATAAATGTAAATCATTAAATATAATTAGAATTCTAAATATTTTTAAAACCGAAAAGAGTAGCAGACTTTGTGCAATAGGTGGAATGACTGGATGATCTTGCATCGTAAAAACTTGTTTTCCCACTAGATGTTTCAATAACTGAAAATCATTTAATAAAATTAAAATAATTGTTTATCATTATTTATATTATTTCTTATCCATACACTGTCATCAATGACACTTAAATCCATCGTTTAAAATAACAAAAATATTACATCATATAATTTTTCCACTCAATTTATATCATTAAACTATGCCATTGAAAATTTTAAAATTATATGAATTAAATTAATTTAATTGAGTCAATCACTTGATATCAGTTAATATATATTTATTATGGTTACAATTTAAAAAAAATTAACTTAAAACATTTTTCTTATAAATATATAAGAACATGTTACAAAGAAATATATACTATTATGTTTTTTAAATTTAGTTTACCAGTACATATTATTATTCCATTAATAATGTTTTAATTTAAAATTATTCAAAATTAAAAAATATAATTGTAAATTAAATAAATGTACTTTTATCTTAGATGTATTTATTATTATTTCCATAACCGCATATTCCCAGATGTGATTTAATATTTATAATTTATTTGTAGAATAACTGGTCAAAGAAGGGCATGGGATTTCCCATTTCATTCCCACTATTTTAGGTGTAGGGGTTTATATTTCAATGTAACATTGTATTCTATTAAAATATCATGGTTGAATCAAACTGGTTGAACTCCTTCCCATAATAGCATATATTAATACAATTTTAATTATATAAAATCTCAACTGTTTAATAAAAATGTGTTGTAGTTTTATTCCCATATTAATTGGATTTCATTCACAACAACAATATAAATTATTTTGTGTGTATTTAAAAAAATCATTATCCAAGTTCCCAATACAATATAAATAATATATGATATTGTGGAAATTATTTTAAAAAAACATTGCGGGAATTTCATAGCCACCTTTTTATGTGTAGGGATTTATATTTCATTGCAACCTGCTACATGGATCCTCCCCACCCCACTATGTGACACATTTATATATTTATTAACTATATATATTTAGCCTTTTTTATAAGACACACCATCACAAATCTAACAATTTTTAATGCTACTCTTTAGCATTGTTAAAAAACACTGATAAAGGATAAACATTTATCACTACTGACAAAAATCGATGATAAATGATTCTTTTATCAGTGTTGAAAAGAGAATTGATAAAAATGAACTATTTGTAAGTATTTTATTTAACACTATTAACGGATTCCCTTTATCAACATTTTTTTAATGTTGATGAATTATACCGTGAATAATATAACATGTGTATATATATATATAAATTTGATTAGTACACTACTAGAAAATTTGGTTATCCCCACACATCTATACTCACAACACTACTAGAAATAAGGGCTTTAGCGGCCACCAAATAGCGGCCATTAAAGCCCTTTAGCATCCGCCTAGTGTCCACCAAATGACGAACGTTTTTGGCCTGTCACTAAATCTTTTTGCGGACACCAAATGGAGGCCGCTAAAGATCAACCCCAAAAAAAATGTGATTTTCGGTCCGTGATGTAGTAGGCAACACGGATGGGGTCCACCAGCTTGGCTCACCAGCCATGGCAGAAGCACGGTGGCCGAGGAGGGTTCGGGTCAGTTAGGGGGAGTCATTTTGTGGTGGGATGATGTCAGGGGGAGACCATAGGGTCACTGTAGGTGCAATGATGTGTTCGGGGTGGCTGTAGGTGAGGCGGGGGTGGGGCGGTTGGGGGAGGCGCAGCGGCAAGCGGCGAAGCAGTGGTGTTGTAGGTCTTGTTGAAGAAAATGAGGGGAAAATCCTGCATATTTTTTACACCAGTATTAGTGGCCTCCATTTGACAGATGCTAATACATCCTTTAGCGGCCTCCAAATGGAGGCCGCTAATACATGTAACCAAAACGCAGGAAAAATCCCGCCTAATTTTATTTCAGTATTAGCGGTCGCTATTTGGCAGGTGCTAAAACTGACGCGCGCAACTGCCCAGAATTCTAGTAGTGCAGTTAATATAAATTGTGAGTATATAGTGGCTTGAATCTATCTATACCTGTGATTTATGTAAACCATTTGTATAGACAAGTTATGATAACAATTTTTAAAAAATAAATTGTATGGGTTGAGATATAACAATGATTTGTTAAAAGCTACTGGGATAGAGTTCTCTCTACTACTACACATATCCCCCTTAACGGTGCTCAAAATTACTTTTAAATGTTTAAAAAAGCACAATTAATCGTAACAATGATAAAGAATCCCACTTATCAATGCTTTAAATAGCATTGATAAAGGCAAAGTGGCCTACAATGTGTTCTTAATATAATAGCATGCCCAACAAAAACCTATCATTCCATCGAATACCTGTAATTTCAAACACTGTTATATACATTTAATGTGACACCATGAATACAAAAATTTCTACCTATGGTATATACAAAAAACACTACTATATACATTTTAAACAATCTTTTATATAATTACAATTTACCATTACCCAAAAAGAATTTAATAAAAATACTGTTTCAAATTTTCACGCCCGGGGTAGCCTCTGAAAAATGTCTTCCCATCATATCAGTTGCTGAAAAAATCATCTCAACCTGAGAAAAAATATTATACCTATATTAGAAAACAAATAATATTTTAATCACACTATAGAGAAATAAATTAAACATTTATATGAATGAATTCATTTATAATATGACAATATTTAATAAAAAAGACGCACTTGGAGTCATACCGTTCAAACCATGCATTAGATTGAGGTGAGATTGAGTCCTACACCTCATAAATATCTCATGGATCATTGTAAAAAAGTATCAAAAAATTCCATATGTTTTTTCTTGGATTTCATTATGTCACCAATTTTTTTACCTAAATTAATGTCAATTTTAAAAAAGAAGGCACACTTTGTGTCATATATGTCACACCGTGAATCTTATTGAGGTGCGGTTGACTCATACAAGTCAAAAATGACTCATGGATTGTTTTCCTGAAATATCTAAACAATCTAAATGTATTTGCTCAGTTTTCAGTTTTCTAGTTTTATTTTTTTATAAAATGTCATTTCAAACTGGAAACACATATTTTAAGTCATGACAGTCGCATCATGTGTCAGTATGACATGAGACTACTTTTTACACATCACAAATGACTTTTTAATCATTGTCCTAAATTTCTGTTTCAATGGTGGTGCATCCATATATAGTGTAAATGACCACATAGTCTAATTTCTCTCACCAAGTGAACCATCATATAAAAGAATGTTTGTGGGAAGAAAATTTCTGATTCACATAATATGATGACAATTTCTCTTTACATAGTCCGCAATTTCGTTGGGTATATAAATTTTTTGCATATATATTTGATGAAGAAATAGAGCCTGGCTAATGTATGATGGACATTCTTATGAAAAAAGAAATGTAAAGCTATAGGAAATAGATATAGTATCAAAACATGGAAATCATGTGATTTCATACCCATTAACATTAAATAGGTGATTGAAATGATGTTCTTGATATTCGATGAATACCTCTCTAGAAACCTTTATGTCATCCAAGAAGTTTTAAAACTAATATATCTCATTCCTAGACAATGTGTAAGCATTATGAGGAAGAAAAGTCTGTTCATCATCCTTTACCGGCACCAACTCTTCTCGTATTCCCATGTCAACCATGTAATCCTAGCCTTAATTCCATACATTGGTTTTCCAAGTGCATTTATAAATGTTCTCATGACCATATCAAATAAATTTTTTTCAACATGAATAACATTATGAAAATGTATGACATACGGACAATTCTATTATGGTAATTCAAAAATAATTGAACACTTTTCCAACTGGTTTTATAGTGTTTTTAGAAAACGGTTTACCAAAAGAAGTGCCCCCATATTTTAATTCTAAAAGAGTTTATTACCTCTTATTGGAGATGGTGTTGTAGGTTATTCTCAACATCCATCAAATGATGTCATCCAACATCAGTACATTTTCTGTTGGGTTTGAAATCTATGATGTCCTAGAAACATAGTTTTCGATGAATGTTTCATTTTAATTTTCTATGTACCTTGTTCGCAAATGGGACACCATTGAGTTCATTTAATGATGTATTGTAAAATAATTCTATAAGCATGAGAGTAATTTATCTTTCAATACAACATGGATATCAACATGAAATCTTCATTTCTATAAGCGTCATACCACATAACACCTGAATTCAATAATAATTTCAAATCTTCAATCGGTGGAGCTAAATAAACATCAATGTAATTACCTAGATGTTTTTATCCTAATATAAACATAAATAACATTATTTATTTTTGTTTCATGGATAACCACAATGGTAGGTTGTAATTTACCAACATAACATGCATTGTTATATTAGTGCTTCTTTGAAAACCAAAAGGATTCACTAAATCTGTAGAGAACTCAAGAAGATGGTTTCTTAGGTCATTTACAAATTCAAGATACTCATGATAAATTCTCTTCCACTAAGTAGAGTCATTCAAGTGATGTAGTTTCCCTTATTTAATTATTGTATCTTCATGACACATCAATTTCTCTACAATCTCCTCACATCCATATAAGAGTATAAACTGTTGAATTATTGAAAATTACCATAAAAATTTTGTAGGACCATATTCATATTTTTTTTGTATCGAGAAGAGCCACACATTGAGTATGTGATTTGTGATCCTTGAGAAATCACTACTGGAAAATGATCATATATACCCACGGTTTTTGAACCGTGGGTATAGACCCCAAAACCGTGGGTATAGGCTATACCCAAAGTTTTGGGAACCGTGGTCGTTGGTGGCATCGGTATAGGTCCATGACCTATACCCATGGTTCGAAAAACCATGGGTATATATTTTTTTTCCACCGTGTCAAAGCTTCATCCAACTTGTCAATGTATTATACCCACGATTTTAAAACCGCGGGAAAAAATAGTGAAAAAATGGCATAGCCAGGAAATGAACCTGCCACCTCCCGCAATCTGCACCTGGATTTCAACACTTCTCACCAGTTCTACTACGCCATATACAATAATATATATCTACAATTTTAAATATATATTAATCTCTGACCGTATTATGAAAAAAAGACACAGTGGGTTTCGAAACCGCGTTAGCTTGACAAACATCCAGCGCTTAACCAACCAACCTGCTCTGACTACACTAATATTTATCTATATTTATTTTAATCTATTAATTCATTTCTCTGTATTCAAAATAATAAAACCAGCAGGATTCGATACTGTGACCGATAGAACCAACCTGCAACGCTTCACCAACTAAGCCGCCGAACGAATATGCTTATATAATTCCATGAACCTAAATATATTAATTCAAACCGAGGTTTTTCCACCAAATTTTTTTTGTTTCCCACACATTTTTTTATTGCAGCCTTAATGTGGGAATGTTATCACCACGGTTTTAAAAACTGTGGGTATATGCCTTCTAAAAAAATATTTAACCCCACAGTTTGACAAAATCGTGGGTATAGGCCTTCGAAAATACTCTATCCCCGCGGTTTTGGAAAAACTGTGGGGATAGACCTTCAAATAAACACCTATACCCAGGGTTTTGTGGAAAACTGTGGGTATAGGTTCCCACTCTATAAATATACCCATGGTTTTCTGAAACCGTGGGTATAGGGCTATTTTCCAGTAGTGAATAGTATACAATAATTTTGGTAGGCATTTACTCTTTCAGAGATCATGCACATCGAGCGTAGCATTTTTTGGCATCGTATATTTGGCTCGATATCTCATTATCTTTTGAGAGAATTTCATTCAAGATATCAAGTAGTTTTGTAAAACTAGAGTCACTCCATCCTTTTACTTCTTTAAAATTATATAGATTTAGTATGGATGACAATGCTCTATATTTAGAGTAGCCAACATACAATGGCGTCTTTTCACAACTCTTTAACTTCTCAATAAATTTTGAGATATCATGAAGTTCATCATCAACTGTCATTGGCATTTCCTCAATACGATATTCATTATAATTGAAATCTAGAATCACATCCTTGATACAATCTTATTCATTTCTTATACTTGTAATCATACCAGATGATCCATAAAATGATGTGTTATCCTAGCCAAAAGCTATATTTGTGTTTTCCCCAGGTTTATTCCAATATTTATAAGTTCGATCAATTTCAGGACAGATCAAGTGGTCTTCTAACTTCTCTAGACTAATTTCTCTTGAATAACAATAGTGTAAACATGGAAAAGGGATTTGAGAAGGGTTATATGCCTGAAATTTGGAAACCTAGATGAATAATTTCACTCCATCTTCATACTCTTTTGTCAGACGATTGACATCCATTCTTTCTTTATTCATATCCATCCTATTTGATTCGTTAATATTAATATTTAAAAAAATAAATACACAAATACATTCACAATTTGAAAACAAACAAAATTATTAAAAATGAAATTCATCTTTCTCATTTTAAATCGTTTCCATAAATTACAAAAAATGTTCTCTAATTTTTCTTAAATAAATCAACCACATCTCAAACATTTCAAATTAAATAAATTATTTCTTTCAATGAAATCATCACACATGGATTCCAAAATTAATGCATTTCTGAAAATTCCCTTTTAATTTCAATACAAAAAATTCCTCGTAAAAATGAAAAGACAGGAGGAACAATATTTAACACATTTTAGATCCATTAAAAACATTTCATTCCCTCATAAGTTTGGTTTTAAAATCCACTCACTCAATAAAATCTCATTATCCATTAAAAAAATTCTTTTCCAAACACAAAAAAATATTTTACATACAAAAATAGGATATTAAAGAAAACAAACCTGAATTGGTAAATAATTTACTATTAAAGTTTAAATGATTAGGGAAAATAGTATAAAAGTGAAATTTATGGCTAGTTCAAAGACATGAAATCAATGAATCAATAAATATCCCACATGAACATGAATCTGGCCACATATAGTTCTATAAAATGGAACACAGGCATAGATTGGGATCATACGAAAGGGGAATATAATTGTTCAAGTTCACAAGATGGCCAAGTATTTCAAAGATCTTATCAAGGATGATCTGAATATGAAGGTAATTGCCCATCATTGAGAGTTATATTGGGTTCTTAAATCCAACATGATATGGAGATGACTATTGTGGTTCTCAGAAATCTCTAAATCCTTTTAAAACTGCTCCAACTCTTTAAAAAACAAATCGTGGTACAAATATAGAAACCTATAAGAAACATTATAATTGACATGAATCATCTTTCAATGAATTTATATCTTTGCATAAATCAATCTGAATCCAATAAAATCGGTCATCATTCGTTATTCTTCCACAAACGTTCCTTTATATCGAACATCATCAATTAATGTCAAAAAATATCTTATTCAACATTACCATAATTCATAGAGAGGAGTATATAATTAACCACTAATAATATATGAGACTATTCTAAGTCTTGGAAAATGGAATTAATAAATATTGCAATTTCCACTTGCAATCTAGATCAAATAACTCTGTTTTTCTAGAAATCATGGATTACATATCTCCCAAAATTAGTGTTCCACGAATAATAAAAATTTATATGCCCAAATAATATCTTAATGAACCAATAATTATGACTGTTTGGAACTAACATTCTGGTGGCAGGGATGACGTGGGCAACGTCAGCAGCAGTGGGGCCAGTGGCGGCGACGAACATAGGGACAACCGAGGCAGAGGTTGGGATTACATCGAAGGGTGTGGGGGAAGCGGAGGTGGAGGTAGTAGAAAAGGGGGTGGGGGAAGTGGAGGCATAAGTGGGGGGTGGAGGCAGCATAGGTGGAAGCAGAGGCAGAGGTAGCTGATGCAGTGGAGGAGGGGCAGGGACGGAGGCAGTCGAGGCGGAGGTAGAGGCAGAGGTGGCTGAGGCAGTGGTGGCAGAGGTAGTGGTGGGGGAAGAGGTGGTGAAGGCGGAGGTGGAGGCGGAGGTGGAAGAGGCAGAGGGGTAGGTGGGGGTAGAGGTGAGGACAGTGGATGTGGGGGCAACAGAGAAGGGGGCAGCAGTAGCAGAGGCGGAGGAGGAAGAGGCGGAGGTGGGAGTGGTGGAGGAGGTAGAGCTCGACTTCTGCGAAAGTTTGAGGCTCGATTGGAAAGTTGATCATTGGGGTTCAATTTATAATAATAAAGGATTTCCTCATCACTTTTTTAAATGCACTGATAAATGCTGATATTATAAGCGCTAAAATATAAATCACTGATAAAACTTAACATTATCAACGCTTTTCTTAGCATTGATAAAGGTACCCATTTATCATCATTAAAAAAGAACTGCTAAAAGAATTCCTATATTAGAGCTAAAAAATATAGCATATATATGTCTCGTCATTTTTAGTGTTGTTTTAGAGCTGATAAATGGTTATGTTTACCAGAAACGTTCATGTACCGAGTGAGACCGACCCAACAAATTATTGAATAAAATAAATGTACAGCAGATACAAAGAACCAGACATTAGAAATGTCACCAAAAATGAATGTGACCAGCCCAACACAAAAATAATAAAAGATCACAAGACCCAAATAAAAGGCACAAGGCACACATAAAATTGATGAAAGGCCCACAAACACAACATTGTCAATGCAGCAATGACCCGACAGACAGTTTCTGACTCCAAGGATCTCACGCACCTGACCGCATCAATAAGCGATGTTCGCATCGAGGATGTTGTTGTCCCCATTAGTATAAATACTCACATGATGGAGGACGTCCCTCATTCCCATCATCAGAGGTGTTAGTAACACATCATCAGACGGATAATTCACTGTTAATGTCTCATACCACCGACAACTCATTGTACTCGAGATCTTCACCCCAATCAATGTCTCATACCACCGAAGGGTGTCCTGCAAACGCCGACCAATCAACTTGTGAGATATCCAACCAATAAAGAAAAACCACAGGATGAAAGAAAAAAATGCTCGAACACATCCTCGAGGATTGTAGGCCCAAATCCATCTACTGGTCGGTTAGGCCAAAAATCCATACCACATAGTCGACCCGCCCAGCATCCTGTCGGTGACCAGACCCAAATCAATTTCCAGCTTTTCTTTTCGCATACGTCGTGTCTGTTGGCATTCCCGCATCCCGAGTGAAGCTAGGTCATTGCAACATGCAAAGTCGCAAACACCCGGGTCGTCCGCCCATGAAACTGGGAATGAACCACCACGAAACCAGCTGGAACACCGAGAGTGTCGCGCCGTCAATATCTCCTTCCACCGAGATCCCAGATCTGACCCGATACAGCGTGCCACCGGCTTGATCCCCTCCCTCATCATCAAAGGAGCCCCAAACGAGCCCTCCTACAGCCATTTTGCGATATGCGATGTCGAATGAGATCCACTCCAGACCACCATCAGCCGGATCTCCAATGGTGCCGCCAACAAGTCTATGACCACCCCGCATTCGCATCAGGTTGCTGTCCATGCCTGTGGGAGGGGCTCAAGTGGGGTCTTTGTTGACCACCACAGTAAATACATCCACAACCCACCGTGTGTCTCCACATCCGCCCAGGATCCCCATTCAAATCCGGTCTTCCCAACAATGTTTGATGTGGTGCCTCTGAACCAATCTTCACATCTACGGTGAATTCATCACCTCCCTCCTGAACTTCAATGCAAGAAATAGTCAGGCCATTAGATTTTCGACATGACTGATGATTTCATCATCTCAACCTATGGAGATTGGATCCAACTGGTGTGTGTTCTGGAGATGCGCTCGGTTTGAATGTGCATCGATCAGGATTGCTTGAATCTAGTGTGGATGTGTGTCGACCATCATCATCGATTGATTTGCATATATCTACTGCAGATGTTGGTGTCAGATCAACATGAGAACATTTAAGGATTCTGGTTTTGGGAAAATTCTCCAAAAGGGATCTGTGGCACAGGTTGAGGATAATCCAATGGCTTTCGTTTAGCGGATTGAAATGGGAAAACATCTCTGACCGCACATCTCATTTTTTGTAAGGGTGAAAAGCCATGGAAGTTTGGTGATTTGATCCGTCATATTTCTTCCTTATGGGGATTATCCGGTTGGAGGTTTGTTTCCCTTCATAGGGGTTTTTTCAATGCAATTTTTCATTAGTTGAAGAGATGAATCGTGTGTAGAGCATTGTTTCTCTGATTTTAAACCCTGGTTGGCTACATTTTCATGAGTAGTCGATGGAATTCATTGTTTCACAAGCGAGGAACATGTATGAGTAGGTTTGGATTCGTCTTCAAAGACTCTACTTGGTCCCCTTGCACCAAACGATTATTCATGATATTGCTCACACAGTTGGGACTCCTATTCAAGTTGATAAGGAGACGAAGCAGGTGCACTTTGGTCAATTTTCTATGTTTTTGTTGGAGGTTGAACTTCACTCCAACATGATTGAAAATGTTTTTCTTTTCACTCCTATAGATGATATTTACAATGATGTTTAGTTTGAAATGAAAACGTTTTTTGTGTTTTTTGTTTGGTTTTTGGTCACATGTCAGATTCTTGTGGATAGAAAACATCCTGTGAGAAGTGTGGAATGAAGGGGAAACTTGCGGCTCAATGTTGAAGGAATGTTAATACGAAGGGAACAACCTTGTCAATGCCCCCTGATCATACTGGGACTGTGTTCAGTGGTGATCTACGAGTTTCTAAAAAAGGCCACTTGCGGTATGACAAGGGGCTTGTGGATTCGTAACATCTTGTTGGGGGTAAGTAATGACCCTTCTTAGTGGGAAGATAATGTAGAGATGCAAGATGATCAAGAAGTGATACAGAAGGTTGACAAGAACTTTGTTGGATAGTCCCTCTTTTTTAGGGATTATTTAATCTTCAATGTATATATTTCTAATGTTGGGACTCTGGATCATGGTAAGGCTGGTGTGCGGGGGAGTGGTGGGCACTATGATCATGTGCATGACAAGATGGGTTCTTCCGAGCAAGTGTTTGGACATAGCTCCCCATGGGTACTGTCCAGGGTTTTGAGGATCCTCTAGTGACTTCATATCACAATATCACTTTTGGGTTCAAAGAATGACCCGGACAGCAAAGAACCTGAGCATATTGATCATGTTGTTGATTCCCATAATTTGGAGCAGCATGAAGATGCTATTCAAGCTGAAGTGGACAAGAAATTGACCCTTGAACATGCCTTGAATTCCTCTAGAAGGAAGGGTAAATCTATTTTAACTACATCTGATTCGGGCCAATCCCCTCTGCTTTTGGAGAGGGAAGATCCAGGAGGGGCTCAGAATCAAGGTAAGGCATAACAACGGGGTCTCCATCCAAAAAATCGTGGATGAGGATGTGGTCGTGATGATTGCGCTGGTGGGCATGGCCATGTGTCCAACATACCATCTATGAGGCTCACTCTAGAGAAAAAAAAACGCTTAGGGAGAAGTACTATGTTCTCTTCAATCAATGTAACTCACAGTGAGAGTGGGAATCTGCTGATGATGGTGATGATTCATGTCATGATAACAATCCTGCTATGGATGTGTAGTATTCTTATTTGGATGAGGGCTTGTCCTTGTTTGACACTATTCACCCTCTTTTCTCTTTTCTCTGTCATTTTTACTTTTCTAATAATTTTTTGGAGTGTGCTCGCTGTCTCCTGAACCATTTGACTACTATAAATATATAAATTTCTTGTTATAATTACAAATAAATTTAAATTTACATAAATAATTATAAAAGTATAATAAATATATATATTAAATATATATTTATAAATATAAACAAATATTTATAAATAAATTCATATATTTATAATTATAATTAAAAAAAATATAGATATATTAAAATGAACATAAAATTATAATTATAAACAAATATATTGAAATACATTACAATATAATTGTTTTCCATTTATCAAAACAAAAATAAAACCAAATTACATTATACAACAAATAAGGATTAAAACTTTTTCAATTCAATTAAAAATCATTGAAAAGTTCAATTAGTAATTAAACACTTTTGAAACATGAGATGATGATACTTTCTTTAATGAAAATAATAAAAAACATATATTTATAAATATATTTATTTAATTGTATATATTTATAACATTATATTTATAATAAAAATATTTATTATAATTTTATAATTATTTACACACACATATATATATATATATATATATATTTATAATTGTAATATTAAGTTAATATATTTATAAATATTTGTATATAATTATAAATAAATAAATATTTATTTATAATTGATGTATCTATTGTAATTTTATAAATATTTAAATATATATATAGTTATAGTTATAATTATAATTAAATATATTTAAAAATTATTTAAATATAACTAAAAATTTATAATTATAAATAAAATAAATATATTTAGAACGTAAATAAATTTATTGTAATTTTATTAGTATTTATGAGAACATATATAATAGATTTGTGGGTATAACATGAATGAGTCACATAAAAAAACATGTCATCACATATATGGACAACACGAATAGTAAAGAGAGTGTAATGTATAGATGAACATTAATGATGAATACATAACATATGAACATCAATTATACTCAAACATCAATATATTTATCGACCAAATTCATTGGAAACTTATATATATTTAAATATAAACTTTTAAAATATATATATTTATAATTAAAATTATAAATATACGTCAGAAACCAAGTCGGGTCGCCATCTGACCCGGCATCCGACCCGTTCTGTGGCTTGGCTCGAAGGGCGTTCCCGATCCCCACGGGCAGGCACAAGTGCCCGGGTACAAAAAATAAAACATGGGAACGATTTACCCGAATAAACAAATACAAAACAAAAAACAAGATGAATAAATTGAAACTAAAAACAGACAACCAAACAGACCCTTATACCAAGTTCAAATTAATAGTTTACAACTTGAACTAAAAACCCAAAAGAAACTACATCAAAGGAAAACCAAAACTCCAACACAAATCTCCATCCGACATGAGGAGTCACATCCCCAAGCTACCACCACCAAACCAAAACGAGGATACCACTAACAACCCAAACCACAAATGCTATACTTAATGCCTCAACCTGGAATGAAATAAAAAACAGAATCTATATACACCCAAAGGTGTATGTAGTGTGTGAGCTAAAAGCCCAGTAGGATGCCACCGAGAAAAGGTTCCACGTACAATTTTTAAATGACAAATACGTTTGTAATTTTAATTAAAGAAAAGAACTAAAAGCTTGAACAACTATAGAGAAAACAGGTTTAAAGAAAGCAATTTTAAAAAGGAACAACTTAAATTAAAACACACACACCCTTACTTTTTGAAATAACCCATGTGTCACACTGATGAGCATAAAGTAAAAAATGAGCAATAATATGAGAGAGACCTCGTTGGTGTTAGCTAGCTTGGGGCCCTAGATCTTTGTGTCTCAGTGAAACGTGGCTTAGAAGGCCACGTCCCTCAGAAAATGCAACTTAGAAGGCCATGACCCTCAAAAAACGTGGCTTAGAAGGACACAAACATCAGAAAAGCATATGCTTAGTTAGTGTTGCAATTGTCAGTCATGCCAGTGAAACTAGGTCAAGTATCCTCCGGAACACTAGCCCACTAGTCTAGTCCACCCTCCTAGCGACCCGGGCTTCCCGGTTTGTGCTCAAACTAGTTTCAAGTTCATGTCACATGTCATATTTATGCACCCAAATAAAACAAGACACCACACATGCCAAAAAACTACTACTCTCACTCAGAAATACCATTTTGAAAGAATAAGCACACTGAAAATATTTTAAAACTAAATATGAACTACATACAAAACCAAATAAAACTACTGTCTGGTCAATGAAAACACTTTATAGTCAAACAAACCATTAAAAGAATTTATTAAACAATTTCAACATATGTTGCACGACTTTAAACACCAAAAACCCTTACACAATGCAATCAAATAAAAATTTTCAACCTTAATAATTATTTAAATAAACATTTAGAATTTTTTTATAAATAAATTTAAAAGAGAATAACACCACCTCACACACCAAACCAACCCACACTTAAAAAAAGAAGGGCCATTTCTATGGTTAAACAAGCCATCAGAAAAATTTTCAAAACCTTTTCAGGATATGCCACATGACATTAAACACAAAAAACTCACTCAAATATTCATTCATGACAAAACACAAAAAGACGCTACACCAAAACATCATTTACTCCCTTTGCACATCCTAACAAAATCAACTGCACAACTTATGAAACACTAGAAAGTAGTTCAACATGGATTTTCATAGCAACATACTCATTACATATTAACACACTAATAAAAACATTAAGACATACTAAACCTCAAGTAAAAAATTAAATGTGCACCAAACAAACTGATTAGTAAACATAATAAATTAATTAATTAAGAAAATGAACTTAACAATTAATACACATACACGTAACCACCTACCTCAGTGTAGATCGCGTTCAAAAAAATTGTGTGCACGGTTCATCGCACTTCCAAATCACCTTAGGAAACACAAATAAGCCGTAAAATTAAATAATCGAATCCATCACACCGTAATGGAACCAAACACAGAACTGAAACCTCAATAAAGATCCTATTCAAGGTGTGAAGAAATTACTGGAGGAAGGCCCATTTATCGGAGGAGGTCGGGACGCCGGTGAGGGGGTTCGGCCATCGAAGGGAGGCACGCAGCGGTTTTAAAATGGAAGGATGGGCTATGTGTGGTGGTCTGGATGGTTCGGCCGAGAGGGAGGTGATGGTGGTGCGACATTGCGCGGCTGCCCGGAGAAGGGGGGAGGGTTTGGCCTGATGCAGAGGAGGAGGAAGGCGAGGTCATGCTGGGCGGTGGATTAGGTGCACCGTAGGAGGCCGGAGGGGCTGTGCCGGATAAGAGCAGGAGGGAGACAGATCGTTGCTAGATGGGAATAGGAGGGGCAGGTCATTCGGTGTAGCCGGAAGGGGAGAGGGGAGGGAGGTCCGATTAGAAAAGAGGGAGCAGGGAAAAAACTTTCGGCGCGCTAGGGTTGAGGGGAGGTCCGCTATGAAAAAAAACCAGGGGAGGAAGGGGTTCCACACAGGGAGAATGGGAGCGCGCAAGAGAGATTGAGGAAAAAAAGAAAAAAAGAAAGAAAAGAGAGGGAGACAGAAATGGAGAGGGGGAAAATAAAAGAGAGAAAAGAAAATAAAGAATAAAAAGAAAATAAGAATTAACTAAGACAAGAAGAAATAAACAATAAAAAAAGGACAAAATAAAATTCCAATTAATGGAAAAAAAATTAATGTTAAAAATAAAAGTAAAAATAATAAAACCAAAATAATAAAAACATCCAAATTAAAGTATTAATTGAAATAATAATAATAATAATAACCTAATTAGAACATTAACTTAAATAATAATAATACTAGTAATAAAACTAAAATAATAAAACTAGCTACAAAGTAATTGCATTAACTACTGAGTCTGGACACCATTCACAGACGCGTGCATGGTCCCGACATAGTCGCGCGCGCAAACAATAAAACATTTAATAATAAAACATTCTCTAATTAATAATGGACACTATATACGACCGCGCGTATGACCGTACACCTGTGCATGACACCAAATTTCCTTTAAAGTAAAACCAGCTCAACTTATTAATTACTCACGCTCCGAGAAGGCTGTACGGTGGTCTAGTGAAGCCACACAGCTTCAACCATGCCTTGCGTGCATGTCAAACATTACCATGCCACACCATTCATTTATCAACAAAACACAAAAACAGAAGTCAGGTCTGGCCCGCACCTCAACAAAGAAACTATAAAAGTCAAATAAAAATTATAAAAAAAATTACTACGGATGTTCGGGTGTGAAAATTCTCCCCACCATGACACTTTCTACCAGCATAAAGTCCCAAAAGACTTGGTCATCCCATGATTCCAAGCAAGACCGTGATGACACTTTAGAAAAAATATCAATCACTTGAAGACCGTGCATTCAAAATCCCCATGACCTAAAACATCAAAGATCTCCAAACTAGGATCACCAAGTGAAATAACCAACAACAAGGAATTCACCTAAAAGAGAAGTAAAACATGGAACACCCTGACCCCTGACTTAGGGATCACCGTGCCCACTCAAGATGTCCAAGAACACTCGTCAAGTGACCCACAACCCATGCTAACCATTTTGCATGGTCGAGGTCGGGTGAAGCAGATGTAAGAGGTTTCCCCACCAAGCACACTTTGAAGACAATGTTTTTTTCCCATAAGTTCGTCCTATGGGGGTCTCCCCACCATATTAGGATTCATGTCAAATATTAGTTCTACATACCATGATGACTCCCAACCCAGACAACCTCTAACAATGGATTGACCCTCCAAACTCCACAAGTTTAACCAACCCACACAAGAGGAGACGTCGTTGAGACCCGTAGTGGGTTTCCCCACAATTTTAGAATTTGCCTAAAACCACGGCACCGACATGGGAATTCCAAGTTTACTTTGATAAAAATAGACTGAACCCTTCATCACAAACCCACCAACACAGGTCGTCCTGCATGGATGATTCCTACACTAGAAAAAATATTTCCCAATGAGATGGATTTGATAGTAGAAACCCTTAACCAGGAGGAAAACCAGACAGGTGCGCGTCAATTCCACAAGACATGAGCATCTCCAAGACGAGTACATTTCTGATCCATAACCGACTATAGGAAGGTTCACGGAGCACGCCCGCAGGCTTTACAAGAATACTGATTCTCTAAACCTCTTTAAGGCCCAAGAGTAACTCCCAAAAACTAAGACTGCAACAAGGATACACGACCTTCATACCCATCACAAAAAAAATGAATCCTTCAGAGGCGACACTGCAATAAGGAAATTTAAGTTTTCCCCATCCTGTCACTGTAGACTTAAGTTGGGCCAAGCTCATCCCACGCCCGATGAGTTTTGACTATGTTCAAGCTTCACCCAGAGACCTATGGTTGGGGCTCTGATTTCTAAAGCATCCACCACCTCATAGTCATAAGCTGGACACCTCTAAATGGAACTTCCACCACTATAAATGAAAATTACCTACTTCTCCTTGTGTCTGAAGCAGCCACTCCGTCAACATCACAACTAAGAATTGCAGCGAACGACATAGAGTGTCCGACTGACCGCACTAATGATATGAAATTGAGTTGTCTGTCAAACACATGGCGCAAACTGACGAAAGGAGAACTCTAAGAACAAGCCCCTTTGGTTCACCCCCCTCATCGGATGAGGGACCTACAATCCCCATAATGTGAGAAATACCATAGCCATTACGAGTTTTAAACCGATTACTCCACACTACTTCTGGGGAACATGAAACTAACTCATCAAGAAGGTCAACAAACCTCAACCTCCACCAGTTGATGGGATGATCACCTATGGGATCCACCACTTTCTCTCGTATTCACTTCCTTAGGTACATCCATGGAAAGATGTTAGTCTTGAGGATCGCTCATGACATCCCCATTAACAACTAAAACAGAACAATCCATGTTCACCAATCTAGTCTTGCTCCACCAGGCATACCCGAGACAACTTACACCCACACAAATTTTGGAGTTCCTAAAAAACTGGAGACACATACAACTTTCCTAAAGCATTTAACGATATCCAAATGACCTCAACATCTACTAACAATGGACAGCACCGAGCAGAACACAACTCTGCTACTCCACTGGGAGTCTGGGCTGAGCCAAGAACCAAGAAACCTACTGGAAACCCATGAGACATTTCAAGGGGGCATATCCAGAATAAGAAACAAAAAATAGTCTTCTACAAATCCAAACACATCACAAAACAAATATCCACACCTATGACACAATTCCTGTAATTACAATTTGAAAGATCAATACATTCTTAAATAATAACACCTGCTTGAAAAACCAAGAAATATACAATAAATCCCAACAACTCTTTTGAACTCATTGCTTTCACCCTAGACTCAAAACCATTTCCCAATTTCAAAAATCATTTAGGCACAAAAACCCATTTTAGAGAAAAACCCAATTTTTCTGAAAGAAAGAAGCAACCTTAAAAATCAATCAATCACCACTGATATTCCATGGTTCATCACAAATATGAATCTTTGTGCCACTCAGGCACCCATCCACATGATCCAAAAAATGTCCATTAATCACATCCACATGCACATGTGGGAACCCATAGGAATACCACTAGAAAGTAACACAACTACTCCACTTTCGAAACAAAATATTCTCAATATCTGAATTTGTTTTCCTTCCAAAACCATTTCAAAAATTCAAGGCAAATTTCCAGAAGGCATTCCATTTATAAAACAATCGACTTTAATTTCAGATAACCCAAGACGTTATTTTTGTAATTCAACTTCGAGAAATTAAGCGCCAATTTCCAGAAACATGGTTAAAAAGAACACACCCCAAGAATCATGTCAAACTCGCAGCAAGAGAAAAATAAGTGCAACCCCAAGGGTCTCCTTTTAAAAGAAAACTCTTTCACTCTAACCCAAAACTGAAGCAAGACATCATGAACAGAAAAGAACCTGGATGGAGGACTAGTGGTCATTCCTAACCTAGCTACATGGTTTAGCAGACCATGCCTTAGGCAAGCACCAACCAATTGGAGTGTCGAATCATACTCTCAGGCATCACATGGGTCGCTACTCTATGTGAGACCATTCGCAGCACCGATTTACTCCTACTGTCATCCCCCATCCACATAGACCAAAGCTAAAACATAAATCCCGAACTACCCCTAGTCATTCGAGGGTCGGAATGAGTAAGAGTTCGCGACACTCTTTTCACACCTACCACTCACGTACCGAAACTCCTATCTATGATATACATGACACCCCAAATAACTAGAAAAAAAACCTCCTCTGATACCATTTTTTCTCAAACCAAGCTGGGCCTCAATCCGACCTTGTGTCCGACCTGGTCTGTGGCATGGCCCGAAGGGCATTCCTAATTCCCACTGGCTGACACAAGTGCTCGGGTACCAAAAATAAATCTTGGGAATGATTTACCCCAATAAATAAATATGAAACAAACAAAAAGATGAATAAATTGAAACTAAAAATAGACAACCAAACAAACCCTTATACCAAATTCAAATTTAATGTTGAAAACATGAACTAAAAACCCAAAAGAAACTACATCAAAGGAAAACCAAAACTCCCACACAAATCTCCATGCGACATGAGGAGTCACATCCCCAAGCCACCGCCACCAAACCAACATGAGGATACCACTGACAACCCGAACCACCAATGCTATGCTCAATGCATCAACCTAGAAAGAAATAAAAACATAATCTATATACACCCAAAGGTGTATGTAGGGTGTGAGCTAAAACCCCAGTAGGATGCCAACGAGAAAAGGTTCCCCACACAATTATTAAATGAAAAATACATTTGATATTTTAATTAAATAAAATAACTAAAATAATGAACAACTTTAGAGAAAATAGGTTTAAAGAAATCAGTTTTAAAAAGGAACAACTTAAATTAAAACACACACACCCTTTCTTTTTTAAATAACCCATGTTTCACACTGATGAGCATAAAGTAACCCATGAGAACTAATATGGGAGAGGCCTCGTGGGTGTTAGCTAGACTGGGCCCCTAGATCTTCATGTCTCGGTGAAACGTGGCTTAGAAGGCCACATCCCTCAGAAAACGTGGATTAGAAGGGTACGAACCTCAGAAAACATGGCTTAGAAGACCACGACCCTAAAAAAATCACATGTTTAGTTAGTGTTGCAATCGTCAGTCCTGCCAGTGAAACCGTGTCGAGTAACCTCTGGAACACTATCCCACTAGTCTAGTACACCCCTAGCTACCTGGGCTTCCCAGGCTGTGCTCAAACAAGTTTCAAGTTCATGTCACATGTCATATTTATGCACCCCAATAAAACAAGACCCCACACATGCCCAAACCACTAATATCAATCAGAAATACCATTTTGAAAGTATACGCACACCGAAAATATTTTAAAACTAAATCTGCACTACTTAAAAAACCAAATAAAACTTTTGTGTGGTCAATGAAAACACTTTCATAGTCAAAAAATCCATTACAAGAATTTATTAAACAATTTCAACATATGTCGCACGAATTTAAACACTGAAAACCTTCACACAATGCAACCAAATTAAAATTTTCATCCTTAATAATTATTTAAATAAACATTTATAATTGTTTTATAAATAAATTTTAAAGATCATAACACCACCTCACACACCAAACCAACCCACAGTTAAACAAAAGAAGATACATTTCTATGGTAAAACAAGCCATCAGAAAAATTTACAAAACCTTTTCAGGATACGCTGCATGACTTTAAACACCAAAAAATCACTCAAATATTCATTCATGACAAAAATCATATAAACGCAACACCAAAACATCATTCTCTCCCTCAAAAAAAATAAACTACACAACTTATGAAACCCTATAAAGCAGTTCGACATGGGTTTTCACAGCAACATACTCATTACATATTAACACACTAATAAACACATTAAAACATACTAAACCTCAAGTAAAAAAAACTAATATTTCACCAGAAAAATGGATTAGTATACATATTAAATTTATTAATTAAGAAAATGAACTTAACAATTGATACTCATATGTAGAACCACCTACCTTGGTGTAGACCACCTTCACAAAAATGGTGTGCGAGGTCCATCGCACTTCTACATCACCTTAAACAATAAAAATAAACCCTAAAATTAAATAATTGAATCCATCACAGCGTAATGGAACCAAACACAGAACTGAAACCTCAATAAAGATCCTATGCAAGGTGGGAAGAAATTATCGGAGGAAGTCTCGTTCGTTGGAGGAGGCCGAGATGCCGGTGAGGAGGTAGGGTCGTCGAAGGTAGGCACGCATCGGTCTTAAAATTGAAGGATGGGTTGTGTGTGGTGGTCCAGATGGTTCGACCGAGAGGGAGGTGATGGTGGTGCGGCATTACATGGCTACTCAGAGAAGGGAGGAGGGTTCAGTCTGATGCGGAGGAGGTGGTAGGCAAGTCCACACTGGGCGGTGGAATGGGTGCACCGGAGGAGGCTGGAGGGGCTTTGCCGGATAACAGCAGGAGGGCGACGGAGCGTCGCTAGATGGGAATAGGAGGGGTGGGTCATTCGGTGTAGTTGGACGGGGAGAGGGGAGGGAGGTCCGGTGAGAAAGGAGAGAGGAGGGAAAAAATTTGCGGCATGCTAGGGTTGAGGGGAGGTCCGCTACAAAAAAACCAGGAGAGGAAAGAGTTCCGCCCGGGGAGAAGGGGAGTGCGCAAGAGATATGGAGGAAAAAAATATGAAAAAAAGAAATAAAATAGATGGAGAGATAAATGGAGAGGGTAAAAAATAAAAGAGAGAAAGGAAAATAAATAATAAAAATAAAATAAGAATTAAATAAGACAAGAAGAAATAAACAATAAAAAAAAAGAACAAAACAAAATTCTAATTAATAGCAACAAATTTTAATGCTAAAAATAAAACTAAAAATAATAAAACCAACATAATAAAAACGTCCAAATTAATGTATTAAATGAAATAATAATAATAATAATAACCAAATTGGAACTTTAACTTAAATAATAATAATACTAGTAATAAAACTAAAATAATAAAACCAGCTGCAAAGCAATTGCATTAACTACTGAGTCTGGACACCGTGCACAGACGCGTGTATGGTTGCGACATAGTCACACGCCCAAATAATAAAAAATTTAAAAATAAAAATTTCTCTAATTAAGGATGAACACTACACATGACCGCGCGTATGACCGTGCACCCGTGCATGACACCAAATTTCCTTTAAAGTAAAACCAGCTCAACTTATTAATTACTCACGCACCGAGCAGGCTGTATGGTGGTCTGGTGAAGCCACATATCTTTGACCATGCCTTGCGCGCATGTCGAACTTTTCCATACCACAACGCTCATTTATCAACAAAACACAAAAAAAAGTCAGGTCTGAACCGCACCTCCACAATGAAAATATAAATCCAAATAAAAATTATAAAAAAATTACTACGAATGTCCGGGTGTGACAATATATATATTTAAAAATAATTTATATATAAATATACATATATAACTATAAATATATAATTATAAATATATAATTAGAAATAAATAATTTTTAATATATAAAAATAAATACATAAATACATAACTATAAATATAATAAATATATTTATTATTTCATAAAATTTATTAGAATTTTATAATTATTTAAATATATATTCATTTAATTATAATTTTATAAATACTATTCAATATATATATATATATATTTTAATTATTAAAAACTATATATTAATTATAAAATTGAATTTTTTAATTAATGAATATTAATAAAAATTAATTTTGAATATCTATATACTAATATTATATAAATAAATAATATTATTTGTTAAAAACTTTTATCAGCTCTAATAATAGCGTTGATAAATCGATAATTTATCTGCACTTTTAACTCGCACTGATAATGGTCCCCATTTTATCAATGGGGTTTTCATAACGCTGATAAAGTTCGGAGCTTTTCTTGTGACAATCTGTGGTAGTGCTCATATCACTTGGCCTCCCACCCTCCCTGATTCACTGCAAGCCTTGTTCTCCCCTCACCCGAGCATTAACCGACTCTTTTCTCCTCCCAAATTCCCTCATAATTTCATGATTTTTTATTCTAATCTTCATCGACATCATATTGGTGTCTTGCAAATTCTTCTTATCTTTTGTATATATTTTTTTCATTTTTATTTTTTGGAAAATAAATGTGATTGTAATATATATTTATATTTTATTTTAATTTATTTATCCACTACTTTTACATAAATCTAATACAATTTTGAGCAATATATATTAAATGATTATGTAATTAATTAATGTAGTATTTTTTTGTTTTAATAATTTATTAGTGGGTTCATTTATGTCATGTGATTATATATGATAATTAATGAGTTACCTTTACATAGATCACTATACCCTTGCATAGCCCTCAACTTTTTATTGTTTCCTTTACCTAGGTGATTGTACTCTTACACACCATTACACAGGTATTCCAAATCATGAATGACCCTTATATATATTCTTCAATGGTCTACTCCTACCCTTACACATGGGTAAGGAACATACCAATTGAAGAGATAGTTGACACCACTAGCAATCCATTTCTTCAAATTTCTCTACAACGAATCATTTTTTAAGTGAGGCTATGTAGGTTTTAGGAGAGAATATTTATCTCCCCTGATCTTTTGAACCTCTAGAGACCACATGTTGAAACCTACTTTGTTGGTAGAATTATTTTTCCATGTAGCATCTGAGTATGTTCAAAATCACTCTGATGATACCAACATGTTAGTTTATAATAAATCACCTAAAAAGTTTTCCAAATACCTGAAATTTATTAGTAAAACTAAAGCATTTATTTGAAACATGAAGCACCTCAAAATAAGCTTAAAATCCATTGTATCTTTAATATTTTAGTAGGTTCATATATATTTCTGCCTGTATGGTCAAATTCGCAATGTTCTATACTTGATCCATCATTTTTGAAATTTTAGATTTATCTAGAAATTTCATTTAATCATTCACTATTGTATTTTAAATACTCCTTTTAATGCACACATGGTGAATACCCCCATGTGTTGTATTTTCCCCTTCATCCTACATCACTCAATTTATCATATTTATCAATAAATTAAAAGGGGATAAGGGTACCAATGTCATCCTCTTGTCAATGACGGTGGTTTTTCAAGATGAACCGACTCATTTTTTATACTCATACTTCAACCCTTTATAGTGATTTTTTTTACAAAACCACTTGTGATGATTCCACATAAAATGTTCTCTCTGAGATTCTTCATCCTTCTTGGATTGGGTTCCTTCATAATTATGAGACCAATCCCACCTATACTTGTATCTTATTGTGATAAATTTTTCATGCAACCTTCAACACGTTACCTCTATTAATGGAGGTATATTCCACCAAAATTGACCTCTTTCCTTGTGGAGTGATATGTGAGATCATTAAGGATTAATTTTTAATTTTCCATTTCATTGATATCTATAAGAGTCTGTTCATAATTATTCTTCTTTATTGAATAATTATATAAGGGAAATTAATTCACAATTTTTTCTCACTCTATGTGTATGTAGACCCAATTTACATTGATTTTGGCAGTTGAAAGAATCAGTTTGACTTAGTGGATGATCATTTGAAATTATTCAATCTTATGGTAGGAGATATGTGATACATTTTTTCTTTCCAATTACAGATGTGTAAAATTTTCTATCAAATTTTGCATTTTATTTAATATATCATAAAACATTGAGCATTCATCCCCTTTATTACATTCTGGATATATTTTTATAAATAATAGTTTCAATTATATTATTTTTGTATGATTATTTATTTTTATATCAATTATAGAAGAATTTACATGATATTATTATACAATGTTTTGTGGTTTTGATGTTGGGTCACACATTGTTGTTATTATTGAGTAACTTTTTTCATCATAAAGACTAGTGTACATTTCCTTATTTTGATCATTATAAAGCATATTGAATAAAATAAAAGGGAGATATATTATGTCATTGATTGATGGATGTGTGAGCTAGGGTTTCCTCTTTCGGTTCCCTTAGTGAGTATAATAATTGTAATATTTTTCTTCTACATTACATTTACTATCATATCCTTATTATTTATCAAATATTTTAGGGACATTTGATAGAATGATAGATGAGGTCTTCTTATACTACTAGTATAGGTCTATGTGGGGGTGATCCTAGAGCTACACAGATCAACTATCATACCCATTCACACCCCGAACTACCATTCGACACCCCATCTACCACACCTTTTCATCCTCCACTTGCGCCTCTTGCGTTGTTCCCACCCATGCCTCTATCATCATCTTATTTAGATTATTCTTCTCATAACATGACTATGCTGCCTCCAGAAATGTTCCCACTAATACCACATCCATATCCTATGACGTATCCCCATCCATTCTATCCTTATCCCACCATGTCTATGCCGCCTCCATTTCCTACTATCTATCCCAGATCTGAGGATTTTGTTCCTTAATCATGAACTCTAGTGCATCATGATGACCCTGTTCATGCATTAGAACAGAAATATCCTTCAGATCTTTCTTATTAAGGGAAACCCACAGATCCATCTGAGCATAATTTATAGTCTCCTTCATGTTTTTATAAGCCTGTCAAATTATGTAACATTATTTTTTCTTGTTATATTTTGAAATAATTCTTCTTCTATTTTTACTTTTACCATATTAAATGATATCTTCTAATAGAAGACATGGGTTCACTTTTATGTGTGATGCTTGGTATTTTCAAACATAAATAATGATGGATTACAATTAATACAATAAAATGTTAGGTGAAAATGCAAGATAGTGTTGAATTATTATGGAAACACTGGACAATTACAAAAATATCATTCTGGTGAAACTAGTTTCATGGAGGCATATCAATAATAAAATAATGGAGAAATTATGGGTGGAGATATGTGTAAGAAAATTTATTAATTTATTATCTAAATTATTATTGTCTTTATATGAATTAACATGTTCTTTGCAAGGTCAATTTAACACACCCCATAGTGAGGCTACTAAGGTCACATGGTTGGGTTATCTAGGGAAGTTGTGGAAATCATATAAACACATGTTATTTGTTGGTTGTGCTATATTTGGGGTCCTAGAACCAACATCGGTGTACTTTATGATAATATGTATTCATATTTCTGAATATTAATAAAATTATTAACACATCATTATGGTTATTATGCATTCTATTGTAAGTGATAATATCCTAAGAGGATGGGTCACACAGAAAGGTCACAGTAGTTCTCCCATATGATGAGAACCCAGAATTGTCACAATATTAATCTTAAAATAGATGTTATATAGCTATATGATATAATTTCAGGGACACAAATGATACATGGTATCATGGGTGGGGACTCATAGAACTTTGGGGAACCTTTGCCTAGTGTACTCCCTTGGTAATATCCATTATTGCGTATTATAAGAAAAAGACCCGCCTATAAGAAATCCACATTTATATTCATCATTGTATGTTTCTATATATGGACATGTGAATTGATCCTTATAATTAAAGATTATTATTGCTGAATATTATAAGTCATGTAATTTTATGTATTAATGAAAATCCTTATGACATATGTTCATAGTGAGGTTGGATACATCGGGTGAGTTAGGAGTAATATTACATTAAAAAATAATGCAAGAAGTTATGTGTCCATTCTATTATACAATGGAAGTAGTTATCTTATGCCATTTCCTAAAAATGATATCGCCTAAATAAATCCATGACCATGGTGTTCTATAGGCATGTTCAATTACCAAAAATTCAATGAAAGAGACATTGAGCACGTTGGTTGATAATGCCTACATGAATCCTGGTTGAATAAAGATATCATGATAAAGGTATTTTATTATATAGTGAGTTCCCATATGAGTTATTTTTTTTTGCGCCATTAATTTTTTTCCTATAGATTCCTTTGCATGTTTCCAGATGCCAACCATGTATTTTAGGCTCCATCTCATAATTCCATTGAGAAAACAGCATAGAGGATCACACACTAAATGTACATAGAATCATTCTTTAATAATATATTACTATTTATTATTTAAAAATATGAAAAAATATATTATTCTCATACATGGATTATTAATCATTCCTATTTTCATGGTCTCATATATTATATCACCTGTTATTCAAGAGAATATTATGTGAGAAAAATATTTAATAAATATTTAATTTCAATTCAGTGAATGTAATATTTATTTATTTATTGGAAAATAATGCAGTGATATTTATTTATCAAATAAATAGTCATTATTATAGGCCCAATAAATACTGTAGAGGAATGGTGGATCGAGTTTATATGTCTTGTGAGAAATAATGTATATTGGATATTAGTTGATTAAATGATATTTAATTTTAATAATTTGGTTTAACACATGTCATGAAATAAAAATATAATTAATATTATTATTGACATGGGGTTATGTTATGATTAAATAAATAATAAGAGTCACTTGTAAAATTATTTATTTCTAACCGTAGTTGTATATAAACCCAATTATTTTTTTTTCAAGAGAGTCAAATTCATTTTTTTTCACAAAGACAACCAAAGAGAATCATATCAAGACCTAGAGAGCTCCGTCTCGATGAATTCCCCCAAGAATGGAGAGTGATCTTCCTCCACCATCTACTCTCAAATATAGAGAGAACAAGTAGAATACATTGAGTGATTATTGAGGCATTATAAAGTGAATGAAAGAAGCATTAGGATCTTCCATGGAACTAGCTACAGATTCCAATGATGGAATTCAGAGATTTGTGAAACATGTGTGGATCACCACTTGTAACATCCCGAACCCATAATCCACTAAACTAGTGCTCCGATATGGGTTTCCACATGACGTCATGCACACATCCCATATACTTGGGGATGAAGACTATTATAAAGGGTGAAATATTTCATGTGGAGAGACTATACACTCTTTTATAGAGTTTATTATATTAGGTAACATAAAATATAATGAAAACAATAGACAATAAACCAGAACATGCATTACCAACCATTTATTAAACATGGCACAACCCTAACCTAATGATATATATTCTATGTCATGGTAATAATTCCAAAAGTAACAGAAACCAAAAATAAGGAATAACGGAAACATCCCCCACAACGGGTCCTAACTCCATATCTAAATTTTCATCCATGCACTTCTAATTCCCATATGAAGTCCCGGGCATAGGGCTTTCCCCCTTGCCCAATCTTGAAATAATTAAATTTTCCCAAGCACCCAACTATGGCCCAAGTAGGGTGTGAGTACAACTCGATAGGTCCCCACCAACATTGTCTACAAAATAATAATTCTAAACAGATTGATCCTGCAAGTACTAAAAAAATGGAAAGGTAAAAAAAGACAACTTGTGTTCAATTAGTTAATAATATTTCCTTTGGAAACTTTGATCATTTATGATAGTCGATCACTTAAACCATTACCATCACATAATCCATGGTTTAGGAATTCAAATCATTTACACTCTTTCATAAGTTGATCAATTAACAGAAATATGGGAATAAGTGAAGTTACTTATCTCACTAGAGAAAAAATTTCATAACAAATACATCGCACTCACCTTACACCCTAAGTCCAGGTAGTCTCATCAAATGAAATCATTATGGTTTTAGATCCTTAGTCCAACTCCCTAACCCTTGCATTCTAGGGGTGGGGTTTTTAACTACTGTCCAACCTAACTTTTGGGAGGATTCTCGGTCCAGTACCCCAAATAACACCAAGTCATGTGCACATTATTATTCATCTAATTACCACATATACCAAATCATAGACCATGCATAATCAATACACATAACATTCACAATTCACATTCCATTTAACACTTAAATCATCTTGGGGCCTTAATCCATTAACAAAATAATCACACACCTTACATAGACTACTTAACCCAATTCCCTTTCGTATCTCAACCCATTTAACTTATTTAAAAATTTCCATACATTAACCCATTTAACATAATTAATCATTTCACATGTATTATCCCATTCATGCATTTTAATTTCAATCTTATAAGTCATTAGAAACATTAAACTTATTCCATTTAACCCTCTTTACATTATTCCACACAGACCCTTATGAAATTATCAATGTCTAAGAACAAGTATCAACAATCCCTTTCCCAACTCAACTAACAAATCAACATGTTAATATTGGTATCTACATTATCACAAATAAATTCCATACATAACAGTAATATTTTCCATGTTTTTGAATATTTCCACACCCATTGGGTTGCCCCAAATCAATATAGTAAACCTAAATGCATCCCACTGGGATCATGAGGGGTTTAATTCATCATTTATCTCACCATTTTACCAAATCCATTGAGTGAAATCATATTCAAAACAATAGAGAACCATTAAAACAACTACACAGGTACAAATCAACTACAAGACAATGGAATATAACTTGTATACCACTTACCTTGATACCAAATATCAACACACGATTAACGTTAGCCTTAGATATGTATTCAAGGACCCATTGAAGCCCAAATCTGTGATCCACTGGAAAAAGAGGGTATTAGTGATAATAGAAGAAGAATATTGAAACCACAAGCTATAATCCATAAACAATAAGCAAGAGGATCATAATACATACCCATACCATCGATTTGCAACCAACAACAATATAAATGGATGCATCAAACATTTATCTCAACATCCTCGATATCAAACACATGAGATGAGTTAGGGTGAGAATATCGAAGTAGTGGCAGATGTAAAACATCATGAATTCAACTATAAAACTGTGGAAGAGATAATCAGTACACCATACACCCAATCCTCTCTACAATCTCAAACAACCCAACATACCTGGGTTCTAAAATTCCATTTTTTAGTATCCACTGAGGACCCATCCTTGGTGACACCTAAAGAAACACATGATCACCCACTATAAACTCAAGTGGTCTATAATGCCGATCCACATAGGACTTCTTCCTACTCTGATCTATTTATACATGTTTGTGAATCAACAAAACCTGTTCGAAAATCTCCTGCGTGAGACTCAAACCTAACAATTCAAATTCTCTCACCTCTATCCAATAGAATGATGTTCTACACGATCTGCCATAGAGCGCATCATACAATGTCATCTTAATCGTCTACTGGTAACTGATGTTATAGGTGAATTCAAAAATTTCTAATTTCTTCTCCCATGATCCACGAAAATCCATGACACAAGCTCTTAACATATCCTCTCGTACATGAATAGTATAATCTAATTTCCCATTCGGATGTGGGTGGAAATCTGTACCCCAAACACCTATGTAGAAAATTATTTATGTAATCCCTAATATAAATGTGATTTAAAATGTGGACCATGATTTGAAACTATATTCTATAACAATCCATTAAACTATACTATTTATCGAACATACAATTCTCCAAACTTATCAATGGTGAAAGTCTCCCAAATTGGAAAGAAGTTTTCCACCATGGTCAACCGATCAAAGACTACCCATATCACATCACTCTTATGTGGTGTCCTCTGAATACATACCTCAAAATCCAACATTACATCATCCCATTTTCATTCTAGAATGAGAAATGGTTGTAACAAACCACCTAGATGTTGTTTCTTGGCCATCACCTGATGATAGGTAAGGCATATCTCAATGAAACCTACAACCTCATTCATTATTCATGGAAACCAATATTGTCTATAAATATCATTATACAATTTGGTCAAACCTGGATGCACCACCCAACTTAATAATTAAAACTCATGCATCAATTCTTCCCACAAACATGCTGGTACAACAACATAACCACAAAGATAAATTATCCCATCATCACTAACGGTCCAACCAAAATGTGAATACCAACCTTTAAGACTCTCCCTTAATACTAAAAATTTTGAATCCTCATGCCGCCATTCATTCATCTGGCTTAGAAGCATGAACTCAACTGCCAAGGATGCAGGGTTCTTCTATCCATTATCATTATCCATCGCATCAAAGAACTCCAAAACCCTCCATTAAAATCTAGATTCCTAAACTACATGACTTTGAGTATTATAGATCCATGAATCTGCAACACTATTCCCCTTTCCCGGAGTGTAAACTTGATCAAAGTCAAAAGACTACATTTTCTCAACCTATATTCTATATTGAAGATTCAAATCATGCTGAGAGAAGATGTAATTAAGGATTTTATGATCAGTATACATGTTAAAGTTTTCTCCAAATATGTTGAGTCACCAACAATTTAAATCATAAACAATCATGGTCACCTCAAAAAACAAACGTAGGATAATGTTTTCCATGATTCATTAATTTTTGTGACTCATAATACACAACTCAATCATTATGAATCAACACTACCCCAAATCCAACTCCATAAAAATCTCAGAATAAGGTACCTTATCTGGGTTGGGTCATAATTGGTGTGGATGTAAACTAATTCATTAACTCGTTGAAAACATACCCACATGACCCAGACCATTCCACCTTGATTCCATTCTTAGTCAAACTCGAAATTGGTGTTTCCAAATGGGAGATGTACTTAATAAAAAATCTATAATAGCCAAAAATAGCTAGAAAACTTGTGATATGAGAAACATTTGTGGGTTGTTTCCAAGATAAAACTACTTGTACTTTCTCTAGGCCCATTAATACACCTTCTTTAGAGATTATGTGACCCTTTAAATGCACACTATCGATTAAAAAATGACACTTGGATCGCATGGCGTATATCCTATGCTATCATAGAGTAATCAGGACGATGCCAAGATGTTTGGATTGATCATGATGAGTTTTAGATTACACCACTATTTCATAAAAAAAACAACTACAATATAATCAAAATTTACGTGATGTATTTGGTTTATTGGAGCCATAAACATTACCGGTGAATTGGTCAATCCAAATGGTATTACCAAACACCCATATAAACCATATCTCCTCTTAAAGGAAATCCATGGTATATCATATGGTGTCACCCTTAGATGAATATTCCATGATTTTATATGAATCTTAGAGATCACTAAATAAACCCTTACCTAATCAAAAATATTATCGATTCGATGAAGAGGGTAAAAATTCATAACTTTCAACTGATTCTGCTTCCTATAATCGATACACAACTGCAATGATCCATCTACCTTATTTAGAAACAAACCTGGTGATCACCATGGTGACATACTCATGTGAACAAATCTCTCGTTTTCCAATTCCCCCAACTGATTTTTATTATCATGGAGTTCTGACAGTGCCATTCTATATGATGCAATAGAAATTGGCTCATCTCCTGGTAGAAACTCTATCGTGAACATGATATCTATTTTGGTGCGACAAACTTTTGATGCCCTCAGGATACACATCCTGAAACTAATCCTCCATAGGAGTAATTCTATGCTTCTCTACTCCCCCATAACCAAGTATAAGGCAAGCCACCTGAGTTGGGAGATCACCCAACCGCTGACAAAGTGGCCCTGCATGGCTTTCCCGAATCTTCCACTCATGATGATAGACAAAAGTGTCTACTTCAAGAGCTTTTAATGTTAACCTATAGTGCAAACGATTAATATGGTAATGATAAAACACTATGAAATCCATTCCAAAAATTGAATCAATACATGACATCTCAAGAACAGACACATCCCCTAGGAAATGGTACCCACCAACTTCAAGAGCACACCCCTTACACTACCTAATATTCTCTGATAGAATCCATAACGGTGTATATATCGATTTTACCCACAAACACATTCCACCATTTGACCCAACATAGCCAGAAGCTGAAAAGGAATAAAATAAAGTGACACATCTGTATTTAATGAAGCACTGATAAGCATCAATGATACAAGTATTGTACCTCGAATAGTTGATGGTCCAACCTTGCCACCACATGGTGTAGATTGGAATGTATGAAGATAACCTGCCCCTCAACCATGGGCTCCATTAAAAATTCCTTGTGATGCACTACCTTGATGATATGGATACTCTTACCCTAGAGAAACACATCATCCAACTCAATAGTTATGAATAGTAGAGATCCAATTTCAATCCTGATATTGGGTAACCAACCGCTATCTGCACTCATCATTAGCCTCATCCCCCCATAATTTCCCATATAATGAGTGTTTCAACTGATTCTCTACACATTCCACATTCTTTCGCATGATTGGCATTCAAATAGTGGTTGAGGAAAGTAACCATGCTTGTTCCCCATCCTACCACACTAATAGAAGAAAGCATGATCACAACCCTATGGGAATGTTTTTTATTTTTACTAATATTTCCACCACCGGCCTGGTGAATGTTCTAGAGATGAGGCTTCCTGACATTGGAAATCGTACTACTGGATCACCTAATTAGAACTGCATTCCCATAACTGGGGGCCTCTTTTAGGTTTCCCTTTGAAATAATGTCTTGATCCACAAACTCAACAACACATTTTTAATGTAATATATTACCTTGGGACTTAATCTCGTGTTAAATCCAATCCCAAAAACATCTTTCCATAGCTTCCTCATCCCCTACCAAATCTGGAACAAAATATTTAAGTTAGTGAAACAACTAGTGTATTCCATACCAATGTTTGATCCATGGGTCAACCTCATAAACTACGTATCCTTTTCCTACCCAAGGTCATTGAATAAAGATTTTCCAAAAAAAATTCCTTGAAAAATTTCCATGAAATAGAATAAACATATAGGGTCTATACCAGAATGTCCCACAAGTGCTTTGCATGTCCTCACGATATGTAAGTTGGAAAATTGACTCTACACTAAAGAAGAGTCTACCAAGAATCTTCTTGATATACTCTTTCTTAAACTCTGCTACATCAAGTCGACCCTGTCCATCAAAATATTGAGGGTGTTGTTGTAGAAACACCCTAGTCATCTCAAAAATAATTGGAAAGACCTGGCATGGGCCCCATTCCATCATCTTCATAAAATGAGTGAAGTTATCACGAAACTGATTCTCTCCTATGTTACCTTGAACCAGTAAGTTTTATTTCTCCTCTTATGGAGGAGTGTTCTTGATGACATCCTCCTATTTATCAACTAGCACATTACATTGTGGTGAAATATTCCTATAATTACAACACACATCTCAGAACACACAACATAAAATATCCACAATTTTCATAAAATAAGGATCTTAAATAGCCTTAAACAATCCCTTTTTTTATTCACTATTCCTAAAAGACATCATCTAAATTTGAAAACTACCCCCAAAAATCCCTATCATGGGTCATGGTGCACAGGGGGTATACCAAATTACACAGTCTTGAGTCTTTAATTAGAAACCCTTTTTAAACCATTTACACATTCACAATGAAAATATTTCTATTTTAAGAACCTTTCTCATCTCGCCATTTATAATATCCAAAATTTTGTCCCGTTTAACTCCACACATTAAGAAAAATTATATAACCATTCATTCACAATAATTCCATTTACCCATTCATTTCATTTTTATTAGACATAATTTTTTTCATATTTTATGTAATGTGAAAATAATTTTACCCTTTTCATCTCACACATCCATCACATTTGTGCCCATCATTGTTATTCCACCTATAACCCTAGGTGCCTATAATGATTCATGTTTGAACAATATTGTTCCATTCTATACATAATAAAAATAACATAAAATAATCTCTTCACACAAAATGTTCATCACCCAATGGTGAAATATTATTCAATTGTAACAACACATATTAAGTACAATAATTCCCACCCTTGGTACTTGGGTTTTCCCCTATGGATTGGTTAGCTACTCCCAAACATGATCTAATATCCAAATCATGACACATATTAAAATCCCATATACCATCACCAAATAGTAGGACCACAAAAATTAATATCTCTAAAACAACATTGTAATGTCCCTGAACCGAAATCCTATAAACTAGTGCTCCAAGCGGGGTCACCACATGACGTTAAGCAAGACTCCCAACACGCTAGAGACAACCGACTAGAAGTTAAGTTCCAATAGGATATGTGGGGATAATATAGCCTCTTTAATAGATTATTCCATCATAAATCACATAATAAATAAGGAAAATAATATAAAAAACACTAGAATATTCATTACTAACCATTTCCCAAAACCGGGTACAAAAATAACCAAAAGATAAATAAACCATTTCATGCTAATAATGAAAAAAGTGTAGGAAACCCAAAAAAATGAATAATCGAAACATCCACCTAAATAGGCCCCGACTCCATGTTCGGATCCCCATCCACTCTCATCCCAAGGCCAACTCAACTCCCTAGCAGAAGTCTTTTTCCCTTTTCCAATCCTATAATAATGAAATCTTCTTAGGTACCCAACGAAGGCCCGATGAGGGTGTGAGTAAACATCAATAGGCCATCTCCAATGTTGTCTAAAAAATATCCAGTCAAAATAGATAGTGCATGCAAGTACTAAATAAATGGAATGATAAAAAAGTCAACTCGGTTTCTATTAGTTAACAATACTAACTTTAACAATTTTCATCATTTATTCCATTCAATATCCAAAACCCTTTTCATCATATAATCCATGGGCTAGGCATTTAAATCATTTAAAATTCAGCCTAATCCAATCAATTATCAGACGTTAGGAAATTAGTAAAGTCCCCTATCTCAAGAGGGACAATCATTTCATAACAAATACATCACAGTCACCTAGGAGTCTCATTCCACATAGTGTCATAAAATTCAACTATAAGTTGATTAGATCCTCAATATGACTCCCTAACCCATTAATTCTAGGGGCATGGTTTAGAGCCACATTTCAACCCGACCCATGGGAGGAGCCTCAGTCCAATATCCTCCATACCACCAAGCCATGTTCACATGATTTTGAATCCAATAACCACATATACCAAATCATAGAGCATGCATAATCCAATCACATAACATTCAAAATTCACCTTATATTTAACAATTAAATCAACTATGGTCATTAAAAAATTTACACATTTACCACACAGCTTACATAGACCATTTAACCCAATTCCTATTAATATCTCAATCCATTTAACATATTCAAAAATTTCCATACATTCACCCATTTCACATAATTTATCATTTTACATGAATTAGCCTATTCATGCATTTAAATTTCAATCTCACAAGTAATTTGACACATTCACCATATTCTATTTAACCCTCTTTACATTGTTCCCAATATACCCTTATGCCATTATCAATATATAGACACAACTATCCTTAATCCCTTTTCCAAATCAACTAACATATCAAATGTTCATATTGGGATCTAATTTATCTCAAGTCAACTCTATAGTTAACATTTCAATTTTCCCCGATCGAGAATATTGTTACACCCCATGGGTGGATCTAAATTGGTCTAGTCAGTCTCAATTCATCCCATAGGGATCATAAGAGGTTCAATTCATCATTTAGATGACCATTTTACAAAATTCATTCAATGGAATAAAAGGAACAACAAAAGAAAACCATTAACACAATCACACATGAAAAAAACAACTTCAAGACCATGAATTATAACTTTTAGACTACCTACACTACTGGAAGCTTAGCCTACACCAATGGTTTTAAAATGTTTGTTTAGGCTGGAAAACCAATGGTATACCCTATACCAATGGTTTTCCAAACCGTTCGGTGTTGAGGAATGAGGATAACCCTATAAAAAAATTATTCAATAACCATTGGTATATGAAAATTGAAATTAGAATATCCCAATGGGTTTTTGAGAGTCGTAGGAATAGATATTTACCAACTGTTTTATACCATTCTTATATATCAAGCCTTAAAACTATACCAACATCTTATAAACCGTTGGTATTGAGTTTTAACAATGATTATTATAAAACCTTTGTGTATGTATAATTTTCAAATATATACCAACAATATATAAACCGTTGGTATAGTTTTTAACCAATGGTATGATAAGAGAAGTTAGTATAAATACGGGTTTCAGATCTATACCAACAGTTTGTACGAAATTTTAATAGGGTACTAATATTCTAGAAAGTAGTGTATAGAAGCCTCTCCTCAGATATTACAGTGCATATAGCAGCCCTCCACAATTACAGTGCATAAAATAGCCTCCTATATTCAATTAAAGTAAAAATATCTTCAGAATAATGATGAATATGAAACAAACACTCATACCAACAATATAAAATAAATAATGATCAGTAAAACACTTGAAAATATATAATTAAAAAAACACTCATACATACAATTTACAGAATACGACACAAGAAAAACGACACTTGAAAATACCCTATAAACATCCTCAAAAATAGTAAAAAATAATGATGAACACAACACCTAAAAAAATAACTACAACAACACCATATAAAACACCAATCTCTAAATACACCTAAAAATAGACAATATATAATAAAATTATATGAAAAATGACAACACTATAATTCACAACATGCCACTTGAATAAACATATTTTTTTTGAATTTAAATTACTTTATACATGAAAACCGTATAATTCATGGAAAGTGAAGAATTCATGTGTAAAATATGATGATTATATAGAGAGGTGGTGATTCAATGGAGAAGGTTTTGGAGGATAGGTTGTAAAGAGATGGAAAGAAAGGGGTAAATATGAAAGATCATGAAATGGATTTTATGGTTGTGTGGTGATTTATTTGGGAAGAAAGAGATGGAATAACGTATTCCCTTATTCTCCTAAATGTCTGAGTGAATCCACCTCTGGAAGACTTTGGTTCACTAATTAATGGAGGGGAGTCGACATCATTGTTATGATGGTTACTACTACAGAAATTCAGAAATATGGAATGTGCTCAAGATATTTATGGAAAATGGAAAAAGTGGAGGCCACCAAATATGGGCATGAAATTAAATGTGTATGGAACAAGAATATCCTGGGAGATGAGAGGGGAACAAATATATAGATAAAACGTGGGATTAGTGGTTCTATTTTTTAGTTCCATCTAGAGTCCGGGTAATTCTATTGGGGAAGAATCAATCTGTCCCTCATCCCCACCATCATCATCCTCATCCTTTTCCTCATCCCTACCCCCTTACTCATCCCCATACACATACCCATCCACATCCATGGCTTCATTATCATCCTTTTCTTCCACCTCGGCCTCTGTCTCGGCCTCTACCTTGGTCTTGGAATCATCCTCATCCACATCCTTTTCCTCACCATCATCCTCACCACCATCATCGCTAGGGAAAAAATTGTCTTGACAACCACTAGGACTACTTCCTGGTGCACTATATAGTGAATGCATCGATAACATATAAGCATCACAGGTTTTATTGTTCTCTAGTGGAAGTGATGGACAAAAAAATTTCCTTAGTATTATAAAATAATTGTATTCCCTTTCAACCCATTCTTCCATCTATGTGACCATTTTTTGGCATTTTACTCACTTACCATAACCTTTTTTGACTCATTGGTACTACGACTAGTATATTAATAGGGCCAATACCTCATCAGGACTATACACATCCCAGGTTGGTAGTGTACTCTACCATGTTTCTCATCGACCAAAACCTAATGTAAATGATCATTTGGACCAAGATTGTTAGGTTCTTGGGCTTCAAGGGCCTCCAAAGTAGCCTGCTACAAATATAAATATATTATTAAGTTAAAAAATATATATTAAAATTATAAATCTACAATTTAAAACATACAATATTCTGATTCATTTGTTTGTAAACAAAACTTCCATATTTTTTCATTATACTTGAGAAAAATAGTTTTCCTCAAGGAACACATCCTTCAATATTCAATAACTACCTCTACAATTACATTGAATATTGAAAAACATAATTTAAAATAGATTACAAATTATTAATTTAAAAACTAAAATTATATCAAAACATTATAAATCAAATGAATTATGGAAGAAAAAATCGAAAGAGAAAGTGCTAAGTAAAAACTGTAAATGACTATTGTACCAACTTCCTCTCATGATATGACATTGTAGAATGCCCCAATGTGTGGAGGTATTTTTTAACATCAATATTTTTTCCATTTTTTGGATGATTCCTAAGTAAAATTCAGTAATACAAAAATATTATTAATGAATAACATGTAAATTTTCCTATAAAGACCTCAAATATGATTAATATATTAAACATGGTTCTCATCCAATGATTAATCATTTTCTGATTATATTCTATCAGAATATAATCTAGGACAAGTACAAACTATAGAACTATTATAACTCTAGCACACCAAACAGTTTACAAATTTTTCTTATAGATTCTCCAAATCCCTTCTATTTCTATTAAACATTCTGGCTGTGTACCCACACGATTTGAAAAATTAAAATAAAGTTGAAACCAAAATATTAATTCATATAAATAAAAAAATAATATTATATTAAATCCAACCGTTTTTTTACCCATATATGTGCCCAAGAATTATTCATGACTTTTTTTTGGAAACTGTTTCAATGAGAGTGGGCTGACGGGAATGATGTCAATGTTTTTGGAAAGTGTCGCCAAAAAACTCCGATATTGCTATCCTTTTTTTTGATCATTTGGTTGTCTTCATTGTAGTCCACCATCAACTTCATGAAACCATTCCACCCACAGGCATGAATATACTCCCCCTCTGCCTATCAATAGATGTATCTGTTATGAAATAAAAATAAATATTATATTAATACATGTTATAATGATACAAATTATGGAAAAAAAGTTTTTAGGGTTCTAAAATAGAACCACAATAGTCTGATCAATGGGCATCGCTGGATCTATAGGAACTGAAGGAACATCACCCTATATAGGTGGAGTGGGTCCTAGTGTATTATAAATAGGCACAAACTATGTCAGACTAAGAGTCGAAGAAAGAATGAAGAATCTTGGAGACAAATAAGTTGTTGGTAATGAAGATGCCATGGATGACTGGCCAAATGCATGATATGGATGACGGGTGGGAATCGTCAACGGGTACGGTAAATATGGGTGAGGAGGATCATATGCAAAGGTTGGTGACATAAGGGAGGCCTAAATATTTCATGTTTCCCTAATGCCCCAATGATATTAGAATGTGTGGAAGATTCTACGTCAAGGTGAGGGGCACGGTATAATTGGGTGCACCGATTGGAGAACCTAACTCTCGTACCACCCACCCTCATACCACATTCCTATGTATTGGGACCACTACTAGTATTCTAATCAAATAACTGAAACTAAAGTGGTGTATCCAACATAAATATTTAAAAAATATTAATTAAATTATATTATATGTGATTTTTTTGGAGAAGGTAACATGGATTGGTTTTCCAATCCATGATGGAATGAATTTATTAAATGAAAAGTTTAAAATGAAGTCTAAAGGTGAAATGACTTTACACCATTTGAAAAAAAGAAAACAACCAAACAGAATTGCAGCTTTAAAGAACCTGGTATACAACATCGGAGGGCTCTAGGATATTAACACTGAAGATTCAGCCAGTAGCTTACAAGTGCATGCAAACACAGAGGTTCCAGATCAACAAAATCAGAGAGGGAGCAGAGATAAAGGCTTCATGTTGCGGCAGAGAAGTAGATCAATCCAAGCAGCCAAAGAGTATCATCATGCCAAAGCTTATAATCTGAACTCAAACAGGCAGTAAAGCCCCATCTAAAAGGCAAAAACATACAGCAAAGCTCCATCTAATAGGAAATATCCATCTAATAGGAAAAAAATCAGAATATGAACTCAAATAGGCAGAAAATCTCCATCAAATAGGCAAAAAAAACATAGATATAGCAGCAAGAGAAAGCTGATAAAATCCAGAAAAACTGCCCCAGCATCAAGTAGAATCATAAAATCAAAACTCCAGCAACCAATATCAGTTTCAGACCAGCATTGTAAAAATAGAAAAGCAGTGAGAAAGTAACACTTAAACCAGGAAACGAGCATGAGAAAACCTCCTTGTGAAATCAGCAACAAATCTCAATAAGAGAGACTGATAACCAGAAAGTAAGTAGAGAGATCCTGCAAAAAGGAATCAACACACCATCCAAGAGGCATTAAGGTGTTTTTTGAAACTCCTTCCGGACCCTCTCATTAAAAATGTCTTGTTTGATATCTAAATAGATGTCCCTTGAAATATCCCCTTTTCTAAAGGATTTATATAAAATTTCATCTCTAATTTTCTCTGAAGAATCAGCGACTTCACAATTATGCACATTCTGCTTTTCTATTCCTTCCTCATGTTGCTTTCCCTCTAATTATTGAGATGTTTCCGGAGTATAAACTTCCATTCTTGAAGTATACAATGATCTTGTGACTATATTTCTTTCCAATTGGGAGTAATATCAACGTTTCCTCAATTTTTTGGATTAGGGGTGATAAATCCATCAGTATATACTATTGGTTTTTTCCTTTTCTCGCTCTAGTTCTCAAATACTCTTCCTCCATATGTGCAGATTTATCTTCATCTTACTTAGAAGTGTCACTATTTTCAGATCTATCACATTCCTCATTAGCAACATCCTCCTGAGAATCATCTTGATTTTTCTCTCTTGGCATATCCACAAGAGAAGGGTTAGTACTATGGGGTATATTAATAGTCACAGTAGCAGGTTGTTTAACCAGGATAGGTGGAACATAAGCCTCTTGATTATCTATCTGTAAAGCATCAACTTGTTTGATGCTATCTATATTATCTTTGCAGGTATATTGAGATGCAGTGGCATCCAATACAACATTTACAAAATCAGATATTTGATTTTCCTCAACATGTCTTTTATTAGAATCAGTATTTGAGACAGGATCTAAACCATTTTTAAAGAGGTCCGAAGGGCCAGCTTTGTCCTTTTGGTTTTATTTTCTTTTTTCAATCCAAACATTTTACCTAAGTTTAGGTTGCATGGAGTCCTTTCCAAAATTGTTCAAGGAGTGACCAAGCCTAAAACAGTTTTGACAGTAATCAGGAAATCGTTCATAAACAACCTCCTGAGAAAAACCAAAATTCCCACTTTGTATCCAGATTTGACTCTTCAAATGCTGGGAAACATCTATTTCAATTCAAATTCTAGCAAAAGAAGGTCTGGATTTTTTTTTGCTGAATCGAGCTTCAAAGAAGTGCCAATAAGAATTTCAATAGGAAAAAGAGCCTCTTGCTTAAATAGGTGTAATGGTAGATCAGGGAAGTTAGCACAGATAGGGACTATTGTAGAATCCACGTATGAGTTAAATTCAGGCGTCCATTTTAAAATTTTCATGCAACACCCCCCAAAATACCAGGACCTTTTCACCCAATGTTAGTAGTAATCCTCATCAGAGCTCAAGCATAATACAATATGCGATGAATTAAGGAGACCCAAATTAAAACACTCACACCAAGCACTAATAGTGGAATTCCAATCTCATTCCTTTAGATATTGTTGTCTATTATCCATTTTCATCGCACCTCCTCAATTGGTTTCATTTCTTTCATTTGAAAATAAATATGGAAGTAAGTAGAAAAGGATAACTAATGTGTAACCCAAAAAAATGATACATGAATTATTTTCCTTAGGTCATTTGGATCATATATTCACTTAGGACATTTAGATATTTTTTGTTAGGTAATTATTTCCATTTGTTTTAATTTTCATATCAATAATTTTCATATGTCCAATTCAATTACTCAAGTATTTATTCGAATTTAATTATTTCAGTTGTGTTTAGTTTTTTAGGTTTGAATGCGGTTCAATTCAATATTAGAAAATAAAACTCGAATAAAGTTGTAACCAATAAATAATGAAATTTCACATTAAGGTAAAGTCTGATATAAAATATATCAAATTAGAATCAAATAATTTTTATTAGTACCAACCTTAACAATCCATGTCGAGCGAAACCAAAAGAACTGAGAACATAGATGTATGATTCCCTATATTTCCTCCCACAACATTGGGTTCACAATTAACTCTCACAATTGAGATATTGGAGTCATCATAAGTAGTAAACGGAATAGAGCCAATAAGTGTAGGTATAGTGTCAATTCCATCATCATGATCCTAAAAAATATATCTTAGAATTACTTTAATAATGACCCCAAATTTAGGTTGAAGAAGATCTTTGACAGAAAAAATATGTTTCTTCATTGATGCTAATACATATGGTTCATCGATATCAAGAGTGTGATTCATGTCAATAACTCAAAATCCAAAATCATAAATAATGGTTCCCTACCCCATCATCAAATCAAACCCATGGTATTTCATCATAGTGACTCGACCATTAGAGTAATAATCAAATATTATTATTATTTAAAAAACTCCATAATAAGCTACATTTTCAAAATGAGGTCCATTACCCGATGAATTTTCATAACAGTATTTTATGGAAATTAGCATAACACCGTCATGTTTTATTATCATGTTCATTTCCCATTCAATGATAATAAATATTTACCCATTAATAACAATTGATTTACCTTCACGAACAAAAATATTAGGACCAAAATCCAATGCTCTTATTTCCATAGGGACAAATTTAAAATGCATGCTCGATACTTGAAATATAAATGAATATTAATCTTAATTAAATATTTATTTTATTTATTTATTATAACAATATTTCTTCTATAAATGTTGACCATTAATAAAACTATTTTCTTTGAAATATCTCTCTCTTTCTCAAAGATTAAGAACAATGATTTCAATTTATCATCGCATTATGTTCCATGTAGATAAAAATAGAAATAGTTTAACAAATATGTAAAATGATATAAGATATACATGTTAAATTTACTTACTTGATGTAGTCATTGAACAAACCATTGATGAAAAACATTGTGGGATGTACCATCTCCCACTATTCAAGGATTAATTTCATCAATGTATATAATCAGAGAATTCATCCTATATGAGGACATCTTGGGAGGATGGGTTCAATTTTCTCATAATGTTCTTATTAATTTCTCATTGGTATCTTCATTGTTGTAGTATGATCAGAAAAATACATTGAGAAAAAATCCATACATTCTTGGTCCAATTAACCGTTCATGATAGAACCTTCAGGATGATTCCTATTCCTGATATCAGATTTCAATGTGCACATATTTCTTTGTGTTGGATACATCCAATAAAAATAAACACAATCTCTGAGAAGTATTTAAGTTGAATTATGGGTAATCATATGCCGCATGGATTTAGAAAATGATGGAGTAAATTGTTTCTCTGACTAACACAATATTAGTAGTGTCTCTAACAACATTATTCTTGATAAATACTTGGAAAAATTATTAGAAAAAATATATCTAAACTACTGGCACAATTGTATATATGAAACACATACATTTATAGATATAATATAACTGATTTCATTTATAATCATCTCATATAAAATGACGTGATACTCATGAGTCTTAAAAAATTACAGATTTACCTCTTTCTGGTTGACCCATTTTTAAATATTGCATGAATAGCCATCAATAACTTTAATAGTATCTAGTACTTCCAAAAATTGATTTTTTTTCTATATGTGTCATCACAAAATACTCACATGGAACTTTCCATTTATTTTCACTGAAACACACATGATAAAATCTTGGACAGATTTCCCAATCCACCAAGTCACACCGAGATCATAAGTTATCTTTTTTTTCTTTCCTTTGACATTATTAAGTATCAAAATCAACATTTCACATATATTCTTTTCAAAGTGAATTACATCTAAGAAATGACGTAACAATTTGGTTGATTAATAAGGTTACTCAAATAAGATACTCCTCCTCTTCCACTTGTAATAGGTAGTATTGGAAACATTAATACTCATTGTAGATTTCATTTGATATTTACCAAATGAAAACCTGAAATATTTAAACTCATTAAGCACATCAGTTCCAAACATACACTGAGGTGGATCATCGGTCACCATGGTATTGTCAAATCTTTGATTATTATTTCAATATATATGTTTCATTGGAAATAATAATCTATGTCCCATAAAAATAAAATTACGGCGATATTAAAGTATTTTGGATTGAGTATTCTATATACAAATAAGACATGACATTTTCCCCTTTGTTCTCTATCTAGAAATCACTACATAAGCAGGAAAATCATTGATTATCCACATAAGCACAACAAACATATTAATTATGTCTTCTTAACATGCATCATATGTGCACACACCCATGTCCCAAAGATGTTTCAACTCTTTTATTAATGGTTTCATGTATACGTCTATATCATTGTCGGGATCAAAAGGGACAGATATGAGTATACTCATGAAAGTGAATGGTTTTTTAATAAAAAAACTTCGGGAAAGTTTCTAAATGTTTTTGAAAACCATCCATGTGTTGTGTTAAGTAAGCATCTTCCCAAAGAGATTTAAACCATCACATGAAAGTCCAATCCTCAAATTACACATGTTAGCTGAAATATTAGGATATTGAGCATAAAATCTATGAAATACAAATCCTTATGTAGGGTTAACAAACTCTTCAATATTATTATTTCTCTCAATATCATTCCATCACTTTTTTATTGATATTTCATCAAAAATGAAAAGTTTATGGAGTTCGGGGACCTATTCAAAGCGCCACATTACTTTCTATAGCACATAGGATGGTGGTCCATCAGCTTTGCACTTCCATCAGGCAATTCCACTTTTATAAAATAATTTTTTCCAGTAGTTTCATCCTAGAATAAGATGAAATATTTCAGGAAAGAATGATTTTTTTAAAATCCATGTTCTTCAACTAAATTTCATGCCAAATAGTGGTTTGATGGAATATCTGCATCATTGGAAGAAAGTCCTCTTGGAAGGTATGAATGTAATAAATGGTAATATTAGAAATACTATACTTGGTTTTCCCATGAAACAATCAATTGAAAAATTACATCTTTTTCCAATTTACCACATTGCTGATATACTGGAGTCATGGAAGCATCATTCAAAAAATTTCACCTTGTCAAAATCATCATTTTCATTCGAAGCATCATTTGTGATCATATATAAGTCTTATTGATTTGACATCCTTTCCATCTCATGATGAGAAATAAATATAAACTGGTCATATAACAAATTCTCCATTCGGGTCCTCTCATTTGGATCATCAAAATTTCGAGATTCCATTTTCCCACCATTGTGATACCACACATGGTAGTTTGTCTAAAAACCATATTTGGTTATATGGTAGCCAACTAATTGACAAATCATCCAATGTCTTCCAACAAAATTATATCACGGGCAGTGTATGTGACAACTATATGAAGCATTGTCAAATGGAAAATCTAATGCAATGAGGTTTGTAGACATGTTTTTGCATCGACTATAGTTGTGATTGGGAGGTCCATTTTGGTCTCAAGTGCTGTCGGAAAGGCGGAAATGAGAGTGATTCTGTCTTCCAGTGGTTCTTTTCCTCCATCATGTGTTCGGATGGCTAGCTTTCCGGTGATGTTTTTCATTCCTTGTTTTTTATTTGCTTCTGGTTTGTTGAGATCTGCTGTGTGATGATGTTCTTTCGGTGATGATTTGCAGTTTGTGGAATGGTTGAGGTGTTTAGAGGGAGTAAGAGTTGTCAAGGCAGTCTCCTGATCTTTGTTTGGTGATTTTGTTCTTCAATTTTGGCGGTGTTTCCACTACTGTTCATGTGATGCTCTACTCTGCTTGGATTTAGCTTTGCGTAATCTATTTAGGATGATTCGGCTTTGGTATTGGGTGAACCTAAATTTTTGCGTTGCGGTGAAATGCGTGTTTGTTATTTTTTGGAGTACTGGATTTGGTGGAATAAATTATGGTTTTGGTGAAGGAGGTCTTGAAATATGGTTAATATTTGTTATTGTGATATGGTTTTCGAAATGGAAGCACTTGAGGGTTTTGAGCAAGAATTGCATTTTGAATTCTGCAGCAGAAGGGTTCCGGGGTTTCCTATTTCAGAAATTCTACAAGGAAATTCTCCAGAAGTGGATCAAAGTAGGTAGCGTTCACCATGTATGGCTATTCAGATTTGGATGTTTGAGAGGGTATGGAACTACCATTGGTACCAGGCCCATATATTTCTACACGGGATAGCCTGCTGAGAAGTCATGCAATGGTGGAGGCTTACCATAATGATTTTGATTCTGGGGAGGGGTATTCCTTAGTAGTCTTGTTCCATGATTATTTCAGCCCTTTTGACCTATGGGTTTTGTTATTTATCTACATATTTGAAGTCTGTGAGGTTTTTCCCCTTTATACTTAAAATGGGTTTTATCCAAAAATGAATAAAAATTGAGGCCTTCCAGCCATTCAGTTATATAAATAATATAAATATAATAAAATGATATTGAATTGAAATATGGTGGATGTGATGGAATTTCATTGTATACAGAGTTATCTTTATAGGATTATTATGTTTAAATATTTTTCATTATGTTTAAATTTATAGATATCATTGTATTTCATAATTAATGATATATTTATAATCAATGATGTCATTGTAGTATTGGTGATCAATGATAATTTTTATAGGGTGTGTTATTTAAAATGTTTCCTTCTTGGTGTTATGAAATATAAACATGTAGGTGCTCAACAAAAATGATATAAATCCCGCAAGACGAGTTAATGAAGGATTGGCATACTTCATTGTTTGCACCAATGATTTATATTTTCCTTACTCTAATACATTCCAATATTTTCAAGGGAAGATCCAATTTAAGATGATAACATCATTATAACTCTGTGGTAAAATAATAAGAACTATTCTCCCCTAGTATAAAAAATGATACTTCTTCAAATGCTTCACAAGGTTCAGAAGTGCGGGGTCATATAATAGGCAATATCATGATACAAAAATATCCAATATCTCAAATATTCATGCCTCAAATTATTTATAAAAAATATAAATAGATTTCTAATCCATTATATGTATGGAAGTTGGCATGCAAGATTTTATTATTAACAAAGCAATTATTTTAATGTTCCATTGAGTAAAGGATATCAAGTGTCAATGATATATTAATTCCACATCTAGTTGGTTGTGTATCCTTGGACATGAATTTGGAAAAGTCATGAATTATTACCAAGTGACTCACATAGATCACTTATTTCAAGTGCATCCCATAGGTCACTTCAAGAACATGCCTCTCACTGGTAACATATTGAACTATTATATCATTTTTTATTGTAGGTAATAGTAGTGTATTGCATATAGTTTATACAATAATATTTTATACAGTTCAATGCATATATAAAAAACAAACCACATTAAATATTATATGAAATATCAATACAGAATATAATAGAAAAAAGACTACATAATGAATTACTATTTCATATAGTAGGGTATCTAAAAATAGTGTTTTGTAGACTCTCATTGAAGATTACCATGACATTGTGTACTGAAAAACATATTACAATTTCATAATTATTCATCTATGTTGCAGTATAGAAAAAACAAATTGTATTCTGATTCATATTGTAATAAATTACTACTACATGATGAAGAATACATTATGCATATATTAATATTAAAAAATGTATAATTCATATTCTAACATTTTACTATTGGATAGTGTAATGGAAAAAGATTATATATTTTATACATAGTGAAATAGAATAATGGATTACAAATTGAAATAGGTTACAATTTCATAATGTACAAGCATACTAGATTACATATTTCATAGTCTTTTATGCTTATTTGAACAAATTACATATGCATGGTACAATAGAAAAACACACTACATATTACATAGTGTGAAAAAATTACATTTTCCTAAGTTATGATGCATGTTCAAAGAAATTACTATTAGATGGTATAATAGAAAAACATATTACATATTGTATAATGTATGCATTGATTAGGTACGATAGTTCATGATTCTTAATAAAACATATTAAATATGAAAAATGTAACAAAAAAATAGATAACATACTGCACAATTAATACACATAATACATATTGTACAGTTTATGGTTCATATTGAAATGGATTGTTATATCACATTTTATTAGTAAAAAAATGTAGAATACATATGAAAAGAATAATGGATTTATCTATATTTAATATATGTATAAAAAAATAGATGTAATGTATGTATACAAATGCATTATGTGCAACAAAATCTGCATCTATGTGTATACAGATGAAGTGTATCTATATAGATGTAATATAATGGATTTGTACAAAATTAGTCTATCTATGAGTATACAGATGTCGTATATGAAATATAATCAGTGAATCTATGTGTATAAATATATATTATATGAAACATAATTAGTACATCTAAATGATTAGATATGGCTGAACACTGGGGAAGTAAACTAAATGTGGTATATAAAAATCCAAATTAAATGTAGAAAGAATATATAACTCGAACACACCAATTGGAAGTAGAAGAAACGGATTTAAAACCACTATGGATCGGTTTTGGAAGATTTGTCACCTGTTGGGAGATTGTATAACTTCTATTAAGAAAAAATCAATCGGATTTGGAATGGGGAGTGGTGCTTGGTGTTGTATTTGGGGGAAAGTTATCCCAATGGTTTTTAAAAACCTTTAGGATATACGATCTATACCAATTGTTGATAAAAACTAGTATCATTGCTATTTTTTATAACCCTATCCAATGGTTATTCAAAAACATTGGAATATATAGACCATTCTCAAAAGTATTGAAAATATTTTGAGAAAACATAGTAATATATACCATGTACAAATGTTTTTAGAGAACCGTTGGCATATGGGCACTTGTATAGATTATAATTCCAGTAATGCTACCTCTAAATCGTATAAAAACACATGCTTAACCATAGACCTAGATCTAGATTGAACCACAATATGAATCCCCAACCTAATATCCAATGGAAATGTGGGTTTTAGGGATTTAAAACAAGAAGAACAAAACCACAAGCCCTAATCCAGAAAAGAGAAGCAAGAGGAGAATAATACTTTCCCAAAGTTTTGATCCATAACCAAAGAAACTCCAAACACCCTAAAAATAAATCAGAGAGATCCTTGTGATTTTTCCAAGATAACTTGTGATATTAGAAACATTTGTGGGTTGTTTCCAAGATAAAACTACTTATACTTTCTCCAGTCCCATTAATACACCTACTTTAGAGATTAAGTGACCCTTTAAATGCACACTATCAATTAAAAAATGACACTTGGATCGCATGGCTTATATCCTATGATATCGTAGAGTACTCAGGACGATGCCAAGATTTTTGGATTGATCATGATGAGTTTTAGATTACACCACTATGTCATAAAAAAACAACTACAATATAATCAAAATTTAGGTGAAGTATTTGGTTTATTAGAGCCATAAAAACTGTTGGTGAATTGGTCAATCCAAACGGTATTACCAAACACTCATATAAACCATATCTCCTCCTAAAGGAAATAAATGGTATATCAGATGGTGTCACACTTAGATGAATATTACATGATGTTATATAAATCTTATAGATCACTAAAGAAACCCTTACCTAGTCAAAAATATAACCGATTCAATGAAGAGGGTAACAATTCATAACTTTCAACTGATTCGGCTTCCTATAATCGACACACAACTGTAATGATCCATCTACCTTATTAAGAAACAACACTGGTGATCACCAAGGTGACATACTCGTGTGAACAAATATATTGTTTTCAAATTCCTCCAACTGATTTTTATGCTCATGGAGTTCTGAAAGTTCCATTCTATATGATGCAATAGAAATTGGCTCAGCTTATGGTTGAAACTCTATCGTGAACATGATATCTCTTTTGGTGGGACAACCTTGTGATGTCCTCAAGAAACACATCCTAAAACTAATCCTCCATAAGATTAATTCTATGCTTCTTTACTCCCCCATAACCAAGTAGAAGATAATACACCTGAGTTGGGAGCTCACCCAACTGCTGACAAACTGGCCCTGCATGGCTTTCCCAAATGTCCCACTCACGACGATAGACAAAAGGGTCTACTTAAAGAAATTTTAATGTTAACCTATAGTGGAAACAATTAATATGGTAATGGTAAAACACTATGAAATCCATGCCAAAAATTGAATCAAAGCATGAAAAATCAAGAACAGACACATCCCCTAGGAAATGGTACCCACCAACTTCCAGAGCACACCCCTTATACTACCTAATATTATCTGATAGAATCCATAATGGTGTATATATCGATTTTCCACACAAACACATTCTTCCATTTGAACCAACATAGCCACAAGATGAAAAGGAATAAAATAAAGTGACACATCTATATTTAATGAAGCACTGATAAGCGTCAAAGATATAAGGATTATACCTCGAATAGTCGATGGTCCAACCTTTCCACCACATGGTGTAGATTGGAATGTATGAAGATGACCTGCCCCTCAACCATGGGATCCAATCCTAATTCCTTGTGCTACACTACCTTGATGATATGGATACTCTTACCCTAGAGAACCACATCCTCCAACTCAATAGGTATGAATAGTAGAGATCCAATTTCCATCCTGATATAGGGTAACCAACCACTATTTGCACTCATCATTAGCCTCATCCCTCCATCATTTTCCATCTAATGAGTGTTTCAACTGATTCTCTACACATTCCTCATTCTTTTGCATGATTGGAACTCAAACAGTGGTTGGGGAAAGTAACGATACATGTTCCCCATCCTACCACACTGATAGAAGAAAACATGATCACAACCCTATGGGAATGTTTTTTATTTTGACTAATATTTCCACCACCGCCCTGGTGAATGTTCTAGAAATGAGGCTTCCTGACATTGGAAATCGTACTACTGGATCACCCAATTAGAATTGGATGCCCATAACTGGGGGCCTCTTTTAGGTTTCCCTTTGAAATAATGTCCTGATCCACAAACTCAACAACACATTTTTAATGTAATATATTACCTTGGGACTTAATACCTTTTAAAATCCAATCCCAAAAACATCTTTCCATATATTCCTCATCCCCTACCAAATCTGGAACAAAATATTGAAATTCGGTGAAACAACTAGTGTTTTCCATCCCTATGTTTGATCCATGGGTCAAACTCATAAACTACGCATCCTTTTCCTACCCAAGGTCATTGAATAAAAATTTTCCAAAAACAATTCCTTGAAAAATTTCCATAAAAAGGAATCAACCTATAGGGTATATACCAGAATGTCCCACAAGTGCGTTGCCTGTCCTCACGATATGTAAGTTGGAAAATTGACACTATACTAAAGAAGTGTCTACCAAGAATCTTCTTGATATACACTTTCTTGAACTCTTCTACATTAGGTCAACCCTATACTTCAAAATATTGAGGGTGTTGTTGTAGAAACACCCTAGTCATCTCAAAAATAATTGGCATGACCTGGCATGAGCCTCATTCCATCATCTTCATAAAATGAGTGAAGTTATCACGAAACTGATCCTCTCTTATGTTACCCTAAAACAGTAAGTTTTCTTTACCCTATTCTAGAAGATTGTTCTTGATAAAATCCTCTTATTTCTCAACTATCACATTATGTTGTGGTGAAATATTCCTATAATTCCAACACACATCTCAGAACACGCAACATAAAATATCCACAATTTTCATAAAATAAGGATCTTCAATAGCCTTAAACAATCCCTTTTTGCATTCAATATTCCTAAAAGACATCATCTAAATTTGAAAACTACCCCCAAAAATCCCTATCGTGGGTCATGGTGCGTATGGGGTATACCAAATTACACAGTCTCGAGTCTTTAATTAGACACCCATTTTAAACAATTTACACATTCAAAATGAAAATATTTCTCTTTTAAGAACCTTTCTCTTCTCACCATTTATAATATCCAACATTTTAGCTCATTTAAATCCACCCATTAAGAAAAATTCTATAACCATTCATTCACAATAATTCCATTTACCCATTCATTTCATATTTATTAGACATTAGTTTTTTCATATTTTTTGTAATGTGAAAAGAATTCTACCCTTTTCATCTCACACATCCATCTCATTTATGCCCACCATTGTTATTCCACCTATAACCCTAGGTGCCTATAATGATTCATGTTTGAAAAATCTTTTTCCATTTTATACATGATAAAAATATCATAAAATAATCTCTTCACACAAAATGTTCATCACCCAATAGTGAAATAGCAGTCAATTGTAACAACACATATTAAGTACAATAATTCCCACCCTAGGTACTTGGGTTTTCCCCTATGGATTGGTTAGCTACTCCCAAACATGAGCTCATCTCCAAAACATGACACATATTAAAATCCCATATATCATCACCAAATAGTAGGACCCCAAAAATGAACAGCTCTAACACAACATTGTAATGTCCCTGAACCTAAATCCTATAAACTAGTGCTCCAAGCGGGGTCACCACATAACGTTATACAGGAATCCCTACATGATAGAGAAAATCGACTAGAATTTAGGTTCCAATAGGTGATGTGGGGATAATATAGCCTCTTTAATAGATTATTCCATCATAAAAAACATAATAAATTAGGAAAATAATATAAAAAACACTATAATATTCATTACTAACCATTTCCCAAAACCGGGTACAAAAATAACCAAAAGGTAAATAAACCATTTCATGATAACAATGCCAAAGGTGTAGGAAACCCAAAATAATGAATAATGGAAACATTCACCTAAATAGGCCCTGACTCCATGTTTGGATCCCCATCCATTCTCATCCCAAGGCCAACTCAACTCCATAGAACAAGTCTTTTTTCCTTTTCCAATCCTATAATAATGAAATCTTATCAGGTACCCAACTAAGGCCTGAGGAGGGTGTGTGTAAAAATCAGCAGGCCACCACCAATGTTTTCTACAAAATATCCAGACAAAACAGATAGTGCATGCAAGTACTAAATAAATGTAATGATAAAAAAGGAAACTCGGTTTCCATTAGTTAAAAATATTCACTTGAGAAATTTTCATCTTTTATTCCATTCAATATCCTAAACCCTTTTCATCTTATAATCCATGGGTTAGGAATTTAAATCATTTAAAATTTAGCCTAATCCAATCAATTATCAGACGTAAGGGAATTAGTAAAGTACCCTATCTCAAGAGGGACAAGCATTTCATAACAAACAAATCACACTCACCTAGGAGTCTCATTCCATGTAGTCTCATAAAATTAAACTATTAGTTGATTAGAGCCTCAATCTGACTCCCTAACCCATGCATTCTAGGGTTGGGGTTTAGAGCCACATTTCAACCTGACCCGTGGGAGGAGCCTCAGTCCAATATCCCCCATACCACCAAGCCATATGCACATGATTTTTCATCCAATAACCACATATAACAAATCATAGAGCATTCAAAATCCAATCACATAACATTAAAAATTCACCTTATATTTAACACTTAAATCAACTCTGGTCATTAAAAAATTTACACATTTACCACACAGCTTACATAGACCATTTTACCCAATTCCTATTAATATCTCAATCCATTTAACATATTCAAAAATTTAAATTCATTAACCCATTTCACATAATTTATCATTTTACATGAATTATCCTATTCATGTATTTAAATTTCAATCTCACAAGTAATTTGACACATTCACCATATTCTATTTAACCCTCTTTACATTGTTCCCAATATACCCTTATGCCATTATCAATATCTAGACAAAACTATCCGTAATCCCTTTTCCAGATCAACTAACATATCAAATGTTCATATTGGGATTTAATTTATCTCAAGTCAACTCCTTAGTTAACATCACAATTTTCCATGATTGAGAATATTGTTACACCCCATGTGTGGATCTAAATTGGTATAGGCAGTCTCAATTCATCCCATATGGATCTTAAGAGGTTCAATTCATCATTTAGATGACCATTTTACCAAATTCATTCAAAGGAATCAAAGTAACAACAAAATAAAACCATTAACACAATTACACATGAAAAAACCAACTTCAAGACCATGAATTATAAATTTCAGACTACCTACATTACTGGAAGCTTAGCCTACACCAATGGTTTTAAATTGTTTTTTTAGGCTGGAAAACCAATGGTATAACCTATACCAATGGTTTTCCAAACCGTTGAGTGTTTAGGAATGGGGATATCCCTATACAAACAGTTATTCAATAACCATTGGTTTATGAAAATAGAAATTATAATATCCCAATGGTTTTTTGAGAACCGTAGGAATAGATATTTACCAATTGTTTTATACCTTTATTATATATCAAGCCTTTAAATTATACCAACATTTTATAAACCGTTGGTATAGAGTTTTAACAATGATTATTATAAAACCTTTGTGTATGTATAATTTTCAAATATATACCCACAATATATAAACCGTTGGAATATTTTTTAACCAATGGTATGATAAGAGAAGTTAGTATAAATACGGGTTTCAGATCTATACCAACAGTTTATAAAAAATTTTAATAGAGTACTCCTATTCTAGAAAGTAGTGTATAGAAGCCTCTCCTTGGATATTACAGTGCATATAGCAGCCCACTGCTATTACAATGCATGAAATAGCCTCCCATATTCAATTAAAGTAAAAATATCTTCAGAATAATGATGGATAGGAAACAAACACTCATACCAACAATATAAAATATATAATGATCGATACAACACATGAAAAGATAGAATTAAAAAACACTCATACATACAATTTACAGAATATGACACAAGAAAACAACACTTGAAAATACCTTATAAACATCCTCAAAAACAGTAAAAAATAATGATGAACACAACACCTAAAAAAATAACTACTACAACACCATATAAAACACCACACTCTAAATACACCTAAAAAACAGACAATATATAATACAATGATATGAAAAATGACAACACTAGAATGCACAACATGCCACTTGAATAAACATATTGTTTTTTAATTTAAATTACTTTATACATGGAAACCGTAGAATTAATGGAAAGTGAACCATTCATGTGTAAAATGTGATGAGTATATAGAGAGGTGGTGATTCAATGGAGAAGGTTTTGTAGGATAGTTTTTAAGGAGATGGAAAGAAAGGGGTAAATATGAAAGATCATGAAATGGATTTTATGGTTGTGTGGTGATTTATTTGGGAAGAAAGAGATGGAATAATATATTTTTTTCTTCTCCTGTATGTGTGAGTGAATCCACTTGTGGAAGAGTTTGGTTCACTAATTACTGGAGGGGAGTCGACTTCATTGTTATGATGGTTACTACTACAAAAATTCAGTAATATGGAATGTACTCAAGATATTTAGGGAAAATGGAAAAAGTGGAGGCCAACAAATATGGGAATAAAATTAAATGTGTATAGAACAAGAATATCCTGGGAGATGATAGGGGAACAAATATATAGATAAAACATGGGATTAGTGGTTCTATTTTTTAGTTCCATCTATAGTCCAGGTAATTCTGTTGGGGTAGAATCAATCTGTCCCTCATCCCCACCATTATAAACGTTATCATTTTGCTCATCCCTATCCCCTTCCTCATCCCCATACACATACCCATCCACATCCATGGACTCATTCTCACCCTTTTCCTCCACCTCATCCTCCGTCTCAGCCACGACCTTGGTCTTGGCATCATCCCCATCCTCATCCTCTTCCTCACCATTATCCTCACCACCACCATCGCTAGGAAAAAAATTGTCTTGACAACCACTAGGAATACTTTCTGGTGCACTATATAGTGAATTCATAGATGACATATAAGCATCACAGGCTGTGTTGTTCTCTAGTGGAAGTGATGGAAAAAAAATTTCATCAGTACTAAAAATTACTTGTTCTCCCTTTCAACCTATTCTTCCATCTATGTGACCATTTTTTGTCATTTTACTCACTTACCATAACCTTTTCTGACTCATTGGTACTAAAACTAGTATATGAAGATGGATAATACCTCATTGGGACTATACACTTCACAGGTTGGTATTGTACTCTACCATGTTGCTCATCCACCAAAACCTAATGTAAATGATCATTGGGCCCTAGATTGTTAGGTTATTGGGCTTCAAGGGCCTCCAAAGAAGCCTGTTACAAATATAAATATATTTTTAAGTTACAAAATATATATTAAAATTATAAATCTACAATTTAAAACTTACAATATTCTGATGCATTGGTTTTTAAACAACACTTCCATATTTTTTCATTATACTTGAGAAAAATAGTTTTCCTGAAGGAACACATCCTTCAATATTCAATAACCGCCTCTACAATGACATTGAATTTTGAAAAACATAATTTAAAATAGGATACAAATGATTAATTTAAAAACTAAAATTATATCAAAACCTTAGAAATCAAATGAATTATGGAAGAAAAAATAGAAAGTGCAAGTGATAAGGAAAAATTGTAAATGACTGTTGTACTTACTTCCTCTGATGACATGACATTTTAGAATGCCCCATTGTGTGGAAGTATTTTTTAGCATCAATGTTTTATTTTCATTTTGTGGATGATTCCTAAGTAAAATTCAGTAATACAAAAATATTATTAATGAAGAACATGTAAATTTTCCTATAAAGACCTCAAATATGATTAATATATTAAACATGGTGGTCATCCAATGAGTAATCATTTTCTGATTATATTATATCAGAATATAATCCAGGACAAGTAAACACTATGGAACTATTATAACTATAGCACACCAAAAAATATACAAATTTTTCTTATAGATTCTCCAAATCCCATCTAATTCTATTAAACATGTCGGCCGTGTGCCCTCACGATTTGAAAAATTAAAATAAAGTTGAAACCAAAATATTAATTCATATAAATAAAAAATAATATTATATTAAATCCAACCGTTTTTTACCCATATATGTGACCAAGAATTATTATTGACTTTTTTGGAAACTGTTTCTATGAGAGTGGGTTGATGGGAATGATGTCAATGTATTTGGAAAGTGTCACCAAAAAACTCCGACATTACTATCCTATTTTTTTGATTATTTTGTTGTTTTCGTTGTAGTCCACCATCCACTTCGTGAAACCATTCCACCCCACACGCATGAATGTACTCCCCCTATGCCTATCAATAGATGTATCTGTTATGAAATAAAAATAAATATTATATTAATACATGTTATAATGATAAAAATTATGGTAAAAAAGTTTTTAGGGTTCTAAAATAGAACCACAACAGTCTGATCAATGGGAATAGCTGGATCTGTACGAACTGAAGGAACAACATCCTATATAGGTGGAGTGGGTCCTAGGGTATTATAAATAGACATAGACAATGTCAGACTAGGAGTCGAAGAAGGAATGAAGAATCTTGGAGAGAAATAAGTTGTTGGTAATGAAGATGCCATGGATGATTGGCCAAATGCATGATATGGATGAGGAGTGGGAATCATCAATGGGTACGGTAAATATGGGTGAGGAGGATCATATGTAAAGGTTGGTGACATAAGGGAGGCCTAAATATTTCATGTTTCCCTAATGCCCCAATGAGATTAGAATGTGTGGAAGATGCTACATCAGGGGGAGGGGCACAGTATAATTGGGTGCACCGATTGGAGCACCTAGCTCTCGTACCACCCACCCTCATACCATAGGCCTATGTATTGGGACCCCTACTATTATTCTAATCGAATAACTAGAACTAAAGTGGTGTACACAACATAAATATTAAAAAAAATTAATTAAATTAAATTATATGTTATTGATATATATATATATATATATTATAAATAAACCACTCACACCAAGCACTAATAGTGGGATTCCAATCTCATTCATTTAAGATTGTTGTCTATTATTCATTTTCATCGCTCCTCCTTAATTGGTTTCATTTCCTTCATTTGAAAAGAAATATGGAAGTAAGTAGAAAAGGATAACTAATGTGTAACCCAAAAAAGTGATACATGAATTATTTTCCTTAGGTCATTTTTATTATAGATTCACTTAAGACATTTAGATATTTTTTGTTAGGTCATTATTTCAATTTTTTTTGATTTTCATATCAATAAGTTTCATATGTCCAATTAAATTACTCTAGTATTAATTCGAATTTAATTGTTTCAGTTGTGTTTAGTTTTTTAGGTTTGAATGTGGTTAAATTCAATATTATAAAATGAAACTCAAAGAAAATTGTAACCAATAGATAATGAAATTTCACATTAAGGTCAAGTCTGATATAAAATATAACAAATCAGAATCAAATCATTTTTATTAGTACCAACCTTAACTATCCAAGTCGAGCGAAACCAAAAGAACTGATTACACGGATGTATGATTCCATATATTTCCTCCCACGACATTGGGTTCACAATTAACTCTCACAATTGAGATATTGGAGTCATCATAAGTAGTAAATGAAATAGAGCCAATAGATGTAGGGATAGTGTCAATTCCATCATCACGATCCTGAAAAATAAATCTTGGAATTACTTCAATAATGACCCCAAATTTAGGTTGAAGAAGATCTTTGACAGAAAAAATATGTTTCTTCATTGATTCCAATATATATGGTTCATCGGTATCAAGAGTGTGATTCATGTCAATAACTCAAAATCCAAAATCATAAATAATGGTTCCCTACCCCATCATCAAATAAAACCCATGGTATTTCATCATAGTGACACAACCATTAGAGTAATAATCAAATATTTTTATTATTTAAACAACTCCATAATAAGCTACATTTTGAAAACGAGTTCCATTACCCGATGAACTTGCATAACAGTATTTTATGGAAGTTAGCATAACACCATCATGTTTTGTCCTCATGTTCATTTCCCATTCAATGATAATAAATATTTACCCATTAATAACAATTGATTTACATTCACGAACAAGAATATGAGGACCAAAATCCAATGCTCTTATTTCCACAGGGAAAAATTCAACATGCATGCTCTATACTTGAAATATAAATGAATATTAATCTTAATTAAATATTTTTTTTATTTATTATAACAATATTTCTTCCATAAATGTTGACCATGCATAAAACAATTTTCATTGAAATATATATCTCTTTCTCAAATATTAAGAATAATGATTTCAATTTATCATCTCATTATGTTCCATGTAGATAAAAATAGAAATAGTTTAACAAATATGTAAAATGCGATAAGATATACATGTTCAATTTACTTACTTAATTTAGTCATTGAACAAACCATTGATGAAAAACATTGTGGGATGTACCATCTCCCACTGTTCAAGGATTAATTTCATCAATGTATATAATCTGAGAATTCATCCTATATGAGGACGTGTTGGGGGGATGGGTTTAATTTTATCATAATTTTCTTATTAATTTCTCATTGGTATCTTCACTGTTGTAGAATGATCAGAAAAATACATTGAGAAAAAATCCATACATTCTTGGTCCAAGTAACCATTCATGATAGGAACTTTAGGATGATTCCTATTCCTGATATCAGATTTCAATGTGCACATATTTCTTTATGTTGGGCACATTCAATGAAAAGATACACATTATCTGAGAAGAATTTCAGTTTAATTATGGACAATCATATGCAGCATGGATGTGGAAAATGATGGATTAAATTGTTTCTCTAACTCATACAATATTAGTAGTGTCTCTAACAACATTATTCTCAAGAAATACATGGAAAATTTCTTAGTAAAAAGATATCTAAACTACTAGCACAATCGTATATATGAAACACATACATTTTTAAACAAAATATGACTGATTTATTTTAGAATAATCTCATAGAAAATGACGTGATACTCATGAGTCATAAAAAATTACAGATTTACCTCTTTCTGGTTGACCCATTTTGAAATATTGCTTGAATAGCCATCAATAACTTTAATAGTATCTAGTACTTCCCGAAATTTATTTTTTTCTATAGGTTTCATCACAAAAGACTCACATGGAAGTTTCCATTTATTTTCACTGATACACACATGATACAATCATGGACTTTTCCCCCAATCAACCAAGTCACGCCGAGATCATAAGTTATCTTTTTTTTCTTTCATTTGACATTATTAAGTATCAAAATCAACAATTCACATTTATTCTTTTCAATGTGAATTACATCTAATAAATGACGTAATAAGTTGGTTAACTAATAAGGTTACTCAAATAAGATACTCCTCCTCTTCCAATTGTAATAGGTAGTATTGAAAACATTAATCCTCATTGTAGATTTCATTTGATACTTACCAAATGAAAAACTAAAATATTTCAACTCATTAAGCACATCAATTCCAAAAATACACTGATGTGGATCATCGGTCACTATGGTATTGTCAAATATTTGATTATTATTTCAATATATATGGTCCATTGGAAATAATAATCCATGTCCCATAAAAATAAAACTACAGTGATATTACATTATTTTGGATTGATTATTCTATATACAAAAAAGAAATGACATTTTCCCCTTTGTGATCCATCTAAACATCACTACATAAGGAGGAAAATCATTGATTATCCACATAAGTACAACAAACATATGAAATACGTCTTCTTAACATGCATTGTATGTGCACACACCCATGTCCCAAAGATGTTTCAACTCTTTTATTAACGGTTTCATGTATACTTCTATATCATTGTAAGGATCAAAAGGGATAAATATGAGTATACTCATGAATGTGAAATGGTTTTTAATAAAAAAAACTATGGGTAAGTTTGTAAATGTTTTTGAAAACCATCCATGTGTTGTGTGAATTAAGCATCTTCCCAAAGAGATTTAAATCATCACATGAAAGACCAATCCTCAAATTAAACTTGTTAGCTGAAATATTAGGATATTGAGCATCAAATCTTTGCAATGAAAATCCTTATGTAGGGTTAATAAACTCTTCAATATTATTATTTCTCTCAATATCATTCCATCACTTTCTTATTGATATTTCATCAGACATGAAAAGTTTATAGAGTCTGGGGATCAATTCAAAGTGCCACATTACTTTGTATGGAACATAGGATGGTGTTCCATCAGCTTTCCACTTCCATCAGGCAATTCCACTTTTATAAAATAATTTTTCCAGTAGTTTCATCCTAGAATAAGATTAAATATTTTAGTAAAGAATGATTTTTTTTGAAAATCTATGTTCGTCAACTAAATTTCATGCCAAATAGTGCTTTGATGGAATATATGCACCACTGGAAGAAATTCCTCTTGGAAGGTATGAATGTAATCAATGGTAATATTAGAAATACCATACTTGGTTTTCCCATGAAACAATCAATTTAAAAATTCCATCTTTTTCCAATTTACCACATTGCTGATATACTAGAGTCGTGGAATCATCATTCAAAAATTTTCACCATGTCAAAATAATAATTTTCATTAGACAAATCATCTGTGATAATATATAAGTCTTCTTGATTTGACATCCTTTCCATCTCATGATGAGAAATAAATAGAAACTGGTCATATAAAAAATTCTCCAATCTGGTCCTCTCATTTGGATCGTCAAAATTTTGATATTCCATTTTCGCCCCATTGTGATACCACACATGGTAGTTTGTCTGAAAACCATATTTGGTTATATGGTAGACAACTTATTGACAAATCATCTAATGTATTTCGATAATATTATATCATGGGGAGTGTATGTGACAACTATATGAAGCATTGTCAAATGAAAAATATAATGCGCTGAGGTTTGTAGACTCTTTTTTGCATCAACTGTGGTTGTGATTGGGAGGTCTGTTGTGGTCTCGAGTGCTGTCGACAAGGTGGAATCGAGAGTGATTCTATCTTGCAGCGCTTCATTTCCTCCATCATGTGTTCGGGTGGCTGGATTTCTGGTGATGTTTTTCATTCCTTGTTTTTAATTTGCTTCTAGTTGGTTGTGATCTGTTGTGCAATGCTGTTCTTTTGGTGATGATTTGAAGTTTTTGGAATGGTTGAGGTGTATAGAGGGAGTAAGAGTTTTCAAGGCAGTCTCCTGATCTTTGATTGGTTCTTTTGCTCTTCAATTTTGGCTGTGTTCCCACTACTGTTCGTGTGATGCCCTAGTCTACTTGGATTTAGCTTTGCATAATCTATTTAGGATGATTCGGCTTTGGTATTGGGTGAACCTACATTTTTTCATTGCGGTGAAATGCGTGTTTGTTCTTTTTTATTGTACTGGATTTGGTGGAGGAAATTATGGTTTTGGTGAAAGAGGTCTTGAAATATGGTTAATCATTGTTATTGTGATATGGTTTTCGAAATGGAATCACTTGAGGGTTTTGAGCAAGAATTGCATTTTGAATTCTGCAGCAGAAGGGTTCAGGGGTTTCTTCTTTCAGACATTATACAAGGAAATGCTCTAGAAGTGGATCAGAGTAGGGAGCGTTCACCATGTATGGATATTCATATTTGTATGTTTGAGAGGGTATGGCACTGCCATTGGTACCAGTCCCATGTATTTCTGCACGGGATAGCTTGTTGAGCAGTCATGCAATGGTGGAGGCTTACCATAATGATTTTGATTCTAGGGAGGGGTATTCCTTAGTGGTCTTGTTCAAGGATTATTTTATCCCTTTTGACCTTTGGGTTTTGTTATTTCTCTATGTATTTGAAGTCTGTGAGGTTTTCCCCTTTAGCCTTAAAAGGGGGTTTATCCCAAAATGAATAAAAATTGAGGCCTTTAGGCCATTCAGTCATATAAATACTATAAATATAATAAAATGGCATTGAATTGAAATATGGGGGATGTGACAGAATTTCATTGTATACAAAGTTATCTCTATAGTATTATTATGTGTAAATAGTTTGCATTATGTTTATATTTATAGATATCATTTTATTTCATAATTAATGATATATTTGTAATCAATGATTTCATTGCAGTATTGGTGATCAAAGACAATTTTTATAGGGTGTGTTATTTAAAATGTGTCTTTCTTGGTGTCACGAAATAGAAACATGTAGGTGCTCAATAAAAATGATATAAATTCAGCAAGATGAGTTATTGAAGGATTGTCATACTTCACTGTATACACCAATGAGTTATATTTTCCTTACTCCAATACATTCCAATATTTTCAATGGAAGATCCATATTAAGATGATAACATCATTATAACTATGTGGTGAAATAATAAGAACTATTCTGCCCTAGTATAAAAAATGATACTTCTTCAAATGCTTCACAAGGTTCAGAAGTGTGGGGTCATATAATAGGCAATATCATGATACAAAAATATACAATATCTCAAATATTCATGCATCAAATTATTTATAAAAAATATAAATAGCTTTCTAAGACATTATATGTATGGAAGTAGGCACACAAGATTTTATTATTAACAAAGTAATTATTTTAATGTTCCATTGAGTAAAGGTTATCAAGGGTCAATGATGGAATAATTCCACATCTAGTTGGTTGTGTATCCTTGGACATGAATTTGGAAAAGTCATGAATTATTACTAAGTGACTCACATAGGTCACTTAATCCAAGTGCATCCCATAGGTCACTTCAGGAACATGCCTCACACAGGTAACATATTGAACTATTATATCATTTTTTATTGTAGGTAATAGTAGTGTATTGCATATAGTTTATACAATAATATTTTATACAGTTAAATGAATATAAAAAAAAACTAAATTCAATATTATATGAAATATAAATACAGTGTATAATAGAAAAAAGATTACATAATGAATTACTATTTCATATAGTAGGGTATCTAAAAATAGTGTTTTGTAGACTCTCATTGAAGATTACCATGACATTGTGTACTGAAAAACAAATTACAATTTCATAATTATTCATCTATGTTGCAGTATATAAAAAAATAGTATTCTGATGCATATTGTAATAAATTACTACTACATGATGAAGAATACATTATGCATATATTACTGTTGAAAAATGCATAATTCATATTATAATAGATTACTGTTGGATAGTGTAATGGAAAACAAATTATATATTTTATATATAGTGTAATAGAATAACAGATTACATATTGAAATAGGTTACAATTTAATAGTTTACAAGCATACTAGATTACATATTTCATAGTATTTTATGCTTATTTGAACAAATTAAATATGCATGGTACAATAGAAAAACACACTATATATTACACAGTGTGAAAAAAATTACATTTTCCTAGTTTATGATGCATATTCAAACAAATTACTATTAGATGGTATAATAGAAAAACATATTACATATTGTATAATGTATGCATCGATTAGGTAAGATAGTTCACGATTCTTAATAAAACATATTACATATGAAAAATGTAACAAAAAAATAGATAACATACTGCACAATTAATACACATAATACATATTTCACAGTTTATGGTTTATATTGAAATGGATAGTTATATCACATTTTAATAGTAAAAAAAATGTAGAATACATATGAAAAGAATAATGGATTTATATAGATTCAATATGTGTATAAAAAATAGATGTATTGTATGTATACAAATGCATTATGTGCAATAGAATATGCTCTTATGTGTATACAGATGAAGTGTATCTATATAGACGTAATATAATGGATCTGTACAAAATTAGTCTATCTATGAGTATACAGACGTCGTATATGAAATATAATCAGTGAATCTATGTGTATACAGATATATTATATGAAACATAATTAGTACATCTAAATGATTAGATATTGCTGAACAATGGAAAATTAAACTAAACGTGGTATATAAAAATCCAAATTAAATGTAGAAAGAATATATAACTCGAGCACCACAATTTGAAGTGGAATAAACTAATTTAAAACCACTATGGATCGGTTGTTGGAAGATTTGTCGCCTGTTGGGAGAGATTAGAACTGCTATTAGGGAAAAAATCAATCAGATTTGGAATGGGGAGGAGCGCTTGGTGTTGTATTTGGGGAAATGTATCCTAATGGATTTTAAAAAACTTTAGGATATTTGATCTATACCAATTGTTGATAAATCCCATTATCATTGATATTGTTTATAACCCTATCCAATGGTTATTCAAAAACATTGTAATAGATAGACCATTCCCAATTGGATTGAAAATCTGTTGAGAAAACATAGTAATATATACCATATACAAATGGTTTTTGAGAACCGTTGGGATAGGGGCACTTGTATAGAAAATAATTCCAATAATGCTCCCTCTAAATCGTATATAAACACATGCTTAACCATATCCCTAGATCTAAATTCAACCACAATATGAATCCCCAACCTAAGATCCACTGGAAAAGTGGGTTTTAGGGCTTCAAAACAAGAGGAACGAAACAACAAGCCCTAATCTAGAAAATAGAAGCAAGAGGAGCATAATACTTTCCCCGAGTTTTGATCCATAACCAAAGAAACTACAAACATCCTAAAATTAAATCAGAGAGATCCTTGGGATGATATGAGTGTTTAAGTTATTCCCTTGGACTGTATGACGAAGAATAAGAAAGAAATTTAGTTTAGGAACTTAAAATCTCTAGGGTATGAAATGTCAAAATACCACTATTAATGAGGTGCACATTTTGGTCGTACGATTTCCCAAAGCATGTGCCAACCATGAATCTTCCACTATCCCAAAGGGGATGAGTTGCATAGTTACATGGTGTTCCCCACTTGGTTAAAAAATGGTGTGCCAACCATGTAGAATTCCTCTGTCCATGCCCATATTGTTTGACCTCCCATCTTGAATGATTTAATAAATTGTGAATACCTTCATCTTGGAAAGCATGGTTTGGGTTGAGAGTTACTACTAATCATGATCCAACTAAGAAACATGCATAAGATGGAAAAACAGTACAGAAAAATAGTCATTTTGTAGCGGTTTAAAAACCGCCGTGAAATGAATTATTATTTTTTTAAATCTTTTGGAGGATTAGCGGCGGTTTTTTAAAAAACCGCTGCAAAACCACTACGAAATGAAAGGAAAAAAATAAAAAAACATGAGAAACCCCGATATCACTAAAACGACCATAACTATTGATCCGGGCGTCCGTTGGAGCGCCACAACCAGTCAAATCAAAGCTCAGGAAGAGATATAGAGGCATGTATAATCAAAACCGTGATACAGTCTAAGGTGGAGAAGATATGAGAGTTATAAGAAAGTTGAAAAAAGTTCTCCAACTTCAAACAACCATAACTTTCGCTCTATGTGTCTGTTTGGGCTCTACCACATATCAAATCAAATCCATCGAAGAGAGATACACACTAATTTCACACAAGAAATCTTATGTTATGTTTTTAACCCCTCAAACCCCTCTAAAGGCCTCAAAACCCCAATTTTTGTCCCCAGTGCCCCGTCGAACTTGTCTTCAAACGGACCTAACTTTTGATCCGTATGTCAGTTCGGACTCCTCCAACTTCCAGATCGTAGTTCGTTCCATGAGATTCAGTTTGACTAGTCACAACACCCACATGTACTCCTGGATCATATGTTTTGACCTTTTTAGTGGGTATCGGGTTTGGTATGTTTTTCGATGCCTCGTTTCTAGCACCCATTCCCCGTCAGTTTTTTAAATGGTCGTAACTTCCGATCCACCGGTCCATTAGGTCTCTTTCACCTATCAGCTCAAAGATCATTTCAGGATCTTTGATTTGACTGGTCGCAGATCTGGAATGAACTCTCGAATCATAAGTTATTTTTGTTAATGTGAGTCCAATGTTTTTGTCACTTTATGACCGTTTTGATGAGTTTTAACGGTTGCTCCATTTATTACTATTTATTTGGGTTTCCATGACTTGTTATCTTTATCAATGGTTTTTTGTGGGTTATGATGATGATTATGTTTCATTATTAATGGGTTTTCCAGAGTTTTCATGAGTTTTCATGCGTTCTCATGCTTTCTAATGCTTCTTTCTTCATGCTTCTCCATCTGTTTTCATGCGTTTTCATAATTTTTCATCCCTTATCACGCCTTTTCGTACTTTTTCATGTGTTTCATTTATTATTTATTATTTATTATTTATTATTTATTATTTATAATATACTTTAAATTATTTATTATTTATTATTTATTATTTATAATATACTTTAATTTATTTATTATCTATTATTTGTTACTGGTTATTTCTTATTTATTATTTATTATTTATTATTTATTATTTATTATTTATTATTTATTATTTATTCTTTATTATTTATTATTTATTATTATTAATCATAAAATTTGATACTGGTTTTTTATTATTTATTATATATTATATATTATATATTATATATTATATAAAATTTATTATTAATAATAATAATATTTTATTTATTATATATTATATATTATATATTATATATTATATACTATATACTATATACTATATACTATATATTATATATTATATATTATATATTATTATTTATTTATTATTATTTATTATTTATTGTTTATTGATTATTATTTATTATTTATTATTCATTATTTATTATTTATTATTTATTATTTATTATTTATAATATTTTATTTATTACATACTATATATTATATAGTATATATTATATTTTATATATTATATATTAAATATTAAATATTAAATATTAAATATTAAATATTAAATATTAAATATTAAATATTAAATATTATATATTTTGTTTTATTATTTATTTATTATTTGTTTAGTTTTGTTTATTATTTATTATTTATTTTTATTATTTATTTATTCTTATTATTATTATTATTTATTGTTATTTATTATATATTTATTATTATCTATTATTAATTGTTTTTTATTTTTTATTATTTATTATTTATAATTTATAATTTATAATTTATAATTTATAATTTATAATTTATAATTTATCATTTATTATTTATTATTTATCATTTATTATTTATATTTTATATTTTTTATTTAATACTTTTTTATTTAGTATTTATTATTTATTTATTAGTTATTATTTTTTGTTTTTTATTAATTATTAATTATTATTTTTTATTTATTATTATTTATTTTTCATTATTTATTATTTATTATTATTTAATATTTATTATTTATTATTATTTATTATTAATTATTAAGTATTTATTATTTATTATTATTTATCTGTTATTTATTATTTTTTATTATTATTTATTTTTTGTTATTTATTGTTTATTATTTATTATTTATTATTATTTTTTGTTTATTATTTACTATTTATTGTTTATTATTTATTATTTACTATTTGTTTATTATTTATTATTTATTATTTATTATTTATTATTTAATATTTAATATTTATTATTATTTATTATTATTTATTATTTATTATTTATTTTATTATTATTTTATTGTATTATTATTTTAATTTCATAATTTCATTATATTATTATATTATTTTCATAATTTTATAATATATGTAAATATTATTATAATTTATTTGTTATTTGTTATTGATTATAATAAATAGGAAATAATAATAAATAAAAAAATAACTCAATAAATAACTAATAAATCAATAATTATTAATTATTGATTTTTGATTTTTGATTATTTTTTATTGTTTAATTATTATTGAGTTTATATCTATTAGTTATCTATTATTTATTTTTTCAATTAGTATATATAAGTATGTTAAATTCTATTTATTAACCACATGGCGAGTTTGCTGGAGTGGTAAAGTCTTTTGAAAATATGCAAGAGGTTAGGGGTTCAAATTTCACCAAACACAGTATTTCTTTATATTGCATGGGCATGCATGGATAAAATAAATAAAGTAAATAAAATAAATAAATAAATAAATAAAATAAATAAAATAAATAAAATAAATAAAATAAATAAATAATAAAATAAATAAAATAAATAAAATAAATAATAAAATAAATAATAAATAAAAAAATAAAAAAAATAAAAAAATAAAAAAAATAAAAAAAACCGCTGCTAAAAAACCGCCGTGAAACGTTCTACAACGGTTTTAAAAACCGTCGCGAATAGTTTCCCGATGCACAATTTAGCGGCGGTTTTTCAAAACCGCCGTGAAACAGAAAAATAAACCGCCGCTAAATAGTCATTTTTCCATAGTGAAATCTCCCTTGTTTCGTATCCCAATCCCCCGATACGCCCCCAAGAAAACTAATACATCGAAAAAACATTCCATTAACCACAATAAGGATACATAAACCAAAACATAGACAATAATTTACCATGAGAAAATCTTGGATCTTACACCATAGAGGAAATCTTCCTTTGATTCCTATAACACAACAACAATACAACGTAGATTTGCTGTCAGATCATTCAACAATGAAATAATTTCTCAAATGGTAATTTTTTAATTTATTAAATTAATTATAAATAATAAGTGATGATCATATGCTCTGTAATTGAAATGTTATTCATTGTATATTTTTTTATTAAATTCCATTGATCCTGATGTTTTTCATCAAGTAAATCTTGGATTTATCACTGATTATAACAAAAAGAAAAGTTGTGCATGACCCATCACATGCATCTATTGTGCCCCAAACCTAAAAGTGGTATCATTGCAGCCACATAATTGTTTACAAATATTTAAATATCATTTATTGATTTATGAATTTTTAATTTTGTTTTCAATTTTATTTTAATCATTACTAAACAAAAATTTAGAGACCAACTTCTTCAACATTTGTTTTTCATAAATAAAATCAAATTGGTTAAATTTTTGAAAGAAATAAATTTGAAGATCTCATCTGGAGGTACTAAGGAATCTGGCATGACAACATAAGAGTACAGACCATGTATTGACGGGGAAATTCTGGCACATATCTAGCTAGAGTACACACTATATAACCATCATACACTGTGTTTAATCTTTTATTCCCATATAGTTCATGTATGTTTTTAAATGGCCAACCTAACAGGTGATCGTGTAACTCAGAGACCACACGATGTGTATCCCATTTTAAAATCATGTACTCTAACTTTTTTCCATGGAATGGTTTACTAGCCAAGTCCTTAAGCACGCTTCTAGAATAGATGGTGAAAATAGTGCATGTCATGTAGCAGGCCTGTACACTCCATTTACTTTTACCAAATTACATAAAAAAAATTATTTTTTATACTATGAAAAACTTATCAAAATTTTCTTGTGCGTGTTCATTAAGTTTACAGGAGTCTCTATGCAACAAGTTTTAATATATATATATATATATATATATATATATTATTTTAATTAATTATTGTATAATGTTTGGATACGCATATCATGTATGAGTCATATTTTAGTTATTTATCTACATACATTGAAGCATAACACATGACTGAAAAAACATTTAGTTATTGTGATCATTATGTTAATAGTACATGTCATGAAATAATGTGATGAGTCTTGTATAAAACATATCCCAAGAGTAAACATTATATGAGTATAATACATATTTGGTAGTTCAGTTGAGTACTAACCATTTTCCTCCATGGAACATTTATGTACACTGTAAATTTTAAATAAATTTATTTAATTTTTTAAAAATTATGATGAAGATAATCTGAAGGAAATTTAGATGTGAATTAAGATAAACTAATTGATCAATTAAAGATTATTATGAATTGATTCGATCTTGATTTATCTTAAATACAAAATATTATAATTCAATTCAAATTTTATTAAATTCATAATTTTTTGTAAGCTTGTGGATGATCATGAGTGGAGACTAGGAAATTTCTTGCTATTGGTTTTATTAAATTTATTATTACATTAAAATTGCGACATCAGTTCCATCTATCCTATGGTTATGTAAGGGTCTATGTGCCAATTGTTTCTTTTATTTAAATCATTTTCCATAACATGTGTGTGAATAAATCAATATGTAATGAATGAATCTCCCAAGTTAGTGGTGAAAGTTCAAGATCGGGGATGATAAGAAACCAATCCAAGAGAGATACATAGGTGTATAGGTGGAAAACTACAACATGAAACACAAATGGTTAAAGGTGTTTTTATCCATAGTCATTAATTAGTTTATCTTCCCCTAAATAAACTAACCATTTGTTAAAGTATGATGAAAATGATCCTTTTGTTTTCAAAAAACCCAAACGTACATCGTCAAATGTTATTTCTAAAAATGATTTTCAAACTATGTTAGAATGTTCATATTATGAGAAAAAAACTCAAGAATATCATTATAAAGATTTTCATCAAGAATATTTTAATCATGTTGTTGAATAATATTATTATGAAAACACAAGAAGATTGTTTTTTCCTAAGAATCATCATAGTGATAATATCATTGGTGATGTAGATAAACTGATTAGAACTAAAATTTCTTCAATAAAAGAAATTGAAAATATACCATTATAATCACTATTAAAACATAATAATCCTAATGAGGGTTTAAGTGAAGTGTATTATATTAAATAAATGTAAGATAAACTCAATGAGTTTCAAAGGAATAAAGATTAGACTTTGGTTTAACATCCAAATGATACTTTTATAATTGGAGAAAAATGGGTGTTTCCGAAAAAATGAGATGAATGTTGCATAATGGCTATAAATAATGCTAAACTTTTTACTTAATGTTACAATAAAAAATAGGGAATAAACTTTTTATTATACTATGCACCAATAGAAACAATTGAACCTATTAATATACTTCTGGATTTTGTATCATTCTTAAATTTTAATATATTTCAAATGTATGTGAAGTGTTCTTTCCTTAGTTGATATTTTCATGATAAATTTTATGTATAACAACCCCCTAGTTTTAAAAATAAAAAACATATAGAACATTTTTATAAAGTTACCAATGTTATAGACTTAAACATTCCCCTAGATCTTGATATGTTATGTCGACTAGTTTTTTGTTACAAAACAACTTTTTTAAGGGAGTTATAGATCCAAATCATTTTATACAAGAATTTAATAAATGAATTATTATTGTACAAATAAATTTTGATGAAAGTCTAACCATAATTGCCATGCCTATATAAGGTTTGGAAAACCTATGTCCCTCATAGGTTCTTAGTTACTTTGCTCCTAACTCTTACAACCCCATTAAGATTTCTTTCCAATGTTTTGAAATTTTTCTAATCACCAGTCCATGTCTAATTTGAGAGGAAACATTAGAGGATTTTTCAAAAAGAGTAGACTACAATTAAAGAACCATTCAGAGAAGATGGTATGAAAATTATGATTCAATTATAAAAAGGATCATTATTTTTCATGTCGGGGAGAAAGTTTGTGTACAAAAACTAGATAAGGATTTTGATTTACATTTTCCTAAAATTATAAGAGGATATTATGGTATAGTTAGCGATGTAATTAAAAGAAGACGGAGAGGAACATGGATAAGAAAAAGAAGTGGGAGAAGAGGATGAAAAGGAGTAAGAGGAATAGGAATGGGAAGGATAATATGATGATGAAGGAGAATCAAAGAATGATGAAGAGTCAAAATAAAAGAAAACATCGAACTCATCATCATCTTAAACTCCTCTACCTTCCAAATCAGATCAGGATGCAAACATGGAATAATTAATGGAATAAAAATCATCATCCAAATAAGAAGAAAAGTCATAATCAAAAGATGAAGAAGAAGATAAACAATCCCAAACAATGTTTTAGATAAAGTTAAATATGATGAAGAAGTGGGCCTTATTAATGAATCATAAAAAGAAATTATTTCTCAGAAAGCCATGGACAAAGTTTAGAAGGATGAAAAACTAGATGTAGAATCTCTAGACCAAATTCTCTTAAAGCATTATCAGGTACCTCAATCTATAAACAGATAGTTGCACAGAATGTTTTTGACTATATTTTACAAACCCTAAAATGGTTAAGTGATTCCATTCCCTGTCTTCCATACATAGAAGAAAGGTATAAATTGATTCAAAATAGTATAAATGAAAAATCAGAATCAGTGAATGTCTTGAATGAATCAGATGTTCAGAATAAGGAATTTTTGAAATCATTCAATGAAAAGAAAAAGGATTAAAAGAGATTGTACAATCAGATGGTTATGCATTCAAAAAAGTGGAAATTGATTTCATGGATCATGATGATTAGTTAATAGTAGTAATGAAATTTTATTTATAAATGAAAAAAATACTTTTAATATTTATTGATGGGTTTTTATTATAGACAGGTGTTTGTAGAAGAGTTGAGTGATACAACTAATGATCATAATTAGGATGTAAAAGTTTATAATGAAATGGTTTATAGTTTAGAGTTTGAAAGCAGCAGAATTAGAACGTGAGCTTTTTCATTTGATGGAGGAATATAAAAATCTCTTCAAGGAAGTTGAAATAAATACTTCATAAATTTATAAGAAAATAATGACGATGGACAAGATCATGAATATTAAATCATCGGTTGTAGAGGTTTATAAGGATTAGGATGTTTTTATGAAAATGAAGGAAATTGTGAAAAAGTTTCTGAATAAAGAATGAACATTTTTTTAGTAGAAATAATGATGTATATTTTGAAATATGTTTTTAAATGAATGAAAATTTTGAATAAATTTTTCATTAAAAAAATTATTTCTGAATTTATTCCATTTAATTTGGGATGTATAATATTACCCTTATTTCATAGTTTTTTAGTTATTTCACATAAAATTGTTTTGTATGTTATCTATTTTTGAAAAATTAGGAGACATACCTTCCCTATTCATTTTTAAATAAATAATTTGGAGATATTTATAAAGAGGGATAAATTCATAAAATGGGGGAATTTTATAATTCGATAAGCCATAGAGATATTTTCCTAAAGGTGAGATATTATCCTAAGGGTGGGGGTAGGTGGAACTGAATTAATACTTTTCATCAGATTATAAAGATGTTATAAACACTATGGGAGTTATATATGAGGTATATGTATGAATATATTAAAATTATAAAGGGATAAATGTTTTTTTCAATGTTATCATTGTTTCAATTTTTGTGTTGTGTTTTGTGCTTTCCAAAAAGGGTAGGGGATTGTTGAGTCAGATGACATACTTCTTACATTTCCTTTCCTTATCATTGTATAGCCCCAAAAAATACTTAAAAAAATATTTAATACCTATATATTTCCCAAGTGTCTCAGTATGATTTCATAGAAATCGTTACATTATACCAAATGTACAAATATTTCCAATGAAAAAAATATAAATATATTATTTTTCATTTTGAACAATCGAACTGAAGGTGTGTATGATACAATGGACTAAATTGTGGTTTGATGAGTGGTTAGAGATGTGACTTACAGAAAAATTTCAAGAATGTTAGACTTACCTGGGTACCGATTTATCAAACTAACCCTTATTCACTATCATATTGAAAATAAAAAATGATGTACGTTGGAATATTCAATGTTTATAATTTATTTGATAAGAATTATATATATCAAAATGAATAAAAAATCAAATTTTAATGGTTCTAATCTATATGAAGTTTGACTATCAATGTAAATGTCATCCACGGCTAGCAAGTGGAAGATCTAGATCATTATGAGCTCTAAAGTGGAAATTGTCTGAGGCTGTTGAAATGAACTCTGAAATATTGTGATTGGAATATAACCTATAAATAAGATTTCATTTGAATAGTTGGGAGTTTATTCAACTCACAACATAATTCATCTTGATATTTCTGTATATAAGAACCTCATTCCTAGTATTTATAATGATTTAGAGAGTTGTAGTTTTATGGAATCCTTACAAGGATTATAATTCCTTAAGAAATATTTTCCTTTGTAATTACATGTCCAATCGTGGTACTAATCCAGGGAATATATGGATTGGAATATGGTGAATTCAAAACATCGGATTGAGGGCTTCTAGGGAAAGGAATTCATACTTGGATCATCATATCGGGGGATTTCTTCATCAAGAAAGACATAGTTCATTCTGATCATCGTATCAAGGGCTTCCTGGGGATTTGAAGACCGAGCTGATTGTGATCCATCAGATCAAGGGATTTACTATTAAGAAACAAATGAAATTCTATATGTTCTAAAAACATTGGATATCTTTAGTTAATATTTATGACTACCTTAAATCTTAAGATTAAAGAGTAAAATCTTTTATAATCCTGTAATTCAGTCTTACAATTATATGATTTTTTATTTTTTGTTTATAAAATATCTATATTATGCTGTGTATGTGTTTTAAAAATTTATTTTTTATACATATATTTCCATAAAATTATTTTATCGCTGTTTTTGTGATAATGATAAACTCGGATTTAATCAAATAGTATCTATATTTTATTGTATTACTATATTAATCATATGATCAATGAGTATAATAATTTTTACTCAAGTGGTTTTTTGTTTTGTTATAAGTTTATTTTTTGAACTATAATTCACCCCTGTAACACCCAAAAATGATAAATGGTTAAATGAATAAATGTTATGACTCATGTTAACAAGGTGCACCTTCCTTTTTGGGAGCCTGTTTGATTAGAACCCCACAGTTAAGTATGCTTGGCCTGGAGTAGTGATCATGATGGGTGACCTTATGGAAAGTTTCTCAGGGTGTGTGTGAAGGAGGAAAAAGCACACTGGAAAAGAAATGTGTTGGCCTGTGGGTACATTCATTAGTCGGACGACCCGTTCAGACACGTGGGTGGCCCCTAGGGTTGGGACCATGTGTCTGTGGGGCAACTGGTGGTAACTGGTGGGCCAGGACCTGACAACCATGTTACGGTGGGGTGTCTTTTTTGTCACCGGGACCCAATTGTTACATTCTGTATCAGAGGTGGTACCCAACCTTAAGTACGGTGTACTCCCTAGGTTGAGATTTAGGGCCCATAATTAGGATGTTGTGCTCTTGGGGGGGAGGGGTGAATGTAACACCATAGAATGATATAGCGTTAAATGACTAAATGACACGACTCGTGCCAACAAGGTGCAAATTCCTTTTCAAGAGCATGTCTGATTAGAACTCCACAATTAAGTGTGCTTGGACTAGAGTAGTGATCATGATGGGTGACCTTCTGGGAAGTTACCCAGGGTGTGTGTGAGTGAGGAAAAAGAACACTAGAAACGACATGTGTTGGCATGTGGGGACAATCATTAGTCAGATGACTCGTTCGGGCATGTGGGTGGCCCCTAGGGTGGGAACCACGTGTCTGTGGGGCAACTGGTAGTACCTGGTAGGTCAGGACCCACCCAACGACCATGGTAAGGTGAGGTGTCTATGCTGTCACTGGGACCCAGTTGTTACATTTGGTATCAGAGGTCGTACCTAGCCTTAAGGCGGGGTGTATGTGCTATCACTGGGACCCGGTTGTCACAACACCCCTCTTGTATCCATCAAATACTATTTCTATCCTATTTTTTTGGTCTCTTTAAGGATCTCTCAAGCATATTAGTGGTTCCATACCGAAGAAAATAGTGTAGGGTGAATAAGTGAATGATATGACTCAGGTAAACAAGATGCACCTTCCTATTTAGGATCCTATCTGATTAGAACTCCACAATTAAGCGTACTTGGCCTGGAGTAGTGATCATGATGCGTGACCTTCTGGGAAGTTACCCAGGGTGTGTGTGAGTGAGGACAAAGCACACTGGAAAGGACATGTGTTGGCATGTGGGGACAATCATTAGTCAGATGACTCATTCAGGCATGTGGGTGGCCCCTAGGGCGAGGACCACATGTCTGTGAGGCAACTGGTAGTACCTGACAGGTCAGGACCCACCTAACGACCATGTTAAGGTGAGGTGTCTTTGCTGTCACTGGGACCCAGTTGTTACATTTGGTATCAGAGGTCAGACCCAGCCTTAAGGCGGGGTGTACGTACTATCACTGGGACCCGGTTGTCACAACACCCCTCTTGTATCCATAAAATACTATTTCTATCCTATTTTTTGGTCTGTTTAAGGATATCTCAAGCATATTAGTGGTTCAATACCAAAGAAAATAGTGTAGGGTGAATAAGTGAATGATATGACTCAGGTCAACAATGTGCACCTTTTTATTCAGGATCCTGTCTGATTAGAACTCCACAATTAAGCATGCTTGTCCTGGAGTAGTGATCAAGATGGGTGACCTTCTAGGAAGTTGCCCAGAGTGTGTGTGATTGAGGACAAAGCACATTGTAATGTACATGTGTTGGCATGTGGGGACAATCATAAGTCAGACTACTCGTTCAGGCATGTGGGTGGCCCCTAGGGTGAGGACCACGTGTCTGTGGGGAAACTTGTAGTACCTGGCAGGTCATGACCCACCCGACGACCATGTTAAGTTGGGGTGTCTATGCTGTCACCAGGACCCAGTTGTTACATTTGGTATCAGAGGTGGTACCCAACCTTATGGTGGGGTGTATGTGCTATCACCGGGACCCGGTTGTCACAACCCCCCCTATTGTATCCATCAAATACTATTTCTATCCAAATTTTTTGGTTTGTTTAAGGATCTCTCAAGAATATTAGTGGTTCCATACAAATGAAAACAATGTAGGGTGAATAAGTGAATTATATGACTCAGGTCAACAAGGTGCACCTTCCTTTTCAGGAGCATGTCTGATTAGAACTCCATAGTTAAGCGTGCTTGGCCTGGAGTAGTGATCATAATGGGTGACCTTTGAGGATGTTTCCTAGGGTGTGTATGAGTGAGGAAAAAGCACACTGGAAAGGAAATGTGTTGGCCTATGGGGACAATCATTAGTCAGACGACCCATTTGGGCATGTGACTGACCCCTAAGGTGGGGACCACATGTCTGTGGGGAAATTGGTAGTACCTGGTAGTCCAGGGCCCACCCGATGGCCATGTTAAGGTGGGGTGTCTATGCTGTCACTGGGACACAGTTATCACATTTAGTATCAGAGGTGGTACCCAGCCTTAAGGCGGGGTGTCTGTGGTTTCACCGAGACCCGGTTTTCACAACTACCCTCTTGTATCCATCAAATACTATTTATATCCAATTGTTTTGGTACGTTTAATAATCTATCAAGCATATTAGTGGTTCCATACCAAAGAAAACAGTGTATGGTGAATAAGTGAATGATATTGAACTTTTTCATTGAATTAGGTGATTAAAAAATATGTTAAATAATGATAGATTTCACTAGAATTAAACCTTTTGAACATTTACATTTCTCAAATTCATTTTGTGTGAATCTACACATTGATTATATTCTTTTTTTCATTCATAATGAATGAGAAGAAATATTAATAAGTGATTATAATAGTGAATAACTGAACGACATACAATCCTTGGGAAATGATCTTTTTCATCACTATAATTCATACCATGATTTTAATAAAAATATTTGTTTGACTGTGGTCTGGAAAAACGACATGATCACCCCTTTTATGTGATTTTTCATTTTTTCCAAATTCGAGGGATTTCGCCACATTTTAACATACTAATCAATTTTGATATTCGATCACTGTGTTAATGGTTCATGTATATTTTCAATGACTAAAATAACACTTTCTAGTTATTTCATGACAATTTAAGCTTGTTTGGTTAGTTTTAACCTCTAAAAACATTATTTTTCTATTATTATATAAAATATAATAATGTCAAATAATAACTTAAGGGTAAAGCCTTTACCCCAGTTACCCAGAGTCAGTGCATTATTACATAACATTGGCATGATCACAAAAGATCAAGTCTCGAAAGTCCGATTATTTTATTAGCCTTGGAAACACTAGATACATTCATAAGTCTTACATTACATCATAAAGTGAAAAACTACAAAAACATCTTATCTCCATATACCACACTCATATCCCCTCGTACTATCCCTACAGGTTATTAATAAAATACTTCTTCACATTCTGGGAAAAATAAAACATAGAAAGGGGTGAGCTCAGATGCCCAGTAAGGATAACAATATAGAGGAAACTTTCATAAATAAGTATACAAATTTAAGGAAATGTATAACTAAAACAAAAGAATTTTTAAACTTGAACTTCAAAAAACATGGAAAAAAGAAAATGAAATAATTCCATTTACTTATTCACATGGATATTCTACTATTCTAATAACCACATGCAATATCAATAACCACTTTCATAATGATGGAATGCATAATGCCAGACTATCATAACCCCATGGTCAAGGCCTTGTGCCAAGAATACAAATAATATTTTGTCAAGGCCTTGTTCCAAGACACTAGTTTGTATCATGATACCTACCGATGCATCAAGGAGCTATAGCGGGCTCCACCCGTCACAAACTAAGTCCAATGCATTCCTCATATGAACAGGTTTAAACATAACATAAACATTCGTATTAAAACTAGCATATGAAATGTCAATAATTTCTCCATAATCCATGAATGGTATAAAAATAGCACATCCATAGTCAAAAATATCACAAAACCTTCAATACAATATGGATTTTTGTATCATAATAAATCGACTTCAAATAAACTTAAAATCCATCAAAGGATGTTGACATAAATGAAATCAAAACTATTTGAGAGAAATATCTCTTTTTTGAAATCATTTAAAAGTTACTTAATTATAAAACGAAACATTTACTTTGAAAATATTATTATAAACTTGTAAGGGAATCATCGATGATTTTATAACTGCTGAAAATAGCCGCACCCACCGTATAAGTTAAAAAAGACATTCTTACCTTAATTTTTTTCGAAAAGGTTAAAAAGGACCTTGTTTGGAAAAAGAAGAAAACATTCCTTTATAAACATCTTATAAAAAGTCAAACAAGGGTATAAATGAATTTAACCCCTAATCTATAAAATAGTAAGAATGTTTTGAAATACATTTTTATGAAACATGGATGTGGAGGATAAAGAGATCCTAGTAGATAATTACATATAAACAACCTCGGATAATGAAGAGATTGTGAAATAAACCCTTAACTTGTACTTTTCCTTGGTAAATGGTAGGTTAACCTCCTGTATAATAGTTAAATAATTGTTATTAAATTATACAAGAATCATATACATAAATATGATATCATATATGATCTTTTAATATTGCTATGTTAATAATATTTTAGTATTATTGTCATTTCGGGTGTTCACTTACTCGTTTTCTTTTATATGTTATGTTACATAAGCCATGTTTTTTATCCATAGGTTTTGTATTATTCATATCCATAATGATATCAAGTCCTTAAACATTATTTTTAATCATCAAATGAAAATTAGCCTTGAATCGATACGATGAGGAATGTATCGTATCACGTTCGTGGAGATGGTAGTCTGTACGTACGCACGAGTGACAATATCACTCTTTTGATATTAAAATAATATATATTTTGATGGTTTATAATATATAAAGAATCATTATCATGTTATATTTATTATTTAAATGAATTATACATCATTATTATGGAATCCCGCCTTTTTATAACCTAACTTTTCATTACATTTTACAAAACTGAGGATCTTTAAGGTTTAGTGTCTTGGAAACCAGGTACTTAAAACTTGAAAACATAAAACATTATTATTAAACACTTTAAAGTATTATCCTTATGTTCATCATAGGTTCATTACTGCATCTCATAACCTAGGGACATACATCAAAAGAAAGGGTGAGCAGAAGGCCTAGTAAGGGAAACAAGGGGAAACATTTAACAAGTGAACTTGAGATTCATCAACAATGTCATGAAAAAGAACTTTAAGGCATGAGAAAGAAATCATGAGGCATATCATAATAAAAATAACATATTTTATAACTTGAAGATGTGGATACAAAATTTAGTATTGGAAATCATTTCCATTTCACAAAGGTCCATCCCCAAGGTGTCATTAAAAATTACCAAGGTTGTTCACCAAGGCGTCGTTAAAAATGGTCATCTCTAGAGATTAAGTCTTTACCCAATGCATTGGAGAGATATCAGGGCGCACCCTTAAATTTGAATTTATTATAATGTGAGACATATATATCATCATCAATAATTTCATAAAAAACACATATAGCATAAAAGAAATGGGTTTAATTTCATAATCATAACGTTTTAAAAACTGCTTTAAAGACATGATCTTTATGTCATTTTAAACCCACAGAAAGGGAAAGTGGGTCTCATGTTTGTAAATATCATAATTTAAAATAGAAAATTTTGGTATATATGTGAATAAAACTTTAGATGAAAGAGATTTGAGTATTCACTTAATAAAATAAATGAATTTGAGAATAAGAGAGAGACATTTTGAGACGGAAATTCTGCAGCATAATGACTATGTTATGAGGTTTTAGAAAACATTGAAAAGAGAGGGGACATGGGTCACCCACTCATAAATGATCCATAAAAAAGTATGGGGAAATAATATAAAGAATTTAAGAACATGGTAATGAAATTTTAAAGATATACCATATGAAATGAAGAACATGAAAGGAAGAAAAAAATAAGATTTCTCTTATGAAAATTCTGCAGCCTAACGACGTCACTTAAACTTCAAAAAAATGAATTGAAGAGATCAAATAGGGTCTCTCATAATATGAACATAAAATATCAGTATGATAGATATAGAGATAATACCCCAAAATAATAAAAAGAAACTTGAAAGACTTGACATGAAAGTAGAACTTTGAAAAAAAGAGAAAGGTGAAAGAATCCCTTAAAAATTCAGCAGCCTAACAGTGTCACCTAAACTTCAACAAAAATGAATTGACGAGATAAAATAGGGTATCTAATCATATGAACATAAAATATCAGTATGATAGATATAGAGATCATACCCCAAAATAATAAAAATGAACTAGAAAGACTTGACATGAAAGTAGAACTTTGAAAAAAAAGAGAAAGGTGAAAGAATCCCTTAAAAATTCGACAGCCTAACAGCGTCACCTAAACTTCAACAAAAATGAATTGATGAGATCAAATAGGGTATCTCATAATATGAACATAAAATATAAGTATTATAGATATATATATCATACCACAAAATAATAAAAAGGATCTTGAAAGACTTGACATGAAAGTAGAACTTTGAAAAATAAGAAAGGTGACTGAATCCCTTAAAAATTCGGCAGCTTAACGGCGCCACTTAAACTTTCTTAAAATGAATTTATGAGAGAAAGAGGGGGTATCTAATAATATTAACATGAAAATGGCAGTAATAGGAATATAAAAAACATCCTCCAATATAATATCATGGAGCATAAAAGAAATGACATAAAAGATATTACATGAAAAGAAAGAGAGAGGTAGGATACCTTACCTTAAAACGTATCTCTTAAAACACAAAGGTTGGGACCTTGAGGGATTGGGGGCACCTTGAGAGGAATACTTGGGAGGTAATGAGAATAGAGATATTTGGGGGAGATTTGGGAGTGAAAACTAAAGGAGGAAAGGGTCGTTATTTATAGGGAAGGTGAGGTGATACTTTAATAATTTCAAGGGACACCTCACAAGTGGTTTTCTCAAAACCATGGGCTCTCCCATGGTATTTCCCATGGAGTTAGGCCACATGGGGCCCCCAATACAATAATTCATCACCTTTGTTCGTAAAAACCTTAAAATATATCATGAAATCATCATGACACAGTTATGATGTCATTAAACATACTGAAATCCTAAAACTGCATTTTTACTATTTATTGAAAATTCATCTTTCTCAGAAAAATCCCAAAATTTCACCTTAACCAAATACCGATGCTCTGATTACAAATATGAGCTCTATTTTATAAAAATAATTTTCTAAATATTTTTAATTTAATTTTTAAATAAATACACTATTCACTGAAAATTCATTTTTTTTCAGAAAAATCCCCAAAAATTACCATAACATAATATCGATGCTCTGAGTTCAAAAATAAAGTCCATTTTATAAAAATAATTTTCTCAATATTTTAAATTTAATTTTTAATTAAAAAACACAATTCACCTGAAAAAACTAATACTTGACTAATAATTTATAAAACCGTTATTTACCCATTTTATTAAATCACATTACTTAATCAAGGTGCCTAGATTATATTATAACTTTCTTTAAGTGAGATTACTAATCCATTTGGTGACGTTACTAATCCTAAGCGTAAAATCACTATTCATAATTTATTATTCATCAAAAATTAAGTTGATCTTATTAGATTCTAAATTTCGTACTGAACATAATTGTAACGGACCATTTTTTGAAAATCATTACACATTTTTAATTATTTAAGGTTCACATAAACATTTTTAAAATATCCTTTTCCTAAATTGATTAAAAATATGCATACTATATTTATATGGACATTTAAAAATTCAAAAACTTTACCATAATAAGAGAACACAATTTTATTTATAACAAAGTATTACACAAGGCTGTTATGGTCTCGTTACATAGCCCCTTATAACACCAGCATAGGACCTAAGAGTAAGGTGTGCTAGGGTGATAGAATCTTGGGGTGGCTCAGCCAACATTGCATGAGTAGTAATTTCTATCAGTTTGAACTTCTCGCGAAGGCGATTCCGTTCTAGCTTCACACTATGAAGTTCGGCTTGGGTTTGGTCCAGAGCAAAGCCCAGTGGTGCTACCTCATTCCCTAGTTATGTTAGATGGGCTTCGATCGGCCCAAGACTACTGGATGAGGCCATCAAATCTTCTTTCTATATTAATTAACCAAGATCACTTGTATTTAGAGACAATAATCGAAACGTTCAGTTCCATCGGTCATATTGACCAATGGTCATATAACAGTCAAAACCCAACGGTCTGATTTTAATTATACTCATGTTATCAAATGAAATAAAATAACACACAAAATTAGGAAACAAGATTTATTCAAAATTTCGGTTGGTTACAATTATTATACACATCCAAATAATAATGTATTGAATTACAATTACACCACGACGTGGAGATGGTAAGCCGTACGTATGCACATATGGTGACATGTCATTAAAAGGATGGACAGAATAATGAATTTGGTTGTACCATATTTATAATAGCATCACAATATATATAATATACTAGAGTTATTATTTTATAATGGAAACAACAATGAAAGAAGAAGTGGGAGAAGAAAAGAACTTGAAAGAGGGTGGTTATATTATTACCTCTTCTCCAGGTTCTTCCTTTTGATTTGATCAAAAGGGCTCCTTAAGTTGGCTTTCTGACTAAAGGAAGGCCTCTAAAAAGAATTTAGGGAAGTTGAGAGGATATTTGGGCAGGGGTTGGCCGAGCCAAAAGGCTATGATGGTATGAATTAGAGAGAAGGGGGAGTACCCTTTTATAAGAGGGGTGAGAGGCACCTGAGGAATAACTTAAAATATTATTTTATAATAAATTCATATTCAGTTTCTAATGGCTCCAAACTGATTTATTTCAAGGCTAAGGTGGGTATGGGTCTAAATCCACTCAACCAATAGGTTTTAGATAGGTTTGGGTCACTATATTTACCTTATCTTTTAGATTTAACTCTTAGTTAATTAATTTGACATTTATCATGTCTCATTGTATTTTTATATTATTTGGTTAATAAACTTACTATAAGCTACCATGTGAACCCCAAGTGGTTCATTATTAATATATATATATCCTTATCTAAGTCATATGGTAGAACCTTATATTTTTAGGAATAGAATATCAATTAATAATATAATATTTTTTTAAATACTCCTTTATGTCCTCAAAAGTGTTTTGATAATAAATACTCCTTTATGTCAATTTTTACACTATTTAATAATTGATTTTTGTTAAAGTCATAAAAACTTTATTAATTCTAAATAAATTCATTTAATAAATCCTAAAATTTAATATTAACCTAGAAAATTAGTGGAATTTATAAAAAGATTCAAATTATATTTATTTGGATATTTATAATATCAATTATTTTAATATTTCATTAATTAGGTAATTACTGCATCGCCATTGTGTCATAAATAAATTAAATTATTTAACGTCTAAAAATTATAAATAAAATACCATTATGTATGAAATATTTCTATATTTATAATGAATATTTATAATCGAATTTATCTTTTTTATAACACTATACTAAAAATGTTTTAGTTATTAAACTTTGATTTTAACTCTTTTAACTATTCTTTGAATTAAATAATAATAAACGTCCTAATCTAATTTAGGTGGACCAAATAAGTTCATATTTTATTCCTAAGGTTTTTTTGGTTGAATTATACTTATGCAATATAATTAGGACATGTGTTAGGGTAATAATAATACCAGTTTTACCCTTAATTACCCTATTTACTTTTAACCGTGGTAAATAATAGTAAAACGTTACTAATCAGCAAAAATTATTTTTATCTTATTGAACCAAATTTTATTCCTTGATATTATACATGTCTCTTGTATTTTCGAAATTCCACTAACAAAAGTGGTAAAATTAAGTTTTATGTGAATTTGCAAATTCTCCTATGAGAGGGGTAAAAGACAGTGAAAAGTTCAATAAAATTTTTATATAGCTAACATTATTATAAACTGACTCCAATGAATTAAATTGAACTTATATAGGTATTATGTATCTATTTTGACCTAAAATAAATGTAAATAAAATAAATAATTATTTAAATAAATATTCGACTTTAAACTATAACTCAGTGTTTTTCACTATTCAACAAAAATTGAAGGTTTTCAAAAAAATACCAAAAATTCACCCTAAGATAATTTCTATATTATGAATCAAAAAATGAAATCCATTTTGAAAGATAAAACTTTCAACATTTCAAAAAGTGGGTATTACTACTCATAATGGCTAGTTTGACTGGTTGTGGTGTGTATTAGAACTCGAAGTTGCGTACAACACACGCTACTGTATTTTTCAAAGAGAAGCATATTGTGGAAGCTTGGGGTGTTACATTATCCCCTCCTTCAATAAATTGCATCCTCGCAATTTGAAATTTTTCTTCTAAAATAAAAGGTTGAAAATTGAAAATACCTTTGTGGGAAAACCCACATCGGAAATTAGGTTAATAAAATTTAGTCTTAATAAGAGGAAAAGAGAAATGAAATGGTCACCACCAAATTATGATCTCTATTAGGAGAAAATTGGTGGAAATTAGATACATATAATTGGAGGAAAAACATAAATATTTATAGTAAGTGATTGAGGTCATCAATCACAAACAATTATAAAATTTAAGGCCTTAAATTCAACAATCTACAATGATTTATAATACCATCGGTTGAACAAAACATAAGGTATTTGGATAACACATTTTTTGTTTTTAGATCCCTTAACTAAAGTTTTATAATTAATTTCTTCATAGAATTAGAGAAGAATAAAAATAAATACTTGACAAGCATAGTTCCATCCTTTTACTAATTTCTACCACAAACTCATCTTTCACTCTAAAAGATAATAGAACTCAAAAAAATATTCTATTTATCCTATTCATATAGGGTTATAAAAAAATGAATTTATAATTCATCTACCAAACCTTTAAAAAACTACATTATTCAATCCAAGACATCATGTGGGCCAGTGGTAGGTGATACACCCTTGTCTCCCTTCAGTTGCGGGTTCAAGTCTCGCGGCCTTGCCGGATGCGATGGGTTGCCACCTGACCTCCGGGTTTTCCTTTTATGGATATCCAAAAATAATCTCAAACTATAATTATCCAAAATACTTCTTTCCAAACTCACAGTCCAAAAATTTATAAGGAAGGTAAACACAACGAAGATATTTTTTGCCACGTAATAACATGTGAACACCTTCATCATGTATTCTTTTAAAACACTCCAACATCCTAAATTACCATAAAACCTTATTGATTACATTCATTCTCCCATATTCCTTATAGAATACTAGATATACTACTTCTATCCAAAAAATGTTGTAAATTTCAACAATGATGGAATATAAAAATCATTAATCAGTTTCAAGGGAGTCAAGCATATCCAATATAATTTATTCGAATCAATCATGTCTTATTCCAAAATCACTACCTCAGTATCAGAACCATATTATGGTTTATCTTTATATCATCATATATTTTCCAAAAATTTAACCTACTATTGAGTCACTTTTCTTGGTTCCACACAATCTCAAGTCCTTAATGAAATAATACTACATTACAATCCTTATATACTCCATAGTTATTATAACCAGTACATCGTTGATATAACACTCAAATGACATAATTCTTTAATAACCACATAAGAACTCTAATCATCACTCCTCATCTGTGGTAGTATCAGAACATGATTATTATCCAATAACGTCATTTGGGGCATACTTTTATGATTTGGACATTGGTTCGCGTAGTGTCCCAACTTTTTGTAGAAGAAGCATTGTACATTTGAAACCTTTTTCTTACCCTTGCAGTCACGTTCATGGTGTCCTTTTTCTCCATACTTATAACAAACTCCTATTCCCATTAGGCAAGTTTTATGATATTTTTCCCATAGTTATTATATATGTGAAAATTCTTCTTTTCCCTTTTCCCTTTATCCATATTTCTCTCTTCCATCCTTTTCTTCTCTTGCTTCCCTTCAAATCCATAGGACTCAAGGAATTATTTACTAATATTTTCAACACATCATACTATTTCTTCATATGTTAAGAATACATGGGAGACAATTTCCCTTATAAATGTTTGATTAATACCATGAAAGATATGATCCTTATTACTCTTTGGATCATATGTATTTCTGGAGTTCACATTCCTTCTACTATGCACCATTTTTATACAATGGCATAGACTAGGTCAGTTTATGAATTACAATGAATAATTCCAAAGTTGTAAAATAACTAATGTAGATTGAACAGTTTTTGGATATAATCCACAATCATAAAAAAATTTCTTTAAGGAAGTATATACTCATAAACCCTTCATAATGGTTTATATAGAAAATGAGAATTATCCTAAGCGTATCCCCCGGGAGTGTTCTAACCAAGAGTGAAGCAAAGCCCATTGTCGTGCACCAGTTCCCGTTCGAGTCTACCTCAAAGCGGTGTTTTTGGGTTTTACTCCTAGGTAAAACTGTGCCAGATCCACCTCTACCTGCTCATATCCAAACAGGGATGTATTGCTCGGAAAACTCAGAAAATATCTACATTACCAACTTCCTTTGAATGTTCTTCTATACTAATCCACAAATTCTATCTTAGTGTAATGTGCTCTAATAAGAGTTTATCTAAATCTAGTTTCCAAGGTTTATACTAAACTTACTCTTATACAAACTGTAACACCCAACCCCAGTTACCTAGAGTCGGTTCATTATTACATAACATTGGCATGATCACAAAAGATCAAGTCTCAAAAGACTGATTAGATTAGTATCCTTGGAAACACTAGATACATTCATAAGTCTTACATTACATTATAAATTGAAAAACTAAAAAAACATCTTGTCTCTATATACCACACTCATATCCCCCCGTACTATCCCTGCAGATTATTCATATAATACTTCTTCACATCTTGGAAAAAATAAAACATAGAAAGGGGTGATCTCAGATGCCCAGTAAGGATAACAATATAGCTGAAACTTTCATAAATAAGCATAAACATTTAAATAAATGTATAACTAAAACAAAATCCTTTTTAAACATGAACTTCAGAATAACATGGAAAAATAAAATGAAATAATTCCCTTTACTTATTAACATGGATATTCTACTAGTTAAATAATCACATGCAATATCAATAACCACTTTCCTAATGATGGAATGCATAATTCCATACTATCATAACCACATAGTCAAAGCTTTATTCCAGGACTACAAATAAGATTTTGTCAATCCCTTGTTCCAAGACACTAGTTTGTCTCATGAGACCTACTGATGCATCGAGGAGATATAGTGGGCTCCACCCATCACTTACTAAGTCCAATGCATTTCTCATATGAATAGGTTTAAACATAACATAAACATTCGTATTAAAAATAGCATATGAAATCTCAATAAATTCTCCATAAACCATAAATGGTATAAAAATAGCACATCCATAGTCAAACATATCACAAAATCCTCAATAAAATATGGATGTCTTGTATCATAATAAATCAACTTCAAATAAACATAAAATCCATCAAAGGATGTTGACATAGATGAAATCAAAAAAATTTGAGAGAAATATCACTTTTTTGAAATCATTTAAAAGTCACATAATAAAAAAGGAAACATTTAATTTGAAAATATTTATATAAGCTTTTAAGGGAAGCATCGAAGATTTTTTAATGGCAGAAAATAGCCGCACCCGCCGTATAAGTTAAAAAAGACATTCTTACCTTAATTTTGTCGAAAAGGTTAAAAAGGACCTTGTTTGGAAAATGACAGAATGATTCCTTTATAAAAATATTAAAAAAATTCAAAAAAGGGTATAAATTACTTTAATCCATAGTCTATAAAATAGTAATAATGTTTTGAAATACATTTTTATGATACATGGATGTGGAGGATAAATAGGTCCCAGTAGATAATTACATATAAAACACCTCAGATAATGAAGAGATTGTGAAATAAACCCTTACCTTGTACTTTTCCTTGTTATAGGGTAAGTTAACCTCTAGCATAATATTTAAATCATTGTTATTAAATTATACAAGAATAATATACATAACTATGATATCATATATGATCTTTTAATATTTCTTTGTTAATAATATTTTAGTATTATCGTCATTTCGGGTGTTCACTTACTCGCTTTCTTTTATATGTTATGATACATAAGCCATGTTTGTTATCCATAGGTTTTATCTTATTCATATCCAAAATGATATCAAGTCCTTAAAAATTATTTTTAATCATCAAATGAAAATTAGTCTTGAATCGATACGATGGGGAATGAATCTTATCGCGTTCGTGGAGACGATAGTCCGTACGTACGCATGAGCGACAATATCATTCATTTGATATTAAAATAATATATAATTGGATGGTGTATCATATATAAAGAATCATTATCATGTTATATTTATTATTTACATGAATTATACATCATTATTATACACATCCAAATAATAATGTATTGAATAACAATTACACCGTGACGTGGGGATGGTAAGCCGTACATACACACGTATGGTGACATGTCATTCAAAGGATGGATAAAATAATGAATTTGGTTGTACCATATTTATAATTTCATCACAATATATATAATAAACTGGAGTTATTATTTTATAATGGAAAAAACAAATAAAAAAGAAGTGGAAGAAGAAAGGATCTTGAAAGAGGGTGGTGAGATTATTACCTCTTCTTCGGGTTCTTCCTTTGGATTTGATCAAAAGGTCTCCTTAAGTTGGATTTCTGACAAAAGGAAGACCTCTAGGATGAATTCAGGTAATTTTAGAGGATATTTGGGTAGGGTTTGGCCGAGCGAAAAGGCTTGGATTGTATGAATTAGAGAGAAGTAGGAGTACCCTTTTATAAGAGGGGTGAGGGGAACCTTAGAAAAAACTTACAATATTATTTTATAATAAATTTATATTTAGTTTCTAATGGCTCAAAACTAATTTATTTCGAGGATAATGTGGGTATGGGTCTAAATCCACTCAACCAATAGGTTTTATACAGGTTTGGGTCACTATATTAACCTTATCTTTTAGATTTAACTCTTAGTTAATTAGTTTGACATTTACCATGTCTCTTTGTATTTTTATATTATTTGGTTAATAAACTTACTATTAGCTACCAAGAGAACCCCAATTGGTTTTTTATGTATATATATATCTTTATCTAAGTCATTTGGCCAATCCATAGATTTTTAGGAATATAATATCAATTAATAATATAATATTTTTTTAAATACTCCTTTATGATAATTTTGACACTATTTAATAATTGATCTTTGTTAAAGTTCTAACAACTTTATTAATTCAAAATAAATTCATTTAATAAATCTTAACATGTGATATTAACCTATAAAACTAGTGTGATTTATAAAAAGTATCAAATTACATTTATTTGGATATTTATAACATCAATTATTTTAATATTTCATTAATTAGGTAATTACTACATCAACATTGTGTCATAAATAAAGTAAATTATTTAATGTCTAAAAATTATAAATAAAATACCATTATGTATTAAATCTTTTTATATTTATAATTAATATTTATAATCTAATTTATCTTTTGGATAAACCTATATTAAAAATGTTTTAGTTATTAAACTTTGATTTTAACTCTTTTAACTCTTCTTTGAATTAAATAATAATAAATGTCCTAATCTAACAAAAGTGGACCAAAGAGGTGCATATTTTATTCCTAAGGTTTTTTTGGTTGAATTATACCTAGAAAATAGAATTAGGACATGTGTTAGGATAATAATTATATCAGTTTTACCCTTAATTACCCTATTTACTTTTAACTGTGGTAAATAAAAGTAAAAAGTTACTATTCACCAAAAATTATTTTTATCTTATTGAACCAAATTTTACTCCTTGATATTAACTATGTCTCTCCGATTTTTTAAATTCCACTCACAGAAGTGGTAACATTATGTTTTATGTGAATCGGCAAATTCTCCTTGGAGATGAGTTAAAGACGGTGAAAAGTTCAATAAATTTTTATATATCTAAAATTATTTTAAACTAACTCCAATGAATTAAATTGAACATATATAGGTATTATGTATCTATTTTTACATAAAATAAATTTAAATAAAATAAATAATTATTCAAATAAAAATTCGGTTTTAAACTATAACTCAGTGTTTTTCATTATTTATCAAAAAATGAAACTTTTCAGAAAAATACCAAATATTCACCCTATGTTAATTTTGATATTCCGAATCCAAAAATGAATTCCATTTTGAAAGATAAAATTAATAAAATTTCAAAAAGTGGGTATTACTATTCATAACGGCTCGTTTGACTAGTTGTAGTGTGTGTTAGAACTCGATGTTGCGTACAACACACGCTACTATATTATTCAAAGAGAAGTGTATCATGGAAGCTTAGGGTGTTACATTAAGCGATACTGATCAATATGAGCACTATATTTAGGTTTGGTTTATTCCAAAAGATAAAAAAATTCAAGGAACATTATCCTCACTTTTCATGTCAATTCGAATACATTTCCTCATTTTTGATCCCTCGATGAGAGATTTGTCATTAGAGTAAAACTATAAAATGTTACATGTTGTTTTCCATCATACTGAGTGACACATGAATCTGATGGATGTGGAATTTATTCTTATATATAAAAAATACTGCATGATAATTATCCCATGATTTCATGAAAATAAAAGTTATTTCTCTTGGCATTATTCCCTTTTATGTGATTTGTCACGTAACTCAAAATTCATGGGGAAACACCACTTTTTATCATAATAAGAAATTCGGGAATCCGATCTTTGTGTTAATGAATAATATATATTTTAAATGATATAAATATCATTTTCTAGGATTTCATGTTAATAATATATTGTTTGGTTGGTTTTGACCCATAACCATATGATATTAACATTATTACAAAAATATTTATAATGTCAAATTATACTGAAAGTTAAACTGAAAAATCTAGGAATCAGATTGATTCTTGGTTGATTACTAAAGACTAAAAACGATTCAAGTAATATTCATCTTTATTTCACAACAATCCGATGTTGTTTTCCCACTTTTACACCCCACCACTCAACGAGAGATATTTCATTTTAATAAAATAATGTAATGCTACCCATTATTTTTCATCATATATAGAGACACCCAAATTTGATGGATTATAAATTGATTCCTACTAATGATAAATTTTGTGGTGATCATTCTCCCATAATTTACTTGGTATTAAACCACTTTATGTTATTTTTCACTTAACTCCAAATTCGAGAGACAAACATGACATTCATTCATACTGAGACATTCTTGTATCAGATTGATGTTCAAATTATTCCTATATATTATAAAGGCCTTAATATCACTTTCCAATGATTTCATGTCAATCAAAGATCGTTTGGTTACTTTTAATCCCAAAACACTTACCTTGATCAATACATATCAATCTAGGCCTCAGATTGACATGGGGTTAAGTCCATCATATCTCAAATGTTTTGAGGAATGTCCACTAAGATTTTCACATCAATATGATGTTGTTTTCTAATTTCTCACCCCAAGGATGGGAGATATATCTTTTTTATAATACTATACAATGTTACATGTTTTTTTGCCATATTAAGTGACATAATCATTTGATGCATACGACATTCACATTTACAAGTCAAAAATGACTCAGTGATTTTCATCCATCGATTTACTGTTAATCAAAGTGTGTTTTAATTATATTAACCCCATTTATGTTATTTTTCACCTAACTCCAAATATGAGGGAAAACATCACTTTTGATCATAGTGACCAATTAGGATATATGATTTTTGTGTTGATGATTCTTACATATATTAAATTAAATAAATATCATTTTATTAAAATTTCATGTAAATAGTAGATCATAATTCTCTTATAATTTCACACTAATCTATGTGTCTTTCCTAAATTTTGACACCTAAACTAGTAAAATTTCATTTTAAGAAAAAACAAATGTAAAAAAGTACCTTAAATTTTAGAAACTATTTTGAGCATACAATTGACATGATTTTTAAATTTAATGATAAAGAATCACATAGTGGATATTTTCTTATATTTTCTCATCAATATAAAAGTATTTATTTGGTTTTGAATCACCACAAGGTAAAATTTTATTTTAATGGAAATGTAAATTTGATTTGTGACTTTACTAATAAAAAAAATGAAACAAGACATTAAATTTGAATGGGAAACCAAAAATATAAAATGAAACACACCTCTTGGATCTGATGCATCTTATGGGACCATGGATTCTACATATGTCTGTCGCAATAGGGGCCTATAAAAATAAAAAACTATTAGTTTATTAATAATGCGTGTAATAAAAATAAGAAAAAAATCTAGTATAAACTGATATCAAAGGATCCCCTACTCCATCACCCTATAAGACATATTCCCATAGTGATCTGACCTCAGTATGTAGTAGTTTATATTCCATATCTATATTATGAATCTAGCTTCTTAATCCGCCACTTTTTGTGTCATTCTATAAATAACAGGAGCAACAAACTTTTCACAAGAAACTATAGAATGGGGAATCTCGATTCTATATGTCTTGTAATATCCATGAGTATCACAATAAATGATGCAATGAAATCTCTCATCCCTCTCTATGGAAAGTTTTTGATGGTCATCTAGTAGATATGTCAGATCATCCTAAAATAGATATTGTATTATATATATATATGTAAGTATTTTCAATTAATAAAATAACATTCTATGTGATTTGTAACCTTGGGATCATTTCATTCGTGAGTTATCATCCCCGATGATATTCTATCAGTCAGTGTTATTTTCTATCGTATCTATAAACCAATAACATATAACTATAGAATAAAAACACCTATTAAATAATAAATATAAAATATAAATGATAAATACATTATGTAAAATCGTGGACACCTGATGTGTCCCAATCCTGTGAGGTATTCCCAATATGACATGATTCTCAGACGGATGCACCGCCATTAAATACATTCAATTAATTCAAATTTGAAAATTGTAAAATGTAACACATTATTTGAAATAAATAAACAATAAATGAACAGGATCATTGTTGTGGAATCAGTATACAAATATGTATCAAAATTATGATATAGAGATGGGAGAACACTGTTCAGGACTCTATCTAGAATGTAAAGGGCACCCAAATTTGGAACCGAGTGATCTATCTTCACTATACCATTAAAATATTTCCACATTCTTAAACATTTTTACATACACAATGGCTGAAACTCAATGGGGATTACTCTCAGATTATACTATTTAAGAAAAAAAATTATCATAAATCAAAGTGTTTTTTAAGAATATATATGAATCTAAATTAAATCCCATACCTGAACAACCCTCCATAGTCATTCTAATGTATGATAAGTGAATAAAGCCCAGTCATGTGTATTCAATTGAAATATTTGTGGTTCATTCATGATATGACCCAACTAGTGAATAAATTAAGGGGGACCCTGCCCCATTTTATGGTATGTCTCATAAAATGTTATATTAAGGGCCTTTCCATAATGAAATCCCACAACTAGGGCCTCTCCTATTAAGAGAATAAATGGTTGAGTCAAATCCTATTGAAAATAATTTCAAAAATAGTTCTAAATATGTTCATATATATTTTTAACTCTTAATTGAAAATATAAAAACACATTTACATTCATAAATACCTTGACCCAGAGAAGTAGTTTCATATCTAGAATAATGTTGATATGGTTTTAGTTCTGTTAACATGTCCACAGTCATAGAAATAATTAATATTTTAATGCACATAGAATATATATCAAAGAAAGATACAATAAATACATAAAAACAATTAAGTGGTTTATAAAGAGTTAGATAGTTAAAAAAACATTTAAAACTAAAGAACATCTAAATCATTATACCTTTCACTAAACATGAAAATTGTTGATTTCCCCTTCAACTGTCTCTCAAAACTATTTAATTTCATATTCACATTGATCTATAGTTTGTTGATATTTCTACTATAAAAAACGTTTATAGTCTTGGGTTCATCTCCTTCAGTTAATAACACTCTCCACCTTGATTTTTTCATAGAAACATTCCAATTTTCATTAAACATAATGGTGGTGAAGATAACATGTTCTACATGTGATTCCAAAATGAAAAAAATGTTACTAACTCATTCATTAGTATATAACATATTGTAAAAGTTCACCAATGTAAACAAAAAATGATCAACATTAGTTCCACATACTAGATCAACCCAATTACACTTTAACAATATTGATTTTAATAAGTGTGAATATAAAAAATCAATGATGTTTTTCTATTGACCACAATAATAACCAAAATTGATATATGGATAAACAATGTCACGATTTTGTGTTTCTTGCTTGTCATCAACATATTTAATTTTAATCTGAAAGGAATTATCATCTAATTCATTGTAATGATGTGTAATTATAGAGAGACCATCAGCTATGTGGGTTAATTCATTAGTCGGTGTAGGGTCTCCTAAAACATACAAGTTATGTAACTATATATTTCATAAAATTAAATAAGTAATTATGGAGAAATAAATTAGTACTATACCAAAATAATAATAAAAATTAATTTATACATACAAAATCTTTTAACCAATCTTTGAATAATGTATAATGGTATTATTGAATATGATAATCAATAGCACAGGGCATGTCTTGTTTTATTTTATTAATCTGTTCTTTTAAATGATAATTCCTTGTTTAAGTGATCAACTTCTATATGAAAATAAAACACATAAATGTTAAACTGTTAAATATATTCCAAAATTAATACAAAAATGATGAAACTAATAGAGTATTTCAAAATATGTATCGATGAGATTGTACCACTTTTATGTAGTCCATACTAAATATAGTTCATTCTCTATATTTCTTATCCATAATTTTAGAGGGATTATCTAATTTTTTTCAACATCTATAAGATGTTATGCATGAAAAGAAGTAAAAAAATACATCAAATAACCACTCGCTATTGATACCTATAGGTGACATCTATTTTTGATACGTCATTTTAATGTATTAAAATACCTCTCTATAGGATAGATTTATCTGAATTGCAGAAGACTAGTGTAAATTACTTCGATGGTTAAGTATACCTTAAAATGAAGCATAACATTGAAAAATGAGAGTGGAAATTGTTTCTCCAAGTGAAAAATATTATATAAAATCCTATCATATAATATTTTTATATCACTCAATCATTGATTTTTTAAAAAAGGATTTAAACAATGATTTATAAAAAATCACTCATCTCTATCAATGTTTGAATATCATTGGGTGATAAATAGTCACAAATTATGATTGGAATCAACTGTTGAAGTATTATGTGATTGTTTTGGATTTTCAACCCTTGCTATAGGAGTATCCATCAGGCACCATGAGCATCTTCACAGTGGGTAGAAATTTCATTTTTACTCATCATATACTATGAAGTAGGCATTTATTCCCTATCACCCTCACCCAACTACAAATTAAATTGTTTCCATCAACCCATTTCATCTAAATCACGTCATGCGTTGAATTTGTCCTTCTATTTTCAACCAAAACCCAAAATGGTCCCTAATATATTATCACAAAAAAATAAATGTTCATCAAATCCCAGTTATTATATTATATGTTAATTTTATAGTAAGGGAGATTAAGAAATTATTTTCCTCCTTCTAATTGTGACTATGTTTTACACCCATACCATGAATAGAGGGTAATGTAATAGCCAAAAAACCTCAAATTCCTACACCATGGGAATATTTTCATTCTCAATATCTGATAGTTCTTCAACTGATATCATGATATTTTGTTCTGGGTTGAATTCTCTAGAACCATCAAATGGAAAAACAGGGTTTCTAAACATGTTCTAAGGGGTAATAAAACATATGTGGTTTCTATATGTAAAATTTTTACAATGAATAATCTATATTTATTTTATTAATTTTATTGCATGAAGGGAAAGAAAATTCTCTTTTCATACTCCAACCTGATAAATTTGTATAAGTCGGGATTTTATTTATTGTCTATAATTTGTAGACCGCCTTCACAAAAATTGTGTGCACGGTTCATCGCACTTCCATATCACCTTAGGAAACACAAATAAACCCTAAAATTAAATAATCGAATCCATCACACCATAATGGAACCAAACAATGTACTGAAACCTCAATAAAGATCCTATGCAAGGTGGGAATAAATTGACGGAGGAAGGCCCATTCGTCGGAGGAGGCCTGAACACTGGTGAGGAGGTTCGGCCATCAAAGGGAGGCATACGGTAGTCTTAAAATGGAAGGATGGGTTGTGTGTGGTGGTCCGGATGGTTCGGCTGAGAGGGAGGTGATGGTGGTGCGACATTGTGTGGCTGCTCGGAGAAGGGAGGAGGGTTTGGCCTGATGCGGAGGTGGAGGAAGGCGAGGTCACACTGGGCGGTGGACTAGGTGCACCAGAGGAGGCCGGAGGGGCTGCGCCAGATAAGAGCAGGAGGGCGATGGATCGTCGCTGGATGGGAATATGAGCGGCAGGCCATTCGGTGTAGCCGGAAGGGGAGAGGGTAGGGAGGTCCGATGAGAAAGGAGGGAGAATGGAATTTTTTTTGGCACACTAGGGTTGAGGGGAGGATCGCTCTGAAAAAAAAACAGGGGAGGAAGGGGTTCCGCACAAGGAGAAGGGGAGCGTGCAAGAGAGATTGAGGAAAAAAAAGAAAAAAAGAAAATAGAGGGAGACATAAATGGAGAGGGGAAAATAAAAGAGAGAAAATAAAATAAAGAATAAAAAATAAGAATTAAATAAGACAAGAAGAAATAAACAATAAAAAAAGAACAAAACAAAATTCCAATTAATGGAAAAAAAATTAAAGTTAAAAATTAAAGTAAAAATAATAAAACCAAAATAATAAAAACATCCAAAATTAAAGTATTAACTGAAATAATAATAATAATAATAATAACCTAATTGGAACATTAACTAAATTAATAATAATACTTGTAATAAAACTAAAATAATAAAACCAGATACAATGTAATTGCATTAACTTCTGAGTCTGGACACCGTGCACAGACACGTGCATGGTCGGGACATAGTCACGCGCCCAAACAATAAAACATTGAATAATAAAACATTCTCTAATTAAGGATGGAAACTATATACGATCTCACGTATGGTCGTACAACTATGCATGACACTAAATTTCCTTTAAAGTAAAACCATCTCAACTTATTAATTACTCACACACCGGGTAGGCTGTATGGTGGTCTAGTGAAGCCACACATCTTCGACCACGCCTTGCGTGCATGTCAGACATTACCACGCCACACCATTCATTTATCAAAAAAACACAAAAAAAGTCGGGTCTGGCCCGCACCTCAACAAAGAAACTATAAATCCAAATAAAACGTATAAAAAAAATTACTACAAATGTTCGGGTGTGACAATTCTTCCCACCATGACACTTTCTGCCTGCAGAAAGTCCCAAAAGACATGGTCAACCCAAGATTCCAAGCAATACCATGATGACACTTTAAACAAAACCTCAATCGCCCGAAGACAGAGCATTCAAAACGCCCATGACATGAAACATCAAAGATCTCAAAACCAGGATAACCAATTAAAATAACTAACAACAACGAATTCACCTCAAACAGAAGTAAAACATGGAACACCCTGACCCCTGACATAGGGATCACCATACCCGCTCTAGATGTCCAATAACACTCGTTAAGTGACCGACTACCCATGCTAACCAATTTGCATGGTTGAGGTTGGGAGAAGCGTAAGTAAGGGGTTTCCCCACCAAGCACACTTTGAAAACAATGTTTTTCCCATAAGTTTGTCCTATGAGGGTCTCCCCACCATATTAGGATTCATGTAAAATATTAGTTCTACAAACCAAGAAAACACACAACCCAGACAACCTCTAAGAATGGATTGACCCTCCAAAATCCATAAGTTTAACCAACCCACACAATTGGAGACACCGGTGAGACCCGTAGTGGGTTTCCCCTCAATTTTAGAATTTTCCTAACACCACGACACCTGCATGGGCATTCCATGTTTACTTTGATAAAAATAGACCGAACCCTTCCTCACAAACCCACCAACACCGGACGGCCTGCACGAAAGATTCCTACACTGGACAAAACATTTCCCCATGAGATGGATTTGATAGTAGAAACCCTTAACCAAGAGTAATACTAGACAGGTGCGCATCAATTCCACAAGACATGAGAATCTCCAAGACGAGTAAAATTCTGATCCATAATCGACCATAGGAAGGTTCATGGAGCACGCCCACAGGCTTTGCAAGAATACTGATTCTCCAAACCTCTTTATGGCCCAAGAGTAACTCCCACAAACTAAGACTGCAACAAAGATACACGACCTTCATACCCATCACAACAAAAATAAAGCCTTCAGAGGTGACACCGCAATAAGGAAATTTTAGTTGTCCCTGTATTGTCACTTCGGACTTAAGTTGGACCAAGATCATCTGACACCCGATGAGTTTTGACTACGTGCAATATTCACCCTGAGACCTATGGTTGGGGCCCTGATGTCTAAAGAATCCACCAACTCGCAGTCATAAGCTGGCCACCTCTGACTGGAACTTCTTCCACTAGAAATGAAACGTACCTACTTCTCCTCATGTCTGAAGTAGCCACTCTATCAACATCCCAACTAAGAATTGCAGCGAATGACTTAGAGTGTCTGACTGACCACACTAAAGATATAAAATTGAGCTGTCTGTCAAACACATGATGCAAACTGATAAAAGGAGCAGTATATGAACAAGCACCTTTGATTCACACCCCTCATCGGATTAGGGACCTACAATCCCCACAATGTGAGAAAGACCATAGCTATTACGAGTTTTAAACTGATTACTCCACACTACTTCTTGGGAACATGAAACTAACTCATCAAGAAGGTCAACACACCTCAACCTCCACCTGGTGATTGTATGAGAACCTACGGGATCCACCACTTTCTCTCGCATTCACTTCCTTAGGTACATCCATGGAAAGAGGATAGTCTTGAGGATCACTCATGACATCCCCATTCACAACTAAAACGGAACAATACATGTTCACCAATCTATTATTTCTCAACCAGACATACCTGGGACAACTTAAACCCAGAAAACTTTTGGAGTTTCTCAAAAACTAGAGACACATACAACTTTCCCAAAGTATTTAACGATATCCAACTGACCTCAACGTCTACGAACAATTGACACCATCGAGCAGAACACAACTCTGCTACTCCACTGGGAGTCTGTGCTGGGCCAAGAACCGAGAAACCTACTGGAAACCCATGATACATTTCAAGGGGGATATCCAGAATAAGAAACAAAAAACAGTCTTCTACAAATCCAAACACATCACAAAACAAACACCCACACCAATGACACAATTCCTGTAATTCCAATTTGAAAGATCAATTCATTCTTAAATAAAAACACCTGATTGAAAAACCAAGAAATATACAATAAAACCCAAAAAATATTTTGAAATCATCGCTTTCACCCTGGACTCAAAACCATTATCCAATTTCAAAAATCATTTAAGCACAAAAACCCATTTTAGAGAAAACCCCACTTTTTCTGAAAGAAAGAAGCAGCCTTAAAAATCAATTAATCACCACTGATATTCCATGTTGCCTCGCCAATATGAATCTTAGTGCCACTTAGGCACCCATCCACATGATCCAAAAATTTTCCATTAATCACATCCACATGCACATGTGAGCACCCATAAGAATACCACTGGAAAGTAACACAACTACTCCACTTTTGAAACAAAATATTCTCAATATCCGATTTTTTTCTTCCAAAACCATTTCAAAAATTCAAGGCAAATTTCGAGAAGGAATTCCATTTCTAAAACAACTGACTTCAATTTCAGAAAACCCAAGACGTTATTTTTGAAATTCGACTTCGAGAAATTAAGCGCCAATTTCCAGAAACATGGTTAAAAAGAACACACCCCAAGAATCATGTCAAACTCACAGCAAGATAAAAATAAGAGCAACCAAAAGGTTCACTTTTCTTTTAATTGAAAACACTTTCACGCCAACCCAAAATGGAAGTAAGACATCATGAACACAAAATCACCTAGATGGAAGACTAGTGGTCATGCCTAACCCGAATACATGGTTTATCAGACCATGCCCTAGGCAAGAACCAACCACTTGGAGTGTCGAATCGTACTCTTAGGAATCACATGGGTTGATACTCCATGTGAGACCATGCGCAACACTGGTTTACTCATACTGTCATCCCCCATCCACACAGACCAAAGCCAAAACATAAATCCCGAACTACCCCTGGTCATTCGAGGGTCGGAATGAGTAAGAGTTCGCGACACTCTTCTCACGCGTACCACTCAAGTACCGAAAGTCCTATCTCTGATCTACATGACACCCCAAATAACTAGAACAAGACCTCCTCTGATACCATTTTTTCACAAACCAAGCTGGGTCGCCATTCGACCTTGCGTCCGACCTGGTCCGTGGCATGGCCCGAAGGGCATTCCCGATCCCCACGGGCTGACACAAGTGCCCGGGTACCAAAAATAAATCTTTGGTTCGATTTACCCGAATAAATAAATTTGAAACAAACAACTAGATGAATAAATTGAAACTAAAAATAGACAACCAAACAAACCCTTATACCAAATTAAAATTTAAAGTTTAAAACTTGAACTAAAAACCCAAAAGAAACTACATCAAAGGAAAACCAAAACTCCAACAAAAATCTTTGTGCGAAATGAGAATTCACATCCCCAAGCCACCGCCACCAAACTAACATGAGGATACCACTGACAACCTGAACAACCAATGCTATGCTCAATGCCTCAACCTAAAAAGAAATAAAAAACAGAATCTATATATACCCAAAGGTGTATGTAGGGTGTGAGCTAAAATCCCAGTAGGATGCCACCGAGAAAAGGTTCCACACACAATTATTAAATGAAAAATACATTTTCAATTTTAATTAAAGAAAAGAACTAAAAGCATGAACAACTTTAGAGAAAACAGGTTTAAAGAAAGCAGTTTTCAAAAGGAACAACTTAAATTAAAACACACACAGCCTTACTTTTTAAAATAACCCATGTGTCACACTGATGAGCATAAAGTAACCAATGAGCACTAATATGGGAGAGGCCTCGTGGGTGTTAGATAGCTTGGGCCCCTAGATCATCATGTCTCGGTGAAATGTGGATTAGAAGGCCACATCCCTCAGAAAACGTGGCTTCGAAGGCTACGGCCCTCAGAAAACGTGGAATAGAAGGCCACGACCCTCAAAAAAGCATATGTTTAGTTAGTGTTTCAATCGCCAGTCCTACCAGTGAAACCGTGTCGAGTAACCTCTGTAACACTATCCCACTATTCTAGTTCACCCACCTAGCTACCCGGGCTTCCTGGGTTGTGCTCAAACAAGTTTCAAGTTTATGTGACATGTCATATTTATGAACCCAAATAAAACAAGACCCCACACATGCCCAAAACCATTAATATCCCTCAGAAATACCATTTTGAAAGTATACTCACACTGAAAATATTTTAAGACTAAATCTGCACTACTTACAAAACCAAATAAAACTGCTGTGTGGTCAATGAAAACACATTCATAGTCAAAAAAACCATTAAAATAATTTATTAAACAATTTCAACATATGTCGCACGACTTAAACACTGAAAACCAATACACAATGCAATCAAATCAAAATTTTCATCCTTAATAATTATTTAAATAAACATTTAGAATTATTTTATAAATAAATTTTAAAGAGAATAACAACACCTCACACACCAAACCAACCCACAATTAAAAAAATAAGGGACATTTCTATGGTAAAACAAGCTGTCATAAAAAATTACAAAACTTTTTTCAGGATATACAGCATGACTTTAAACACCAAAAACTCACTCAAATATTCATTCATGATAAAACACATATAAATGCTACCCCAAAACATCATTATATCCCTCAAACAATACAAACTGCAGAACTTATGAAACCCTTGAAAGCAATTCGACATGGGTTTTCATAGCAACATACTCATTACATATTAACACACTAATAAATGCATTATAACATACTAAACCTTAAGTAAAAATTAAATTTTCACCAGAAAAACTGATTAGTAAAAAAATTAAATTAATTAATTAAGAAAATGAACTTAAGAAATGATACTCATATGTAGAACCACCTACCTCAGTGTAGACCACCTTCAGAAAAATGGTGTGCAAGGTCCATCGCACTTCCACATCACATCAAAAAATACAAATAAAACCTAAAATTAATTAATCGAATCCATCACACCGTAATGGAACCAAACACAGAACTGAAACCTCAATAAAGATCCTATGCAAGGTGGGAAGAAATTATCGGAGGAAGGCCCGTCCGTCGGAGGAGGTCGGGATGCTGGTAAGGAGGATCGGCCGTCGAAGGGAGGCATGTGTCGGTCTTAAAATAGAAGGATGGGCTGTGTGTGGTGGTCCGGATGGTTCGACCAAGAGGGAGGTGATGGTGGTGGGGCATTGCACGGCTTCCTGGAGAAGGGAGGAGGGTTCAGCCTGATGTGGAGGAGGAAATAGGCGAGGTCACGCTGGGCGGTGGAATGGGTTCACCAAAGGAGGCCGGAGGGGCTGTGCCAGATAGGAGCAGGAGGGCGACAGAGCGTCACTAGATGGGAATAGGAGGGGTGGGTCATTCGGTGTAGCCGGAAGGGGATAGGGGAGGGCGGTCCGGCGAGAAAGGAGGGAGTAGGGAAAAAATTTGCAGCGCTCTAGGGTTGAGGGGAGGTCCGCTATGAAAAAAAACCAGGAGAGGAAGGGGTTCCGCTCGGGGAGAAGGGGAGTGCGCAAGAGAGATGGAGGAAAAAAAGATGAAAAAAAAGAAATAAAATAGAGGGACAGATAAATGGAGAGGGGGAAAAATAAAAAAAAGAAGGAAAATAAATAACAAGAATTAAATTAGAATTAAATAAGACAAGAAGAAATAAACAATAAAAAAAAGAACAAAACAAAATTCTAATTTATAGAAAAAAATTTAATACTAAAAATAAAACTAAAAATAATATAAACAACATAATAAAAACATCCAAATTAAAGTATTAACTGAAATAATAATAATAATAATAATTGAATTGGAACATTAACTTAAATAATAATAATACTAGTAATAAAACTAAAATAATAAAATCAGCTACAATGTAATTGCATTAACTGCTGAGTCTGGACACTGTGCATAGACACGTGCATGGTCGCAACATATTCGCGCTCCCAAATAATAAAAAATTTAATAATAAAAAGTTCTCTAATTAATGACGAACAGTACACACGATCGCGCGTACGACCGCACACCCGTGCATGACACCAAATTTCCTTTAAGTAAAACTGGCTCAACTTATTAATTACTCACGCACCGGGTAGGCTGTATGGTGGTCTGGTGAAGCCACACATCTTCGACCATGCCTTGTGTGCATGTTGGACATTTCCACACCACAACACTCATTTATCAACAAAACACAAAAACAAAAGTTGGGTCCGGACCGCACCTCCAAAATGAAAATATAAATCCAAATAAAAATTATAAAAAAATTACTACGGATGTCTGGGTGTGACAATATATATATATTTAAAAAGTATTTATATATAAATATAAATATATAATTATATAATTATAAATATATAATTATAAATATATAATTATAAATATATAAATTTTAATATAAAAAAATAAATACATAAATATAAAAATAATAAAAATATTTGTTATTTCATAAAATTTATTATAATGTTATAATTATTTAAATATATATTCATTTAATTATAATCTTATGAATACTATTCATAAAATAATATATATATATATATTTGAATTATTAAAAAATATATATTAATTATAAAAGTGAATTTTTTAGTTAATGAATATTAATAAAAATTAATTTTGAATATTTATATACTAATATTATATAAATAAATAATATTTTTTGTTAAAAACTTTTATCAGTGCTAATAATAGTGTTGATAAATCGATCATTTATCTGCACTTTTAACTCACACTGATAAAGGTCCCCATTTCATCAATGGGGTTTTCATAGCACTGATAAAGTTCAGATCTTTTCTTGTACCAATCTGTGGTACTGCTCATATCCCTTGGCCTCCCACACTCCCAGATTCACCGCGAGCCTTGTTCTCCCCTCACCTGAGCGTTAACCGACTCTCATCTCCTCCCACATTCTCTCATAATTTCAAGATTTTTTATTCTAATCTTCATCGACGTCATATTGGTGTCTTCCAAATGCTTCTTATCTTCTGTATATTTTTTTTTCATTTTTATTCTTTGGAAAATAAATGTGATTGTAATATATATTTATATTTTGTTTTAATTTAGTTATCCACTAATTTTACATAAATCTAATACAATTTTGTGCAATATATATTAAATGATTATTTAATTAATTAATGTAGTATTTTTTTGTTTTAATAATGTATTAGTGGGTTCATTTATGTCATGTGATTATATATGATAATTAATGAGTTACCTTTACATAGATCACTATACCCTTGCATAGCCCTCAAATTTTTATATTTTCCTTTACCTAGGTGATTGTACTCTTACACACCATTACACAGGTATTCCAAATCATGAATGACCCTTATATAGATTCTTCAATGGTCTACTCATACCCTTACACATGGGTGAGGAACAAACCACTTGAAGAGATAGTTGACACCACTAGCAATCCATTTCTTCAAATTTCTCTACAACGAATCATTTTTTAAGTGAGGTTATGTAGGTTTTAGGAGAGAATATTTATCTCCCCCTAATTTTTTGAACCTCTAGAGACCACATGTTGAAACCAATTTGTTGGTAGAATTATTTTCCCATGTAGCGTCCGAGTGTCTTGAAAATAAATCTGATGATACCAACATGTTAGTTTATAATAAATCATCTGAAAGGTTTTCCAAATACCTGAAATTTATTAGTAAAACTAAATCATGTATTTGAAACATGAAACTCCTCAAAATAAGCTTAAAATACATTGTATATTTAATATTTTAGTAGGTTCATATATATTTCTGCATGTATGGTCAAATTCTCAATTTTTTACACTTGATCCATCATTTTTGAAATTTTAGATTTATCTAGAAATATCATTTCATCATTCACTCTTGTATTTTCAATACCCTTTTTAATGCACACATGGTGAATACCCCCATGTATTTTATTTTCCCCTTCATCCTACATCACTCAATTTATCATATTTATCAATAAATTAAAAGGGGATAGGGGTACCAATGGCATCCTCTTGTCAATGATGGTGGTTTTTCAAGATGAACCGACTCATTTATTACACTCATCCTTCAACCCTTTATAGTGATTTTTTTTACAAAACCACTTGTGATGATTCCACATAAAATGTTCTCTCTGAGATTCGTTATCCTTCTTGGCTTGGGTTCCTTCACAATTATGAGACCAATCCCACTAATACTTGTATCTTATTTTGATACATTTTTCATGCAACCTTCAACACGTAACCTCTATCAATGGAGGTATCTTCCACCAAAATTGACCTCTTTCCTTGTGGAGTGTTATGTGAGATCATTAAGGATTAATTTGTTATTTTACATTTCTTTGATATCTATAAGAGTCCGTTCATAATTATTCTTTTTTATTGAATCATTATATAAGAAAAATTACTTCAAAATTTTTTCTCACTCTATGTGTATGTAGACCCAACTTACATTGATTTTGGCAGTTTAAAGAATCATTTTGACATAGTGGATGATCATTTGATATTATATAAGCTTATGGTAGGAGATATGTGATACATTTTCCCTTTACAATTAGATATGTGTAACATTTTCTATCAAAATTTTCATTTCATTTCATATATCATAAAACATCGAGCTTCCATCCCCTTTATTACATTCTGGTTATATTTTTACAAATAATAGTTTCAATGATATTATTTTTGTAAGATTATTTATTTTTATATCAATTATATAATAATTTACATGATATTATGATACAATGTTTTGTGGTTTTGATGTTGGGTCACACATTGTTGTTATTATTGAGTAACTTTTTTTCATCATAAAGACAACTGTACATTTCCTTATTTTGATCATTATAAAAAAGATTTAATATGATAAAAGGGAGAGATAATATGACATTGATTGATGGATGTGTGAGCTAGGGTTTCCTCCTTCGGTTCCCTTAGTGAGTATTATAATTGCAATATTTTTCTTCTACATTACATTAAGTATCATATCCTTATTATTTATCAAATATTTTAGGGACATTTTACAGAACAAGAGAAGACGTCTTCTTATCTTACTAGTACAGGTCTATGTGGGGGTTATCCTAGAGCTACATGGATCAACTATCATACCCATTCACACCCCGAACTACCATTGGACACCCTATCTACCGCACCTTTTCATCCTCCACTTGCGCCTCTTGCATTGTTCCCACCCATGCCTCTACCATCATATTATTTAGATTATTCTTCTCATATCATGTCTATGCTGCCTCCATAAATGTTCCCACCAATACCACATCCATATCCTATGGCGTATCCCCATCCCTTCTATACTTATCCCACCATGTCTATGCCGCCTCCATTTCCAACTATCTATCCCAGATCTGAGGATTTTGTTCCTTCATCATGAACTCTAGTGCATGATGATGATCCTGTTCATGCATTAGAACAGAAACATACTTTAGAGCTTACTTATCAAGGGAAACCCACTGATCCAACTGATAATAATTTTTAGTCTCCTTCAAGTTTTTTATAAGCCTGTCAAATTATGTAACATTATTATTTCTTGTTATATTTTGAAATAATTCTTCCTCTTTTTTTACTTTTATCATATTCAATTATATATTCTAATATAAGACAGGGGTAAAATTGTATGTGTGATGCATGGAATTTTCAATCATAAATAATGATGGATTACAATTAATACAATAAAATGTTAGGTGAAAATGAAAGATAGTGTTGAAGTATTATGGAAACAATGGATAATTACAACAATTTGATTCTGGTGAAACCAGTTTCATGGAGGCATATCAGTAATAAAATAGTGGAGAGATTATGGGTGGAGATATGTGTAAGAAAATTTATTAATTTATTATCTTAATTATTATTTTATTTATATGAATTGACATGTTCTTTGAAAGGTCAATTTAACACACCCCACAATGAAGCTACTAAGGTAACACGGTTGGTTTATCTTGGGAAGTTTTGGCAATCATATAAACACTTGTTATTTTTTGGTTGTGCTATATTTGGTTTCCTAGAACCAAAATCGGTTTACTTTATGATAATCTATATTCATATTTCTGAATATTAATAAAATTATTAACACATCATTATTGTTGTTATGCATTCTATTGTAAGTGATAATATCCTAAGAGGATGTTTCACACAGAAAGGTCACAGTAGTTCTCCCCTATGATGAGAACCCAGAAGTGTCACAATATTATTCTTAAAATATATGTTATATAGCTATATGATATCATTTCAGGGACAAAAATGATACAGGGTATCATGGGTGGGGACTCAAAGGACTTTGAGGAACCTTTGCATAGTGTACTCCCTTGGTAATATCCATTGTAGGGTATTATGAGAAAAAGACCCGCCTACAGGAAATCCACATTTATAAGCGTCGTTGTATGTTCCTATATATGGAAATGTGCATTGATCCTTATAATTGAAGATTATTATTACTGAATATTATAAGTCATGTAATTTTATGTATTAATGAAAATCATTATGACATATGTTCGCAGTGAGGTTGGATACATCGGGTGCGTTAGGAGTAATATTGCACTAATAAATAATGCATGAAATGATGTATCCATTCTATTATACAATGGAATTAGTTATCTTATTCCATTTCATGAAAATGATATAGCCTAAATAAATCCATGACCATGGTGTTCTATAGGAATGTTCAATTTCCAAAAATTCAATGAAAGAGACATCGAGCACGTTGGTTGATAATGCCTGCATGAATCCTGGTTGCATAAAGATATCATGATAAAGGCATTATATTACATAGTGAGTTCCCATATGAGTTATTTTCTTGTTGCGCCATTAAAATTGTTTTCTATAGGTTCCTTTTCATGTTTCTATATGCTAACCATGTACTTTAGGCTCCATCTCATAATTCTAGTGAGAAAAAGACATAGAGGATCACACACTAAATGTATACAAAATCATTCTTTAATAATATATTACTATTTATTATTTAAAAATATGAAAAAATATATTATTACCATATATGGTTTATTAATTATTCCTATTTTCATGGTCTCATATATTCTATCACAAGTTATTCTAGAGAATATTATGTGAGAAAAATATTTAATAAATATTTAATTTCAATTCAGGGAATGTAATATTTATTGGAAAATGACGTAGTGATATTTATTTATCAAATAAATAGTCATTATTATATTCCCAATAAATATTGTAGAGGAATGGTGGATCGAGTTTATAGGTCTTGTGAGAAATAATGTATATTGAATATTAGTTGATTAAATGATATTTAATTTTAATAATTGGGTTTAAAACATGTCATGAAATAAAAATATAATTAATATTATTATTGACATGGGGTTATTTTAGGATTAAATAAATAATAAGAGTCACTTGTGCAATTATTTATTTCTAAACATTGCGGTATATAAACCCAATTATATTTTTTTTTCAAGAGAGTCAAATTCATTTTTTTTTCACAAAGACAACCGGAGAGAATCATATCAAGACCTAGAGAGCTCCCTCTTGATGAATGTCCCCAATAATGGATTGTGATCTTCCTCCACCATCTACACTCAAATATAGAGAGAACAAGAAGAATACTTGGAGTGATTATTGAGGCATTCTAAAGTGAATGACAGAAGCATTAGGATCTTCCATGGAACTAGCTATAGATTCCCATAATGGAATTCAGAGATTTGTGCAACATGTGTGGATCACCACTTGTAACATCCGAAACCCATAATCCACTAAACTAGTGCTCCTATCTTGGTTTCCACATGACGTCATGTGCACCTCCCCATATACTTGGGGATGACGACTAGTATAAAGGGTGAAATAGGTCATGTGGGGAGACTATACACTCTTTTATAGTGTTTATTATATTAGGTAACATAAAATATAAGGATAACAATAGACAATAAACCAGAACATGCATTACAAACCATTTATTAAACATAGTAGAACCCTAAACTAATGATATATATTCCATGTCATCGTAATAGTTCCAAAAGTAACAGAAACCAAAAATAAGGACTAATGGAAACATCCCCCAAAACGGGTCCTAACTCCATATCTGAATTTTCATCCATGCACTTATGATTCCCATATAAAGTCCCTAGCATAAGGATTTCCCCTTTTCCCAATCCCACAATAATTAAATTTTCCCAAGAACCCAACTATAGCCCGAGCAGGGTGTGAGTACAACTCGGTAGGTCCCCACCAACATTGTCTACAAAATAATCATTCTAAACAGATTGATCCAGCAAGTACTAAAAAATGGAAAGGTAAAAAAAGACAACCTATGTTCCATTAGTTAACAATATTTCCTTTGGAAACATTGATAATTTATGCTATTTGATCACTTAAACCATTACCATAACATAATCCATGGTTTAAGAATTCAAATCATTTACACTCTCTCCTAAGTCAACCAATTAACAGAAATATGGGAATAAGTGAAATTACATATCTCACTAGAGAAAAAATTTCTTAACAAATACATCGCACTCACCTTACACCCTCAATCTGGGTAGTCTCATCAAATGAAATCATTACGGTATAGAGCCTTTGTCCAACTCCCTAACCCTAGAATTCTAGGTGTGGGGTTTTGAACCCCTATCCAACCCAACTTGTGGGAGGATTCTTGGTTCAATGCCCCAAATAACACCAATTCAAGTGCACATTATTATTCATCTAATTACCACATATACAAAATCATAGACCATGCATATTCAATACACATAACATTCACAATTCATATTCCATTTAACACTTAAATCATCTTGGGGCCTTAAGACATTAACAAATTAAGGACACACCTTACATAGCCTACTTAACCCAATTCACTTTCATATCTCAACCCATATAACTTATTAAAAAATGTCCATACATTAACTCATTTGATATAATTAATCATTTCACATGTATTATCCCATTCATGCATTTTATTTTCAGTCTTACAAGTCATTAGAATTGTTAAACTTATTCCATTTAACCCTCTTTACATTAAGCCACACAAACCCTTATGCAATTATCAATGTCTAGGAACAAGTATCTACAATCCATTTCCCAACTAAAATAACAAATCAACATGTTAATATTGGTATCCACATTATCACAAATTAATTCCATACATAACAGAAACATTTTCCATGTTTCAGAATATTTCCACACCCCTTAGGTGGCCCCAAATCAATATAGTCAACCTAAATGCATCCCACTGGGATCATGAGGGGTTTAATTCATCATTTATCTCACCATTTTACCAAATCCATTGAGTGAAATCAAATTCAAAACAATAGAGAACCATTAACATAACTACACATGTACAAATAAACTACAAGACAGTGGAATATAACTTGTATACCACTTACCTTGATATCAGATATCAACACATGATTAACGTCAGCCTTAGATCTGTATTCAAGGACCCATTGAAGCCCAAATCTGTGATCCACTGGAAAAAGAGGGTATTATTGATAATAGAAGAAGAATATTGAAATCATAATCTATAATCCATAAATAATAAGCAAGAGGATCATAATTCATACCCATACCATTGATTTGAAACCAATGACACTATAAATAGATTCATCAACATCAATATAAACATCCTCGATATCAAACACATGAGATGAGTTAGGGTGATAATATCATAGTAGTGGCAGATGTAAAACATCTTGAATTCAACTATACAACTATGGAAGAGCTACTCAGTACGCCATACACCCAATCCTCTCCACAATCTCAAACAACCCAACATACCTGGGTTCTAAAATCCCATGTTTTAGTATCCACTGAGGACCCATCCTTGCTGACACGGGAAGAAACACACGATCACCCACTATAAACTCAAGTGGTCTATAATGGCAATTTACATAGGACTTCTTCCTACTCTGATCTATTTATATATGTTTGTGAATCAACAAAACTTGTTCGAAAATCTCATGTGTGAGACTCATCCCTAACAATTCAAATTCTCTCACCTCTATCCAATAGAATGATGTTCTAATGATCTACCATAGAGCGCAACCTATAATGTCATCTTAATCATCACCTAGTAACTGGTGTTGTAGGTGAATTCAACAAGTTCTAAGTTCTTCTCCCATGATCCACCAAAATCCATGACACAAGATCTTAACATATCCTCTAGTACATGAATAGTATACTCTAATTTCCCATCCGGATGTGGGTGGAAATCTTTACCCCAAACACCTAAGTAGATAATTATTTCTGTAATCCCAAATATAAATGTGATTTAAAATGTGGACCATGATTTAAAACAATATTCTATAGTAATCAATAAAACTGCACTATTTATCGAACATACAATTTGCCCAACTTATCAATGGTGAAAGTCTCCCAAATTGGAAATAAGTGTTACACCATGGTCAACCAATCCAAGACTACCCATATCACATCACTCCTTGGAGGTGTCCTCGGAATACATACCAAAAAATCTAACATTACATCATCCCATTTTTATTATAAAATGGGAAATGGTTGTAACAAACCACCTAGACGTTGTTTCTTGTCCATCACCTGATGATAGGTAAGGCATCTCTCAATGAATCCTATAACCTCGTTCATTATTCATGGAAACTAATATTGTCTATAAATATCATGATACAGTTTTTTCAAACCTGGATGAACCACCCAACTTAATGATTAAAACTCATGCATCAACTCTTCCCACAAACATGCTGGTACAACAACACGACCACAAAGATAAATTATCCTGTCATCACTAATGGTCCAACCAAAATGTGAATACCAACCTTTAAGACTTTCCCTTAATACTAAACATTCTGAATCCTCATGCTGCCATTTCATCATCTGGCTTAGAAGCACGAAATCAACTGCCAATGATTCAAGGTTCCTCTATCCATTCTCATTATTCATATCATCAAACAACTCCATAACCCTCCATTATGATTTAGATTCCTAAACTACATGACTTTGAGTCTTATAGATCCAATAATATGCAACACTATTCCCCTTTCCCGGAGTGTAAACTTACTCAAAGTTAAAAGAATACATTTTCTCAACCTATATTCTATATTGAAGATTCAAATCATGCTGAGAAAAGATGTAATTAAGGATTTTATGCTTAGTATATATGTTAAAGTTTTCTCCAAATAAGTTGAGTCACCAACAATTTAAATCATAAAAAATTATGGTCACCTCAAAAAAAAACAAGTAGGATAATGTTTTTCATGATGCATTAATTTTCGTGACTCATAATACACAACTCAATCATTATGAATCAACAATACCCAAAATCCAACTCTATAAAAATCTCTGAATAAGGTACCTTATCTGGGTTGGGTCATAATTGGTGTGGATGTAAACTAATTAATTAACTTGTTGAAAACATACTCACATGACCCAGATCATTCCCCCTTGATTCAATTCTTAGTCAAACTCGAAATTGGTGTTTCCAAATGAGAGATTTACTTAATAAAAAATCTGTAATAGCCAGACATAGCTAGAAAACATGTGATATTAGAATTTTTTTTCAGTTGTTTCCAATATAAAAATACTTGTACTTTCTACAGGCCCATTAATACACCTTCTTTAGAGATTATGTGACCCATTAAATTCACATTATCGATTAAAAAATGACACTTGGATCGCATGGAGTATATCCTATTCTAAAGTAGAGTACTAAGGATGATGCCAAGATATTTTGATTGATCATGATGAGTTTTAGATTACACCACTATGTCATCAATAAAAAGAAATACAATATAATCAAAATTTAGGTGAAGTATTTGGTTTATTATATCTATAAACACTACTGGTGAATTGGTCAATCCAAACAGTATTACCAAACACTCATATAAACCATATATCCCCCTAAAGTCAATCCATGGTATATCAAATGGTGTCACCCTTTGATGAATATTCCATGATGTTATATGAATATTAGAGATCACTAATGAAACCCTTACCAAGTCAAAAATATAATCGATTCGATGAAGAGGGTTACAATTCATAACTTTCAACAGATTCTACTTCCTATAATTGACACACAATTACAAAAATCCATCAACCTTATTAAGAAACAACATTGGTGATCACCAAGGTGACATACTTGTGTGAACAAATCTCTCATTTTCCAATTCCTCCAACTGATTTTATGCTCACGGAGTTCTGATAGTTCCATTCTATATGATGTAATAGAGATTGGCTCAGCTCCTGGTAGAAACTCTATAATGAACATGATATCTCTTTTGGTGCGACAACACTATGATGCCCTCAGGAAACACATCCTGAAATTGATCCTCTATAAGAGTAATTCTATGCTTCTCTACTTCACCATAACCAAGTAGAAGACAAGCCACCTGAGTTGGGAGCTCACCCAACCGTTGACAAACTGGCCCTGCATGGCTTTCCCAAATGTCCCACTCATGACAATAGACAAAAGTTTCTACTTCAAGAGCTTTGAATTTTAACCTCTAGTGGAAACAATTAATATGGTAATGGTAAAACACTATGAAATCCATGCCAAAAATCGACTCAAAACATGATATCTCAAGAACAGACACATCCCCTGGAAATGGTACCCACCATCTTCAAGAGCACACCCCTTAAACTACCTAATATTCTCTGATAGAATCCATAACGGTGTATATATCGATTTTCCCCACAAACAGATTCCACCATTTGACCTAACATAGCCACAAGATGAAAAGGAATAAAATAAAGTGACACATTTTATATTGAATGAAGAACTGATAATAGTCAAAGATACAAGGATTGTACATCAATCTGTTGATGGTCCAACCTTGCCACCACATGGTGTAGATTGGAATGTATGAAGCTAACCTACCCCTCAACCATGGGCTCCTGTCTGAATTCCTTATGCTGCACTACTTTGATGATATGGATACTCTTACACTAGAGAACCACATCCTCCAACTCAATAGGTATAAATAGTAGAGATCCAATTTTCCATCCTGATATAGGATAACCAACCGCTATCTGGACTCATCATTAGCCTCATCCCTCCATCATTTCCCATATAATGAGTGTTTCAAATGATTCTCTAGACATTCATCATTCTTTTTCATGATTTTCACTCAAACAATGGTTGAAGAAAGTAACCGTGCATGTTCCCCATCCTACCACACTGATATAAGAAAACATGATCCCAACCCTATGTGAATGTTTTCTATTTTGACTAATATTTCCTCCATCGCCCTGGTGAAAGTTCTAGAAATGAGGCATCCTGACATTGGAAATCGTACTACTGGATCACCCAATTAGAACTGCATGCCCATAATTGGGGGCCTCTTTTAGGTTTCCCTTTGAAATAATATCTTAATCCACAAACTCAACAACACATTTTTAATGTAATATATTACCTTGGGAATTAATATCATGTTATATCAAATCACAAAAACATCATTCCATAGCTTCCTCATCCCCTACCAAATCTGGAACAAAATATTGAAAGTCGGTGAAACAACTAGTGTATTTCATCCCTCTGTTTGATCCATGGGTCAACCTCATAAACTACGAATTCTTTTCTTACCCAAGGTTATTGAATAAAAATTTTACAAAAAAATATTAACTGAAAAATATCCATGAAATAGAATCAACCTATAGGGTCTATACCAGAATATCCCAGAAATTCTTTGCATGTCCTCACGATATGTAAGTTGGAAAATTGACTCTATACTAAATAAGAGTCTACCAAGAATCTTCTTGATATACTCTTTCTTGAACTATGCTACATTAGGTAGACCCTGTCCATCAATATATTGTGGGTGTTGTTGTAGAAACACCCTAGTCATCTCAAAAATAATTGGCATGACCTGGAATGGGCCTCATTCCTTCATCTTCATAAAATGAGTGAAGTTATCACGAAACTGGTCCTCCCCTATGTTACCCTGAACCAGTAAGTTTTCTTTCTCCTCTTCTAGAGGAGTTTTCTTGATGACATCCTCTTATTTCATAACTAGAACATTACTTTGGGGTGAAATATTCCTATAATTCCAACACACATCTCAGAACACACAACATAAAATATCCACAATTTTCATAAAACAAGGATCTTCAGTAGCCTTAAACAATCCCTTTTTGCATTCACTATTCCTAAAAGACATCATCTAAATTTGAAAACTACCCCCAAAAATCCCTATCGTGGGTCATAGTGCACAGGGGGTATACCAAATTACACAGTCTTGAGTCTTTAATTAGACACCCTTTTTAAACCATTTACACATTCACAATGAAAATCTTTCTCTTTTAAGAACCTTTATCATCACACCATTTATAATATCCAACATTTTAGCTCATTTAACTCCACCCATTAAGAAAAATTCTACAACCATTCATTCACAATCATTCCATTTACCCATTCATTTCATTTTTATTAGAAATTATTTTTTTCATGTTTTATGTAATGTGAAATGAATTCTACCCTTTTAATCTCACACATCCATCTCATTTGTTCTCATCATTGTTATTACACCTATAACCCTAGGTGCCTATAATGATTCATGTTAGAACAATATTTTTCCATTCTATACATGATAAAAATATCATAAAATAATCTCTTCACACAAAATGTTCATCACCCAATGGTGAAATAGCATTCAATTGTAACAACACATATTATGTACAATAATTCCCACCCTAGGTACTTGGGTATTCCCCTATAGATTGTTTAGCTACTCCCAAAAATGAGCTCATCTCCAAAACATGACACATATTAAAATCCCATATACCATCAAAAAATAGTAAGACCATAAAAATGAACAGCTCTAACACCACATTGTAATGTCCCTGAACCGAAATCCTATAAACTAGTGCTCCAAGTGGGGTCACCACATGACGTTAAGCAGGACTCCCTACATGCTAGAGACAACCGACTAGAAGTTAGGTTCCAATAGGTGATATGGGGATAATATATCCTCTTTAATAGATTATTCCATCATAAATAACATAATAAATAAGGAAAATAATATAAAAAACACTAGAATATTCATTACTAACCATTTCCCAAAACCGGGTACAAAAATAACCAAAAGATAAATAACCCATTTCATGCTAATAATGACAAAAGTGCATAAATCCCAAAATAATGAATAATGGAAACATCCACCTAAATAGGCCCTGAATCCATGTTTGGATCCTCATCCATTCCCATCCCAAGGCCAACTCAACTCCATAGAACAAGTCTTTTTCCCTTTCCCAATCATATAATAATGAAATATTTTCAGGTACGCAATGAAGGCCTGATGAGGGTGTGACTAAAAATCAGTAAGCCACTGCTAATGTTTTCTACAAAACAACCAGTCAAAACAGATAGTGCATGAAAGTACTAACTAAATGGAATGATAAAAAAGGACAACTCAGTTTCCATTAGTTAACAATATTCACTTTAGAAATTTTCATCTTTTATTCCATTCAATATCCTAAACTGTTTTCATCTTATATTCCATGGGTTAGGCATTTAAATTATTTAAAATTCAGCCTAATCCAATCAATTATCAGACGTAAGGGAATTAGTAAAGTCCCCTATCTCAAGAGGGACAAGCATTTTATAGCAAATACATCACACTCACCTAGGAGTCTCATTCCATGTAGTCTCATAAAATTCAACTATTAGTTGATTAGAGCCTTAATCTGACTCCCTAACCCATGCATTCTAGGGGTGGGGTTTAGAACCACATTTCAACCCAACCCGTGGGAGGAGCCTCAATCCAATATCCCCCATACCACCAAGCCATGTGCACATGCTTTTTCATCCAATAACCACATATAACAAATCACAGAGCATGCATAATCCAATCACATAACATTCAAAATTCACCTTATATTTAACACTTAAATCAACTTTGGTCATTAAAAAATTTACACATTTACCACACAGCTTACATAGACCATTTAACCGAATTCCTATTAATATCTCAATCCATTTAACATATTCAAAAATTTCCATATATTAACCAATTTCACATAATTTATAATTTTACATGAATTAGCATATTCTTGCATTTAAATTTCAGTCTCACAAGTAATTTTACACATTCACCATATTCTATTTAACCCTCTTTACAATTTTCCCAATATAACCTTATTCCATTATCAATATCTAGACACAACTATCCGTAATCCCTTTTCCTACTCAACTAACATATCAAATGTTTATATTGGGATCTAATATATCTCAAGTCAACTCCATAATTAACATTACAAGTTTCCATGATTGATAATATTATTACACCCCATGGGTGGATCTAAATTGGTCTAGTAAGTCTCAATTCATCCCATAGGGACTATAAGAGGTTCAATTCATCATTTAGATGACCATTTTACCAAATTCATTCAATGGAATCAAAGGAACAACAAAAGAAAACCATTAACACAATCAGAAATGAAAAAACCAACTTCAAGACCATGAATTATACCTTTTAGACTACCTAAACTATTGGAAGCTTAGCCTACACCAATGGGTTTAAATTGTTTGTTTAGGCTGGAAAAACAATGGTATACCCTATACCAATGGTTTTCCAAACCATTGGGTGTTGAGGAATGGGGATATCACTATACAAACAGTTATTCAATAAACAATGGTATATGAAAATGGAAATTAGAATATCTCAATGGTTTTTTGAGAATCGTAGGAATAGATATTTACCAATTGTTTTATACCATTCTTATATATCAAGCCTTCAAACGATACCAACATTTTATAAACCGTTGGTATAGAGTTTTAACAATTATTATTATAATACCATTGTGTATGTATAATTTTAAAATATATACCAATAATATATAAACCATTGGTATAGTTTGTAACCCATGGTATGATAAGAGCAGTTAGTATAAATATGGGTTTCAGATCTATACCAACAGTTTATACAAAATTTTAATAGAGGACTCATATTCTAGAAAGTAGTGTATAGAAGCCTCTCCTCTGATATTATAGTGCATATAGTAGCGCTCCATAATTACAGTGCATAAAATATCCTCCCATATTAAATTAATGTAAAAATATATTCAGAATTATGATGAATAGGAAACAAACACTTATAATAACAATATAAAATATATAATGATCAATACAACACTTGAAAATATAGAATTAAAAATACACTCATACGTACAATTTATATAATACGACACAAGAAAAATTACACTATAAAATACCCTATAAACATCCTCAAAAACAGTAAAAAATAATGATGAACACCACACCTAAAAAAATAACTACTACAACACCATATAAAACACCACTCTCTAAATAAACCTAAAAAACAGACAATATATAATACAATTAAATGAAAAATGAAAACACTAGAATGCACAACATGCCACTTGAATAAACATATTTTTTTTGAATTTAAATTAATTTATACATGGAAACTATATATTTCATGGAAAGTGGAGCATTCATGTGTAAAATGTGATGAGTATATAGAGAGGTGGTGATTCAATGGAGAAGTTTTTGGAGGATATGTTGTAAGGAGATGGAAATAAAGTGGTAAAGTTGAAAGATCATGAAATGGATTTTATGGTTGTGTTGTGATTTATTTGGGAATAATGAGATGGAATAACGTATTCCCTTATTCTCCAACATGTGTGAGTGAATCCTTTTATGGCATCGTTTGGTTCACTAATTAATGGAGGGGAGTCGACTTCATTGTTATGATGGTTACTACTACAAAAATTCAGTAATATGGAATGCGCTCAAGATATTTAGGGAAAATGGAAGAAGTGGAGGCCACCAAATATGGGCATGAAATTAAATATGTATGGAACAAGAATATCCTGGGAGATGAGAGAGGAACAAATATATAGATAAAACATGGGATTAGTGGTTCTATTTTTTAGTTCCATCTATAGTCCATGTAATTATCTTGGGGTAGAATCAATCTATCCCTCATCCCCACCATCATCAGCCTCATCCTTTTCCTCATCCCTATCCACTTCCTTATCCCCATACACATACCCATCCACATCCCTGGCCTCATTATCACCCTTTTCCTCCACCTCATCCTCCGTCTCGGCCTTGACCTTGGTCTCGTCATCATCCTCATCCTCATCCTCTTCCTCACCATCATCCTCACCACCATCATCGCTAGGAAAAAAATCATCTAGACAACTTCTAGGACTACTTCCTGGTGCACTATATAGTGAATGCATCGATGATATATAAGCATCACAGGCTGTATTGTTCTCTAGTGGATGTGATGGACAAAAAATTTTCATTAGTATTATAAATTACTTGTTTTCTCTTTCAACCCATTCTTTCATCTGTGTGACCATTTTTTGGCATTTTACTCACTTAACAAAACCTTTTCTGACTCATTGGTACTACAACTATTATATAAAGAGGGCCAATACCTCATCAGGACTATACACTTCCCAGGTTGGTAGTGTACTCTACCATGTTTCTCATCCACCAAAAGCTAATGTAAATGATCATTTGGCCCAATATTGTTAGGTTCTTGGGCTTCAAGGGCCTCCAAAGTAGCCTGCTACAAATATAAATATATTATTAAGTTACAAAATATATATTAAAATTCTAAATCTACAATTTAAAACTTACAATATTCTGATACATTAGTTTGTAAACATCACTTCCATATTGTTTCATTATACTTGAGAAAAATAGTTTTCCTCAAGGAACAAATCCTTTAATATTCAATAACTGCCTCTACAATAACATTGAATGTTGAAAAAAATAATTTAAAATAGGTTAAAAATGATTAATTTAAGAACTAAAATTATACCAAAGCCTTAGAAATCAAATGAATTATGGAAGAAAAAATAGAAAGTGCAAGTGCTAAGGAAAAATTGTAAATGACTGTTGTACCTACTTCCCCTCATTATATGAAATTGTAGAATTCCCCAATGTGTGGAGGTATTTTTTACCATCAATGTTTTTTTTTCATTTTTTGGATGATTCCTAATTAAAATTAAGTAATACAAAAATCTTATTAATGAAGAACATGTAAAGTTTCCTATAAAGACCTCAAATATGATTAATATATTAAACATGGTGGTCATCCAATGAGAAATTATTTTTCGATTATATTCTATTATAATATAATCCAGGACAAGTAAAAACTATGGCACTATTATAACTCTATCATACCAAACAATATACAAATTTTTCTTATAGATTCTCCAAATCCTATCTAATTCTATTAGACATGCTGGTCGTGTACCCTCACGATTTGAAAAATTAAAATAAATTTGAAACCAAAATATTAATTCATATAAATAAAAAAATAATATTATATTAAATCCAACCTTATTTTTACCCATATATGTGCCCAAGAATTATTCTTGAATTTTTTTTGGAAACTATTTCTTTGAGAGTGGGCTGACGGGAATGATTTCAATGTATTTGGAAAGTTCGCAAAAAAACTCTCACATTGCTATCCTATTTTTTTATCATTTGGTTGTCTTCGTTGTAGTCCACCCTCAAATTCATGAAACCATTCCACCCCACACACATGAATGTACTCCCCCTATTCCTATCAATAGATGTATCTGTTATGAAATAAAAATAAATATTATATTAATATATGTTATAATGATAAAAATTATGGTAAACAAGTTTTTAGGGTTCTAAAATAGAACCACAACAGTCTGATCAATGGGCATCATTGGATATATAGGAACTGAAGGAACACCACCCTATATAGGTGGAGTGGGTCCTAGTGTATTATAAATAGGAATAAACTATGTCAGACTATGAGTCGATGAAGGAATGAATAATCTAGGAGAGAAATAAGTTATTGGTAATGAAGATGCCATGGATGACTGGCCAAATGCATGATATGGATGAGGAGTGGGAATCGTCAATGGGTACAGTAAATATGGGTGAAGAGGATCATATGTAAATATTGGTGACATAAGGGAGGCCTAAATATTTCATCTTTCCCTAATTCCCCAATGAGATTAGAATGTGCGGATGATGCTACGTCAGAGGGAGGGGCACGGTATAATTGGGTGCACTGATTGGAGCACCTAGCTCTCATACCACCCACCCCCATACCACAGGCCTATGTATTGGGACCACTACTAGTATTCTAATGGAATAACTAGAACTAAAGTGGTGTATCCAACATAAATATTTTAAAAAAAATTAATTAAATTATATTTTATGTTATTGATATATATATATATATATTAGAAATAAAAAACTCACACCAAGCAGTAATAGTGGAATTTGAATCTCAATCATTTAGAGATTATTGTCTATTATCAATTTTCATTGATCTTCCTCAATTGGTTTCATTTCCTTCATTTGAAATGAAATATGGAAGTAAGTAGAAAAGGATAACTAATGTGTAACCCAAAAAAATGATACATAAATTATTTTCCTTAGGTCATTTGGATCATATATTCACTTAGTATATTTAGATATTTTTTGTTAGTTAATTATTTCCATTTGTTTTGATTTTCATATCAATAAGTTTCATATGTCCAATTAAATTACTCTAGAATTTATTTGAATTTAATTGTTTCAGTTGTGTTTAGTTTTTTAGGTATGAATGCGGTTCAATTCAATATTAGAAAATGAAACTCAAATAAAATTGTAACCAATAAATAATGAAATTTCACATTAAGGTCAAGTCTGATATAAAATATATCAAATCAGAATCAAATAATTTTTATTAGTACCAACTTTAACAATCCAAGTCAAGAGAAACCAAAAGAACTGAGAACACGGATGTATGATTCCATATATTTCCTCCCACAACATTGGGTTCACAATTAACTCTCACAATTGAGATATTGGAGTCATCATATGTAGTAAACATAATAGAGCCAATGGATGTAGGGATAGTGGCAATTCCATCATCACGATCCTAAAAAATATATCTCGGAATTAATTCAATAATGGCCCCAAATTTAGGTTGAAGAAGATCTTTTACAGAAAAAATATGTTTCTTCATTGATGCCAATACATATGGTTCATCGGTATCAAGAGTCTGATTCATGTCAATAAATCAAAATCCAAAATCATAAATAATGGTTCCCTACCCCATCATCAAATCAAACCCATGGTATTTCATCATAGTGACTCCACCATTAGAGTAATAATCAAATATTATTATTATTTCAACAACTCCATAATAAGCTACATTTTCAAAATGAGTTCCATTACCTAATGAACATGCATAACAATATTTTATGGTAGTTAGCATAACACCATAATGTTTTGTTCTCTTGTTCATTTCCCATTTAATGATAATAAATATTTACCCAATAATAACAATTGATTTACATTCACGAACAACAATATTAGGACCAAAATCCAATGCTCTTATTTCCACAGGGACAAATTCAACATGCATGCTCGATACTTGAAATATAAATGAATATTAATCTTAATTAAATATTTATTTTATTTATTTATTATAAAAATATTTCTTCCATAAATGTTTACCATGAATAAAACTATTTTCTTTGCAATATCTCTCTCTTTCTCAAAGATTAATAACAAGGATTTAAATTTCTCGTCTCATTATGTTCCATGTAGATAAAAATAGAAATATTATAAAAAATATGTAAAATGAGATAAGATATACATGTTAAATATACTTACTTGATGTAGTCATTGAACAAACCATTGATGAAAAACATTGTGGGATGTACCATCTCCCACTGTTCAAGGATTAACTTCATTAATGTATATAATCTAAGAATTTATCCTATATGAGGACATGTTGGGTGGATGGGTTCAATTTTCTCATAATGTTCTTATTAATTTCTCATTGGTATTTTCACTGTTTTAGTATGATCAGAAAAATATATTGAGAAAAAAATCCATACATTCTTGGTCCAAGTAACCGTTCATGACAGAACCTTTAGGATGATTCCTATTCCTGATATCTGATTTCAATGTGCACATATTTCTTTATATTGGATAAATCCAATAAAATGAAACACATTCTCTGAGAAGTATTTTAGTTGAATGATGGACAATCAGATGCCGCATGGATGTGGAAAATGATGGAATAAATTGTTTCTCTAACTCACACAATATTAGTAGTGTCTCTAACAACATTATTCTTTAGAAATACTTGGAAAAATTCTTAGAAAAAAGATATCTAAACTATAGGCACAATCGTATATATGAAACACATACATTTTTAGGCAAAATATGACAGATTTCTTTTAGAATCATCTCATCGAAAATAACGGGATACTCACAAGTCTTAAAAAATTACAGATGTACCACTTTCCAGTTGACCCATTTTTAAATATTGCTCAAATAGCCGTAAATAACTTTAACAGTATCTAGTACTTCCAAAAATTGATTTTTTTTCTATATGTGTCATTACAAAAGACTCACATGGAACATTCCATTTATTTTCACTGATACACACATGATACAATCTTGGACCGATCCCCCAATCCACCAAGTCATTCCAAAATCATAAGTTATCTTTTTTTTATTTCCTTAGACATTATTAAGTATCAAAATCAACATTTCACATATATTATTTTCAATGTGAATTACATCTAAGAAATTATGTAACCAGTTGGTTGACTAATAAGGTTACTCAAATAAGATACTCATCCTCTTCCAATTGTAATAGGTAGTATTGGAAACATTAATCCTGATTTTAGATTTCATTTGATACTTACCAAATGAAAAACTGAAATATTTCAACTCATTAAGCTCGTCAGTTCCAAACATACACTGAGGTGGATCATCGGTCACCATGGTATTGTCAAATCCTTGATTATTATTTCATTATATATAGTCCATTGGCAATAATAATCTATGTCCCATAAAAATAAAACTACGTTGATATTACAATATTTTTGATTGAGTATTCTATATACAAATAAGACATGACATTTTCCCCTTTGTTCTCCATCTAAACATCACTACATAAGCAGGAAAATCATTGATTATCCACATAAAAACAACAAACATATGAAATAAGTCTTCTTAACATGCATCGCATGTGCACACACCCATGCCTCAAAGATGATTCAACTCTTTAATTAATGGTTTCATGTATACGTCTATATCATTGTCAGGATTAAAAGGGATATATATGATTATACTCATGAAAGTGAATGGTTTTTTAATAAAAAAACTTGGGGGATGTTTTTAAATGTTTTTAAAAACCATCCATGTGTTGTGTGAAGTAAGCATCTTCCCAAATAGTTTTAAACCATCACATGAAAGATCAATCCTCAAATTACACGTGATTGCTGAAATATTAGGATATTGAACATCAAATATATGCAATGAAAATACTTCTGTAGGGTTAAAAAGCTCTTCAATATTATTATTTCTCTCAATCTCATTCCATCAGTTTTTTATTGATATTTCATCAGACATGAAAAGTTTATGGAGTCTGGGGATCAATTCAAAGTGCCACATTACATTCTATGGCACATTGGATGGTGTTCCATCAACATTCCATTTCCATCAGGCAATTACAATTTTATAAAATAATTTTTTCCAGTAGTTTCATCCGAGAATATGATGAAATATTTCAGGAAAGAATGATTTTTTTTGAAAATCCATGTTCGTCAACTAAATTTCATGCCAAATAGTGGATTGATGGAATATCTGCACCACTGGAAGAAAGTCCTCTTGGAATGTATGAATGTAATAAATTATAATATTAGAAATACCGTACTTGGTTTTCCTATGAAACAATCTATTTAAAAATTCCATCTTTTTCTAATTTACCACATTGCTGATATACTAGAGTCATGGAAGCATCATTCAAAAAATTTCACCATGTCAAAATCATCATTTTCATTAGACGCATCATCTGTGATCATATATAAGTCTTCTTGATTTGACATCCTTTTCATCTCATGATGATAAATAAACAGAAACTGGTCATATAACAAATTCTCCAATCTGGTCCTCTCATTTGGATCATCAAAATTTTGAGATTCCATTTTCTACCCCATTGTGATATGAAACATGGTAGTTTTTATGAAAACCATATTTGCTTATATGGTAGCCATCTTATTGATAGATCATCCAATGTCTTCCAACAAAATTATATCACGAGAAGTTTATGTTATAACTATATGAAGCATTGTCAAATGAAAAATCTAATGCACTGAGGTTTGTAGACTTGTTTTTGCATCGACTATAGTTGTGATTGGGAGGTCCGTTGTGGTCTCGAGTGCTGTCGGAAAGGCGAAAACGAGAGTGATTCTATCTTGTAGCGGTTCATTTCCTTAGTCATGTGTTCGGGTGGCTAGATTTCTGGTGATGTTTTTCATTCCTTATTTTTATTTGCGTCTGGTTGGTTGCGATCTGATGTGTGATGTTGTTCTTTCGGTGATGATTTGTAGTTTGTGGAATGGTTGAGGTGTATAGAGGGAGTAAGAGTTGTCAAGGAAGTATCCTGATCTTTTTTTGGTGTTTTTGTTCTTTAATTTTGGCTGTGTTCCCACTGCTGTTCTTGTGATTCCCTAGACTTCTTGGATTTAGATTTGCGTAATCTATTTAGGATGATTCGGTTTTGGTATTAGGTAAACCTACATTTCTACATTGCGGTGAAATGCGTTTTTGTTCTTTTTTGGTGTACTGGCTTTGGTGGAGTAAATTATGGTTTTGGTGAAGGAGGTCTTGAAATATGGTTAATCTTTGTTATTGTGATATGGTTTTCACAATGGAAGCACTTTAGGGTTTTGAGAAAGAATTGCATTTTGAATTCTGCAGCAGAAGGGTTCAGGGGTTGCTTCTTTCAGACATTCTACAAGGAAATGCTCCAGAAGTGGATCAGAGTCGGTAGTGTTCACCATTTATGGCTATTCACATTTGGATATTTGAGATGGTATAGAACTGCCATTGGTACCTAGCCCATGTATTTCTACACGAGATAGCTTGCAGAGAAGTCATGCAATGGTGGAGGCTTACCATAATGATTTTGATTATGGGGAGGGGTATTCCTTAGTAGTCTTGTTCCAGGATTATTTCTGCCCTTTTGACCTTTGGGTTTTGTTATTTCTCTACGTCTTTGAAGTTTGCGAGGTTTTTCCCTTTACCCTTAAAAGGGGGTTTATCCAAAAATGAATAAAAATTGATGCCTTCAAGCCATTTAGTCATATAAATACTATAAATATAATAAAATGATATTGAATTTAAATATGGTGGATTTGACGGAATGTCATTGTATACAGAGTTATCTCTATATGATTATTATGTGTAAATAGTTTGCATTATGTTTAAATTTATAGATATCATTGTATTTCATAATTAATGATATATTTCTAATCAATGATTTCATTGCATTATTGGTGATCAATGGTAATTTTTATAGGGTGTGTTATTTAAAATGTTTCCTTCTTGGTGTCATGAAATAGAAAGATGTAGGTGCTCAACAAAAATGATATAAATACAACAAGATGAGTTATTGAAGGATTGGCATACTTCACTGTATACACCAATGAGTTATATTTTCCTTACTCTAATACATTCCAATATTTTCAAGGGAAGATCCATATTAAGATGATAACATAATTATAAATTTGTGGTAAAATAATAAGAACTATTCTCCCCTAGTATAAAAAATGATACTTCTTCAAATGCTTCACAAGGTTCAGAAGTGTTGGGTCATATAATAGGCAATATCAAGATACAAAAATATCAAATATCTCAAATATTCATGCATCAACTTCTTTATAAAAATATAAATATCTTTCTAAGCCATTGTATGTATGGAAGTAGGCATACAAGATTTTATTATTAACAAAGTAATTATTTTAATGTTCCATTGAGTAAAGGATATCAAGGGTCAATGATGGATTAATTCCACATCCAGTTGGTTGTGTATCCTTGGACATGAATTTGGAAAAGTCCTGAATTATTACCAAGTGACTCACATAGGTCACTTACTCCACATGCATCCCATAGGACACTTCAAGAACATGCGTCACACAGGTAACATATTGAACTATTATATCATTTTTTATTGTAGGTAATAGTAGTGTATTGCATATAGTTTATTCAATAACATTTTATACAGTTCAATGCATATATAAAAAACAAACCATATTCAATATTATATGAAATATCAATACAATATATAATATGAAAAATATTACATAATGAATTACTATTTCATATAATAGGGTATCTAAAAATAGTGTTTTGTAGACTCTCATTGAAGATTACCATGATATTGTGTACTGAAAAACAGATTAAAATTTCATAATTATTCATCTATGATGCAGTATAGAAAAAACAAATAGTATTCTGATGGATATTGTAATAAATTACAACTACATGATGAAGAATACATTATGCATATATTACTGTTGAAAAATGTATAATTCATATTCTAACAGATTACTATTGGATAGTGTAACGGAAAACAAATTATATATTTTATACATAGTGTAATAGAATAATAGATTACATATTGAAATAGGTTACAATTTCATAGTGTACGAGCATACGAGATTACATATTTCATCGTATTTTATTCTTATTTGAACAAATTACATATGTATGGTACAATAGAAAAACACACTACATATTACATAGTGTGAAAAAATTAAATTTTCGTAGTTTATGATGCATATTCAAACAAATTACTATTAGATGGTATAATAGAAAAATATTACATATTGTATAATGTATGCATAGATTAGGTACGATAGTTCCTGATTCTTAATAAAAAATATTACATATGAGAAATGTAACAAAAAAATAGATAACATAGTACATAATTAATACACATAATACATATATCACATTTTATGGTTCATATTAAAATAGATTGTTATATCACATTTTAATAGTAAAAAATGTAGAATACATATGAAAAGAATAATGGATTTATATAGATTCAATATATGTATAAAAAATAGATGTAATGTATGTATACAAATGCATTATGTGCAACAGAATCTGCATCTATATCTATAGAGATGAAGTGTATCTATATAGATGTAATATAATGGATCTATACAAAATTAGTATATCTATGAGTATACATATGTCATATATGAAATATAATCAGTGAATCTATGTGTATACAGATATACTATATGAAACATAATTAGTACAACTAAATGATTAGATTTTGCTGAACAATAGGGAAGTAAACTAGATGTGGTATATAAAAATCCAAATTAAATGTAGAAAAAATATATAACTCGAACACACCAATTTGAAATGGAAGAAACCGATTTAAAACCACTATGGATCTGTTGTTGGAAGAGTTTTCGCCTGTTGGGAGAGAGTAAAACTACTATTAGGGAAAAAATCAATCAGATTTGTAATGGGGAGGGGCGCTTGGTGTTGTATTTGGGGGAAAGGTATACCAATGGTTTTTAAAAACCTTTAGGATATATGATCTATACCAATTATTGATAAAACCCATTATCATTGCTATTTTTTATAACCCTATCCAATGGTTATTAAAAAACATTGGAATCGATAGACCATTCCAAATAGGATTGAAAATCTATTGAGAAAACATAGTAATATATACCATATACATATGGTTTTAGAGAACTGTTGGGATAAAGGAACTTGTATAGAGAATAATTCCAGAAATTCTACCTATAAATCGTATATAGACACATGCTTAACCATAGCCCTAGATCCAGATTCAACCACAATCTGAATCCCCACCCTAAGATCCACTGGAAAAGTGGATTTTAGGGCTTCAAAGCAAGAAGAAGGAAACCACAATCCCAATTCCAGAAAAGAGAAGCAAGAGGAGCATAATACTTTCCTAGAGTTTTGATCCATAACCAAAGAAACTCCAAACATCCTAAAAATAAATCAGAGAGATCCTTGGGATGCTTTGAGTGTTTAAGTTCTTCCCTTGGACTGTATGAGGAAGAATAAGAAATAAATTCAGTTGAGGAACTTAAAATTTCTAGTGTGCAAAATGTTAAAATACCACTTTTAATGAGGTGCACATTTTGGCCGTACGGTTTTCCAAACCGTGTGCCAACCATGAATCTTCCACTATCCCAAAGGGAATGAGTTGCATAGTTACATGGTGTTCCCCACAAGGTTAAAAAATGGTGTGCCAACCATGTAGAATTCCTCTGTCGAGGCCCATATTTTTTGACCTCCCATCTTGAATGATTTAATAAATTGTGAACACCTACCTCTTGGAAAGAATGGTTTGGGTTGAGAGTTACTGCTAATCGTGATCCAACTAAGAAACATGCACAAGATGGAAAAAACACTATAGGAAAACGGTCATTTCGTGGAAATTTTTAAACCACCGCGAAATGAATGATTTTTTTTAAATCTTTTAGAGGATTAGCGGCGGTTTTTTAAAAAACCGTCGCGAAACTGCCGCGAAATTAAAGGAAAAAAATAAAAAAAAATGAGAAACCCCGAAATCACTAAAACGACCATAACCTTTGATTCGGGTGTCCGTTGGAGCACCACGACCAGTCAAATCGAAGCTCATAAAGAGATATAGAGGGATGTATAATCAAAACCATGAGACGGTCTATGGTGTGGAAGATATGAGAGCTATAAAAAGTTGAAAAAAGTTCACCAACTTTAAACGGCCATAACTTTCGTTCCGGGTGTCCATTTGGGCTCTACCACATATCAAATCGAAGACAGCGAAGAGAGATACGCAACAGTTGGATAGAAGAAAGCTCCTTTGGGGTTTTAAACCCAAAAAACCCCTATAAAGGCCTCTAAAACCCCATTTCCGTCACCGGTGTCCCGTTGAACTTGTATTCAAACGGACCTAACTTTTGATCCGCGTGTCAGTTCGAACTCCTCCACCGACCAGATCGTAGTTCGTTCCATGAGCTTCAGTTTGACTAGTCGTAGTGCCCACATGGACTCTTGGATCATATGTTATGACCTTTTTAATGGGTATTGGGGTTGTTGTGTTTTTCGATGCCTCGTTCCTAGCACCCATTCCCCGTCAGTATTTTTTAAATGGTCGTAACTTCCGATCTGCTGGTCCATTAGGTCTATTTCACCTATCATCTTGAAGATCATTTCAAAAATCATTGATTTGACTGGTCGCGGATCTGGAACGAACTCTCGGATCATAAGTTATCTCTGTTAATGTGAGTCCAATGTTTTTTTCACTTTATTACCGTTTTGACGAGTTTTAACGGTCGCTCCATTTATTACGGTTTATTTGGGTTTCCATGACTTTTTATCTTTATCAATGGATTTTTTTGGCTTATTATGATGATTATGTTGCATTATTAAGGGGTTTTCCAGAGTTTTCATGAGTTTTCATGCATTCTCATGCTTTCTAATGCTTCCTTCTTCATGCTTCTCCATCTATTTTCATGCGTTTTCATAATTTTTCATCCCTTATCATGTCTTATTGTACTTTTTCATGTGTTTCATTTATTATTTATTATTTATAATATACTTTAATTTATTTATTATTTATTATTTATTATTTATTATTTATAATATACTTTAATTTATTTATTATCTATTATTTATTACTGGTTATTTCTTAATTATTATTTATATTTATTTATTATTTATTATTTATTTATTATTTATTATTTATTATTTATTATTTATTATTTATTATTTATTATTTATTATATATTATATATTATATATTATATATTATATATTATATATTATATATTATATATTATATATTATATATTATTAATTTTTTATTAATAATAATATATTATATATTATATATTATATATTATATACTATTTATTATATGTTATATATTATATATTATATATTATATATTATATATTATTATTTATTTATTATTATTTATTATTTATTATTTATTATTATTAATATTAATATTTTATTTATTATATACTATATATTATATATTATATATTATATATTATATATTGTATGTTATATATTATATATTATATATTATATGTTATATATTATATATTATATATTATATGTTATATATTATATATTATATATTATATATTATATATTATATATTATATATTAGATATTAAATATTAAATATTAAATATTAAATATTAAATATTATATATTATGTATTATAATTTATTTAGTCTTGTTTATTCTTTATTATTTATTTTTATTATTTATTATTTATTATTATTATTATTTTTTATTGTTATTTATTATATATTTATTATTATCTATTATTAATTGTTGTTTATTATTTATTATTTATTATTTATTATTTATTATTTATTATTTATTATATAGTATTTATTATTTATTATTTATTATTTATTATTTATTATTTAATACTTTTTTATTTAGTATTTATTATTTATTTAGTAGTTTTTGTTTTTTTATTTATTTATTATTATTTATTATTTGTTATTATTTATTATTTATTATTTATTATTTATTATTATATATTATATATTATATATTATATATTATATATTATTAATTATTATTAATTATTATTAATTATTTATTATTATTTACTATTTATTATTAATTATTCATTATTATTTATTTGTTATTTATTATTTGTTTATTATTATTTATTATTTATTATTTATTGTTTATTATTTATTATTTATTATTATTTATTGTTTATTATTTATTATTTCTTATTTAATATTTAATATTTAATATTTATTATTTGTTTATTATTATTTATTTTTTGTTATTTATTTTTTATTATTTTTTATTTATTGTTATTTATTGTTTATTATTTCTTATTTCTTATTTATTTTTTATTATTTAATATATAATGTTTAATATTTATTTTTTATCATTTGTTTATTATTATTTATTATTATTTATTATTATTTATTATTTATTGTCAGTTATTTATTGTTTTTTATTTATTATTTATAATTTGTAATTTATTATTTATTGTATTATTATTTTATTGTATTATTATTTTAATTTCGAAATTTTATTATATTGTTATATTATTTTCATAATTTTATAATATATGTAAATATTATTATAATTTATTTATTATTTGTTATTGATTATAATAAACAGTAAATAATAATAAATAAATAAATAACTCAATAAATAACTAATAAATCAATAATTATTAATTATTAATTATTGATTATTAATTATTGTTTATTGTTTAATTTTTATTGAGTTTATATCTAATAGTTATGTATTATTTGTTTTGTCAATTAGTATATATAAGTATGTTAAATTCTGTTTATTAACCACATGGCGAGCTTGCTAGAGTGGTAAATTCTTTGGAAAATATGCAAGAGGTTTGGGGTTCAAATCTCACCAAACGTAGTATTCCATTTTCATTTCTATTTTTTATAACCCTATCTAATTGTTATTCAAAAACATTGGAATAGATAGACCATTCCCAACAGGATTGAAAATCTGTTGAGAAAACATAGTAATATATACCATGTACAAATGGTTTTAGAGAACCGCTGGGATAGGGGCACTTGTATAGAGAATAATTCCAGTAATGCTACCTCTAAATCGTATATAAACACATGGTTAACCATAGCCCTAGATCTAGATTCAACCACAATATGAATCCCCAACCTAAGATCTACTAGAAAAGTGGGTTTTAGGGCTTCCAAACAAGAAGAACGAAATTACAAGCCCTAATCCAGAAAAGAGAAGCAGGAGGAGCATAATACTTTCCCAGAGTTTTGATCCATAACCAAAGAAACTCTAAACATCCTAAAAATAAATTAGAGAGATCCTTGGGATGCTTTGAGTGTTTAAGTTCTTCCCTTGGACTGTATGAGGAAGAATAAGAAAGAAATTTAGTTGAGGAACTTAAAATCTCTAGGGTGAAAAATGTTAAAATACCACTTTTAATTAGGTGCACATTTTGGCCGTACGGTTTTCCAAACCATGTGTGAACCATGAATCTTCTACTGTCTCAAAGGGGATGAGTTGCATAGTTACATGGTGTTCCCCACATGGTTAAACAATGGTGTGCCAACCATATAGAATTCCTCTGTCCAGGCCCATATTGTTTGACCTCCCATCTTGAATGATTTAATAAACTGTGAACACTTTCCTCTTGGAAAGCAAGGTTTGGGTTGAGAGTTACTACTAATCGTGATCTAACTAAGAACCATGCACAAGACGGAAATCTCCCTTCTTTTGTATCTCAAGCCCCCGATATGCCCCAAGAAAACTAATACATCGAAAAAACATTCCATTAACCACAGTAAGGATACATAAACCAAAACATAGACAAGAATTTACCATGAGAAAATCTAGGATCTTACACCATAGAGGAAATCTTCCCTTGATTCCTAAAGAGGTCTTTGCTTTAATATAACAAATTGAGGCTTCGGCCCCAACCTTTAAAAAAATACAACAACAATACAACGTAGATCTGCTGTCAGATCATTCAACAATGAAATAAGTTCTCAAATGGTAATTTTTTAATTTATTAAATTAATTATAAATAATAAGTGATGATTGTATGCTCTGTATTTGAAATGTTATTCATTTTATATTTTCTTAATTAAATTCCATTGATCTCGATGTTTATCATCAAGTAAATCTTGAATTTATCATTGATTATAACTAAAAGAAAAGTTGTGCATGACCCATCACATGCATCTATTGTGCCGCTATCATTGCAGCCACATAATTATTTACAACTATTTAAATATCATTTATTGATTTATGAATTTGTAATTTTGTATTCAATTTTACTTTAATCATTATTAAAAACAAATATAGAGACCAACTTCTTCAACATTTGTTTTTCATAAATAAAATCAAAATGATTACTTTTATGAACGAAATAAATTTGAAGATCTCGTATGGAGGTACTAAGGAATATGGCATGACAACATAAGAGTACACATCATGTATTGACGGGGAAAGTCTGGCACATATCTAGCTAGAGTACACACTATATAACCATCGTACACTGTGTTTAATCTTTTATTCACATACAGTTCATGTATGTTTTTAAATGGCCAACCTAACAGGTGACCGTGTAACTCAGAGACCACACAATGTGTATCCCTTTTACAAATCATGTACTCTAACTTATTTCCATGGCATGGTTTACTATCCAAGTACATAAGCACGTTTCTAGAATAGATGGTGAAAATAGTTGTAACTCCCCGACCCTAGATACCCAAAGTCGGTGCATTATTACACAACATTGGCATGATCACAAGAAAGATCAAGTCTCGAAATACCGATTCGTTTAGTAGCCTTGGAAACACTATATATATTCATAAAGTTTACATTACATCAATAAGTGAAAAACTAAAACAACATATTGTCTTCATATCCCCTCATACTATCCCTGCAGGTCATTCATAAAATACTTCTTCACATCCTGGAAAAAATAAAACATTGAAAGGGGTGAATTCAGATTCCCAGTAAGGATAACAATATAGCGGAAACTTTCATAAATAAACATAAAAATTTAAGGCAATGTATAACTAAAACAAAAGCCTTTTATACTTGAACTTCAGCATAATATGGAAAGGATAAAATGAAATAATTTCATTTACTTATTCACATTGATATTCTACTAGTCGAATAATCACATGAAAATATTAATAACCACTTTCATAATGATGGAATTCATAATGCCAGACTATCATAACCACATAGCCAAGGCCTTGTGCCAAGACTACAATTAAGATTTTGTCAAGGCCTCGTTCCAAGACTCTAGTTTGTCTCATGAGACCTACCGATGCATCAAGGAGCTATAGTGGGCTCCACCCGTTACTTACTAAGTCCAATGCATTCCTCATATCAAAAGTTTTAAACATAACATAAACATTCATATTAAAACTAGCATACGAAATGTCAATACTTTATCCAGAAACCATGAATGGTATAAAAATAGAACATCCACAGTCAACCATAACAAATTTGATACAATATTGAAGATTGTATTGTATCATATAAACCTCAATCGAGAATGATGAAGGATATTTACATAGATGAAAATAATCATCAAAACAATTAGAGTGAAATATCCCCCTTTTTTCATGAAATCATTTAAAAGTCACACTATTTGTCAAGAATCCATTTAAAATAGATTTTAGAATAAAATTGTCCCATACCACTTTGAAAGTTTTAAAAGGAGTTTTAATTTTAAAACATTAATGTCCATATAAATAAATCCTTAAAACCATTTTTAAAACATGGACATTAATGATAAAGATTTAGAAGAATAAGTCTTTAAAACATTTAAAAATGGTATTTTAGTTAGAGTTTCCAACCAAAAGAGAGACACTTGAATACAAATAATTGAGGTAATCAAAACTTTTTAATATCATGAGAATAAAGGGATTCATGACATACTATGTCAAAGTACATTATATACACCATATAAAAGTTATTTGGTGTATAACAACAAATAAGTCTCAATGGAATGTAAATTGAGATGAATTCTCTTATAAAGACCATATTCTTAGGTTAAAGATAAATCAACGACATAATTATGTGTGAAAAATAAAAATACACTCAATATTATTGGATATTTAGTGTAAACCAATTAGATGACATTCACACATATTCTTGTAAAAACAACACCAATGAATTGGATGTTTAACTCAACAAATCGAGATTGAGTAAAAATTACTCTTATCAAGTTCATACCGATGACCTGATAATTTTTCAATGGAGTGCTTATGTGTATAAAAAGTATATCCACAGAAAGGGGTGTGTAATTTATGACATAATCAAAATGAATAGTGATTCTACACATAATCTTGGAGTAAAATAATCAATGAAGTATGCGTAAAGCCGAATGAGTGGAAATTGAAATTTCAAATTCCCTTATTGATTTGGTAACATAAAAAACATACACCCATGAAATAAGGATCATAAAATTATGATGTAAATATACATGAATTAAAGTATATTACACAATGAATACAAACATGGGCAGTACAGACACCACATGTAATAAATAAGTGGTGAACAATGGAATTCTCACGGAATTAAAAGTGAGAAAAGAAACCCCTTACTTTATACTTTTCCTTGGTCGACGGTAGGTTAACCTACTGTATAATGGTTAAATAATTGTTATTGAGTTATACAAGAATCATTTACATTAATATGATATCATATATGATCTTTTAACATTGATTTGTTAATAATATTTAGTATTATCGTCATTTCGGGTGTTAACTTAGTCGTTTTCCTTTATATTATTTGTTACGTAAGCCATTTTTTTATGGATAGGTTGTATATTATTCATATATAGAATTATATCAAGTCCTTAAACATCATTTTTAATCATCAAATGAGAATTATACTGGAATGGATATGATGGAGAATGAATCTCATCGCGTTCGTGGAGACAGTAGTCCATACGTACGCACGAGTGACAATATCATTCTTTTGATGTTAAAATAATATATAATTGGATGGTATATCCTATATAAAGAATAATTATCATGTTATATTTGATATTTAAATTAATTACACATCATTATTACATCCATCCACATAATAATTTATTGAATGACAATTACACCACGACGTGGAGACGGTAAGTCGTACGTACACACGTATGGTGACATGCCATTCAAAGGATGGATAGAATACTGAATATGGTTGTAACGTATTTATAATAACATCATAGTATATAGAAGTTAGTGGAGTTATTATTTTAGAATATAAATAACAAAGAAAGAAGAAGTTTAAGAAGAAAGGAACTTGAAAGAGGGTGGTGAAAACATTACCTCTTCTTCGGGTTCTTCCTTTTGATTTGATCAAAAGGGCTCATTGGGTTGGCTTTCTGATCAAACTAAGTCCTCTAGGTTGTACTGAGGGAATTTGAGAGAGTATTTGGGTAGGGTTCGGCCGAACCAAAAGGCTTTTAAGGAGTGAATTAATGATAAGGGAGGGTGCCCTTTTATAAGAGGGGTGAGGGGCACCTTTGGAAAAGCTAAAAATATTATTTCATAATAAATTCATATTCAGTATCTAATGGATCCAAAGTGGATTATTTAAAGGTTAAGGTGGGTATGGGTCGAAAACCACTCAACAAATATAATTGAGACAGGTTTGGGTCATTATATTATCCTTATCTTTAAGTATTAACTCTTAGTTAATTAGTTTCACTTTTAAAATGTGTCTTTGTATTTTTATATTATATGGTTAATAAACATACTATATACATCCAAGATACCCCCAAGTGGTCCATTAATGATACACCTATCATTATATAAGTCTCTTTCCCGAACCTTATATTTTTAGAAATTGAATATAAATTAATAATATAATATTTCTTTTAAAAACTCTTTTATGTCAATTTTGACACTATTAGGTATTTTGTTTTTGATAAATTCATAACAACATTATTACTTCAAAAAAAAAATATAATAAATCATAATATGTCATATTAACCTATAAAATTATTTTAATTCATAAAAAGTCTCAAATTACATTTATTTTGATATTTATAATATCAATTATTTTAATATTTTATTAATTAGGTAATTACTGCATCACCATTGTGTCATAAATAAATTAAATTATTTAATGTCTAACAATTAGAAATAAAATACCATTATGTAGTAAATATTTTTATCGTTCTAATGGATATTTACAATAGAATTTATCTTATGTATAAACCTATATTAAAATTTTTTTAGTAAGTAAACTTTGATTTTAACTCTTTTAACTCTTCTTTGAATTAAATAATAATAAATGTCCTAATCTAATACAAGTGGACCTAAATGATAATATTTTACTCCTAAGGTTGTTTTTGGTCGAGATACACTTGTCCAATAGAATTAAAAAATGTGTTAGGGTAATATTAATATCATTTTTACCCTTAATTGCCCTATTTAATTTAACCGTGGTAAATAAAATTAAAAAGTTACTATTCAACAAAAATTATTTTCATCTCATTGAACCACATTTTACTCCTTGATATTAACCGTGTCTCTTGGATTTTCAAAATTCCACTCACAGAAGCGGTAAAATTAAGTTTTATGAAAAAGTCAGTTTTTTAACTACCACTTAGTGGTTTCACTATTCATCAAAAAATGAAAGTTTCCCGAAAAATACCAAAAATTAGGCCTAAGATATATTTGGTATTATGAATTCAAAAATGATATCTATTTTAACAAATTAAAAACATATCATTTGCATTAATTAATGTAAAAATTAATTCCCGTCATCAAAACAAATAGCGTGTTTTTAAGAGATAATAACTATCAAAAGATTGACACTTGTCTATGTCTAGTTTAAATTTGAAATTACATCCAATATCTAACATTGTATTAAATGGTAAAAATATATTCTAAATATACTTAAAAACCACTAAAATTAATAATGTATTTTTATTAATTATTTCGTTTTAAAAAGTTGTTTTTAATTAAAATTAAGTAATTTTCACTATTCATCAAAATATGAAAGTTATCCAAAAAGTACCAAAATTTCACCATAAGCTAATTTAGATATTACGAATCCAAAAATGAAGTCCATTTCGAAAGATAAAATTTATAAAATCCCAAAAAGTAGGTATTAATATTCATAATGGCTAGTTTGATTGGTTGTGGTGTGTTAGAATCTCGAAGTTTCGTTCAACACACGCTACTGTATTATTCAGAGAGAAGTGTACCGTGGAATCTTGGGGTGTTACATTCTCCCCTCCTTCAATAAATCGTGTCCTCTTAATTTTTAAAATTGGGCTTGGGAATATAATGGAAAGTCCCAAATCAGAAAAAGATTCAATAAAACTATCACTTTAAAAGAAAGAAAGAGAAGTACAAAGGTCACCCGAGATAACCTATACTAGGATTCCATGTAGAAAAACATGGATATGGATGATAAAATAAGTTTCAAGTTACGATGGAGAGGGATAGAGAACATGATCAGGAGAAAGTTAACAATAATAAAATCACAAACTTGTGACGGGACCAATAGTCATTAGTTTCCCAGTAGGAAAAGTAAACAGACAACATTTCTATTATTTTTTTAAGTTACATTACAGAAAGATGAGGAATTCATTTCTGATATTGAATAAGAACATAAAGAGATATACTTATTTTTTTTTAAGTTTCATTCTTTAATAAATTCCTACTACAAACTCATTTTTAAACGATGAGTATTCCAGAAAACTTGGTCACACTAGAAGAGATAGAATAAACTTCTTCTAGAATCACATGATCCATGAAGGATAAACGATATATTTACCTTGTCTTTAGAGATTAATAAAAACCAAAATGGTTAGTGTAATATCTGATGATCCCCCAAATGGTTATTCCATTAGAAAAAAAACACTAATCTTAATTTCTAAAATTAAATCATCAATACCCCAAAGTTAAATAAATACCATTCAATAATCAATTTTACTTAAATTCCTTCAATATAATCCAAACTAATATTAAAACCCAAAACATATAAGAATGTAGTCTTCCACGTTAAATTGTATCTCCAAATGACATTAATTACTCTTAAAGTCAAATACTTAAAAGAAATTAACCTAATCATTTGCATAAATAACCCAAATCACTATAAATCCACAATAAAAACATAGATAAAAATCCACCATTACTCCTCAAATGAAATCCCATACTATTCTATTTTCCTTGGGCATATAGTGTTCACAAAAAAGTGAAGAACTTCCAAAATAACATTTATCACTTAATCACCAAATCATTTTCCTATACTAAGGATATTCATTTGATAAGATATAAGATCCCAAATCAAATTATTATTGATCATTAAAATCATTTAACTAAAAATAATAGTCACACTAACCAGGGACTTCACGTAGTCTAGTGGTAGACGATAAATCCCAATCGCACTTTGGTTGTGGGTTCGATTCCCATAGCTTTGTCCGAAGCGACGGGTTGTCACACGATCATCATATTGTCCTTTTTCAAAAACAATATTTTATAACATTACCAAAATGAGATAAATTCCTCCAAATAACCATAACATAATTTAACCACAAATCTTATCTCATACCTTACATTTTCATCCCAAATTATAATAACTTATAATTTCCTCAAACCCAACGATCATATAAAACCAAATGGTTATTTATAACTACATCCACAAGTGAAAAGATAATTCTTCCTCAAATATCATTCTCACATGGAAAACTGTAGGGTTAAAAATACAAGAGGAAAATTTTTCCAAAGTAAACCCATTAACAAGGAGCACTAATACTTTTTAACCATTTCTCCAACCATTTATTTCCATATAGCTTCTTCTTTGAACAAGAAAATATTCTATAGAATAGGGAATTCACTCGGGTAATGGCCAGGTCCCCTATATTTACGACAAATGACTGTAAATGGATTCTTGGGACCATTTTATCTTCTTCCATAATAATCTTCATTTTTCTTCAGCAATTATTCACTTTATGTCCTACCTTCCCACATGTAAAGCATTTCATTGTCCCATTGAGACACTTTCCTGGGTGTCTCTTTCCACATTTCCTGCATGATGGAAATTGAGGATTCTTTTCTCCATGGTCTCCACTTCTGGAGCTCTTATCATTTATCACCTTTTTCTTCTTTGTTGAGTCCGATAATTGGTTAATATATATATTGTTGATCATATTTTTGGAAAATTGATTTGGCATAAAGACGATATCTTTTACGCCTATCAACATTCCATTTTATGCTCATTTCCACCACTGTTCCCACCTTGTACATCATTCTCAAAGTCACGATGACTTCCTTGGAATCCATCCATTGACTAAAACCAGAAAGCATTGTGTGAGTAACAGTAGTCATAAAATCATTTAGAGATTAACATGTCACCATATTCTCAATTTGAAAAACATTAGGATTAACCAAGGTCATTTACTCTCATCTTATATATATAATACTTCAAATCAGTTTGTAAAGAAAATGTAAATTATCCTAAGCATATCCCCCGGGAGTGTCATAACCAAGAGTGTAGTAAGGCCCATTTTCGTGCACCAGTTCCCGTTAGAGTCTAGCTCAAAGAGGTATTTTTGGGTTTTACCACTAGGTACATCTGTGCCAGAGCCGCCTCTACCTGCTCATATCCAGACAGGGGTGTATTGCTCGGAAAACTCACAAAATCTCTACAATACCAAAATTCTAGGAAGTTCTTCTATACTAATCCTCAAAGTTCATCTTAGGTCTACGTGCTCTAATAAGAGTTTATCTAAATCTAGCTTCCAAGGTTTGTACTAAACTTCCTCTGATACCAACTGTAATGCCCCGACCCTAGATACCCAGTGTCGGTGCATTATTACATAACATTGGCATGATCACAAGAAATATCAATTCTCGAAAGACCGATTAGTTTAGTATCCTTGGAAACACTAGATATATTCATAAAGTTTACATTACATCAATAAGTGAAAAACTACAACAACATATTGTCTTCATATCCCCTCATACTATCCCTACATGCCATTCATTAAATACTTCTTCACATCCTGGGAAAAATAAAACATTGAAAGGGGTGAGCTCAGATGCTCAGTAAGGATAACAATATAGCGGAAACTTTCATAAATAAACTTAAAAATTTAAGGCAATGTATAACTAAAAAAATCCTTTTAAACTTGAACTTCAACATAATATGGCATGGATAAAATGAAATAATTCCATTTACTTATTCACATGGATATTCTACTAGTCGAATAATCACATGAAAATATTAATAACCACTTTCATATTGATGGAATGCATAATGCCAGACTATCATAACCACGTAGCCAAGGCCTCATGCCAAGACAACAATTAAGATTTGGTCAAGGCCTCGTGCCAAGACTCTAGTTTGTCTCATGAGACCTACAGATACATCGAGGAGCTATAGCGGGCTCCACCCGTCACATACTAAGTCCAATGCATTCTTAATATGAAATTTTTTAAAGATAACATAAACATTCATATTAAAACTAGCATACGAAATTTCAATACTTTATCCACAAACCATGAATGGTATAAAAAAATCACATCCACAGTAAAACATAACTCATTTGATACAATGTGTAAGATTTTATTGTATCATATTAACCTCAATCTATAATAATGAAGGATATTTACATAGATGAAAATATTCATCAAAACAATTAGAGTAAAATATCCCCCTTTTTCTTGAAATCATTTAAAAGTCACACTATTTGTCAAGAATCCATTTAAAATAGATTTTAGAATAAAAGTGTCCCATACCACTTTGACACTTTTAAAATGAGTTTTAATTTTAAAAATTTAATATACATATAAATAAATCCTTAAAACCATTTTTAAAACATGGACATTAATGATAAATATTTAGAATAATAAGTCTTTAAAACATTTAAAAATGGTATTTTAGTTAGAGTTTCTAACCAAAATAGAGACACTTGAATAGAAATAATTGAGGTAATCAAAACTTTTTAATATCATGAGAATAAAGGGATTCATGATATACTATGTCAAAGTACATTATATACACCATATAAAAGTGATTTGGTGTATAACAACAATGAAGTCTCAAAGGAATGTAAATTGAGATGAATTCTCTTATAAAGACCATATCCTTAGGTTAAGGATAAATCAATGACATAATTATGTGTGAAAAATATAAATACACTAAATATGATTGGATATTTAGTGTAAATCAATCAGATGTCATTCACACATATTCTTGTAAAAACAACACCAAGGAATTGGATGTTTAACTCAACAAATCAAGATTGAGTAAAAATTACTCTTATCAAGTTCATACCGATGACCTGATAATTTATCAATGGATTGATTATGTGTATCAAAAGTATATCCACAGAAAGTGGAGTGGAATTTATGAAATAATAAAATTAATAGTGATTCTACACCTAATCTTGGAGTAAAATAATCAATGAAGTATGCGTAAAGCCGAATGAGTGGAAATTGAAATTTCAAATTCCCTTATTGATTTGGTAACATAAAAAACATACAACCATGAAAAAAGGATCATAAAATGATGATGTAAACATACATGAATTAAATTATATTACACAATGAATACAAACCTGGGCAGTACACACACCACATGTAATAAATAAGTGGTGAACAATGGAATTCTCACAGAATTAAAAGTGAGATAAGAAACCCCTTACATTGTAATTTTCCTTGGTCGACGGTAGGTTAACCTCCTGTATAATGGTGAAATAATTGTTATTTAATTATTAAAGAATCATTTACATTAATATTATATCATATATGATCTTTTAATATTGATTTGTTAATAATATTTAGTATTATAGTCATTTCGGGTGTTAACTTACTTGTTTTCCTTTATATTCTTTGTTACATAAGTCGTGTTTGTTATGGATAGGTTGTATCTTATTCACATAAAAAATTATATCAAGTCCTTAAAAATTATTTTTAATCATCAAATAAGAATTATACTTGAATGGATACAATGGAGAATGAATCTCATCGCGTTTGTGGAGACGGTAGTCCGTACGTACGCACGAGCGACAATATCATTCCTTTAATGTTAAAATAATATATAATTGGATGATATATCATATAGAAAGAATAATTATCATGTTATATTTATTATTTACATGAATTAAACATCATCATTATATCCATCCAAATAATAATTTATTGAATGACAATTACACCACGATGTGGAGACGGTAAGCCGTACGTACGCACGTATGGTGACATGCCATTCAAAGGTTGGATAGAATACTCAATATGGTTGTACCATATTTATAATAACATAATAGTACATATAATATACTGGATTTATTATTTTATAATATAAATAACAAAGAAAAAAGAAGTTGAAGAAGAAAAGAACTTGAAAGAGGGTGGTGAAAACATTACCTCTTCTTCGGGTTCTTCCTTTTGATTTGATCAAAATGGATCCTTAAGTTGGATTTTTGATCAAACTAAGGACTCTAGGTTGTAGTGAGGGAAAGTTGAGAGAGTATTTGGGAAGGTTTCTTCCGAACTAAAAGGCTTTGAAGGTGTGAATTAATGAGAAGGGGGAGTGCCCTTTTATAAGAGGCGAGAGGGGCACCTTTGGAAAAGCTAAAAATATTATTTTATAATAATTTCATATTCGGTTTCTAATGGCTCAAAAGTGGATTATTTAAAGGTTGATGTGGGGATGGGTCGAAAACCACTCAACAAATAGAATTTAGACAGGTTTAGGTCATTATATTAACCTTATCTTTAATTATTAACTCTTAGTTAATTAGTTTTACTCTTACAATGTCTCTTTGTATTTTTATATTATATGGTTAATAAACATACTATATACATCCAAGAGACCCCCAAGTGGCACATTAATGATACACCTATCATGATATAAGTCTTTTTTCCGAACCATAGATTTTTAAGAATTGAATATAAATTAATAATATAATATATGTTTTAAAAACTCTTTTATGACAATTTTGACACTATTGGGAATTTTGTTTTTGATAAATTCATAACAGCATTATTACTTCGAAAAAAATTTATATAAGAAATCCTAATATATCATATTAACCTTTAAAATTAGTGGAATTCATAAAAAGTCTCAAATTACATTTATTTTGATATTTATAATATCAATTAGTTTAATATTTCATTAATTAGGTAATTACTACATCACCATTGTGTCATAAATAAATTAACTTATTTAATGTTTAAAAATTATAAATAAAATACCATTATGTAGGAAATCGTTTTATCTTTCTAATGAATATTTTAAATATAATTTATCTTATGTATAACCCTATATTAAAAATATTTTAGTAAATAAACATTGATTTTAACTCTTTTAACTCTTCTTTGAATTAAATAATAATAAATGTCCTAATCTAATACAAGTGGACCTAAATGATAATATTTTACTTATAAGGTTGTTTTTGGTCGAGATACACTTGTCCCATAGAATTATGACATGTGTTAGGGTAATATTAATATCATTTTTACCCTTAATTACCCTATTTACTTTTAACCGTGGTAAATAAAACTAAAAAGTTACTATTCACCAAAAATTATTTTCATCTCATTGAACCAAATTTTACTCCTTGATATTAACTGTGTCTCTCGGATTTTTGAAATTCCACTCACAGAAGCGGTAAAATTAAGTTTTATGAAAAATGCAGTTTTTAACTACCACTTAGTGGTTTCACTACCCATCAAAAAATGAAAGTTTCCTGAAAAATACCAAAAATTAGGCCTAAGCTATATTTGATATTATGAATTCAAAAATTATATCTATTTTACCAAATTCAAAAAATATTATTTGCATTAATTAATTTAAAAATTAATTCCCGTCGTCAAAACAAATAGCATGTTTTTAAGAGATAATAACTATCAAAAGATTGACACTTGTTTATATCTTGTTAAAATGTGAAATTACATCCAATGACCAACATTGTATTAAATGATACAAATATATTCTAAATATACTTCAAAACCACCCAAATTAATAATTTATAGCTATTAATTATTTCGATTAAAAAAGTTGTTTTTAATTAAAATTTAGTAATTTTCACTATTCATAAAAATTTGAAAGTTATCCGAAAAGTACCAAAATTTCACCCTAATCTAATTTCGATATTACGAATCCAAAAATGAAGTCCATTTCGAAAGATAAAATTTATAAAATCTTAAAAATTAGGTATTACTCTTCATAACGGCTAGTTTGATTGGTTGTGGTGTGTTAGAATCATGAAGTTGCGTACAACACACGCTACTGTATTATTCAGAGACAAGCGTACAGTGGAAGCTTGGGGTGTGACAACAGTGCATTTCATGTAGCAGGCCTGTACACTCCATTTAATTTTACCAAATTACATAATTTTATTTATTTATTATACTTTGAAAAACATATCAAAATTTTCTTGTGCGTGTTCATTAAGTTTACAGGAGTCTTTATGCGATGAGTTTTAATATATATATATATATATATATATATATATTATTTTAATTAATTTTTTTATAATGTTTGGATATGCATATCATGTATGATTCATATTTTAGTTATTTATCTACATACATTGAAGCAGAACACATGACTGAAAAATCATTTAGTTATTGTGATCATTATGTTAATAGAACATGTCATGAAAGAATGTGATAAGTCTTGTATAAAACATATCACAATAGTAAATAGTATATGAGTATAATACATATTGGGCAGTTCAGTTGAGTACTCACCATTTTTCCTCCATGGAACATTTATGTACACTTTAAATTTTAAATAAATTTATTTAATTTTTTAAAAAATATGATGAAGATAATCTGAAATAAATTTAGATGTAAATTAAGATAAAAGAATTGATTAATTGAAGATTATTATGAATTTATTCGATCTTGATTTATCTTAAATACAAAATATTATAATTGAATTCAAATTTTATTAAATTCATAATTTTTTTCAAGCTTGTGGATGATCGTGAGTGGAGACTAGGAAATTTTTTGCGATTGGTTTTATTAAATTTATTATTACATTAAAATTTTGACATGAGTTCCATCTATCATCTTGTTATGTAAGGGTTTGTGTGCCAATTGTTTCTTTTATGTAAATCATTTTACATAACTTGTGTGTGAATAAATTAATATGTAATGAATGAATCTCCCATGTTAGTGGCGAATGTTCAAGATCGGGGATGATAAGAAATCAATCCAAGAGGGATACATAGGTGTATAGGTGGAAAAATACAACATGAAACACAAATGGTTAAAGGTGTTTTTCTCCATAGTAATTAATTAGTTTATATTCCACTAAATAAACTAACCATTTGTTAAAGCATGATGAAACTGATCCTTTTGTATTCAAAAAACCCAAAGGTACATCGTCAAATGTAATTTCTAAAAATGATTTTCAAACTATGTTAGAATGTTCATATTATGAGAAAAAAACTCAAGAATATCATTATAAATATTTTCATCAAGAATAATTTAATCATATTGTTGAATAATATTATTATGAAAACACAAGAAGATAGTTTTTTCTTAAGAATCATCATAGTGATAATATCATTGGTGATGTAGATCAACTGATTAGAACTAAAATTTCTTTAATAAAAGAAATTAAAAATCTACCATTATTATCACTATTCAATCCTAAGAACCTAATGATTCTTTAGGTGAAGTGGATTATATTAAATGAATGTGAGATAAACTCAATGAGTTTCAAAGGAATAAAGTTTGGACTTTGGTTGAACATCCAAATGATACTATTATAATTAGAGAAAAATGGGTGTTTCCGAACAAATGAGATGAATGTTTCATAATGGCTATAAATAATGCTAAACTTGTTACTCAATGTTACAATCAACAATAGGGAATAAACTTTGTATTATACTATGCACCAATAGAAACAATTGAACTTATTAATATACTTTTTTATTTTGTACCATTCTTAAATTTTAATATATTTTAAATTTATGTGAAGTGTTCTTTCCTTAGTTGATACATTCATGATAAATTTTATGTATAACAACCCCCAAGTTTTAAAAATAAAAAACATATAGAACATTTTTATAATGTTACCAATGTTATTCATAGACTTAAACATTCCCCTAGATCTTGATATGTTATGTCGACTAGATTTTTGTTACAAAATAACTTTTTTAAGGGAGATACAGATCCAAATCATTTTATATAAGAATTTAATAATTGAATTATTATTGAACAAATAAATGTTTATGAAAGTCTAACCATAATTTTCGTGCCTTTATAAGGGTTGGAAAACCTATGTCCCTCATAGGTTCTCAGTTACTTTGCTCTTGACTCTTACAACCCCATTAAGTTTTCTTTCCAATGTTTTGAATTTTTTCTAATCCCCAGTTCATGTCAAAATTGAGAGGTAATATTAGAGGATTTTTCAAAAAGAGTAGACTAAAATGAAAGAACCATTCAGAGAAAATCGTATGAAAATTATGATTCAATTATTAAAAGGATCATTATTTTTCAAGTCTGGGAGAAAGTTTGTCTAGAAAAACCAGATAAGGATTTTGATTTACATTTTCCTAAAATTATAAGAGGATATTATGATACATTTTGTGGTGTAATTAAATGAATAGGGAGAGGAACATGGAGAAGACAAAGAAGTGGGAGAAGAAGATGAAAAAGAGTAAGTGGAATAGGAATGGGAAGGATAATATGATGATGAAGGAGAAAAGACATAAACAAAAGATGAAGAGGAAGATAAATAATCCCTAACAATGTTTTCGATAAAGTTAAAAATGATGGGGAAGTGGGCATTATTAGTGAATCATAAAAATAAATTATTTCTCAGAAAGCTATGCACAAAGTTTAGAAGGATGAAAAACCAGATGTAGAATCTCTAGACCAAATTCTCCTAAATAATTATCAGGTACCTAAATCTATGGACAGATAGTTGCACAAAATGTTTTTGACTATATTTTACAAAACCTTACATAGTTTAGTGATTCCATTCCATGTCTTCCATACATATAAGAAAGGTATAAATTTATTCAAAATAGCTTAAATGAAAAATCAGAATCAGTGAATGTCTTGACTGAATCAGATGTTCATAATAAGGAATATTTGAAATCATTTAATGAAAAGAAAAAGGATTAAAAGAGATTGTACAATTAGATGGTTAGGAATTAAAAAAAGTGTAAATTGATTTCATGGATCATGATTATTAGTTAATATTAGTAATGAAATGTTATTTATAAATGAAAAAAAATCTTTTTATAATTTATCGATGGGTTTTTATGATAGACAGGTGTTTGTAGAAGAGTTGAGTGATACAACTAATGATCACAACGAGGATGTAAAAGTGTTGATTGAAATGGTTTATTGTTTAGAGTTTGAAAGCAGTAGAATCAAAATGTGTGAAGATGAGATTTTTCATTTGATGAAGGAATATAAAAAGCTCTTCGAGGAAGTTTAAAGAAATAATTCATAAATTTATAAGAAAATAATGAAGATGGACAAGATCATGAATATTAAATCATCGACTGTAGAGGTTTATAAGGATCAAGATGTTGTTATGAAAATGAAGGAAATTGAAAAGAAGTTTCTGAATAAAGAATGAACATTTTTTAGTAGAAATCATGATGTATATTTTGAAATATGTTTTTAAATGAATGTAAATTTTGAATACATTCTTCATCCAAAAAATTATTTCTGAATGTATTCTATTTAATTTTGGATGTATAATATTACCCTTATGTCATGGTTTTTTAGTTATTTAACATAAAATTGTTTTGTAGGTTATCTCTTTTTTAAATATTAAGAGATATACCTACCCTATTCTTTTTTAAATAAATAATTTGGAGATATTTATAAATAGGGAGAAATTTATAAAATGGGGGAATTTTATAATGGGATAAGCCATAAATATATTTTCCTAAAGGTGAGATATTATCCTAAGGGTGGGGGTAGGTGGAATTGAATTAATACTTTCCATAAGATTATAAAGATGTTATAAACACTATGGGAGTTATATATGAGGTATATCTATGAACATATTAAAAGTTTTAAGGGATAGATGTTTTTTCAATGTTATCATTTTTTCAATTTTTGTGTGCTGTTTTGTAATTTCCAAAAAGAGTAGGGGATTTTTGAGTCAGAAGACATAATTCTTAAATTTCCTTTCCTTATCATTGTATATACCAAAAAAATACATCAAAAACTTATTTACTACCTATATATTTCCCAAGTGTCTCAGTATGTTTTCATAGAAATCGTTACTTTATATCGAATGTAAAAATATTTCCATTGGAAAAAATATAAATATATTATTTTTCATTTTGATCAATCGAACTGAAGGTGTGTATGATACAATGGACTAAATAGTGGTTTGATGAGTGGTTAGATATGTGACTTACTGAAAAATTTCAAGAATGTCATACTTACCTGGGTACCGATTTATCAAACTAACCCTTATTCACTATCATATTGAAAATAAAAAATGATGTACGTTGGAATATTCAATGTTTATAATTCATTTGATTAGAATTATATATATCACAAGGAATAAAAAATCGAATTGTAATGGTTCTAATATATATTATGTTGGACTATCAATGTAAAAGTCATCCACAATTAGCAAGTGGAAGATCTAGATCAATATGAGATCTAAAGTGGAAACTGTCTGAGGCTGTTGAAATGAACTCTGAAATATTGTGATTGGAATATAACCTATAAATAAGAGGTCATTCAAATAGTTTGGAGTTGATTCAACTCACAACATAATTTATCCAGATATTTATGTACATAAGAACCTCATTTCTAGTATTTATAATGCTTTAGAGATTTGTAGTTCTATAGAATCCTTACAAGGCTTGTAATTCCTTAAGAAATATTTTCCTTTGTAATTGCATGTCCAATCATGGTACTAATCCATGGAATATATGGATTGGAATATGGTGAATTCAAACCATCAGATTGAGGGATTCTAGGGATAAGAATTCATACTTGGATCATCATATCGGGGGTTTTCTTCATCAAGAAAGACATAGTTCATTCTGATCATCGTATCAAGGGATTCTTGGGGATTTGAAGACCGAGCTGATTATGATCCATCAGATTGAGGGATTTACTATTATGAAAGAAATAAAATTCTATATGTTCTAAAAACATTGGATATATTTAGTTAAGATTTATGACTACCATAAATCTTAATATTAAAGAGTAAATTATTTTATAATCTTGTAATTAATTCTTACTATTATATGATTTTGTATATATTGTTTATAAAATATCTATATTATTCTGTGTATGTGTATTAAAAATTTATTTTTTATACTTATATTTCGATAAAATTATTTTATCGTTGTGTTCGTGATAATGATAAACTCGGATTTAATCAAACGATATCTATATTTTATTGTATTACTATATTCATCATATGATCAATGAGTATAATAATTTTTACTCAAGTGATTTTTTGTTTTGTTATAAGTTTCTTTTTTGAACTATAATTCACCCCTGTAACACCCCAGAATGATAAAGGGTTAAATGAATAAATGTTATGACTCATGTTAACAATGTGAACCTTCCTTTTCGGGAGACTGTTTTATAAGAACCCCATAGTTAAGCGTGCTTGGCCTGGAGTAGTGATCATGATGGGTGAACTTCTGGGAAGTTTCCCAGGGTGTGTGTAAATGAGGACAAAGCACACTGGAAAAGAAATGTGTTGGCCTGTGGGGACAATCATTAGTCAGACAACCCGTTTGGACACGTGGGTGGCCCCTAGGGTTGGGACCACGTGTCCGTGGGGCAACTGGTGGGCCAGGACCCAACAACCATGTTATGGTGGGCTATCTTTGCTGTCACCAAGACCCAGTAGTTACATTTGGTATCAGGGGTGGTAACCAACCTTAAGTGTGGTGCACTACCTAGGTTGAGATTTGGGGCCCAAGGACGTTGTGCTCTTGGGGGGGGGGTGAATGTAATGCCCCAGAATGATATAGGGTTAAATGACTAAATGACATGACTCATGCCAACAAGGTGCACCTTCCTTTTCAGGAGCCTGTCTGATTAGAACTCCAAAGTTAAGCATGCTTTTCTTGGAGTAGTGATCATGATGGGTGACCTTATGGGAAGTTACCCAGGGTGTGTGTGTGTGTGAGGACAAAGCACACTGAAAAAGACATGTGTTGGCATGTGGGGATAGTCATTAGTCAGATGACTCGTTAGGGCATGTGGGTGGCCCCTAGGGTGAGAACCACAGGTCTGTGGGGAAACTGGTAGTACATGATAGGTCAGGACCCACAAAACGACCACGTTAAGGTGGGGTATCTATGCTGTCATCGGGACCCAGTTGTTACATTTGGTATCAGAGGTCGTACCCAGCTTTAAGGAGGGGTGTTTGTGCTATCACTGGGACCCGGTTGTCACATCACCCCTCTTCTATCCTATAAATAATATTTCTATCCTAATTTTTTGGTCTGTTTAAGGATCTCTCAAGCATATTAGTGGTTCCATGCCGAAGAAAACAGTGTAGGGTGAAAAAGTCAATGATATGACTCAGGTCAACAAGTTGCGCCTTCTTATTCGGGAGCATGTTTGATTAGAACTCCACAATTGAGCATGCTTGTCCTGGAGTAATGATCATGATGGGTGACCTTCTGGGAAGTTACCCAAGGTGTGTGTGAGTGAGGAAAAAGAACACTGGAAAGTACATGTGTTGGCATGTGGGGAAAGTCATTAGTCAGACGACTCGTTCGGGCATGTGGGTGGCCCCTAGGGTGAGGACCACGTGTCTGTGGGGCAACTTGTAGTACCTGGCAGGTCAAGACCCACCCGACGGCCATGTTAAGGCGGGGTGTCTATGCTGTCACTAGGAACCAGTTGTTACATTTGGTATCAGAGTTGGTACCCAACCTTATGGCGGGGTGTATGTGCTATCACCGGGACCTGGTTGTCACAACCCCCTCTTGTATCCCTCAAATACTATTTCTATCCAAATTATTTTGGTCTATTTAAGGATCTCTCAAGCATATTAGTGGTTTTATACCAATGAAAACAATGTAGGGTGAATAAGTGAATGATATGACTCAGGTCAACAAGGTGCACCTTCCTTTTCGGGAGCCTGTCTGATTAGAACTCCATAGTTAAGCGTGCTTGGCCTAGAGTAGTGATCATGATGGGTGACCTTCGGGAAAGTTTTCCAGGGTGTGTATGAGTGAGGACAAAGCACACTGGAAAGGACATGTGTTGGAACATGTTTGTGGGGAAACTTGTAGTACCTGGCAGGTCAAGACCCACCCGACGACCATGTTAAGGCGGGGTGTCTATGCTGTCACCAGGACCCAGTTGTTACATTTGGTATCAGAGGTGTTACCCAACGTTATGGCGGGGTGTATGTGCTATCACTGGGACCTGGTTGTCACAACCCCCCTCTTGTATCCCTCAAATACTATATCTATCCAAATACTAGTGAAATCTATCATTATTTAATATTTTTTTAAATCACGTAATTCAATGAAAAAGTTCAATATCATTCACTTATTCACCCTACACTGTTTTCTCTATTATGGAACCACTAATATGCTTGATAGATTCGTAAACAGACTAAAAAGTTGGATAGAAATAGTATTTGATGGATACAAGAGGGTTGTTTTGAAAACCAGGTCCTGATGACACCACAGACACCCCGCCTTAAGGCTGGGTACCACCTATGATACCAAATTTAACAACTGTGTCCCAGTGACAGCACAAACACCCCACCTTAACATGGCCATCAGGTGGGTCCTGGAATACCAGGTACTACCAATTTCCCCACAGACACGTGGTCTCGACCCTAGGGGTCACTCACGTGCCCGAACAGGTCGTCTGACTAATGAATTTCCCCACATGCCAACACATGTCCTTTCCAGTGTGCTTTTTCCTCACACATACACACTATGGAAAACTTCCCCGAAGGTCACCCATCATGATCACTACTCCAGGCCAATCATGCTTAACTATGGAGTTCTAATCAGACAGGCTCTTGAAAAGGAAGTTTCACCATGTTAAGGCGGGGTTTCTATGCTGTCACCAGGACCTAGTTGTTACATTTGGTATCAGAGGTGGTACCCAACCTTATGGCGTGGTGTATGTGCTATCACCGGGACCTGGATGTCACAACCCCCCTCTTGTATCCCTCAAATACTATTTCTAACCAAATTTTTTGGTCTGTTTAAGGATCTCTCAAGCATATTAGTGGTTTCATACTAATGTAAACAATATATGGTGAATAAGTGAATTATATGACTTAGGTCAACAAGGTGCGCCTTCCTTTTCGGGAGCCTGTTTGATTAGAACTCCATAGTTATGCGTGCTTGGCCTAGAGTAGTGATCATGATGGGTGACCTTCGGGGAAGTTTTCCAGGGTGTGTATGAGTGAGGACAAATCACACTGGAAAGCACATGTGTTGGCACGTGTCTGTGGGGAATCATGTAGTACCTGGCAGGTCAAGACCCACCCGACGGCCATGTTAAGGCGGGGTGTCTATGCTGTCACCAGGACCTATTTGTTACATTTGGTATCAGAGGTGGTACCCAACCTTATGGCGGGGTGTATGTGCTATCACCAGGACCTGGTTGTCACAACCCCCTTCTTGTATCCCTCAAATACTATTTCTGACCAAATTTTTTGGTCTGTTTAAGGATATCTCAAGCATATTAGTGGTTTCATACCAATGAAAACAATGTAGGGTGAAGAAGTGAATGATATGACTCAGGTCAACAAGGTGCATCTTCCTTTTCAGGAGCCTGTCTGATTAGAACTCTATAGTTAAGCGTGCTTGTCCTGGAGTAGTGATCGTGATGGGTGACCTTCGGGGAAGTTTTCCAGGGTGTGTATGAGTGAGGAAAAAGCACACTAGAAAGGACATGTGTTGGAATGTGGGGACAATCATTAGTCAGATGACCTGTTCGGGCACGTGAGTGACCCCTAGGGTGGGGAACACGTGTCTGTCGGGAAATTGGTAGTACCTGGTAGTCCAGGACCCACCCGATGGCCATGTTATGGTTGGGTGTCTATGCTTCCACTAGGACACAGTTGTTACATTTGGTATCAGAGGTGGTACCTAGCCTTAAGGCGTGGTTTCTATGGTGTCACCAGGACCCGGTTTTCAAAACTACCCTCTTGTATCCATCAAATACTATTTCTATCCAATTTTTTTGGTCTTTTTAAGAATATCTCAAGCATATTAGTGGTTCCATACCAAAGAAAACATTGTAGGGTGAATAAGTGAATGATATTTAACTTTTTCATTGAATTAGGTGATTCAAAAAAATATTAAATAATGATAGATTTCACTAGAATTAACCATTTGAACATTTAAATTTCTACAATTCATTTTGTGTGAATGTACACATTGATTATATTCTTTTTTTTCATTCATAAATAAAGAGAAGAAATATTAACAAGTGATTAGAATAGTGAAGAACCGACCCACAGAAAATCCTTCAGAAATGATCTTTTTCATCACTATAATTCATACCATGATTTTAATAAAACTATTTGTTTGACTGTGGTCTGGAAAAACGGCATGATCACCCATTTTATGTGATTTTTCAATTTTTTCCAAATTCGAGGGATTTCTCCACATTTTAACATACTAATCAATTTTGATATTCCATCACTGTTTTAATGGTTCATGTAGATTTTCAATGAGTAAAAAAACACTTTCGAGTTATTTCATGACAATTTATGATTGCTTGGTTATTTTTAACCTCTAAAAACATTATTTTTCTATTATTATAAAAAATATAATAGTGTCAAATAATAACTTAAGTGTAACACCTCGACCACAGTTACCCAGAGTCGGTGCATTATTACATAACATTGGCATGATCATAAAATATCAAGTCTTGAAAGACCGATTAGTTTAGTAGCCTTGGAAACACTAGATACATTCATAAGTCTTACATTACATCATAAAGTGAAAAACTAAAAAAACATCTTGTCTCCATAGGCCACACTCATATCCCCTCGTACTATCCTTGTAGGTTATTAATAAAATACTTCTTCACATCCTGGAAAAAATAAAACATAGAAATGGGTGAGCTCAGATGCCCACTAAGGATAACAATTTAGTAGAAACTTTCATAAATAAGAATAAACATTTAAGGAAATGTATAACTAAAACAAAATCCTTTTTAAACTTGATCTTCAGAATAACATGGAAAAAAGAAAATGAAATAATTCCATTTACTAATTCACATGGATATTATACTAGTCGAATAATCACATGCAATATCAATAACCACTTTCATAATGATGGAATGCATAATGCCATACTATCATAACCTCATAGTTAAGGCCTTGTGCCAAGAATACAAATAATATTTTTTCAAGTCCTTATGCCAAGACACTAGTTTTTACCATGATACCTACCGATGCATCGAGGAGCAATAGCGGGCTCCACCCATCACATTCTAAGTCCAATGCATTCGTCATATGAACAAGTTTAAACCTAACATAAACATTCGTATTAAAACAAGCATACAAAATGTCGATACTTTCTCCATAAACCATGAATGGTATAAAAATAACACATGCATAGTCAGAAATATCACAAAACCTTCAATATAATAAGGAAGTTTTGTATCATAATAAATCAACTTCAAATAAACATAAAATCCATCAAATGATCTTGACATAGATGAAATAAAAACTATTTGAGAGAAATATATCTTTTTTGAAATCATTTAAAAGTCACATAATTATAAAAGGAAACATTTAATTTGAAAATATTCTTATAAACTTGTAAGAGAAGCATCAATGATTTTATAACAGTGGAAAATCTTCGCACCAACCGTATAAGTTTATAAAGATATTCTTACCTTAATTTTGTCAAAAAGGTTAAAAAGGACCTTGTTTGGGAAATGATGAAAAGAATCCATTATAAACATCTTATAAAAAGTCAAAGAAGGGTATTAATGACTTTAAACCCTAGTCTATAAAATAGTAAGAATGTTTTAAAATACATTTTTAAGAAACATGGATGTGGAGGATAAAGAGGTCCTAGTAGATAATTATGTATAAACAACCTCAGATAATGAAGAGATTGTGAAATAAACCCTTACCTTGTAATTTTTCTTGGTCGATGGTAAGTTAAAATCCTATATAATAGTTAAATAATTGTTATTAAATTATACAAGAATCATTTACATAAATATGATATCATATATGATCTTTTAATATTGCTATGTAAATAATATTTTAGTATTATCGTCATTTCGGGTGTTCACTTACTCGTTTACTTTTATATGGTATATTACATAAGCCATGTTTTTTATCCATAGGTTGTATCTTATTCATATCCAGAATGATATCAAGTCCTTAATAATTATTTTTAATCATCAAATGAAAATTAGTCTTGAATCGATACGATGAGGAATGAATCTTATCGCGTTCGTGGAGATGGTAGTCCATACGTAGGCACGAGCGACAATATCATTATTTTGATATTAAAGTAATATATATTTGGATGGTGTATCATATATAAAGAATCATTATCATGTTATATTTATTATTTACATAAATTACACATCATTATTATACACATCCAAATAATAATGTATAGAATAATAATTACACCACGGTGTGGAGACGGTCAGCCATACGTACGCACGTATGGTGACATGTCATTCAATGGATGGATAGAATAATGAAATTGGTTGTACCATATTTATAATAGCATAAGTATATAGAAGATACTTGATTTATTATTTTATAATGGAAACAACAAAGAAAGAAGAAGTGGAAGAAGAAAAGAACTTGAAAGAGGGTGGTGAGATTATTACCTCTTCTTCAGGTTCTTCATTTTGATTTGATCAAAAGGGATCCTTAAGTTGGCTTTATGACTAAAGGAAGGCCTCAAGGATGAAGTTAGGAAAGTTGAGAGGATATTTGGACAGGGGTTTGCTGAGCCAAAAGGATTTTATGGTATGAATTAGAGAGAAGGTGGAGTACCCTTTTATTAGAGGGGTGGGGGGCACCTGAGGAAAAAACTTAAAATATTATTTTATAATAAATTCATATTCAGTTTCTAATGGCTCCAAACTGATTTATTTCGAGGCTAAGGTGGTTATGGGTCAAAAGGCACTCAAACGATAGGTTTTAGACAGGTTTGAGTCACTATATTAACCTTATATTGTAGATTTAACTCTTAGTTAATTAATTTGATATTTACCATGTCTCTTTGTATTTTTATTTTATTTGGTTAATAAACATACTATAAGCTGCCATGAGAACCCCAATTGGTTCATTATTAATATATATATCCTTATCTAAGTCATATGGCCGAACCATAGATTTTTAGGAATATAATATCAATTAATAATATAATATTTGTTTTAAATACTCTTTTATGTCAATTTTGACACTATTTAATAATTGATTTTTGTTAAAGTTATAAAAACTTTATTAATTCGAAATAAATTCATTTAATCAACCGTAACATGTAATATTAACCTAGAAAATAAGTGGAATTTATTAAAAGTCTCAAATTACATTTATTTGGATATTTATAATATCAATTATTTTAATATTTCATTACTTTGGTAATTACTGCATCAGCATTGTGTCATAAATAAATTATATTATTTAATCTCTAAAAATTATAAATAAAATACCATTATGTATGAAATCTTTTTAGATTTCTAATGAATATTTATAATCGAATTTATCTTTTTTATAACACTATATTAAAAATGTTTTCGTTATAAAACATTGATTTTAACTCTTTTAACTCTTCTTTTAATTAAATAATAATAAATGTACTAATCTAATCTAAGTGGACCAAAGGGGTTCATATTTTATTACTAAGGTTGTTTTTGGTTGAATTATACTTATCCAATAGAATTAGGACATGTGTTAGGGTAATAATAATATCAGTTTTACCCTTAATTATCCTATTTACTTTTAACCGTGGTAAATAATAGTAAAAAGTTACTATTCACCAAAAATTATTTTTATCTTATTGAACTATATTTTACTCCTTGATATTAACCGTGTCTCTCAGAGTTTTGAAATTCCACTCACAGAAGTGGTAAAATTAAGTTTTATGTGAATTTGTAAATTCTCCTAAGAGATGGGTAAAAGACGGTGAAAAGTTCAATAAAATTTTTATATATCTAAAATTATTATAAACTGACTCCAATGAATTACATTGAACTTATATAGGTACTATGTATCTATTTTGACATAAAATAAATTTATATAAAATAATTAATTATTTAAATAAAAATTCGGCTTTAAACTATAACTCAGTGTTTTTCACTATTCATCAAAAACTGAAAGTTTTCAGAAAAATACAAAAAATTCACCCTAAGATAATTTCAATATTCTAAATCAAAAAATGAAGTCCATTTTGTAATATAAAATTTATAAAATTTCAAAAAGTGGGTATTACTACTCATAACGGCTTGTTTGACTGGTTGTGGTGTGTGTTAGAACTCAAAGTTGCGTACAACACACGCTACTGTATTTTTCAAAGAGAAGCATATCATGGAAGTTTGGGGTGTTACATTCTCCCCTACTTCAATAAATTTATTCCTCGCAATTTTAAATTGTTCTTCTAAAATAAAATGTTTAAAATAGAAAATACCTTTGTGGGAAAACCCACATCGGAAATTAAGTTAGTAAAATGTAGTCTTAATAAGAGGAAAACAGAAAGGAAATGGTCACCACCAAATTATGACCTCTATTAGGTGAAAATTGGTGGAAATTAGATACATATAATTAGAGGGAAAACATAAATATTTATAGGTAGTTATTGAGGTCATCAATCACAAACAATTGTAAAATTGAGGGCCTTAAATTCATCAATCTATGATGATTTAAAATACAATTTGTTCAACAAAACATAAGGTATTAGGATAACACAATTTTGGTTTTAAGATCCCTTCACTAGAGTTTAATAAATAATTTCTTCATATAATAAGAGAAGAAGAAAAATCTATTCTTGATAAGAAGAGTTCCATCCTTTTACTAATTTCTACCACAAACTCATCTTTCACTCTAAAAGATAATAGAACTTAAAGAAATATTCTATTTATTCTATTCATATAGGGTTCTAAAAAAATGAATTTATAATTCATCTACCAAACCTTTTAAAAAAACTACATTATTCAATCCAGGACATCATGTGGGCCAGTGGTAGGTGATACACCCTTGTCGCCCTTCGGTTGCGGGTTCAAGTCTCGCGGCTTTGTTGGATGTGACGGGTTTCCACCCAACCTTCGAGTTGTCCTTTTATGGCTATCCAAAAATAATCGAAAACTAGAATTATCCAAAATACTTCTATCAAAACTCACAGTCCAAAAATTTATAAGGAAGGTAAACACAATGAAGATCCTTTTTTCCACGTAATAACATGTGAACACCTTCATCATGTATTCTTTTAAAACACTGCATCATCCTAAATTACCATAAAACCTTATTTATTACATTCATGCTCCCTTATTCCTTATAGAATACTGGATATACTCCTTCTATTGATTTTTTTAAATTCCAACAATGATGGAATATACAAATCATTAATCAGTTTCAAGGGAGTCAAGCATATCCAATATAATTTATCAGAATCAATCATGTCTTATTCCAAAATCACCACCTTAGTATCAGAACCATATTATGGTTTATCTTTCTCTCATCATATATTTTCCAAAAATTTAACCTGCTATTGGGTTACTTTTCCTGGTTCCACACAATATCAAGTCCTTAATGAAATAGTACTGCAGTACAATCCTTATATACTCCATAATTATTATAACCAGTACATCGTTGATACAACACTCAAATGACCTAATTATTTAATAACAACACAAGAACACTAATCATTAATCCTCATCTGTGGTAGTATCATAAATTGATTATTATCCTATATCATCATTTGGGGCATACTCTGATGATTTAGACATTGGTTCGCGTAGTTCCCCAACTAGTTGCAGATGAAGCATTGTACATTTGAAACCCTTTTCTTACGCTTGCAGTCACGTACATGGTGTATCTTTTCTCCACACTTATAACAAACTCCCATTCCCTTTAGGTAAGTTTCTGGGTGTTTCTTCCCACAGTTATCACATATGTGAAAATTCTTCTTTTCCCTTTTCCCTTTATCCATCTTTCTCTCTTCCATCCTTTTCTTCTCTTGCTTCCCTTCAAATTCATAGGACTCATAGAATTATTTACTTATTTTTCAACACATCATACTATTTCTTCATATGTTGAGAATACATGGGAGACAATTTCCCTTCTAAATTTTGGCTTAATACCATGAAAGATATGATCCTTATTACTCTTTGGTTTATATGTATTTATGGAGTTCACATTCCTTCTACTGTGCGCCATTTCAATACAATGGCATTAAATAGGTCAGTTTATGAATTATAATGAATAATTACAAACTTGTAAAATAACTAACGTAGATTGAACAGTTTATGGATATAACCCATAATCATAAAAAAAATTCATTGAGGAAGTATATACTAATAAACCCTTCATAATTTTTTGTAAAGAAAATGAGAATTATCCTAAGCGTATCCCCCAGGAGTTTTGTTACCAAGAGTACAGCAAGGCCCATTGTCATGCACTAGTTGTCGTTCGAGTCTACCTCAAAACGGAGTTTTCGATTTTTACCCCTAGGTACATCTATGCCAGAGACACCTCTACCTGCCCATATCCAGACATGGATGTATTGCTCGGAAAACTCAGAAAAACTCTACATTACCAAAATCCTAGGAAGTTATTCTATACTAATCCACAAACTCTATCTAAGGGTAATGTGATCTAATCCGAGTTTATCTAAATCTAGCTTCCAAGCTTTATACTTAACTTCCTCGGATACCAACTGTAACGCCCCGACCCCAGTTACCCAGAGTCAGTGCATTATTACATAACATTGGCATGATTTCAAAAGATCAAGTCTCACAAGACCGATTAGTTTAGTAGCCTTGGAAACACTAGATACATTCTTAAGTCTTACATTACATCAGAAAGTGAAAAACTAAAAATACATCTTGACTCCATAGACCACACTCATATCCCCTCGTACTATCCCTACAGGTAATTCATAAAATACTTCTTCACATCCTGGGAAAAATAAAACATAGAAAGGGGTGAGCTCAGATTCCCATTAAGGATAAAAATATAGTAGAAACTTTCATAAATAAGCATAAACATTTAAGGCAATGTATAACTAAAACAAAAGCCTTTTTAAACTTGAACATCAGAATAACATGGAAAAAGAAAACAAAATAATGCCATCTACTCATTCACATGGATATTCTACTAGTCCAACAATCACATGCAATATCAATAACCACTTTCATAATGATGGAATGCATAATGCTAGACTATCATAACCACATAGTCAAGGCCTTGTACCAAGACTACAAATAATATTTTGTCAAGGCCTTGTGCCAAGACACTAGTTTGTCTCATGAGACCTACCGATGCATTGATGAGCTATAGTGGGCTCCACCCGTCACTTACTAAGTCCAATGCATTTATCATATGAACAAGCTTAAACATAACATGAACATTCGTATTAAAAAAATCATACAAAATGTCAATACTTTCTACATAAATCATGAATGGTATAAAAATAGCACATCCATAGTCAAAAATATCACAAAATCTTCAATACAATATATATGTTTTGTATCATAATAAATCAACTTCAAATAAACTTAAAATCCATCAAAGGATGTTGACATAGATGAAATCAAAACAAATTGAGAGAAATACCTCTTTTTTAAAATCATTTAAAAGCCACATAATTATAAAAGGGAACATTTACTTTGAAAATATTTATATAATATTTTAAGGGAATCTTCGATGACTTTTTAACGGTGGAAAATATCTGCACCCGCCGTATAAGTTAAAAAATGCATTATTACCTTAATTTTTTCGAAAAGGTTAAAAAGGACCTTGTTTGGAAAACGACGGAATGATTCCTTTATAAAAATACTATAAAAAGTAAAAAAGGGTATAAATTACTTTAACCCATAGTATATAAAATAGTAAGAATGTTTTGAAATACATTTTTAAGAAACATGGATGTGGGGGATAAAGAGGTCCCAGTAGATAATTACGTATAAACAACCTCAGATAATGAAGATATTATGAAATAAACCCTTACCTTGTACTTTTCCTTGGTTGATGGTATGTTAAACTCCTGTATAATAGTTAAATAATTGTTATTAAATTATACATGAATCATATACATAAATATTATATCATATATGATCTTTTAATATTTCTATGTTAATAATATTTTAGTATTATCGTCGTTACGGGTGTTCACTAACTTGTTTTCTTTTATATGTCATGTTACATAAGCCGTGTTTGTTTTCCATAGGTTGTGTCTTATTCATATCCAGAATGAAATCATGCCCTTAAACATTATTTTTAATCATCAAATGAAAATTAGTCTTGAATCATTATGATGGGGAATGAATCTTATCGTGTTTGTGGAGATTGTAGTCCGTACGTACGCACAAGCGAAAATATCATTTTTTTTATATTAAAATAATATATATTTGGATGGTGTATCATATATAAAGAATAATTATCATGTTATATTTATTATTTACATGAATTAAACATCATTATTGTACACATGCAAATAATAATGTATTGAATAACAATTACACCACGACATGGAGACGGTAAGCCGTACGTACACACGTATGGTGACATTTCATTCAAAGGATTGATAGAATAATGAATTTGGTTGAACCATATTTATAATATATTCATTTTATATAGAAGATACTGGAGTTATTATTTTATAATTTAAACGACAAAGAAATAAGAAGTGTAATAAGAAAAGAACTTGAAAGAGGGTGGTGAGATTATTACCTCTTCTTCAGGTTCTTCCTTTTGATTTGATCAGAAGGGATCCTTAAGTTGGATTTATGACTAAAGGAAGGCCTCCAGGATGAAGTTAGGGAAGTTTAAAGGATATTTGGGGAGGGGTTGGCCGAGCCAAAAGGCTTTTATGGTATGAATTAGAGAGAAGTGGGAGTACCCTTTTATAAGAGGGGTGAGGGGCACCTTAGGAAAAACTTAAAATATTATTTTATAATAAATTCATATTTATTTTATAATGGATAAAAACTGATTTATTTCTAGTATAAGGTGGTTATGGGTCTAACTCCACTCAGCCAATAGGTTTTAGACATGTTTGGGTCACTATATTAACCTTATCTTTTAGATTTAACTCTTAGTTAATTAGTTTGACATTTACCATGACTCTTTGTATTTTTATATTATATGGTTAATAAACTTACTATAAGATACTAGGAGAAACCCAAGTGGTTCATTATTAATATATATATATCCTTATGTAAGTCACTTGGCCGAACCTTATATTTTTAGGAATATAATATCAATTAATAATATAATATTTGTTTTAAATACTCCTTTATGTCAATTTTGATACTATTTAATAATTGATTTTTGTTAAAGTTCAAAAAACTTTATCAATTAAAAATTAATTCTTTTAATCAATCCTAACATTTCATATTAATCTATAAAACTAGTTTAATTTATAAAAAGTCTCAAATTACAATTATTTGGATATTTATAACATCAATTATTTTAATATTTCATTAATTAGGTAATTACTGCATCACAATTGTGTTATAACTAAATTTAATTATTTAATGTCTAAAAATTATAAATAAAAAACCATTGTGTAGGATATAGTTTTATATTTATAATTAATATTTATAATCAAATTTATATTTTGTATAACCCTATATTAAAAATGTTTTATTTATTAAACTTTGATTTTAACTCTTTTAACTCTTCTTTGAATTAAATAATATTAAATGTCCTAATCTAATACAAGTGGACCAAAGAGGTTCATATTTTATTCCTAAGGTTGGTTTTGGTCTAATTATACTTATCCAATAGAATTAGGACATGTGTTAGGGTAATAATAATATCAGTTTTACCCTTAATCACCCTATTTACTTTTAACCGCGGTAAATAAAATTAAAAAGTTATTATTCACCAAAAATTATTTTTATCTTATTGAACCAAATTTTACTCATTTATATTAACCATGTCTCTTGGATTTTCTAAATTCCACTCACATAAGTGTTAAAATTATGTTTTATGTGAATTTGCAAATTCTACTGGGAGATGGGTAAAAGACAGTGAAAAGTTCAACAAAAGTTATGTACATCTAAAATTATTATAAACCGACTCCAATGAATTACATTGAACTTATATAGGTATTATGTATCTATTTTGACCTAAAATAAATTTAAATAAAATAAATAATTATTTAAATAGAAATTCGGTTTTAAACTATAACTCAGTGTTTTTCACTATTCATCAAAAATTGAAAGTTTTCAGAAAAATACCAAAAATTTACCCTAGGTTAATTTCAATATTCCAAATCCAAAAATGAAGTTCATTTTGAAAGATAAAATTAATAAAATTTTAAAAAGTTGGTATTACTATTCATAACGGCTAGTTTGACTGGTTGTGGTGTGTGTTAGAACACGAAGTTGCATACAACACACGCTACTGTATTATTCAAAGAGAAGCATATCGTGGAAGCTTGGGGTGTTACATTAAGCCATACTGATCAATATGAGCACCATATTTATGTTTGGTTTATTCCAAAAGATCAAAAAAATTTCAAGGAACATTATCCTCACTTTTCATGTCAATTTGAATTCATTTCCTCATTTTTGATCCCCTGAAGAGAGATTTGTCATTAGAGTAAAACTATAAAATGTTACATGTTGTTTTCCATTATACTGAGTGACACATGAATCTTATGGACGTGTAATTTATTCCTATATATAAGAAATATTGCGTGATAATTATCCCATGATTTCTTGAAAATAAAACTGTTTTCTCTTGGCATTATTCCCTTTTACGTGATTTGTCACTTAACTCAAAATTCAGGGGGAAACACCACTTTTGATCATAATAAGAAATTATGGAAGCCGATCATTTTGTTAATGAAAAATATATATTGTAAAAGATATAAAGATCATTTTTCTAGGATTTCATGTTAATAATATATTGTTTGGTTGGTTTTGACCCATAACCATATGATATTAATGTTATTTCAAAAATATTTATAATGTCAAATTATACTGAAAGTTAAACTGATAAATATAGGCATCAGATTGATTCTTGGTTGATTCCTAAATACTAAAAATGATTCAAGTAATATTCATCTTTGTTTCAAAAAAATCAAATGTTTTTTTCTCATTTTTACCCCCCACCACTCAACGAGAGATATTTAATTTTAATAAAATAATGTAATGTTACCCATTATTTTCCATCATATATAGAGACACCCAAATTTGATGGATTATAAATTGATTCTTACTAATGATAAATTTCATGGAGATCATTCTCCCATAATTTACTAGGTATTAAACCAATTTATGTTATTTTTCACTTAACTCCAAATTCGAGAGACAAACATGACATTCATTCATACTGAGAAATTCTTGTATCGAATTGATGTTCAAATTATTCTTACAGATTATAAAGGCCTTAGTATCACTTTCCAATTATTTTATGTCAATAAAAGATTTTTTGGTTACTTTTAGTCCCAAAACACTTACCTTGATCCATACTTATCAATCTAGGCCTCATATTGACACGCGGCGAGTCCATCATATCTCAAATGTTTTGAAGAATGTCCACTAAGATTTTCACATCAATATGATGTTTTTTTCTCATTTCTCACCCCAAGGATGGGAGATATATCTTTTTAATAATACTATACAATGTTATATGTTTTTTCTTCCATATTAAGTGATGCTATCATTTGATGCATACGACTTTGACACTTACAAATAAAAAATGACTCAGTGCTTTTCATCCATCGATTTCGTGTTAATCAAAGTGTGTTTTAATTGTATTAACCCAATTTATGTTATTTTTCACCTAACTCCAAATCTTAGGCAAAACACCTCTTTTGATCATAGTGAACAATTAGGATATATGATTTTTGTGTTGATGATTCTTACATATATTAAATTAGTTAAAGATCATTTTATTAAAATTTCATGTAAATATTAGATCATCCTTCTCTTATAATTTCACACTAATCTACGTGTCTTTCCTAACTTTTGACTCCTAAACCAGTAAAATGTCATTTTAAGAAAAAACAAAGGTAAAAATGTACCTTAAATTGAAGAAACTATTTTGAGCATAAAATTGACACGATTTTGAAATTTAATGACAAAGAATAACATAATGGATATTTTCTTATATTTTCTCACCAATATAAAAGTATTTAGTTGGTTTTGAATCACCACAAGGTAAAATTTTATTTGAATGAAAATGTAAATTTTATTTTTGACTTTACTAATAAAAAAAATAAAACAAGACATTAAATTTGAATGGGAAACCAAAAATATAAAATGAAACACACCTCTTGGATCTGATGAATCTTATGGGACCATGGATTCTACATATGTCTGTCGCAGTAGGGGCCTAAAAAATAAAAAGAATATTATTTTATTAATAATGTGTAATAAAAATAAGAAAAAAATCTATTATAAACCGACATCAAAGGATCCCCTGCTCCATCACCCTATAAGACATATTCTAATAGTGATGTAGCCTCAGTATGTAGTAGTTTATATTCCAAATCTATATTATGCATCTAGCGTCTAAATCTCCCACTTGTTGTGTCATTCTATAAAAAATATGAGCTACAAACGTTTCACAAGAAACTATAGAATGGGGAATCTCTATTCTATATGTCATGTAATATCCATGAGTATCACAATCAATGATGCGATGAAATATCTCATCCCTCTCTATGGAAAGTTATTGATGGTCATCTAGTAGTTATGTTAAATAAACCTAAAATAGATATTGTGTTATATATATATATATTTAAGTATTTTCAATTAATAAAATAACTTTCTATGAGATTTTTAACATTGGGATCATTTCAATCTTGAGTTATCATCCCCGATGATATTCTATCAGGTAGTGTTCTTTTCTACTGTATCTATAATCCAATAAGATATAACTATAGAATAAAAACACCTATTAAATAATAAATATAAAATATAAATGAAAATACATTAGCTAAAATCTTGGACACCTGATGTGTCCCAAGCCTGTGAGGTATTCCCAATATGACATGATTATTATATTGATGCACCTCCATAACATACATTAAATTAATTCAAATTTGAAAATTGTAAAATGTAACACATTATTTGAAATAAATAAACAATAAATGACAAGGCTCATTATTATGGAACAAGTATAAAAATATGTATCAAGGTAATGATATAAGGATGTGAGAACACTGTTCAGGACTCTATCTAGATTGTCTAGGGCACCCACATTTGGTACCCAGTGCTCTATCTTGACTATACCATTAAAATATTTCCACATTCCTAAACATTTTTACGTACACAATGGATAAAACTCAATGGATATCACTCTCATATTATACTATTTAAGAAAAAAAATTATCATAAATCGAAGTGTTTTATAAGAATATAAATGAAACTAAATTGAATCTCATACCTGAACAACCCTCCATAGTCGTTCTAATTTGTGGTAGGTGAATAAATCCCAGTCATGTGTATTCAATTGAAATCTATGTGGGTCGTTCATGATATGACCCAACTAGTGAATAAATTAAGGGGGACCCTACCCCATGTGATGTTATATCTCATAAAATGTTATATTAAGGTCCTTTCCATGATGAAGTCCCACAATCAAGGCCTCTGCTATTATAAGAATAAATGGTTGAGTTAAATCCTATTGAAAATAAATTCAAAAAATGTTTTAAATATGTTCATATATATTTTTAACTCTTAATTGAAAATATAAAAACACATTTACATTCATAAATAACTTGACCCATAGAAGTAGTTTCATATCTAGAATAATGTTGATATGGTTGTAGTTCTGTTAACATGTCCACAGTCATAGAAATAATTAATATTTGAATGCACATAGAATATATATAAAATAAAGATACAATAAATACATAAAAAACAATTAAATGGTTTATAAAGTGTTAGATAGTTAAAAAAATATTTAGAACTAAAGAACATCTAAATCATCATACCATTCACTGAACATGAAAATTGATGATTTCCCCTTCAAATGTCTTTCAAAAATACTGAATTTCATATTCACATTGATCTATACTTTGTTGATATTGCTACTATAAAAAACGTTTATAGTCTTGGGTTCATCTCCTTCAGTTAATAACACTCTCCACCTTGAATTTTTCATAGAAACATTACAATTTTGATTAAACAGAATGGTGGTGAAGAAAACGTGTTCTACATGTGATGCCAAAATAAAAAATATGTTACTAACTCGTTCATCTCTATATAACATATTGTAAAAGTTCACCAATGTAAACAAAAAATGATCAACATTAGTTCCACATACTAGATCAACCCAATTACACTTTAACAATATTAATTTAAATAAGCGTGAATATACGAAATCAATGATGTTATTCTATGAACCACAATAATAACCAAAATCGATATATGGATAACCAATGTCACGATTTTGTGTTTCTTGTTTTTTATCAACATATTTAATTTGAATCTGAAAGGGATTATCATCTAATTCATTGTAATGACGTGTCATTATAGACAGAGCATCAGCTACGTGGGTTAATTCATTAGTCGGTGTAGGGTCACCTAAAACATTCAAGTTATGTAACTATATATTTCATAGAATTAGATATGTAATTATAGAGAAATAAATTAGTACTATACCTAAATAGTAATAAAAATGAATTTATACATACAAAATCTTTGAACCAATCATGGAATGATGTATAATGGGACTATTGAATATGATAATCAATAGCACATGGCATGTCATGTTTTATTTTATTAATGAGTTCTTTTAAATGATAATTCCTTGTTTAAGTGATCAACTTCTATATGAAAATAAAACACATAAATGTTGAACTATTAAATATATTCAAAAATTAATACAAAAATGATGAAACTAATGGAGTTTTTCACAATATGTATTGATGAGATTGTACCACTTTTATGTTGTCCATAAAAAATATAGTTCATTCTCTATCTATCTTATCCTAAATTTGAGAGGTATTATCTAATTTTTTTCAACATCTATAAGATTTTATGCATGAAAAGAAGTAAAAAAATACATCAAATAACCACTCGCTATTGATACCTATAGGTGACATCTATTTCAGATACATCATTTTAATGTATTCAAATACTTCCCTATAAGATAGATTTATCTGAATTGTAGAATACTAGTGTAAATTACTTCTATGGTTAAGTATACCATCAAATGAAGCATAACATTGAAAAATGAGAGTGGAAATGGTTTCTCCAAGTGAAAAATATTATATAAAATCCTATCCTATAATATATTTATATCACTAAATTATTGATTTTTTAAATAAGGATTTAAAGAAACATTTCGTAAAAATCACTCATCTCTATCAATGTTTGAATAACATTGGGCGATAAATAGTCACAAATTATGATTGGAATCAACTGTTGAAGTATTATGCAATTATCATGGATTTTCAACCCTTGCTATAGGGGCATCTATTAGGCACCATGGGCATTTTCAAAGTCGGTAGAAATGTCATTTTTACTCATAATATACTATGAATTAGGCATGTATTCCCTATCACCCTCACCCAACTACAAATTCAATTGTTTCCTTCAACCCATTTCTTCTAAATCATGTCATGCATTGAATTTGTCCTTCTATTTTCAACCAAAACCCAAAATGGTCCCTAATATATTATCACAAAAAAATAAATGTTCATGAAATCACAGTTATTATATTATATGTTAATTTTCTAGTAATGGAGATTAAGAAAATATTTTCCTCCATCTAATTGTGACTATGTTTTATACCCATACCATGAATAGAGGGTAATCTGATAGCCAAAAAACCTCAAATTCCTTCACCACGGGAATATTTTCATTCTCAATCTCTGATAATAATTCAACTCATATCATGATATTTGGTTTTGGGTTGAATTCTATAGAACCATAAAATTCCAATACGGGGTTTCTAAACATGTTCTAAGGGGGAATAAAATATATGTAATTCGTATATGTACAATTTTTACAATGAATAATCCATATTCATTTTATTAATTTTGTTGCATGAAGGGAAAAAAATTCTCCTTTCATACTCCAACCTGATAAATTTGTATAAGTTAGGATTTTATTTATTGTCTATAATTTGTAGACTGCCTTCACAAAAATTGTGTGCACGGTTCATCACACTTCCACATCACCTTAGGCAACACAAATAAACCTTAAAATTAAATAATCAAATCCATCACACTGTAATGGACCCAAATGCAGAACTGAAACCTCAATAAAGATCCTATTCAAGGTGGGAATAAATTACCGGAGGAAGGCCCGTTCGTCGGAGGAGGCTGGGACGCCGGTGAGGAGGTTAGACCATCGAAGGGAGGCACGCGGTGGTCATAAAATGGAAGGATGGGTTGTGTGTGGTGGTCTGGATGGTTCGGGCAGGAGGTAGGTGATTGTGGTGTGGCATTGCATGGATGACCAGAGAAGGGAGGAGGGTTTGGCCTGATGCGGAGGAGGAGGAAGGCCAGGTCATGCTAGGTGGTGGACTAGGTGCACCGGAGGAGGCTGGAGGGGCTGTGTCGGATAGGATCGGGAGGGTGAAAGATCATCGCTGGATGGGAATAGGAGGGGCGGGTCATTCGGTGTAGCCAGAAGAGGAGAGGGGAGGGAGGTCCTATGAGAAAGCAGGGAGCAGGGGAAAAAAATTCGGCGCACTAGGGTTGAGGGGAGGTCCACTACGAAAAAAACCAGGGGAGGAAGGGGTTCCGTACAGGGAGAAGGGGAGAACGCAAGAGAGATTGAGGAAGAAAAGAGAAAAAAAAGAAAGAAAATAGAGGGAGACAGAAATGGAGAGGGGAAAAAATAAAAGAGAGATAAGATAATAAAGAATAAAAACAAAATAAGAATTAAATAAGACAAGAAGAAATAAACAATAAAAACATAACAAAACAAAATTCTAATTAATGGAAAAAAAATTAATGTTAAAAATAAAAGTAAATATAATATAACCAAAATAATAAAAACATCCAAATTAAAGTATTAACTAAAATAATAATAATAATAATAATATCCTAATTGGAACATTAACTGAAATAATAATAATACTAGTAATAAAACTAAAATAATAAAACCAGCTACAAACTAATTGCATTAACTGCTGAGTCTGGACACCGTGCACAAACGCGTTCATGGTCAGGAAATAGTCGCGCGCCCAAACAATAAAGCATTTAATAATAAAAAATTCTCTAATTAAGGATGGAAACTATATACGATCTCACGTATGATCGTGCACCGGTGCATGAAACCAAATTTCCTTTAAAGTAAAACCATCTCAACTTATTAATTACTCACGCACCGGGAATGTTGTACGGTGTTCTAGTGAAGCCACATAGCTTCGACCATGCCTTGCGTGAATGTCAGACATTACCACGCCACACCGTTCATTTATCAAGAAAACACAAAAACAATAGTAAGGTCTAGCCCACACCTTAACAAAGAAACTATAAATCCAAATAAAAATTATAAAAAAAATTACTACGGATGTTCAGGTGTGAAAATTCCCCCCACCATGACACTTTCTGCCTACAGAAAGTCCCAAAAGACTTGTTCAACCAAATATTCCAAGCAAGACCGCTATGAAACTTTAAACAAAACCTCAATCACCTGAAGTCCGAGAATTCAAAACTCCCATGACATGAAAGATAAAAGATCTAAAAACCAGGATCACCAAGTAAAATAACCAACAACAAGGAATTCACCTCAAACATAAGTAAAACATGGAACACCCTGACCCCTGACTTAGGGATCACCATGCCTGCTCTAGATGTCCTAGAACACTCGTCAAGCGACCCACTACCCATGCTAACCAATTTTTATGGTCGAGGTTAGGTGAAGCAGATGTAAGGGGTTTCCCCACCAAGCACACATTGAAGACAATGTTTTTTTCCAATAAGTTTGTCCTATGGGCATCTCCCCACCATATTAGGATTCATGTCATATATTAGTTCTACAAACCAAGATGAATCACAACCCAGACAACCTCTATCAATGGATTGACCCTCTAAACTCCATACGTTTAACCAACCCACACAAGAGGAGACGCCGACGAGACCCGTAGTGGGTTTCCCCACAATTTTAGAATTTTCCTAACACCACGACACCTACACGGGAATTCCAAGTTTACTTTGATAAAAACAGACTGAACCCTTCATCACAAATGCACCAACACAGGACGGCCTACATGGAAGATTCCTACACTAGACAAAACATTTCCCCATGAGATGGATTTGATAGTAGAAACCATTAACTTGGAGGAAATCCCGACAGGTGCACGTCAATTCCACAAGACATGAGAATCTCCAAGACGAGTACAATTATAACCCATAACCGACCATAGGAAGGTTCACGGAGCACACCCGTAGGATTTACAAGAATACTGATTCTCCAAACCTCTTTAAGTCCCATGAGTAACTCCCAGAAACTAAGACTGCAACAAGGATACACGACCTTCAGACCCATCACAACAAAAATGAAGCCTTCAGTGGAGACACTACAATAAGGAAATTTAAGTTTCCCCCGTCCAGTCACTATGGACTTAAGTTGGGCCAATATCATCCCACACCCGATGAGTTTTGACTACGTGCAAACTTCACCCCGAGACCTACGGTTGGATCCCTGATGTATAAAGCATCCACCACCTCACAGTCATAAGCTGGCCACCTTTGAATGGAACTTCCTCCATTCGAAATGAAACTTACCCACTTCTCCTCGTGACAGAAGCAGCCACTCTGTCAACATCCCAACTAAGAATTGCAGTGAACGACTTAGAGTGTCTGACTGACCACACTAAAGATATGAAATTGAGCTTTCTGTCAAACACATGACACAAAATGATGAACGGAGCACTCTATGAACAAGCCCCTTTGGTTCACACCCCTCATCGGATGAGAAACAACAATCCCTACAATGTGAGAAAGACCATATCTATTACGAGTTTTAAACTGATTACTCCACACTACTTCTGGGGAACATGAAACTAACTCATCAAGAAGGTAAACACACCTCAACCTCCACCTTTTGATTGGATGAGAACCTACGAGATCCAACACTTTCTCTCACATTCACTTCCTTAGGTACATCCATGGAAAGAGGTTAGTCTTGAGGATCTCTCATGACATCCCCATTCACATCTAAAACGGAACAATCCATGTTCAACAATCTAGTCTTGCTCCACCAGACATACCCGAGACAACTTACACCCACACAACTTTTGGAGTTCCTCAAAATATGGAGACACATACAACATTCCCAAATCATTTAACGATATCCAAATGACCTCAACGTCTACGAACAATTGACACCACCGAGCAGAACACAACTCTGCTACTCCACTAGGAGTCTGGGCTGAGCCAAGAACCAAGAAACCTACTAAAAACCCATGAGACATTTCGAGGGGGAATATCCAGAATAAGAAATAAAAAATAGTCTTCTAAAAATCCAAACACATCACAAAACAAACATCCACACCTATGACACAATTCCTGTAATTCCAATTTGAAAGATTAATTCATTCTTAAATAAAAACACCCTCTTCAAAAACCAAGAAATATACAATAAAACCCAACAACTCTTTTGAACTCATCACTTTCACCCTAGACTCAAAACCATTTTCCAATTTCAAAAATCATTTAACCACAAAAACCAATTTTAGAGAAAAACCCACTTTTTTTGAAAGAAAGAAGCAGCCTTAAAATCAATCAATCACCACTGATATTCCATGGTGCCTTGAAAATATGCAACTTCATGCCACTCAGACACCCATCCGCATGATCCAAAAACAATCCATTAATCACATCCACATGCACATGTGAGTACCCATAGGAATACCACTGGAAAGTAACACAACTTCTCCACTTTCGAAACAAAATATTCTCAATATCTGAAAAAAAATCTTCAAAAACCATTTCAAAAATTCAAGGCAAATTTCTAGAAGTCATTCCATTTCTAAAAGAACCAAATTCAATTTCAGATAACCCAATACGTTATTTTTGAAATTCGACTTCGAGAAATTAAGAGCCAATTACTAGAAACATGGTTAAAAAGAACACACCCCAAGAATCATGTCAAACTCACAGAAAGAGAAAAATAAGAGCAACCCCAAGGTTCTCTTTTCTTTTAAAAGAAAATACTTTCGTGCCAACCCAAAACTGAAGCATGACATCATGAACACAAAAGTACCTAGACAGAGGACTAGTGGTCATGCCAAACCCGGCTACATGGTTTAGCAGACAAAGCCCTAGGTAAGAAACAACCACTTGGAGTGTCGAATCATTCTCTCAGGCATCACATGGGTCGCTAATCCATGTGAGACCATGCATAGCACTGTTTTACACCAACTGTCATCCCCCATTCACACAGACCAAAGCCAAAACATAAATCCAGAACTACCCCTGGTCATTCGAGGGTCGGAATGAGTAAGATTTCATGACACTCTTCTCACGCCTACCACTCAAGTACTGAAAGTCCTATCTCCGATATACATGACACCCCATGTAACTAGAACAAAACCTCCTATGATACCATTTTGTCACAAACCAAGATGGGTCTCCATCTGACCTTGCGTCTGACCCGGTCTATGGCATGGCCCGAATGACGTTCCTGATCCCCACGGGCTGACACAAGTCCCCGGGTAGCAAAAATAAATCTTGGGAATGATTAACCCAAATAAATAAATATGAAACAAACAGCAAGATGAATAAATTAAAACTAAAAACAGACAACCAAACAAAACCTTATACCAAATTCAAATTTAATGTTTACAACTTGAACTAAAAACCCAAAAGAAACTACATCAAAGGAAAACCAAAACTCCAACACAAATCTTTGTGCGACATGATGAGTCACACCCCCAAGCCACTGCCACCAAACCAACATGATGTTACCACTAACAACCCAAACCACCAATGATATATTCAATTCCTCAACCTAGAAATAAATAAAAAACAGATTCTATATACACCCAAAGGTGTATGTAGGGTGTAAGATAAAATCCCAGTAGGATGCCACTGAGAAAAGGTTCCACGCACAATTATTAAATGAAAAATACATTTTCAATTTTAATTAAAGAAAATAACTAAAAGCATGAACAACTTTAGATAAAACAAGTTTAAAGAAAGCAGTTTTAAAAAGGATCAACTTAAATTAAAACACACACACCCTTACTTTTTAAAATAACCCATGTGTCACACTGATGAGCATAAAGTAACCAATGAGCACTAATATGGGAGAGACCTCGTGGGTGTTAGCTAGAATGGGCCCCTAGATCTTCATGTCTCGGTGAAACATGGCTTAGAAGGCCACGTCATTCAAAAAATGTGGCTTAGAAGGCTACGACCCTTAGAAAATGTGTCTTAGAAGGCCACAACCTGAAAAAAATCATATGTTTAGTTAGTGTTGCAATCGTCAGTCCTTCTAGTGAAACCATGTCGAGTAACCTCCGGAACACTAGCCCACTAGTCTAGTCCACCACCCTAGCTACCCGGGCATCCCGGGTTGTGCTCAAACAAGTTTTAAGTTCATGTCACATGTAATATTTATGCACCAAAATAAAAAAAGACCCCACACATGCCCAAAACCACTAATATCACTCAAAATACCATTTTGAAAGTATACGTACACTAAAAATATTTTAAAAATAATCTACACTACTTACAAAACCAAATAAAAATGCTATGTGGTTAATGAAAACACTTTCATAGTTAAAAAACCATTATAAGAATTTATTAAACAATTTCAACATATGTCGCACGACATTAAACACTGAAAACCTTTACACAATGCAATCAAATCAAAAATTTCATCCTTAATAATTATTTAAATAAACATTTAGAATTGTTTTATAAATAAATTTTAAAGAGCATAAAAACACCTCAAACACCAAACCAACCCACAGTTAAAAAAAATAAGGGAAATTTCTATGGTAAAACAAGCTATCAAAAAAATTTACAAAACCTTTTTCAGGATACGCTGCATGACTTTAAACACCAAAAACTCACTCAAATATTCATTCATGACAAAACACATATAAACGCTACACCAAAACATCATTCTATACCTAAAACAAAATAAACTGTACAACTTATGAAACCCAAGAAAGAAGTTCGACAAGGGTTTTCACAGCAACATACTCATTACATATTAACACACTAACAAACACATTAAAACATACTAAACCTCAAGTAAAAATTAAATTTTAACCAGACAAACTTATTAGTAAACAAATTAAATTAATTAATTAAGAAAATGAACTTAACAATTGATACTCATATATAGAACCACCTACCTCGGTGTAGACCGCCTTCACAAAAATGGTGTGCAAGGTCCATCGCACTTCCACATCACCTCAAACGATACAAATAAACCCTAAAATTAAATAATCGAATCCATCACACCGTAATGGAACCAAACACAGAACTGAAACCTCAATAAAGATCCTATGCAAGGTGGGAAGAAATTATCGGAGGAAGGCCCATTCGTCGGAGGAGGCTGGGACGCCGGTGATGAGGTTCGACCGTCGAAGGGAGGCATGCAGTGGTCTGAAAATGGAAGGTTGGGCTGTGTGTGGTAGTTCGAATTGTTCGGTCGAGAGGGAGGTGATGGTGGTGAGGCATTACGCATCTTCCCATAGAAGGGAGGAGGCTTCATCCTGATGTGGAGGATGAGGTAGGTGAGGTCATGCTGGGTGGTGGAATGAGTTCACCGGAGGAGGCTGGAGGGGCTGTGCCGGACAGGAGCAGGAGGGCGACAGAGCATCGCTAGATGGGAAAAGGAGGGGTCGGTCATTCGGTGTAGCTAGAAGGGGAGAGGGGAGGGTGGTCTGGCGAGAAATGAGGGAGCAAGGAAAAAATTTGTGGTGTGCTAGGGTTTAGGGGAGGTCCGCTACGAAAAAAACCAAGAGAGGAAGGGGTTCCGCCCGGGGAGAAGGGGAGTGCGAAAGAGAGATGGGGGAAAAAAAGATGAAAAAAAGAAATAAAATAGAGGGAGAGATAAATGGAGAGGGGGAAAAATAAAATAGATAAAAGAAAATAAATAATAAAAATAAAATGAGAATTAAATAAGACAAGAAGAAATAAACAATAAAAACAGAACAAAACAAAATTCTAATTAATAGCAACAAATTTTAATGCTAAAGATAAAACTAAAAATAATAAAACCAACATAATAAAAACGTCCAAATTAAAGTATTAACTGAAATAATAATAATAATAATAACCAAATTGGAACATTAACTTAAATAATAATAATAGTAGTAATAAAAATAAAATAATAAAACCAGCTGCAAAGTAATTGCATTAACTGCTAAGTCTGGACAGTGTGCACAGACATGTGCATGGTCAATACATAGTTGCACACCCAAATAATAAAAAATTTAATAATAAAAAGTTCTCTAATTAAGGATTAACACTACACACGATCGTGCGTATGACCGTGCACCCGTGTAAGACAGAAAATTTCCTTTAAAGTAAAACCAGCTCAACTTATTAATTACTCTCACACCGGGTAGGCTGTATAGTGGTCTAGTGAAGCCACACAGCTTCGACCATGCCTTGCATGCATGTCAGACATTTCCAAACCACAACAATCATTTATCAACAAAACACAAAAACAAAAGTCGGGTCCGGACCGCACCTTCACAAAGAAAATATAAATCCAAATAAAAATTATAAAAAAAATTACTACGGATGTCTGGGTGTGATAGTATATATATTTAAAAAGTATTTATATATAAATATAAATATATAACTATAAATATATAATTATAAATATATAATTATAAATACATAATTTTTAATATATAAAAATAAATACATAAAAATAAATACAATAAATATAATCATTATTTCATAAAATTTATTATAATGTTATAATTATTTAATTATATATTCATTTAATTATAAGCTTATGAATACAAATTATAAAAGAATATATATATATATATATATATATATTTGAATTATTAAAAACTATATATTAATTATAAAATTGAATTTTTTAATTAATGAATATTAATAAAAATTAATTTTGAATATTTATATACTAATATTATATAAATAAATAATATTATTTGTTAAAAACTTTTATCAGTGCTAAAAATAGCGTTGATAAATCGATCATTTATCTGCACTTTTAACTCACACTAATAAAGGTCCCCATTTTATCAATGGGGTTTTCATAGCGCTGATAAAGTTCAGAAATTTTCTTGTGCCAATCTCTGGCACTGCTCATATCCCTTCGCCTCCCACCATCCTTGATTCACTGTGAGCCTTGTTCCCCCCTCACCCGAGCATTAACCGACTCTCATCTCCTCCCACATTCTCTCACAATTTCCTGATTTTTTATTCTAATCTTCATCGACATCATATTGGTTTCTTCCAAATGCTACTTATCTTTTGTATATTTTATTTTCATTTTTATTTTTTGGAAAATAAATGTGATTGTAATATATATTTATATTTTGTTTTAATTTAGTTATCCACTACTTTTACATAAATCTAAAAAAATTTTGTGCAATATATATTAAATTATTATGTAATTAATTAATGTAGTATTTTTTTGTTTTAATAATGTATTAGTGGGTTCATTTATGTCATGTGATTATATATGATTATTAATGAGTTACCTTTACATAGATCACTATACCCTTGCATAGCCCTCAACTTTTTATAGTTTTCTTTACCTAGGTGATTGTACTCTTACACACCATTACACATGTATTCCAAATCATGAATGACCCTTATATAGATTCTCCAATGGTCTACTCATACCCTTACACATGGGTGAGGAACATACCACATGAAGAGATAATTGACACCACTAGAAAACCATTTCTTCAAATTTATCTACAACGAATCATTTCTTTAAGTGAGGCTATGTAGGTTTTAGGAGAGAATATTTATCTCCCCCAATTTTTTTGAACCTCTAGAGACCACATGTTGAAACCACTTTGTGGGTAGAATTATTTTTCCATGTAGCATACAAGTATATTGAAAATAAATTTGATGATACCAACATGTTAGTTTATAATAAATCACCTGAAAGGTTTTCCAAATACCTGAAATTTATTAGTAAAACTAAATCATGTATTTGAAACATGAAACACCTCAAAATAAGCTTAAAATCCATTTTATCATTAATATTTTAGTAGGTTCATATATATTTCTGCATGTATGGTCAAATTCGCAGTGTTATACACTTGATCCATCATTTTTGAAATTTTAGATTTATCTAGAAATTTCATTTCATCATTCACTCTTGTATTTTCAATACTCATTTTAATGCACACATGGTGAATACCCCCCATGTATTGTATTTTCCCCTTCATCCCGAATCACTCAATTTATCATATTTATCAATAAATTGAAAGGGGAGAGGGGTACCTATGGCATCCTCTTGTCAATGATGGTAGTTTTTCAAGATGAACTGACTAATTTATTACAATCATCCTTCAACCCTTTATACTGATTTTTTTTACAAAAACACTTGTGGTGATTTGACGTAAAATGTTCTCTATGAGATTCATTATCCTTATTGGCTTGGGTTCCTTCACAATTATGAGACCAATCCCACTAATACTTGTATCTTCTTTTGATACATTTTTCATGAAACCTTCAACACGTAACCTCTATCAATAGAGGTATCTTCCACCAAAATTGACCTCTTTCCTTGCGGAGTGATATGTGAGATCATTAAGGATTACTTTGCTGTTTTCCATTTCTTTGATATCTATAAGAGTCCGTTCATAATTATTATTCTTTATTGAATAATTATATATGGGAAATTACTTCATAATTGTTTCTCACTCTATGTGTATGTAGACCCAATTTACATTGATTTTGGCAGTTGAAAGAATAAGTTTGAATTAGTGGATGATCATTTGATATTATTGAAGCTTATGGTAGGAGATATGTGATACATTTTTCCTTTCCAATTAGAGATGTGTAAAATTTTCTATCAAATTTTGCATTTCATTTCATATATCATAAAACATTGAGCTTTCATCCCCTTTATTACATTGTGGATATAGTTTTATAAATAATAGTTTCAATGATATTATTTTTGTATGATTATTTATTTTTATATCAATTATATAAGAATTTACATGATATTATTATACAATGTTTTGTGGTCTTGATGTTGGGTCACACATTGTTGTTATTATTGAGTAACTTTTTTCATCATAAAGACAAGTGTACATTTCCATATTTTGATCATTGTAAAGAATATTGAATAAGATAAAAGGGGGGGATAATATGACATTGATTGATGGATGTGTGATCTAGGGTTTCCTCCTTCAGTTCCCTTAGTGAGTATAATAATTGTAATATTTTTCTTCTATATTACATTTACTATCATATCCTTATTATTTATCAACTATTTTAGGGACATTTGATAGGGCGAGAGATGTCGTATTCTTATCCTACTAGTATAGGTCTATGTGGGGGTGATCCTAGAGCTACACGGATCAAATACCATACCCATTCACACCCCGAACTTCCATTGGACACCCCATCTACCACACCTTTTCATCCTCCACTTGCGCCTCTTGTGTTGTTCCCACCCATGCCTATATCGTCATCTTATTTAGATTATTCTTCTCATAACATGTCTATGATGCCTCCAGAAATGTTCCCACCAATATGACATCCATATCCTATGACATATCCCCATACCTTCTATCCTTATCCCACCATGTCTATGCTACCTCCATTTCTTACTATCTATCCCAGATCTGAGGATTTGGTTCCTTCATCATGAACTCTAGTGTATGATGATGACCCTGTTCATGCATTAGAACAAAAACATCCTTCAGAGCTTACTTATCAAGGGCAACCCACAGATCCATCTAAGCATAATTTGTAGTCTGCTTCAGGTTTTTTATAAGCCTGTCAAATTATGTAACGTTATTTTTTCTTGTTATATTTTGAAATAATTCTTTTTCTTTTTTTTACTTTTACCATATTCAATGATATATTCTAATAGAATACATGGGTTCACTTGTATGTGTGATGCATGGAATTTTCAAACATAAATAACGATGGATTACAATTAATACAGTAAAATGTTCAGTGAAAATTCAAGATAGTGTTGATGTATTATGGAACCACTTCCCAATTACAACAATATAATTATGGTGAAACCAGTTTCATGGAGGCATATCAGTAATAAAATAATTGAGAAATTATGGGTGGAGATATGTGTAAGAAAATATATTAATTTATTAGCTAAATTATTATTGTCTTTATATGAATAAACATGTTTTTTGCAAGGTCAATTTAACACACCCCACAGGGAAGCTACTAAGGTCACATGGTTGGTTTATCTTGGGAAGTTGTGGAAATCATATAAACACATGTTATTTGTTGGTTGTACTATATTTGGTGTCCTAGAACCAACATCGGTGTACTTTATGATAATCTGTATCCATATTTCTTAATATTAATAAAATTATCAACACATCATTATTGTTATTATGCATTCTATTGTAAGTGATAATATCATAAGAGGATGTGTCACACAGAAAGGTCACAGTAGTTCTCCCCTATGATGAGAACCCAAAAGTGTAAAACTATTATTCTTAAAATATATGTTATATAGCTATATGATATCATTTCAGGGACACAAATGATACATGGTATCATGGGTGGGGACTCATAGGACTTTGATGAACCTTCGCATAGTGTACTCCCTTGGTAATATCCATTATAGGGTATTATGAGAAAAAGACCCACCTATAGTAAATCCACATTTATATGCGTCATTGTATGTTCCCAAATATGGACGTGTGAATTGATCCTTAGAATTCAAGATTATTATTACTGAATATTATAAGTCATGTAATATTAGGTATTAATGAAAATCATTATGACATATGTTCATAGTGAGGTTGGATACATCAGGTGCGTTAGGAGTAATATTGCATTAATAAATACTGCAAGAAATGATGTGTCCATTCTATTATACAATGGATGTAGTTATCATATGACATTTCATGAAAATGATATAGCTTAAATAAATCCATGACCATGGTGTTCTATAGGCATGTTCAATTTCCAAAAATTCAATGAAAGAGACATCGAGCACGTTAGTTGATAATGCATGAATGAATCCTGGTTGAATAAAGATATCTTGATAAAGTTATTATATTACATAGTGTGTTCCCATATGAGTTATTTTGTTGTTGCGCCATTAAATTTGTTTTCTATAGGTTCCTTTGCATGATTCCAGATGCCAACCATGTACTTTAGGCTCAATCTCATAATTCCATTGAGAAAACAACATAGAGGATCACACACTAAATGTATACAGAATCATTCTTCAATAATATATTACTATTTATTATTTAAAAATTTGAAAAAATATATTATTCTCATACACGGTTTATTAATTATTTCTATTTTAATGGTTTCATATATTTTATCACCCATTATTCAAGAGAATATTATGTGAGAAAAATATTTAATTTCAATTCAGTGAATGTAATATTTATTTATTTATTGGAAAATAATGTAGTTATATTTATTTATCAAATAAATAGTCATTATTATAGGCCCAATAAATATTTTAGAGGAATGGTGGATTGAGTTTATAGGTCTTGTGATAAATAATGTATATTGGATATTAGTTGATTAAATGATATTTAATTTTAATAGTTGGGTTTAACACATGTCATGAAATAAAAATATAATTAATATTATTATTGACATGGGGTTATGTTAGCATTAAATAAATAATAAGAGTCACTTGTGCAATTATTTATTTCTAACCATAGTGGTATATAAACCCAATTTTTTTTCAAGAGAGTCAAATTAATTTTTTTTCACAAAGACAACCGGAGAGAATCATATCAAGACCAAGAGAGCTCCCTCTTGATGAATGTCCCCAATAATGGAGAGTGATATTCCTCCACCATCTACTCTCATATATAGAGAGAACAATTAGAATACTTGGAGCGATTATTGATGCATTCTAAAGTGAATGACAGAAGCATTAGGATCTTCCATGGAACTAGCTACAGATTCCCATGATGGAATTCAGATATTTGTGCAACATGTGTGGATCACCACTTGTAACATCCCAAACCAATAATCCACTAAACTAGTGCTCTGATCTGGGTTTCCACATGATTTCATGCACACCTCCCCATATACTTGGGGATGATGACTAGTATAAAGGGTGAAATAGGTAATGTGGGAAGACTATACACTCTTTTATAGAGTTTATTATATTAGGTAACATAAAATATAAGTAAAACAATAGACAATAAACCAAAACATGCATTACCAACCATTTATTAAACATGGTACAACCCTAACCCAATGATATATATTCCATGTCATGGTAATAGTTCCAAAAGTAAAAGAAACCAAAAATAAGGACTAACGGAAATATCCCCCAAAACAGGTCCTAAATCTATATCTGAATTTTCATCCATGCACTTCTGATTCCCATATGAAGTCCCTAGAATAGGGCTTTCCCCCTTGCCAAATCCCGTAATAATTAAATATTCACAAGCTCCCAACTATGGCCTGAGCAGGGTGTGAGTACAACTCGGTAGGTCCCCACCAACATTGTCTACAAAATAATCATTCTAAACAGATTGATCCTGCCAGTACTAAAAAAATGTAAAGGTAAAAAAAAGACAACTTTTGTTCCATTAGTTAACAATATTTCCTTTGGAAACTTTGATCATTTATGCGATTCGATCACTTAATCCATTACCATCATATAATCCATGGTTTAGGAATTCAAATCATTTACACTATGTCCTACGTCGATCAATTACCATAAATATGGGAATAAGTGAAGTTACTTATCTCACTAGAGAAATTTTTTTATAACAAATACATCGCACTCACCTTACACCCTCAGTACAGGTAGTCTCATCAAATGAAATCATTATGATATTAGAGCCTTAGTCCAACTCCCTAACCCTTGCATTCTAGGGGTGGGGGTTCGAACCCCTGTCCAACCCAACTTGTGGGAGGATTATCGGTCCAATACCCCAAATAACACCAAGTCATGTGCACATTATTATTCATCCAATTAACACATATACCAAATCATTGACCATGAATAATCAATACACATAACATTCACAATTCACATTCCATTTAACACTTAAATCATCTTGGGGCCTTAAGCCATTAACAAATTAAGCATACACCTTACATAGCCTACATAACCCAATTCCCTTTCATATCTCAACCCATTTAACATAATTAATCATTTCACTTGTATTATACCATTCATTCATTTTAATTTAAATCTTACAAGCCATTAGAAACATTAAACTTATTCCATTTAACCCTCTTTACATTATGCCACACAGACCCTTATGCAATTATCAATGTCTAGGAACAAGTATCAACAATCCCTTTCCCAACTCAACTAACAAATTAACATGTTAATATTGGTATCTACATTATCACAAATAAATTCCATACATAACAGTAAAATTTTCAAAGTTTCAGAATATTTCCACACCCCTTGGGTGGCCCCAAATCAGTATAGTCAACCTAAATGCATCCCAGTAGGATCATGAGGGGTTTAATTCATCATTTATCTCACCATTTTACCAAATCCATTGAGTGAAATCAAATTTAAAACAATATAGAACCATTAACACAACTACACATGTACAAATAAACTACAAGACAATGTAATATAACTCTTATACCACTTACCTTGATACTAGATATCAACACATGATTAACGTTAGCCTTAGACCTCTCTTCAAGGACCCATTGAAGCCCAAATTTGTGATCAACTGGAAAAAGAGGGTATTTGTGATAATAGAAGAATAATATTGAAGCCACAATCTATAAATCATAAACAATAAGCAAGAGAGTCATAATACATACCCATACCATCGATTTTCAACCAACAGCACTATAAATAGATGCATCAACATCAATCTCAAAATCCTCGATATCAAACACATGAAATGAGTTAGGGTGATAATATCAAAGTAGTGGAAGATGTAAAAAAACATGAATTCAACTATATAACTGTGGAAGATCTAATAAGTACTCCATACACCAAATCCTCTCCACAATCTCTAACAACCCAACATACCTGGGTTCTAAAATTCCATTTTTTAGTATCCACTGAGGACCCATCCTTGGTGACACCTGAAGAAACACACGATCACCCACTATAAAATCAAGAGGTCTACAATGTCGATCCACATAGGACTTCTTCCTACTCTGATCTATTTAAATATGTTTGTGAATCAACAAAACCTGTTCGGAAATCTCATGCATTAGACTCAACCCTAACAATTAAAATTCTCTCACCTCTATCCAATAGAATTATGTTATACACAATCTACCATAGATCACATCATACAATGTCATCTTAATCGTCTCCTGGAAACTAATGTTGTAGGTGAATTCAACAAGTTCTAAGTTCTTCTCCCATGATCCACCAAAATCTATGACATAAGGTCTTAACATATCCTCTAGTACATGAATATTATTCTCTAATTTCCCATCCGGATGTGGGTGGAAATCTGTACCCCAAACACCTAAGTAGAAAATTATTTCTGTAATCCCTAATATAAATGTGATTTAAAATGTGGACCATGATTTGAAAATATATTCTATATTAATCCATGAAACTGCACTATTTATCCAATATACAATTCTCCCAACTTATCAATGGTGAAAGTCTCCCAAATTGGAAAGAAGTGTTCCACCATGGTCAACCGATCCAAGACTACCCATATCACATCACTCTTCTGAGGTGTCCTCTGAATACATACCACAAAATCCAACATTACATCATCCCATTTTCATTCTAGAATGGGAAATGGTTGTAAAAAACCACCTAGACATTGTTTCTTGTCCATCACCTGATTATAAGTAAGGCATATCTCAATGAAACCTACAACCTCGTTCATTATTCATGGAAACCAATATTGAATATAAATATCATGATACATTTTGGTCAAACCTGGATGCACCACCCAACTTAATGATTAAAAATCATGCATCAACTCTTCCCACAAACATGCTTTTACAACAAAACGACCACAAAGATAAATTATCCCATAATCACTAATGGTACAACCAAAATGTGAATACCAACCGTTAAGACAATCCCTTAATACTAAACATTATGAATCCTCATGTTGTCATTCCTTCATCTGACTTAGAAGAACGAACTCAACTGCTAAGGATGCAAGGTTCCTCTATCCATTCACATTATTAATCTCATCAAACAACTCCAAAACCCTCCATCATGATCTATATTCCCAAACTACATGACTTTGAGTCTTATGGATCCAAGAATCTGCAACACTATTCCCCTTCCTCGGAGTGTAAACTTGCTCAAAGTCAAAATACTTCATTTTCTCAACCTATATTCTATATTAAATATTCAAATCATGCTGAGAGAAGATGTAATTAAGGATTTTATGCTCTGTGTACATGTTAAAATTTCCTCCAAATATGTTGATTCACCAACAATTTAAATAATAAACAATTGTGGTCACCTCAAAAATAACACGTAGGATAATGTTTTTTATGATGCATTAATTTTCGTGACTCATAATACACAACTCAATCATTATGAATCAACACAACCCAAAATCCAACTCCATAAAAATCTTAGAATAAGGTACCTTATCTGGGTTGGGTCATAATTGGTGTAGATGTAAACTAATTCATTAACTCATTGAAAACATACTCACATGACCTAGACCATTCCACCCTGATTCCATTCTTAGTCAAACTCGAAATTCATGTTTCCAAATGGGAGATGTACTTAATAAACAATCTGTAATATCCAGACATAGCTAAAAAACTTGTGATATTAGAATCATTTTTGGGTTGTTTCCAAGATAAAACTACTTGTAATTTCTCTAGGCCCATTAATACACCTTCTTTAGAGATTATGTGACCCTTTAAATGCACACTATCGATTAAAAAATGACACTTGGATCGCATGGAGGATATCCTATGCTATCGTAGAGTACTCAGAATGATGCCGAGATGTTTGGATTGATCATGATGAGTTTTAGATTACACCACTATGTCATCAACAAAAATAACTACAATATAATCAAAATTTAGGTGATGTATTTGGTTTATTTGAGGCATAAACACTGCTGGTGAATTGGTCAATTCAAACGGTATTACCAAACACTCATATAAACCATATATCCTCCTAAAGGAAATCGATGGTATATCAGATGTTGTCACCTTAGATGAATATTCCATGATGTTATATAAATCTTACAGATAACTAAATAAAAAATTACCTAGTCAAAAATATAATCGATTCGATGAAGAGGGTAACGATTCATAACTTTCAACTGATTCTGCTTCCTAAAATCGATACACAACTTCAATGATCCATCTACCTCATTAAGAAAAAAAATTGGTGATCACCAAGGTGACATACTCGTGTGAAAAAATCTATCGTTTTCCGATTCCTCCAACTGATTTTTATGATCATGGAGTTCTAACAGTTCCATTCTATATGATGCAATAGAAATTTGCTAAGCTCCTGGTATAAACTCTATCGTGAACATGATATCTCTTTTAGTGCGAAAACCTTTTGATGCCCTCAGGGAAAACATCCTGAATCTGATCCTCCATAGGAGTAATTCTATGCTTCTATACTCCCCCATACCCAAGTAGAATACAAGACACCTTAGTTGGGAGCTAACCCAACCGCTGACAAACTAGCCCTGCATGGCTTTCCCGAATGTCCCACTCATGATGATAGAAAAAAGTGTATACTTCAAGAGCTTGGAATATTAACCTATAGTGGAAACAATTAATATGGTAATGGTAAAACAGTATGAAATCCATGTAAAAAATTGAATCAAAACATGACATCTCAAGAACAGAAACATCCCCTAGGAAATGGTACCCACCAACTTCATGAGAACACCCCTTACACTACCTAATATTTTTTGATAGAATCCATAACAGTGTATATATCGATTTTCCCCAGAAACACATTCCACCATTTGACCCAACATAGCAACAAGGTGAAAAGGAATACAATAAAGTGACATATCTATATTGAATGAAGCTTTGATAAGTGTCAAAGATACAAGGATTGTACCTCGAATAATCGATGGTCCAACCTTGCCACCACATGGTGTAGATTGGAATGTATGAAGCTGACCTGCCCCTCAGCCATGGGCTCCAGTCCGAATTCCTTGTGTTGCACTACTTTGATGATACAGATACTCTTCCCCTAGAGAACCACATCCTCTAACTCAATTGGAATAAATAGTAGAGATCCAATTTCCATCCTGATATAGGGTAACCAACCACTATCTTCCCTCATCATTAACCTCATCCCTCCATCATTTCCCATATAATGAGTGTTTCAACTAACTATATACACATTCATCATTCTTTTTCATGATTGGCACTCAAACAGTGGTTAAGGAAAGTAACCATGCATGTTCCCCATCCTACCACACTGATAGAAGAAAACATGATCACAACCCTATGGGAATGTTTTTTATTTTGACTAATATTTCCACTGCCGCCCTAGTGAAAGTTCTAGAAATGAGGCTTCCTGACATTGGAAATCATACTACTGGATCACCCAATTAGAACTGCATGCCCATAAATGGGGGCCTCTTTTAGGCTTCCCTTTGAAATAATATCATGATCCACAAACTCAACAACAAATTTTTAATGTAATATATTACCTTGGGACTCAATATCATGTTAAACCTAACCCCAAAAAACATCTTTCCATAGCTTCCTCATCCCCTACCAAATCTGGAACTAAATTTTGAATGTCGGTGAAACAACTACTGTATTCCATCCCTATTTTTGATCCATGGGTCAACCTCATAAACTACGCATTCTTTTCCTACCCAAGGTCATTGAATAAAAATTTCCAAAAAAAATTCCTTGAAAAATTTCCATGAAATAGAATCAACCTATAGGGTATATACCAGAATGTCCCACAAGTGATTTTTTTGTCCTCAAAATATGTAAGTTGGAAAATTGACTCTATACTAAAGAAGAGCCTACCAAAAATCTTCTTGATAAACTCTTTCTTGAACTCTGCTACATCAGGTCGACCCTGTCCATCAAAAAATTGAGGGTGTTGTTGTAGAAACACCCTAGTCATCTCAAAAATAGTTGGCATGACCTGGAAAGGGCCCCATTCCATCATCTTCATAAAATGAGTGAAGTTATCACCAAACTGATCCTCTCCTATGTTACCCTAAACCAGTACGTTTTTTTTTCTCCTCTTCTGGAGGAGTGTTCTTGATGACATCCTCTTATTTCTGAACTATCACATTACGTTGTGGTGAAATATTCCTATAATTCCAACACACATCTTAGAACACGAAACATAAAATATCCACAATTTTCATAAAATAAGGATCTTAAATAGCCTTAAACAATCCCTTTTTTCATTCACTATTCCTAAAAGACATCATCTAAATTTGAAAACTACCCCCAAAAATCCATATCATGGGTCATAGTGCACAGAGGGTATACCAAATTACACAGTCTCGAGTCTTTAATTAGACGCCCTTTTTAAACCATTTACACATTCACAACGAAAATATTTCTCTTTTAAGAACCTTTCTCATATCACCATTTATAATATCCAACATTTTATCTCATTTAACTCCACCCATTAAGAAAAATTCTATAACCATTCATTCACAATCATTCCATTTATCCATTCATTTCATTTTTATTAGACATTATTTTTTTCATATTTTATATAATGTGAAATGAATTCTACTCTTTTCATCTCACACATCCATCTCATTTGTGCCCATAATTTTTATTCCACATATAACCCTAGGTGCCTATAATGATTCATGTTTGAAAAATCTTGTTCCATTCTATACATGATACAAATATCATAAAATAATCTCTTCACACAAAATGTTCATCACCCAATGGTGAAATAGAATTCAATTGTAACAACACATATTAAGTACAATAATACCCACCCTAGGTACTTGGATTTTCCCATATGGATTGGTTAGCTACTCCTAAACATGAGATCATCTCCAAAACATGAAACATATTAAAATCCCATATACCATCACCAAATAGTAGGACCACAAAAATGAAAATCTCTAACACAACATTGTAATGTCCCTGAACAGGAATACTATAAACTAGTGCTCCAAGAGGGGTCACCACATGATGTTAAGTAGGACTCCCTACATGCTAGAGACAAATGACTAGAATTTAGGTTCCAATAGGTGATGTGAGGATAATATAGCCTCTTTAATAGATTATTCCATCATAAATAACATAATAAATAAGTAAAATATTATAAAAACACTAGAATATTCACTACTAACCATTTCCCAAAATCGGGTTCAAAAATAATCAAAAGATAAATAACCCATTTCATGCTAACAATGCCAAAAGTGTAGGAAACCAAAAATAAGGAATAATGGAAACATCCACCTAAATAGGCCCTGACTCAATGTTCGGATCCTCATCCATTCTCATCCCAAGTCCAACTCAACTCCCTAGCACAAGACTTTTTCCATTTCCAATCCTATAATAATGAAATATTCTCAGGTACCCAATGAAGGCCCGAGGAGGGTGTGAGTAAAAATCAATAGGCCACCACCAATTGTGTCTACAAAATATCAAGTCAAAACAGATAGTGCATGCAAGTACTAAATAAATGGAATGATAAAAAAATGCAACTTGGTTCCCATTAGTTAACAATATTCACTTTAGAAATTCTCATCTCTTATTCCATTCAATATCCTAAACCCTTTTCATCTTATAATCCATGGGTTAGGCATTTATCATATTCAAAAATTTCCATACATTAACCCATTTCACATAATTTATCATTTTACATGAATTAGCCTATTCATGCATTTAAATTTCAATCTCACAAGTAATTTGACACATTAACCATATTCTATTTAACCCTCTTTACATTGTTCCCAATATACCCTTTTTCCATTATCAATATCTAGACACAACTATCCGTAATCTCTTTTCAAACTCAACTAACATATCAAATGTTCATATTGGGATCTAATTTATCTCAAGTAAACTCCATAGTTAACATTACAATTTTCCATGATCGAGAATATTGTTACACCCCATGGGTGGATCTCAATTGTTCTAGTTAGTCTAAATTCATCCCATAGGGATCATAAGAGGTTCAATTAATCATTTAGATGACTATTTTACCAAATTCATTCAAAGTAATCAAAGGAACAAAAAAATAAAACCATTAACACCATCACAGATGAAAAAACCAACTTCTAGACCAAGAATTATAACTTTTAGACTACCTACACTGTTGGAATCTTAGCCTACACCAATGGTTTTAAATTGTTTGTTTAGGATGGAAAAACAATGGTATACCCTATACCAAGGTTTTTCCAAACCTTTGGGTGTTGAGGAATGGGTATATCCTTATACAAACAGTTATTAAATAACCATTGGTATATGAAACTGGAAATTAGAATATCCCAATGGTTTTTTGAGAATCGTAGGAATATATATTTACCAATTATTTTATAGCATTCTTATATATCAATCCTTTAAACTATACCAACATTTTATAAACAATTGGTATTGAGTTTTAACAATTATTATTATAAAACCATTGTGTATGTATAATTTTCAAATATATAACAATAAGATATAAACCGTTGGTATAGTTTTTAACCAATGGTATGATAAGAGTAGTTAGTATAAATACGAGTTTCAGATCTAAACCAACAGTTTATAAAAAATTTAAATAGAGTAATCCTATTCTAGAAAGTAGTGTATAGAAGCCTCTCCTCAGATATTACGGTGTGTATAGTAGCCCTCCACAATTAGAGTGCATAAAATAGCCTCCCATATTCAATTAAAGTAAAAATATCTTCAGAATAATGATGAATAGGAAACAAACACTCATACCAACAATATAAAATATATATTTGATAAATAAAACACTTGAAAATATAGAATTAAAAAAATTCTCATACATACAATTTACAGAATACGACACAAGAAAAACGAAACTTGAAAATACCCTATAAACATCCTAAAAAAAGTAAAATATAATGATGAACACAACACCTAAAAAATTAACTACTACAACACCATATAAAACACCACTCTCTAAATATATCTAAAATACAGAAAATATATAATACAATGATATGAAAAATGAAAACACTAGAATTCACAACATGCCACTTGAATAAACATATTGTTTTTGAATTTAAATTACTTTATACATGGAAAATGTAGAATTCATGGAAAGTAGAGCATTACTGTGTAAAATGTGATGTGTATATAGAGAGGTGGTTATTCAATGGAGAAGGTTTTGGAGGATAGGTTGTAAGGATATGGAAAGAAAGGGGTAAAGATGAAAGATCATGAAATTGATTTTATGGTGGTGTGGTGATTTATTTGGGAAGAAAGAGATGAAATGACGTATTCCCTTCTTCTCCTACATGTGTGAGTGAATCCTCTTGTGCTAGAGTTTGGTTCACTAATTAATGGAGGGGAGTCGACTTCATTGTTATGATGGTTACTACTACCGAAATTCAGTAATATGGAATGTTCTCAAGATATTTAGGGAAAATGGAAAAAGTGGAGGCCACCAAATATGGGCATGAAATTAAATGTGTATGGAACAAGAATATCCTAGGAGATGAGAGCGGAAAAATATATAGATAAAACATGTTATTATTGGTTCTATTTTTAAGTTCCATCTATAGTCCAGGTAATTCTCTTTGGGTAGAATCAATCTATCCCTCATCCCCACCATCATCAGCCTCATCCTTTTTTTCATCCCTATCCCCTTCCCCATCCCCATACACATACCCATCCACATCCATGGCCTCATTCTCACCCTTTTCCTCCACCTCAGCCTCCGTCTCGGCCTCGACCTTGGTCTCGACATCATCCTCATCCTCATCCTCTTCGTTACCATCATCCTCACCACCATCATCGCTAGGAAAAAAATCTTCTTGACAAACACTAAGACTACTTCCTGGTGCAGTATATAGTGAATGCATCGATGATATATAAGCATCACAGGCTGTATTGTTCTCTAGTGTAAGTGATGGAAAAAAACATTCATTAGTATTATAAATTACTTGTTTTCTCTTTCATCCCATTCTTCCATCTGTGTGACCATTTTTTGGCATTTTACTCACTTACCATAACCTTTTCCGACTCATTGGTACTTAAACTAGTATATGAAGAGGTCCAATACCTCATTAGGACTATACACATCCCAAGTTGGGAGTGTACTCTACCATGTTGCTCATCCACCAAAACCTAATGTAAATGATCATTTGGTGGAAGATTGTTAGGTTCTTGGGCTTCAAGGGCCTCCAATGTAGCCTGTTAGAAATATAAATATATTATTAAGTTACAAAATATATATTACAATTCTAAATCTACAATTTACAACTTACAATATTCTGATGCATTGGTTTGTAAACAACACTTACATATTTTTTCATTATACTTAAGAAAAATAGTTTTCCTTAAGGAACACATCCTTCAATATTCAATATTTGCCTCTAAAATGACATTGAATGTTGAAAAATATAATTTAAAATAGGTTAAAAATGATTAATTTAAAAACTAAAATTATATCAAAACCTTAGAAATCAAATGAATTGTGGAAGAAAAAATATAAATTGCAAGTGCTAAGGAAAAATTGTAAACAACTTTTGTACCCACTTCCTCTCATGATATGACATTGTAGAATTCCCCAATGTGTGGAGTTATTTTTTAGAATCAATGTTTTTTTCCATTTTGTGGATGATTCCTAAGTAAAATTTAGTAATATAAAAATATTATTAATGAATAACATATAAATTTCCCTATAAAGACCTTAAATATGATTAATATATTAAACATGGTGGTCATCCAATGAGTAATCATTTTCCGATTATATTCTTTCAGAATATAATCCAGGATAAGTAAAAACTATGGCACTATTATAACTATAGCACACTAAACAATATACAAATTTTTCTTATAGATTCTACAAATCCCATCTAATTCTATTAAACATGCTGGCCATGTACCCTCATGAATTGAAAAATTAAAATAAAGTTGAAACCAAAATATACATTCATATAAATAAAAAAATAATATTATATTAAATCCAACCATTTTTTACCCATATATGTTCCCAAGAATTATTATTGACTTTTTTTTGAAACTGTTTCTAGGAGAGTGGGCTGACAGGAATGATGTCAATGTATTTGGAAAGTGTCACAAAAAAACTCCGACATTGATATCCTATTTTTTGATCATTTGGTTGTCTTCATTGTAGTCCACCATCAACTTTGTGAAACCATTCCACCCCACATGCATGAATTTACTCCCCCTATGCCTATCAATAGATGTATCTGTTATGAAATAAAAATAAATATTATATTAATACATGTTATAATGATAAAAAATATGGTAAAAAAGTTTTTAGGGTTCTAAAATAGAACCACAACAGTCTGATCAATGGGCATCTCTAGATCTGTAGAAACTGAAGGAACATCACCCTATATATGTGGAGTGAGTCCTAGTGTATTATAAAAAGGCATAGACTATGTCAAACTAGGAGTAGAAGAAGTAATGAAGAGTCTTGGAGACAAATAAGTTGTTGGTAATGAAGATTCCATGGATGACTGGCCAAATGCATGATATGGATGAGGAGTGGGAATCGTCAACGAGTAAAGTAAATATGGGTGAGGAGGATCAAATGTAAAGGTTGGTGACATAAGGGAGGCCAAAATATTTCGTGTTTCCCTAATGCCCCAATGAGATAAGAATGTGTGGAAGATGCTATGTCAGGGGGAGGGGCACGATATAATTAGGTGCACCGATTAGAGCACCTAGCTCTCGTACGACCCACCCTCATACCACATGCCTATGTATTGGGACCACTACTAGTATTCTAATTGAATAAATGGAACTAAAGTGGTGTATCCAACATAAATATTTAAAAAAAATATTTAGATTATATTATATGTTATTGATATATATATATATATATTAGAAATAAAACACTCACACTAAGCACTAATAGTGGAATTCCAATCTCATTCATTTAGAGATTCTTGTATATTTTCCATTTTCATCGCTCCTCCTCAATTGGTTTCCTTTCCTTCATTTGAAAAGAAATATGGAAGTAAGTAGAAAAGGATAAATAATGTGTAACCCAAAAAAATGGTACATGAATTATTTTCCTTAGGTCATTTGGATCATATATTCAATTAGGACATTTAGATATTTTTTGTTAGGTCATTATTTCCATTAGTTTTGATTTTAATATCAATAAGTTTCATATTTCCAATTAAATTACTCTAGTATTTATTCGAATTTAATTGATTCACTTGTGCTTAGTTTTTTAGGTTTGAATGTAGTTCGATTCAATATTAGAAAATGAAACTCAAATAAATTTTAACCAATAAATAATGAAATTTCACATTAAGTTCAAGTCTGATATAAAATATATCAAATCAAAATAAAATATTTTTTATTAGTACCAACCTTACAATCCAAGTCGAGGGAAACCAAAATAACTGAGAACACTGATGTATGATTCCATATATTTCCTCCCACAACATTGTGTTCACAATTAACTCTCACAATTGAGATATTGGAGTCATCATAAGTAGTAATCGGAATAGAGCCAATAGATGTAGGGATAGTGTCAATTCCATCATCGCGATCCTAAAAAATATATCTTGGAATTACTTCAATAATGACCCCAAATTTAGGTTGAAGAAGATCTTTGACACAAAAATAGTTTTCTTCATTGATGCCAATACATATGGTTTATCGGTATCAAGATTGTGATTCATGTCAATAACTAAAAATCCAAAATCTTAAATAATGGTTCCCTACCCCATCATCAAATCAAACCCATGGTATTTCATCATAGTGACTCGACCATTAGAGTAATAATCAAATATTATTATTATTTCAACAACTCCATAATATGCTACATTTTCAAAATGAGTTCCATTACCCGATGAACCTGCATAATAGTATTTTATGGCAGTTAGCATAACACCATCAAGTTTTGTTCTCATTTTCATTTACCATTCAATGATAATAAATATTTACCCGTTAAAAAGAATATATTTATATTCACGAACAACAATATTAAGACCAAAATCCAATGCTCTTATTTCCACAGGGAAAAATTCAACATGAATGCTCGATACTTGAAATATAAATGAATATTAATTTTAATTAAATATTAATTTTATTTATTTATTATAACAATATTTCTTCCATAAATGTTGACCATGCATAAAACTATTTTCTTTGCAATATCTCTCTCTTTCTCAAATATTAAGAACAATGATTTCAACATATCATTACATTATGTTCAATGTAGATAAAAATAGAAATAGTTTAAGAAATATGTAAAATGCGATAAGATATACATGTTAAATTTACTTAATTGATGTATTCATTGAACAAACCATTGATGAAAAACATTTTGGGATGTACCATCTCCCAATTTTCAAAGATTAATTTCATCAATGTATATAATCCGAGAATTCATCCTATATGTGGACGTGTTGGGAGGATGGGTTAAATTTTCTGATAATTTTCTTATCAATTTCTCATTTGTATCTTCACTATTGTAGTATGATCAGAAAAATACATTGAAAAAAAAAATCCATACATTCTTGGTCCAAGTAACGGTTCATGATAGAACCTTCAGGATGATTCCTATTCCTAATACCAGATTTCAATGTGCACACATTTCATTATATTGGATATATCCAATGAAAAGAAACACATTCTCTAAGAAGTATTTCAGTTGAATGATTGAAAATCAGATGCATCATGGATGTGGAAAATGATGGAGTAAATTGTTTCTCTAATTCACACAATATTAGTAGTGTCTCTAACAACATTATTCTCGAGAAATACTTGGAAAATTTATTTTCAAAAATATATCTAAACTACTGGAACAATCGTATATATGAAGCACATAAATATTTAGTCAAAATAAGACTGATTTCTTTTAGAATCATCTCATAGAAAATGACGTGATACTCACCAGTCTTAAAAAATTACAGATTTACCACTTTCCTGTTGACCCATTTTGAAATATTGGATGAATATCCACCAATAACTTTAATAGTATCTAGTACATCCAGAAATTGATTTTTTTTCTATTGGTGTCATCACAAAAGACTCACATGGAACTTTCCATTTATTTTCACTGATACACACATGATAAAATCTTGTACTGATCTCCCAATACACCAAGTCATGCTGAGATCGTAAGTTATCTTTTTTTCTTTCCTTTGACATTATTAGGTATCAAAATCAACATTTCACATATATTCTTTTCAATGTGAATTACATCTAAGAAATGATGTAACAAGTTGGTTAACTAATAAGGTTACTCAAATAAGATACTCCTCCTCTTCCAATTGTAATAGGTAGTATTGGAAACATTAATCCTCATTGTATATTTAATTTGATACTTACCAAATGAAAAACTGAAATATTCAACTCATTAAGAACATCAGTTCCAAACATACACTGAGGTGGATCATCAGTCACCATGGTATTGTCAAATCTTTGATTATTATTTCAATATATATGGTCCATTGGAAATAATAATCTATGTCCCATAAAAATAAAACTACAGTGATATTAAAGTATTTTGTATTGAGTATTCTATATACAAATAAGACATGACATTTTCCCCTTTTTGCTCCATCCAAACATCACTACGTAAGCAGGAAAATCATTGATTATCCACATAAGCACAACAAACATATGAAATACATCTTCTTAACATGCATCATATGTGCACACACCCATGTCCCAAAGATGTTTCAACTCTTTTATTAACGGTTTCATGTATATGTCTATATCATTGTCAGGATCAAAAGGGATAGGTATGAGTATACTCCTGAAAGAGAATGTTTTTTTAATAAAAAACTGGGGGGAAGTTTGTAAAAGTTTTTTAAAACCATCCGTGTGTTTTGTGAAGTAAGCATCTTTGCAATGATATTTAAATCATCACATGAAAGACCAATCCTCAAAATTACACATGTTAGCTGAAATATTAGGATATTGAGCATCAAATATATGCAATGTAAATCCTTCTGTAGGGTTAACAAACTCTTCAATATTATTATTTCTCTCAATATCATTCCATCATATTTCATCAGGCATGAAAAGTTTATGGAGTCTTGGGATGAATTCAAAGTTCCAAATTACTTTCTATGGCACATAGGATGGTGTTCCATCAGATTTCCACTTCCATCAGAAAATTCCACTTTTATAAAATAATTTTTTCCAGTAGTTTCATCCCAGAATAAGATGAAATATTTCAGGAAAGAATGATTTTTTTTAAAATCCATGTTCGTCAACTAAATTTCATGTCAAATAGTGGTTTGATGGAATATCTGCACCACTGGAAGAAAGTCCTATTTGAAGGTATTAATGTAATCAATGGTAATATTAGAAATACCATACTTGATTTTACCATGAAACAATCAATTTAAAAATTCCATCTTTTTCCAATTTGCCACATTGCTGATATACTAGAGTTGTGGAATCATCATTCAAAAAATTTCACCATGTCAAAATCATCATTTTAATTGGAAGCATCATCTGTGATCATATATAAGACTTCTTTATTTGAAATCCTTTCCGTCTCATGATGAGAAATAAACAGAAATTGGTCATATAACAAATTCTCCAATCTGGTACTGTCAATTGGATCATCAAAATTTTGAGATTCCATTTTCTCCCCATTCTGATACCACAAATGGTTGTTTTTCTGAAAACCATATTTGGTTATATGGTATCCAACTTATTGACAGATCATCCAATGTATTCCAACAAAATTATATCACGGTCAGTGTATGTGACAACTATATGAAGCATTGTCAAAAGAAAAATCTAATGCGCTAGGGTTTGTAGACTGTCATTCGCATCAACTGTGGTTGTGATTGGGAGGTCCTTTGTCATCTCGAGTTTTGTCGGCAATGTGGAAATGAGAGTGATTCTGTCTTGCAGCGGTTCATTTATTTTGTCATGTGTTTGGGAGGCTATATTTTCGATGATGTTTTTCATTCCTTGGTTTTATTTGCTTCTGGTTGGTTGCGATATATTGTGTAATGATGTTATTTCGGTGATGATTTGCAGTTTGTGGAATGGTTGAGGTGTATAGAGGGAGAAAGAGTTTTCAAGGCAGTCTTCGGATCTTTTTTTGGTGCTTTTGTTCTTTAATTCTGGCTGTGATCCCACTGTTGTTTGTGTGATTCCCTAGTCTGCTAGGATTTAGCTTTGCGTAATCCATTTAGGGTGATTCGGCTTTGGTATTGGGTGAACCTATATTTTTTCATTGATGTGAAATGCGTGTTTGTTATTTTTTGGAGTACTAGCTTTGGTAGAGGAAATTATGGTTTTAGTGAAGGAGATCTTGAAATATGGTCAATCTTTGTTATTGTGATATGGTTTTTGGAATGGAAGCCCTTGAGGGTTTTGAGAAAGAATTGCATTTTGAATTCTGTAGCAGAAGGGTTCAGGGGTTGCTTCTTTCAGACATTCTACAAGGAAATGCTCCAGAAGTGGATCAAAGTAGGTAGCGTTCACCATGTATGGCTATTCAAATTTGGATGTTTGAGAGGGTATGGCACTGCCATTGGTACCAGGCCCATGAATTTCTACACGAGATAACTTTCTGAGCAGTCATGCAATGGTGGAGGCTTACTAAAATGATTTTGATTCTGGGGAGGGGTATTCCTTAGTAGTCTTGTTCTAGGATTATTTCAACCCTTTTAACCTTTGGGATTTGTTATTTCTCTACGTCTTTGAAGTCTGTGAGGTTTTTCCCCTTTACCCTTAAAAGGGGGTTTATCCAAAAATGAATAAAAATTGAGGCCTTCAGGCCATTCAGACATATAAATACTATAAATATAATAAAATGATATTGAATTGAAATATGGTGGATGTGAAGGAATGTCATTTTATACAGAGTTATCTCTATAGGATTATTATGTGCAAATAGTTTTCATTATGTTTACATTTATATAATTCATTGTATTTCAAAATTATTGATATATTTTTAATAAATGATGTCATTGCATTATTGGTGATCAATGATAATTTTTATAGGGTGTGTCATTTAAAATTTTTCCTTCTTGGTGTCAGGAAATAGAAACATTAAGGTGCTCAAAAAAATGATATAAATTCAGCAAGATGAGTTATTGAAGGATTGACATACTTCACTGTATACACCAATGAGTTATATTTTCCTTAGTCCAATACATTCTAATATTTTCAAGGGAAGATCCATATTAAGATGATAACATCATTATAACTCTATGGTAAAATAATAAGAACTATTCTCCCCTAGTATAAAAAATGATACTTCTTCAAATGCTTCACAAGGTTCAGAAGTGTGTGGTCATATAACAAGCCATATCATGATACAAAAATATCCAATATCTCAAATATTCATGCATCAAATTCTTTATAAAAAATATAAATAGGTTTCTAAGCCATTATATGTATGGAATTAGGCATACAAGATTTTATTATTAACAAAGTAATTATTTTAATGTTCCATTGAGTAAAGTATATCAAGGGTCAATGATGGATTAATTCCACATCTAGTTGGCTGTGTATCCTTGGACATGAATTTGGAAAAGTCATGAATTATTACCAAGTTCCTCACATAGGTCACTTATTCCAAGTGCATCCCATAGGTCACTTCAAGAACATGCCTCACACATGTAACATATTGAACTATTATATGATTTTTTATTGTAGGTAATAGTCGTGTATTGCATATAGTTTATACAATAATATTTTATACAGTTCAATGCATATATTAAAAACAAACCTCATTCAATATTATATGAAATATCAATATAGTATATAATAGAAAAAAGATTACATAATGAATTACTATTTCATATAGTATGGTATCTAAAAACAGTGTTTTGTAGACTCTCATTGAAGATTACCATGATATTGTGTACTGAAAAACAGATTACAATTTCATAATTATTCATCTATGTTGCAGTATAGAAAAAAAATAGTATTCTGCTGCATATTTAAATAAATTACTACTACATGATGAAGAATACATTATGCATATATTACTATTGAAAAATTTATAATTCATATTCTAGCAGTTTACTATTGGATAGTGTAATGGAAAACAGATTATATATTTTATACATAGTGTAATAGAATAACAGATTACATATTGAAATATGTTACAATTTCATAGTGTACAAGCATACTAGATTACATATTTCATAGTCTTTTATGCTTATTTTAACAAATTACATATGCATGGTACAATTGAAAAACACACTACATATTACACAGTGTGAAAAAGTTACATTTTTTTAGGTTATGATGCGTATTCAAACAAATTACTATTAGATGGTATAATAGAAAAACATATTATATATTGTATAATGTATTCATCGATTAGGTACGATAGTTCATGATTCTTAATAAAACATATTACATTTGAAAAATGTAACAAAAAAATAGATAACATACTGCCCAATTAATAAACCTAATACATATTAAACAGTTTATGGTTCATATTGAAATGGATTGTTATATCACATTTTAATAGTAAAAAATGTAGAATACATATGAAAATAATAATGGATTTATATAGATTCAATATATGTATAAAAAATAGATTTAATGTATGTATACAAATGCAGCATGTGCAACAGAATCTGCATCTATGTGTATACAGATGGAGTGTATCTATATAGATGTAATATAATGGATCTGTACAAAATTAGTCAATCTATGAGTATACAAATGTCCTATATGAAATATAATCAGTGAATCTATGTGTATATAGATATATTATATGAAACATAATTAGAACAACTAAACGATTAGATATTGCTGAACAATGGGGAAGTAAACTAAACATGGTATATAAAAATACAAATTAAATGTAGAAAGAATATATAACTCGAACACACCAATTTGAAGTGGAAGAAACCGATTTAAAACCACTATGGATTGGTTTCTGGAAGAGTTTTCGCCTGTTGGGATAGAGTAGAACTACTATTAGGGAAAAAATCAATCGGATTTGGAATGTGGAGGGGCTCTTGGTGTTGTATTTGGGGGAAAGGTATCCCAATGGTTTTTAAAAACCTTTAAGATATATGATCTATACCAATTGTTGATAAAAAAAATTATCATTTCTATTTTTTATAACCCTATACAATGGTTATTCAAAAACATTGGAATAGATAGACCATTACCAACAGGATTGAAAATCTGTTGATAAAACATTGTAATATATACCATGTACAAATGGTTTTAGAGAACCCCTAGGATAGGGGCACTTTTATAGAGAATAATTCCAGTAATTCTACCTATTAATCATATATAAACACATGATTAACCATATCCCTAGATCTAGATTCAACAACAATCTGAATCCCCAACCTAAGATCTATTGGAAAAGTGGGATTTCGGGCTTCAAAATAAGAAGAATGAAACCACAAGCCCTAATCTAGAAAAGAGATGTTGTAGGAGCATAATACTTTCCCCGAGTTTTGATCCATAACCAAAGAAACTCCAAACATCCTAAAAATAAATCAGAGAGATCCTTGGGATGCTTTGAGTGTTTAAGTTCTTCCCTTGGACTATATGAGGAAGAATAAGAAATAAATTCAGTTGAAGAACTTAAAATTGCTAGGTTGAAAAATGTTAAAATACCACTTTTAATTAGGTGCACATTTTGGCTGTACGGTTTTCCAAACCATGTGCCAACCATGAATCTTCCACTATCCCAAAGGGGATGAGTTTCATAGTTACATGTTGTTCCCAACATGGTTAAAAAATGGTGTGCCAAACATGTTGAATTCTTATGTCCAGGCCCATATTGTTTGACCTCCCATCTTGAATGATTTAATAAATTGTGAACACCTTACACTTGGAAATCATGGTTTGAGTGAGAGTTACTACTAATCGTGATCCAACTAATAACCATGCACAAGATGGAAATCTCCCTTCTTTCGTATCCCAATCCCCCGATACGCCCCCAAGAAAACTAATACATCAAAAAAACATTCCATTAACAACAATAAGGATACATAAACCAGAACATACACAAGAATTTACCATGAGAAAATCTAAGATCTTACACCATAGAAGAAATCTTACCTTGATTACTAAAGAGGTATTTGATTTAAAATAATAAATTGAGGCTTTGGCTGCAACCTTTAAAAAAACAACAACAACAAAACGTAGATCTTCTATCAGATCATTCAACAATGAAATAATTTCTCAAATGGTATTTTTTTAATTTATAAAATTAATTATAAATAATAAGTGATGATTGTATGCCCTGTATTTGAAATGCTATTCATTGTATATTTTTTTATTAAATTATTTTGATCCTGATGTTTATCATCAAGTAAATCGTGGATTTATCATTGATTATAACAAAAAGAAAAGTTGTGCCTGACCCATCACATGCATCTATTGTTCCCCAAACCTAAAAGTGGTATCATTGCAGCCACATAATTATTTACAACTATTTAAATATCATTTATTGATTTATGAATTTGTAATTTTGTTTTCAATTTTATTTTAATCATTATTAAACACAAATTTAGAGACCAACTTCTACAACATTTGTCTTTCATAAATAAAATCAAATTGATTAATTTTATGAACGAAATAAATTTGAAGATCTCGTCTGGAGGTAATAAGGAATCTGGCATGATAACATAAGAGTACACACCATGTTTTTACTGGGAAATTCTAGCACATATCTAGCTAGAGTACACACTATATAACCATTTTACGCTGTGTTTAATATTTTATTCACATACAGTTCAAGTATGTTTTTAAATGGCCAACCTAACAGGTGACCGTGTAACTAAGAGACCACACAACGTGTATCCCATTTACAAATCATGTACTCTAACTTTTTTCCATGGCATGGTTCACTAGACAAGTCATTAAGCACGTTTATAGAATAGATGGTAAAAATAGTGCATGTCATGTAGCAGGCCTGTACAATCCATTTAATTTTACCAAATTATATTAATTTTTTTATTATACTATGAAAATCTTATCAAAATTTTATTGTGCGTGTTCATTAAGTTTACAGGAGTCTCTATGCGATGATTTTTAATATATATATATATATTCTTTTAATTAATTTTTGTATAATGTTTGGATATGCATATCATGTATGAGTCATATTTTAGTTATTTGTCTACATACATTGAAGCATAACACATGACTGAAAAATCATTTAGTTATTGTGATCATTATGTTAATAGAACATGTCATGAAAGAATGTGATAAGTCTTGTATAAAACATATCCCAAGAGTAAACAGTATATGAGTATAATACATATTGGGTAGTTCAGTTGAGTACTCACCATTTTTCCTCCATGGAACATTTATGTACACTGTAAATTTTAAATAAATTATTTAATTTTTAAAAAATTATGAGGAAGATAATATGAAGGAAATTTAGATGTAAATTGAGATAAAAGAATTGATTAATTAAAGATTATTATGAATTGATTCGATCTTGATTTATCTTAAATACAAAATATTATAATTAAATTAAAATTTTATTAAATTCATAATTTTTTGCAAGCTTGTGGATGATCGTGAGTGGAGACTAGGAAATATCTTGGGATGGGTTTTATTAAATTTATTATTACATTAAAATTTTGACATGAGTTCCATCTATCCTCTTTTTATGTAAGGGTTAGTGTGCCAATTGTTTCTTCTATGTAAATAATTTTCCATAACTTGTGTGTGAATAAATTAATATGTAATGAATGAATCTTCCAAGTTAGTGGTGAAAGTTCAAGATCGGGGATGATAAGAAACCAATCCAAGAGAGATACATAGGTGTATAGTTGGAAAACTACAACATGAAACACAAATGGTTAAAGGTATTTTTCTCCATAGTCATTAATTAGATTATCTTCCCCTAAATAAACTAACCATATGTTAAAGCATGATGAAACTAATCCTTTTGTTTTCCAAAAACCAAAACGTACATCGTCAAATGTTATTTCTAAAAATGATTTTCAAACTGTTTTAGAATGTTCTTATTAGGAGAAAAAAACTCAAGAATATCATTATAATGATTTTCATAAAGAATATTTTAATCTATTGTTGAATAATATTATTATGAAAACACAAGAAGATAGTTTTTTCTTAAGAATCATCATAGTGATAATATCATTGGTGATGTAGATCAACTGATTAGAACTAAAATTTCTTCAATAAAAGAAATTGAAAATCTACCATTATTATCATTATTCAAACCTAAGAATCCTAATGAGGCTTTAGGTGAAGTGGATTATATTAAATAAATGTAAGATAAACTCAATGAGTTTCAATGGAATAAAGTTTGGACATTGGTTGAACATCAAAATGATACATTTATAATTGGAGAAAAATGGGTGTTTTCGAACAAATGCGATGAATGTTGCATAATGGCTATAAATAAGGCTAAACTTGTTACTTAATGTTACAATCAACAATAGGGAATAAACTTTGTATTATACTATGCACCAATATAAACAATTGAACTTATTAATATACTTCTGGATTTTGTATCATTCTTAAATTTTAATATATTTCAAATGAATGTGAAGTGTTCTTTCCTTAGTTGATATGTTCCTGATAAATTTTATGTATAACAACCCCATAGTTTGAAAAATAAAAAACATATAGAAAATTTTTATAAAGTTACAAATGTTATTCATATAATTAAACATTACGCTAGATCTTGATATGTTATGTCGACTAGATTTTTGTTACAAAACAACTTTTTTAAGGGAGATACAGATCCAAATCATTTTATACAAGAATTTAATAAATGAATTATTATTGTACAAATAAATTTTGATGAATGTATAACCATAATTTTTGTGCCTATATAAGGTTTGGAAAAACTATGTCCCTCATAGGTTCTTAGTTACTTTGCTCCTGACTCTTACAACCCCATTAACATTTCTTTCCAATGTTTTAAAATTATTCTAATCACCAGTTCATGTCTAAATTGAGAGGAAACAATAGAGGATTTTTCAAAAAGAGTAGTCTATAATGAAAGAACCATTCAGAGAAAATGGTATAAAAATATTGATTCAATTATTAAAAGGATCATTATTTTTCAAGTTTGGGAGAAAGTTTGTGTAGAAAAACCCGATAAGGATTTTGATTTACATTTTCCTAAAATTATAAGAGGATATTATGATACAATTTGAGATGTAATTAAAAGAAGAGGGAGAGGAACATGGAGAAGAAAACGAAGTGGGATAAGAAGATGAAAAAGAGTAAGAGGAATTGGAATGGGAAGGATAATATGATGATGAAAGAGAATCAAAGAATTATGAAGAGTCAAAATAAAAGAAAACATCGAACTCATCATCATCTTAAACTCCTCTACCTTCCAAATCAGATCAGGATTCAAACATGGAATAATTAGGGGAATACAAATCATCATCCAAATAAGAAGAAAAGTCATAATAAAAAGATGAAGAATAAGATAAACAATCCCAAATAATGTTTTAGATAAAGTTAAATATGATGTGGAAGTGGGAATTATTAATAAATCATAAAAAGAAATTATTTCTCAGAAAGATGTGGACAAAGTTTAGAAGGATGAAAAACCAGATGTAGATTCTCTAGACCAAATTCTCCTAAAGCATTATCAGGTACCACAATCTATGAACAGATAGTTTCACAGAATTGTTTTGACTATATTTTACAAACTTTGAAATTTTTAAGTGATTCCATTCCATGTCTTCAATACATAGAAGAAAGGTATAAATTGATTCAAAACATTCTAAATGAAAAATCAGAATTAGTGAATTTCTTGACTGAATCAGATGTTAAGAATAAGTAATATTTGAAATCATTCAATGAAAGAAAAAGGATGAAAAGATATTGTACAATCATATGGTTATGCATTCAAAAAAGTGGAAATTGATTTCATGGATCATGATAATTAGTTAATAGTAGTAATGAAATGTTATTTATAAATGAAAAAAAATCCAATTATAATTTATCAATGGGTTTTTATGATAGACAAGTGTTTATAGAAGAGTTTAGTGATACAACTAATGATCATAATGAGGATGTAAATGTTTTGAATGAAATGGTTTATAGTTTAGAGTTTGAAAGCAGTATAACCAGAATGTGTGAAGATGAGCTTTTTTATTTTATGGAGGAATATAAAAAGATCTTCAAGGAAGTTGAAAGGAATACTTAATAAATTTATAAGAAAATAATGATGATGAAAAATAATATGAATATTAAATCATCTGTTGTAGAGGTTTATAAGGATCAGGATGTTTTTATGAAAATGAAGGAAATTTTTAAAAAGTTACGGAATAAAGAATGGAAATTTTTTTAGTAGAAATCATGATGTATATTTTGAAATATTTTTTTAAATGAATTTAGATTTTAGATACATTTTTCATCAAAAACAATTATTTCGGAATGTATTCCATTTAATTTTGGATGTATAATATTACCCTTATTTCATCGTTTTTTAGTTATTTCACATAAAATTGTTTTGTATGTTATCTATTTTTAAAATATTAGGTGATATTCCTTCCCTATTATTTTTTTTCAATAAATAATTTGGAGATATTTATAGAGAGGGAGAAATTTATAAAATGGGGGAATTTTATAATGGGATAATCCATAGAGATATTTTCCTAAAGGTGAGATATTATCCTAAGGGTGTGGGTAGGTGGAACTAAGTTAGTACATTCCATAAGATAATAAAGATGTTATAAACACTATGGATTTTATATATGAGGTATATCTAGGAATATATTAAAATTATAAAGGGATAAATGTTTTTTTCAATGTTATCATTTTTTCAATTTTTGTGTTGTGTTTTGTGCTTTCGAAAAAGAGCAGGGGATTGTTGAGTCAGAAGACTTAGTCCTTACATTTCCATTACTTATCATTGTATATCCCAAAAAAATACTTAAAAAACTATTTACTACCTATATATTTCCCAGGTGTCTCAATATGTTTTCAAAGAAATCGGTACTTTATACCGAATGTACAAATATTTCCAATGAAAAAAATATAAATATATTATTTTTCATTTTAATCAATCAAACTGAAGGTGTGTATGATAAAATGGACTAAATGGTGGTTTGATGAGTGGTTAGAGATGTTACTTACTGAAAAATGTCAAGAATTTCATACTTACCTGGGTACCAATTTATCAAACTAACCCTTATTCACTATCATATTGAAAATCAAAAATGATGTACGTTGGAATATTCGATGTTTATAATTTTTTTGATTAGAATTATATATATCATAAGGAATAAAAAATCTAATTGTAATGGTTCTAATCTATATGAAGTTGGACTATCAATGTAAAAGTCATCCACAACTAGCAAGAGGAAGATCTAGATCATTATGAGCTCTAAAGTGGAAACTCTCTAAGGCTGTTGAAATGAACTCTGAAATATTGTGATTGGAATATAACCTACAAATAAGAGGTCATTTGAATATTTGGGAGTTGATTCAACTCAAAAAATAATTAATTTAGAGATTTCTATACATAAGCACCTCATTCATATTATTTATAATGCTTTAGAGATCTGAAGTTCTTTGGAATCCTTACAAGGCTTATAATTCCATAAGAAATATTTTCCTTTGTAATCACATGTCCAATCGTGGTACTAATCTAGGGAATATATGGATTGGAATGTGGTGAATTCAAACCATCGGATTGAGGGCTTATAGGGATAGGAATTCATACTTGGATCATCATATCGGAGGATTTCTTCATCAAGAAAGACATAGTTCATTCTGATCATCATATCAAGGGCTTCCTGGGTATTTGATGACCGAGCTGATTGTGTTCCATCAGATCGAGGGATTTACTATTAAGAAATAAATGGCATTATATATGTTCTAAAAACATTGGATATCTTTAGTTAAGATTTATGACCACCTTAAATCTTAAGATTAAAGGGTAAATTCTTTTATAATCTTGTAATTCATTCTTACTATTATATGATTTTGTAATTCTTGTTTATAAAAGATCTATATTTTTCTGTGTATATGTATTAAAAATTTATTTTTTATAATTATATTTCTATAAAATTATTTTATCATTGTGTTTGTGATAATTATCAACATAGATTTAGTCAAATGGTATCTATATTTTATTGTATTACTATATTCATCATATGATCAATGAGTATAATAAATTTTACTCAAGTGGTTTTTGTTTTTTATAAGTTTATTTTTTGAACTATAATTCACCCCTGTAACACCCCAAAATGATAAAGGGTTAAATGAATAATTGTTATGACTCGTGTTAACAAAGTGCACCTTCCTTTTCGGGAGCCTGTTTGATTAGAACCCCACAGTTAAGAGTGCTTGGTCTGGAGTAGTGATCATGATGGGTGACCTTCTAGGAAGTTTCCCAGGGTGTGTATGAATGAGGACAAAGCACACGGGAAAAGAAATGTGTTGGCATGTGGGGACAATCATTAGTCAGACGACTCGTTCAGACTCGTGGGTGGCCCCTAGGGTTGGGACCACGTGTCTGTGGGGAAACTGGTGGGGCATGACCCGACAACCATGTTACAGTGGGGTGTCTTTGTTGTCACTGGGACCTAGTTGTTACATTTGGTATCAGAGGTGGTACCCAAGATTAAGTGCAGTGCACTACCTAGGTTGAGATTTAGGGCCCACAATGAGGATGTTGTGCTCTTGGGGGGGGGTGAATGTAACGCCCCAGAATGATATAGGGTTAAATGAATAAATGACATGACTCATGCCAACAAGGTGCACCTTCCTTTTCAGGAGCCTGTCTGATTAGAACTCCACAGTTAAGCATGCTTGGCCTAGAGTAGTGATCATGATGGGTGACCGTCTGGGAAGTTACCCAGGGTGTGTGTGAGTGAGGACAAATTACACTGAAAAGGACATGTGTTAGCATGTGGGGATACCCATTAGTCAGATGACTCGTTCGGGCATGTGGGTGGCCCCTAGGGTGAGAACCACGTGCCTGTGGGGAAACTGGTAGTACTTGGAAGGTCAGGACCCACCCAACGGCCATGTTAAGGTGAGGTGTCTATGCTGTAACTGGGACCCAGTTGTTACATTTGGTATCAGAGGTCGTACCAAGCCTTAAGGTGGGGTGTCTGTGCTATCACTGGGACCCGATTGTCACAACACCCCTCTTGTATTCATCAAATACAATTTCTATCCAAATTTTTTGGGCCTGTTTAAGGATATCTCTAGCAAATTAGTGGTTCCATACCAAATTAAAAAGTGTAGGGTGAATAAGTGAATGATATGACTCAGGTCAACAAGGTGCACCTCTCGATTCGGGAGCCTGTCTGATTAGAACTCCCTAATTAAGCATTCATGGCCTAGGGTGAGAACCACGTGTCTGTGGGGAAACTGGTAGTTCCTAAGACGTCAGGACCCTCCCAACGACCATGTTAAGGTGAGGCTTCTATGCTGTCACTGGGACCCAGTTGTTACATTTGGTATCAGAGGTCGTACCCATCCTTAAGGCAGGGTGTCTGTGCTATCACTGGGACCCGGTTGTCACAACACCCCTCTTGTATTCATCAAATAATATTTCTATCCTAATTTTTGGGGTCTGTTTAAGTATATCTCTAGAATATTAGTGGTTCCATACCAAATTAAATAGTGTAGGGTGAATAAGTGAATGATATGACTTAGGTCAACAAGGTGCACCTTCCTATTCGGGATCCTGTCTGATTAGAACTCCCCAATTAAGCATGCTTGGCCTGGAGTAGTGATCATGATGGGGGGCCATCTCGGAAGTTACCCAGGGTGTGTGTGGGTGAGGACAAAGAACACTGGAAAGTACATGTGTTGGCATGTGGGGACAATCATCAGTTAGACGACTCGTTCAGGCATGTGGGTGGACCTTAGGGTGAGGAGCACGTGTCTATGGGGAAAATTTTTGTACCTGGCAGGCCAGGACCCACCCGACGACCATGTTAAGGCCAGGTGTCTATGCTGCCACTAGGAACCAGTTGTTATATTTGGTATCAGAGGTGGTACCCAGCCTTATGGTGGGGTGTATATGCTATCACCGGGACCCGGTTGTAAAAACCCCCCTCTTGTATCCATAAAATACTATTTCTATCCATATTTTTTGGTCTGTTTAAGGATCTCTCAAGAATATTAGTGGTTCCATACCAATGAAAAAAATGTAGGGTGAATAAGTGAATGATATGACTCAGGTCAACAAGGTACACCTTCCTTTTCCGGAGTCTGTCTGATTAGAACTCCATAGTTAAGCGTGATTGGCTTGGAGTAGTGATCATGATGGGTGACCTTCAGGGAAGTTTCCCAGGGTGTGTATGAGTGAGGGTAAAGCACACTAGAAAAAACATGTGTTGGCCTATGGGGACAGTCATGAGTCAGACGACCCGTTCGGACACGTGAGTGACCCCTAGGGTGGGGACCACGTGTCTCTGGGGTAATTGGAAGTACCTAGTAGTCCAGGACCCACCCGATGGCCAAGATAAGGTGTGGTGTCTATGCTGTCCCTGGGACACAGTTGTCACATTTGTTATCAGAGGTGGTTCCCAGCCTTTAGGCGGGGTGTCTGTGGTGTCACCGGGAACCTATTTTCATAACTACCCTCTTGTATCCATCAAATACTATTTCTATCCAATTTTTTTGGTCTGTTTAAGAATCTCTCATGTATATTAGTGGTTCCATACCAAAGAAAACGTTTTAGTTTGAATAAGTGAATTATATTGAACTTTTTCATTGAATTAGGTGATTTAAAAAAATATTAAATAATGATATATTTCACTAGAATTAAACATTTTGAACATTTACATTTCTCAAATTCATTTTGTGTGAATATACACATTGATTATATTCTTTTTTTCATTCATAAATAATGAGAAGAAATATTAATAAGTGATTAGAATAGTGAAGAACCGACCCACAGACAATCCTTGGGAAATGATCTTTTTCATCAGTATAATTCATACCATGATTTTAATAAAAATATTTGTCTGAATATGGTCTAGAAAAACGGCATGATCACCCCTTTTATTTGATTTTTCAATTTTTTCCAAATTCAAGGGATTTCACTACATTTTAACATACTGATCATTTTTATATTAGATCACTGTGTTAATGGTTCATGTATATTTTCAATGACTAAAATAAAACTTTCTAGTTATTTCATGACAATTCAAACTTGTTTGGTTAGTTTTAACCTCTAAAAGAATTATATTTCTATTATTATAAAAAATATAATAACGTCAAACAATAACTTAAGTGTAACGCCTCGACCCTAGTTACCCAGATTTGGTGCATCATTACATAACGTTGGAATGATCACAAAAGATCAAGTCTCAAAAGACCAGTTAGTTTAGTAGCCTTTGAAACACTAGATACATTCATAAGTCTTACATTACATCATAAATTAAAAAACTACAAAAACATATTGTCTCCATAGACCACACTCATATCCCCTCATACTATCCCTACAGGTTATTAACAAAATAATTCTTCACATCCTGGGAAAAATAAAACATAGAAAGGGGTGAGATCAAATGCCCAGTAAGGATAACAATATAGTGGAAACTTTCATAAATAAGTATAAACATTTAAAGAAATGTATAATTAAAACAAAAGCCTTTTTAAACTTGAACTTCAGAATAACATGGAAAATAGGAAATTAAATAATTCCATTTACTTATTCACATGGATATTCAACTACTCGAATAATCAAATGCAATATCAATAACCACTTTTATAATGATGGAATGCATAATGCCAGAATATCATAACCACATAGTCAAGGCCTTGTTCCAAGAATACAAATAAAATTTTGTCAAGGCCTTGTGCCAAGACACTAGTTTGTCTCATGAGACCAACTAGTGCATCGAGGATCTATAGCAGGCTCCACCCGTTACATACTAAGTCCAATGTATTCCTCATATGAATAGGTTTAAACATAACATAAACATTCGTATTAAAACTAGCATACGAAATGTCAGTACTTTCTCCATAAATCATGAATGGTATAAAAATAGCACATCCATAGTCAAACATATCACAAAACCTTCAATACAATATGGAAGTTTTGTAACATAATAAATAAACATCAAATAAATAGAAAATCCATCAAAGGATGTTGACATAGATGAAATCAAAACTATTTGAGAGAAATATCTCTTTTTTGAAATCATTTAAAAGTCATATAATTATAAAAGGAAACATATACTTTGAAAATATTATTATAAACTAGTAAGGGAATAATTAATGATTTTATAACAGTGGAAAATAGCTGCACCCACTGTGTAAGTTAAAAAATACATTCTTACCTTAATTTTGTCGAAAAGGTTAAAAATGACCTTGTTTGGAAAATAACGAAAAGATTCCTTTATAAACATCTTATAAAAAGTCAAAAAATGGTATAAATGACTTTAACCCCTAGTCTATAAAATATTATGAATGTTTTGAAATACATTTTTAAGAAACATGGATATGGAGGATAAAGAGGTCCTAGTAGATAATTACGTATAAACAACCTCGGATAATGAAGAGATTGTGAAATAAATCCTTAACTTTTACTTTTCCTTGGTTGATGGTAGGTTTACCTACTTTATAATAGTTAAATAATTGTTATTAAATTATACATGAATCATATACATAAATATGATATCATAAATGATCTTTTAATATTGTAATGTTAATAATATTTTAGTATTATCGTCATTTTGGGTGTTCACTAACTCGTTTTCTTTTATATGTTATGTTACATAAGCTGTGTTTGTTATCCATAGGTTGTATCTTATTCATATACAGAATGATATCAATCCCTTAAACATTATTTTTAATCATCAAATGAAAATTAGTCTTGAATCATTATAATGGGGAATGAATCTTATCTCATTTGTGCAGATGGTAGTCCGTACGTACGGACGAGCAAAATATCATTTTTTTATATTAAAATAATATATATTTGGATGGTGTATCATATATACAGAATAATTATCATGTTATATTTATTATTTACATGAATTAAACATCATTATTATACACATTTAAATAATAATGTATTGAATAACAATTACACCACGACGTGGAGACGGTAAGCTGTACGTACACACGTATGGTGACATGTCATTCAAAGGATTGATAGAATAATGAATTTGGTTGAACCATATTTATAATAGAATCATTGTATATATAAGATACTAGAGTTATTATTTTATAATGTAAACAACAAAGAAAGAAGAAGTGGAAGAAGAATATAACTTGAAAGAGGGTGGTGAGATTATTACCTCTTCTTCGGGATCTTACTTTTGATTTGATCAAAAGGGCTCCTTAAGTTGGCTTTCTGACTAAAGGAAGGCCTCCAGGATGAAGTTAGGGAAGTTTAGAGGATATTTGGGTAGGGTTTGGCCGAGCCAAAAGGATTAGATGGTATGAATTAGAGAGATGGGAGAGTACTCTTTTATAAGAGGGGTGAGGGGCACCTGAGGAAAAACTTAAAATATTATTTTATAATAAATTCATATTAAGTTTATAATGGATCCAAACTGATTTATTTCGAGTCTAAGGTGGGTATGGGTGTAAATCCACTCATCCAATAGGTTTTATACTGGTTTGGGTCACTATATTAACCTTATCTTTTAGATTTAACTCTTAGTTAATTAATTTGACATTTACCATGTCTCTTTGTATTTTTATATTATTAGGTTAATAAACTTACAATAAGTTTCCATGAAAAACCCAAGTGGTTCATTATTAATATATATATCCTTATCTAAGTAATATGGTCGAACCTTATATTTTTAGGAACATAATATCAATTAATAATATAATATTTGTTTTAAATACCGCTTTATGTCAATTTTGACACTATTTAATAATTGATTTTTTTAAAGTTCTAACAACTTTATTAATTCGAAATAACTTCATTTAATCAATACTAAAATGTAATATTAACATAGAAAATTAGTTTAATATATAAAAAGTCTCAAATTACATATATTTAGATATTTATAATATCAATTATTTTAATATTTCATTAATTTTGTAATTACTGCATCACCATTGTGTAATAAATAAATTAAATTATTTAATGTATAAAATTTATAAATAAAATACCATTATTTATTAAATCTTTTTATATTTCTACTGAATATTTATAATTGAATTAATATTTTGTATAACACTATATTAAAAATGTCTTAGTTATTAAACATTGATTTTAACTCTTTTAACTCTTCATTGAATTAAATAATAATAAATGTCGTAATCTAATCTAAGTGGACCAAAGAGGTTCATATTTTATTCCTAAGGTTTTTTTTGGTCGAATTATACATATCCAATAGAATTAGGACATGTTTTAGGGTAATAATAATATCAGTTTTACCCTTAATTACCCTATTTACTTTTAACCATGGTAAATAAAAGTAAAAAAGTTACTATTCACCAAAAATTACTTTTATCTTACTGAACCACAGTTTTCTCCTCGTTATTAACTGTGTCTCTTGGATTTTCTAAATTTCACTTATATAAGTTGTAAAATTAAGTTTTATGTGAATTTGCAAATTCTCCTAGTAGATGGGTAAAAGACGGTGAAAAGTTCAATAAAATTTATATATATATAAAATTATTATAAATAGACTCCAATGAATGACATTGAAATTATATAGGTATTATGTATCTATTTTGACCTAAAATAAATTTTAAAAATAAATAAATAAATATTTAAATAAAAATTCGGTTTTAAACTATAACTATGTGCTTTTCACTATTCATCAAAAATTGAAAGTTTTCAAAAAAATACCAAAAATTCACCCTAAGTTAATTTTGATATTCTGAACCAAAAAATGAAGTCCATTTAGAAATATAAAATTAATAAAATTTTAAAAATTGGGTTGTACAATTCCTAACGGCTAGTTAGACTGGTTGTGGTGTGTGTTAGAACTCGAAGTTGTGTACAACACATGCTACTATATTATTCAAAGAGAAGCGTATCGTGGAAGCTTGGGGTGTTACATTAAGCCATACTTATCAATCTGAGCACTATATTTATGTTTGGTTTATTCCAAAAGATCAAAAAAAATTCAAGGAACATTATCCTCACTTTTCATGTCAATTCGAATTCATTTCCTCATTTTTGATCCCCTAATGAGAGATTTATCATTATAGTAAAACTATAAAATGTTACATGTTGTTTTACATCATATGGAGTGACACACGATTCTGATGGATGTGGAATTTATTCATATATATAAAAAAGACTGTGTGATAATTATCCCATGATTTCTTGAAAATAAAAGTGTTTTCTCTTGGCATTATTCCATTTTGTGTGATTTTTCACTTAACTCAAAATTCAGGGGGAAACACCACTTTTGATCATAATAAGAAATTCGAGAATCCCATCATTGTGTTAATGAATAATATATATTATAAATGATATAAAGATCATTTTTCTAGGATTTCAAGTTAATAATATATTGTTTGGTTGGTTTTGACCCATAACCATTTGATATTAACATTATTACAAAAATATTTATAATGTCAAATTATACCAAAAGTTGAACTGAAAAATCTAGGCATTAGATTGATTCTTGGTTGATTCCTAAGGACTAAAAATTATTCAAGTAATATTCATCTTTATTTCACAACAATCCAATGTTGGTTTCTCATTTTTACCCCCCACTACTCAACAAGAGATATTTCATTTTAATAAAATAATGTAATGTTACCCATTATTTTCCATCATATATAGAGACACCAGAATTTGATGGATTATAAATTGATTCCAACTAATGATAAATTTCTTGGTGATCAATCTCCGATAATTTACTTGGTATTAAACCACTTTATATTATTTTTCACCTAACTCCAAATTCGAGAGACAAACATGACATTCATTCATACTGAGAAATTCTTGTATCATATTGATGTTAAAATTATTCCTATAGATTATAAAGGCCTTAATATCACTTTACAATGATTTCATGTCAATCAAAGATCATTTGGTTACTTTTAATCCCAAAACACTTACCTTGATCCATACTTATCAATCTAGGCCTCAGATTGACATGCTGGTGAGTCCATCATATCTCAAATGTTTTGAGGAATTTCCACTATGATCTTCACATAAATATGATGTTGTTTTCTCATTTCTCACCCCAAGGATGGAAGATATATCTTTTTAATAATACTATACAATGTTACATGTTTTTTCTGCCATATTAAGTCACACTATCATTTGATTCATACGACATTGACACTTACAAATCAAAAATGACTTAGTGATTTTCATCCATCGATTTCATGTTAATCGAAGTATGTTTTAATTGTATTAACCCCATTTATGTTATTTTTCACCTAACTCCAAATCGGAGGGAAAACACCGCTTTTGATCATAGTGACCCATTAGGATATATGATTTTTGTGTTGATGATTCTTATATATATTAAATTAATTAAAGACCATTTTATTAAAATTTCATGTAAATAGTAGATCATCATTCTATTATAATTTCACACTAATCTATGTTTCCTTCCTAACTTTTGAATCCTAAACCAGTAAAATGTCATTTTAAGAAAAAACAAATGTAAAAAATTACCTTAAATTGCAGAAACTATTTTGAGCATACAATTGAGACGATTTTGAAATTTAATGATAAAAATCACATAATGGATATTTTCTTATATTTTATCATCAATATAAAAGTATTTAGTTGGTTTTGAATCACCAAAAGGTAAAATTTTATTTTAATGAAAATGAAAATTTGATTTGTGACATTATTAATAAAAAATAAAACAAGACATTAAATTTTAATGGGAAACCAAAAATATAAAATGAAACACACTTCTTGGATCGGATGCATATTATGGGACCATGGATTATACATATGTCTGTCATAGTAGGGGCCTAAAAAATTAAAAAATATTAGTTTATTTAAAAATGTGTGTAATAAAAATAAGAAAAAAATCTAGTATAAACCGACATCATAGGATCCACAGTTTCATCACCCTATAAGACATATTCCCATATTGATCAAACCTCAGTATGTAGTAGTTTATATTCGATATCTATATTATGCATCTAGCTTCTAAATATGCCACTTGTTGTGTCATTATATAAATAACAGGAGCTACAAACTTTTCGTAAGAAACTATAGAACGGGGAATCTCAATTCTATAGGTCATGTAATATCCATGAGTATCACAATCAATGATGCAATGAAATATCTCATCCCTCTCTATGGAAAGTTATTGGTGGTCATCTAGTAGATATGTTAAATCATCCTAAAGTAGATATTGTGTTATATATATATGTAAGTATTTTCAATTACTAAAATAACTTTCTATGAGATTTGTAACCTTGGGATCATTTCAATCTTGAGTTATCATTCCTGATGATATTCTATCAGTCAGTGTTATTTTTTACTGTATATATAAACCAATAAGATATAAATATAGAATAAAAACACCTATTAAATAATAAATAATAAATATAAATAATAAATACATTATGCAAAATCTTGGACACCTGATGTGTCCTAAGCTTGTGAGGTATTCCCAATATGACATGATTCTCAGATGGATGCACCACCATAACATACATTCAATTAATTGAAATTTGAAAATAATAAAATGTAAAACATTATTTGAAATAAATAAACAATAAATGACCAGGCTCATTGTTGTGGCATCAGTATACAAATATGTATCAATGTAATGATATAGATATGGGAGAACACCGTTCAAGACTCTATCTAGAATGTCTAGGGCACCCACATTTGGTACCCAGTGCTCTATCTTGAGTATACCATTAAAATATTTCCACAATCTTAAACATTTTTACATACACAATGGCTGAAACTCAATGGGGATTACTCTCAGATTATACTATTTAAGAAAAAAATTATCATAAATTGAAGTGTTTTATAACAATATATATGAAACTGAATTGAATATTATACTTGAACAACCCTCCATAGTCGTTCTAATGTGTGGTAAGTGAATAAATTCCAGTCATGTGTATTCAATTCAAATCTATGTGGGTCGTTCATGATATGACCCAACTAGTGAATAAATTAAGGGGGACCCTACCCCATGTAATGGTATGTCTCATAAAATGTTATATTAAGGGCCTTTCCATGATGAAATCCCACAACCAAGGCCTCTCCTATTAGAAGAATAAATGGTTGAGTCAAATCCTATTGAAAATAAATTCATAAATAGTTTTAAATTTGTTCATATATATTTTTAACTCTTAATTGAAAATATAAAAACACATTTACATTCATAAATACCATGACCCAGATAAGTAGTTTAATATCAAGAATAATGTTGATATGGTTTGAGTTCTGTTAACATGTCCACAGTCATATAAATAATTAATATTTGAATTCACATAGAATACGTATTAAATAAAGATACAATAAATACATAAAAAACAATTAAATGGTTTATAAAGAGTTAAATAGTTAAAAAAAGATTTAAAACTAAAGAACATCTAAATCATCATACCTTTCACTAAACATGAAAATTGATGATTTCCTCTTCAACGGTCTCTCAAAACTATTGAATGTCATATTCACATTGATCTATACTTTTTTTATATTTCTACTATAAAAATAGTTTATAGTCTTGGGTCCATCTCCTTCAGTTAATAACACTCTCCACCTTGATATTTTCAAATAAACATTCCAATTTTGATTAAACAGAGTGGTGGTGAAGATAATGTGTTCTACCTATGATGCCAAAATGAAAAATATGTTACTAACTCATTCATATATATATAACATATTGTAAAAGTTCACCAATCTAAACAAAAAATGATCAACATTAGTTCCACATTCAAGATCAGCCCAATTACACTTTAACAATATTTATTTAAATAAGTGTGAATATACAAAATGAATGATGTTTTTCTATTGACCACAATAATAACCAAAATCGATAGATGGATAACCAATGTCATGATTTTGTGTTTCTTGTTTGTCATCAACATATTTACTTTGAATCTGAAATTCATTATCATCTAATTCATTGTAATGATGTGTCATTATAGATAGGCCATTAGATATGTGGGTTAATTCATTAGTCGGTGTAGGGTCACCTAAAACATACAAGTTATGTAACTATATATTTCATAGAATTCAGTAAGTAATTATGGAGAAATAAATTAGTACTATACCTAAATAATAATAAAAATTAATTTATACATAAAAAATCTTTGAACCAATCATGGAATGATGTATAATATGACTATTGAATATAATAATCAATAGAACATGGAATGTCTTGTTTTATTTTATTAACGTGTTATTTTAAATGATAATTCCTTGTTTTAGTGATCTACTTATATATGAAAATAAAACACATAAATGTTGAATTTTTAAATATATTAAAAAAATAATACAAAAATGATGAAACTAATGGAGTATTTCACAATATGTATCGATGAGATTGTACCACTTTTATGTTGTCCATACGAAATATAGTTCAATATCTATCTATCTTATCCTGAATTTGAGAGGGATTATCAAATTTTTTTCAACATCTATAAGATGATATGCATGAAATGAAGTAAAAAAATACATCAAATAACCACTCTCTATTGATACCTATAGGTGACATATATTTAAGATACATCATTTTAATGTATTCAAATACCTCTATATAGGATAGATTTATCTGAATTGTAGAATACTAGTGTAAATTACTTTGATGGTTAATTATACCATCAAATGAAGCATAACATTGAAAAATGCGAGTGGAAATGGTTTCTCCAAGGGAAAAATATTATATAAAATCCTATCCTATAATATTTTTATATCACTCAATCATTGATTTTTTAAACAACGATTTAAACAACGATTTCTAAAAAATCACTCATATCTATCAATTTTTGAATAACATTGGGCAATAAATAGTCAAAAATTATGATTGGAATCAACTGTTGAAGTATTATGCGATTGTCATGGATTTTCAACCCTTGCTATAGGAGTATCCATCAGGAACCATGAGCATCTCCAATGTGGGTAGAAATATCATTTTTACTCATCATATACTGCGAATTAGGCATGTATTCCCAATCACCCTCACCCAAATACAAATTCAATTGTTTCCTTCAACCCATTTCTTCTAAATCACGTCATGCGTTGAATTTGTCCTTCTATTTTAAACCAAAACCCAAAATGGTCCCTAATATATTATCACAAAAAATTTAATGTTAATGAAATCACGGTTATTATATAATATGTTAATTTTATAGTAAGGGATATTAAGAAATTATTTTCCTCCTTCAAATTGTGGTTGTGTTTTATACCCATACCATGAATAGAGGGTAATGTAATAGCCAAAAAACCTCAAATTCCTACACCATGGGAATATTTTCATTCTTAATATCTGATAATACTTCAACTCATATCATGATATTTGGTTCTTGGTTGAATTCTCTAGAACCATCAAATTCTAATACTGGGTTTTTAAACATGGTCTAAGGGGGAATAATGTTGGAACCACTTTGTGTATAGGTTTGTATTTGTTGTCAATAGTTGTCAATGTAATATCAAAATGAAAGAGATCGAGAAGTAGTCCAATAAAATGGAGGAATGGAAGATCACGATGACGGTTCATGAAGTACTCCGATGAAGTAGAGGAGTAGTGATTCAGACGATTGTTGTGATGATTGTAAGTTCAAAGAACATGTGTCAAAGGTGATACATTGTTTACAACAATGAAGAATGTGAGGAGTAATCCATCCAAGGATTATTAAAGCAGGATGGTGTTTTTGGATGAAGACCATGCAATTCCTCCTTATTGCATGAGAACAATGGGTTTTGATGAAGACCATACAATTGGGTTTTGATGAAGACCATGCAATTACTCATGATTGCGTGAGAACCATGCTAGAGACTTCTTGACGGATTGAATCACATGGTTTGCATGAAGATGATCACGACAATTGATGAAGGAGGCAATGTGCCAATGAGTTGACTTAGGAAATGGCCATTCACATCACATTGTAATAGAAGATTATGGTACTAAACCTGTTCCTTCAATGAATACATATCACAATAGTGGAGTTTTTGATAAAAACAAAAGAGTTGCTGAAGGATATAGATCACCAAGAAGATGTGTTGTTGAGGTGATCGTGCTTGTCGACAAAGCAAACAAACGACATACAAATTTGTTGACAAAGGAGATTCCATGGTGACATGTCGAGTTCAAGAGTTGTGGTCAACGATCTATGTTTGATTCAAGAACATCGACAGAGGAATGGATGATCTGGAGGAGGTAGAAAAAGAGCAGATACAAGGTGGCGCCGTTTTCCAGTGTTTGCCAAATTTCAGGGCCTCAAAATCAACAAATGAATAAAGACTGATTTTGGAAAAGGGACTTGCGCGCCATACTCTTGGAGGATAGGAAACTTGGGTGCCATATGTTTTTGAAGATCAGAGCATCAAAATATGGCAAAGGGATAAGGGTCGCGCAAGTTTTGGTGAGGTCGTGCAAGTGAATTATGTGCCGGGAAGAGACTTGTGCGCCGACGCCTTGAATGCATTATAACTTGCGCGCCTATGGTTTTTCGAGATCAGAAGATTCAAATTTGGCAAAGGAAGATGTTCGCGCAAGTTTGGATGTTGATCGCGCAGGTGCCTAGCAGGGGCCGAGACTTGCGCGCCGATGGATGACTTGCGCGCCGCCACGCAGGGGGTCCAGTTTGCCTGTAAATACTGGACCACCCCTCCTCATTTCTCACGGAGCTCAAGACTTTGAGATTGTTCGAGCTCTCGTCGCGCAGGTGATTGAACCGCGCAAGTGGTAGTTGGGTCGTGCAAGTAGAGGTTACGCGCCGACTGATGGTTGAGCGCCCCTGGTGATTTGGGCAAGGAAGGAAGTGAGTCGCGCAGGTTTGAAGTTCAAGAAGGTAGAGTCGCGTAGGTGCTTTGGAGACACTTGCGCGCCAGGTTATACTTGCGCGCCTAAGACTTGCGCGCCAGATGGAGACTTGCACGCCTGGCTTGAAAAGGAGATCCAAATATTGTTGAAGCACGCCCGCCTTTCTGGAGATGCACAAGAGCTATTGATTGCCTGGTACTTTCGGTGAAAAGCGAGATTGGAGAAGAAATCTAAATGATACATGCATGATCTCATGCATACATGGTGAATTGATTCTGATGAATGCCGAGTATGCTAAACATCTTCTATTGAGCAATCACATCAGTGGTTGTGATTCAGGCAAACGAAGACAAGGGGATCTAGTGCATTCATTCATTGCACTAAATAAGAAGGATTGAACTAAAAGGATCATCAAATCTGAACCTTGATGCAAGCAATGTCTCATGCTGAATAGAAGACGAAGAATGTCAATGCACACCTATTGAAGAGACCTTCACGTCTATAAACTGAGTGAGACTTCACCAACGGTAGTGAGCCAGGGGGAGTCACCGGGAGTGACCCGAGGGATGCAGTGAGCTATCCCTGAACAATTGTAAAGGCAGTGAGCCTGGGACAGAGTGTCTGTAACCGAACATTTGTATCCGCAGCTAGTGAAGCATAGTGGATTTAGGTACGACCGGCAACCTGTCGGCGTATACTCCGTGGATGTAGCCCTTAGTGGTGAACCAAGTAAAAATAGCTGTGTCATCTGTCTCTGCATGTGAATGTTTAATTGCTGATCATATCCATCATACAGGTTTAAGTAGTTCCTACCAACGTGGGAACAAGATCCACAACTTAAAGAAGAAAAAGTTGCCACCCTGATTCACCCCTCCCCTCTCAGGGTGTCCCGGGGTCCAACAAGCGGTATCAGAGGGAAAGGTTAACGTATGTTGGATATTCTCCTGTAATTCTATTGAGAAGAGGATTTGAGTTTCTTTCCTAGAGTCAACAATGAAGAGCAGTCTTGATAATGACGCAGTAATTTCTGAGAAGAAATCTTTATCCACCAAGACTTTGACAAATAGGAAAAAGAAATAGAAGATGATGATGAAGAAGTCCCCCACATCCAAAGAAGTTGTTGTGTCTTGTTCTCCATACCATTCCAATAATGAAGAAACATTAGGCTTGGAAAGTATCAAGAAGGTGGCTCAGAACTCATCCAGAGGAAATGATGATACCCCTAATTCAAGCTTTCAAGAAAAACTCAAAACATATCTGCATGATATTCCAGAAGAAAGGGCTGTTATTATCTGTAGCCTATTTCAATCTATGCAGGTTGAGATCACTAGACTTTAAAGGGAAGCGGACAATATGGAAAAGGGGCTGGAAGGAAAAATTATCGAAAGTATGAAGCTCAACAATTGGGTGAAAGCCCTTGAAGAAAAATGTGAAGTCCGCAATACTCTGGAAGAACGGATCCATGCACTTGAAGATGAGCTGAAGAAGAACAATGAAGTCAAGAATTTTTTTCTAGAAGAAACATCCATTAAATTAAGGGAACTTGACTCTTTGTTACAAAACATAGTTAAGATGCATGAAGATGAGGTTGAAAGGTTGAAGAAGAATTGTGAAGAGAAGATGATCACGATTGAAGATCAGAAGATCATCCTCAATATTGTGGGTCAAAAATTGGATGCTCAATTGACCAAGATTGAGAACACAGATATTTAGACTTCACAAAAGAATCAAATGAGTGATGCTTGCACTCAATGTTCGTTGGAGGATTCTAAAGCTGAAATGCCTCCAACATGTGACAAGAAGATTATGACATCTCTTGATTATCCACATCAAGAATCAGTTGCTGCCGGTACTCAATGCTCAATGGAGGATTCTATTTTCAAAAGACCTCCAACATGTGATAAGAAGATCATGACTTCACTCATTGATCTATCACAGGAAACTGAGAAAGTGAAGGTACCATCCAGACCATCTTGCACTCATGTTTCTAAATACACTCCGACAATCAGTGCAGGTGGGAAGAAAAGCTCTAAACAAGTATGGATGAGGATCGGTGAGAAGAAGAAACCTACCACCATGACTAGGGTGGATAGGATGAAAAATGAGGAAGATTCTTCCTCAAATAGAGAACAAACAATTAAGCAGATGGCCCAACAACTTAATACTGAAGAAACAAGGAAGAAAAGATTTGTGGGCCAATGTTGGTGCTGCAATAGATTTGGGCACTGTGCACTGGATTGTTTTTATAATCCCTTTCATGGAAAAGCACAGGGAAAGCCTATATCAAAGGGGAGGAAGCCAGAGAAGAAGAAGCAACATCCACAGGTACAGAAGCATCTATTTACAACAAACAGATTTGGAATGCTTGATAACATCTATGATGTATGCAATGATAGTGGTCACAAGAATGGTGCATGCCTAGGTCAACAGATATCCAGAGCTGATAAGAACAGAAGACCACACAAGCCATCAAAGTATGAAGAAAGTACCTTGGGGAGAAATCAGAATAATTTTGTGAACACACAGTTCCCCAAGAAGATCTCAAGTAGGGAAGCTGAGAAGACCTAGGATTTTAGATCCATGAAATTGAAGGGTCATTCATCCAAAATAAACACTAAGTGGGATGAATCTCGGATGAACCCATGTGGAAGACCTAAACCAGCTGCAAAAGTTCCAAATGACATATTGGTCATCTGGCCAGAAGATTTGAAAATAATAAGGAAACTTGAAGATGAGAAGGCCAAGGCTGGTGAGAAAGGAAAAGGAAAACTTTCACATGATGAAGACACAATGCAGGAGAGATTCCAAACAAAGAGAAACACACGTGTCAAAGAAGTTCTGTGTGAGAGATGCTAGAAGTATGGTCACATTTCAAAAGGTTGCCTCACCTTAATACCAGATCAAGAAGAAGTCCTTAAGAGGATTAAGAATGCATCATTCATGATGGCTGCTAAGCAGAACAATTCTCCACACAAAGTAGAAGAGAATGTGAACAGAGCCATGCCACACCGACAGATGTCAGAACATATGTTCAAATGTGCAGGCATGAAGGCTGTAGTGAACAGAGGAACTTGGTTGAGAAAAGAACCTCATCCAAGAAAGTCTTTGTGATGAAGCAAGAAGGAACCACCTTATTCCCGTAATCATTTGTGTATTGTATTTGTGCTAATAATGCAGGGAATTGAAGGTGAAGCATGCTCTCAGGGGGAGAACCTGAGAAGTAGTGAATGCTGTCAACTCTTGATAACCACGCTGAAGAAGTTTCCATCCTTAGTAGATTCTTCAATTGATATTCAAAGATTATGATGATTAAGGATAACTCTTGATGAAGATGACGAGGAGTGTTTCCCTTGAGGGGGAGAAGAATGAAGAAGCTTCCATAATCACTGTTTCAATCAATATCAACTCCAGCTGGACTCAAAAGCCGTTACTCTGTGAATTTCTTGAAGAACACGCCAATGGAGAAGGTATGTCATTTCTCAATCACTATCCCTTGGTTACTCAGATCAAAGATTATTTTACAAATGGGGAGTAACTGAATTGATCAGTGACATAAAGAGAATGAAAGTTCCCCAAGGTCACTTATCCTGCCGATTGCACTTGAATTTTTTTGATCTATTTGCTGATGTGAGTGCAGGAGTTTCAGGTTGGTTTTTCTCTATCATTGTTGATCTTCTTCTACCTGGAATTAAAGTGGTAAACCATTGAAGACAAGATACATGAGTTATCATCTCATTTTGGTATCATGATCTGTGGATAATTGATAGCCTTGTTGACTTAATCAAATCCTCTTGTTTTCTACATCGAGCATTGCTCAAGTAGACTTAGATTGAAATGATTAATGAAACATTGCTTAAGTGTGGATTGATACCCTCCCTACCATGTGCTTTGTATTTCTTGTCAATAAGGGGGAGATAAAGTGAAATGAACGTTTTAAAAGAAAAGTTGATTGAATAGAAGATTCTCATTTTTTACATTGACAAATTCATTTCGGAAGATTTATAAGGTATTGACAACAAAATACAAAGGGGGAGATTGTTGGAACCACTTGGTGTATAGGTTTTTATTTGTTGTCAATAGTTGTCAATGGAATATCAAAATGAAAGAGATCAAGAAGTAGTCCAATAAAATGGAGTAATGGAAGATCACGATGACGGTTCATGAAGTACTCTAATGAAGTAGAGGAGTAGCGATTCAGACGATTGTTGTGCTGATCGTAAGTTCAAAGAACATGTGTCAAAGGTGATACATTGTTTACAACAATGAAGAATGTGAGGAGTAATCCATCCAAGGATGATTAAAGCAGGATGGTGTTTTTGGATGAAGACCATGCAATTCCTCCTTATTGCATGAGAACAATGGGATTTGATGAAGACCATACAATTGGGTTTTGATGAAGACCATGCAATTACTCATGATTGCGTGAGAACCATGCTTGAGACTTCTTGACGGATTTAATCACATGGTTTGCATGAAGTTGATCATGACAGTTGATGAAGGAGGCAATGTGCCAATGAGTTGACTTATGAAATGGCCATTCACATCACATTTTCATAGAAGATTATGGTACTAAAGCTATTCCTTCAAAGAATACATATCACAATAGTGGAGTTTGTGATAAAAACAATAGAGTTGCTGAAGGATACAGATCACCAAGAAGATGTGTTGTTGAGGTGATCGTGCTTGTCGACAAAGCCAACAAACGACATACAAATTTGTTGACAAAGGAGATTCCATGGTGACATGTCGAGTTCAAGAGTTGTGGTCAACGATCTATGTTTGATTCAAGAACATTGACAGAGGAATGGATGATCTGGAGGAGGTACAAAAAGAGCAGATACAAGGTGGCGCCATTTTCCAGTGTTTTCCAAATTTCAGGGCCTCAAAATCAACAAATGAAGAAAGAGTGATTTTGGCAGAGGGACTTGCGCGCCATACTCTTGGAGGATAGGAAACTTGGGCACCATATGTTTTTAAAGATCAGAGCATCAAAATATGGCAAGGGGATAAGGGTCGCGCAAGTTTTGGTGAGGTCGTGCAAGTGAATTATGTGTCGAGAAGAGACTTGCGCGCTGACGCCTTGAATGCATTATAACTTGCGCGCCTATGGTTTTTCGAGATCAGAAGATCCAAATTTGGCAAAGGCAAGATGTTCATGCAAGTTTGGATGTTGATCATGCAAGTGCCTAGCAGGGGCCGAGACTTGCGCGCCGATGGATGACTTGCGCGCCGCCGCGCAGGGGGTCCAGTTTGCCTATAAATACTGGACCACCCCTCCTCATTTCTCACGGAGCTCAAGACTTTGAGATTGTTCGAGCTCTTGTCGCGTAGGTGGTTGAACCGCGCAAGTGGTAGTTGGGTCGCGAAAGTAGAGGTTGTGCGCCGACTGATGGTTGAGCGCCCCTTGTGATTTGGGCAAGGAAGGAAGTGAGTCGCGCAGGTTTGAAGTTCAAGAAGGCAGAGTCGCGCAGGTGCTTTGGAGACACTTGCGCTCTAGGGTATACAAGCGCGCCTAAGACTTGCGCGCCAGATGGAGACTTGCGCGCTGGGCTTGAAAAGGAGATCCAAATATTATTGAGCACACCCGCCTTTCTGGAGATGCACAAGAGCTATTGATTGCCTGATACTTTCGGTGCAATGCGAGATTGAAGAATAAGTCTAAATGATACATGCATGATCTCACGCATACATGGTGAATCGATTCTGACAAATGCCGAGTAAGCTGAACATCTTCTATTGAGCAATCAAATCAGTGGTTGTGATTTAGGCAAACGAAGACAAGTGGATCTAGTGAATTCATTCATTGCACTAAAGAAGAAGGATTGAACTAAAAGGAGCATCAAATCTGAACCCTGATGCAAGCAATGTCTCATGCTGAATAGGAGACGAAGAACATCAATGCACACATATTGAAGAGACCTTCACGTCTATAAACTGAGTGAGACTTCACCAACGGCATTGATCCAGGGGGAGTCAACGGGAGTGACCCGAGGGATGTAGTGAGCTATCCCTGAACAATTGTAAAGGCAGTGAGCCTGGGACAGAGTGTCTGTAACTGAACATTTGTATTTGCAGCTAGTGATGCATAGTGGATTTAGGTACTACCGGCAACCTGTCGGCGTATACTCCTTGGACGTAGCCCTTAGTGGTGAACCAAGTAAAAATAGTTGTGTCATCTGTCTCTGCATGTGAATGTTTAATTGCTGATCATATCCATCATATAGGTTTAAGTAGTTCCTACCAACGTGGGAAAAAGATCCACAACTTAAAGAAGAAAAAGTTGCCACCCTGATTCACCCCTCCCCTCTCAGGGTGTCCCGAGGTCCTACAAATAAAACATATGTGGTTCGTATATGTACAATTATTACAATGAATAATCCATATTGATTTTATTAATTTTATTGCATGAAGGGAAAGAAAATTCTCCTTTCATACTCCAACCTGATAAATTTGTATAAGTCGGGATTTTATTTATTGTCCATAATAAAATAGTATAGAGTATGAACATTTCCTTCTTTTCAATATTATATGTTATGATACCATCACCCTAAAAATCATTCAAACTTTCAATCAATGTCCAAAGTTAAATATCAACATTATCCACCAAATATCTCAGTCCATCAATAAGGGTAGAATATAATAAGAATTTTTGTTTCATACAAAGCTATAAAGGGAGAGTATACAGAACCAACACCATGGTCCAAGTGTTATTAGTTGCACCAAAAAATGACCCGAATGAATTGAAATCGTCTTCTACCAACCCCTATCAATCATTATGGATGTCATTAGAAATGTTAGGGTGCCTCTTATTAATCTCCTTTCTAACAAGAGAGTCTGTCGGGTGGGTTATCATATCATTATCCTTATTTCTTTCCACATTCCATATCTATAATTTTGTTGCATTAAAAATCATAAATAATGTTTTCAATCTCATATTTAGCAGAAAGTGATTCATCTTTTTTATGGAAATTAATTTCCACTATTTCATAGTCTAGCATTGACATGTCTGATTTCCCTCGTTATCTTTCCACATGGATGATCAATAGAATATAGAATTATCCAAATGGGTTGTTTCTTTTCTAAAAACATACAAATGATTTCACATTGACATGTGGTCTCATATGTGAAGCCTAAGTTCCTTTTCAACAAACAAGAAACTTAATATGTCTCCAGAATCATAGCACCAACATGATTCACTTTTTTCAATAACACCAACAACATGTTGAACAAGGTTTATGAAAACTAATTCAAAGCCTTTAAGTGAAATAACTACATGATAAGCATTTCCCTAAAAAAATAATTTAGTTCTTTTATCATAAATTATATCATAAAAAACTTATTAAATCATTATATACACCATATCATAGATAGATCTCACTAGTCTCATCATTCCATATGCTAATTCCCACATGATACAACCATTAAAAAAAATTCATTAACCATTTAATCTATCAAATAAATCATCTTAGCATCAACATTCATCTAAATAGTTTCAATTAAATTAAAATAAAAATATTATTCCCCATAAAAATTCCAAATTCTATAATTTTTCAGAAACCTGTTCTAGAATACTTTCTCCCTCAAGGAATATCAAGTGATTTTTTTCTTTTTTCACATCTTCTACATGAACAATTAATATAGTAATCATGAAATCCTCTAGTTAAATAAATAAAATGTATAAGTCTATCAATATATTCTTTATATGTTCTATTTGTAAGATCAATCCAACTGTTATCCATATATGTATGTCATGACCCCTCCCCCCTATTAGTACGCCCCCTGGCCCAGTAATTGAAAAAGGAGGAGATTGACCTCCTGAGTCATGCTACCAATAGGCCCTAGGTTGTAAACTAGCACCAAGGATATATCATACATATAATTGTGAGGCATTAACCTCTAAGAGAAACATGAAGAAGAGAGTTATAATATAGATACACCAATTAACTTAGGATAATAAAGATAAATAAACCCACTCGTATACATGTAATGTCATAAAAAACTAAAACAACTAGGATGGAATCTAAAAATACCATAAAGGTAAACACAACAACGACCACGAAGGCCAAACAGATCCAGAAAAACCACATTCTAGTAAAATCTAGCTTGATCTAAAACATTATTCTACTAACATGGGTAAAATTATATATATTTGTGGTGATCATAATAATACACTCAGTGGGATCCTACACAGATCCTCGCATGTAAAAGATAACGAAATCATAGTGAATCCCAAGTTACAATTATACTTTGGATATTGTATCCAATGAAACATGTGTGTGAAACAACCACAAGTGATTACATCCATATACACACATATATCATGAATCAATCAACTATGAATACCAATAAATAATACTATTATGAAATGATGATGGGACCAGATACGGTAGTCATTCATATATCCCCTTCCAACCGACATATTGGAGAAAAAACCCTCCCAGAGTCCATTGGGTGTCATTATACATACCGACATGGGTGGGGTATCATAAGAAATCAATAAAACATTAAAGATATAGTATTTACCATGACCACATTATAGGAATAGACCTATTACTAGTCTCAACTGCTACTATCATCTCTCCGACACTCGGATGCTACTTATAATGACTAGATATCCTATAAGCGCACAAAAAATTAAAGGAGCTATATTAAATTAATTATTTTATTTTAAAATCTCACATCATGTTAATTAATTCATTTACTATTAATTAACATTATTTAGATTATATTTCATTAACCAACATAGTGAAGTCCATGTTCTAAAATAATAATCCAACTATGTCCTTGGTTTCTCAAGAATAACATTAACATTATAATTCAACCAAGAACTAAATCTATGAACTAAACATTTGTTAAAAATTATACCCATCCCATAATTCTAGATACTCAAGGAAAACATCCTAAGATACCAATAAGAGATGTATCCAATCCCATCCAACTACCTCAAGCCACAGAAAAAGGAATGCAGGTAATACAAGGAATCAAATCATTCAGCTATTAAATAGATTCATTAACAAGAAAGCATATACACTTTCATCATAACAATGAGTATGCCTAAATTCAAACAATTACATCAATTCTTGGGTCATCCCTGACACCCTCATTCAAATCTCCATGTATCTATATGTCATGGGCATCAACTACTAAAAAAAACTCATCCCTCCCTGCCAATATCTCATCACCCATCCTGGTCTCATATCACATCGCATAAAAAGGCTCATATATAGATCCCACAGAAGTTATAAAGAAACAAACATATCCAAGAAGGAAACATGGCCCTAAAAATAAGGCATCCATCTTTCGCATCAAAATGGGTTCTCACATCCCCAACACAAGACATTATTCCTTCATATGAAAATGGGAAACCCTAGCCCCAAATATTTATCTTTATTAAAAAATAATTTTTTATTAATCTTGAATTAATTAATTCAATTATCAAAGGTTACAACAATAGGAAACTGATAGAATCATCTATAAAAAGTGTTATGGGGAAATGGAGGAAAAAACCCCACAAAAAAATAATTCCAAGGACCAGTGAATGAACGATATGTTTTAATTCAATATATACAACAAAAAAATGAATTTGATTACATTGAAAACAAACCAAAATGGAGTTCAGATGTTTGAATTGAAAATGAAACAATTGTAGAAGTTTAAAAAGAACAAAAAATAAAGGAAACACAACAATTTATGTGCTTTAGTCACATTGGGACCTACTGCTGGAAAGAACCCCACCCATACATAGAATTTTATCAGATTCTAATAAAATAGACTACAATGTACAGAGGCAAAGAAGATAGGAAACTAAATTCAAAGAATCACTAAAATAGAAACTATACACAAGAAATAGTAACATAGAAGTAATTAGGTTTAAAAAAATATATAGCCCGAAATAATATTTGGGAGTCCAGATCCCATAAAGATCCAAGAAAATTGATCCCACTGATTCATTGGATCTCATTGTATAATGATCATGAATTTTCTCTAGATTGTATAAATATTCACATGCCTTCAATAGGGAATAACCCCAAGAAGATCCATTATTATCCTTACACCAACAGTGTGTAGGGTGTTTGGTGGACCACCAGATGATTCCGTTGATGAGGATGATAAAACCACCACCAGTGAGATTGAAGTGGAGGAAGATTGTTATAAACACCAAGTGAGAGAAAAAGTAGACCGGACCATAAGCTGGAAGAAAACAAACGACCATCGGCAAGAAGAAGTCAATGTCGGGAATTAGGATAGACACATTCTAGATGAAATACACTAACTAAGAAGATGATTTTTATATCTATTTAAAATATCGAATTCAAGGGCCATAGAGCTGATGAAACCCCATGCTCGAACCTTAACCGGTTAACTACATACACAATAAAAAAATTCCCATTTAGTGGGTATTTTTTGTATCTGGCAGTTTTTTAAACCGCCTCTAAATTGTCCTGAAACAGTTTTAGAAAACCAATGCTAAAATTTTTGTCGAAAATAAACATTCAGTGGTTTCTTCCATTCAGCGGTAGTTTCTGGAAGTTGTTGTAGAATCCATATTTCAGGGTAGTTTTTTAGTTTTAGCGGTGGTTTTGTATTTACAACAATAACTGCAACCTAGTGGTAGTTAAAACCACCACTAAAGTTTGAATCTTTTACTGAAAAAACCAACACTAATATGGATCAAACCACCACTAAGTCAAAAAAATATCATATTTAACAGTGGTTTTAACCACCACCCTAAAATAAATACCATTATATAGTAACAGTTTAAACTTATGTGAAAAAAAATTATATCTAGCGGTGCATTAAACTCGCGCTATATCATGAATGAAAAAAAACAAGTTCTAGGTTTTGCAGATCCAAAAACTGTAGACAGAACAACACAGTGAACTATCCTAGTTTCAATATAAACAAGGAGGGTCATGGTGTAATAACTACCACCATGCTAACACAATTGAATTCCAAGAATAATTTTGTGGTTCATGTTTGTCTATTGTATTCATGATCCACCTCATACAAAAAACCACGACACAACCCATAGGGTTCATGAAATTTCACACAAGACCAAGAAAACAAAAATTATGAATCATGATGTAATGACCATGGTCATGATGAAACATACTACATATTCCCAAACATAATGGAAACCAACAATCATATCTTAACCACAATTTCATAATTGAACATTTAATGCCACAAATAATTTTCTACTAGATAAACAGAACAACATCAAAACCCATTGACCTAATCCTCATACCACAACATCTCATTATATTTCATAGCCTTATTGACCAGGGATAATCAAACTCTATCACGACATGATAAAATTTCTCAATTGAAATTTCAGGTATACCCAATACCATCTCCATCACTCTCCCACCAAACTTCCTCCCATGAACTCAACACCCAAAATTCAAAAAAATAAAGGCTTTATAAATTATTATATATTACATTAGTTACCTATAAAATGATTTTATTACTTGATAAAAAAATACATAATAATGAATTTCTAAAAATTAACGACTATAGGTAAAAACCTCTCAAATACATTGAGCACACCTCCAACACTCTCACGGATAGTATCAAATTCAATACAACTTCTTCTATTAAATAAAACATCTAGCAATGTCACCTCCATGGGGGATACCTATAAAATATGGACCACTCCATAAAGAGAAACAAAATCATTTCTAATTACCAATAAATTAACTGGAAGTATACTAAACCCTAGGAAATCTCTATCAATGATTCCCAACTATTTTACATTGAAAATAATAATAATCAACTCAATGATTTTAAGATAGCTAAAACTACCCAACCCAATGAATATATTCTTTCTTGAACTCTATGTGATCGTATCACCATCCACTTCCACAAACATTATGACTCATAACTCAGGTAATTCATCTTATCCTCCTATTATATAATTTTAGTTTTTTTATATAGTCATCAACTTGTAAAAGGAAAATAAAATACTTCCTAAATAATTCATGAAACTCATCCCATGTAATTTAAAGTTTTTTTCCTTGATTCATTATACACTAATTTAATTTGAATACTCATAAAATTCAACATCAAAACATACAGTTAGTAAATATCACATGAATTATAAATACATCACAGAGACTATCATATCATACAGAAAAACACATTCATTATCAGAACGTGTCCCTTACATTAACCCATCATCACAATACTTACTTTTCTCATCACTCTCTAATATACCATATCGTTGTCCTGATCCCATCTAAAATATAATAAAAAGATAATAAATAAACACATTGGATGTACTGATAGATGAACAAACCCTCTCCACTAATCATTGGCCATTGATGAACTCTGCTCATTACCCTCTCCGTCTCCATTTCTACTTCTTGCTACCAGCACCTATAAGATAATTATATTGAAAATTAAACAATTTTTATATTTATATTTAAACCTAAAATAAATAAATGTTTTTGAACTAAATTATTTTGAAGTTGTTTGATTTACCTTCTCACCACCAGTCATCACCTGCAATCCCCATTTTCCTGATTAAGTCCTTATATGGTTAAGGTCCCAAACCCATTCTGCACACTCGACCAGGATAAATGACCTTTTTTCATAAAATTCCATAGAGGAAATTGTAGGGGTTGAAAACAACATTCCAATTGCTATAACTGGTACTCAAAGTCCCAAATGTGTTGAATACATCGGCATCGAATCCCAATCGAACTTTCATAGGATCAGATCAAAAATTTGGATTTAATGAATCAACTTTCTTCCATGTTTGGGAATATCTTGGATATAACATTAAACCATCATTTATATTATCTAAAAAATACCACTTCATGTGTACGATGGTTTATGATGACATGGATAATCTTTTAAATCGATACTTTAAGGAAAGTAACACAAGACCTTTTTAGGTGTGTTCCTTTTCTTCTTATTCATGGTAGTATGTTTATTCAGATTTCCAATATCCACCATATACTTCCATATAGAAGAAGAACATTTTTTTGAATCCTTTCTTCTTAAATTATATATATAATAAAGCATATAATCATTGGGACACACACATATTTTTGTATAATTAAAAACAAACTTGTTATCAACTTTTTTCATATCATAAAAAGACTCAGATACATTTCCTTTAGGAATTACAACGCACAACAATTACAATATCATGGATATCATGTTATTTGTAATTCCCCATAGGTATTTGGTATGGTACAATATAATTATAAAATAATGGTTTGAATTTTTCAAACATACACTATAAAACTCTCGATTTCCATCATAAACTAAACCATGAAACACATATGTCTACTAAGTGATTTTTTCTACTATATTACTCTCCGCAGAATCTGGATAAGGATCCAATGATACGTTAAAATCTTGATCTGGTTGTCCTGTAGTAACAAAAATATCACTTTTCAGGTAACTATTTATAGCACCCTCAACTGGTTGTTTGATTTTTTTTGATGGTGATGTTGGTGTCTTGCAATTCCGAATGCAAAATTTATAAGGTGTTTCATTTCATTTTTAATTATCGATGATGTTGGGAGCTCATTCTATGGATTTAAATAAGTGATCAACCTTTCTATAACCTTTTATTACCCATTCCAAATCCATCAAAAATAATGACTGGGGAATTGATTCAACATCAAGTGTTAATAAAATTCATCTATCTTCAACCATCGTCTAAATTTACATTTCAGACATGGAAATCTTATTCACCCTTCAACAGATCTATTGGAAATTGAAAAATCTAAAAACTCATCCAAAAAATTAGCATACCGAGGTGTGATCCTAAACAATGGGATCATTCTTTTATTTATATATATCTATATGTGCCTACACATTATGAAAAAGTTAATGGACATTAGTATTACTAAATAGGAAAAGAGATTCATATATACTAGTTGAAAAAATATGAATATGTTAAATAACCATACACTGCCTTTTTAATGCATGTATAACCATCTGTGAGATTATAATTATAGACACTTCTAAAAAATAATAAAACTATTTGGACTATTAAAATATTCCAATAAAGAAACTGGTGTAGAGTAGCGAACTTCAACCGTTCTTTAATTGATATAGAACAAGGAACTATAAGGCAACTAGAAATGCCTCAACAAATTAGTATAATTAATCCATGAAGTTCTAAATGTGTTTTTCCTATTCTTTATCCACTTTATTCCTTCACTTCTATTTATAGAAAAAACAAAAATGGATAAAATTGTTCATAAATCTATCGAATATTCTACACATGGGTGTTTTTAAATTCTACATCATACAATTAAAACCCAAAAGATCTAAATTTAAATAGAATCGTATTACTATTTAATGTATCATGATCAAATTGAAAAATACTCAATGTATTTCATTCTTGGCATAATTTTACTATGAAAAATGCTTTCTACAATTCAAACTATAAAGATTCCATAATAGAGAAAGATTCCATAATGAATAAATCAGGGGAAATGATATAATATAGCACTAGATAAAACTCCCCTAAATCACTAAGTAACCATATAATTCAATATAAACAAAAAATATTCCATAATAATGAAATCATGGGAAATGATATAATACAACACTAGATAAAATTCCCCTAAATCACAAAGTAACCATAATTTTGAATGTGTCATGGGATCTACCCTGGGAATACAAATGTGATAACTAGTTAATCTTATATGGGAATAACCACATGAACTATCTGTTTATATATTTAATTTTTTTAGAGTGTGTGGTTTTCACTTTAACTTTTCACACATTCTTTATTTCATGAAACACATAAAATAAAAATAAAAATGGTAGAGTTGTTTTTATGGTATACATAAAAATGTTCGAAGGCTAGTTGTTAGTCAAATTTGGATTCATATAGGATCACATGACCTACTAGACTTACCTTGTGGTAGTTACACTATGGTCACTTGAAAATGTATAAGTGTGAATATCATACAACATGGATTATTGAACTATACTCTCAATTAAATCCCACACATTAAATTTATATAATATTGATAGAAACTAATCATTCATTCACGATAGTAGAAGTATATCAATTCATTGATGTACTACGAATGAATTATCCTTATTTTTTACTCACTTCTATATTATAATCTGTGTATTTCTTATTATTTTATATAAAAAAAATAATGAACACAATTTATTTTATTTTCCCCGAAACAAAAAAATTAGGAATGTTTCTTTTCATAAAAAATATACAACTTGAATGCACATAAATTATTTCTACCAAATTATTTCTTCTTCTTTAGTGAAATTGATCAGAACTACTTATCACATTATACTATATTTGATAAAAATATATTACACAATATATAGTTGTGTCAAATATTTATTCTTCTATTTATAATACTAAAAATGTTTGTTATTTTACTTAGTATCAGGTATCATCTCCATTTCATAATATCTCCAGTGAGAATCCTAATATATCGTTAAAAAACACCTTATTCTACTCTATAATTGAATTTAATGTTTAAATTAAATCATATAACTTATTTCAACTTATTTCTAACTACCCGTACTTTATTTTGAACCATTATATCATAATAGACCACAAATATTAACCATAATGGGAGAAATACTTCTACACTAGCAATGCATGTTCAAACTATTAAGAAACCACATATTATAGTTTGAAACCATGTATCATAGTATGATTGAGAAGATAAAAAAGTTAAATCTAACTACATGAACATTTGTGGAGTGTGATAATCATCATGGAATGAAGATATAAATATTTTTTCATCCATTAAAACTCTAATCTAAATATTTAGAGTGCAATAAAAAGTTTTTGTTCGGCAAACACTTGTCTAAATCATGTACAACGTGAACATCATTACATAGAAAAAAGGTCTTCAATTTTCCATAGACATCAAATATATAATTTAATCTTATTTGAATGTGAAATTAATATTGTGGCATTGAGCACACTAATTTGGAGGAGTATCCATTTAAAAAAATAGTTTATAGAATTGATATATCTTTTTTTATTCATCTATGACAAATACTCTTGTACTAATAAGTACCACATCATGAAATTACAACATGATATTTTTCATAAGGGTGAAACCAACTCCGTTACCCATGGACAGGTCTCCGAAACCATTTGAGGGTAGTGAAATTATATTTTTACTCTTATCGATCATCATTATTGGACATTAGCTCGGAGTGGGTTGGACCAATAGTGATGGTCAGCAAGCATAGAGTTTAGTGTCGAGGGATGAGATCAGCGGTGAGGGATTGTATTGGTAGTGAGGTATTGGATCAACGAGCATCGGGATCAGCGGTGATGAGTGTCTGTAGGGTTTGGGGGTTTGGGGGTTTGGGTGAAGTGTCATGGGGTCGGGGGCGGCGGGGAATGGGATCAATAGTGAGGGACAAGATTGTTGAGAAACAGGATTGGTGGAGATGAGGATTTTTATGGTCTAGAGGGTCGGCAGTGAAGTGTCAATGTGTTAGGGGAGAAGTGTCAAATTTTTCAAAAAATAAAAAAATTTATTGGTGGTTTTTAATGAAACACTGCTAAATTATCTAAAACAATTTAGCAGTGGTTTCATAAACCACCATTATTGTAATATTTTGGTGTAGTGATAGACATTGGGAGGTTTCCATGAGTCCAACACCAATAAACCATCCCAATGGCATGTGGAGAGGCTCAAATAAATAGATGGAAATGATATATTTGGAAACAAAATCCATTGACATCCAAAAAGGAAGAGATTTTGGTATATAATGGATATCCATGGTGGCATCCTAACTCAGGAATGCGAAACAATTTAGTGGGCCATGTAAATCAGCTCATGTAGTAAAATGAAACCAAAATCCAGTAGATATTAAAATGAACAAATATTTAATAATAATTTACATGTATTCAAACTAATTTAAATGAATGAAAAATTTAAATGAATTAATTTCCATTTTAAATATGAAAATAAAAATACCCAAATAAATAAATTTTCATCATTTACAATTGTAAATTGGTGATGTTATTAAACTGAAACGTTAATAAAGTGGACCCCTGTTCAAGATATCTATGTTATAATTGAACATGGATAAAGTTGCATCCTTATTCAAATTATCAGATGTGTTTTCATCCGTGTGTATTATAGTGACACACACTTCTCTACTTTCTAAACTTATATAATAATATGATTAGAACAACCATGCAATACAGAATTTTTAGGTAAATAATGGGAATATTTAGAATCACCATGTATGGTAATAATAAGAAGTACTTATTATAAGTTCAGAAATCAAATCCTTATGCCATGAGGCTTCTTTGACAGTTTTATCCATTGATATGTACATGGATGCAGTGGTCAAGAGGTTCAACACCAATTTCATATTGAACATCCATGATACAGGTCCTCCACATGAATTAATGACATAACCAGTTAGTGATTTCCTAGTATCAACATTTCCAGCTTAGTCAAAATCCAAATAACCAATAACTAATTCAAAAGAATTAATATTTTAACCATATAAAATTGAAAGAGATAATGTATAAAAAATTTACCTAAATAACCTTTTAAGACCATGACAATGTGGCTTGATGGGAGTTTCTATATACCAGCTCAAAGTATATATATAAAAAAACATCTGGTCATTTACAAATCATAACATACGTTATACATCCCATTACATTAGCATACAATATTCAACACATATATTCAATGTCAGAAGCTATGGTTGGTGACTAAGATAATGAAAATTTAAAATGTTGACCTAAAGGACCACTAAGAGGCTTCAAAGCATCAAAAAGATACCTATTATTCACATTACGAATATAAGAACATTGATATAAATAAATTAGCTTATCTGTCTTTTCCATAATAATGTACATGCCTAGAATTTTCTTAGTACACCCTTTATCATTCATTTCAAAATATGAATTCAATTGAATTTTAATGTGGGTGATTAATTTCATATCACTATATATGAGTAACATTTAATCTATTTATAGATGTAAATAAAGCATGAATTTTTTAACATATTTGAAATATACAAATAAATGAAAATAACTCATCCTGAAACCATTTTCTAACATGAATGAATATAAATTATTATATAATTTCCTTGATTCTTAATTTAATCTATATAATTATTTTTAAGAAAAACACTTGGTTCATTTTAAATTAATTTTCAACACCAATAAAAGGATTCTTGAATAATTTTTAAATTAAATCACCATGAAACAAATAAATTATGACATTTTTTTTCTATATGAGAATCTAAATGTATGGAAAAAATATAATTATTATTATTGAAGAATGTTTCACTACAAGTGAAAAATTCTAGATTATTCAATTCCTTATATTTGATGAAATCCTTTGGCAACAAGTCTATATTTAATGTTGATTTTATTTCCTACAGTATTTTCTTCTTTGTTATATATATCAATTTATGACCAATCCCCTTGTAAGTGTGTGGTTTATTAAATATGGACCAAGTCTGGTTCTTTAGTAGGGATTTCTTCTCATATTCCATAGATTAAATACAATTCTTTGAGTTACTATCACTGAGAGAATGAATGTAGATTTCTGGATCCTCTCCACTGTGATCCGCTTCCACAATTAATGAAAATGAAACCATATCAGCCTGGATGTTCCTAGGTGGAGGTCTAGTGACCTTCCACTGCCTATCCATATTGAGATGATAACCCCTAAGGTTACTAGAAGCTCCGTCATCAAGAGTATCATCAGAATCAGAAAATGATTATGTCTCAGGTTGAGAAAGGGGAACCCAATTGGGGGAAGGACTCTTATTAATAGATTCACTAACACTCAGAATCTTGATGCCCCTCATCCCATCTATGTGGGTCGTTCATGATATGACCCAACTAGTGAATAAATTAAGGGGGACCCTACCCCATGTAATGGTATGTCTCATAAAATGTTATATTAAGGGCCTTTCCATGATGAAATCCCACAACCAAGGCCTCTCATATTAGAAGAATAAATGGTTGAGTCAAATCCTATTGAAAATAAATTCATAAATAGTTTTAAATTTGTTCATATATATTTTTAACTCTTAATTGAAAATATAAAAACACATTTACATTCATAAATACCATGACCCAGATAAGTAGTTTAATATCAAGAATAATGTTGATATGGTTTGAGTTCTGTTAACATGTACACAGTCATATAAATAATTAATATTTGAATTCACATAGAATATGTATCAAAGAAAGATACAATAAATACATAAAAAACAATTAAATGGTTTATAAAGAGTTAAATAGTTAAAAAAAGATTTAAAACTAAAGAACATCTAAATCATCATACCTTTCACTAAACATGAAAATTGATGATTTCCTCTTCAACGGTCTCTCAAAACTATTGAATGTCATATTCACATTGATCTATACTTTTTTGAAATTTCTACTATAAAAATAGTTTATAGTCTTGAGTCCATCTCCTTCAGTTAATAACACTCTCCACCTTGATATTTTCATAGAAACATTCCAATTTTGATTTAACAGAATGGTGGTGAAGATAATGTGTTCTACCTATGATGCCAAAATGAAAAATATGTTACTAAATCGTTCATATATATATATAACATATTGTAAAAGTTCACCAATCTAAACAAAAAATGATCAACATTAGTTCCACATTCAAGATCAACCCAATTACACTTTAACAATATTTATTTAAATAAGTGTGAATATACAAAATGAATGATGTTTTTCTATTGACCACAATAATAACCAAAATCGATAGATGGATAACCAATGTCACAATTTTGTGTTTCTTGTTTGTCATCAACATATTTAATTTGAATCTGAAATTCATTATCATCTAATTCATTTTAATGATGTGTCATTATAGATAGGCCATTAGATATGTGGGTTAATTCATTAGTCGGTGTAGGGTCACCTAAAACATACAAGTTATGTAACTATATATTTCATATAATTCAATAAGTAATTATGGAGAAATAAATTAGTACTATACCTAAATAATAATAAAAAATAATTTATACATAAAAAATCATTGAACCAATCATGGAATGATGTATAATATGACTATTGAATATAATAATCAATAGCACATGGCATGTCTTGTTTTATTTTATTAATGTGTTATTTTAAATGATAATTCCTTGTTTAAGTGATCTACTTCTATATGAAAATAAAACACATAAATGTTGAACTGTTAAATATATTAAAAAAATAATACAAAAATGATGAAACTAATGGAGTATTTCACAATATGTATCGATGAGATTGTACCACTTTTATGTTGTCCATACGAAATATAGTTCATTATCTATCTATCTTATCCTGAATTTGAGAGGGATTATCAAAATTTTTTCAACATCTATAAGATGATATGCATGAAATGAAGTAAAAAAATACATCAAATAACCACTCGCTATTGATACCTATAGGTGACATATATTTAAGACACATCATTTTAATGTATTCAAATACCTCTATATAGGATAGATTTATCTGAATTGTAGAATACTAGTGTAAATTACTTTGATGGTTAAGTATACCATCAAATGAAGCATAACATTGAAAAATGCGAGTGGAAATGGTTTCTCCAAGTGAAAAATATTATATAAAATCCTATCCTATAATATTTTTATATCACTCAATCATTGATTTTTTAAACAACGATTTAAACAACGATTTCTAAAAAATCACTCATATCTATCAATTTTTGAATAACATTGGGCAATAAATAGTCAAAAATTATGATTGGAATCAACTGTTGAAGTATTATGCGATTGTCATGGATTTTCAACCCTTGCTATAGGAGTATCCATCAGGAACCATGAGCATCTCCAATGTGGGTAGAAATGTCATTTTTACTCATCATATACTGTGAATTAGGCATGTATTCCCAATCACCCTCACCCAAATACAAATTCAATTGTTTCCTTCAACCCATTTCTTCTAAATCACGTCATGCGTTGAATTTGTCCTTCTATTTTAAACCAAAACCCAAAATGGTCACTAATATATTATCACAAAAAAATTAATGTTAATGAAATAACGGTTATTATATTATATGTTAATTTTATAGTAATGGATATTAAGAAATTATTTTCCTCCTTCAAATTGTGGTTGTGTTTTATACCCATACCATGAATAGAGGGTAATGTAATATCCAAAAAACCTCAAATTCCTACACCATGGGAATATTTTCATTCTTAATATTTGATAATACTTCGACTCATATCATGGTATTTGGTTCTTGGTTTAATTCTCTAGAACCATCAAATTCTAATACTGGGTTTTTAAACAAGGTCTAAGGGGGAATAATGTTGGAACCACTTTGTGTATAGGTTTGTATTTGTTGCCAATAGTTGTCAATGTAATATCAAAATGAAAGAGATCAATAAGTAGTCCAATAAAATGGAGGAATGGAATATCATGATGACGGTTCATGAAGTACTCCGATGAAGTAGAGGAGTAGTGATTCAGACGATTGTTGTGCTGATTGTAAGTTCAAAGAACATGTGTCAAAGGTGATACATTGTTTACAACAATGAAGAATGTGAGGAGTAATCCATCCAAGGATGATTAAAGCAGGATTGTGTTTTTGGATGAAGACCATGCAATTCCTCGTTATTGCATGAGAACAATGGGTTTTGATGAAGACCATACAATTGGATTTTGATGAAGACCATGCAATTACTCATGATTGCGTGAGAACCATGCTAGAGACTACTTGACGGATTGAATCACATGGTTTGCATGAAGTTGATCATGACAGTTGATGAAGGAGGCAATGTGCCAATGAGTTGACTTATGAAATGGCCATTCACATCACATTGTCATAGAAGATTATGGTACTAAAGTTGTTCCTTCAAAGAATACATATCACAATAGTGGAGTTTGTGATAAAAACAAAAGATTTTCTGAAGGATATAGATCACCAAGAAGATGTGTTGTTGAGGTGATCGTGCTTGTCGACAAAGCAAACAAACGACATACAAATTTGTTGACAAAGGAGATTCCATGGTGACATGTAGAGTTCAAGAGTTGAGGTCAACGATCTATGTTTGATTCAAGAACATCAACAGAGGAATGGATGATCTGGAGGAGGTACAAAAAGAGAAGATACAAGGTGGCGCCGTTTTACAGTGTTTGCCAAATTTCAGGGCCTCAAAATCAACAAATGAAGAAAGAGTGATTTTGGAAAAGGGACATGCGCGCCATACTCTTGGATGATAGGAAACTTGGGAGCCATATGTTTTTGAAGATCAGAGCATCAAAATATGGCAAAGGGATAAGGGTCGTTCATGTTTTGGTGAGGTCGTGCAAGTGAATTATGTGCCGGGAAGAGACTTGCGCGCCGACGCCTTGAATGCATTATAACTTGAACGCCTATGGTTTTTAGAGATCAGAAGATCCAAATTTCGCAAAGGCAAGATGTTCGCGCAAGTTTGGATGTTGATCGCGCATGTGCCTAGCAGGGGCCGAGACTTGCACGCCGATGGATGACTTGCGCGCCGCCGCGCAGGGGGTCCAGTTTGCCTATAAATACTGGACCACCCCTCCTCATTTCTCACGGAGCTCAAGAATTTGAGATTGTTCGAGCTCTCGTCGCGCAGGTGGTTGAACCACGCAAGTGGTAGTTGGGTCGTGCAAGTAGAGGTTGCGCGCCGACTGATGGTTGAGCGCCCCTGGTGATTTGGGCAAGGAAGGAAGTGAGTCGCGCAGGTTTGAAGTTCAAGAAGGCAGAGTCGCGCAGGTGGTTTGGAGACACGTGCGCGCCAGGTTATACTTGTGCGCCTAAGACTTGAGCGCCAGATGGAGACTTGCGCGCCTAGATTGAAAAGGAGATCCAAATATTGTTGAAGCACGCCCGCCTTTCTGGATATGCACAAGAGCTATTGATTGCCTGATACTTTTGGTGCAAAGCGAGATTGAAGAAGAAATCTAAATGATACATGCATGATCTCATGCATACATGGTGAATTGATTCTGACAAATGCCGAGTAAGCTGAACATCTTCTATTGAGCAATCACATCAGTGGTTGTGATTCAGGCAAACGAAGACAAGGGGATCTAGTGCATTCATTCATTGCACTAAAGAAGAAGGATTGAACTAAAAGGAGCATCAAATCTGAACCCTGATGCAAGAAATGTCTCACGCTGTATAGAAGACGAAGAACGTCAATGCACACCTATTGAAGAGACCTTTACATCTATAAACTGAGTGAAACTTCACCAACGACAGTGAGCCAGGGGGAGTCAACGGGAGTGACCCGAGGGACGCAGTGAGCTATCCCTGAACAATTGTAAAGGCAGTGAGCCTGGGACAGAGTGGCTGTAACCGAACATTTGTATCCGCAGCTAGTGAAGTATAGTGGATTTAGGAACGACCGGCAACCTGTCGGCGTATACTCCTTGGACGTAGCCCTTAGTGGTGAACCAAGTAAAAATAGTTGTGTCATCTAACTCTGCATGTGAATGTTTAATTTCTGATCATATCCATCATACGGGTTTAAGTAGTTCCTACCAACGTGGGAACAAGATCCACAACTTAAAGAAGAAAAAGTTGCCACCTTGATTCACCCCTCCCCTCTCAGGGTGTCCCGGGGTCCAACAAGTGGTATCAGAGGGAAAGGTTAACGTATGTTGGATATTCTCCAGTAATTCTATTGAGAATAGGATTTGAGTTTATTTACTAGAGTCAACAATGAAGAGCAGTCTTGATAATGACGCAGTCATTTCTGAGCAGAAATCTTTATCCATCAAGACTTTGACAAATAGGAAAAATAAAGAGAAGAAGATGATGAAGAAGTCCCCCACATCCAAAAAAGATGTAGTGTCTTGTTCTCCATGCCATTCCAATAATAAAGAAACATTAGGCTTGGAAAGTATCAAGCAGGTGGCTCAGAACTCATCTAGAGGAAATGATGATACCCCTAATTCAAGCTTTCAGGAAAAACTCAAAACATATCTGCATGATATTCCAGAAGAAAGGGCTATTATTATTTGTAGCCTATTTCAATCTATGCAGGTTGAGATCACTAGACTTTAAAGGGAAGCGGACAATATGGAAAAGGGGCTGGAAGGAAAAATTATGGAAAGTATGAAGCTCAACAAACGGGTGAAATCCATTGAAGAAAAAGGTGAAGTCAGCAATACTCTGGAAGAATGGATCCATGCACTTGAAGCTGAGCTGAAGAAGAACAATGAAGTCAAGAATTTTTGTCTAGAAGAAACATCCATTAAATTCAGGGAACTTGACTCTTTGTTACAACACAATGTTAAGATGCATGAAGATGAGGTTGAAAGGTTGAAGAAGAATTGTGAAGAGAAGATGATCACGATTGAAGATCAGAAGATCATCCTCAATATTGTGGGTCAAAAATTGGAAGCTCAATTGACCAAGATTGAGAACACACATATTGAGACTTCACAAAATAATGAAATGAGTGATGCTTGCACTCAATGTTCGTTGGAGGAGTCTAAAGCTGAAATGCCTCCAACATGTGACAAGAAGATTATGACATCTCTTGATTATCCACATCAAGAATCAGTTGATACCGATACTCAATGCTCAATGGAGGATTCTATTGTCAAAAGACCTCCAACATGTGATAAGAAGATCATGACTTCGCTCATTGATCTATCACAGGCAACTGAGAAAGTGAAGGTACCATCCAGACCATCTTGCACTCATGTTTCTAAATACACTCCGACAATCAGCGCAGGTGGGAAGAAAAGCTCTAAACAAGTATGGATGAGGATAGGTGAGAAGAAGAAACCTACCACAATGACTAGGGTGGATAGGATGAAAAAGGAGGAAGATTCTTCCTCAAATAGAGCACAAACAATTAAGAATATGGCCCAACAACTTAATACTGAAGAAACAAAGAAGAAAAGATTTGTGGGCCAATGTTGGTGCTGCAATAGATTTGGGCACTGTGCACTGGATTGTTTTTATAATCCCTTTCATGGAAAAGCACAGGGAAAGCCTATATCATAGGGGAGGAAGCCATAGAAGAAGAAGCAACATCCACAGGTCCAGAAGCATCTATTTACAGCAAACAGATTTGGAATGCTTGATAACATCTGTGATGTATGCAATGATAGTGGTCACAAGAATGATGCATGCCTAGGTCAATAGATATCCAGAGCTGATAAGAACAGAAGACCACACAATCCATAAAAGTATGAAGAAAGTACCTTGGGGAGAAATCAGAAGAATGTTGTGAACACACACTTCCCCAAGAAGATCTCAAGTAGGGAAGCTGAGAAGACCCAGGATTTTAGATCCATGAAATTGAAGGGTCATTCATCCAAAAGAAACACTAAGTGGGATGAATCTCGGATGAACCCATGTAGAAGACCTAAACCAGCTGCAAAAGTTCCAAATGACATATTGGTCATCTGTCCAGAAGATTTGAAAAGAATAAGGAAACTTGAAGATGAGAAGGCCAAGGCTGGTGAGAAAGGAAAAGGAAAACTTTCACATGATGAAGACACAGTGCAGGAGAGATTCCAAACAAAGGGAAACACACATGTCAAAGAAGTTCTGTGTGAGAGATGCAAGAAGTATGGTCACATTGCAAAAGGTTGCCTCACCTTAATACCAGAGCAAGAAGCAGTCCTTAAGAGGAGTAAGAATGTATCATTCATGATGGCTGCTAAGCAGAACAATTCTCCACAAAAAAGTAGAAGAGAATGTGAACAGAGCCATGCCACACCGACAGATGTCCGAACATATGTTCAAATGTGCAGGCATGAAGGCTGTAGTGAATAGAGGAACTTGGTTGAGAAAAGAACCTCATCCAAGAAAGTCTTCGTGATGAAGCAAGAAGGAACCACCTAATTCTCGTAATCATTTGTGTATTGTATTTGTGCTAATAATGCAGGGAATTGAAGGTGAAGCATGCTCTCAGGGGGAGAACCTGAGAAGTAGTGAATACTGTCAACTCTTGATAGCCACGCTGAAGAAGTTTCCATCCTTAGTAGATTCTTCAATTGATATTCAAAGATTATGATGATGAAGGATAACTCTTGATGAAGATGACGAGGAGTGTTTCCCTTAAGGGGGAGAAGAATGAAGAAGCTTCCATAATCACTGTTTCAATCAATATCAACTCCAACTGGACTCAAAAGCAGTTACTCTGTGAATTTCTTGAAGAACACGCCAATGGAGAAGGTATGCCATTTCTTAATCACTATCCCTTGGTTACTCAGATCAAAGATTATTTTACAAAGGGGGAGTAACTGAATTGATCAGTGACATAAAGAGAATGGAAGTTCCCCAAGGTCACGTATCCTGCCGATTGCACTTGAATTTTTTTGATCTATTTGCTGATGTGAGTGCAGAAGTTTCAGGTTGGTTTTTCTCTATCATTGTTCATCTTCTTCTACCTGGAATTAAAGTGGTAAACCCTTGAAGACAAGATACATGAGTTATCATCTCATGTTGGTATCATGATCTGTGGATAATGGATAGCCTTGTTGACTTAATCAAATCCTCTTGTTTTCTACATCGAGCATTGCTCAAGTAGACTTAGATTGAAATGATTAATGAAACATTGCTTAAGTGTGGATTGATACCCTCCCTACCATGTGATTTGTATTTCTTGTCAATAAGGGGGAGAGAAAGTGAAATGAACGTTTGAAAAGAAAAGTTGATTGAATAGAAGATTCTCCTTTTGACATTTACAAATTCATTTCGGAAGATTTATAAGGTATTGACAACAAAATACAAAGGGGGAGATTGTTGGAACCACTTTGTGTACATGTTTGTATTTGTTGTCAATAGTTGTCAATGGAATATCAAAATGAAAGAGATCAAGAAGTAGTCCAATAAAATGGAGGAATGGAAGATCACAATGACAGTTCATGAAGTACTCTGATGAAGTAGAGGAGTAGTGATTCAGATGATTGTTGTGCTGATCGTAAGTTCAAAGAACATGTGTCAAAGGTGATACATTGTTTACAACAATGAAGAATGTGAGGAGTAATCCATCCAAGGATGATTAAAGCAGGATGGGGTTTTTGGATGAAGACCATGCAATTCCTCCTTATTGCATGAGAACAATGGGTTTTGATGAAGACCATACAATTGGGTTTTGATGAAGACCATGCAATTACTCATGATTGCGTGAGAACCATGCTTGAGACTTCTTGACGGATTTAATCACATGGTTTGCATGAAGTTGATCATGACAGTTGATGAAGGAGGCAATGTGCCAATGAGTTGACTTATGAAATGGCCATTCACATCACATTTTCATAGAAGATTATGGTACTAAAGCTGTTACTTCAAAGAATACATATCACAATAGTGGAGTTTGTGATAAAAACAAAAGTGTTGCTGAAGGATACATATCACCAAGAAGATGTGTTGTTGAGGTGATCATGCTTGTCGACAAAGCAAACAAACGACATACAAATTTGTTGATAAAGGAGATTCCATGGTGACATGTCGAGTTCAAGAGTTGTGGTCAACGATCTATGTTTGATTCAAGAACATCGAAAGAGGAATGGATGATCTGGAGGAGGTACAAAAAGAGCATATACAAGGTGGCGCCGTTTTCCAGTGTTTTCCAAATTTCAGGGCCTCAAAATCAGCAAATGAAGAAAGAGTGATTTTGGTAAAGGGACATGCGCACCATACTCTTGGAGGATAGGAAACTTGGGCTCCATATGTTTTTGAAGATCAGAGCATCAAAATATGGCAAAGGGATAAGGGTCACGCAAGTTTTGGTGAGGTCGTGAAAGTGAATTATGTGCCGGGAAGAGACTTGCGCGTCGACGCCTTGAATGCATTATAACTTGAGCGCCTATGGTTTTTCGAGATCAGAAGATCCAAATTTGGCAAAGGCAAGATGTTCATGCAAGTTTGGATGTTGATCGCGCAAGTGCCTAGCAGGGGCCGAGACTTGCGCGTCGATGGATGACTTGCGCGCCTCCGCGCAGGGGGTCCAGTTTGCCTATAAATACTGGACCACCCCTCCTCATTTCTCACGGAGCTCAAGACTTTGAGATTGTTCGAGCTCTCGTCGCGCAGGTGGTTGAACCGCGCAAGTGGTAGTTGGGTCGCGCAAGTAGAGGTTGCGCGCCGACTGATGGTTGAGCGCCCCTGGTGATTTGGGCAAGGAAGGAAGTGAGTCGCGCAGGTTTGAAGTTCAAGAAGGCAGAGTCGCGCAGTTGCTTTGGAGACACTTGCGCGCTAGGGTATACTTGCGCGCCTAAGACTTGCGTGCCAGATGGATACTTGCGCGCTGGGCTTGAAAACGAGATCCAAATATTGTTGAGCACGCCCGCCTTTCTGGAGATGCACAAGAGCTATTGATTTCCTGATACTTTCGGTGCAAAGCGAGATTGAAGAAGAAATCTAAATGATACATGCATGATCTCATGCATACATGGTGAATCGATTATGACAAATGCCGAGTAAGCTGAACATCTTCTACTGAGCAATCGAATCAGTGGTTGTGATTCAGGCAAACGAAGACAAGGGGATCTAGTGAATTCATTCATTGCACTAAAGAAGAAGGATTGAACTAAAAGAAGCATCAAATCTGAACCCTGATGCAAGCAATGTCTCATGCTGAATAGGAGACGAAGAACGTCAATGCACACATATTGAAGAGACCTTCACGTCTATAAACTGAGTGAGACTTCACCAATGGCATTGATCCAGGGGGAGTCAACGGGAGTGACCCGAGGGACGTAGTGAGCTATCCCTGAACAATTGTAAAGGCAGTGAGCCTGGGACAGAGTGTCTGTAACCGAACATTTGTATCTGCAGCTAGTGATGCATAGTGGATTTAGGTACTACCGGCAACCTGTCGGCGTATACTCCTTGGACGTAGCCCTTAGTGGTGAACCAAGTAAAAATAGTTGTGTCATCTGTCTCTGCATGTGAATGTGTAATTGCTGATCATATCCATCATAGAGGTTTAAGTAGTTCCCACCAACGTGGGAAAAGATCCACAACTTAAAGAAGAAAAAGTTGCCACCCTGATTCACGCCTCCCCTCTCAGGGTGTCCCGGGGTCCTACAAATAAAACATATGTGGTTCGTATATGTACAATTATTACAATGAATAATCCATATTGATTTTATTAATTTTATTGCATGAAGGGAAAGAAAATTATCCTTTCATACTCCAACCTGATAAATTTGTATAAGTTGGGATTTTATTTATTGTCCATAATAAAATAGTATAGAGTATGAACATTTCCTTCATTTCAATATTATATGTTATGATACCATCACCCTAAAAATCATTCAAACTTTCAATCAATGTCCAAAGTTAAATATCAACATTATCCCCCAAATATCTCAGTCCATCAATAAGGGTAGAATATAATAAGAATTTTTGTTTCATACAAAGCTATAGAGGGAGAGTATACAGAACCAACACCATGGTCCAAGTGTTATTAGTTGCACCAAAAAATGACCCGAATGAATTGAAATCATCTTCTACCAACCCCTATCAATCATTATGGATGTCATTAGAAATGTTAGGGTGCCTCTTATTAATCTCCTTTCTAACAAGAGAGTCTGTTGGGTGGGTTATCATATCATTATCCTTATTTCTTTCCACATTCCATATCTATAATTTTGTTGCATTAAAAATCATAAATAATGTTTTCAATCTCATATTTAGCAGAAAGTGATTCATCTTTTTTATGGAAATTAGTTTCCACTATTTCATAGTCTAGCATTGACATGTCTGATTTCCCTCATTATCTTTCCACATGGATGATCAATAGAATATAGAATTATCCAAATGGGTTGTTTCTTTTCTAAAAACATACAAATGATTTCACATTGACATGTGGTCTCATACGTGAAGCCTAAGTTCCTTTTCAACAAACAAGAAACTTAATATGTCTCCAGAATCATAGCACCAACATGATTCACTTTTTTCAATAACACCAACAACATGTTGAACAAGGTTTATGAAAACTAATTCAAAGCCTTTAAGTGAAATAACTACATGATAAGCATTTCCCTAAAAAAATAATTTAGTTCTTTTATCATAAATTATATCATAAAAAACTTATTAAATCATTGTATACACCATATCATAGATAGATCTCACTAGTCTCATCATTCCATATGCTAATTCCCACATGATACAACCATTAAAAAAAATTCATTAACCATTTAATCTATCAAATAAATCATCCTAGCATCAACATTCATCTAAATAGTTTCAATTAAATTAAAATAAAAATATTATTCCCCATAAAAATTCCAAATTCTATAATTTTTCAGAAACCTCTTCTAGAATACTTTCTCCCTCAAGGAATATCAAGTGATTTTTTTCTTTTTTCACATCTTCTACATGAACAATTAATATTGTAATCATGAAATCCTCTAGTTAAATAAATAAAATGTATAAGTCTATCAATATATTCTTTATATGTTCTATTTGTATGATCAATCCAACTATTATCCATATATGTATGTCATGACCCCTCCCCCCTATTAGTACGCCCCCTGGGCCAGTAATTGAAAAAGGAGGAGATTGACCTCCTGAGTCATGCTACCAATAGGCCCCAGGTTGTAAACTAGCACCAAGGGTATATCATACATATAATTGTGAGGCATTAACCTCTATGAGAAACATGAAGAAGAGAGTGATAATATAGATACACCAATTAACTTAGGATAATAAAGATAAAGAAACCCACTCGTATACATGTAATGCCATAAAAAACTAAAACAACTAGGATGGAATCTAAAAATACCATAAAGGTAAACACAACAACGACCACGAAGGCCAAACAGATCCAGAAAAACCACATTCTAGTAAAATATAGCTTGATCTAAAACTTTATTCTACTAACATGGGTAAAATTATATATATTTGTGGTGATCATAACAATACACTCAGTAGGATCCTACACAGAGCCTCGCATGTAAAAGATAACGAAATCATAGTGAATCCCAAGTTACAATTATACATTGGATATTGTATCCAATGAAACATGTGTGTGAAATAACCACAAGTGATTACATCCATATACACATATATATCATGAATCAATCAACTATGAATACCAATAAATAATACTATTATGAAATGATAATGGGACCAGATACGGTAGTCATTCATATATCCCCTTCCAACCGAGATATTGGAGAGAAAACCCTCCCAGAGTCCATTGGGTGTCATTATACATACCGACATGGGTGGGGTATCATAAGAAATTAATAAAACATTAAAGATATAGTATTTACCATGACCACATTATAGGAATAGACCTATTACTAGTCTCAACTGCTACTATCATCTCTCTGACACTCGGATGCTACTTATAATGACTAGATATCCTATAAGCACACAAAAAATTAAAGGAGCTATATTAAATTCATTATTTTATTTTAAAATTTCACATCATGTTAATTAATTCATTTACTATTAATTAAAATTATTTAGATTATATTTCATTAACCAACATAGTGAAGTCCATGTTCTACAATAATAATCCAACTATGTCCTTGGTTTCTCAAGAATAACAATAACATTATAATTCAACCAAGAACTAAATCTATGAACTAAACATTTGTTAAAAATTATACCCATTCCATAATTCTAGATACTCAAGGAAAACATCCTAAGATACCATTAAGAGATGTATCCAATCACATCCAACTACCTCAAGCCACAGAAAAAGGAATGCAGGTAATACAAGGAATCAAATCATTCGGCTATTAAATAGATTCATTAACAAGAAAGCATATACACTTTCTTCATAACAATGAGTATGCCTAAATTCAAACAATTACATCAATTCTTGTGTCATCCCTGACACCCTCATTCAAATCTCCATGTATCTATCTGTCATGGGAATCAACTACTACAAAAAACTCATCCCTCCCTGCCAATATCTCATCACCCATCCTGGTCTCATATCACATCGCATAAAAAGGCTCATATATAGATCCCACAGAAGGTATAAAGAAACAAACATATCCAAGAAGGAAACATGGCCCTAAAAATAAGGCATCCAGCTTTCGCATCAAAATGGGTTCTCACATCCCCAACACAAGACATTATTCCTTCATATGAAAATGGGAAACCCTAGCCCCAAATATTTATCTTTATTGAAAAATAATTTTTTATTAATCTTGAATTAATTAATTCAATTATCAAAGGTTACAACAATAGGAAACTGATAGAATCATCTATAAAAAGTGTTATGGGGAAATGGAGGGAAAAACCCCACAAAAAAATAATTCCAAGGACCAGTGAATGAATGATATGTTTTAATTCAATATATACAACAAAAAAATGAATTTGATTACATTGAAAAAAACCAAAATGGAGTTCAGATGTTTGAATTGAAAATGAAACAATTGCAGAAGTGTAAAAAGAACAAAAAATAAAGGAAACACAACAATTTATGTGCTTTAGTCACATTGGGACCTACTGCTGGAAAGAACCCCACCCATACATAGAATTTTATCAGATTCTAAAAAAAAATAGACTACAATGTACAGAGGAAAAGAAGATAGGAAACTAAATTCACAGAAGCACTAAAATAGAAACTATACACAAGAAATAGTAACATAGAAGTAATTAGGTTTAAAAAAATATATAGCCCGAAATAATGTTTGGGAGTCCAGATCCCATAAAGATCCAAGAAAATTGATCCCACTGATTCATTGGATCTCATTGTATAATGATCATGATTGTTCTCTAGATTGTATAAATATTCACATGCCTTCAATAGGGAATAACCCCAAGAAGATCCATTATTATCCTTACACCAACAGTGTGTAGGGTGTTCGGTGGACCACCAGATGATTCCGTTGATGAGGATGATAAAACCACCACCAGTGAGATTGAAGTGGAGGAATATTGTTATAAACACCAAGTGAGAGAAAAAGTAGACCGAACCATAAGCTGGATGAAAACAAACGACCATCGGCCAGAAGAAGTCAATGTCGGGAATTAGGATATACACATTCAAGATGAAATACACTACCTAAGAAGATGATTTTTATATCTATTTAAAATATCGAATTCAAGGGCCATAGAGCTGATGAAACCCCATGCTCGAACCTTAACCGGTTAACTACATACACAATAACAAAATTCCCATTCAGAGGGTATTTTTTGTATCTGGCAGTGGTTTAAACTGCCTCGAAATTGTCCTGAAACAGTTTTAGAAAACCAATGCTAAAATTTTTGTCGAAAATAAACATTCAGTGGTTTCTTCCATTTAGCGGTAGTTTCTGGAAGTTGTTGTAGAATGCATATTTCAGGGTAGTTTTTTAGTTTTAGCGGTGGTTTTGTATTTACAACAATAACTGCAACCTAGTGGTAGTTAAAACCACCACTAAAGTTTGAATCTTTTACTAAAAAAACCAACACTAATATGGATAAAACCACCACTAAGTCAAAAAATATCATATTTAACAGTGGTTTTAACCACCACCCTAAAATAAATACCATTATATAATAACAGTTTAAACTTCCATGAAAAAAAATTATATCTAGTGGTGCATTAAACTCGCGCTATATCATGAATGAAAAAAAAAACAAGTTCTAGGTTTTGCAGATCCAAAAACTGTAGACAGAACAACACCGTGAACTATCCTAGTTTCAATATAAACAAGGAGGGTCATGGTGTAATGACTACCGCCATGCTACCACAATTGAATTCCAAGAATAATTTTGTGGTTCATGTTTTTCTATTGTATTCATGATCCACCTCATACAAAAAACCACGACACAACCCATAGGGTTCATGAAATTTCACACAAGACCAAGAAAACAAAACTTATGAATCATGATGTAATGACCATGGTCATGATGAAACATACTACATATTCCCAAACATAATGGAAACCAACAATCATATCTTAACCACAATTTCATAATTGAACATTTAATGCCACAAATAATTTTCTACTAGATAAACAGAACAACATCAAAACCCATTGACATAATCCTCATACCACAACATCTCATTATATTTCATAGCCTTATTGACCAGGGATAATCAAACTCTATCACGACATAATAAAATTTCTCAATTGAAATTTCAGGTATACCCAATACCATCTCCATCACTCTCCCACCAAACTTCCTCCCATGAACTCAACACCCAAAATTCAAAAAATAAAGGCTTTATAAATTATTATATATTACATTAGTTACCTATAAAATGATTTTATTACTTGATAAAAAAATACATAATAATGAATTTCTAAAAATTAACGACTATAGGTAAAAACCTCTCAAATACATTGAGCACACCTCCAACACTCTCACGGATAGTATCAAATTCAATACCACTTCTTCCATTAAATAAAACATCTAGCAATGTCACCTCCATGGGGGATACCTATAAAATATGTACCACTCCATAAAGAGAAACAAAATCATTTCTAATAACCAATAAATTAACTGGAAGTATACTAAACCCTAGGAAATCTCTATCAATGATTCCCAACTATTTTACATTGAAAATAATAATAATCAACTCAATGATTTTAAGATAGCTAAAACTACCCAACCCAATGAATATATTCTTTCTCGAACTCTATGTGATCGTATCACCATCCACTTCCACAAACATTATGACTCATAACTCAGGTAATTCATCTTATCCTCCTATTATATAATTTTAGTTTTTTTATATAGTCATCAACTTTTAAAAGGAAAAGAAAATACTTCCTAAATAATTCATGAAACTCATCCCATGTAATTTAAAGTTTTTTACTTGATTCATTATACACTAATTTAATTTGAATACTCCTAAAATTCAACATCAAAACATACAGTCAGTAAATATCACATGAATTATAAATACATCACAGAGACCATCATATCATACAGAAAAACACATTCATTATCAGAACGTGTCCCTTACATTAACCCAACATCACAATACTTCCTTTTCTCATCACTCTCTAATATACCATCTCGTTGTCTTGATCCCATCTAAAATATAATAAAAATATAATAAATAACCACATTGGATGTACTGATAGATGAACAAACCCTCTCCACTAATCATTGGCCAATGATGAACTCTGCTCATTACCCTCTCTGTCTCCATTTCTACTTCTGGCTACCAGCACCTATAAGATAATTATATTGAAAATTAAACAATTTTTATATTTATATTTAAACCTGAAATAAATAAATGTTTTTGAACTAAATTATTTTGAAGTTGTTTGATTTACCTTCTCACCACTAGTCATCACCTGCAATCCCCATTTTCCTGATTAAGTCCTTATATGGTTAAGGTCCCAAACCCATTCCGCACACTCGACCAGGATAAATGACCTTTTTTTATAAAATTCCATAGAGGAAAATTGTAAGGGTTTAAAACAACATTCCAATTGCTATAACTGGTACTCAAAGTCCCAAATGTGTTGAATACATCGGCATCGAATCCCAATCGAACTTTCATAGGATCAGATCAAAAATTTGGATTTAATGAATCAACTTTCTTCCATGTTTGGGAATATCTTGGATATAACATTACACCATCATTTCTATTATCTAAAAAATACCACTTCATGTGTACGATGGTTTATGATGACATGGATAATCTTTTAAATCAATACTTTAAGGAAAGTAACACAAGACCTTTTTAGGTGTGTTCCTTTTCTTCTTATTCATGGTAGTATGTTTATTCAGATTTCCAATATCCACCATATACTTCCATATAGAAGAAGAACATTTTTTTGAATCCTTTATTCTTAAATTATATATATAATAAAGCATATAATCATTGGGAAACACACATATTTTTGTATAATTAAAAACAAACTTGTTATCAACTTTTTTCATATCATAAAAAGACTCAGATACATTTCCTTTTGGAATTACAACGCACAACAATTACAATATCATGGATATCATGTTATTTGTAATTCCCCATAGGTATTTGGTATGGTACAATATAATTATAAAATAATGGTTTGAATTTTTCAAACATACACTATAAAACTCTCGATTTCCATCATAAACTAAACCATGAAACACATATGTCTACTAAGTGATGTTTTCTACTACATTACTCTCCGCAGAATCTGGATAAGGATCCAATGATACGTTACAATCTTGATATGGTTGTCCTGTAGTAACAAAAACATCACTTTTCAGGTAACTATTTGTAGCACCCTCAACTGGTTGTTTGATTTGTTTTGATGGTGATGTTGGTGTCTTGCAATTCCGAATGCATAATTTATAAGGTGTTTCATTTCATTTTTAATTATCGATGATGTTGGGAGCTCATTCTATGGATTTAAATAAGTTCTCAACCTTTCTATAACATTTGATTACCCATTCCAAATCCATCAAAAATAATGACTAGGGAATTGATTCAACATCAAGTGTTAATAAAATTCATCTATCTTCAACCATCGTCTAAATTTACATTTCAGACATGGAAATCTTATTCACCCTTCAACAGATCTATTGGAAATTGAAAAATCTAAAAACTCATCAAAAACATTAGCATACCGAGGTGTGATCCTCAACAATGGGATCATTCTTTTATTTATATATATCTATATGTGCTTACACATTATGAAAAAGTTAATGGACATTAGTATTACTAAATAGGAAAAGAGATTCATATATACTAGTTGAAAAAATATGAATATGTTAAATAACCATACACTACCTTTTAAATGAATGTATAACCATCTGTGAGATTATTATTACAGACACTTCTAAAAAATAATAAAACTATTTGGACTATTAAAATATTCCAATAAAGAAACTGGTGTAGAGTAGCGAACTTCAACCGTTCTTTAATTGATATAGAACAAGGAACTATAAGGCAACTAGAAATGCCTCAACAAATCAGTATAATTAATCCATGAAGTTCTAAATGTGTTTTTCTTATTCTTTATCCACTTTATTCCTTCACTTCTATTTATAGACAAAACAAAAATGGATAAAATTGTTTATAAATCTATCGAATATTCTACACATGGGTGTTTTTAAATTCTTCATCATACAATTAAAACCCAAAAGATATAAATTTAAATAGAATCATATTATTGTTTAATGTATCATGATCAAATTGAAAAATACTCAATGTATTTCATTCTTGGCATCATTTTACAATGACAAATGCTTTCTACAATTTAAACTATAAAGATTCTATAATGGAGAAAGATTCCATAATGAATAAATCAGGGGAAACGATATAATCTAGCACTAGATAAAACTCCCCTAAATCACTAAGTAACCATATAATTCAATATAAACAAAAAATATTCCATAATAATGAAATCATGGGAAATGATATAATACAACACTAGATAAAATTCCCCTAAATCACAAAGTAACCATAATTTTGAATGTGTCATGGGATCTACCCTGGGAATACAAATGTGATAACTAGTTAATCTTATATGGGAATAACCACATGAACTATCTATTTATATATTTAATTTTTTTAGAGTGTGTGGTTTTCACTTTAACTTTTCACACATTCTTTATTTCGCGAAACACATATAATAAAAATAAAAATGGTGGAGTTGTTTTTATGGTATACATAAAAATGTTTGAAGGCTAGTTGTTAGTCAAATTTGGATTCATATAGGATCACATGACCTACTAGACTTACCTTGTGGTAGTTACACTATGGTCCCTTGAAAATGTATAAGTGTGAATATCATACAACATGGGTTATTGAACTATACTCTCAATTACATCCCACACATTAAATTTATATAATATAAATAGAAACTAATCATTCATTCATGATAGTAGAAGTATATCAATTCATTGATGTACTACGAATGAATTATCCTTATTTTTTACTCACTTCTATATTATAATCTGTGTATTTCTTATTATTTTATATAAAAAAAATAATGAACACAATTTATTTTATTTTCCCCGAAACAAAAAAAATTAGGAATGTTTCTTTTCATAAAAAATATACAACTTGAATGCACATAAATTATTTCCACCAAATTATTTCTTCTTCTTTAGTGAAATTGATCAGAACTACTTATCACATTATACTATATTTGATAAAAATATATTACACAATATATAGTTGTGTCAGATATTTATTCTTCTATTTATAATACTAAAAATGTTTTTTATTTTACTTAGTATCAGGTATCATCTCCATTTCACAATATCTCCAGTGAGAATCCTAATATATCGTTAAACAACACCTTATTCTACTCTTTAATTGAATTTAATGTTTAAATTAAATCATATAACTTATTTCAACTTATTTCTAACTACCCGTACTTTATTTTGAACCATTATATCATAATAGACCACAAATATTAACCATAATGGGAGAAATACTTCTACACCAGCAATGCATGTTCAAACTATTAAGAAACCACATATTATAGTTTGAAACCATGTATCATAGTATGATTGAGAAGATAAAAAAGTTAAATCTAACTACATGAACATTTGTGGAGTGTGATAATCATCATGGAATGAAGATATAAATATTTTTTCATCCATTAAAACTCTAACCTAAATATTTAGAGTGCAATAAAAAGTTTTTGTTCGGCAAACACTTGTCTAAATCAAGTACAACGTGAACATCATTACATAGAAAAAAGGTCTTCAATTTTCCATAGACATCAAATATATAATTTAATCCTATTCGAATGTGAAATTAATGTTGTGGCATAGAGCACAATAATTTGGAGGAGTATCCATTTAAAAAAATAGTCTATAGAATTGATATATCTTTTATTATTCATCTATGACAAATACTCTTGTACTAATAAGTACCACATCATGAAATTACAACATGATATTTTTCATAAGGGTGAAACCAACTCCGTTACCCATGGACAGGTCTCTGAAACCATTTGAGGGTAGTGAAATTATATTTTTACTCTTATCGATAATCATTATTGGACATTAGCTCGGCGTGGGTTGGACCAATAGTGATGGTCAGCAAGCATAGAGTTTAGTGTCGAGGGATGAGATCAACGGTGAGGGATTGTATTGGTACTGAGGGATTGGATCAACGAGCATCGGGATCAGCAGTGATGAGTGTTTGTGGGGTTTGGGGGTTTGGGTGAAGTGTCATGGGGTCGGGGGCGGTGGGGAATGGGATCAACAGTGAGGGACAAGATTGTTGAGCAATAGGATTGGTGGAGATGAGGATTTTTATGGTCTAGAGGGTCGGCAATGAAGTGTCAATGTGTCAGAGGAGAAGTGTCAAATTTTTCAAAAAATACAATAATTTATTGGTGGTTTTTAATGAAACACTGCTAAATTATCTAAAACAATTTAGCAGTGGTTTCATAAACCACCATTATTGTAATATTTTGGTGTAGTGATAGACATTGGGAGGTTTCCATGAGTCCAACACCAATCAACCATCCCAATGGCATGTGGAGAGGCTCAAATCAATAGATGAAAATGATATATTTGGAAACAAAATCCATTGACATCCAAAAAGGAATAGATTTTGGTATATAATGGATAGCCAAGGTGGCATCCTAACTCAGGCATGCCAAACAATTTAGTGGGCCATGTAAATCAGCTCATGTAGTAAACTGAAACCAAAATCCAGTAGATATTAAAATGAAAAAATATTTAATAATAATTTACATGTATTCAAACCAATTTAAATGAATGAAAAATTTAAGTGCATTAATTTCCATTTTAAATATGAAAATAACAATACCCAAATAAATAAATTTTCATCATTTACAATTGTAAATTGGTGAAGTTATTAAACTGAAACGTTAATAAAGTGGAGCCTGTTCAAGATATCTATGTTATAATTGAACATGGATAAAGTTGCAGCCTTATTCAAATTATCAGATGTGTTTTCATCCGTGTGTATTATAGTGACACACACTTCTCTACTTTCTAAACTTATATAATAATATGATTCTTAATATCTATATGATTAGAACAACCATGAAATACATAATTTTTAGGTAAATAATGGGAATATTTAGAATCACCATGTATGGTAATAATAAGAAGTACTTATTATAAGTTCAGAATTCAAATCCTTATGCCATGAGGCTTCTTTGACAGTTTTATCCATTGATATGTACATGGATGCAATGGTCAAGAGGTTCAACACCAATTTCATATTGAACATCCATGATACAGGTCCTCCACATGAATTAATGAAATAACCAGTTAGTGATTTCCTAGTATCAACATTTCCAGCTTAGTCAAAATCCAAATAACCAATAACTAATTCAAAAGAATTAATATTATAACCATATAAAATTGAAAGAGATAATGTATAAGAAATTTACCTAAATAACCTTTTAAGACCATGACAATGTGGCTTGATGGGAGTTTCTATATACCATCTCAAAGTATATATATAAAAAAACATCTAGTCATTTACAAATCATAACATACGTTATACATCCCATTACATTAGCATACAATATTCAACACATATATTCAATGTAAAAATCTATGGTTGGTGACTAAGATAATGAAAATTTAAAATGTTGACCTAAAGGACCACTAAGAGGCTTCAAAGCATCAAAAAGATACCTATTATTCACATTACGAATATAAGAACATTGATATAAATAAATTAGCTTATCTGTATTTTCCATAATAATCTACATGCCTAGAATTTTCTTAGTACACCCTTTATCATTCATTTCAAAATATGAATTCAATTGAATTTTAATGTGGGTGATTAATTTCATATCACTATATATGAGTAACATTTAATCTATTTGTAGATGTAAATAAAGCATGAATTTTTTAACATATTTGAAATAAACAAATAAATGAAAATGACTCATCCTGAAACCATTTTCTAACCTGAATGAATATAAATTATTATATAATTTCCTTGATTCTTAATTTAATATATATAATTATTTTTAAGAAAAACACTTGGTTCATTTTAAATTAATTTTCAACACCAATAAAAGGATTCTTGAATAATTTTTAAATTAAATCACCATGAAACAAATAAATTATGACATTTTTTTTCTATATGAGAATCTAAATGTATGGAAAAAATATAATTATTATTATTGAAGAATGTTTCACTACAAGTGAAAAATTCTAGATTATTCAATTCCTTATATTTGATGAAATCCTTTGGCTACAAGTCTATATTTAATGTTAATTTTATTTCCTACAGTATTTTCTTCTTTGTTATATATATCAATTTATGACCAATCCCCTTGTAAGTGTGTGGTTTATTGAATATGGACCAAGTTTGGTTCTTTAGTAGGGATTTCATCTCATATTCCATAGATGAAATACAATTCTTTGAGTTACTATCATTGAGAGAATGAATGTAGATTTCTGGATCCTCTCCACTGTGATCCGCTTCCACAATTAATGAAAATGAAACCATATCAGCCTAGATGTTCCTAGGTGGAGGTCTAGTGACCTTCCACTTCCTATCCATATTGAGATGATAACCCCTAAGGTTACTAGAAGCTCCGTCATCAAGAGTATCATCCGAATCAGAAAATGATTATGTCTCAGGTTGAGAAAGGGGAACCGAATTGGGGGAAGGACTCTTATTAATAGATTCACTAACACTCAGAATCTTGATGCCCCTCATCCCATCTATGTGGGTCGTTCATGATATGACCCAACTATTGAATAAATTAAGGGGGACCCTACCCCATGTAATGGTATGTCTCATAAAATGTTATATTAAGGGCCTTTCCATGATGAAATCCCACAACCAAGGCCTCTCCTATTAGAAGAATAAATGGTTGAGTCAAATCCTATTGAAAATAAATTCATAAATAGTTTTAAATTTGTTCATATATATTTTTAACTCTTAATTGAAAATATAAAAACACATTTACATTCATAAATACCGTGACCCAGATTAGTAGTTTAATATCAAGAATAATGTTGATATGGTTTGAGTTCTGTTAACATGTCCACAGTCATATAAATAATTAATATTTGAATTCACATAGAATATGTATCAAAGAAAGATACAATAAATAAATAAAAAACAATTAAATGGTTTATAAAGAGTTAAATAGTTAAAAAAAATATTTAAAACTAAAGAACATCTAAATCATCATACGTTTCAGTAAACATGAAAATTGATGATTTCCTCCTCAACGGTCTCTCAAAAATATTGAATGTCATATTCACATTGATCTATACTTTTTTGATATTTCTACTATAAAAATAGTTTATATTCTTGGGTCCATCTCCTTCAGTTAATAACACTCTCCACCTTGATATTTTCATAGAAACATTCCAATTTTGATTAAACAGAATGGTGGTGAAGATAATGTGTTCTACCTATAATGCCAAAATGAAAAATATGTTACTAAATCGTTCATATATATATATAACATATTGTAAAATTTCACCAATCTAAACAAAAAATTATCAACATTTGTTCCACATTCAAGATCAACCCAATTACACTTTAACAATATTTATTTAAATAAGTGTGAATATACAAAATGAATGATGTTTTTCTATTGACCACAATAATAACCAAAATCGATAGATGGATAACCAATGTCACGATTTTGTGTTTCTTGTTTATCATCAACATATTTAATTTGAATCTGAAATTCATTATCATCTAATTCATTGTAATGATGTGTCATTATAGATAGTCCATTAGATATGTGGGTTAATTCATTAGTCGGTGTAGGGTCACCTAAAACATACAAGTTATGTAACTATATATTTCATAGAATTCAATAAGTAATTATGGAGAAATAAATTAGTACTATACCTAAATAATAATAAAAATTAATTTGTACATAAAAAATCTTTGAACCAATCATGGAATGATGTATAATATGACTATTGAATATAATAATCAATATCACATGCCATGTCTTGTTTTATTTTATTAATGTGTTATTTTAAATGATAATTCCTTGTTTAAGTGATCTACTTATATATGAAAATAAAACACATAAATGTTGAACTGTTAAATATATTAAAAAAATAATACAAAAATGATGAAACTAATGGAGTATTTCACAATATGTATCGATGAGATTGTACCACTTTTATGTTGTCCTTACGAAATATAGTTCATTATCTATCTATCTTATCCTGAATTTGAGAGGGATTATCAAATTTTTTTCAACATCTATAAGATGATATGCATGAAATGAAGTAAAAAAATACATCAAATAACCACTCGCTATTGATAGCTATAGGTGACATATATTTAAGATACATCATTTTAATGTATTCAAATACCTCTATATAGGATAGATTTATCTGAATTGTAGAATACTAGTGTAAATTACTTTGATGGTTAAGTATACCATCAAATGAAGCATAACATTGAAAAATGAGAGTGGAAATGGTTTCTCCAAGTGAAAAATATTATATAAAATCCTATCCTATAATATTTTTATATCACTCAATCATTGATTTTTTAAACAACGATTTAAACAACGATTTCTAAAAAATCACTCATATCTATCAATTTTTTAATAACATTGGGCAATAAATAGTCAAAAATTATGATTGGAATCAACTGTTGAAGTATTATGCGATTGTCATGGATTTTCAACCCTTGCTATAGGAGTATCCATCAGGAACCATGAGCATCTCCAATGTGGGTAGAAATGTCATTTTTACTCATCATATAATGTGAATTAGGCATGTATTCCCAATCACCCTCACCCAAATAAAAATTCAATTGTTTTCTTCAACCCATTTCTTCTAAATCACGTCATGCGTTGAATTTGTCCTTCTATTTTAAACCAAAACCCAAAATGGTCCCTAATATATTATCACAAAAAAATTAATGTTAATGAAATCACGATTATTATATTATATATGAATTTTATAGTAAGGGATATTAAGAAATTATTTTCCTCCTTCAAATTGTGGTTGTGTTTTATACCCATACCATGAATAGAGGGTAATGTAATAGCCAAAAAACCTCAAATTCCTACACCATGGGAATATTTTCATTCTTAATATCTGATAATACTTCGACTCATATCATGATATTTGGTTCTTGGTTGAATTCTCTAGAACCATCAAATTCTAATACTTGGTTTTTAAACATGGTCTAAGGGGGAATAATGTTGGAACCACTTTGTGTATAGGTTTGTATTTATTGTCAATAGTTGTCAATGTAATATCAAAATGAAAGAGATCAAGAAGTAGTCCAATAAAATGGAGGAATGGAAGATCACGATGACGGTTCATGAAGTACTCCGATGAAGTAGAGGAGTTGTGATTTTGACGATTGTTGTGCTGATTGTAAGTTCAAAGAACATGTGTCAAAGGTGATACATTGTTTACAACAATGAAGAATGTGAGGAGTAATCCATCCAAGGATGATTAAATCAGGATGGTGTTTTTGGATGAAGACCATGCAATTCCTCATTATTGCATGAGAACAATGGGTTTTGATGAAGACCATACAATTGGGTTTTGATGAAGACCATGCAATTACTCATGATTGCATGAGAACAATGCTAGAGACTTCTTGACGGATTGAATCACATGGTTTGCATGACGTTGATCATGACAGTTGATGAAGGAGGCAATGTGCCAATGAGTTGACTTATGAAATGGCCATTCAATTCACATTGTCATAGAAGATTATGGTACTAAAGCTATTCCTTCAAAGAATACATATCACAATAGTGGAGTTTGTGATAAAAACAAAAGAGTTGCTGAAGGATAGAGATCACCAAGAAGATGTGTTGTTGAGGTGATCGTGCTTGTATACAAAGCAAACAAACGACATACAAATTTGTTGACAAAGGAGATTCCCTGTTGACATGTTGAGTTCAAGAGTTGTGGTCAACGATCTATGATTGATTCAAGAACATCGACAGAGGAATGGATGATCTGGAGGAGGTACAAAAAGAGCATATACAAGGTGGCGCCGTTTTCTAGTGTTTTCCAAATTTCAGGGCCTCAAAATCAACAAATGAAGAAAGGGTGATTTTGGTAAAGGGACTTGTGCGCCATACTCTTGGAGGATAGGAAACTTGGGCGCCATATGTTTTTGAAGATCAGAGCATCAAAATATGGAAAAGGGATAAGGGTCGCACAAGTTTTGGTGAGGTCGTGCAAGTGAATTATGTGCCGGGAAGAGACTTGCGCGCCGACGCCTTGAATACATTATAACTTGCACGCCTATGGTTTTTCGAGATCAGAAGATCCAAATTTCTCAAAGGCAAGATGTTCGCGCATGTTTTGATGTTGATCGCGCAGGTGCCTCGCAGGGGCCGAGACTTGCGCGCCGATGGATGACTTGCGCGCCGCCGCACAGGGTGTCCAGTTTGCCTATAAATACTGTACCACCCCTCCTCATTTCTCACGGAGCTCAAGACTTTGAGATTGTTCGAGCTCTCATCGCACAGGTGGTTGAACCACGCAAGTGGTAGTTGGGTCGTGCAAGTAGAGGTTGCGCGCCGACTGATGGTTGAGCACCCCTGGTGATTTGGGCAAGGAAGAAAGTGAGTCGCACAGGTTTGAAGTTCAAGAAGGCAGAGCCGCGCAGTTGCTTTGGAGACACTTGCGCGCCAGGTTATACTTGCGCGCCTAAGACTTGCACGCCAGATGGAGACTTGCGCGCCTGGCTTAAAAAGGAGATCCAAATATTGTTGAAGCATGCCCGCCTTTCTGGAGATGCACAAGAGCTATTGATTGCCTGATACTTTCGGTGCAAAGCGAGATTGAAGAAGAAATCTAAATGATACATGCATGATCTCATGCATACATGGTGAATTGATTCTGACAAATGTCGAGTAAGCTGAACATCTTCTATTGAGTAATCACATCAGTGGTTGTGATTCAGGAAACCGAAGACAAGGGGATCTAGTGAATTCATTCATTGAACTAAAGAAGAAGGATTGAACTAAAAGGAGCATCAAATCTGAACCCTGATGCAAGAAATGTCTCACGCTGAATAGAAGACAAAGAACATCAATGCACACCTATTGAAGAGACCTTCACGTCTATAAACTGAGTGAGACTTCACCAATGGCAGTGAGCCAGGGGGAGTCAACGGGAGTGACCCGAGGGACGCAGTGAGCTATCCCTGAACAATTGTAAAGGCAGTGAGCCTGGGACAGAGTGTCTATAACCGAACATTTGTATCCGCAGCTAGTGAAGCATAGTGGATTTAGGTACGACCGGCAACCTGTCAGCGTATACTCCTTGGACGTAGCCCTTAGTGGTGAACCAAGTAAAAATAGCTGTGTCATCTGTCTCTGCATGTGAATGTTTAATTGCTGATCATATCCATCATACAGGTTTAAGTAGTTCCTACCAACGTGGGAAAAAGATCCACAACTTAAAGAAGAAAAAGTTTCCACCCTGATTCACCCCTCCCCTCTCAGGGTGTCCCAGGGTCCAACAAGTGGTATCAGAGGGAAAGGTTAACGTATGTTGGATATTCTCCAATAATTCTATTGAGAAGAGGATTTGAGTTTCTTTCCTAGAGTCAACAATGAAGAGAAGTCTTGATAATGACACAGTCATTTCTGAGCAGAAATCTTTATCCACCAAGACTTTGAAAAATAGGAAAAAGAAAGAGAAGATGATGATGAAGAAGTCCCCAACATCCAAAAAAGATGCAATTTCTTGTTCTCCATGACATTCCAATAATGAAGAAACATTAGGCTTGGAAAGTATCAAGCAGGTGGCTCAGAACTCATCCAAAGGAAATGATGATACCCCGAATTCAAGCTTTCAAGAAAAACTCAAAACATATCTGTATGATATTCCAGAAGAAAGGGCTGTTATTATCTATAGCCTCTTTCAATCTATGCAGGTTGAGATCACTATACTTTAAAGGGAAGAAGACAATATGGAAAAGGGGCTGGAAGGAAAAATTATGGAAAGTATGAAGCTCAACAAACGGGTGAAAGCCCTTGAAGAAAAAGGTGAAGTCAGCAATACTCTGGAAGAATGGATCCATGCACTTGAAGCTGAGCTGAAGAAGAACAATGAAGTCAAGAATTTTTGTCTAGAAGAAACATCCATTAAATTCAGGGAACCTGACTCTTTGTTACAAAACAAAGTTAAGATGCATGAAGATGAGGTTGAAAGGTTGAAGAAGAATTGTGAAGAGAAGATGATCACGATTGAAGATCCGAAGATCATCCTCAATATTGTGGGTCAAAAATTGGAAGCTCAATTGACCAAGATTGAGAACAAACATATTGAGACTTCAAAAAAGAATTAAATGAGTGATGCCTGCTCTCAATGTTCGTTGGAGGAGTCTAAAGCTGAAATGCCTCCAACATGTGACAAGAAGATTATGCCATCTCTTGATTATCCACATCAAGAATCAGTTGCTGCCGGTACTCAATGCTCAATGGAGGATTGTATTGTTAAAAGACCTCCAACATGTGATAAGAAGATTATGACTTCACTCATTGATCTATCACAGGAAACTGAGAAAGTGAAGGTACCATCCAGACCATCTTGCACTCATGTTTCTAAATACACTCCGACAATCAGTGCAGGTGGGAAGAAAAGATCTAAACAAGTATGGATGAGGATCGGTGAGAAGAAGAAACCTACCACTATGACTAGGGTGGATAGGATGAAAAAGGAGGAAGATTCTTCCTCAAATAGAGCACAAACAATTAAGCAGATGGCCCAACAACTTAATACTGAAGAAACAAAGAAGAAAAGATTTGTGGGCCAATGTTGGTGCTGCAATAGATTTGGGCACTGTGCATTGGATTGTTTTTATAATCCCTTTCATGGAAAAGCACAGGGAAAGCCTATATCAAAGGGGAGGAAGCCAGAGAAGAAGAAGCAACATCCACAGGTCCAAAAGCATCTATTTACAGCAAACAGATTTGGAATGCTTGATAACATCTGTGATGTATGCAATGATAGTGGTCACAAGAATGGTGCATGCCTAGGTCAACAGATATCTAGAGCTGATAAGAACCGAAGACCACACAATCCATCAAAGTATGAAGAAAGTACCTTGGGGAGAAATCAGAAGAATGTTGTGAACACACACTTTCCCAAGAAGATCTCAAGTAGGGAAGCTGATAAGACCCATGAATTTAGATCCATGAAATTGAAGGGTCATTCATCCAAAAGAAACACTAAGTGGGATGAATCTCATATGAACCCATGTGGAAGAACTAAACCAGCTGCAAAAGTTCCAAATGACATATTGGTCATCTGGCCAGAAGATTTGAAAAGAATAAGGAAACTTGAAGATGAGAAGGCCAAGGCTGGTGAGAAAGGAAAAGGAAAACTTTCACATGATGAAGACACAGTGCAGGAGAGATTCCAAACAAAGAGAAACACACGTGTCAAAGAAGTTCTGTGTGAGAGATGAAAGAAGTATGGTCACATTGCAAAAGGTTTCCTCACCTTAATACCAGAGCAAGAAGCAGACCTTAAGAGGAGTAAGAATGTATCATTCATGATGGCTGCTAAGAAGAACAATTCTCCACACAAAGTAGAAGAGAATGTGAACAGAGCCATGCCACACCGACATATGTCAGAACATATGTTCAAATGTGCAGGCATGAAGGCTGGAGTGAACAGAGGAACTTGGTTGAGAAAAGAACCTCATCCAAGAAAGTCTTCGTGATGAAGCAAGAAGGAACCACGTTATTCCCGTAATCATTTGTGTATTGTATTTGTGCTAATAATGCAGGGAATTGAAGGTGAAGCATGCTCTCGGGGGGAGAACCTGAGAAGTAGTGAATGCTGTCAACTCTTGAAAGCCACGCTGAAGAAGATTCCATCCTTAGTAGATTCTTCAATTGATATTAAAAGATTATGATGATGAAGGATAACTCTTGATGAAGATGACGAGGAGTGTTTCCCTTGAGGGGGAGAAGAATGAAGAAGCTTCCATAATAACTGTTTCAATAAATATCAACTCCAGCTAGACTCAAAAGCAGTTACTCTGTGAATTTCTTGAAGAACACGCCAATGTAGAAGGTATGTCATTTCTCAATCACTATCCCTTGGTTACTCAGATCAAAGATTATTTTACAAAGGGGGAGTAACTGAATTGATCAGTGACATAAAGAGAATGGAAGTTCCCCAAGGTCACTTATCCTGTCGATTGCACTTGAATGTTTTTGATCTATTTGCTGATGTGAGTGCAGGAGTTTCAGGTTGGTTTTTATCTATCATTGTTGATCTTCTTCTTCCTGGAATTAAAGTGGTAAACCCTTGAAGACAAGATACAGGAGTTATCATCTCATGTTGGTATCATGATCTGTGGATAATGGATATCCTTGTTGACTTAATCAAATCCTCTTGTTTTCTACATCGAGCATTGCTCAAGTAGACTTAGAGTGAAATGATTAATGAAACATTTATTAAGTGTGGATTGATACCCTCCCTACCATGTGCTTTGTATTTATTGTCAATAAGGGGGAGAGAAAGTGAAATGAACATTTGAAAAGAAAAGTTGATTGAATAGAAGATTCTCATTTTGACATTGAAAAATTAATTTCAGAAGATTTATAAGGTATTGACAACAACATAAAAAGGGGGAGATTGTTGGAACCACTTTGTGTATAGGTTTGTATTTGTTTTCAATAGTTGTCAATGGAATATCAAAATGAAAGAGATCAAGAAGTAGTCCAATAAAATGGAGTAATGGAAGATCACGATGACGGTTCATGAAGTACTCTGATGAAGTAGAGGAGTAGTGATTCAGACGATTGTTGTGCTGATCGTAAGTTCAAAGAACATGTGTCAAAGGTGATACATTGTTTACAACAATGAAGAATGTGAGGAGTAATCCATCCATGGATGATTAAAGCAGGATGGTGTTTTTGGATGAAGACCATGAAATTCCTCCTTATTGCATGAGAACAATGGGTTTCGATGAAGACCATACAATTGGGTTTTGATGAAGACCATGCAATTACTCATGATTGCATGAGAACCATGCTTGAGACTTCTTGACGGATTTAATCACATGGTTTGCATGAAGTTGATCATGGCAGTTGATGAAGGAGGCAATGTGCCAATGATTTGACTTATGAAATGGCCATTCACATCACATTTTCATAGAAGATTATGGTACTAAAGCTATTCCTTCAAAGAATACATATCACAATAGTGGAGTTTGTGATAAAAACAAAAGAGTTGCTGAAGGATACAGATCACCAAGAAGATGTGTTGTTGAGGTGATCGTGCTTGTCGACAAAGCAAACAAATGACATAAAAATTTGTTGACAAAGGAGATTCAATGGTGACATGTCGAGTTCAAGAGTTGTGGTCAACGATCTATGTTTGATTCAAGAACATCGACAGAGGAATGGATGATCTGGAGGAGGTACAAAAAGAGCAGATACAAGGTGGCGCCGTTTTCCAGTGTTTGCCAAATTCCAGGGCCTCAAAATCAACAAATGAAGAAAGAGTGATTTTGGCAAAGGGACTTGCGTGCCATACTCTTGGAGGATAGGTAACTTGGGCTCCATATGTTTTTGAAGATCAGAGCATCAAAATATGGCAAAGGGATAAGGGTCGCGCATGTTTTGGTGAGGTCGTGCAAGTGAATTATGTGTCGGGAAGAGACTTGTGCGCCGACGCCTTGAATGCATTATAACTTGCGCGCCTATGGTTTTTCTAGATCAGAAGTTCCAAATTTGGAAAAGGCAAGATGTTCATGCAAGTTTGGATGTTGATCGCGCAAGTATCTAGCAGGGGCCGAGACTTGCGCGCCGATGGATGACTTACGCGCCGCCGCGCAGGGGGTCCAGTTTGCCTATAAATACTGGACCACCCCTCCTCATTTCTCACGGAGCTCAAGACATTGAGATTGTTCGAGCTCTCGTCACGCAGGTGGTTGAACCGCGCAAGTGGTAGTTGGGTCGCGCAAGTAGAGGTTGCGTGCCGACTGATGGTTGAGCGCCCCTGGTGATTTGTGAAAGGAAGGAAGTGAGTCGCGCAGGTTTGAAGTTCAAGAAGGCAGAGTCGCGTAGGTGCTTTGGAGACACTTGCGCGCTAGGGTATACTTGCACACCTAAGACTTGCGCTCCAGATGGAGACTTGCGCGCTGGGCTTGAAAAGGAGATCCAAATATTGTTGAGCACGCCCGCCTTTCTGGATATGCACAAGAGCTATTGATTGCCTGATACTTTCGGTGCAAAGCGAGATTGAAGAAGAAATCTAAATGATACATGCATGATCTCATGCATACATGGTGAATTGATTCTGACAAATGCCGAGTAAGCTGAACATCTTCTATTGAGAAATCAAATCAGTGGTTGTGATTCAGGCAAACGAAGACAAGGGGATCTAGTGCATTCATTCATTGCACTAAAGAAGAAGGATTGAACTAAAAGGAGCATCAAATCTGAACCCTGATGCAAGCAATGTCTCATGCTGAATAGGAGACGAAGAACGTCAATGCACACATATTGAAGAGACCTTCACGTCTATAAACTGAGTGAGACTTCACCAACGGCAGTGAGCCAGGGGGAGTCAACGGGAGTGACCCGAGGGACGTAGTGAGCTATCCCTGAACAATTGTAAAGGCAGTGAGCCTGGGACAGAGTGTCTGTAACTTAACATTTGTATATGCAGCTAGTGATGCATAGTGGATTTAGGTACGACCGGCAACCTGTCGGCGTATACTCCTTGGACGTAGCCCTTAGTGGTGAACCAAGTAAAAATATTTGTGTCATCTGTCTCTGCATGTGAATGTTTAATTGCTGATCATATCCATCATACAGGTTTAAGTAGTTCCTACCAATGTGGGAAAAATATCCACAACTTAAAGAAGAAAATGCTTCCACCCTGATTCACCCCTCCCCTCTCAGGGTGTCCCAGGGTCCTACAAATAAACCATATGTGGTTCATATATGTACAATTATTACAATGAATAATCCATATTGATTTTATTAATTTTATTGAATGAAGGGAAAGAAAATTCTCCTTTCATACTCCAACCTGATAAATTTGTATAAGTCGGGATTTTATTTATTGTCCATAATAAAATAGTATAGAGTATGAACATTTCCTTCAATTCAATATTATATGTTATGATACCATCACCCTAAAAATCATTCAAACTTTCAATCAATGTACAAAGTTAAATATCAACATTATCCCCCAAATATCTCAGTCCATCAATAAGGGTAGAATATAATAAGAATTTTTGTTTCATACAAAGCTATAGAGGGAGAGTATACAAAACCAACACCATGGTCCAAGTGTTATTAGTTGCACCAAAAAATGACCCGAATGAATTGAAATCATCTTCTACCAACCCCTATCAATCATTATGGATGTCATTAGAAATGTTAGGGTGCCTCTTATTAAGCTCCTTTCTAACAAGAGAGTCTGTCGAGTGGGTTAGCATATCATTATCCTTATTTCTTTCCACATTCCATCTCTATAATTTTGTTGCATTAAAAATCATAAATAATGTTTTCAATCTCATATTTAGCAGAAAGTGATTCATCTTTTTTATGGAAATTAGTTTCCACTATTTCATAGTCTAGCATTGACATGTCTGATTTCCCTCATTATCTTTCCACATGGATGATTAATAGAATATAGAATTATCAAAATGGGTTGTTTCTTTTCTAAAAACATACAAATGATTTCACATTGACATGTGGTCTCATATGTGAAGCCTAAGTTCCTTTTCAACAAACAAGAAACTTAATATGTCTCCAGAATCATAGCACCAACATGATTCACTTTTTTCAATAACACCAACAACATGTTGAACAAGGTTTATGAAAACTAATTCAAAGCCTTTAAGTGAAATAACTACATGATAAGCATTTCCCTAAAAAAATAATTTAGTTCTTTTATCATAAATTATATCATAAAAAACTTATTAAATCATTATATACACCATATCATAGATAGATCTCACTAGTCTCATCATTCCATATGCCAATTCCCACATGATACAACCCTTAAAAAATTTCATTAACCATTTAATCTATCAAATAAATCATCCTAGCATCAACATTCATCTAAATAGTTTCAATTAAATTAAAATAAAATTATTATTCCCCATAAAAATTCCAAATTCTATAATTTTTCAGAAACCTGTTATAGAATAATTTCTCCCTCAAGGAATATCAAGTGATTTTTTTCTTTTTTCACATCTTCTACATGAACAATTAATATAGTAATCATGAAATCCTATAGTTAAATAAATAAAATGTATAAGTCTATCAATATATTCTTTATATGTTCGATTTGTAAGATCAATCCAACTATTATCCATATATGTATGTCATGACCCCTCCCCCCTATTAGTACGCCCCCTGGGCCAGTAATTGAAAAAGGAGGAGATTGACCGCCTGAGTCATGCTACCAATAGGCCCCAGGTTGTAAACTAGCACCAAGGGTATATCATACATATAATTGTGAGGCATTAACCTCTAAGAGAAACATGAAGAAGAGAGTGATAATATAGATACACCAATTAACTTAGGATAATAAAGGTAAAGAAACCCACTCGTATACATGTAATGTCATAAAAAACTAAAACAACTACGATGGAATCTAAAAATACCATAAAGGTAAACACAACAACGACCACGAAGGCCAAACAGATCCAGAAAAACCACATTCTAGTAAAATCTAGCTTGATCTAAAACTTTATTCTACTTACATGGGTAAAATTATATATATTTGTGGTGATCATAATAATACACTCAGTGGGATCCTACATAGAGCCTCGCATGTAAAAGATAACGAAATCATAGTGAATCCCAAGTTACAATTATACTTTGGATATTGTATCCAATGAAACATGTGTGTGAAATAAACACAAGTGATTACATCCATATACACACATATATCATGAATCAATCAACTATGAATACCAATAAATAATACTATTATGAAATGATAATGGGACCAGATATGGTAGTCATTCATATATCCCCTTCCAACCGAGATATTGGAGAAAAAACCCTCCCAGAGTCCATTGGGTGTCATTATACATACCGACATGGGTGGGGTATCATAAGAAATCAATAAAACATTAAAGATATAGTATTTACCATGACCACATTATAGGAATAGACCTATTACTAGTCTCAACTGCAACTATCATCTCTCTGACACTCGGATGCTACTTATAATGACAAGATATCCTATAAGAACACAAAAAAGTAAAGGAGCTATATTAAATTCATTATTTTATTTTAAAATTTCACATCATGTTAATTAATTCATTTACTATTAATTAACATTATTTAGATTATATTTCATTAACCAACATAGTGAAGTCCATGTTCTACAATAATAATCCAACTATGTCCTTGGTTTCTCAAGAATAACATTAACATTATAATTCAACCAATAACTAAATCTATGAACTAAACATTTGTTAAAAATTATACCCATTCCATAATTCTAGATACTCAAGGAAAACATCCTAAGATACCATTAAGAGATGTATCCAATCACATCCAACTACCTCAAGCCATAGAAAAAGGAATGAAGGTAATACAAGGAATCAAATCATTCGGCTATTAAATAGATTCATTAACAAGAAAGCATATACAATTTCATCATAACAATGAGTATGCCTAAATTCAAACAATTACATCAATTCTTGTGTCATACCTGACACCCTCATTCAAATCTCCATGTATCTATCTGTCATGGGCATCAACTACTACAAAAAACTCATCCCTCCCTGCCAATATCTCATCACCCATCCTGGTCTCATATCACATCTCATAAAAAGGCTCATATATAGATCCCACAAAAGGTATAAAGAAACAAACATATCCAAGAAGGAAACATGGCCCTAAAAATAAGGCATCCAGCTTTCGCATCAAAATAGGTTCTCACATCCCCAACACAAGACATTATTCCTTCATATGAAAATGGGAAACCCTAGCCCCAAATATTTATCTTTATTAAAAAATAATTTTTTATTAATCTTGAATTAATTAATTCAATTATCAAAGGTTACAACAATAGGAAACTGATAGAATCATCTATAAAAAGTGTTATGGGGAAAGGGAGGAAAAAACCCCACAAAAAAATAATTCCAAGGACCAGTGAATGAACGATATGTTTTAATTCAATATATACAACAAAAAAATGAATTTGATTACATTGAAAACAAACCAAAATGGAGTTCAGATGTTTGAATTGAAAATGAAACAATTGCAGAAGTGTAAAAAGAACAAAAAATAAAGGAAACACAACAATTTATGTGCTTTAGTCACATTGGGACCTACTGCTGGAAAGAACCCCACCCATACATAGAATTTTATCAGATTCTAAAAAAATAGACTACAATGTACAGAGGCAAAGAAGATAGGAAACTAAATTCACAGAAGCACTAAAATAGAAACTACACACAAGAAATAGTAACATATAAGTAATTAGGTTTAAAAAAATATATAGCCCGAAATAATGTTTGGGAGTCCAGATCCCATAAAGATCCAAGAAAATTGATCCCACTGATTCATTGGATCTCATTGTATAATTATCATGAATGTTCTCCAGATTGTATAAATATTCACATGCCTTCAATAGGGAATAACCCCAAGAAGATCCATTATTATCCTTACACCAACAGTGTGTAGGGTGTTCGGTGGACCACCAGATGATTCCGTTTATGAGGATGATAAAACCACCACCAGTGAGATTGAAGTGGAGGAAGATTGTTATAAACACCAAGTGAGAGAAAAAGTAGACCGAACTATAAGCTGGAAGAAAACAAACGACCATTGGCAAGAAGAAGTCAATGTCGGGAATTAGGATATGCACATTCTAGATGAAATACACTACCTAAGAAGATGATTTTTATATTTATTTAAAATATCGAATTCAAGGGCCATAGAGCTGATGAAACCCCATGCTCGAACCTTAACCGGTTAACTACATACACAATAACAAAATTCCCATTTAGAGGGTATTTTTTGTATCTGGCAGTTGTTTAAACCGCCTCTAAATTGTCCTGAAATAGTTTTAGAAAACCAATGCTAAATTTTTTGTCCAAAATAAACATTCAGTGGTTTCTTCCATTTAGCGGTAGTTTCTGGAAGTTGTTGTAGAATGCATATTTCAGGGTAGTTTTTTAGTTTTAGCGGTGGTTTTGTATTTACAACAATAACTGAAACCTAGTGGTAGTTAAAACCACCACTAAAGTTTGAATCTTTTACTGAAAAAACCGACACTAATATGGATAAAACCACCACTAAGTCAAAAAATATCATATTTAACAGTGGTTTTAACCACCACCCTAAAATAAATACCATTATATAGTAACAGTTTAAACTTCCGTGAAAAAAAATTATATCTTGCGGTGCATTAAACTTCCGCTATATCATGAATGAAAAAAAACAAGTTCTAGGTTTTGCAGATCCAAAAACTGTAGACAGAACAACACAGTGAACTATCCTAGTTTCAATATAAACATGGAGGGTCATGGTGTAATGACTACCACCATGCTACCACAATTGAATTCCAAGAATAATTTTGTGGTTCATGTTTGTCTATTGTATTCATGATCCACCTCATACAAAAAACCACGACACAACCCATAGGGTTCATGAAATTTCACACAAGACCAAGAAAACAAAACTTATGAATCATGATGTAATGACCATGGTCATGATGAAACATACTACATATTCCGAAACATAAGGGAAACCAACAATCATATCTTAACCACAATTTCATAATTGAACATTTAATGCCACAAATAATTTTCTACTAGATAAACAGAACAACATCAAAACCCATTGACCTAATCCTCATACCACAACATCTCATTATATTTCATAGCCTTATTGACCAGGGATAATCAAACTCTATCACGACATGATAAAATTTCCCAATTGAAATTTCAGGTATACCCAATACCATCTCCATCACTCTCCCACCAAACTTCCTCCCATGAACTCAACACCCAAAATTCAAAAAATAAAGGCTTTATAAATTATTATATATTACATTAGTTACCTATAAAATGATTTTATTACTTGATAAAAAATACATAATAATGAATTTCTAAAAATTAACGACTATAGGTAAAAACCTCTCAAATACATTGAGCACACCTCCAACACTCTCACGGATAGTATCAAATTCAATACCACTTCTTCCATTAAATAAAACATCTAGCAATGTCACCTCCATGGGGGATACCTATAAAATATGGACCACTCCATAAAGAGAAACAAAATCATTTCTAATAACCAATAAATTAAGTGGAAGTATACTAAACCCTAGGAAATCTCTATCAATGATTCCCAACTATTTTACATTGAAAATAATAATAATAAACTCAATGATTTTAAGATAGCTAAAACTACCCAACCCAATGAATATATTCTTTCTCGAACTCTATGTGATCGTATCACCATCCACTTACACAAACATTATGACTCATAACTCAGGTAATTCATCTTATCCTCCTATTATATAATTTTAGTTTTTTTATATAGTCATCAACTTGTAAAAGGAAAACAAAATACTTCCTAAATAATTCATGAAACTCATCCCATGTAATTTATATTTTTTTCCTTGATTCATTATACACTAATTTAATTTGAATACTCCTAAAATTCAACATCAAAACATACAGTTAGTAAATATCACATGAATTATAAATACATCACAGAGACCATCATATCATACAGAAAAACACATTCATTATTAGAACGTGTCCCTTACATTAACCCATCATCACAATACTTCCTTTTCTTATCACTCTCTAATATACCATCTCGTTGTCCTGATCCCATCTAAAATATAATAAAAAGATAATAAATAACCACATTGGATGTACTGATAGATGAACAAACCCTCTCCACTAATCATTGGCCAATGATGAACTCTGCTCATTACCCTCTCTGTCTCCATTTCTACATCTTGCTACCAGAACCTATAAGATAATTATATTGAAAATTAAACAATTTTTATATTTATATTTAAACCTAAAATAAATAAATGTTTTTGAACTAAATTATTTTGAAGTTGTTTGATTTACCTTCTCACAACTAGTCATCACCTGCAATCCCCATTTTCCTGATTAAGTCCTTATATGGTTAAGGTCCCAAACCCATTCCGCACACTCGACCAGGATAAATGACCTTTTTTCATAAAATCCCATAGAGGAAAATTGTAAGGGTTGAAAACAACATTCCAATTGCTATAACTGGTACTCAAATTCCCAAATGTGTTGAATACATCGGCATCGAATCCCAATCGAACTTTCATAGGATCAAATAAAAAATTTGGATTTAATGAATCAACTTTCTTCCATGTTTGGGAATATCTTGGATATAACATTAAACCATCATTTCTATTATCTAAAAAATACCACTTCATGTGTACGATGGTTTATGATGACATGGATAATCTTTTAAATCGATACTTTAAGGAAAGTAACACAAGACCTTTTTAGGTGTGTTCCTTTTCTTCTAATTCATGGTAGTATGTTTATTCAGATTTCCAATATCCACCATATACTTCCATATAGAAGAAGAACATTTTTTTGAATCCTTTCTTCTTAAATTATATATATAATAAAGCATATAATCATTGGGACACACACATATTTTTGTATAATTAAAAACAAACTTGTTATCAACTTTTTTCACATCATAAAAAGACTCAGATACATTTCCTTTAGGAATTAAAATGCACAACAATTACAATATCATGGATATCATGTTATTTGTAATTCCCCATAGGTATTTGGTATGGTACAATATAATTATAAAATAATGGTTTGAATTTTTCAAACATACACTATAAAACTCTCGATTTCCATCATAAAATAAACCATGAAACACATATGTCTACTAAGTGATGTTTTCTACTACATTACTCTCCGCAGAATCTGGATAAGGATCCAATGATACGTTACAATCTTGATCTGGTTGTCCTGTAGTAACAAAAACATCACTTTTCAGGTAACTATTTGTAGCACCCTCAACTGGTTGTTTGATTTGTTTTGATCGTGATGTTGGTGTCTTGCAATTCCGAATGCATAATTTATAAGGTGTTTCATTTCATTTTTAATTATCGATGATGTTGGGAGCTCATTCTATGGATTTAAATAAGTGCTCAACATTTCTATAACATTTTATTACCCATTCCAAATCCATCAAAAATAATGACTCGGGAATTGATTCAACATCAAGTGTTAATAAAATTCATCTATCTTCAACCATCGTCTAAATTTACATTTCAGACATGGAAATCTTATTCACCCTTCAACAGATCTATTGGAAATTGAAAAATCTAAAAACTCATCCAAAACTTTAGCATACCGAGGTGTGATCCTGAACAATGGGATCATTCTTTTATTTATATATATCTATATGTGCCTACACATTATGAAAAAGTTAATGGACATTAGTATTACTAAATAGGAAAAGAGATTCATATATACTAGTTGAAAAAATATGAATATGTTAAATAACCATACACTACCTTTTAAATTCATGTATAACCATCTGTGAGATTATAATTACAGACACTTCTAAAAAATAATAAAACTATTTGGACTATTAAAATATTCCAATAAAGAAACTGGTGTAGAGTAGCGAACTTCAACCGTTCTTTAATTGATATAGAACAAGGAACTATAATTCAACTAGAAATGCCTCAAAAAATCAGTATAATTAATCCATGAAGTTCTAAATGTGTTTTTCTTATTCTTTATCCACTTTATTCCTTCACTTCTATTTATAGACAAAACAAAAATGGATAAAATTGTTTATAAATCTATCGAATATTCTACACATGGGTGTTTTTAAATTCTTCATCATACAATTAAAACCAAAAGATATAAATTTAAATAGAATCATATTACTGTTTAATGAATCATGATCAAATTGAAAAATACTCAATGTATTTCATTCTTGGAATCATTTTACTATGACAAATGCTTTCTACAATTCAAACTATAAAGATTCCATAATGGAGAAAGATTCCATAATGAATAAATCAGGGGAAATGATATAATCTAGCACTAGATAAAACTCCCCTAAATCGGTAAGTAACCATATAATTCAATATAAACGAAAAATATTCCATAATAATGAAATCATGGGAAATGATATAATACAACACTAGATAAAATTCCCCTAAATCACAAAGTAACCATAATTTTGAATGTGTCATGGGATCTACCCTGGGAATACAAATGTGATAACTAGTTAATCTTATATGGGAATAACCACATGAACTATCAATTTATATATTTAATTTTTTTAGAGTGTGTGGTTTTCACTTTAACTTTTCACACATTCTTTATTTCATGAAACAAATAAAATAAAAATAAAAATGGTAGAGTTGTTTTTATGGTATACATAAAAATGTTCGAAGGCTAGTTGTTAGTCAAATTTGGATTCATATAGGATCACATGACCTACTAGACTCACCTTGTGGTAGTTACACTATGGTCCCTTGAAAATGTGTAAGTGTGAATATCATACAACATGGATTATTGAACTATACTCTCAATTACATCCCACACATTAAATTTATATAATATAGATAGAAACTAATCATTCATTCACGATAGTAGAAGTATATCAATTCATTGATGTACTACAAAAGAATTATCCTTATTTTTTACTCACATCTATATTATAATCTGTGTATTTCTTATTATTTTATATAAAAAAAATAATGAACACAATTTATTTTATTTTCCCCGAAACAAAAAAATTAGGTATGTTTCTTTTCATAAAAAATATACAACTTGAATGCACATAAATTATTTCCACCAAATTATTTCTTCTTCTTTAGTGAAATTTATCAGAACTACTTATCAAATTATACTATTTTTGATAAAAATATATTACACAATATATAGTTGTGTCAGATATTTATTCTTATATTTATAATACTAAAAATGTTTGTTATTTTACTTAGTATCAGGTATCATCTCCATTTCACAATATCTCTAGTGAGAATCCTAATATATTAAACAACACCTTATTCTACTCTGTAATTGAATTTAATGTTTAAATTAAATCATATAACTTATTTCAACTTATTTCTAACTACCCGTACTTTATTTTGAACCATTATATCATAATAGATCACAAATATTTACCATAATGGGAGAAATACTTCTACACCAGCAATGCATGTTCAAACTATTAAGAAACCACATATTATAGTTTGAAACCATGTATCATAGTATGATTGAGAAGATAAGAAAGTTAAATCTAACTACATGAACATTTGTGGAGTGTGATAATCATCATGGAATGAAGATATAAATATTTTTTCATCCATTAAAACTCTAATCTAAATATTTAGAGTGTAATAAAAAAAAAATTTCGGAAAACACTTGTCTAAATCAATTACAACGTGAACATCATTACATAGAAAAAAGGTCTTCAATTTTCCATAGACATCAAATATATAATTTAATCCTACTTGAATGTGAAATTAATAATGTGGCATAGTGCACAATAATTTGGTGGAGTATCCATTTAAAAAAAATAGTTTATAGAATTGATATATCTTTTATTATTCATCTATGACAAATACTCTTGTACTAATAAGTACCACATCATGAAATTACAACATGATATTTTTCATAAGGGTGAAACCAACTCCGTTACCCATGGAGAGGTCTCCGAAACCATTTTAGGGTAGTGAAATTATATTTTTACTCTTATCGATCATCATTATTGGACATTAGCTCGGCGTGGGTTGGACCAATAGTGATGGTCAGCAAGCATAGAGTTTAGTGTCGAGGGATGAGATCAACGGTGAGGGATTGTATTGGTAGTGAGGGATTGGATCAACGAGCATTGAGATCAGCGATGATGAATGTCTGTAGGGTTTGGGGGTTTGGGTGAAGTGTCATGGGGTCGGTGGCGATGGGGAATGGGATCAACAGTGAGGGACAAGATTGTTGAGCAACAGGATTGGTGGAGATGAGGTTTTTTATGGTCTAGAGGGTCGGTAGTGAAGTGTCAATGTGTCAGGGGAGAAGTGTCAAATTTTTCAAAAAATAAAAAAATTTATTGGTGGTTTTTAATGAAACACTGCTAAATTATCTAAAACAATTTAGCAGTGGTTTCATAAACCACCATTATTGTAATATTTTGGTGTAGTGATAGACATTGGGAGTTTTCCATGAGTCCAACACCAATCAACCATCCCAATGGCATGTGGAGAGGCTCAAATCAATAGATGGAAATGATATATTTGGAAACAAAATCCATTGACATCCAAAAAGGAAGAGATTTTGGTATATAATGTATAGCCAAGGTGGCATCCTAACTCAGGCATGCCAAACAATTTAGTGGGCCATGTAAATCAGCTCATGTAGTAAAATGAAACCAAAATCTAGTAGATATTAAAATGAACAAATATTTAATAATAATTTACATGTATTAAAACCAATTTAAATGAATGAAAAATTTAAATGCATTAATTTCCATTTTAAATATGAAAATAACAATACCCAAATAAATAAATTTTCATCATTTACAATTGTAAATTGGTGATTTTATTAAACTGAAACGTTAATAAAGTGGACCCGTGTTCAAGATATCTATGTTATAATTGAACATGGATAAAGTTGCAGCCTTATTCAAATTATCAGATGTGTTTTCATCCGTGTGTATTATAGTGATACACACTTCTCTACTTTATAAACTTATATAATAATATGATTCTTAATATCTATATGATTAGAACAACCATTAAATATAGAATTTTTAGGTAAATAATGGGAATATTTAGAATCACCATGTATGGTAATAATAAGAAGTACTTATTATAAGTTCAGAAATCAAATCCTTATGCCATGAGGCTTCTTTGACAGTTTTATCCATTGATATGTACATGGATGCAGTGGTCAAGAGGTTCAACACCAATTTCATATTGAACATCCATGATACAGGTCCTCCACATGAATTAATGACATTACCAGTCAGTGATTTCCAAGTATCAACATTTCCAGCTTAGTCAAAATCCAAATAACCAATAACTAATTCAAAAGAATTAATATTATAACCATATAAAATTGAAAGAGATAATGTATAAGAAATTTACCTAAATAGACTTTTAAGACCATGACAATGTGGCTTGATGGGAGTTTCTATATACCAGCTCAAAGTATATATATAAAAAAACATCTGGTCATTTACAAATCATAACATACGTTATACATCCCATTACATTAGCATAAAATATTCAACACATATATTCAATGTCATAAGCTATGGTTGGTGACTAAGATAATGAAAATTTAAAATGTTGACCTAAAGGACCACTAAGAGGCTTCAAAGCATCAAAAAGATACCTATTATTCACATTACGAATATAAGAACATTGATATAAATAAATTAGCTTATCTGTCTTTTCCATAATAATCTACATGCCTAGAATTTTCTTAGTACACCCTTTATCATTCATTTCAAAATATGAATTCAATTTAATTTTAATGTGGGTGATTAATTTCATATCACTATATATGAGTAACATTTAATCTATTTATAGATGTAAATAAAGCATGAATTTTTTAACATATTTGAAATATACAAATAAAAGAAAATGACTCATCCTGAAACCATTTTCTAACATGAATGAATATAAATTATTATATAATTTCCTTGATTCTTAATTTAATCTATATAATTATTTTTAAGAAAAACACTTGGTTCATTTTAAATTAATTTTCAACACCAATAAAAGGATTCTTGAATAATTTTTAAATTAAATCACCATGAAACAAATAAATTATGTCATTTTTTTCTATATGAGAATCTAAATGTATGGAAAAAATACAATTATTATTATTGAAGAATGTTTCACTACAAGTGAAAAATTCTAGATTATTCAATTCCTTATATTTGATGAAATCCTTTGGCTACAAGTCTATATTTAATGTTAATTTTATTTCCTACAGTATTTTCTTCTTTGTTATATATATCAATTTATGACCAATCCCCTTGTAAGTGTGTGGTTTATTGAATATGGACCAAGTCTAGTTCTTTAGTAGGGATTTCATCTCATATTCCATAGATGAAATACAATTCTTTGAGTTAATATCATTGAGAGAATGAATGTAGATTTCTGGATGCTCTCCACTGTGATCCGCTTCCACAATTAATGAAAATGAAACTATATCAGCCTGGATGTTCCTAGGTGGAGGTCTAGTGACCTTCCACTACCTATCCATATTGAGACGATAACCCCTAAGGTTACTAGAAGCTCCGTCATCAAGAGTATCATCAGAATCGGAAAATGATTATGTCTCAGGTTGAGAAAGGGGAACCTAATTGGGGGAAGGACTCTTATTAATAGATTAACTAACACTCAGAATCTTGATGCCCCTCATCCCATCTATGTGGTTCGTTCATGATATGACCCAACTAGTGAATAAATTAAGGGGGACCCTACCCCATGTAATGGTATGTCTCATAAAATGTTATATTAAGGGCCTTTCCATGATTAAATCCAACAACCAAGGCCTCTCCTATTAGAAGAATAAATGGTTGAGTCAAATCCTATTGAAAATAAATTCATAAATAGTTTTAAATTTGTTCATATATATTTTAAACTCTTAATTGAAAATATAAAAACACATTTACATTCATAAATACCATGACCCAGATAAGTAGTTTAATATCAAGAATAATGTTGATATGGTTTGAGTTCTGTTAACATGTCCACAGTCATATAAATAATTAATATTTGAATTCACATAGAATATGTATCAAAGAAAGATACAATAAATACATAAAAACAATTAAATGGTTTATAAAGAGTTAAATAGTTAAAAAAAGATTTAAAACTAAAGAACATCTAAATCATCATACCTTTCAATAAACATGAAAATTGATGATTTCCTCTTCAACGGTCTCTCAAAACTATTGAATGTCATATTCACATTGATCTATACTTTTTTGATATTTCTACTATAAAAATAGTTTATAGTATTGGGTCCATCTCCTTCAGTTAATAACACTCTCCACCTTGATATTTTCATAGAAACATTCCAATTTTGATTAAACAGAATGGTGGTGAAGATAATGTGTTCTACCTATGATGCCAAATTGAAAAATATGTTACTAAATCGTTCATATATATATAACATATTTTAAAAGTTCACCAATCTAAACAAAAAATGATCAACATTAGTTCCACATTCAAGATCAACCCAATTACACTTTAACAATATTTATTTAAATAAGTGTGAATATACAAAATGAATGATGTTTTTCTATTGACCACAATAATAACCAAAATCGATAGATGGATAACCAATGTCACGATTTTGTGTTTCTTGTTTGTCATCAACATATTTAATTTGAATCTGAAATTCATTATCATCTAATTCATTGTAATGATGTGTCATTATAGATAGGCCATTAGATATGTGGGTTAATTCATTAGTCGGTGTAGGGTCACCTAAAACATACAAGTTATGTAACTATATATTTCATAGAATTCAATAAGTAATTATGGAGAAATAAATTAGTACTATACCTAAATAATAATAAAAATTAATTTATACATAAAAAATCTTTGAACCAATCATGGAATGATGTATAATATGACTATTGAATATAATAATCAATAGCACATGGCATGTCTTGTTTTATTTTATTAATGTGTTATTTTAAATGATAATTCCTTGTTTAAGTGATCTACTTCTATATGAAAATAAAACACATAAATGTTGAACTGTTAAATATATTAAAAAAATAATACAAAAATGATTAAACTATTGGAGTATTTCACAATATGTATCGATGAGATTGTACCAATTTTATGTTGTCCATACGAAATATAGTACATTATCTATCTATCTTATCCTGAATTTGTGAGGGATTATCAAAAAAATTTCAACATCTATAAGATGATATGCATGAAATGAAGTAAAAAAATACATCAAATAACCACTCGCTATTGATACCTATAGGTGACATATATTTAAGATACATCATTTTAATGTATTCAAATACCCTTATATAGGATAGATTTATCTAAATTGTAGAATACTAGTGTAAATTACTTTGATGGTTAAGTATAACATCAAATGAAGCATAACATTGAAAAATGCGAGTGGAAATGGTTTCTCCAAGTGAAAAATATTATATAAAATCCTATCCTATAATATTTTTATATCACTCAATCATTTATTTTTTAAACAACGATTTAAACAATGATTTCTAAAAAACCACTCATATCTATAAATTTTTGAATAACATTGGGCAATAAATAGTCAAAAATTATGATTGGAATCAACTGTTGAAGTATTATGCGATTGTCATGGATTTTCAACCCTTGCTATAGGAGTATCCATCAGGAACCATGAGCATCTCTAATGTGGGTAGAAATGTCATTTTTACTCATCATATACTATGAATTAGGCATGTATTCCCAATCACCCTCACCCAAATACAAATTCAATTGTTTCCTTCAACCCATTTCTTCTAAATCACTTCATGCGTTGAATTTGTCCTTCTATTTTAAACCAAACCCCAAAATGGTCCCTAATATATTATCACAAAAAATTTAAATGTTAATGAAATCACGGTTATTATATTATATGTTAATTTTATAGTAAGAGATATTAAGAAATTATTTTACTCCTTAAAATTGTGGTTGTGTTTTATACCCATACCATGAATAGAGGGTAATGTAATAGCCAAAAAACCTCAAATTCCTACACCATGGGAATATTTTCTTTCTTAATATCTGATAATACTTCGACTCATATCATGATATTTGGTTCTTGGTTGAATTCTCTAGAACCATCAAATTCTAATACTGGGTTTTTAAACATGGTCTAAGGGGGAATAATGTTGGAACCACTTTGTGTATAGGTTTGTATTTGTTGTCAATAGTTGTCAATGTAATATCAAAATGAAAGAGATCAAGAAGTAGTCCAATAAAATGGAGGAATGGAAGATCATGATGACGGTTCATGAAGTATTCTGATGAAGTAGAGGAGTAGTGATTCAGACGATTGTTGTGCTGATTGTAAGTTCAAAGAACATGTGTCATAGGTGATACATTGTTTACAACAATGAAGAATGTGAGGAGTAATCCATCCAAGGATGATTAAAGAAGGATGGTGTTTTTGGATGAAGACCATGAAATTCCTCCTTATTGCATGAGAACAATGGGTTTTGATGAAGACCATACAATTGGGTTTTGATGAAGACCATGAAATTACTCATGATTGCGTGAGAACCATGCTCGAGACTTCTTGACGGATTGAATCACATGTTTTGCATGAAGTTGATCATGACAGTTGATGAAGGAGGCAATGTGCCAATGAGTTGACTTATGAAATGGCCATTCACATAACATTGTCATAGAATATTATGGTACTAAAGATGATCCTTCAAAGAATACATATCACAATAGTGGAGTTTGTGATAAAAACAAAAGAGTTGCTGAAGGATACAGATCACCAAGAAGATGTGTTGTTGAGGTGATCGTGCTTGTCGACAAAGCAAACAAACGACATACAAATTTGTTGACAAAGGAGATTCCATGGTGACATGTCGAGTTCAAGAGTTGTGGTCAACAATCTATGTTTGATTCAAGAACATCGATAGAGGAATGGATGATCTGGAGGAGGTACAAAAAGAGAAGATACAAGGTGGCGTCGTTTTCCAGTGTTTTCCAAATTTCAGGGCCTCAAAATCAACAAATGAAGAAAGAGTGATTTTGGAAGAGGGACTTGCACGCCATACTCTTGGAGGATAGGAAACTTGGGCTCCATATGTTTTTGAAGATCAGAGCATCAAAATATGGCAAAGGGATAAGGGTCGCGCAAGTTTTGGTGAGGTCGTGCAAGTGAATTATGTGTCGGGAAGAGACTTGCGCGCCGACGCCTTGAATGCATTATAACTTGAGCGCCTATGGTTTTTCGAGATCAGAAGATCCAAATTTGGTAAAGGCAAGATGTTCATGAAAGTTTGGATGTTGATCGCGCAAGTGCCTAGCAGGGGCCGAGACTTGCGCGCCGATGGATGACTTGCGCGCCGCCGCACAGGGGGTCCAGTTTGCCTATAAATACTGTACCACCCCTCCTCATTTCTCATGGATCTCAAGACTTTGAGATTTTTCGAGATCTCGTCGTGCAGGTGGTTGAACCGCGCAAGTGGTAGTTGGGTCGCGCAAGTAGAGGTTGCGCGCCGACTGATGGTTGAGCGCCCCTGGTGATTTGGGCAAGGAAGGAAGTGAGTCGCGCAGGTTTGAAGTTCAAGAAGGCAGAGTCGCGCAGGTACTTTGGAGAAACTTGCGCGCTAGGTTATACTTGCGCGCCTAAGACTTGCGCGCCAGATGGAGACTTCCGCACTGGGCTTGAAAAGGAGATCCAAATATTGTTGAGCACGCCTGCCTTTCTGGAGATGCACAAGAGCAATTGATTGCCTGATACTTTCGGTGCAAAGCGATATTGAAGAAGAAATCTAAATGATACATGCATGATCTCATGAATACATGGTGAATTGATTCTGACAAATGCCGAGTAAGCTGAACATCTTCTATTGAGAAATCAAATCAGTGGTTGTGATTCAGGCAAACGAAGACAAGGGGATCTAGTTCATTCATTCATTGCACTAAAGAAGAAGGATTGAACTAAAAGGAGCATCAAATCTGAACCCTGATGCAAGCAATGTATCATGCTGAATAGGAGATGAAGAACGTCAATGCACACATATTGAAGAGACCTTCACATCTATAAACTGAGTGAGACTTCACCAATGGCAGTGAGCCAGGGGGAGTCAACGGGAGTGACCCGAGGGACGCAGTGAGCTATCCCTGAACAATTGTAAAGGCAGTGTGCCAAGGACAGAGTGTCTGTAACCGAACATTTGTATCTTCAGCTAGTGATGCATAGTGGATTTAGGTACGACCGGCAACCTTTCGCCGTATACTCCTTGGACGTAGCCCTTAGTGGTGAACCAAGTAAAAATAGTTGTGTCATCTGTCTCTACATGTGAATGTTTAATTGCTGATCATATCAATCATACAGGTTTAAGTAGTTCCTACCAACGTGGGAAAAAGATCCACAACATAAAGAAGAAACAGTTGCCACCCTGATTCACCCCTCCCCTCTCAGGGTGTCCCGGGGTCCTACAAATAAAACATATGTGGTTCGTATATGTACAATTATTAAAATGAATAATCCATATTGATTTTATTAATTTTATTGCATGAAGGGAAAGAAAATTCTCCTTTCATACTCCAACCTGATAAATTTGTATAAGTCAGGATTTTATTAATTGTCCATAATAAAATAGTATAGAGTATGAACATTTCCTTCATTTCAATATTATATGTTATGATACCATCACCCTAAAAATCATTCAAACTTTCAATCAATGTCCAAAGTTAAATATCAACATTATCCCCCAAATATCTCAGTCCACCAATAAAGGTAGAATATAATAAGCATTTTTGTTTCATACAAAGCTATAGAGGGAGAGTATACAGAACCAACACCATGGTCCAAGTGTTATTAGTTGCACCAAAAAATGACCCGAATGAATTGAAATAATCTTCTACCAACCCCTATCAATCATTATGGATGTCATTAGAAATGTTAGGGTGCCTCTTATTAAGCTCCTTTCTAACAAGAGAGTCTGTCGGGTGGGTTAGCATATCATTATCCTTATTTCTTTCCACATTCCATCTCTATAATTTTGTTGCATTAAAAATCATAAATAATGTTTTCAATCTCATATTTAGCAGAAAGTGATTCATCTTTTTTATGGAAATTAGTTTCCACTATTTCATAGTCTAGCGTTGACATGTCTAATTTCCCTCATTATCTTTCCACATGGATGATCAATAGAATATAGAATTATCCAAATGGGTTGTTTATTTTCTAAAAACATACAAATGATTTCACATTGACATGTGGTCTCATATGTGAAGCCTAAGTTCCTTTTCAAAAAACAAGAAACTTAATATGTCTCCAGAATCATAGCACCAACATGATTCACTTTTTTCAATAACACCAACAACATGTTGAACAAGGTTTATGAAAACTAATTCAAATCCTTTAAGTGAAATAACTACATGATAAGCATTTCCCTAAAAAAATAATTTAATTATTGTTTCGGTGCGGATGTGCGTTGGGTTACGCTGTTCCGCCAGGACGCGTTCGCGCGTGCACCCGTCGACCCGAAGGGATAGGCGCGCGGCTTGTGGTCCCGCAGTGCCGCTTTCCAAGGGCGGGCGGCATCCGTCCCTTATTCAGGGGCGTCTGCTCCTTGATCGAAACCGGGATGATGGGATGTCGGCTCCTCCTTCCGTGGACGTCTCCTCGGAACTCATCGCCTAATCCGGGTCTCCCTCATAGATTTAAGAATGTTCGTGAATCTCGTTCCCGGCGCCATATCTTCATGGACACCGGTTAATTACGCTGCTTCCGCCTGGACGCTCCAAAGAGTCTGGTCGGGGCAGCAACCTGCGGTGAGGAGACCGGGTGGCTCTGGGTGTCGGGGGCGTGTCTTGACACTGCGACTCTGCATGTCTGCCTTCCGTCCCTAATAGGGCTTCTCGAAGGCGTGATGGCCTGAGGCATCCCGCACTGGGTGCGGGGAACTGTGTTACCTGAGGTTTTCCTCAGCTTCCCATGTTTAACACGGGGTATGCCGCGAGTTTAACATCCAGCGGGGACGGCATCGGACTGATCAACACGAGGAGTGGATCAGATGACAGAACCCCTTGCGGGGAACCTCCGACGCTGGGGCCAGCACATGGGCGGCTTCCCGAGTGAAGTGGAGTGGAATGGAATGGCATGACCCCACCGGGATGTGGCGGCCCGGGTAAGGATCAGGGTGGATGATGGAGTGAAGAGCTTGGACCCCGTAGGGGCTTCCTACGTACCGCGCGTCAGTGCGGATCAAAGTCAGCGTAGTTCGGATATACAGTTTAACGTCATGTTGGACGTCGGCAAGCCGACTCATAGAGAGATCGAGGCCGCCGGGCGGAGGGTTGAACCGAACCACCTCGCACAGAGGGGGATGAAACGGCCGGATGAATCACAGTTTCACGTCATGCTGGACGTCGGCAAGCCGACTCACAGAGAGATCGAGGCCGCCGGATGGAGGATTGAACCGAACCACCTCGCACAGAGGGGGATGGAACAGCCGGGTGGATCACAGTTTAACGTCATGCTGGACGTTGGCAAGCCGACTCACAGAGAGATCGAGGCCGCCGGATGGAGGATTGAACTGAACCACCTCGCACAGAGGGGGATGGAACGGCCGGGTGGATCACAGTTTAACGTCATGCTGGACGTTGGCAAGCCGACTCACAGAGAGATCGAGGCCGCCGGATGGAGGATTGAACCGAACCACCTCACACAGAGGGGGATGGAACGGCCGGGTGGATCACAGTTTAACGTCATGCTGGACGTTGGCAAGCCGACTCACAGAGAGATCGAGGCCGCCTGAAGAAGGGAAAAAATAGGGAAAGGCAGTGGGGAAGTGCAATGGAGATACACATGTGCAGTCCCCACAATGGCGGATTCGTAGGTGAATCGACGCAAGTGTGAACCCAGGAGGGGTCCACTGATGGACGAACCGACGTAAATACGACCGGGACGACCAGGTGGCGGGCTTGAACCTCGGAGAGGCTTCCTACGTACCCTGTTTAGAAGACAGGGATCAAAGTCCACGTAGTTCGTTCTGTTTGTAACACTCTACCCTCGTGGGTAAAGGCCACTCCAATCCCGACATCCCTGCAGAGACGAGCGGGTGGGGGCCACATCCAAACCGGGAGGACCCTGCGTGCGGAGCACGGGATCGGGTGAAGCGGACGGTTTAACGTCTTGCCGGACGAAGTACAGTTTAACGTCGTGTGTTGAGGACGAAGCGGACGGTTTAACGTCTTGCCGGACGAAGTACAGTTTAACGTCGTGTGTTGAGGACGAAGGTGCTTGGCAGTTTAACGTCTTGTCGCGCGGACGAATGCTAAACAGTTTAACGTCTTGTAGCTTGGACGAAGTGCAGTTTAACATCGTGTGGTACGTATGCAGTTTAACATCGTGCAGGACGTGGTACAGTTTAGCGTCATGCAGGACGAATAGCGTACAGTTTAACGTCTTGTAGCTAGGATGAATGCAGTTTAACGTCGTGCGGGACGTATGCAGTTTAACGTCGTGCAGGACGTATGCAGTTTAACGTCGTGCAGGACGTATGCAGTTTAACGTCGTGTAGGACGTATGAAGCCGCCGGTAGGTCCGTGTCACTTCGCGCGAGCCTGGAAGGCTGCACGGGAAGACAACGCACGGTGCGGGCACCTGCGATGAAGATCATCGGGCGCCACGCAGGCAGGTACCCAAAGGGGGTCAAAGGAGGCGACCCTGGCGGTTTGCACGCAAAAGAGGAGCTTTGCGCGCAATACCGCGGGTCGGCGCGCAAATGGGCGGGCTGGCGCACAATAGGGCCAGCGCTTTGCGCGCGGAAGGTAGGTATTGCACGCACCGGGCTTCGAACAGCGCGCGGGGGCAACGACTCATTCTTAAATCGAATGGCCACTTTGAAAAGGGGGGGGTGCGCGCAATCGGACCGGATTGCGCGCACCCCGGGGGCAATTGCGCGCAAGAGGATTCTTTTGCGCGCGAAGGCCTTAGGGTGAAGAATTATTCAAAGGAAGGGGGCTCAAGGGATTGCGCGCGAAGGCGAACCCCGAGGCCTTATTGCGCGAAAGAAAGGCGGTTACCTGAAGATCGGCATTGCGCACGGAAGGGGTTGGATTGCGCGCACGGGAGACCTTTCGAATTCTGGCAACCTTCAAAACGTCGGGGGTCGCCTTATATTTATAGGCAACCCCGGGCGCGGAATCCCGGCCTCGGGCGCGAAATTCGCTTCGCGGGCGCGAAATTCCCTTCGCGGGCGCAGAATCCGGACCCGGCGCGCAAGGGAGTCGCGGGAGCTCGGGGGCGCGCACAATTGCGCGCCGGCCCTGCGGATTGTGCGCATCCCGGGAGGATTGCGCGCCGCGACTCAACTTTGCGCGCGGGCCTCTAAAATTCCGCGCAAGCCCTCCGGGCCCTCCGGAACAGGCTTCTGACTCCAAATATCACTTCGCTTTCCGCATCCGGAGCTTTGTTTGGGAACAACGGACTTTTCCGGCGTCTACAAAAGCCCCCCCTCGGAATCTGATCGGCGAGAGGTCGCAACGATCGGGTTCCGAGGGAGACGCCGGAATGCCGAAGTCCTGGATGGCGCGGGACTGGGGCGCGCAAAAAAGGGTGTCAGGCGCGAAATTCGCCGCTGCGGTCGCGCAAAGCGCTTTCCGCGCAGCGGGGACCCCGGCATCACCTATAAATAGGGGCCATGGGTCCCCCGCACCGTACACTGGCCTTCCGCGCGATAAGCCACTAAGCTCTCGTGCGCGAAATTGCCTTTTCCGGCGCGGAATTCGCCCGCTCGTCGCGCAAACCTGTCCGGAATTCGGCCTTCTTTTGCGCGAACACCCGGGGTTTTACGCGAAGGACTTCCCGATTGCGCGCCGTCCACTAGGATTGCGCGCCAACTCTCAAACTTCTCTACCAGCCTCGTCCGATCCCGCACGCTGCATCCCTTTACCCGCACGACTCCCGGAGCTTCTGAGATGGCCGCGAATCAAGGAAATGAGGGGGATGCCGCCACTCACAGAGCTGAGATGGCGACGAACGAGGAGGTGTACAGAGCCAAGGAGATTGTTTCCAACAATCAATCCTTGTTCGACTTGCTGACGCCGGCCCAGAAGACATATCCGCTGTCGGACAACCTGCCGCTCTGGAAATTCGGCATCCTAGATGAGGTTCTGGTGCCAGGGTTCGAGATTGATGCGCCGCGGACCTGGGTGACCCGGGAGGACGAGCTTCTCCGCTATAACATCACCAACAATGGGAATCCTGCCAGGGAGACCAGACACTTGGATGTCTATGTCCTGAACCCGAGGACGCGAACCATCGTCGGAAGCGAGCCTACTGCGGAGAACTCTCCAGCCCTCTACTCGAGCTGTAACAGCCCGAGATTTTATGAAAAATATTCCTTTTATTTCACTAATGTCTTGTGTTGTACGCTACACCAAAAGGATCTTGCACAACACGCATCCTTGACTTGCCTTGCATTACACGCAATCGCGACCTTCCTCGATAGCGTGTGTAATACGCAATACCGAGTTTCACTAAACAACGATATGCTATAAAAATATTATTAAAACTAGCCGTTATGAATAGTAATAACCACTTTTTGAAATTTTGTAAATTTTATTTTTCAAAATGGATTTCATTTTTGGATTCGGGGTATCGAATTTAGCCTAAGGTGAAATTTTGGTACATTTCGGATAACTTTCATATTCTGATGAATAGTGAAAATTACTAAATTTTAATTAAAAACAACCTTTTTAATCGAAATAATTAATAGTGATAAATTATTAATTTGAGTGGTTTTAAAGTAGATTTAGAATATATTTTTACAATTTAACACAATGTTGGTCATTGGATGAAATTTCACATTTAAACCAGACATAATCAAGTGTCAATCTTTTGATAGATATTGTTTCTTAAAAACGCGCTATTTGTTTTAACAGCGGGATTTAATTATAAAATTAATTAATGCAATTTCTATGTTATGAATTTGGTAAAATAGACTTCATTTTTGAATTCGCAATATAAAATATAGCTTAGGATGAAATTTTGGCATTGTTCTGAAAAACATCAATTTTTGATGAATAGTGAAACTACTAAGTGGTAGGTTAAAAACTAAATTTTGCATAAAACTTAATTTTACTACTTCTGTGAATGGAATTTCGAAAATCCGACAGACACGGTTAATATCAAGGACTAAAATGTGGTTCAATGAGATGAAAATAATTTTTGGTGAATAGTAACTTTTTACTTTTTTTTACCACGGTTAATAGTAAATAGGGTAACTAAAGATAAATATGATATTACTATTACCCTAACACATGTCCTAATTCTATTGGATAAGTGTAATTCGGCCAAAAACAACCTTATGAATATAATATGACCATTTAGGCCCACTTGGATTAGATTAGGACATTTATTATTATTTAATTCAAAGAAGAGTTAAAAGAGTTAAAATCAAAGTTTATTTACTAAAACATCTTTAATATGGGGTTATACATAAGATACATTCGACTATAAATATTCATTAGAAAGGTAAAAAGATTTCCTACATAATGATATTTTATTTATAATTTTTAGACTTTAAATAAATTAATTTATTTTTGACACAACGATGATGCAGTAATTACCCTTTTAAGGAAATATTAACATAATTGATGTTATAAATGCTCAAATGAATGTAATTTAAGACTTTTTATGAATTAAACTAATTTTCTAGGTTACTATGATGTATTAGTGTTGATTTAATCAACTTGGTTCGAACATATAATTCTGTTATGACTTTCAAAAAAAATCATATATCAAATAGTGTCAAAATTGACACAAAATTGTTTTTAAATCAAATATTATATTATTAATTGTTATTTTATTCCTATAAATCTAAGGTTCGGCCAAATGACTTAGATAAGGATATATATATTAATAATAAACAATTTGGGGTTCGTTTGGCATGTTATAGTAAGTGTATTAACCATATAGTGAAATAAAACAAAAAGACACGGTAAAATTTAAATTATTTAACTTGGAGTTAAATCTAATTGATAAGGTTAAAATAATATACTAATCTTGTCTAAATTCTATTAGTTGATAGTATTTCGACCCATCCCCACTTTAGCTTCGAAATAAGACCCTTTGGAACCATTATAAACCGATTTTGATTTTAAAATAAAATAATATTTTGAGATATTCCTAAGGTGCCCCTCTCCTCCCCTATAAAAGGACACCTCCTCCCCCTCCTCCTCACACCAATTTGAGCACTCAAGCTCGGCCAACCCCTGCCAAATTCTCCTCTCCACTTCCCTAGCAACATCCTAGAGGTTCTGGTCTTCCTCCAAGACCAATTTTAGTGCCCTAAGAGGAGGTCTCAAAGAGGCACTTCAAAGAAGAGGTAATTACCGTTACCAATTCTTTCATCTTTATTTCTTCTTCCAATTCTTCTTCATAGGTTGTTTCATTATGAAGTAATAACATCAGTATCACTCATATACTGATATGTTATTATAAGTATGAAACAACCCTATTTCACCATCTATCCATCCTACGGAAAAAGAAATCACCGCGCGTGCGTACGTACGGAATACCGTCTCCACGCCGTGGTGTAATCTATTTTCCACCACCACCTTACATGGATGGGTATAATGGTGTAAAGAATAACTATACATAGTTATTACAACATCATATTGATTCTGATATATTGTATAATCCACTCCAATTCAATTCAATATTTATAGAAATGATATCATCGCTCGTGCGTACGTACGGAATACCGTCTCCACGACGCGATGAGATTCATTCTCCATGTTAACCATTTAAGAATGATTATAATGTATATATAAGAAATAATAATGAAATATATGAAATTATAAAGCTACTGGATTTATGTATATAAATACATATGTATGTCATCTACTTACTTCCATTTCAAGACAATAAGGAAAGGAAAACAGCGTTCATGCGTACGTACAGACTACCGTCTCCATGAACGGTGTTTTTCATTTTATTTATCTACCTATTATATATATATATATACTGAATATATATGATATATAAATCATATTTTATATTCTGGAATTAAGTAAATCATGATATAAGTAATAATGATGTCAAGAATAACAAGTCAAAACACCTACGATAAATGAAACGATTTTACCCAAAACGCTTCTTTAACATGGAATTTACAAAAGAACGGGTAACATAATGTCATAAGTGAACCATATATGATATCATAACAATGAATATGATTCTTTAATAAGTCAATAACATGATTTAAATCATTATACAGGAGGTTCGGACACTTACAAAGCAAGTCGGACCTAAGGTAAGGGAAATATCACAATCTCATTTTTATCCGAGATTGTTTATTCGTAATTATTTATTGGGGTGTATTTTATCATCCACATCCATGTTTCATAAATATGTAATATTATTTCCATCCACCTACAATCGTTTAAATCCATTTTTACCCTTCGGTGAGTTTTTAGTAAAATAAATGAAAGGAATCTTTTGTCGTTTTTCGTACGAGGTACTTTTGGACTTTTCCGACAAAAGTACGAAGAATGTTTTTTTAACTTATACGGCAAGAATGGATTTTTAAAACATTATTTCCAAGAATCTTACTTTATAAGATTTCAAGTTTATTTTTAATCAACTTCTTTTAGTTTATAATTTTATGACATGTTAAGAAAAGAAAAGTGTTTTTGAAGTAGAAAGGATATTTTCCTCAAGAATGGAGTTCAAATGTTTTATCAAAATTATTTTCCATCTAAGATAATATAGGGTTCTGTTTTTATCCCTATTATTACACTGATTTGATTATGTTTTGAGGAAATTATTTTTATGAAGTCATTTACCTTATATGATTTGTTTTATGATGTCATGATGTTTCAAGAATCCCATTTTTGTTACATGTGTTATGCGATGATGTATGATTTATGATTATGTGGCACACATAAGAAAGGATTCATTATAAGATGGGTGGGACCTATATCTCCCTCCAATGCATTGGGTAAAGATTTTATATCTCATGAGATAGACATGGCTGGAACGGAAGGTTATTTCGGTTCAGTGATACAGGACTGAAACGAGGAGTGAACTCGGTTCAGAAAGGGACTTTGTCCACTAAGATAGTCTTGGCAATGAGTCATGACTAACAAGAAATGATTTTCCATGATTATGTGTGCATGCCACAAAGTTTAAAGTTTTATGTTATGATTATGGGGATCTCATTTTCAATTCTATGATTTATCCCATGTTATGATATTATGAGCTCTTTTGCAGGTCAAGATTTCCAAAAGCTACATTCTTATGTATATGATGTGATTGATATTTCTTTTGTTTACCCTTACTGAGCATTTGAGCTCACCCTTTTTTGTTTTTCATTCCCCAGGATATAAAGAAAGGTTTTAGGTAAAAAAAAAGGGGAAGATCTTTATGGGAGATATTGAAGATCTTTCACCACGTTTAGAAGATTACGTTCCGAGTTTCCAAAGACACTAAACTATTACGATCCTTGTGTGTGTGTTTTTGTTATGTACTAAGTATTCCGCAAAAGTAATGTAATGTCCATGTACGTCAAGATACGGGTCTCTACAGTTGGTATCAGAGGAAAGGTTTAGTCAACCTTTGGAAACTAGGATGCGAAAACGTTAGTGAGATCCCTAGAGATATTTCTATGGTTTGTCTAAGGATGTCCCTAAGGATAAGTATACGTATAGGATATAGTCCTAGAACTACGGTAACGATCTTAGAATTTAACCTAAGATGTTAGATATTGAGGGTGCTCCCCCTTTACTATGTTGTCTTCCCTAGCATGATTTAGCCTCTCACAAAATTCTTTTTGTGTTTTAGTTAATGGAGGGAACCAGAAGGAATTCGGTTAACATTGAATACAATGGACAAATTGGTGACTATGAGCAACAAAATTGTTTGATGCCTAGAGATAAAGATATTGTGATTATGCCGAATCAGTCATCGCGATATATGATTAACAAGGTGAAATTTAGTGGTATGACTAATTCATCAAAGAAGAGGAAGATAAACTATTATGCATGTTCGCATGTTGAGGAGCATAAAGAAAGGAAGATTGAGATTTCTAAAGAAGGGAAGAAGAACCTTGAGGAATACCTCAAATGGAGGGACCGATGTTATCTGTGTGGAGAAAAGGGTCATAGAGTGACAGATTGTTATGGAGTTCAATGTCTTATTTGTGGAGAACATGGGCATTACCCAACTCAATGCCCTGACCTAAAAAGATACTTCTAAATCAAGGAAGGACTTTTTCCAGGACAGTCATTGAAGTGGATGGACTGAAGTGTTTATGTATTGGTATTCAAGAATAATTTTGTTGAGGTACTTTTATGGTGTATTGGAATATTTATGTATTGGTCTAATGTGGTATTCTAAGTGATTGAGGTATTTTTGGAGAAAAAAAAGATGATATGCGCATAATGAAGGGAAAATGAGAAAATGAAATATTTGGCAGTATTCATGAGCTCATGATTGATATAAGGACTAAGTGATATCATGGTTTGAGTATATAGAATTTTGAGGATTTTGGTATGCGGAAAGTGTTAACTTTAAACTGCATTCATGTTTTCACTAAGGTATTCAAGAGAATACATGATTAAGGCCTTTGAATGTTTGGGATGTGACCAACAAGACATATATATGGGGATTAACGATAGTATTAAATCTCTGGTAATCGTTTTCACTATATTATGAGAGTGGACTACAGTATTATGGATAAGCCTAAAGATTAGAATGGATTATGTTGGACATAAGTTAGTATTGTTTAAGGATAGAAGTTTTTTTCGATGTTATAGTAATATAGTTTTAGAAAAAGGGACAACCTGCAGGACGGGCGACAGCCCATCGCGTCGGACAAGGTCGTAGGAATCGAACCCACAACCGAAGTGCGACTGGCCTTTATCGCCTACCACTGGCCTACAGGAAGTCCCTGTTTAGTAGAAAATAGTTTTATTATATTAAGCAGTATGATATATGAAGTATAAGTCCATTTTAGGAACAATATATGATTAATCTCACTATAGATCGACTTATGTATATAAGTTTTGCTAACCTTTTGTTTGAGACAGATGGAATGACCCGTCATTCTATCACATGATCTGCTAACACTTCACAAATAACAACTTCAACTTCATTTATTTAAGAGATAAAGTTGAAATTGTTAAAGGAACGAACAACAATGAGGTTTACCAACATAAAGTAAGTATTTATTCTAATTCAAATTCTTTAACTTTAGGGAAACGATCTTGAAAACCAAAAATGTTGTCCAAGTGATCTTATATCTGATGAATCAGATGGTACCTTAGATCGTCACAAATTTATGGCTTTGTGATTACTGGCTTTTCCATAGCCATGTTCTCTACCACTCTCCATCAGAACATGATGGTTAGATTTTTCTTCCATATCCATATTTTCACCTATGTGGAAACCCAGTGATTAGTTTATTTGGGTAACCGTTAGGTTTCATACTTTTGTTTTTAAAGATTGGTTTTGGTATTCCTTTTTACGATGTGGGATTCTATTAAAGAAACTTTCGAATAGTAAACCATTTATAACCCCGACGAATTTCGAGGGCGAAATTCATTTTAAGGGGGGTAGAATGTAACAGCCCGAGATTTTATGAAAAATATTCCTTTTATTTCACTAATGTCTTGTGTTGTACGCTACACCAAAAGGATCTTGCACAACACGCTTCCTTGACTTGCCTTGCATTACACGCAATCGCGACCTTCCTCGATAGCGTGTGTAATACGCAATACCGAGTTTCACTAAACAACGATATGCTATAAAAATATTATTAAAACTAGCCGTTATGAATAGTAATAACCACTTTTTGAAATTTTGTAAATTTTATTTTTCAAAATGGATTTCATTTTTGGATTCGGGGTATCGAATTTAGCCTAAGGTGAAATTTTGGTACATTTCGGATAACTTTCATATTCTGATGAATAGTGAAAATTACTAAATTTTAATTAAAAACAACCTTTTTAATCGAAATAATTAATAGTGATAAATTATTAATTTGAGTGGTTTTAAAGTAGATTTAGAATATATTTTTACAATTTAACACAATGTTGGTCATTGGATGAAATTTCACATTTAAACCAGACATAATCAAGTGTCAATCTTTTGATAGATATTGTTTCTTAAAAACGCGCTATTTGTTTTAACAGCGGGATTTAATTATAAAATTAATTAATGCAATTTCTATGTTATGAATTTGGTAAAATAGACTTCATTTTTGAATTCGCAATATAAAATATAGCTTAGGATGAAATTTTGGCATTGTTCTGAAAAACATCAATTTTTGATGAATAGTGAAACTACTAAGTGGTAGGTTAAAAACTAAATTTTGCATAAAACATAATTTTACTACTTCTGTGAATGGAATTTCGAAAATCCGACAGACACGGTTAATATCAAGGACTAAAATGTGGTTCAATGAGATGAAAATAATTTTTGGTGAATAGTAACTTTTTACTTTTTTTACCACGGTTAATAGTAAATAGGGTAACTAAAGGTAAATATGATATTACTATTACCCTAACACATGTCCTAATTCTATTGGATAAGTGTAATTCGGCCAAAAACAACCTTATGAATATAATATGACCATTTAGGCACACTTGGATTAGATTAGGACATTTATTATTATTTAATTCAAAGAAGAGTTAAAAGAGTTAAAATCAAAGTTTATTTACTAAAACATTTTTAATATGGGGTTATACATAAGATACATTCGACTATAAATATTAATTAGAAAGCTAAAAAGATTTCCTACATAATGATATTTTATTTATAATTTTTAGACTTTAAATAAATTAATTTATTTTTGACACAACAATGATGCAGTAATTACCCTTTTAAGGAAATATTAACATAATTGATGTTATAAATGCTCAAATGAATGTAATTTAAGACTTTTTATGAATTAAACTAATTTTCTAGGTTACTATGATGTATTAGTGTTGATTTAATCAACTTGGTTCGAACATATAATTCTGTTATGACTTTCAAAAAAAATCATATATCAAATAGTGTCAAAATTGACACAGAATTGTTTTTAAATCAAATATTATATTATTAATTGTTATTTTATTCTTATAAATCTATGGTTCGGCCAAATGACTTAGATAAGGATATATATATTAATAATAAACAATTTTGGGTTCGTTTGGCATGTTATAGTAAGTGTATTAACCATATAGTGAAAGAAAACAAAAAGACACGGTAAAAGTTAAATTATTTAACTTGGAGTTAAATCTAATTGATAAGGTTAAAATAATATTCTAAACTTGTCTAAATTCTATTAGTTGATAGTATTTCGACCCATCCCCACTTTAGCTTCGAAATAAGACCCTTTGGAACCATTATAAACCGATTTTGACTTTAAAATAAAATAATATTTTGAGATATTCCTAAGGTGCCCCTCTCCTCCCCTATAAAAGGACACCTCCTCCCCCTCCTCCTCACACCAATTTGAGCACTCAAGCTCGGCCAACCCCTGCCAATTTCTCCTCTCCACTTCCCTAGCAACATCCTAGAGGTTCTGGTCTTCCTCCAAGACCAATTTTAGTGCTCTAAGAGGAGGTCTCAAAGAGGCACTTCAAAGAAGAGGTAATTACCGTTACCAATTCTTTCATCTTTATTTCTTCTTCCAATTCTTCTTCATAGGTTGTTTCATTATGAAGTAATAACATCAGTATCACTCATATACTGATATGTTATTATAAGTATGAAACAACCCTATTTCACCATCTATCCATCCTACGGAAAAAGAAATCACCGCGCGTGCGTACGTACGGAATACCGTCTCCACGCCGTGGTGTAATCTATTTTCCACCACCACCTTACATGGATGGGTATAATGGTGTAAAGAATAACTATACATAGTTATTACAACATCATATTGATTCTGATATATTGTATAATCCACTCCAATTCAATTCAATATTTATAGAAATGATATCATCGCTCGTGCGTACGTACGGAATACCGTCTCCACGACGCGATGAGATTCATTCTCCATGTTAACCATTTAAGAATGATTATAATGTATATATAAGAAATAATAATGAAATATATGACATTATAAAGCTACTGGATTTATGTATATATGTACATATGTATGTCATCTACTTACTTCCATTTCAAGACAATAAGGAAAGGAAAACAGCGTTCATGCGTACGTACGGACTACCGTCTCCATGAACGGTGTTTTTCATTTTATTTATCTACCTATTATATATATATATATATACTGAATATATATGATATATAAATCATATTTTATATTCTGGAATTAAGTAAATCATGATATAAGTAATAATGATGTCAAGAACAACAAGTCAAAACACCTACGATAAATGAAACGATTTTACCCAAAACGCTTCTTTAACATGGAATTTACAAAAGAACGGGTAACATAATGTCATAAGTGAACCATATATGATATCATAACAATGAATATGATTCTTTAATAAGTCAATAACATGATTTAAATCATTATACATGAGGTTCGGACACTTACAAAGCAAGTCGGACCTAAGGTAAGGGAAATATCACAATCTCATTTTTATCCGAGATTGTTTATTCGTAAGTATTTACTGGGGTGTATTTTATCATCCACATACATGTTTCATAAATATGTAATATTATTTCCATCCACCTACAATTGTTTAAATCCATTTTTACCCTTCGGTGAGTTTTTAGTAAAAGAAAAGAAAGGAATCTTTTGTCGTTTTTCGTACGAGGTACTTTTTGACTTTTCCGACAAAAGTACGAAGAATGTTTTTTTAACTTATATGGCAAGAATGGATTTTTAAAACATTATTTCCAAGAATCTTACTTTATAAGATTTCAAGTTTATTTTTAATCAACTTCTTTCAGTTTATAATTTTATGACATGTTAAGAAAAGAAAAGTGTTTTTGAAGTAGAAAGGATATTTTCCTCAAGAATGGAGTTCAAATGTTTTATCAAAATTATTTTCCATCTAAGATAATATAGGGTTCTGTTTTTATCCCTATTATTACACTGATTTGATTATGTTTTGAGGAAATTATTTTTATGAAGTCATTTACCTTATATGATTTGTTTTATGATGTCATGATGTTTCAAGAATCCCATTTTTGTTACATGTGTTATGCGATGATGTATGATTTATGATTATGTGGCACACATAAGAAAGGATTCATTATAAGATGGGTGGGACCTATATCTCCCTCCAATGCATTGGGTAAAGATTTTATATCTCATGAGATAGACATGGCTGGAACGGAAGGTTATTTCGGTTCAGTGATACAGGACTGAAACGAGGAGTGAACTCGGTTCAGAAAGGGACTTTGTCCACTAAGATAGTCTTGGAAATGAGTCATGACTAACAAGAAATGATTTTCCATGATTATGTGTGCATTCCACAAAGTTTCAAGTTTTATGTTATGATTATGGGGATCTCATTTTCAATTCTATGATTTATCCCATGTTATGATATTATGAGATCTTTTGCAGGTCAAGATTTCCAAAAGCTACGTTCTTATGTATATGATGTGATTGATATTTCTTTTGTTTACCCTTACTGAGAATTTGAGCTCACCCTTTTTTGTTTTTCATTCCCCAGGATATAAAGAAAGGTTTTAGGTAAAAAAAAAGGGGAAGATCTTTATGGGAGATATTGAAGATCTTTCACCACGTTTAGAAGATTACGTTCCGAGTTTCCAAAGACACTAAACTATTACGATCCTTGTGTGTGTGTTTTTGTTATGTACTAAGTATTCCGCAAAAGTAATGTAATGTCCATGTACGATAAGCTTCGGGTCTCTACACGAGCATATATCGCCAGAGTGTCACGGACGACACCAAGGGCTGGCTGAAGGACTGGGACTTGCGGTCTGGGGGCAACTTCACCAGTGAGTGGGCCTGGGTGTTCTGGGTACGCCACACTTGCGATCACTTCGCGGAGGAGCTGCGGTACATCGGCCTGTTTGAGGCGGTGTGGACGTCGCAGTTCCACTTCTACCAGCAGTCCGAGCTCGGGCCGGAGCTGTTCACCCGCTGGTCCCCGGATACCAACACCTTCCACCTTCACCATGGGGAGGTCGGTATCGGTCTCTGGGACATCCACTGCATCGGAGGTATCCCGCTGGAGGGTTACCAGTACGATGAGTTCCTGCCACCGAATAACACCTGGGAAGACAGGTCACGGACTTTCAAAATAACTGGCATCTGCTTGACCTGGCTACGCAGCGGCTCGGGATCAAGGACTTCCAGAAGGACATAGCCTACAAGGAGTGGTTCGGCCAGTTCTTGGAGCATGACCCGGCGGTCAAGATGCCAGGCAAGGGGAAGCGGTGCCCAACCGCGGCTCAGAGGAGCCGGAACGGGTCGTACTGGCGGGTCCTGGAGACGGGAGACTACCGCTCATGGGGGTACCGCGTCATCGAGGCCCGGGACCCAAATGTCCGGTACGCGGCGTTCCTGGCTGCCTTTCTGAGTGGGTGGCTCCTGCCAGTGCGGGACGCGAGAATGGGCGTTCGCCCGGCGACACTGGCGATGGCGGGCGCTATGGCCGCCAACAAAAGATACAACCTCGGGGTCCCAGTGTTGGTGAAGCTGTATGCCATCCTGGGACGCATCTCACGAGGGGGGTCGCCACGAAGGATCTGTGGGCCCTTCCAATTCTTCCACGGCTGGGTGGCTGCTCACCTTGGTGGGTACATGTTTCCAAACGCCATCATTCCTCCGGGCAACGGCCTGCGACCCTCCCTGCTGAACATTGCGGGGGTCGCTCCGATGACCCTAAGTGAGGAGGGAATGAGGATTCGGATTGGCAATCATGCCAATTTCAACTTCAGCCCGTTCCCCACTCCCGTTGGCCAAATGATCGACAACGGACAGGGTCCGCTGGAGCAGCATGAGTACTTCCTGAACATGCGGGGCGGGGTGCTCGTGGCTCGGATCGACGGGAAGGTGATCTGCGAGCCTTACGTGCCAACCCAGTTCGCCAGGCAGTTTGGGTGCCTTCAACGGATGCCGAAGAGGGTATTCACTGCTGTCCGGGAGGAGACGAACCCTGGCGTCCTTCGCCAGATGTGGCTGATGTTTGCCGCCTTTGGCTCTGGCGACGTCATCACTCTCCCTCCTACCGGAGTTGACGCAGGCTTGGCAACCGAGTATGCCGAACACTGGGCCATCGCGTACCCCGAGGGGCTTCTACGGAAGCCAGTTCGGCGGCTCGAGGTCACCCGTGCGGAGACCGGGCGTCAAGGAAGGAGGCGAGGCGCCGCCACACGGGGGAGAACGGAGGCGCGCCAAGCAGCGGAGCCGGCGCGAGCAGGGGCTTCGGCGGCGGGTACATCGCAGGCTGCCGCTACGACCTCGGCGCCCAGAGAGGGGGCGCGTGCGGTGGTCGAAGAGCGGCCCGGGAAGCAGGTAAGGCGTCTGCTCGAACCCTCCCACGATGCAGTCTTCCCGGCGCTGTGGTCGGCCTGGATGACCCTGCGGCAGTCACTGGGGACCGACGTCATCTGGCGAAAGATACTCAGAGAAGGGATCTATCTACCAGAGGTCGGGCGCCTCCAGATCGCCGACAGGGTGGACTTCAACCGGCAGTATGCGTATCTGACGGCCATGGACGAGTACGCGCGCCAACGTGGTCAGCGTGCGGAGACATCCCTTCTGGTGAAGGTGATGCTCGGTCTCGAACCCGCTCCAGAATAGATGCCGTCGGGAGAAGATGACAGTAATGACTCCGAGGAGGAGGAGGAGACGGGGGAGGATGAAGGCTCAGAGGGAAGGTCCCATTGGGGGAGCCCGCGGGAGAGCGGCGAGGTGGCCGGCTCTGACAATGTTGATGTCACTGAGCTCCTCGAGGTCCGCTTCTATCCCTACTCAACCTGCTTCATCCATTCACTTATGCAGCTTCTAACCCGTTTCTCCACCTTTCTCAGGAGCACACGGATGTTGGTCAAGCGTCCTCAGCGGGAGTAGGAGAGGCGCCAGGAGGACAAGGCGGGGGCCAGACACCCATCATTGAACTGACAAGCACTGAGGGGTCCCCTGCTGCAGTTTCTCCTGCGGCGGCCGGGATAGCGGAAGATGACGCTTTGAACCCCCGTAAGTCTCCTTACTTTACTGCTGGTGCTTGCCGCTGACGATCCGTGACTAGCCACGGCATGCCTTGCGCAGTGATCTCAGGACTGGAGGCCCATCGGGCTACCGAACCCGGGCCATCTACGAGTGGACCAGTGGCAGACATGCCGCCCGCTCCGGAACAGACTTCCCAAACCGAGTCGGCCCCACCAACTGCTGATCAGGGGGCTACGGACGTCGGTGGTGCTGCCGTCGGAGAGATGTCGGGGGCTGGCGAGGGTGTCAGCGCCGCTGGGGCGGGAGAAGAAGGTCGCCCAGATGTTGGGGAACCTATCCCCCGTGAGGACATCCCAGGGGCGGACCCTACAGCAGACCTGCTGGCTGCCTTCCCTGCCTACCGGCCTGCCGACCCCAAGGAGATGGATGACTCGGACGCGGAGGCGGTCGAGGAGAGCCGGATAGCGCGCCGAAGGGGGTGGAAGTGCATCCAGCGCTTCCTCAAGCGAGACCCATCGGAGTGGCTGGGGCGCATGGGGTCACTCCAAACCTGGCTGTGCTTCCTGTGTGCCGGGGGAGCTGATGCTCAACGCCTCCATCTGACGGTCCGTGATTTCATGGCCGAAAAGATGCGTGAGAGCCGCCAGCGTGCCGACGTCGCACAATGTCGGGACATGTCGGAGAACACGCGGGCGCTCCTCGCGGCGGAGCAGGAATTCCGGCGTCTCGAAGGGCAGGCGGCAGAGGAGGCCTCCGTCGCAACGTGCACCGAGCTTGTGGAGCAACTAGCAGCCCAGCTGGTTGACGCCCAGGTATAGCTGACGGAGGCGGGCCAACAGATGGTGACAATTCAAGTCGAGCGGGAGCGTGCACAGGCCATAATCGACGAACTGCGTGCTGCGACCGCCGACGAGGAGAGGGCACGCAGAGAGCGAGAAGCAGCTCTGGAGGCCGCCAGCCAAAGTGTAGCGGCGTTAGAAAGGCTTATCCAGCACGCTAATCCTTAGGGGCTTTGTTTTTCCATTCCAAAAAACATTTGCTTCCGCTACTCAATATTTCGATCCATTTGCATGAACCAATATATTTATCTGCATCTTTTGGCTTAACATGCTCAACCACAAATTGTCTCGCGGGAGCGTTAACCAAGCTTCAGGCATCCACAATTGGGCCTGGATTTCTAGAGAAAAGAGGGAGGTCATTCCTAAGAAAGGAGACCTCAAGCCTAATCAACGTATCATCCCCCCAACTTGTTCCGACACACGAGCGGGACAACGCTAGGGGCGTTGAGATTTTATCCGAACATAGGGAAATGAGAAAGGGTGAATCGCATGTCCCGAATTCAGAAATCCACAACGGTCGGCCTTCCAGGAAATGCCCAAGACGGCAAGCGGACAATGGATCAATCGACCATACTACTGCGATAGACGGACCAAAGGTCATCATCCATATTACAGGAGGCGGATCACATGTCATCATCAATGCCGCTTTGGGGTTCCTTTAGGCACAAGGGTGGAAATCCAGATCAACAGGGCATGCGAAGCGTGGGGCGAAGTGACGATTTGTTCGGATAGAATCCAACGCTCTCAAAATTGCGCCACCATGGGGAAAGCGTATTAGGCGGATGCACTAATCTGGCCGTGAATCACCCCAATTCTCAGACAGAACCTCTTTGACGAGGAAACTGTCGCTTCCCATCATTGCGATGGGGCATCCCGAGCTGAATCGGGGAGAATGTCACAACTGCACCACTCTACCCGAAGTCAGGCCAGACGGCCGGCGACAAGGAGGGGCGGGACTTAGCGATCCCTGAGGCTGGACCCGAGTCGGAATGCCCGGGCGTTCCTACGTACTCCATCAGGCTGGAGATCAAGCCACACGTAGTTCTGAGAGTGCAGTTTAACGTCATGCAGGACGCAGAACCCCGTTCGGGGAGATCTTAGTTTAGGGTCGTAGAGCTCGGACCATAAGGGTAGATCTTAGTTTAAGGTCTTAGAGCTCGGACCATGGGGCTAGATCTTAGTTTAAGGTCTTAGAGCTCGGACCATAAGGGTAGATCTTAGTTTAAGGTCTTAGAGCTCGGACCATAGGGCTAGATCTTAGTTTAAGGTCTTAGAGCTCGGACCATAAGGGTAGATCTTAGTTTAAGGTCTTAGATCTCGGACCATAAGGGTAGATCTTAGTTTAAGGTCTTAGAGCTCGGACCATAAGAACCTCAAAGTACGCCACATTGTGGTCCTATCCCCTGGATATGCGAAGATGCACTGAGGGATAGTGTCAAGAGTGTCGAGATTCTGCCTGGTCAGAATGGGGGGTGGAAAAATGTGAATCATGCGGCCATTCAATCAAGGACTGGGGGCACCGGCGTAACGATATGGGAGTACTGCCGACCGTGGCGGAAAAGCAGCATCAATATCGCACTAACCGTTGATGGAATGAGGCAGCAAACGAGCATCGACCGCTCAATCGCAGGATTCATATCGATTTGCTGCCCGAGGCCATTGGGGGCACCAGCCCGAGTCGGTGGGAGAGCACTGAGGCATTGTGTCCAAACCGTTCACGGGGGCTCCACCTAGGGCGTAGCGATGGGTCCGAATGAAAGGGAGCATGAAGCCTGAAAATGGAAAGAACCTGACCAAGCTGAACCTGACCCTCCTGGCAATAAACCAGAGTACTCTTGACACCAGCGGACCACTGCAAGGGGTCGAGGGACACGCCTTAAGGGTGGCCTGAAGGCGTCGGATTCCCCAGAGAAGGGGGGAATCTTTAAGAGGTGGGGGGCTGGACCCGGAGTTTCAAACATCCGGGCGTTCCTACGTATCCCATAAGGATGGGAATCAAGACACACGTAGTTCTTGAAGCGCGGCGCAACACAATCGGGCACCAGCGCGGGGAAGGGTGCGGGTATGACCCTCGCACACAGAAGAAGCGGTATTTGATATTTCTTGTTTGTCCTTAAAGGTGGATGGTTTTTCTTTGTGCAGCGACATGCCCATGATTAAGGAATCCCTGGCGTCGCCACAATAATCAAGCCATGAAAGGCATTGATGAATGGCGTGGTTATTAACCAGCGCCCAACGTGAGTGTCCCCTGAGGAGAACATCACGATGCAGTGTCGTTTCTCGTCGGGCGGCCAAGACGATCACAGTTTACGGTCGTGTGGTAGGACCAGACAACACAGTTTAAGGTCGTGTGGTAGGACCAGACAACACAGTTTATGGTTGTGTGGTTCGGACCATGGAGGAATCCGCGTATTGCGATATGGCGGACTCAGCGGAGGTGGGAACATACCCAGCCCTGCGGTCACGCACGATTCCAGGAGAAGGATCCTGGGATAGGGGACTGCGTATGTCCATCACCCGAGGGGCAGAGATGCTAGCCTCCAGATATACTGGGCCCAGAACGCGATTGTTCGGGCGACTCCTTCCTCCTTATGGGGACGAGGGTCCAGCTACACATGGCCCTTAGGGAGGACATCAGCGTATATCCTTGGTGCTCAGATCGTGGGAGCCTCGACAGACACCATTACCCTGGTTGGCCTACCTAACGTGTAAAGGTGTACTGAAGGTCAGTATGAAGAGAGTGTCGAGATTCCACTACAATGCACAAAGGCGGAGTGTGATGAGGACCGCGCAACCAATGTTCGGAGCCTAAAAGAGCCGACATGGCGATCAAGGATGTCGCTGACCATATTCGCAACACAACATCCGATCGCGTCAGCCTAGAACGGGGCAAGCAAACGAGCATCAACCGCTCAATCACAGGATTCATATCGATTTGCGGCCCAGGACCCGCTGGTAAATCGACCCGGAGCGGTAGGAGAGCACTGAGGCATCGTACCCAAACCGCTAACGAGGATCCCTTTGAGTGAAGGCTCAAACAAGAGGAAGCGCGAGGCCTGACAAGCAACACAGGACTTGTCGGGATTGAATCCGACACCACGGGTCATAGACCAAAGTACCCAAAACATGTTAACAGATCACCGGAAAGGGTCGGAGGACTCACCCTAAGAGAAACCAAAAGACAGCAGATCCCCGTGATCAACCAAGAGACGGGGCTGGACCTGAAACACAAGCGTCCAGGCGGTCCTACGTACCCCATAAGGATGGGAATCAAGCCATACGTAGTTCTTGAAGTGCAGTTTAACGTCATGCAGGACGAAAAGAGAGGAAAAAGGGGGGAGCAGAAGGCATCCCCAAACGTGGGGGGCGTACAGCGTGTCAAGCAAACCGACGTGAATGAGGGCGTAGCCCCGCGTCCACACCATACGCCACATATCCAGAGGCAACTGGGCCAAGGGCCCGAGGTGGGATGGAAATTCCCGAAGGATGGGGCTGGGCCTGAAACATGAATGTTCAGGCGGTCCTACGTATCCCATAAGGATGGGAATCAAGCCGCACGTAGTTCTTGAGAGGCAGTTTAACGTCATGCGGGACGAATGTTGAACAGTTTAACGTCTTGTAGCTCGGACGTAGTACAGTTTAACGTCGTGTTGGACGAATGCTGAACAGTTTAACGTCTTGTAGCTTGGACGAATGATGCTTGGCAGTTTAACGTCTTGCCGCGCGGACGTATGCAGTTTAACGTCGTGCAGGACGTAATGCAGTTTAGCGTCATGCGGGACGAATGCTGAACAGTTTAACGTCTTGTAGCTTGGACGAATGATGCTTGGCAGTTTAACGTCTTGCCGCGCGGACGTATGCAGTTTAACGTCATGCAGGACGTTGTACACTCAGACGAAGTACTGCTTAAGGAACCTAGCGTTGGTGGGAGGAGTGACACGCTCACCATCCATAGTCGCTAGGGAGTACGCTCCATTGGGATAAACTTTGTGGACGACAAGAGGTCCCTCCCACTTGGGCTCCAACTTGGGTGGCTTCCTGCCGGGGATCATTGGCGCTCTTAGGGCTAGCACTAGGTCACCCTGCAGGAAGGAGCGGAGGCGAACCTTCTTATTGAAAGCTCGAGCCATCCTGCTTTGATGCCTCTCCAAGTTGTGCAAGGCGCGAAGTCTATTCTCATCCAGTGCTTCCAACTCGACTAGACGGGCTTCAGCAGCTATGTCCGGCGCTTGCTGGTCATAGACCGCAGTGCGCAAGGACGGTAACTGGATCTCGATGGGTAGGACAGCCTCAGCTCCATATACCAGGGAATAAGGGGTCATCTGGGTGGAATTGCGAGTCGTCGTCCGATAAGCCCAGAGGGCGTTGGGGAGCTTGTCCGGCCAACTCTTCCTGTTCTGACCAACCATCTTTTGCAGAATGTTAGAGAGGGTCTTGTAAAATGCCTCGATCTTTCCATTCGCCTGCACATGATAGCGAGATGTATGGTTCGAGCGAATGTTATACTTGGCGTACAACTTCTTCAACTCGGCTGCTCGGAAATTGGTTCCGTTATCCGTGAGGATAGCGTGAGGCACCCCAAATCGATGAATGATGTTGGAGGTCACGAAGTCAGCGATCGAACAGGATTTGACCTCCCTGAGCGGAATCGCCTCTGCCCATTTGGAGAAGAAGTCCGTGGCGGTCATAATGAACCGGCACTGGCAAGTCGTCGCCGGTGGGTAGTGTCCCACAACGTCCATCCCCCAGACTGCAAAGGGCCAAGAATACCTGGTGGTATGGAGAGGCTCCGGTGGCCGATGCACAAAGTTCGCATGAACCTGGCACGCATGGAACCTCCTGGCATACTCGATGCAGTCATGGATCATGGAGGGCCAGAAGTATCCCAACCTCCGAATCTGGTGGGACAGCTTCGGCCCGGTCTGATGGGCACCGCATGAACCAGCATGAACCTCTTGCATGACTCGTGGGATCTCAACTCCCTGAAGGCAACGGAGGAGAACACCATCGAATCCGCGTCTGTAGAGGATCTGCTCCAGGCCGGGACTGCTCTGGAGGACAAACTGCGATGCGCAGCGTCGAACTCGCTCGCGCTCGGCCCTATCCGATGGGAGAATGCCATGTTGGAGGTACTCAACCAAAGGCGTCCTCCAATCAGGGGCTGATTCGACTGCCGTATCTGGGGTACTCGGGGCTCCGGGCACAAGGGCAACCGCGGTGAGATTACTTACCGACGGGCCGCGATCTCCCTCCAGGATAACGGGAGCGATGAGCCTGCGGTGCATCACGCGGACGATCAGGTTATCCTGTTCAGGCTCTGAAAGTGACGCAGCAAGGCTGTCCAAAGCATCTGCTCGACCGTTCTGCGACCGGGGAATATGGACAATTTCTGGCCGAGAAGGGAACCGGGCCATCAGAAGGAGGGTGCACTCCAGCAATGGCACAAGTTCCGGCTTCCTGAAAACATAGTCGCCATTGATCTGCTTAACAACCAGCTCGGAGTCCCCTTTCACACACAGATGGGGCACGTCGATCTCGAGAGCTAACTCGAGGCCAGTGATGAGGGCATGGTATTCCGCCTCATTGTTGGTACAGCCCTCTGACAACAGGAAAGAGTATGGCAGCACGGCTTGCTCCGGGGTGATGAAGACGATACCCAAGCCCACTCTGTTGAGCTTAGGATTATCGAGCCTTCTACCGGTGGGGCTCCGGGAGGCACCGTCAAAGTGCATCTGCCAGCATGGACCGGCTCGATCGACCGAGAGAATGGCCTCATCAGGAAAGCCTAGATCCAGCGGCTGATCCGCGGAGGTTGGGTGAGCAGCCAGAAAGTCTGCCAATGCTTGCCCTTTGATGGCCTTCTGAGACACATACCTGATGTCGAACTGCTGGAGAATCACAGCCCACCGTGCTAGACGGCCAGTCAACATAGGCCGGCTCAGGATATATTTCAACGGGTCTACCCGAGAAACCAACTGTACCTCATGGTGCTGCAAGTAGTGCCATAATTTCTGTACGGCAAATACGAGCGCCAGGCAGCTCTTCTCAATGGGGGAATATCTGACCTCCGCATTGAGGAGCATGCGACTGAGGTAATAGAGGCTATTCTCCGTTCCCTCGTTGTTCTTCTGGGCGAGAAGGGCGCCAAGGGACCATTCCAGGGTGGTCACATAGAGGACCAGCGGCTTCCCGGATACAGGCAGCATCAGAACCGGAGGTTGCAGCAGGTACTGCTTGATTTCCTCGAAAGCGGTCTGACACTCTTTATCCCATACATAGGTGGAACCTTTCTTCATGAGCCGAGAAAAGGGCTTACACTTGCCGGCCAGATTCGCAATGAATCGGTGTATATAGGCTAAGTGGCCTTGGAACCCTTGCAGTTCCCGAATGTTACCTGGGGGAGGCATCTGGCTAATCGCCCTGATCTTCTCTGGGTCGATCTCAATACCCCGGTATCTTACCACAAATCCAAGGAACTTTCCGGAGGTGACCCCGAAGGCACACTTCAACGGGTTCATCTTCAGGCAACGAGACCGGAGGAAGCCGAACACTTTCTCAAGATCTTTGAGATGGTCCTGACGCTGGCGCGATTTGATTACCAAGTCGTCGACGTAGTATTCCACCAGTGTGCCGAGGATTGGCCTGAATATGCGGTGCATCACCCGTTGATAGGTGGCACCTGCATTCTTCAGGCCGAAAGGCATGACCCGGTAACAGAAGGTACCTTGGGGGGCCCTGAAGGCAGTGAACTCCTCATCCTCAGGGGCCATCCGGATTTGGTTGTATCCAGAGTATCCATCCATGAAGGAGAGGGCTTGGAACCCTGCCGTGGCGTCAATCAACAGCTCTGTCTCTGGAAGGGGAAAATCATCCTTCGGACAGTGGCGGTTGAGATCGCGGAAGTCGATGCAGACTCTGATCTGCCCGTTCTTCTTCCGGACCGGCACAATATTGGCCAGCCATTTGGGGTACTGGACTTCCCTCACGAAGTTGGCTTTGATAAGCTTGTCAACTTCGGCCTCAACCATGGCACCGTGAAATGGGGGCATCTTCCTGGGAGGCTGCTTGAACCCGCGATGGTTCGCCGGGAGACCAAGGCGGTGGACGGCTACCTGAGGATCTAGCCCCGACATCTCGTCATAGCCCCAAGCGAACACATCACGGTGCTGCCTGAGAAAGTCCACGTACTGCTGCCGCTCTTCAGAGGGCATGGCGGCACTGACCAATGTGGGTCTTGGATCTGCTTCGGTTCCAAGGTTCACTTGTATTAACTCATCGACCGTGGCGGAGACGCCCTCCTCAAAGGCTGGGGGTGCATCTTCCACGTCCTCTCCACTCGGGGAGGGATCGTCCACGGGAGAGACTGCGTTGGCAACTGCATTGGGGCTACCAGATCCTGCTGGGCCGCTGGTTCTGGCACGGGCGGTCGCGGTCATCTCATCAGGAGACTCACAAGCCGTCGAGACCATGGCTACGTCCAACCATTAGTGCCACGATGCCTTCCGTGGGGGGGGGGGGACCCAGGCCCTCGACGTCGCGAGACGGAGTGCCCGATTTCCCTTCCCCAGCCCCTGGCGGGTTCCGGGCCCCGGTGCTGAATGCTCGGTCGAGCAGCATGCTGGTCTTCCAACACCTCTGAAAGCCATCGGTCTTCGTATTGAGGAGAAGAGATTCACGTCGGGTTCACCATTTTTCTGTTTCGGTGCGGATGTGCGTCGGGTTACGCTGTTCCGCCAGGACGCGTTCGCGCGTGCACCCGTCGACCCGAAGGGATAGGCGCGCGGCTTGTGGTCCCGCAGTCCCGCTTTCCAAGGGCGGGCGGCATCCGTCCCTTATTTAGGGGTGTCTGCTCCTTGATCGAAACCGGGATGATGGGATGTCGGCTCCTCCTTCCGTGGACGTCTCCTCAGAACTCATCGCCTAATCCGGGTCTCCCTCATAGATTTAAGAATGTTCGTGAATCTCGTTCCCGGCGCCATATCTTCATGGACACCGGTTAATTACGCTGCTTCCGCCCGGACGCTCCAAAGAGTCTGGTCGGGGCAGCAACCTGCGGTGAGGAGACCGGGTGGCTCTGGGTGTTGGGGGCGTGTCTTGACACTGCGACTCTGCATGTCTGCCTTCCGTCCCTAATAGGGCTTCTCGAAGGCGTGATGGCCTGAGGCATCCCGCACTGGGTGCGGGGAACTGTGTTACCTGAGGTTTTCCTCAGCTTCCCATGTTTAACACGGGGTATGCCGCGAGTTTAACGTCCAGCGGGGACGGCATCAGACTGATCAACATGAGGAGTGGATCAGATGACAGAACCCCTTGCGGGGAACCTCCGACGCTGGGGCCAGCACATGGGCGGCTTCCCGAGTGAAGTGGAGTGGAATGGAATGGCATGACCCCACCGGGATGTGGCGGCCCGGGTAAGGATCAGGGTGGATGATGGAGTGAAGAGCTTGGACCCCGTAGGGGCTTCCTACGTACCGCGCGTCAGCGCGGATCAATGTCAGCGTAGTTCGGATATACAGTTTAACGTCATGTTGGACGTCGGCAAGCCGACTCACAGAGAGATCGAGGCCGCCGGGCGGATGGTTGAACCGAACCACCTCGCATAGAGGGGGATGAAACGGCCGGATGAATCACAGTTTCACGTCATGCTGGACGTCGGCAAGCCGACTCATAGAGAGATCGAGGCCGCCGGATGGAGGATTGAACCGAACCACCTCGCACAGAGGGGGATGGAACGGCCGGGTGGATCACAGTTTAACGTCATGCTGGACGTTGGCAAGCCGACTCACAGAGAGATCGAGGCCGCCGGATGGAGGATTGAACCGAACCACCTCGCACAGAGGGGGGTGGAACGGCCGGGTGGATCACAGTTTAACGTCATGTTGGACGTTGTCAAGCCGACTCACAGAGAGATCAAGGCCGCCGGATGGAGGATTGAACCGAACCACCTTGCACAGAGGGGGATGGAACGGCCGGGTGGATCACAGTTTAACGTCATGCTGGACGTTGGCAAGCCGACTCACAGAGAGATCGAGGCCGCCTGAAGAAGGGAAAAAATAGGGAAAGGCAGTGGGGAAGTGCAATGGAGATACACATGTGCAGTCCCCACAATGGCGGATTCGTAGGTGAATCGACGCAACTGTGAACCCAGGAGGGGTCCACTGATGGACGAACCAACGTAAATACGACCGGGACGACCAGGTGGCGGGCTTGAACCTCAGAGAGGCTTCCTACGTACCCTGTTTAGAAGACAGGGATCAAAGTCCACGTAGTTCGTTCTGTTTGTAACACTCTACCCCCGTGGGTAAAGGCCACTCCAATCCCGACATCCCTGCAGAGACGAGCGGGTGGGGGCCACATCCAAACCGGGAGGACCCTGCGTGCGGAGCACGGGATCGGGTGAAGCGGACGGTTTAACGTCTTGCCGGACGAAGTACAGTTTAACGTCGTGTGTTGAGGACGAAGCGGACGGTTTAACATCTTGCCGGACGAAGTACAGTTTAACGTCGTGTGTTGAGGACGAAGGTGCTTGGCAGTTTAACGTCTTGTCGCGCGGACGAATGCTAAACAGTTTAACGTCTTGTAGCTTGGACGAAGTGCAGTTTAACTTCGTGCGGGACGTATGCAGTTTAACATCGTGCAGGACGTGGTACAGTTTAGCGTCATGCAGGACGAATAGCGTACAGTTTAACGTCTTGTAGCTGGGACGAATGCAGTTTAACGTCGTGCGGGACGTATGCAGTTTAACGTCGTGCAGGACGTATGCAGTTTAACGTCGTGCCGGACGTATGCAGTTTAACGTCGTGCAGGACGTATGAAGCCGCCGGTAGGTCCGTGTCACTTCGCGCGAGCCTGGAAGGCTGCACGGGAAGACAACGCACGGTGCGGGCACCTGCGATGAAGATCATCGGGCGCCACGCAGGCGGGTACCCAAAGGGGGTCAAAGGAGGCGACCCTGGCGGTTTGCGCGCAAAAGAGGAGCTTTGCGCGCAATACCGCGGGTCGGCGCGCAAATGGGCGGGCTGGCGCACAATAGGGCCAGCGCTTTGCGCGCGGAAGGTAGGTATTGCGCGCACCGGGCTTCGGACAGCGCGCGGGGGCAACGGCTCATTCTTAAATCGAATGGCCACTTTGAAAAGGGGGGGGGGGGTGCGCGCAATCGGACCGGATTGCGCGCACCCCGGGGGCAATTGCACGCAAGAGGCTTCTTTTGCGCGCGAAGGCCTTAGGTTGAAGAATTATTCAAAGGAAGGGGGCTCAAGGGATTGCGCGCGAAGGCGAACCCCGAGGCCTTATTGCGCGAAAGAAAGGCGGTTACCTGAAGATCGGCATTGCGCGCGGAAGGGGTTGGATTGCGCGCACGGGAGACCTTTCGAATTCTGGCAACCTTCAAAACGTCGGGGGTCACCTTATATTTATAGGCAACCCCGGGCGCAGAATCCCGGCCTCGGGCGCGAAATTCGCTTCGCGGGCACGGAATTCCCTTCGCGGGCGCAGAATCCGGACCCGGCGCGCAAGGGAGTCGCGGGAGCTCGGGGGCACGCACAATTGCGCGCCGGCCCTGCGGATTGCACGCATCCCGGTAGGATTGCGCGCCGCGACTCAACTTTGCGCGCGGGCCTCTAAAATTCCGCGCAAGCCCTCCGGGCCCTCCAGAACAGGCTTCTGACTCCAAATATCACTTCGCTTTCCGCATCCGGAGCTTTGTTTGGGAACAACGGACTTTTCCGGCGTCTACAATTATTTTATCATAAAAAACTTATTAAATCATTATATGCACCATATCATAGATAGATCTCACTAGTCTCATCATTCCATATGCCAATTCCCACATGATACAACCCTTAAAAAATTTCATTAACCATTTAATCTATCAAATAAATCATCCTAGCATCAACATTCATCTATATAGTTTCAATTAAATTAAAATAAAAATATTATTCCCCATAAAAATTCCAAATTCTATAATTTTTCAGAAACCTGTTCTAGAATAATTTCTCCCTAAAGGAATATCAAGTGATTTTTTTCTTTTTTCACATCTTCTACATGAACAATTAAAATAGTAATCATGAAATCCTCTAGTTAAATAAATAAAATGTATAAGTCTATCAATATATTCTTTATATGTTCTATTTGTAAGATCAATCCAACTATTATCCATATATGTATGTCATGACCCCTCCCCCCTATTAGTACGCCCCCTGGGCCAGTAATTGAAAAAGGAGGAGATTGACCGCCTGAGTCATGCTACCAATAGGCCCCAGGTTGTAAACTAGCACCAAGGGTATATCATACATATAATTGTGAGGCATTAACCTCTAAGAGAAACATGAAGAAGAGAGTGATAATATAGATACACCAATTAACTTAGGATAATAAAGATAAAGAAACCCACTCGTATACATGTAATGTCATAAAAAACTAAAACAACTAGTATGGAATGTAAAAATACCATAAAGGTAAACACAACAACGACCACGAAGGCCAAACAGATCCAGAAAAACCACATTCTAGTAAAATCTAGCTTGATCTAAAACTTTATTCTACTAACATGGGTAAAATTATATATATTTGTGGTGATCATAATAATACACTCAGTGGGATCTTACATAGAGCCTCGCATGTAAAAGATAATGAAATCATAGTGAATCCCAAGTTACAATTATAGTTTGGATATTGTATCCAATGAAACATGTGTGTGAAATAAACACAAGTGACTACATCCATATACACACATATATCATGAATCAATCAACTATGAATACCAATAAATAATACTATTATGAAATGATAATGGGACCAGATACAGTAGTCATTCATATATCCCCTTCCAACAGAGATATTGGAGAAAAAACCCTCCCAGAGTCCATTGGGTGTCATTATACATACCGACATGGGTGGGGTATCATAAGAAATCAATAAAACATTAAAGATATAGTATTTACCATGACCAAATTATAGGAATAGACCTATTACTAGTCTCAACTGCTACTATCATCTCTCTGACACTCGGATGCTACTTATAATGACTAGATATCCTATAAGCACACAAAAAATTAAAGGAGTTATATTAAATTCATTATTTTATTTTAAAATTTCACATCATGTCAATTAACTCATTTACTATTAATTAACATTATTTAGATTATATTTCATTAACCAACATAGTGAAGTCCATGTTCTACAATAATAATCCAACTATGTCCTTGGTTTCTCAAGAATAACATTAACATTATAATTCAACCAAGAACTAAATCTATGAACTAAACATTTGTTAAAAATTATACCCATTCCATAATTTTAGATACTCAAGGAAAACATCCTAAGATACCATTAAGAGATGTATCCAATCACATCCAACTACCTCAAGCCATAGAAAAAGGAATGCAGGTAATACAAGGAATCAAATCATTCGGCTATTAAATAGATTCATTAACAAGAAAGCATATACACTTTCATCATAACAATGAGTATGCCTAAATTCAAACAATTACATCAATTCTTGTGTCATCCCTGACACCCTCATTCAAATCTCCATGTATCTATCTGTCATGGGCATCAACTACTAAAAAAAACTCATCCCTCCCCGCCAATATCTCATCACCCATCCTGGTCTCATATCACATCGCATAAAAAGGCTCGTATATAGATCCCACAGAAGGTATAAAGAAACAAACATATCCAAGAAGGAAACATGGCCCTAAAAATAAGGAATCCAGCTTTCATATAAAAATGGGTTCTCACATCCCCAACACAAGACATTATTTCTTCATATGAAAATGGGAAACCCTAGCCCCAAATAATTATCTTTATTAAAAAATAATTTTTTATTAATCTTGAATTAATTAATTCAATTATCAAAGGTTACAACAATAGGAAACTGATAGAGTCATCTATAAAAAGTGTTATGGGGAAATGGAGGAAAAAACCCCACAAAAAATAATTCCAAGGACCAGTGAATGAACGATATGTTTTAATTCAATATATACAACAAAAAAATGAATTTGATTACATTGAAAACAAACCAAAATGGAGTTCAGATGTTTGAATTGAAAATGAAACAATTGCAGAAGTGTAAAAAGAACAAAAAATAAAGGAAACAGAACAATTTATGTGCTTTAGTCACATTGGGACCTACTGCTCGAAAGAATCCCACCCATACATATAATTTTATCAGATTCTAAAAAAATAGACTACAATGTATAGAGGCAAAGAAGATAGGAAACTAAATTCACAGAAGCACTAAAATAGAAACTACACACAAGAAATAGTAACATAGAAGTAATTAGGTTTAAAAAAATATATAGCCCGAAATAATGTTTGGGAGTCCAAATCCCATAAAGATCCAAGAAAATTGATCCCACTGATTCATTGGATCTCATTGTATAATGATCATGAATGTTCTCCAGATGGTATAAATATTAACATGCCTTCAATAGGGAATAACCCCAAGAAGATCCATTATTATCCTTACACCAACAGTGTGTAGGGTGTTCGGTGGACCACCAGATGATTCCGTTGATGAGGATGATAAAACCACCACCAGTGAGATTGAAGTAGAGGAAGATTGTTATAAACACCAAGTGAGAGAAAAAGTAGACCGAACCATAAGCTGGAAGAAAACAAACGACCATCGGCAAGAAGAAGTCAATGTCGAGAATTAGGATATACACATTCTAGATGAAATACACTACCTAAGAAGATGATTTTTATATCTATTTAAAATATCGAATTCAAGGGCCATAGAGCTGATGAAACCCCATGCTCGAACCTTAACCGGTTAACTACATACACAATAACAAAATTCCCATTTAGAGGGAATTTTTTGTATCTGGCAGTTGTTTAAACCGCCTCTAAATTGTCTTGAAATAGTTTTATAAAACCAATGCTAAAATATTTGTCTAAAATAAACATTTAGTGGTTTCTTCCATTTAGCGGTAGTTTCTGGAAGTTGTTGTAGAATGCATATTTCAGGGTAGTTTTTTAGTTTTAGCGGTGGTTTTGTATTTACAAAAATAACTGCAACCTAGTGATAGTTAAAACCACCACTAAAGTTTGAATCTTTTACTGAAAAAACCAACACTAATATGGATAAAACCACCACTAAGTCAAAAAATATCATATTTAATAGTGGTTTTAACCACCACCCTAAAATAAATACCATTATATAGTAATAGTTTAAACTTCCGTGAAAACAAATTATATCTAGCGGTGCATTAAACTTCCGCTATATCATGAATTAAAAAAAACAAGTTCTAGGTTTTGCAGATCCAAAAACTGTAGACAGAACAACACAGTGAACTATCCTAGTTTCAATATAAACAAGGAGGGTCATGGTGTAATGACTACCACCATGCTACCACAATTGAATTCCAAGAATAATTTTGTGGTTCATGTTTGTCTATTGTATTCATGATCCACCTCATACAAAAAACCACGACACAACCCATAGGGTTCATGAAATTTCACACAAGACCAAGAAAACAAAACTTATGAATCATGATGTAATGACCATGGTCATGATGAAACATACTACATATTCCCAAACATAATGGAAACCAAAAATCATATCTTAACCACAATTTCATAATTGAACATTTAATGCCACAAATAATTTTCGACTAGATAAACAGAACAACATCAAAACCCATTGACCTAATCCTCATACCACAACATCTCATTATATTTCATAGCCTTATTGACTAGGGATAATCAAACTCTATCACGACATGATAAAATTTCTCAATTGAAATTTCAGGTATACCCAATACCATCTCCATCACTCTCCCACCAAACTTCCTCCCATGAACTCAACACCCAAAATTCAAAAAATAAAGGCTTTATAAATTATTATATATTACATTAGTTACCTATAAAATGATTTTATTACTTGATAAAAAATACATAATAATGAATTTCTAAAAATTAACGATTATAGGTAAAAACCTCTCAAATACATTGAGCACACCTCCAACAGTCTCACGGACAGTATCAAATTCAATACCACTTCTTCCATTAAATAAAACATCTAGCAATGTCACCTCCATGGGGGATACCTATAAAATATGGACCACTCCATAAAGAGAAACAAAATCATTTCTAATAACCAATAAATTAACTGGAAGTATACTAAACCTTAGGAAATCTCTATCAATGATTCCCAACTATTTTACATTGAAAATAATAATAATCAACTCAATGATTTTAAGATAGCTAAAACTACCCAACCCAATGAATATATTCTTTCTCGAACTCTATGTGAACGTATCACCATCCACTTCCACAAACATTATGACTCATAACTCAGGTAATTCATCTTATCCTCCTATTATATAATTTTAGTTTTTTTTATATAGTCATCAACTTGTAAAAGGAAAATAAAATACTTCCTAAATAATTCATGAAACTCATCCCATGTAATTTAAAGTTTTTTCCTTGATTCATTATACACTAATTTAATTTGAATACTCCTAAAATTCAACATCAAAACATACAGTTAGTAAATATCACATGAATTATAAATACATCATAGGGACCATCATATCATACAGAAAAACACATTCATTATCAGAACGTGTCCCTTACATTAACCCATCATCACAATACTTCCTTTTCTCGTCACTCTCTAATATACCATATCGTTGTCCTGATCCCATCTAAAATATAATAAAAAGATAATAAATAACCACATTGTATGTACTGATAGATGAACAAACCCTCTCCACTAATCATTGGCCAATGATGAACTCTGCTCATTACCCTCTCTGTCTTCATTTCTACATCTTGCTACCAGCACCTATAAGATAATTATATTGAAAATTAAACAATTTTTATATTTATATTTAAACCTAAAATAAATAAATGTTTTTGAACTAAATTATTTTGAAGTTGTTTGATTTACCTTCTCACCACTAGTCATCACCTGCAATCCCCATTTTCCTGATTAAGTCCTTATATGGTTAAGGTCCCAAACCCATTCCGCACACTCGACCAGGATAAATGACCTTTTTTCATAAAATTACATAGAGGAAAATTTTAAGGGTTGAAAACAACATTCCAATTGCTATAACTGGTACTCAAAGTCCCAAATGTGTTGAATACATCGGCATCGAATCCCAATCGAACTTTCATAGAATCAGATCAAAAATTTGGATTTAATGAATCAACTTTCTTCCATGTTTGGGAATATCTTGGATATAACATTAAACCATCATTTCTATTATCTAAAAAATACCACTTCATGTGTACGATGGTTTATGAAGACATGGATAATCTTTTAAATCGATACTTTAAGGAAAGTAACACAACACCTTTTTAGGTGTGTTCCTTTTCTTCTTATTTATGGTAGTATGTTTATTCAGATTTCCAATATCCACCATATACTTCCATATAGAAGAAGAACATTTTTTTGAATCCTTTATTCTTAAATTATATATATAATAAAGCATATAATCATTGGGACACACACATATTTTTGTATAATTAAAAACAAACTTGTTATCAACTTTTTTCATATCATAAAAAGACTCAGATACATTTCCTTTAAAAATTACAACGCACAACAATTACAATATCATGGATATCATGTTATTTGTAATTCCCCATAGGTATTTGGTATGGTACAATATAATTATAAAATAATGGTTTGAATTTTTCAAACATACACTATAAAACTCTCGATTTCCATCATAAACTAAACCATGAAACACATATGTCTACTAAGTGATGTTTTCTACTACATTACTCTCCGCAGAATCTGGATAAGGATCCAATGATACGTTACAATCTTGATCTGGTTGTCCTGTAGTAACAAAAACATCACTTTTCAGGTAACTATTTGGAGCACCCTCAACTGGTTGTTTGATTTGTTTTGATGGTGATGTTGGTGTCTTGCAATTCCGAATGCATAATTTATAAGTTGTTTCATTTCATTTTTAATTATCGATGATGTTGGGAGCTCATTCTATGGATTTAAATAAGTGCTCAACATTTCTATAACATTTGATTACCCATTCCAAATCCATCAATAATAATGACTAGGGAATTGATTCAACATCAAGTGTTAATAAAATTCATCTATCTTCAACCATCGTCTAAATTTACATTTCAGACATGGAAATCTTATTCACCCTTCAACAGATCTATTGGAAATTGAAAAATCTAAAAACTCATCCAAAACATTAGCATACCGAGGTGTGATCCTCAACAATGGGATCATTCTTTTATTTATATATATCTATATGTTCCTACACATTATGAAAAAGTTAATGGACATTAGTATTACTAAATAGGAAAAGAGATTCATATATACTAGTTGAAAAAATATGAATATGTTAAATAACCATACACTACCTTTTAAATTCATGTATAACCATCTGTGAGATTATAATTATAGACACTTCTAAAAAATAATAAAACTATTTGGACTATTAAAATATTCCAATAAAGAAACTGGTGTAGAGTAGAGAACTTCAACCGTTCATTAATTGATATAGAACAAGGAACTATAAGGCAACTAGAAATGCCTCAACAAATCAGTATAATTAATCCATGAAGTTCTAAATGTGTTTTTCTTATTCTTTATCCACTTTATTCCTTCACTTCTATTTATAGAAAAAACAAAAATGGATAAAATTGGTCATAAATCTATCGAATATTCTACACTTGGGTGTTTTTAAATTCTTCATCATACAATTAAAACCCAAAATATATAAATTTAAATAGAATCATATTACAGTTTAATGTATCATGATCAAATTGAAAAATAATCAATGTATTTCATTCTTGGCATCATTTTACTATGACAAATGCTTTCTACAATTCAAACTATAAAGATTCCATAATGGAGAAAGATTCCAAAATGAATAAATCAGGGGAAATGATATAATATAGCACTAGATAAAACTCCCCTAAATCGCTAAGTAACCATATAATTCAATATAAACAAAAAATATTCCATAATAATGAAATCATGGGAAATGATATAATACAACACTAGATAAAATTTCCCTAAATCACAAAGTAACCATAATTTTGAATGTGTCATGGGATCCACCCTGGGAATACAAATGTGATAACTAGTTAATCTTATATGGGAATAACCACATGAACTATCTATTTATATATTTAATTTTTTTAGAGTGTGTGGTTTTCACTTTAACTTTTCACACATTCTTTATTTCATGAAACACATAAAATAAAAATAAAAATGGTAGAGTTGTTTTTATGGTATACATAAAAATGTTTGAAGGCTAGTTGTTAGTCAAATTTGGATTCATATAGGATCACATGACCTACTAGACTTACCTTGTGGTAGTTACACTATGGTCCCTTGAAAATGTATAAGTGTGAATATCATACAACATGGATTATTGAACTATACTCTCAATTACATCCCCCACATTAAATTTATATAATATAGATAGAAACTAATCATTCATTCACGATAGTAGAAGTATATCAATTCATTGATGTACTACGAATGAATTATCCTTATTTTTTACTCACTTCTATATTATAATCTGTGTATTTCTTATTATTTTATATAAAAAAAATAATGAACACAATTTATTTTATTTTCCCCGAAACAAAAAAATTAGGAATGTTTCTTTTCATAAAAAATATACAACTTGAATGCACATAAATTATTTCCACCAAATTATTTCTTCTTCTTTAGTGAAATTGATCAGAACTACTTATCACATTATACTATATTTGATAAAAATATATTACACAATATATAGTTGTGTCAGATATTTATTCTTCTATTTATAATACTAAAAATGTTTGTTATTTTACTTAGTATCAGGTATCATCTCCATTTCACAATATCTCCAGTGAGAATCCTAATATATCATTAAACAACACCTTATTCTACTCTGTAATTGAATTTAATGTTTAAATTAAATCATATAACTTATTTCAACTTATTTCTAACTACCCGTACTTTATTTTGAACCATTATATCATAATAGACCACAAATATTAACCATAATGGGAGAAATACTTCTACACCAGCAATGCATGTTCAAACTATTAAGAAACCACATATTATAGTTTGAAACCATGTATCATAGTATGATTGAGAAGATAAAAAAGTTAAATCTAACTACATGAACATTTGTGGAGTGTGATAATCATCATGGAATGAAGATATAAATATTTTTTCATCCATTAAAACTCTAATCTAAATATTTAGACTGCAATAAAAAGTTTTTGTTCGGAAAACACTTGTCTAAATCAAGTACAACGTGAACATCATTACATAGAAAAAAGGTCTTCAATTTTCCATAGACATCAAATATATAATTTAATCCTATTTGAATGTGAAATTAATATTGTGGCATAGAGCACACTAATTTGTAGGAGTATCCATTTAAAAAAAATAGTTTATAGAATTGATATATCTTATATTATTCATCTATGACAAATACTCTTGTACTAATAAGTACCACATCATGAAATTACAACATGATATTTTTCACAAGGGTGAAACCAACTCCGTTACCCCTGGACAGGTCTCCGAAACCATTTGAGGGTAGTGAAATTATATTTTTACTCTTATCGATCATCATTATTGGACATTAGCTCGGCGTGGGTTGGACCAATAGTAATGGTCATCAAGCATAGAGTTTAGTGTCGAGGGATGGGATCAATGGTGAGGGATTGTATTGGTAGTGAGGGATTGGATCAACGAGCATCGGGATCAGCGGTGATGAGTGTCTGTAGGGTTTGGGGGTTTGGGTGAAGTTTCATGGGGTCGGGGGCGGTGGGGAATGGGATCAACAGTGAGGGACAAGATTGTTGAGCAACCGGATTGGTGGAGATGAGGATTTTTATGGTCTAGAGGGTCGGCAGTGAAGTGTCAATGTGTCAGGGGAGAAGTGTCAAATTTTTCAAAAAATAAAAAAATTTATTGGTGGTTTTTAATGAAACACTGCTAAATTATCTAAAACAATTTAGCATTGGTTTCATAAACTACCATTATTGTAATATTTTGGTGTAGTGATAGACATTGGGAGGTTTCCATGAGTCCAACACCAATCAACCATCCCAATGTCATGTGGAGAGGCTCAAATCAATAGATGGAAATGATATATTTGGAAACAAAATCCATTGACATCCAAAAAGGAAGAGATTTTGGTATATAATGGATAGCCAAGGTGGCATCCTAACTCAGGCATGCCAAAAAATTTAGTGGGCCATGTAAATCAGCTCATGTAGTAAAATGAAACCAAAATCCAGTAGATATTATAATGAACAAATATTTAATAATAATTTACATGTATTCAAACCAATTTAAATGAATGAAAAATTTAAATGCATTAATTTCCATTTTAAATATGAAAATAACAATACCCAAATAAATAAATTTTCATCATTTACAATTGAAAATTGGTGATGTTATTAAACTGAAATGTTAATAAAGTGGACCCCTGTTCAAGATATCTATGTTATAATTGAACATGGATAAAGTTGTAGCCTTATTCAAATTATCAGATGTGTTTTCATCCATGTGTATTATAGTGACACACACTTCTCTACTTTATAAACTTATATAATAATATGATTCTTAATATCTATATGATTAGAACAACCATGCAATACAGAATTTTTAGGTAAATAATGGGAATATTTAGAATCACCATGTATGGTAACAATAAGAAGTACTTATTATAAGTTCAGAAATCAAATCCTTATGCCATGAGGCTTCTTTGAAAGTTTTATCCATTGATATGTACATGGATGCAGTGGTCAAGAGGTTCAACACCAATTTCATATTGAACATCCATGATACAGGTCCTCCACATGAATTAATGACATAACCAGTTAGTGATTTCCTAGTATCAATATTTCCATCTTAGTCAAAATCCAAATAACCAATAACTAATTCAAAAGAATTAATATTATAACCATATAAAATTGAAAGATATAATGTATAAGAAATATACCTAAATAACCTTTTAAGACCATGACAATGTGTCTTGATGGGAGTTTCTATATACCAGCTCAAAGTATATATATAAAAAAACATCTGGTCATTTACAAATCATAACATACGTTATACATCCCATTACATTAGCATACAATATTAAACACATATATTCAATGTCAGAAGCTATGGTTGGTGACTAAGATAATGAAAATTTAAAATGTTGACCTAAAGGACCACTAAGAGGCTTCAAAGCATCAAAAAGATACCTATTATTCACATTACGAATATAAGAACATTGATATAAATAAATTAGCTTATCTGTCTTTTCCATAATAATCTACATGCCTAGAATTTTCTTAGTACACCCTTTATCATTCATTTCAAAATATGAATTCAATTGAATTTTAATGTGGGTGATTAATTTCATATCACTATATATGAGTAACATTTAATCTATTTATAGATGTAAATAAAGCATGAATTTTTTAACATATTTGAAATATACAAATAAATGAAAATGACTCATCCTAAAACCATTTTCTAACATGAATGAATATAAATTATTATATAATTTCCTTGATTCTTAATTTAATCTATATAATTATTTTTAAGAAAAACACTTGGTTCATTTTAAATTAATTTTCAACACCAATAAAAGGATTCTTGAATAATTTTTAAATTAAATCACCATGAAACAAATAAATTATGACATTTTTTTCTATATGAGAATCTAAATGTATGGAAAAAATATAATTATTATTATTGAAGAATGTTTCACTACAAGTGAAAAATTCTAGATTATTCAATTCCTTATATTTGATGAAATCCTTTGGCTACAAGTCTATATTTAATGTTAATTTTATTTCCTACAGTATTTTCTTCTTTGTTATATATATCAATTTATGACCAATCCCCTTGTAAGTGTGTGGTTTATTGAATATGGACTAGGTCTGGTTCTTTAGTAGGGATTTTATCTCATATTCCATAGATGAAATACAATTCTTTGAGTTACTATCATTGAGAGAATGAATGTATATTTCTGGATCCTCTCCACTGTGATCCGCTTCCACAATTAATGAAAATGAAACCATATCAGCCTGGATGTTCCTAGGTGGAGGTATAGTGACCTTCCACTACCTATCCATATTGAGATGATAACCCCTAAGGTTACTAGAAGCTCCGTCATCAAGAGTATCATAAGAATCAGAAAATGATTATGTCTCAGGTTGAGAAAGGGGAACCTAATTGGGGGAAGGACTCTTATTAATAGATTCACTAACACTCAGAATCTTGATGCCCCTCATCCCATCTAAGAATACACTTTTGAAAGCTAGGTTTATTGACCCAAATATTATACCCCTTCACTCCTCATAATACCCTATGAATATTCACATTATAGATCAGGGATCATGTTTACCATCCTTAACATGATCATAGACAGTGCCTCGAAACACAATAATATCTTAATAGGATGGGTGTGATTGCTCTCCAATTCAATAGGATTCTTAAGTCTATTAGTATATGAGCCACAAATGTTTATTAAGTAAACTACCATGGTTATAGATTCTCTTGATAAGGATTTGAGAAATCTTGAGAAATAAAGAATGATATGAACCTACTCAACAATTGTATGATTCATATGATCACCTTGACCATTCTGCTAAGGAGTATGACTCATATTTTGGTTCTTCAAAATTCTATCACATTCAGAAAACATGATAAAATCAGTAGATAGGTATTCAAATCCATTATCAGTCCTCAAAGCCTTTAAGAAATTCATAGATTGATTTTATACATAGACCATCCATGTTTTAGACACCTCAAAAAATCAAATTTATTTTTCAAAATATAGACCCAGAAATTCCTCGAAAAGCCTTCTCTAAAGGTGAAAATGTAAGAGCCTCCACCATGGGAGGTATTCCAAGTAGGTGACCGCAATTTAGAGTGAACATAATCAAGTGGGTGACCAACCTTAAAGCTAGATCTATGAAAAATGACTCTTTTAGACTTACCCATTACACAATATTCAAAAATACGTATGTTAAATTGTGTAGCTTGAGTGAAAAACCCTCAATTACTCAATTTCTCAAGACCAATAGCACTCACAAGTCCCAATCACCAATTCCAAAGAATAGTGTTTTCATTGTTAGTGACATAAGTGTTTCCCATCTTCTTGACATGTGTTATTACATCCAAAACATGTAACCCATTCAAAAATGATACTTTAAGAACCGTACGATATCCCTTGGTCATTCTAAGACAACCAAAATCAGATTTGTAGGTACAAAATCATTGATCTAATACACCTAGTGAGATCTAATTGATGTGTAGAGATGGGACCCATATCACATCCAATAAGATGAAAAGATAATGGACTGAGAGGTTTAAAATAATAGAACCTCTACCCATGAGGCAACATCTCTTGTTATTTACTATAACAAGATCTTCTTCAATTCAATCATCCATACTATAAAAAGAAATATGATCAAGGAACATTTCAAAATAAAATCTAGAGTCTATGACCCACTCAGCATCAAGAGTATCTCGGGACACATACAACACCACAACAATTTCATATATTTGGTTAGTAATGAGTGAATAATAACTACACTCCTTATAATTTTTTCTATATTTCATATCGGGTCATTTTAGTTAAATCTGACCAGGTTTCCCAAAGTTTTATCAATTATCCTACATTATATTGGGTTTATAATGATGTTCATTTGATTGGATATGAATCTTACTTCCCTTCCTATTTTTAACTTTCATTTTCCCTCGAAACATCAAATGATACCTGACATTAAGACCCTCATCTTTATGTTTGACCTTATCATTGGTACACAACTCACATTAAAGAAAGGCAGACATGAATTCATCTAAATTCAAGGAATCTCTACCATATATCATATCATTGATAATATTTTCATATGGACTATCTAAATAAAGTAAAATTGTGATGGCTTTTACCTCATCTTCATCATTAAAATATATATTGGTGAGCTCTAATAAAATTTTATTAAACTCACCAACGTGTGTCTAGATGGTGGTTCCATGATGTATGATGAAGGTATATAATTTTTTATTCTTAGGTAGTAGGCCAATTATATATTTTTTCATATATAGGTTTTCATGTTTAGACCAAATAATTCCTGCAGAGGTCTCATAAGGAACCTCCCACATGACATCATCACCCAAAGACATGTCTAAAGAGCTATGTTCGTTCATAAAAATATAGGGAGGGACATATTAATAGGTTGTGACTATTTGACCATATGTGGATATACAAGCTGTAACGTCCCGAGTCCGGAGCCCATTCACTGGTGCCCCATACCCGGTTCGCCACATGACCTAAAGCATGTTTCCCCGAACGCTAGAGGCTGCCGAATAGCAGCAAAGGCCTTGGTGAGTCGTTGGGGAAACCATTCCCTCATTCGGTAAGGTATACAAGGTAAGAAAACAACAATAAATAGCGGAAGCAGTAAATAGCATGCATAACAACAGAAACCAAACAGCGGAAGCAATGCAGATATATAACAATGATGACAATAATGCATCAGGTACAAGTATCTATGGAAAGCACCAAACACAACAATGTGCTGGAATACAACTGAAACCAAGTTCAAAAGAAAAACAAAGAAATCTCCTCAGCATCGCGAGCCACGGCTCGGTCCCATGCTCCCCAACTCCTGGTGCAATAAAGATCCTGAAGTAGAAGGGCTCTTGACCTTGTCTATACCTACAGCAATATAGTCTGCTTGGGCCCAAAATCAGGGCCTAAATAGGGTGTGAGATACAATACTAGTAGTCAATCACCCAAAGATTTGTGCCTTACAGTCAAATGAATACATGGAAGTAAATAAACAAGAAATAGTAAACAGGAAAGCACAAGCAGTTACAATCTATAGTTCTAACAAGTAAAGTACACAAGTAAACAGTCAGCAACAAAAGAAGAAACAAGTAACCCTCTAGGTAGCTCTCACAGCCTAATCCCTATGGTTCATCCTATAGTACTAGCAACCCTCTCAGAGGCACACACAATCCCACCCCTCTGGTTCAGCTATGTAATTAAGCAGACTCTCTGGGGAAGCACTCACCGTTAATTCCCCATATAGTCTCATATCGTGTTAAAGGCTCTTTGGGGAAGCACTCAATGTCAATTCACCCTATGGCCCGCATCATAATTAAAAGACACTCTGGAGAATCCCTTCCGTCAATTCTCCCCTTAGTCTTGCATCGTGATTAAAAGACACTCTGTAGAAGCCCTTCCATCAATTCTCCCTTTGGTCTACAACTCTAGGTTCTCAAAGTCTTGAGTATAACTAAACATGATCAGCGCGCGTGTATCGTCCAAGTAAACCTCAAGAACTACTTGGCTAACAACTAAGGCTCAACAGTATAACAAGGTAACAGTTCCACTATCCTATGACTAAGCATGGCAACTAGAAAAACGCCAAACAGGCAAAACAAGCATGGCAAATCAACCTGAGCACAAAAACAATTACCCTACCCACAAGCAATAACCTATACTAAAGCAATCAAGCAAATCATGAAAACCACAGGGGCAAAACAGGAAACACGCAATACCCCGTTCAGGGGTATTGGTGGAATTTGCACATAAAACTCATCAACTTTCTATAGAAAGTCACAAACCACCTACCTCAATCCTAGGAGATCGATATACATGAACCTCAATGAAATATTCCCCTTAGAATGACGTAGATCTGAGAAAATGCACAAAACGTTCATCCCACGATATCTTGAAAACAAGGAGGAATCAAGAAACAAGGATCAAGCAGAAGGAATAACTCAACGCTGCGATTCCAACGCAATCGACCGTGCTCGAATCGGAGAACGTACAGCGAGGTGGGAGTTCGTCGAAGATCCGGTCGTACGGTCACTCTCGGACGGACGAAATCTAGAGAAGAAGGTTTTGGGGGTTAGGCGCGACCTTGGTCGGTTTAATGAAAAAAAAAGTACACGGCATGTACTTCTTGAGTACACGACGTGTACTTCAATTTTTCCGTACTCAGAATTAACCGGCCTCCAGCTCAGCCTTACACACTGTGTGTGTGGCCCGGCACGGCCAGCACACAACTTGGAGTCGGGGAAAAGTACACGGCATGTACTCAGAATGTACACGGCGTGTACTTCTGAAATTTCCAAAAAAATCATTTTTCTCAAAAACTCCAGAAAAGGAAAAACGTACCTGAAAAGAAGACCCGGGTTCTTATATACTTCCCCCCTTAAAGAAATTCATCCCCGAATTCCCTAATGAGTCGGAGAAGAAGAAACCCCGAAAAGCTCCAGCCATTGTGATCGTACATCGGCCTCCCTCTCCCAGGTCTCGTCTTGTACTCGCCCGTGCAGCCATAGCACTCATACCAGAGGAACAGACCACCCACGGATAACTTTTGTACTATGATTGACAATCCGGATAGGATGCTCCCCGAACGACGCATCCTCTTCAAGATCTACTTCCTCGGTCTGAGAGACGTGAGACAGATCTGAAAAGTATCGTCAGAGCTGAGAGACATGGAAGACATCGTGCATGGCCCGATACCTCTGAGGTAGCTACAACTGATAGGTGACCGGCCCCACTCTCTCTAAGACCTCGAATGGCCCGACGTACCACGGTAAAAGATTACCCTGTCTCTGAATCCTTTTGTGTCCCAACCTCGGTGCGACACGTAGGAAAACCTGATCACCGACCTCGAACTCTAGAGGTCGTCTCTGCTGATCAGCATAAGACTTCTGCTGAGACTGTGTTGTAGTCATCCTCCTCCAAATCAGCTCTAACTGCTCTGAAGTCTCCTGCACAAGATGAGGTCCCAGCAAAACTGACTCTCCTATAAAGACCCGTAAAATTCAATGGAAATTTTTTTCTTAAATTTCTTTGGAATTTTACAAGAGCACGGTTTCTGACGGCACCTGATTCTGAGGCCCGGTGTGCCCGGAATCAATTTTTGAAGTTCGGCTCAGGTAAATTCAGTGAACAAACGAGCAGGAATTTCTAACTTTTGAACCGGTACCTGGAATCGAATTCCGAGGGCACCGATGGAACCGCAACGCCGGTTTTTTCTTAGGAACTCCTGTTCCGGAGTTGCGTTTACACGAGTGTTGATAATAAAAATTGTAGAAGTTTATTTTATAATTGCACTACAATTTTTATTATTTTACTCTAAGTGTTAGCTCTTGATGGGATTTGGGTAACCACCCAACCTCCCTTAGGAGGTTATGAGGGTGGTGGGGCCCACACGAACCCCACCTCTTCATATCCTCTAAAACCCCCCTCAACTCCCACTTTAATTATGTTAACTTAAGTTATAACCTATGACTTAAATGTAATGAGTTTAATGAGGTGAGTTGTGTGTGGTTATTGAATTTCAAACTCTTGAAATTCAATTGTGTTGTTGTGTTAATAAAATAAGAAAGAGTCTTATTTTATTTTTGTTAGAGTTTTTTCACCTTGAGAGAGTTGGGAAAGCATCTTCTTCTCCTTCTCCATCTTCTTCAACCTCGACGAAGAACGCGAAGAACACCGTTCTTCAACGAAGAACTTTTCCGCCGAAGAACACGGTTCTTCCGCGACGCCGTATCCATGACGCGTCGTTCTTCTTCCATGTCGTCTCTTCCGCGACGGTTTTCCGCGATGGAATCGCCGTCAACAACTTTGAATCCTCGCTTCGCGACGTCGACGTTCTCCCGCGACGCCCGACCACTGCGACGCTCGTCTTCCGCGGCTTGTTGACGAACACCGTTCCTGAACCGAGGTAGGGGATTATTGTTATTTTATAAAATAAATTCTGTTCTTGATTCTAGCATGTCGAACTTCGTGGTTAATCGACTAAATGTTATCGTTTAACGAGAGGGGGCCGGACCGCACAAACACGGCTTAACCCCCTCCTATGTTCATGATTGTTTCTTTGTGAATGGAATGGGATGGCGTGGTGCTGTCGCACCACACGAGAATCGCTCGGAAAGTTTTACGCGACGTCGTCACGCCACACTGAGAAGTTGAACTAGAACGCGACGCCGTCGCGCCGTGTCCAAGGAAGTCGAAGGCTCCGCGGCCGGAGCGGAGCCGCAGCGGAGGGGCGCGGTGCCGTCGCACCGTGCCAGACGACAAGAGCCGCGGCCGGTTCCGGGCCGCGGCAGAGCATGGTGACCGGCGGCCAGCCGGGCCGCCGGTGTCGGAGCCGGAAGGGGACCGGCCACCGCCAGTCCCGTTGAGAAGGGGGCCGGCCGGCCAGGTCGGGCTGGCCGGAAAAGAGAAAGCTGGGGGAATTAAATTCCCCCAGCCAGCATCAACGGCCCCCCATAATGAGGGGGGGGGCGGTTACACAAGGGGGGAAAAGCGCCCCCCCCCCCCCCCCCCGTTTTTCCAACAGCTCGGCCGAAGTCCAAGCTGGCAGTGCGCTGGGCGCGCTGCGTCCAGCCGGACCGGCGCCTGGCCGGTCTGCCAGGCCGGGCCGGGCCGCACCGGGCCGGGCCGCGCCCAGGCAGGCCGGGCCATTCTGGGCCAGGTCGACCCTGTCTGGGGAGGGTCGACCCGGTTCGGCCAGCTGGGGGGGTCTCGGGCCGGGTCAGTCTGGGCCCGAAACCCCCGTTATCGGACTCTTTGTGTTCAAATGCCTATAACTCGGGCTATGGACCTCCAAACGACACGCCGTCAGCGGCGACACAATTCTTGGAACGAGACGGTCGTTTTGACATATCGCACTCAAGGTTTTGGAATACTTTGAGTTCAGCCAGGTTGGTTCGTACACGAAACCAACCGGGCCCTCGGAGCAGAAACGCTCATATCTTGAGCTACGGACGTCTGATTGACGTGTTGTCGACTTTGTTGAGTTTCTCTTAGTGAGACAGATCTTTTGGCATACTCCGCCCGAGGTTTGGATGCAGGTGGAGTACGGTCGGGTTGGTTTTGCCTTAAAAACCAACCGGGCCCTTGGAACGAAAAAGCCAATAACTCTCAGACCGGGCATCCGATTGACGCGTCGTCTGTTGCGTTGAGTTCCTGTTGGCGATACAGAACTTTTGGATACATCAACTCTGGACTATGTGACAGTTGATGTATCATCCTCTCGACTCGTGGAGTGGACGCTTTTGAACGAGCTTGCTGTGTGCGGGAACCCTAGTGCTGGCTGCGTTTGCTACAGTGACTGCGACGACGACTGTGCAGAGATCCTCAGTGGATTCGACGACGACGACTACAACACTCAGCGATCCTATGTGGATCAGTGCTACCGATCCTGTGTGGGTCTGATCCTGTGTGGGTCAGCGCTCAGCAGTTCTGTGTGAGCCAGCACCTATAGATCCTATGTGGGTCTGATCCTGTGTGGGTCTTTGCGGGGGTTAGTTTCCTACCGATCCTGTGTGGGTCATTGCGGGGGTTAGTACCTATCGATCCTTTGTGGGTCCGACGACTTAGATGGATCAGTGATCATCTCTATCGTCTTTCGAAGAAGTATACCTGTGTGAGTTGAACCCTGTTTACCTTCCTCTGTGGATTGTGTTGTGCTATCCTGTGTGGATTACGTTTTGCTTTCCTATGTGGAATACGTATACTTTCTGTGTGGACTGAGTTGTACTTGGGCTCGGAGGTTGGAGCGTATTGGAATTGATGACTTAGGTATATGTATGGGCATATACCTAAGTAGTGTCGGTTGATACTTCGTGATTGTATCTTTCCTTTGTGGTTTATCCTTTGTGGATTTTGGGAGACCTTCAGGGGTCTCGGGGTCCCTACTTAGTAGCTTATACTCACCCCTGCACGGGCTATGCCCGCACTACGTTGTGTTGGTTGCAGATGATGGACATCATTGATCTTGGTTGAGGCTTGCAGAGCAGGACGGTACCTGGAGGTGGACCACTGGGCGACACGTACTCGGAGCGGACGACGGGACCTGAGGAGCAGTGGAGCTATCTGTACCCACCCTTCAGGTGGGATTTGCAGTGGAAAGCTCGGCGTAGCAGCTTTTACTTTTCAGTTGCTGTTTTCCCTTTCAAGTTGTACTTTACTTTCAATTTGGGTTTTTATACTGGCCCATTTACTTTTCCGCACTTACTGTTGTACCATCTTTTTACTTAGTGTTTACTTTTCTGCTTGTTTACTCTGAGGTGCTTGTTTACTTTACAAAGGCAATACCTTCCCTTTTTACCGGGATTTACGCCTTGGTGCTAGTCGCCAGCCCCTGGCCTATGGAAGGCGGGCTTGGGGTAGTCACGGCACGGGCCCCGAGGACGGGTTGTGACAAATTGGTATCAGAGGAGTTTGGTTCTACCGTGAACTCCGATCATTTCAATGTGAAGCAATAGTGTTCAGTGTATTGAGTGTGGTTATCAGTCCAGGGAGTCCAGTGTTGGTGCGGCGGCCGACGTATCCGTACACTAGGACCCTGACTTCTGATTTCCTACTTAATACACGAAAACATTGATTGCAAGTGTGTTTCAAGTTTTCTTTGTGATTACTTTGTATCAGCTCACCAGGTATACTGTTCTGACTGTGGCGCACCTGTTTCCTTTTCAGGATGGCCCCACGACAGCAGCCTGCTAGGGTTCCGAGAGTCGAGCATGATGAAAACCCACCGAGCGACGAGGCCTCGGTGTAGGGCCCTTTGTCAGCAGTGGCACCAGAGGTAGCTCTACCAGCCGAGCCACCGATGCTTCTAGCACCAGCCGTTGACGATGCACGTCGCCTCAGCGCACTACATGAGTTTCAGCACCAGTGACCACTCAGGTTTCGTGGGGAGACGGACCCCCAGGCAGCCGAGGACTGGCTGGAGGTAGTCGTATGAGTTTTCAGGCTAGTGAGGACACCATCAGACCTCATGGTGATCCTCGCTGCGAGCCTACTGCATGCAGCAGCGGGCCGATGGTGGAGCTTGATGCTCCAGGTGCACAATGATGCATCTCTAATTTGGACAGACTTTGAGAGCCTCTTCCGCTCGGAGTTCGTCTCAGCCACCCTCCGTGCGGTGCATATTCAGGAGCTTCTTCAGCTGTGGTAGGGCAGCATGACGGTCACTCAGTACTCAGCGAGATTTACCGATCTCTCGCGTTACTCGACCGACATGGTACGAGACTCATTCTTCTGGGCCCAGACCTTTGAGCAGGGCTTGAGACACGAGATCAGGGCATCGCTGATCTCCCTCAGCATATTGAATCAGACGGGAGTACTGGAGCAGACCCTTTTAATCGACAGTTTTCTTGCTGAGTCTACACCAGCACCGAGACCCACCGCAGGGCGGCAATTAGCAGAGTCTTCTGCAGCAGGCAGTCGACAGATGACTCAGGGGTCTAGGTAGACCAGACCCTCAGGCAGACGACCTCAGGACACTAGCTCAGCAGTGCGGGGCACACAGCGCGGAGCCAGTCTTTCGAGAGGCAGACAGTACTACTCATGCAGCGGGCAGGGCCACATGGCTCGTGACTTCCCGACCCGCCGTGCCGAGGAGTAGCAGACGGTTGAGGGACCACTGAGGCAGAGGCAGAGGGTCGACCATGGCGGTCCGCAGGGAGGAGGCGGACGAGGCAGGGGAGATGGCCGAGCAGCAGGTGGTGGGCGACGCTTTGAGACTCTACCACCACCACCACCAGGAGGTCCACCCCGACCACAGGGAGCTGGCGGGCAGAGACAGGCACAGCTCCAGGCAGCAGAGGCCTACGACCACGGCGCGCCCAAGATGATTCGATGTATTATCTGTGTCTATTCCACCCTTGCTACAGTACTTATAGACACAGGAGCGAGTCAATATTTTATAGCCGCTGCCCTTGTTCGGAGCTCGGAGATTCCGACAGAGCCGTTGGCTCGATCCTTACGGCTAGAGACTCCTACGGGATCAGATTCGACGATTACGCACTGGTGCCGACAGTGTGATCTTACTCTAGGAGGTGAGAGCTTCGGCTGGGATCTTCTTGTAGCAGCGTCGAGGCCTTACGACGTCATCTTGGGTATGGATTGGTTGTCTACGGTCCATGCAAAGATTGACTGTTTTAGGCGCAAGGTGCGATGTGTACGCACCGACGGGAGCAGGTTCACCTTCACCGGCGAGAAGGGAGCCTTCGCAGCACATGATGGACTTCCGCAAAGGAGAGGAAAGACCATCACTCATCAGTTGGCTAGCCTCATCCTAGGAGTAGTTGACGTACGGAGTCCTGGTTTTCTTGCAGTGGTGGATCAGTTTGCGGACATTTTTTCCGACGACGTCCCAGGGTTACCTCCTCGCAGGGAGGTAGACTTTTATATTGACTTGTACCCCGGTACAGCTCCGATATCGACTACAGCATATCGGATGGCCCCCTCCGAGCTTTGAGAGCTACGGGTACAGTTGGAGGACTTGCAGGGCAAGGTGTTCATCCGACCCAGTGTTTCACCCTGGGCTTCCCCGATATTGCTCGCCAAGAAGGCGGATGCGAGCTTGTGACTGTGTGTCGACTATCGTCGCCTGAACCAGGTGATAGTGAGGAACAAGTATCTGCTACCAAGGATTGATGACCTCTTTGATCAGCTCAAGGGAGCTCGGTGGTTCTCGAAGATAGACCTCATGTCAGGTTATCACTAGCTCAGAGTTAAAGACGAGGACGTGTAGAAGACGGCCTTCAGGTGTCGGTATGGCCACTATGAGTTCTTGGTTATTCCCTTCGGCGTAACCAATGCTCCAGCAGTGTTCATGGCCCTCATGAACATGATCTTTCAGCCATACCTCGATCGATTTGTCGTGGTCTTCATCAACGACATTTTGATTTACTCGACGACTGAGGAGGAGCACGCCTACCACATACGGGTTGTACTAGACACACTCCGAGAGCACCAGCTTTATGGTAAGCTCTCGAAGTGCCAGTTCTGGATACGTGTGGTCCACTTCTTGGGACACGTCATCTCTGAGGTGGGAGTTGCAGTGGATCCTGCAAAGATCGAAGCAGTGTTAGCTTGGGAGCCACCCAGGAGCGTGACAGAGGTTCGGAGTTTCTTGGGACTAGCTGGATACTACCGGAGATTCGTGCTAGATTTCTCTAGAGTTGCGGCACCACTATCATCTTTGACGAATAAGGGGAAACCCTTCGTGTGGTCAGACAGATGTCAGTAGAGATTCCAGGAGCTGAGACAGAGATTGACCAGCGCACCTATCTTGAGGTTTCCTGAGGAGGGAGGAGGGTACGTAGTTTACTGCGATACATCAGGGACCGGACTCAGATGTGTCCTGATGCAGGAGAGGGCAGTGATCACCTATAGATCACGTCAGTTGAGGCCACATGAGCAGAACTATGCTACCCATGACCTGTAGTTAGCATCAGTGGTCTTCGCACTGAAGACATGGCGACACTACCTGATGGGCGAGCGCTTTACAGTCTTTTCTGATCATCAGAGTCTCAGGTACATCTTCTCGCAGAAGGATCTGAACCTGAGACAGTGACGATGGCTCGAGTTCCTCCAGGACTATGACTTTGAGATAGTCTATACTCCTGGGAAGGGGAACGTAGTAGCTGATTCCCTCAGCAGGAGGACGGGAATTCAGCTACTTGAGGAGGCGACGGAGCAGCTAGCCTCTTTGTAGATATCCTTCGTGGATAGAGGTGGAGCAGCCTTCCTTTAGTCTCTCACAGTCACTCCTCCACTTCTTCAGCGGGTCAGAGAGGCACAGCATGGGGATGCTGACTGTGAGATGCGGCGTGAACAGATATCCTCAGGACAGGCACCTGATGGTTTCTCCTTTGGAGAAGAGCACAACATCCTTTTCAGAGAACATACCATGGTACCAGTCACTTTATGAGAGGAGGTTATGAGAGAGTTTCACACTTCTCCTTTATAAGTACATCCTGGAGTGGCGAAGATGTACCAGGATCTCAGACGACAGCACTGGTGGCCAGGCATGAAGAAGACTGTGGTAGAGTTTGTTTCTCGATGCCTCACCTACCCGCAGGTGAAGGATGAGCACCAGGTACCAGCAGGCTTGGTTCAGCCCTTGGAGGTTCCGGAGTGGAAGTGGGATGGCATATCTATGGACTTCGTGACTGTACTTCCACGCACCTACAGAGGTCACGACTCCATCTGGGTGATTATTGACCGAATCACCAAGTCGGATCACTTCTTACCCATCAGAGAGCAGGGTTCGGTGGAGAGCTTGGGACGACTTCACATTCAGGAGATTGTACGACATCACGGTGTGTCATCTTCTATCATCTCCGATCGAGATGCTCGCTTTACTTCCCGGATTTAGAAGGGGTTGCAGGAGGCGTTCGGGACGCAGCTACGTCTGAGGACAACCTTTCACCCTCAGACGGATGGTCAGACGGAGACGACCATTCAAACTCTCGAGGACATGCTCCGTGCATGTGTCGTCGACTTTGGTCGTAGTTGGGAGGACTATCTACCCTTAGTGGAGTTTGCGTACAACAACAGCTACCACTCCACCATCGGGATGGCACCATACGAGGCATTGTACTGCCGACCTTGCAGATCTCCTTTGTGCTGGACAGACCCTGGGGAGTCAGCACTTGTGGGACCAGAGATGGTCCAGGCCACGACAGAGAAGGTCTAGGTCATCCAGGAGCGGATGAGGACAGCTTAGAGCCAGCAGAAGTCATACGCTGACAGGAGGCGGAGGCCACTAGAGTTCGAGGATGGCGACCACGCCTTCTTGCGTGCCTCACCTCGACGTGGTTTACGGAGATTTGGCCGAGGCGGCAAGTTATCTCCGCACTTCATCGGACCCTTCTTGGTCCTCATCAGGATTGGCGAGGTGGCTTATCGTCTGGCTCTACCACCTCAGTTGCACCGGGTGCACGACGTCTTCCACGTATCTCAGCTGAGGACATACGTGCACGACCCGACGCACATCATTGACCATGGGGAGCTTGACGTTGACGATGGGGTGACTTTTACGGAGGTCCCGATGGAGATCGAGGATCGATAGGAGAGGGTCCTACGTGGATGGTCGATTCCTCTAGTGCGCATCAGATGGAAGCACGTGAACCTCCAAGAAAGCACTTTGGAGCGGGAGGCTCAGATGCGTGCTCAATACCCTCATTTGTTTCCCTAGTTTTGATGTATCTTTACGGGGACGTAAAGACCTGAGGTGGGAGTAATGTAAAGACCCGTAAAAATCAAGGGAAATTTTTTTCTTAATTTTCTTTGGAATTTTACAAGAGCGCGGTTCTTGACAGCACCTGATTCTGAGGCCCGGTGTGCCCGGAATCAATTTTCGAAGTTTGGCTCAGGTACGTTCAGTGAACGAACGAGCAAGAATTTCTAACTTTTGAACCGGTACCTGGAATCGAATTCCGAGGGCACCGATTGAACCGCATCACCGGTTTTTGCTTAGGAACTCCTGTTCCGGAGTTGCGTTTACATGAGTATTGATAATAAAAATTGTGGAAGTTTATTTTATAATTTCACTACAATTTTTATTATTTTACTCTAAGTGTTAGATCTTGATGGAATTTGGGTAACCACCCAACCTCCCTTGGGAGGTTATGAGGGTGGTGGGGCCCACACGAACCCCACATATTCATATCCTCTAAAACCCCCCTCAACTCCCACTTTAATTATGTTAACTTAAGTTATAACCTATGACTTAAATGTAATGAGTTTAATGAGGTGAGTTGTGTGTGGTTATTGAATTTCAAACTCTTGAAATTCAATTGTGTTGTTGTGTTAATAAAATAAGAAAGAGTCTTATTTTATTTTTGTTAGAGTTTTTTCACCTTGAGAGAGTTGGGAAAGCATCTTCTTCTTCTTCTTCATCTTCTTCAACCTTGACGAAGAACGCGAAGAACACCGTTCTTCAACGAAGAACTTTTCTGCCAAAGAACACGGTTCTTCCGCGACGCCGTATCCACAACGTGACATTCTTCTTCCGCGTCGTCTCTTCCGCAACGGTTTTCCGCTACGGAATCGCCGTCAACGACTTCGAATCCTCGCTTCGCGACATCGACGTTCTCCCGCGACGCCCGACCTCTGCGACGCTCGTCTTCCACTGCTCGTTGACGAACACCGTTCCTGAACCGAGGTAGGGGATTATTGTTATTTTATAAAATCAATTCCGTTCTTGAATCTAGCATGTCGAACTTCGTGGTTAATCGACTAAATGTTATCGTTTAACGAGAGGGGGCCGGACCGCACAAACATGGAATAACCCCCTCCTATGTTCATGATTGTTTCTTTGTGAATGGAACGGGATGGCGTGGTTCCGTCTCACCATGCAAGAATCGCTCGACAAGTTTTACGCGACGCCGTCGCGCCACGCCGAGAATTCAAACAACAACGCGATGTCGTCGCGCCGCATCGAAGGAAGTCAAAGGCGCCACGGCCGGAGCGGAGCCGCGGCGGAGGGGCGCGGTGCTGTCGCACCGCGCCGGATGAAAAGAGCTGCAGCTGGTTCTGGGCCGCGGTGGAGCATGGTGACCGGCGGCCAGCCGGGCCGTCGGTGTTGGAGCCGGAAGGGGACCGGCCACCGCCGTTCCCGTTGAGAAGGGGGTCGGTCGGCCAGGTCAGGCCGACCGGAAAAGAGAAAGCCGGGGGAATTTAATTCCCCCGGCCAACATCAACGGCTCCCCATAATGAGGGGGGGTTACACAAGGGGGGAAGGCGCCCCCCCCCCCCCCCCCCGTTTTTCCAATAGCTCGGCCTTCGGCCGAGCTGGCAGCGCGCTGGGCGTGCTGCGTCTAGCCGGACCGGCGCCTGGCCGGTCTGCCAGGCCGGGCCGAGCCCAGCCGGGCTGGGCCGTGTCGGGCTAGGTCTACCCTGTCCGGGGCGGGTCGAACCGGTTCGGGCCAGCCGGGGGGGTCTCGGGCCGGGTCGGTCCGGGCCCGAAACCCCCGTTATCGGACTATTTGGGTTCAAATGCCCATAACTCGGGCTACGGACCTCCAAACGACACTCCGTCAGTGGCGACACGATCCTTGGAACGAGACGGTCGTTTTGACATATCTCACTCAAGGTTTTGGAATACTTTGAGTTTGGCCGGGTTGGTTCGTACACGAAACCAACCGGGCCCTCGGAGCGGAAACGCTCATATCTTGAGCTACGGACGTCCGATTGACGTGTCGTCATCTTTGTTGAGTTCCTCTTAGTGAGACGGATCTTTTGGCATACTCCGCCCTAGGCTTGGATGTAGGTGGAGTACGGTCGAGTTGGTTTTTCCTTAAAAACCAACCGGGCCCCTGGAACGAAAAGGCCAATAACTCTCAGACCGAGCGTCCGATTGACGCGCCGTCTGTTGCGTTGAGTTCCTGTTGGCGATACGGAACTTTTGGATACATCAACTCTGGACTATGTGACAGTTGATGTATAAGCCTCTCGGCTCGTGGAGCGGACCCTCCTAAACGAGCTTGCTGTGTGCGGGAACCCCAGTGCTGGATGCATATGCTACAGTGACTGTGGCGACGACTGTGCAGAGATCCTCAGTGGATTCGACGACGATGACTACAGCACTCAGCGATCCTATGTGGATCAGTGCTACCGATCCTGTGTGGGTCCGATCCTGTGTGGGTCAGTGCTCAGCGGTTCTTTGTGAGACGGCGCCTACAGATCCTGTGTGGATCTGATCCCGTGTGGGTCCTTGCGGGGGTCAGTTTCCTACCGATCCTGTGTGGGTCATTGCGGGGGTTAGTACCTATCGATCCTTTGTGGGTCTGACGACTTAGATGGATCAGTGATCATCTCTATCGTCTTCCGAAGAAGTATACCTGTGTGAGTTGAACCCTGTTTACCTTCCTGTGTGGATTGTGTTGTGCTATCCTGTGTGGATTACGTTTTTCTTTCCTGTGTGGAATACATATACTTTCCTGTGTGGACTGAGTTGTACTTGGGCTCGGAGGTTGGAGCGTATTGGAATTGATGACTTAGGTATATGTATGGGCATATACCTAAGAAGTTTCGGTTGGTACTTCTTGATTGTATATTTCCTTTGTGGTTTATCCTTTGTGGATTTTGGAAGACCTTCGTGGGTCTCGGGGTCCCTACTGAGTAGCTTATACTCACCCCTGCACGGGCTATGCCCGCACTACGTTGTGTTGGTTGCAGACGATGGAAATAGTTGATCGTGGTTGAGGCTTGCAGAGTAGGACGGTACCTGGAGGTGGACCACTGGGTGGCACATACTCGGAGCAGACGGCGGGACCCAAGGAGCAGTGGAGCTATCTGTACCCACCCTTCTGGTGGGATTTCCAGTGGACAACTTGGCGTAGCAGCTTTTACTTTTCAGTTTTTGTTTTCCCTTTTGAGTTGTTCTTTACTTTCAGTTTGGGTTTGTATACTGGCCCATTAACTTTTCCTCACTTACTGTTGTTCCAGCTTTTTACTTAGTGTTTACTTTTCCGCTTGTTTCCTCTAAGGTTCTTGTTTACTTTACAAAGGCAATGCCTTCCCTTTTTATCAGGATTTACGCCTTGGTGCTAGTCGCCAGCCCCTGGCCTATGGAAGGCGGGCTTGGGGTAGTCACGGCACGGGCCCCGAGGACGGGTTGGGACATCTCCTGCCTCCAGCCAGCATAAGGGTTATCATCATGGCCTACCGTAAAAAGCCTCGTATGGCGCCATATGAATGGTCGCCTGGAAACTGTTGTTTTAGGTGAACTCCACCAGAGGAATATGCTTCTCCCAATAACCTCTGAAGTCAAGGATGCAAGCTCGGCGCATATCCTCAAGCACCTGGATCGTGCACTCGGACTGGCCATTAGTCTAGGGATGGTATGCTGTACTCAAAAGTACTTGAGTACCCAAGGCCTTCTGAAGTCCCTGTCAGAACCGAGAGGTAAAGCGCGCATCTCTATCTGAAACAATAGAGGGAAGAACTCCATGTAGATGAATGATCTCTCTGATGTAAAATCGTCCCAGATCATTGACACTGAAGGTCTCTTTGATCGGAAAGAAGTGAGCAACCTTCGTGTGCTTGTCGATGACAAACCAAACAGCATCGTTTCCCCGAGGCGATCTCGAAAACCCGGTCACGAAGTCCATCACAACATCATTCCACTTCCACTCCGGAATGGGTAAATGCTTTAAGAGCCCCGTCGGTCGCTAAGGCTTTGCTTTCACCTGCTGACAAGTAGAACATCGCATGACAAAACCAGCAACATCCTTCTTCATACCTAGCCATCAGTATTGGCGATGAAGGTCCAGATACATCTTGGTGATGCCAGGATGAACTGCCCAAACCGAGGAATGGAAATCCCACATTAGCTCCTCGCGTATGTCTGCTGGAACCCATACACGTCCTTAGAAACGCAAGATCTCATCCTCTGCCACTGTCCATCCAGGAAGAGGGTCCCCTCCTGACACACTCTCCTGCAGGACTAAGCCTTCCGAGTCGGATAGCTGCCTCATCCGTACCTGATCAAGTAGCGTTGCGGTAACAGCTACAGAATATAGGAAAGTTTGTCCCCGTCTGTCGTGCACCTCCAGATACATCTCAGAGAATAGATCCATCACCTGCCACTCACTACTGCCCCCCTGAACTGCCTGAATCTGAGTTCCCCTGCTCAACGCATCTGCCACGGCATTGCCCTTTCCCGGCGTATAGGCAAGCTCAAAATCAAAAGACTGAAGATACTCAACCCACCTGCGTTGCCTCAGATTCAGATCACACTGATTGAAGATATACTTGAGACTCTTTTGGTCAGTGAAGACCACAAAGTGCTCTCCCAGAAGATAGTGTATCCAACAGCGCGAGGCATGAACAACATCTTCCAACTCCAGATTATGCGTAGGGTAGTTCCTCTCATGTGGCCTCAGCTGTCGAGACCCATACGCAACGACTCCATCTCCCTGCATAAGCACTGCTCCCAGCCCGATACCCGAAGCATCACAGAAAACGGTGTAGCTATTGCCTGGCTCTGGCAAGACTAGTATCGGTGCTGACTTCAACCTCCCTTTCAGCTCTTGAAAGGATGACTCACAAGAATCTGACCATAAGAACTTCGCCCCCTTCTTGGTTAGACCTGTCAAAGGTTCTTCTAGACGAGAAAAGTCCTGAATGAAGCGTCTATAGTATCCAGCCAGCCCTAGGAAGCTCCGTACCTCAAAAACGTTCTTCGGCTGATCCCAGGAAACTACAGCTCACACTTTCTCTGGGTCCACAGATACTCCTGCCTCAGAGATGACGTGACCCAAGAAGTGAATCTGATCCATCCAGAAGTGGAACTTTGAGAGTTTAGCATAAATCTGATGCTCTCTCAGTGTACTCAGAAATATCTCAATATGTGTGGCATGGTCGTGTCGAGTGTGAGAGTACACCAAGATGTCTTCCACGAAGACCACGACGAAGGAATTCAATTAAGGATGGAACACTCAGTTCATCAGTTCCATGAAGACTACAGGTGTGTTCGTGAGTCCAAAAGGAATGACTGTATACTCATAAAGACTTTACCTGCTCCTAAAGGCTGTCAGAGGTATATATGATGTTCTAATGCACAACTAGTGATAACCGGACCTCAAGTAGATCTTTGAGAACACCCGGGCTCCTCAAAGCTGATCGAAAAGGTCATCAATCCGCGGCAAGGGATATCGGTTCTTGACCGTCAACTGGTTCAGCTTCCGATAGTCCACACAAAGCTGAAGGGTACCGTCTGCCTTCTTCGCAAACAGAACAAGCGAACCCCAAGGAGAAGTACCGGGTCGGATGAAACCCTTATCCTGTAGCTCCTCCAAATGCTTCTTGAGCTCCTACAACTCAGGTGTGGCCATACTATAGAGAGGAATGGACACCGGTTCTTCTCCTAGCACGAGCTCAATAGAAAAGTCTAAGTCACTCTCCGGAGGCAAACCTAAAAAGTCTTCCGGAAAGACATCCCGGAAGCGATCCACCACTGGAGGAATGTCCAACTGTGGAGTCCCCTGATCATCCAGATAAAGACTAGCAATCTGGGTTGTCACCCCTTCTAGCCCAAGATGCTCGAGTCCCAGCCGACTCGCCCGAACGTCCCACTCGCCTCTATGAAGAAAATATTCAACCTCTGGTGAGATGAAACTGACTCTACCGCGATAACAGTCAACCACTGACTGGAAGGTAATCAACCAGTCCATGCCGAGAATGACATCATAGCTTATCATCTCTAGGACATAGATATCCCATAAGAAGTGATACCCTGCGACCTCGAGAGGGCACTCTCAACACTGGCGTACACTAGATGTCCTCGTTCTCAAAGGTGTGTCTAGTGTTAACGAGTCGGCAGAAGAAAGGATGCAAAATCCAAGGTTCTCCACAATGGAAACAGAGATAAAGCTATGTGTAACACCAATATCAAAAAGGGATGAAGATAAAACTGAGGCTACTAAAATTGTACCTCGAACAGTAGAAGGGTAGGGATCCTGCTCATGATAAGTCTGCTCCACGGCGAAAGACTGGCCTGCACCGCGACCCTGTGCCCCTGACTGACCACTCTGATCTAAACCTCCCTACTGGTGCTGAGGGACTGGTGGCTGACTACCATGGCCTCGACCTCCACCTCGGCCTAAACAACTGGAAGAACTCCAGTTCCCTGACTGGTGAGAGACTGGTGGGGATGCTCCTGAACGAGGAGTCATGGAAGAGCCTCGGTCACCTGCTGCTGGTGAGAAAACCTGGTAGAAACGCTGAAGGTGACCCATCTTGCCGCAAGATCGGCACTCCATGGGGTCTCTATAGCACTGCGGCCTCATGTGCCCTATCCGGCCACACTGATAGCATGTCACCTGGCTGCCTAATGATGTGTCTCGCTTCCTAGAATCACCGCGTGTGGGCTCCCTACGACGCTTCTTGTTGTCATCTGGATGAAGTCTAACTCTGGAAGTAGAACCGCCCTGGCTCGCAGATCTGGAGTCTCTCAGATTGCGCTCCGCAATCAGTGCCTGGTTGACGATGGAAGTAATGGAAGTCATCTGGAAGATGTTCACCTACGAGCGGATCTCTTGCCTGAGTCCATCCTCAAACTTCCTGCCAAGAACACCCCACTCTCATCCCGAAGGGGTGTAAAACTCTATAGCTCAGTGAAACGAGAGGAATACTCCATGATAGATAGAGTACCCTGGTCTATGCTCATGAACTCCCAGGCTCGATCGGCCCTCAGGGTCTCCGGGTCGAAGTAGTTGTAGAACACATGCTGGAACTCCTCCCAAGCCATAGACTGCTATTGACCCGCCTGTGAGATCACGTTCCACCACCTCTTGGTAGAGTCTCGGAGCATGTAGGTGGAGAGCTTGACCCGCCTCTCTGGAGACATCTCTAGATTCTCTAATATAGACAGCATGGCTTCCAGCCATGACTCTTCAGCCTGAGGTCCTACCTCCCTCAAGAACATGGGAGGATGCTGCTGCTGAAAGACCCGCGTCAAGTCTGCCATAGACAAGGTAGGAGGCGGTGCTCCCTGGAAGTCCTGCATCAACCTCATGAAACCTTCCCCGAACTGCGCATTAGCGCTCGTGACTGGTACAACAACCGGTGTCAAGGCTGGCTCGGCTTGGGGATCGACAGGAAGTCCCTGATTAGCCTTGTCTGGCGTCTTATCACTGCCTGACAACAGACGTACGACCGGAGGACATCTCAGAGGCATTGATCTGAAATATAAAAAGAACACCTTAGATCAGGAAAAAAAGGACAGAGAACACAAGAGTACAAAACGGGGATAGGGGAAGAAAAACACACAAGATTGCAAAACAAGACTACAAGGCATGTATAAAACTACACGGTGTGTCTTCTTAAACCACTGACATGGGCGTGTACTCTCACCCTACAAGTCATGTACACTTCAAACTACACAGTGTGTTGACCCCCACACACAGCATGTACTTGAAAACTATTCCCCTGCCCGAGTCTCCTTACACGGATAACCCACACGGTCCGACTCAACCCGAGACTACACAGCGTCTTCAAAGAAAACACGACGTGCACTAGACAAGGCTTCGGCGGTCCGTGTTGTTCAGTACACTGCCATCTACACGGCTGGACCTTACACGGAATGCTCTGAATAAGCACGGAGTGCATAGGCCAAGGTGACACTGTCCCGTGTTGTTTGTGACACGACCAGGTACCTCGGCAAGGCTACATGACGTGTTCTGAACAAACACGGAATGTGGAAAAGGAAGGTAACGCCGGCCCCTATTGTTCGTGACACGATCGGGTACCTTGAGAAGACTACACAGCGTGTTCCCTATAGACACGGCCTGTTCTACCCGAGCTTCCCCGGCCCGTGTTGTTAGTGACACGGTCGGGTACACATCTCCGAACTCACACGGCGTGTAACAATGGTACATGGCGTGTTCTGGAAGTTACTCCCATGACACCGTGTTCTACTCACACGGTCAGTGACATGGCCTAAAACCTACACGACGTGTATCTAAAAAGTACACTCTGTGTATTCTGGGTTTTTCTGGGTAGTAGCTCAGAAACTGAGCATAATTCCAGAAACACTAAAAACGAGGGACAAGATTCCAAATTCCAATCCGTGAGGGCCCATAACACCTCAAGAACCAAATTTTTGGCGTTCAATTTAAAAAAAACAAAAGAACAGTTTTCTAACCTAGTAGTAGAGAATCTATCATGAAAATATCACAAAAACTTGCATAATCTACAAAAAGTCTACCACAACAGCATGCAATCGCTAATGCACCCTAGATAGCATGGAAAGAATGCATGACATGTGATTTATAAAAGTGCCTATATTATGCATGAGATAGAATACCCTCATCTCATCAGGTTGAGATAGAAATAGAAACGAGATATTAAAACAATAATTGCACAAGTCATGTGAATCACTCTAGGTGAAATCAGATCAACTATAAAATCTCAAAACCAGAAAACTATAATTAACAAGGTAGTATGGATTTTCCCTTTACACGAGTTAGCTACTCCCAAGCACAGCTTAATACCAAGTACCGAATCCTTCCTCTCCCTAGCTAAATTTACCAAATAGTAAGGCAAGAGAAAAGAACCTGCCACTGATACCACTTTGTAACGTCCCGAGTCTGGAGCCCCTCCACTGGTGCCCCGTACCTGGTTTGCCACATGAACTCAAGAGAGTTTCCTCGAATGCCAGAGGCTGACGACTAGCAGTGAGGGCCTTGGTGAGTCAGTTCGGAAACTATGCCCTCATTCGGTAAGGTATACAAGGTAAGAAAACAACAATAAATAGCGGAAGCAGTAAACAGCATGCATAACAACATAAAACAAACAATGGAAGCAATGCGGATATATAACAATGATGACAATAATGCAGCAAGTACAAGTATCTATGGAAATAAGAAAACACAACAACATTCTGGAATACAACTGAAACCAAGTGAAAAATAAAAACAAAGAAAGCTCCTCAGCATCGCTAGACACGGCTCGGTCCCATGCTCCCCAGCTCCTGGTGCAATCAACATTCTGAAGTAGAAGGGTGCTTTCCCTTGTTTATACCTGCAGCAACATAGTCTGCTTGGGCCCAAAAGCATGGCCCAAATAGGGTGTGAGATACAATCCCAGTAGGCAATCACCCAAAGATTTGTTCCTTAAATTCAAATGAATACATGGCAGTAAATAAACAAGAATCAGTAAATAGGAAAGCACAAGCAGCTACAATCCACAGTTCTAACAAGTAAAGTACACAAGTAAACAGCCAGCAACAAAAGAAGAAACAGGTAACCCTCTAGGTAGCTCTCACAGCCTAACCCCTATGGTTTAACCTATAGTACTAGCAGCCCTCTGGGAGGCACACACAGTCTCACCCCTCTAGTTCAGCTATGTAATTAAGAAGACTCTCTGGGGAAGCACTCACTGTCAATTCCCCCTATAGTCTCATATCGTGTTAAAGGCTCTCTGGGGAAGCACTCAATGTCAATTCCCCCTGTGGACCGAATCGTAATTAAAAGACACTCTGGAGAAGCCCTTCTGCCAATTCTCCCCTTGGTCTCGCATTGTGATTAATAGACACTCTAGAGAAGCCCTTCCGTCAATTCATCCTTTTGTCTACAACTCTAGGTTCTCACAGTCCTGAGTATAGATAAAAATGCTCAGCACGTGTGTATCGTACAAATAAACTTCAAGAACTACTTGGCTAACAACTAAGGCTCAACATTATAACAAGGTACCAGTTCCACTGTCCTACGACTAAGCATGGCAACTGAAAAAACGCCAAATAGGAAAAACAAGCATGGAAAAGAACCCTGATCACAAAAACAATTACCCAACCCACATGAAATAACCTCTACTAAATCAATCAAGAAAATCAGGAAAGCAACAGGGGGAAAATAGAAAACACGCAATACCCTATTCACGGGTATTGGTGGAATTTGAACATAATACTCCTCAACATTCTACAGAAAGGCACAAACCACCTACCTCGATCCTAGGAGATCTATATACGTGAACCTCGATTATAGATTCCCCTTAGAATGATGTAGATCTGAGAAAATTCACAAAACGTTCATCCCACGATATCATGAAAATGAAGAGGAATCAAGAAACAAGGCTCAAGTAGAAGGAAGAACTAACCGCTGTCATTCCAACACAATCGACTGTACTCGAATAGGAGAACGGACGGCGAGGCAGGAGTTCCTCGAAGATCTGGTCATACAGTCGCTCTCGGATGGACGAAATCTGGAGAAGAAGAAGGTTTTGGGGGTTCGGCGTGACCCTGGTCCGTTTAATGAAAAAAAAGTACACGGTGTGTACTTCTTGAGTACACGGCATGTACTTCAATTTTTCTGTACTCCGAATTAACCGGCCTCCACCTCATCCTTACCCACCATGTGCGTGGCCTGGCATGGCTAGCACACGGCTTCAAGCCGGGGAAGAGTACACGGCGTGTGCTCTGAAAGGACACGACGTGTACTTCTGAAATTTTCAGAAAATTCATTTTTCTCAAAAACTCCAGAAAAGGAAAAATGTACCTGAAAAGAATACCTGGTTTCTTACACAAGATTTGGGTTTCTTAGGACTAAAAAGGTCATATTACATCCCTTAATGGACTAACATGGCTCATATTTTTAGTCCCCACAAATTAAAATCATTGGACCCTTACAATTTTTCTATTCCATATTTTGCATACACCATAGTTTATTTGGGTGGCTCTGATACCACATTGTTGTGGGGTAATAGAGGAATAACCCCCCCCCCCACAAATTATTGCAAGGACCACTGAATAAAGAATATCATTTAATTCAGTATAAAAAATAGAAAAGTGAATTTTACTATAATGAAAACACACCCAAACAGAGTGATGATGTGGGAATAATGAAGTAAAAACCATTGAAGAAGAAGATACGAGAACAGAAAACCAAGGAAACAACATGAGTTTTGTGAGTTGGTCCCTTTGGGACCTATTTTATGGGAATAAATCCACCCACACTTGAACTTTTATAATATTAGAAAGAAAAAAATAGATTTCAATGTAAAAAGGTAAAGCATATATCCAACTAAAAAGAAATGAAGTGATAAAAAACTACGCATTAGAAGAAGCAACACTGAATGAATCAGATTTAAGAAAAAAAATACAACCTCAGAAAAAATTATGCGTTCCCAAATAAAATTAAGATCCAATTTACTAATCCCATTAATTCATTAGATCTTTCAGTCAGATGATCATGCCATGTCTCTAGATTCAATCAATGGTAACACCTCTTCAACCAAGAAGAACCCCTACAAGATCCACCATGATTTGTTCACCATCGACATGTAAGAGGGTAGGCATACCGCCAGATGAGTTTTCTTATGAGGATTATAGCACCCCCACTAGCGAGATTCAATCTGAGGTAGATGATTTTCAACTCTGGGTGAGAAAAAAAGAAGACTGAATCAAAAGTGGAAAGAAAAAAACTACCAGTAGTGAGAGGGCATCAATTTTGGGAATCTGGATCTCTTCATATGAGATGAAATCCTTCCCAATAATATTAATTCCAAATCTATTTTTTATATTGAATGCAAGAGCCACAGGGGTGATGAAACCCCCTTCTAGATCCCTAACTGGATAACTAAACATCCCAGGGAAGGCTAACATGAAGCCAACATCAAGCAACCAGTGGAACATGGAATGGATCAAGTAAATGGATGGACATGATAGATTAGGAATCAAAATCCATTGAAAACCATAAAAAATGTAATAGGATTATAGTGTATAGCCATGTTGGCATCCCAAATCGGGCAGGCCAAACAATTTTGTGGGCCACACAAATAAACTAATGCAGCAAAATGAAACCAAAATCCATTAGATATTAAAACTAGAAAATATTTAATAATAAATTGCACATATTTAAAATAGTTTAAATGGAAGAATAATTTGAATGGGTTAATTTCAATTTTCAGTATGAAAACAAATAATACTCAAATTAACCACAAGCTATTGCATTATTTAAACATGCTCTACCACAAAATCTTCTAGTTTCAACAAACTTATGGAAGAACTAAACTAATTAATCATGACTATTATTATCATCAATATTAATTTCAAATTAATTTTCAATATTCAAACAAATTAACACATGGAATAACACATTTATTAAAACATGAACACTTGCAATAATTTGATTACAATAAAATTATGAGAAACACCAGATTTGTTAAACATATGTCCTATTTATTTATTTATCATTCCCACAAAACATTTTGAGAATTATGTAATTTATCCAAAGTCATAAATTTCATATTGGTAAATCAATAATGAAAACATTGTATACAATTAATTGTATATAAAAAACACTATCTAGAAAAATAAGAAGCAAACCATTATCATGGGGCAACACAACAACATGAGATCAACAAACATAAACTAATTACATTCTTTAATACTGTTTAATAGTTATTAGGTTAATTCCACCACCATATAATGGGTTAAACCATGGTCAATTTATGAGTTCATGTAAATAAATTAGAAAATAAATTAATCATATTCCTATAATCATTGACATTATTTTCATGAGAATGAATCAATATCTCTGATCTCTGATCACCACTATCGTGAGGAAACTGTGATCTCTCAAGAATGTCGTTCAGTAAAAGAATTGTTAAACAACAAATCAATATCCATTATAATGATATATATCTTTTTCCCTAACATAGAAAAGAAGTAATGGGAGGAAACCAGATAAAATATATAGAAACTACTAGAAAAGAGCAAGAGCTTACTATAGATCACAGTGGATTAAACTCGGAAATTTGGGATTCATCCGTATATAAAGGGTTATTCAAAGACATTGAAAATAAACCTTGGGAGACTAGGGTTCATTAATACGGATGTAACACCCCAAGCTTCTACGGTACGCTTCTCTTTGAATAATACAGTAGCGTGTGTTGTACACAACTTCGAGTTCTAACACACAACACAACCAATCCAACTAGCCGTTATGAATAGTAATACCCAATTTTTAAAATTTTATGAATTTTATCTTTCAAAATGGACTTCATATTTGGATTTATAATATCAAAATTATCCTAGGGTGAATTTTTGGTATTTTTTTGAAAACATTCAATTTTTTGATGAATAGTGAAACAACACTGAGTTATAGATTAAAAATGAATTTTTACTTATATTATTATTTATTTATTTAAATTTAATTAAGGTCAAAATAGACACATAATACCTATATAATTTCAATGTAATTCATTGGAGTTAGTTTAGAATAATTTTAGATATATAAAAATTTTATTGAACTTTTCACCATCTTTTACCCACCTCTAAGGAAAATTTGGAAATTCATGTAAAACATACTTTTACCACTTTTGTGAGTGTAATTTCAAAAATCCAAGAGACACGGTTAATATCAACGAGTAAAATCTGGTTCAATAAGATGAAAATAATTTTTGGTAAACAGTAACTTTTTACTTTTATTTACCACGGTTAAAAATAAATAGGGTAATTAAGGGTAAAAATGATAATAATATTACCCTAACACATGTCCTAATTCTATTGGACAAGTGTATCTGGACCAAAAACAACCTTAGGAATAAAATATTATCATTTATGACCACTTGGATTAGATTATGACATTTATTATTATTTAATTCAAAGAAGAGTTAAAAGAGTTAAAATCAAAGTTTAATAACTAAAACATTTTAATATAGGGTTATAAATAAGATAAATTAGATTAAAGATATTCATTAGAAATATAAATATATTTCCTACATAATGGTATTTTATTTATAATTTTTATACATTAAATAATTTATGTTATTTATTAGACAATGGTGATGCACTAATTACCTAATTGATGAAATATTAAAATAATTGATATTATAAATATAAAAATAAATGTAATTTGAGACTTTTTATAAATTACACTAATTTTCTAGGTTAATATGACATATTAGGACTGGTTATAAAAATTCTTTTCTAAGTAATAATGCTGTTATGAAATTATCAATAACAAAATACCCAATAGTGTCAAAATTGACATAAGAGAGTTTTTAAAACCAATATTATATTATTAATTTATATTCTATTCCTATAAATCTAAGGTTTGGCCAAGAGACTTATATTATGATAGGTGTATCATTAATGGACCACTTGGGGGTCTCTTGGATGTTTATAGTAAGTTTATTAACTATATAATATAAAAATACAAAGAGACATGGTAAGTGTCAAACTAATTAACTAAGAGTTAAAATTAAAAGATAAGGTTAATAAAGTGAGCCAAACCTATCCAAAACCTATTGTTTGACTGGTTTTAGACCTATCCCCACCTTAAACTTTAAATAATCTACTTTGGAGTCATTATAAATCGAATATAAATTTAATATAAAATAATATTTCTAGCTTTTCCAAAGGTATCCCTCACCCCTCTAATAAAAGGGAACTCCCCCTTCTCTCATTTTCACACCTTCAAAGCCCTTTTTCTTGGCCAAAACCTACACAAATATTCTCTCAAATTACCTCAATTAGACCTAGAGTCTTTATTTTGATCATAAATCTAACCTTAGGATCCCTTTTGAACAAATCAAAAGGAAGAACCCGAAGAAGAGGTAATGTTTTCACCACCCAATTTCATGTTACTTTCCTCTTCAAATTATTATTTCTTTGTTATTTCCATTCTAAAATAATAACTCCAGTATCTTATATATACTATTATTTTATTATAAATATGGTAAAACCATATTCAGTATTCTATCCATCCTTTGAATGACATGTCACCATACGTGCGTACGTACGGCTTACCGTCTCCACATCGTGGTGTAATTGTTATTCAATATATTTTTATTTGGATGGGTATAATAATGACGTGTAATTCATGTAAATAATAAATATAACATGATAATGATTCTGTATATATGATATAACATCCAATTATATATTATTTTGTTATCAAAATAATGATATTGTCGCTCGTGCGTACGTACAGACTACCGTCTCCATGAACACAATGAGATTCATTCCCCATTGTATCCATTCAAGAATAATTATCATTTGATGATTAAAATTAATGTTTAAGAACATTATATCATTCTGGTATTAATAAGATAAAACCTATCCATAATAAACACGACTTATGTAACAAAACATATAAAAGAAAACGAGTAACTTAACACCTGAAATGACAATAATACTAAAATATTATTAACAAAGCATTTTTAGAAGATCATATATGATATCATAATTATGTATATGGTTATTGAATAATTTAATAACATTTTTTTAACTATTATACAGGAGTTTAACATACCATCGACTAAGGAAAAGTACAAGGTAAGGGTTTATTTCACAATCTCTTCATTATCCGAGGTTGTTTATACGTAATTATCTACTGGGACCTCTTTATCATCCACATCCATTTTTCTTAAAAATGTATTTCAAAACATTCTTAATATTTTACAGAATATGGGTTAAATTCATTTATACCCTTGTTTGACTTTTTATAAGATGTTTATAAAGGAATCTTTCCGTCTTTTTCCAAACAAGGTCATTTTTAACCTTTTGGACAGAATTAAGGTAAGAATGTTTTTTTAACTTATATGACGGGTCAAGCTATTTTCCACCATTATAAAATTGTCGAAGCTTCCCTTAAAAGATTATTAGAATATTTTTAAAGTAAATTTTTTCTTTTATGTGACTTTTAAATGATTTCAAAAAAGAGATATTTCTCTCAAATAGTTTTGATTTCATCTATGTCAACATCCTTTGATGATGGATTTTAAGTTTATTTGAAGTTAATTTATTATGATACAAAACATCTATATTGTATTGAATTTTTTGTGATATGTTTGACTGTGGATGTGTTATTTTTATACCATTCATGGTTTATGGAGAAAGTATTGACATTTCGTATGGTAGTTTTAATACGAATGTTTATGTTATGTTTAAACCTGTTCATATGAGGAATGAATTGGACTTAATAAGTGACGGGTGGAGCCCACTATAGCTCCTTGATGCATCGGTAGGTCTCATGAGACAAACTAGTGTCTTGGAACAAGGCCTTGAAAAATTCTTATTTGTAGTCTTGGCACGAGGCCTAGACTATGTGGTTATGATAGTCTGGCATTATGCATTTCCTCATTATGAAAGTGGTTATTGATATTGCATGTGATTATTCGACTAGTAAAATATCCATGTGAATAAGTAAATGGAATTATTTCATTTTATCTTTTCCATATTATGCTGAAGTTCAAGTTTAAAAGGATTTTGTTTTAGTTATACATTGCTTTAAATTTTAATACATATTTATGAAAGTTTCCGCTATATTTTTATCCTTACTGAGCATCTGAGCTCAACCCTTTAAATGTTTTATTTTTCCTAGGATGTGAAGAAGTAATTTATGAATTATATGCAAGGATATGAAGACAAGATGTTGTTGCAGTAGTTTTCACTTTATGATGTAATGTAAACTTTATGAATGTATCTAGTTATACCAAGACTACTAAACTAACGGGTCTTTCGAGACTTCATCTTTTGTGATCATTCCAATATTATGTAATAATGCACCAACTCTGGGTAACTAGGTTCGGGGCGTTACAGTTGGTATCAGAGAAAGTTTAGTACAAAACATGGAAGCTAGATTTAAATAAACTCTGATTAGATCACATAGCCCTAAGATATACATTGAGCATGAGTATAGATGAACTTCCTAGAATTTTGGTATTGTAGAGATTTTGTGAGTTTTCCGAGAAATACATCCATGTTTGGATATGAGCAGGTAGAGGCGGCTCTGGCATAGATGTACCTAGGGGTACAACTCGAAAACACCTCTTTGAGCTAAAATCAAACGGGAACTGGTGCACGACAATAGGCCTTGTTTCACTCTTGGTTATGACACTCTTGGGGGATATGGTTAGGATAATTCTTATTTTCTTTACCAACCATTATGAAGGGTTTATGAGTATATACTTCCTTAAAGAATTTTTTTTTATGATTATGGATTATATCCAAAAATAGTTCAATTTATGTTAGGTGTTTTACAAGTATTAAATTATGTATTTTGATTCATAAACTGATCTAGTTTATGTCATTGATTAGAAATTTTGCCTAGTGGAAGAAATGGAAGCCGTATCAATGCATGCACTCCATGTAGGGATTGTCCGCCTGCTCAAGATAATTATAGTGGAGCTGGTGATGCAACTGGTGATGATCATCTTATCACCGTACTGGGACAACTCACTCAGGTTATAAATAATAACCTTACCCGTATGGAGCACTCTGATCCACAGCATGGAGGATCAATGTTAGATCGCTTCATGAGGAAACAACCACTAACATTCAATGGGAGTACAAATCCATTGGTAGCTGAGAAATGGATAAGTTCCCTAGAGAAAATATTTCAGGCTTTGAGGATTAGTGAATGGGAAAACGTTATCATGGTAGTTTACCGCCTCACTGAAGATGCATATAAATGGTGGTCATTGATTCAAAACATGAAGGAATATGATGAAGTATCAAATATGGAATAGAGGGAGTTCAACGATCTTTTTTTAGAAAAATAATTACCCAGTTACCATCTAGAAGATATGGAAAGTCAATTTCTGAGTCTGAGACAAAAAGAGGATGAGAATGTCACAAATTATGAGGATAACTTTACAAGGTTATCAAGGTATGTTAGAGACTATATACGTAACCCAATAAGTAAGATTGATCGTTTATTTCAAGGGTTAAAACCATTTCTTCGTTGAGCATTAGTCTCACAATCCTTCTCATCGTACGAAGACATTGTCTCATGTGCTATCAAGATAGAAAAGGAATTCTCTAAGTCTTATGACTTTAAGGTAAAGAAAAAGAAGAAGATATCTGCTAATGAATCTGGGAATGGAAATAAGGGGAAGAATGGAAAAGTTGAATTTCCATCCTGCAGTAAATATGGGAAGAAACACCCTGGTTCTTTCTTGAGAGGAATGGGAGTCTTTTACAAGTGTGGTGAAAAAGGCCACCAAGCTCGTGATTGCAAGGGGAAGAAAGAAGCTGCTGATTTTCAATGCTACAAATACAATGATATGGGACATTATGAAAATGAATGTCCTAAGGGTCAGGGGAACTTACCTCAGAAAAATCCAAGGGATCAAGGCCAAGCTTATGCTATCACTACTGCTGAGGTAGAAGCTCCGAAAGACATGGTGGCATGTAATTTAATGATTTCCTCATGTTTAGAAAATTCATTATTTAATTCTGGATCATCGCATTGTTTCATATCTTCCCAGTTTTCTAAGAAAATTAGATATTTACAATTTGATTTAACAAGGGAGTTGTCAGATAGAACTCCTAAGGGAAGTATCATTGCAATAAAGTTTTGTGAATCAGTCCCCATTAGAGCACATAAATGTTCTTTATCCGCTGATCTCATAGTCATACCTATGATTGAGTTTGATATAATCCTTGGTATGGATTGGCTTTCAGACCATGGTGCGATGATTTATTGTAAGAAGAAGGAGGTTAAGTTTTTTGATGATGATGATAAGGAACGCCTTATCTTTATATCTGAATTGTTACCACCTAATTCTTATCTAGATCCACCCCCAGTAGCTCAACTAAATTCAATTATTGGGGAGGAAGAGAATGAAATGAATGTGGGTGAGGAAAGGAATTTCCAAATAGAGGATGTACCTATTGTGAAAGAATATGTAGATGTGTTTCTGAAAGATTTATTTGGACATCCACCAGAACGAGAAGTTTAGTTTTCCATTGATTTAATTCCTAGTTCAAGGCCTATATCGAAGACTCCTTATAGAATGGCCACTGTAGAATTATTTGAACTAACAAAACAACTAGAGGAATTGAGTAATAAGGGATTTATTCTCCCTAGTGTTTCTCCATGGGGAGACCCTATCCTTTTCGTTAAGAAGAAAGATGGATCTATGAGGTTATGTATCGACTACAATGAAATCAATGTTATAACAATAAAGAACAAGTATCCCCTACCTCACATTGATGATTTATTTGATCAACTTCTTGGAGATCAATAATTTTCAAAGATTCACCTTCGATCTAGATACCATCAGTTGTGTGTGAAGAAGGAAGACATTCCGAAGACAACATTTTGAACCAGGTACAGGCATTATGAGTTTACAGTAATGCTTTTTGGGCTGACTAATGCACCCTATGTATTCATGGATCTAATGAATAGAGTTTTCAAGGAATATCTCAATGATTGTTTATTCATATTTATTGATGATATCTTGGTATACTCCAAAATCTATGAATTTTATGAAAATCACTTGCGCATTATCTTGAAGACTCTGAGAAGACATGAATTATATGGGAAGTTTAGCAAGTGTGAATTTTGGCTTCATGAGATTTCTTTTCTTGGCCATATTGTCTCTAAAGATGGAATCTCTGTTGATCCTTCTAAACCAAGGAAATCCAATAATGGCCGGCACTGACGAGTATAACTGAGGTACGCAGTTTTATTGGTTTAGCAGGTTATTATCGGCGTTTCGTCCAGAATTTTGCCCGATTTGCTAAACCATTAACGAAGCTGACACGTAAAGGGGTTAAATTTATTTGGACAAAAGAGTGTGAAGAATGTTTTGAAGAACTGAAGAGAATATTATTCAATTCCCCTATATTTACTCTACCATCGGGGAATGATGGGTTCGTTATTTATAGTGATTCATCGAAGAAAGGACTTGGTTGTGTCCTTATGCAGAATGATAGGGTTATTGCCTATGCATCACGACAGCTGAAAATTCATGAGCAGAACAATCCTACTCATGATCTTGAGTTAGCATCTGTAATATTTTCTTTGAATATTTGGAGAGACTATCTCTATGGTAAAAAATGTGAGATTTATACTAATCACAAGTGTTTGAAGTATATTTTCTCACAGAAATAACTCAACATGAGGCAAAGGAGATGGCTTGAACTACTCAAGGATTATGATTGCACGATACACTACCACTCGGGGAAGGAAAATAAGGTGGTAGATGCTTTGAGTAGAAAATATCATGGAGTTTTGAACATGATGAGAATTGAAAGGGGTCCTATTTTCATGGATCTAGTAAATATATATATGTGGTAATCACCATGGAAGGTGAAACATCAATGCTTTTTCAAATGGTTGACAAACCATATATACTAGAAAGGATAAAGAGTTCTCAGAACGATGATGATGAATTTCAAAAATAAGATTAAAGCTGTGAATGATGGGAGATTGAGTGACTTTGTGTACAAAGATGGAATTTTGAAATTTGGGAAGATACTTTGTGTTCCCGATATACCTAATCTAAAAAGAGAATTGTTGGACGATTCTCATAGTTCCAATTTCTCTTTAAACTCTTGGAGCACCAAATTGTATAGAGATTTGAAGGAAAATTTTTGTTGGGACAACATGAAGAGGGAGATTTCTGATTTTGTGTCAAGATGTATGGTTTGTCAACAAGTGAAAGCAGGAAGGCAGCAGCCTAGAGGAGTCATGCAACCTATTCCCATACTATAGTGGAAATGGGACAATATTACAATGGACTTTGTCATGGGGCTACCAAAGACTCCTAGAAGTAACGATGCAATATGGGTTATTGTTGATCATCTTACCAAGACAACACATTTTCTTGCTATAAGAGAAGATATACCACTAGAACGTATTGCAAGACTATATATTAATGAAGTTGTGAGACTTCATGGAGTACCCCTATTGATTGTTTTTTATCATGATCCCCGTTTTACTTCAAGATTCTGGAAGAGTCTTCAGAAGGCCCTGGATCCTAAACTTCATTTGAAAATTGTCTACCATCCCCAAACTGATGGACAATCAGAACGAACTATTCAAACCTTAGAAGACTTGTTGAGATCATGCTCAATTGACTTTTAGGGTATGTGGGATCAATATTTACCTCTGGTAGAATTTTCATATAACAATAGCTTCCATTAAAGTATTCAGATGGCACCATATGAAGCGCTATACAGAAAGAGATATCGCACACCAACCTGTTGGGATGATGTTGGTGAAAGAAAACTTGTAGGCCTATAACTGGTGGAGGAAACAATGGAAAAGGTAAAGGTAATCCAAAACCACATCAAAGCAGCTCAAAGTAGGCATAAAAGTTATGCCGATAACCGAAGGAAGGATTTGGAATTTCAGGCAAGAGATCATGTTTTCTTGAATATATCTCCATGGAAGGGAGTTATAAGTTTTTGTAAGAAAGGTAAATTGAGTCCTAGGTACATCGGACCTTTTGAAATTCTAGAATGAATTGGAGCTGTAGCTTACAGTTTGGCAATGCCGCCAATTCTCTCTAAAGTTCACGATCTGTTCCACATATCACTATTGAGAAAATACATGCCTGACCCAACGCATGTACTCACTTATGAGGAATTAGAACTGTAACCCGATCTATCTTATTTCGAAGATCCCATCAGGATTCTTGATACTATAGAACAAGTGCTGAGAAACCGGACGACTCATCTGGTAAATGTTGTATTGAGAAACCATAAAATGGAAGAGGCAACGTGGTAACCTGAGGAACTTATGATAAAGAGTCACACGAGTCTTTATACGCGGTATTATTCTATAAATTTCGAGGATAAAATTATTTGAAGGAGGGGAGAATTTAACACCCCAAGCTTCTACGATACGCTTCTCTTTGAATAACACAGTAGTGTGTGTTGTACGCAACTTCGAGTTCTAACACACACCACAACCAATCAAACTAGCCGTTATGAGTAGTAATACCAAATTTTTGAAATTTTTTGAATTTTATCTTTCAAAATGGACTTCATATTTTGATTCGTAATATCAAAATTATCTTAGGGTGAATTTTTGGTATTTTTCTGAAAACTTTCAATTTTTTATGAATAGTGATAAAACATTGAGTTATAGTTTAAAAAAGAATTTTTATTTAAATAATTATTTATTTTATTTAAATTTATTTAAGTTCAAAATAGACACAGAATATCTATATAAGTTCAATTTAATTCATTGGAGTTAGTTTAGAATAATTTTAGATATATAAAAATTTTAGTGAACTTTTCACCATCTTTTACCCACCTCCTAGGAGAATTTGGAAATTCACGTAAAACATATTTTTACCACTTATGTGAGTGGAATTTTAAAAATCTGAGAGACATGTTAATATCAAGGAGTAAAATGTGGTTCAATAAGTTTAAAATAATTGTTGTTGAATAGTAACTTTTTACTTTTATTTACCACGGTTAAAAGAAAATAGGGTAATTAAGGGTAAAAATGATATTAATATTACACTAACACATGTCCTAATTCTATTTGACAAGTGTATCTCGACCAAAAACAACCTTAGGAATAAAATATTATCATTTAGTTCCACTTGGATTAGATTAGGACATTTATTATTATTTAATTCAAAGAAGAGTTAAAAGAGTTAAAATCAAAGTTTAATAACTAAAACATTTTTAATATAGGGTTATACATAAGATAAATTGGATTATAAATATTCATTAGAAATATCAAAATATATCTACATAATGGTATTTTATTTATAATTTTTAGACATTAAATAATTTATGTTATTTATGACACAATAGTGATGTAGTAATTACCTAATTAATGAAATATTAAAATAATTGATATTATAAATATCAAAATAAATGTCATTTAAGACTTTTTATGAATTCCAATAATTTTCTAGGTTAATATGACATATTATTACTATTTATAAAAAAATGTTGAAGTAATAATGCTGTTATGAAATTATCAATAACAAAATACCCAATAGTGTCAAAATTGACATAAGAGAGTTTTTAAAACCAATATTATATTATTAATTTATATTCTATTACTAAAAATCTATGTTTTGGCCAAGAGACTTATTTAATGATAGTTGTATCATTAGTGGACAACTTGGATGTCTCTTGGAATTTTATAGTAAGTTGATTAACTATATAATATAAAAATACAAAGAGACATGGTAAGTGTCAAACTAATTAACTAAGAGTTAAAACTAAAAGACAAGGTTAATAAAGTGACCCAAACCTGTCTAAAACCTATTGGTTGAGTGGTTTTCTACCTATACCCACCTTAAACTTTAAATAATACACTTTGGAGCCATTATAAACCTAATATGATTTTAATATAACATAATATTTCTAGCTTTTCCAAAGGTACCCCTCACTCCTCTTATAAAAGGGAACTCCCCCTTCTCTCATTTTTACACCTTCAAAGCATTTTGGCTAGGCCAAACGCTGCCCAAATATTCTCTCAACTTCCATAACTTCGACCTAGGGGACTTAGTTTGATCATAAATCCAACCTAAGGATCCCTTTTGATCAAAGAAAAAGGAAGAACCTGAAGAAGAGGTAATGTTTTCACCACCCTCTTTCAAGTTCCTTTCTTCTTCAACTTCTTCTTTCTTTGTTATTTCCATTCTAAAATAATAACTCCAGTATCTTATATATACTATTATGTTATAATAAATATGGTACAACCATATTCATTATTCTCCCCATCCTTTTGAATGAAAATTCACCATACATGCGTACGTACGACTTATCGTCTCCACGTCGTGGTGTAATTATTATTCAATATATTATTATTTGGACGGGTATAATAATGATGTTTAATTCATGTAAATAATAAATATAAAATGATAATAATTCTTTATATATATGATATAACATCCAATTATATATTATTTTAATATCTAAAGAATGATATTGTCGCTCGTGCGTACATACGGACTACCGTCTCCACGAATGCGATGACATCCATTCCCCATCGTATCCATTCAAGACTAATTATCATTTGATGATAAAAAGTAATGTTTAAGAACTTTATATCATTATGATATGAATAATATACAACCTATCCATAGCAAACACAACTTATGTAATAAAACATATAAAATAAAACGAGTAAGTTAACACCCGAAACGACGATAATACTAAAATATTATTAATAAAGAAGTATTAGAAGATCATATACGATATCATAATTACGTATGTGGTATCGTATAATTTAATAACAATGTTTTAACTATTATATAGGAGGTTAACATACCATAGACTAAGTGAAAGTACAAGTTAAGGGTTTATTTCGCAATCTCTTCATTATCCGAGGTTGTTTGTACATAATTATCTACTGGGACCTCTTTATCATCCACATCCATGTTTATTAAAAATGTATTTCAAAACATTCTTACTATTTTACAGAATATGGGTTAAATTAATTTATACCCTTGTTTTAATTTTTAGAATATGTTTATAAAGGAATCATTTTGTCGTTTTCCAAACAAGGTCCTTTTTAACCTTTTCGACAGAATTAAGGTAAGAATGTTTTTTTAACTTATACGGCGGGTACGACTATTTTCCGCCATTATAAAATCGCCAAAGCTTCCCTTACAAGCTTATAAGAATATTTTAAAATTAAATGTTTTCTTTTATGTGACTTTTAAATGATTTCAAAAAAGAGATATTTCTCTCAAGTATTTTTTATTTCATCTATGTCAACATCCTTTGATGATGAATTTTAAGTTTATTTGAAGTTAATTTATTATGATACAAAACTTCCATATTGTATTGAATATTTTGTGATATGTTTGACTGTGGATGTGTTATTTTTATACCATTCATGGTTTATGGAGAAAGTATTGACATTTTGTATGGTAGTTTTAATACGAATGTTTATGTTATGTTTAAACCTGTTCATATGAGGAATGAATTGGACTTAATAAGTGACGGGCGGAGCCCGCTATATCTCCTTGATGCATCGGTAGGTCTCATGAGACAAACTAGTGTCTTGGAACAAGGCCTTGACAAAATCTTATTTGTAGTCTTGGCACGAGGCCTGGAATATGTGGTTATGATAGTCTGGCATTATGCATTCCATCATTATGAAAGTGGTTATTGATATTGCATGTGATTATTCGACTAGTAGAATATCCATGTGAATAAGCAAATGGAATTATTTCATTTTATCTTTTCCATATTATGCTGAAGTTCAAGTTTAAAAGTCTTTTTTTAGTTATACATTGCCTTAAATGTTAATACTTATTTATGAAATTTTCCGATATATTGTTATCCTTACTGAGCATCTGAGCTCACCCCTTTCAATGTTTTATTTTTTCCAGGATGTGAAGAAGTAATTTATGAATGACCTGCAAGGATATGAAGACAAGATGTTGTTGTAGTAGTTTTCACTTTATAATGTAATGTAAACTTTATGAATGTATCGAGTTATACCAAGGCTACTAAACTAATCGGTATTTCGATTAATGTATTTTTAAACACCTCTTGAATGTCAGTGTACTAAAATGGTGATTTTGATAAACTCATATTCCATTAGAAAAGATCTGTATTTTTATCTAGATCATATTTCTAGATCGATCTTCCTTGAAATATTTTATTAGACCGAAGAAGAATAAATATATCCTATTCTAATGGTTATCATATTGGGTAGGATAAATAGACTTAGAAAATCATATCGAAATTTCTAGACAAAAGACGATGAATCTCAGTGACAGAGTAATATTTTCCGTATTGAGTAATGAGACTTGGGAATCAGACTAGAAAATTGCAATGAGTATCACAAAAAATTATAATATGTTCTTACCAGCTTCTGGGTAATAAAGTATTTTTTTTTTTGAAATATCATATTTTTGAATGTTTATCAGGAAGCATCATAACCTGTTTGTTACAAAAACTGCATTACATCATTTTGTGCTACTTGAAGCACATTCACTATTGTATTGAACATAGCGCTACTTGAGTGTAAAGAATTATCCTAATCATTGTGCCCCATATAAAATGAATTTTTTTATAGTGCATTGTGTGGTATTATATTATTTCCAAACCATACCAACAACTAGATACTCATGTTGAGTAGTGAACCTAGTAAGTTCTTATGGTCATCTGTTTATATGATTGATTTGCTTTCAACAAATAACGAAATATTTGACCTGAGGTGATGGTTATTTATTATGAATGGAAACATAAATGAAAATGTTAACACGAATTCACCACCACCCCCTCTCAATGATACATAAATCTTATTTGGGTAATCTTAATAGGATCAATCAATGATAACCTCAGAAACCATCTACAACGATCTGTTAAATTATTTAAAAAATCTATCTGGGATAATCTTTTAGTTTCAAAAAACTTACAGAAGTAAAAATATCATAAATAATTCCTTTTATTATCATCAATAATAATTCCAACTTCATATTTATTATCTAATTCCATTAACACATGGAATAACACATTCAATTAAACATCCATACTTTCATAAATTTGATTACCATCAAATTATTAGAAAGACAAGATTTGTTAAACATTTCTCCACTTTAATTCTTTAAAAAACCAAAAAAACATTATCAGATTTATTCTCTTTCTCCAAATTCATCAATTTCAACATAATAAACCAATAATGTCGACATTCTATACAAATAATTGTATAAATATCACACTATCTTGAAAAACAAGAAGCAAACCATTATCATGGTGGAAAGAAACAACATGATATTGCTGAATATAAAACAATTTTATTTTCTAATCTGGTTTAATCATTATTTGTTTAATTCCATTACCATATAAAGTGATAAACCATGGTCAATTTATGAATTCATGTAAATAAATATGAGATGAAATCAATCCCCTAACTCAATGCTTCAATATTGTTTCCACGAGAATGAATCAATGTTGTGGATATCTGATCACCTCTGATGTGAGGAAACTAAAATAACCCAATGATGTTTTCCCATGAATGCATTGATAAATTAAAAATAATACAAAATTATAATGATGGAGATAATCTGGCATAACATGGGAAGAAGGAATGGGAGGAAATGAGATCAAATAAAGAGAAACCTCTAGAAAATAGAAAGATCCTAGTTTAGATCACCATAGATTATACATGGGATGTTGGGATTGATCCCTATCAAAAATGAGATTCAAATCCTTCAAAACTCACCCTAGTGTTCCATGGATTCAAGTTGAAGGAGTGGTAGAAAACCTAGTCCAATGGCCTCGGGGGTATTTATTGGCAAATAGATTTTTATAAGACCACAACATAACCCCTGTGACCACATAGTATACCACCTTGACCACTACACTCTTAGAGGAGACCATATCAGAGCCCCTTGTAAAACCTGTGTCTAGAATCCACTAATGAATCCACAGTGGATTTTCAATTTAACTTGGGTGAGGGTCTACGACCCAACCCACAACACAAATTCTAGCAAAACTTGATTTGACAGTAGCCTCAAAAACATATATGGTGTTTCCACATCACTCCATGTGGTAGTTATCAGCACTGGGAACAAGAATACGCTGCAACCAACCGCCACAACATAGCGATGACTAAACCAACTATGGAGGTCTCATAGATAGCCTCTTCCAGGACATTATCACCTATAGACAATGTTAAAGAGATATGTGCTTTAATCGAAATGTTGGAAGGGACAACGGAATAGGTTGTGATAGTTTAACCATTAGTGGATAGACTTACTTGGGGTTTCCTATGTTTGAAAAGGGTATCATTCAAACCTTTTTGGACTAACAGGTCTCACATTTTAAATCTACCCAAATTAAAATCATTTCCACCATCAAAATTTTCTATTTAATATTTCACAGATTCCATTGTTTATTCAAGTGGCTCTGATACCACATTGTTGTGGGGTAATAGTTGAACACATCCCAAATAATTACAATGAAATAGAATAAAAAATATGGTTTTATTCAATATTCAAAACATAAAAATGAATTTGATTACAATTAAAACACACACAAATATATTGATAATATGGGAATAACTAAAAAAAATCGGAGAAGATGAAATGAAAATAGAAAACAAAGGATACATGAGGATTTTAATGATTTGGTCCCTTTTGGACCTAATTAATGGTAGGAAAAACACCCCCATAGACACATTTATTATATTGTCATAAGAAAAACGAATTATAGTGTATAAAGGCAAAGAATATTGTCAACTAAAATGTGTAGAAGTGCTAAAATGGAAACTCTACACTAGAAGTAGCAACACATGATGGAATTGGGTTTAATAAAAACATAAAACCTCATAAAATGTCTAGGAATATAGATCAAATCATGATCCAATTACACCAATCCCATTAAATCATTGGATATTGTTTTATGATTATCATGAAAGGTCACCAGATTCGAGCAATGGTCACATGTCTTAAACTGGGAAGAACCCTGACGGGATCCACCATGAGCCATGCACTAGTGGCATGTAGGGGGTCGATGGGCCACCAAATAATTTCACTAATGAGCCTTATGACAGCACCACTAATAAGATTTCACTTGAGGAATGTGATTATCAACACTGAGTGAGGGAAAAAGAAGACCGAACAAGTAGTGGGAAGAAAACAAACCACCAGTCAGGAGAGGGCGTTAATTTTGGGAATCTGGATATCTACATACCAGATGAACTCGACCTCCCAAGAAAATGATTTTAAGATCTGTTTCATATATCAAATGAAGGAACTATAAGGGTGATGGAACCCCCTTCAAGAACCCTACCCGGTGAACTCTACAGACAAGGGGTGGCTGTCATGAAGCCAAGGATGAACTGCCCACCCAACAACAGATAAAATGACCCAAATCAATGGATGGTGATGATATATTTGGAGTAAGAATCCATTTATTTCTAAAAATGATGATAGTAGGTATAAACTAGATTGCGAAGTTGTCATTCCAAATCGACAGTGCTCAACAATTGAGTGGGCCATGAAAATTAGGTCATACAGTAATGTGAAACCCAAATCCAAAAGATATTAAAATTACTAAATATTTAATAATAAATGGAATGTATTTAAAAAAAATTTAAATGGAATAAGAGTTTAAATCAGTTAATTTTAATTTTTAATTTGAAAAAAATAATACCGAAATTGAAAACAATCTATTAAATTATTTGTACATTCTCTGCGACATAAGCTTCCAAATTCAACAAACTTATAGATGAAAAAAACACATTAATAAGGCATTTTATTGTCTGATTAAATTAATACATTTAATAATATATTCATTTAATCATGTATATTTTCATTAATTTAATTACCATAAAATTAAGAGAAATCCAAGATTTTTTAAACATATATCCCCTTTAATTCTTCATCCAACCAAAAAAATATCAGTTTTATGTACTTTATCAAAAATTATAAATTTAAACTTGATAAACCAAGAATAACATCATTATATAAAAATAAAAGTATATATAGAACACTATTTTGAAAAATAAGAAGGAAACCATTATCATGGATAAAAGAAACAACATGCTATCGGTAAGAAAGAACTAATTTCATTCCTTAATTTGGTTTTATCTTTATTAGTTTAATTACACCTCCATCTGAAGGGATAAACCATGGTTAACTTATTAATTCAAATAAATAAATAATAGAATAAACGAATCCCCTACTTCAAAGATTCAACATTCTTCACATGAGAATGAATCAATGTCACAGATCTCTAATAACATCTTCTGTGAGAAAACTATGATCCCTCAAGGATTTCATTCCGGGAATGCATTGATAAAAAATAAAGAAAACTCAATTATAATGATGGAGATCATATAACATAACAAGGAAAGAAGGAATATTTGGAAACAAGATCAAATAGAGGGAAACCGTAATAAAATAAGAAGATATGAACATAGATAACCATATATTGAAATTGGGAATTTGGGATTTATCCCTATTGAAATGTAACTTTGATGTATTCAAAAAGAAACCTTCAGTGCATAGGGTTCAAGAGTATGGAGTGGGAGAAAATCATGTCCAGGGGAATCAAGAGTATTTATAAGCTAACATATTTTTAGAGGACCATAATGAAACCCCTAAGATCAAATAGTAGACCACCTAGACTACTAAACAACGAGAAGAAACTATATCATGACCCATGGTAAAACTTGTGTATGGGATCCACTACTAGATCCATGAGGCATATCCTATTTATCTTAGGGAGGGACTATAGCCAAGCCTATATGCCACATTACTGCCACCTCTGATTTGGTCATAGCTAAGAAAACCACTATGATCCAGCCACCTTGCTCCATGACATTGCGCTCAACACCTAGGAAGAGCCTACGTTGTAGCCAACAACTATGGTAGAATGTGGCCTAAAAGTATGTATCCAAAATTTTCTTCCTTTAATCCTATTTACACCATAATCAAGAGACCAATCCATAGAATCCTCTCTTATGACATAACCCATGGCTCCACACCACATCCTAGGCTAAAATGGAAGAGGCACCCACCATTTTTCATTATTTATTATCCAAAATACATGAATTCTCCACTTGGCGCCTCTAACAACCAAAACAAAAAAAGGAAGGTACACTAAGGATTGAGCCCTCTCAGGGTTTATGTACAACTAATAGTAACAATTACACAATATTCCATATTAAATGAATTTTTATAATTTTAGATCACATAATATTTTTAAACAATTTTTTAGAGCACATTTTAAAAAATATTATTTAATAAAAATAAATATACTAAAATAATTCAGGATATTTGGCCTTAATAATTTAAAAAATAGACTAAAATATTGATGAAAATTTATCAATATATTATCAAATATGCAAATTACTCTCCATATCATCTTATAGTGATCACAATTTGAATGACCTTGTTAACATTTTTTAAAATTGATTAATCAAAAAAATTATAGAAACTTGTATCTATTTTATCTATATATAATGATGCTCCCTTTTTTATTCAAACTATGTATCAAAATATTTTAATTTATTCTTATATTTCTCATATTTTTTGTATCCAATTAATATAGTGACCTCTTTATCATATATATATGTGTGTGTTCGTATAAAATTTCATCCAAAAATCCATCATAATAAAATTTATTTCAATAAGATTCATAATAACATCATTATCAAGTGAAAAAAAGGATATGGTTATTTAATATAAAACATAGAATCAAAAGAATAATAAATTAGGAATTCAATTTTCTGTCTAATACTTGAACAAATTTTTTTGAAGTTATATAATGCGGACTATTTTTATTATATAATTGTATAATAAAAAACGAAGTTCAAAAAATAGAGAATAATCTTAGTATTTAATTTATTTTTAAACTCCTGGTATAAGTCAGTGTGTGGGAATGTAGATTTTGATAAACCCCTATTCCAAGAGAGAAGCTTCACATTTCTAGCAAGAAGAAGTTTCAGGAAAAAGCTTACTTGAAAATATTTATCAGACAGAATAAAAATAACAATAAGTAGAAGAGATAGATCAAATTTATATGGTTATCATATTGGGCTAGATAATCCACCTAGAAAATCATATTGATATTTCTGGACAAAATAAGTGGAATATTGAAATTTTTTCAGCGGTATTCTAAAAAAGTTATATTTTCCATATTGAGAAATCATTCATGGGAATCAGACTAGGAAATCAGACTGAGTGTCATTACAAAGTCTAGGAATTTCATACCATCTTCCAGGTTTGAAAGTGATGAAGTTTTTTGAATGAAAATATTTGTGAAAGTGGATAAATAAGCACTGTAAAATGTTTTTTACAGAAATTTTATTACCTCATTTCATAATACTTGAAGCATAAGAACTATTGTATAGAACACATTGCTACAAGTGTGTAAAAAAAATTCTAATAATTTTATTCCACAAAAAAGGTTTATTTTCTAGTGGATTATGTGGTATAATATTAGTTCCAAATGATATCAAGGACTAGACACTCTGGTGGAGTAGTGAACCTTGTAAATTATTTTGTTCATGTAGTTATGTGTTTGATTGTATTCAATAGAGAATAAATTCATTAAATGGAGGTGAAGGATGTTTCTTAATAAAGGAATATTAAAGGAAAGATATATCACTGATTCACCCCCTCCCCCATTTAGTGATACTTAGATCTTATTTGGGTGATCTCAACAGGTTCAAACTATGACAACCTAAGGAATCAACTATAACAAGATATTAAATTATTTAAACTTGGTCTATGGTATAAGATTACAATTTCAACAAGCATAATGACGAAAAAAAGCATTAATAATGCCTTTTATTATCATTAACAAGCATTCTTACTTCATATTTTTATCCAATTCCATTAACACGTGGAATAAAACATTTTGCTAAATATGCATACATGCATCAATTTGATTAGAATCACATTATGTGAAATATCATATTTGTTAAAAATGCCTCCTCCTTAATTATTTATTTGTAAAAAACATCATTGGATTAATGTTCTTTATCCAAATTTAAAAATTTCAACATGGTAATCCAAGAATTACAACATGCTAAACAAAGAATAGTGTAAATAGCACACTATCTTGAAAAACCAGAAGCAAACCATTATTATCGTGGGACACAACAAAACTTGATCAGAAAACATAAACCAAATCCATTCATTAATCTAGTATAATATTTATTTGGTTAATTACACTACCATACTAAGGGATAAACCATATTATGTTTAAGATTTCCTACAAATAAATAAGAGAATAAATGAATCCCCAACCTCAATTATTCAACATTCTTTTCATGAAAATGAATCAATGTCACAGATCTCGGATCACCTCAAACATGAGGAATTTGTGATATCAGAAGTATTTTTTTCCATGAACTAATTTATAATTGACAAAGATAACACCATTATAATTACGGAGATTATCCAAAAAAAATACGGAAATAATGAATGGGATTAAACATGATCAAATGGTGAGAAACGTCTATTAAAGAGGAAGAGCCTATCGTAGATCACCAAATATTGAATTTGATAAGTTAGGATTGATCCCTATAGAAAGAAGGATTAAAACCATAAAAAAGAACCTTGGGTGCCTTAGATTCAATTGGAAATAGTGGGAGAAACTTTTTTTAGGGGCATCATGTGCATTTATAGGATGAATTTTTTTAGAGGACCACAACGCAGACCCTAAGACCACATAGTAGACAACTTAGCCCATTTGATCGAGGGAGGAGACCAAATTGCAGCCCCATATAAAACATGCATTTGGTATCCAATTTAAGATCCACGGTGATGGTCATATTTAGATAGGGGAGGGAATATAGTGAATCCTACATCCCACGTTGCAGCCAGCTCAAATTTGGTAGTTTCCAAAAAACCACTACGACATAGCGACCTCGCTCCACAATGTAGTGATCAACACTGAGGATGGGTATACGCCAAAACCAACCACCATGGCTTATCAAGACCTAAAAATACATTAGCCCCAATTTTACTCCTTCGAGCCTCCATACACCATAGTTGGGATAACACTCTATAGAAGCATAGATTACAACACAACCTATGGCTCCACATTTCAACCAGTCATCAAATGGTAGTGGCACCAACATTTTCCTAATTAACCCTACAAAATCCATAAAAATTCCTCCAGGTCCATACAATATGAAAAAAACACAAAGTTAATTTCCACTGAGGTTTGGGTCCTCACACTGTATATATTCAACCCGAACGGCCTGAAGACCATCATTTTTAATGATTTTTTATAATCCCCCCTTTCAAGGGATGAGGGGGAACTCTTGCTAGGCCCGTAGGCTCAGATATTACATTGCCAGTAGGATTTAAGAGATTTCATGACGTGAAGGTATTAGGGAATTCAACTAGAATATCTATAATGAACTTCCCCTCCCCCGCATCTACATCGGGATAGTAGCTATCAACCTTCACATGACTGTCTGGCTAGGCTTCTCATGCATGCACAGACTAGTCCCGATGGACTTGCCATACCCTCTCATTCTATCAAATCTATTTGGTTCTTCTTTGGTGAGTGAACTTGCTCTGAATCCTCATCCAGGGCTGCTTCTTTTTTGTAGAGTCTGTCTGGGGAAATTGCACTGATCAAGTGGCCCGAAGGCCTTAAGGAGGCTTGAAGCCCTTAAAGGTGGCCTGAAAGCCTACTAACCTAAAGGTCTGGGTGGCCTGAAGGCCACAATGAATTCCAATCCCAAACCGGTGGCCCAAGGAGAATAGTTTTTGTGGCTATAGTACCGAACAATACGTGCTACATTTCCTACTATAGTGCCTGCAACAGTGCTGCTACAGTGCCTGCAACAGTGCTGCTACAGTGCCTACTACAGTACTGCTGCAATACCCAGAATTATGCCTCAGCCTGGTTTTGAACCCAGGTCTCTTGGAGGCACTCAAGGATTCCTCATAAACTAGGCTGAGAATCATGTTCCTGTATATGTACAACAAATAGTAACAATTACACAAATATTAAGTGAATTATTATAATTTAAGATCGCATAATATAGGGATTTAGTTGCAATTACACATTTAGAAAAGCATTATTTCATATAGATCACTCTACAAAAATAGGTCATGATATCTACTATTAATAATTCATAACATAGAATCATATATGCATGAAAAAATAAAAATATATTATAAAATCCTCTAATGAGTCACCATATAACCTTATAGTGATCCCAATTTCAATGACAATGCTAAATAAATTTACAACTGATTCATAAAAAAACTAAATAAGTATGAAACTATTGTCTCTATATATAATTATGTCCCAATTTAAATTAGAACATGATTTATAAAAATTTTAATTTATTATTATATTTCTCATATAATTTTTTGTTCAATTATCCTAGTGATATATTTATCATATATATATTATTGTATAACATTTCATCCAAATATCAATCCTAATAATATTTATTTCAATAATAATCATAATAACACCACAATCTAGTAAGGAAAATATTATTTAAGGATAATATACATCTTTCAATCCACATAATAATAAATAAGGAATTAAATTTAGTGTCTACTACTGAAAAAAAAATTATGTTTTCTAAAGTTGAACATGATTCTTATATAATATTATAATAATAAACCAATTAGAAACTAGACAGAACAATAATTATTGTTAATGTATTTTTAAACTACATTTTAAGTCAGTGTTTTAAAATGTAAATTTTGATAAATAATTTAAAAAAATTAATATTAGATGGATAAAATCAATAAATATGTGAAATCTATTATTCCAAATGTAGTTAACTAATACATTTTTAGGATTCAGAAATAATTTTATTTAATTAGAACATTTTCAGCTCAATATAATTAAATAATCGTATAAATTAACTAAATTAAGGATCCCTAATATATTAATCCATATTTTTATTCATATCATGAAATTAATGAATGAACATAAGGTTAAGGAGATGGAAATAAAATATTTTTCCAGAATCTATGGGTGAAAAGCTGGAACCCTAAAATAGATTGTTTTTTCAATGAATCAATATTATATGTTGAAAATATGGTTTACCTTATGAATCTAGAGAATAACGTAGGGATTGCATGTGGGGGAAATGGGGGTGGTGGTGGTGGTGGGATCGTCCTAAATCAATGGAAATAAAAAGTGGGATCTGTGAAGTGTTGAATGTGGGATTGGTGATGGGCTCTGGTGATATGATGGCAACACCTATGGTGGGTATGGGGTGACAGATTTGGTGGAGGGTGCACATTCGTGGTAGTGAGGGATCGAGCAGGTTGGGGTTGATATGTATAGTTTTTTCCCATGCAATGACTAACAACGATTGTTATCTTTGTCAATGGCTGAAAAAGCTCAACTCTCTAATAGTGCAGTAAGTTGGAGAATCTCACATTAAGGGGAAGATATTTATTGAAAAAGGTTAAAATCATATTTCTAATATTTAAAATGATTTATGTTATGGATAATAGATCCAAATGATGAAATCATTGTTCCCATGATTTGGTTGTGAAATTAAAGTTATGGAAATGGTTGTATTTAGGAGTGTATGTTCTTCACATAGAGGGTGAAATAAAAGACATGGTCATGTTAATAGGTTACATTTGATAAATTTTTTTTCAATAACGTAATGAACACTGAAAACATGATTGAGTTATTTCAATTGTTGAAACTCACCAAGAATGTCATATAATGAAGATTGTTGATATAGGTAAAAAATTGAAAGATAAACAAGGGTGAAGTTTTTAATGTTTAAATAACACCACGAAATCCATAAAAAATAAGATTGTAGATATAAGTAAACTGGGATGACCTGAGGGTGATCCCCATGAGCCGTTGGGCTAGAGAAACAACTGACATGGGGAAAACTGATATCCCTCTTATTATCTCCCAATTTATCTGCAACCCAAGAAGAAATTGTCAGTTTAACCATTCCCCATCCCTAGGTCCCTTGATTAACTCATTCCATTGTTGTTTTCATCATCGTATCAACTCTTTCTATGCTTTTTATGGTTATTTGGTTTTTCCATCTATGCATTGTCCTTCCAGTGATTCATAGTCCTCCACAGTCTCTAGCTTGATTGATGTACTATCCATGGATGCCAAATAGGAATGCCTCTCATTTACTATGATGATTCCTTTTACTCTTGGCATTTGATGTTATGCTATGGAATCTTATAGTTGTGAATGCAACTTGTACAATGATTGGATGGTTCTTCATCCTCATCTCTCTACTTCCTCACCCACCTAAATCCCTGTATCCCACACCTGTCAATGCCACCCTTCACTAAGAAATCTCAACTCACCTAAACATGACCCATCCTTCTCTTATTCCCCATTACCAATGTATACCGCTACCTCCGATAGATATAAATAGTACTCCATCTTCCCCAAACACGGTAACATCAGATTCCGCAGGTGGAGGTTGGTCTTCACCGAACACAGATTTAAGAATTTTGATGGAAGATTATCTAATAAAATTAATTCATTTTAATTCATTTTTATAAAAATAGTTATGTCAAATTCCTAGAATTTAATTTATCAAACATCTCCACTTTGAGATAAAAATGAAATCAGTTCATGTTTAATATTTGTTCAAAGATCGTCTGTGACCCTTCAATTTGATTAATTTCATCTTATTTGTTAAATTTCTTTTATCATCGATCATATTTTTCCTTGTCAAATTCTATTATATTCTTACAGATTTCATTTTTGGTCTGAATTTTATACATCTTACATGCGAAGTCACTGAAACCTTTTATTATGTGTGTTGGAGGTTGTGAGGTTTAGAATTCTTTTGGTACTGATACATGTTCCAATTTTAATTTTACATAATTGATGGCTCCTGTTAGAATTGTAACTCCAATAAATTATCCATCATGATATAAATCAGTATAATAATATAAATAAATTCAAACAAAATAAATTTATCAAGAACAAATTATTTCAAATTTATAATAATTTATAATGTTTCTTACGATCAATGGATGGTGGGGAGGTGACTAGATGTAATAATAAAGCAATGAGTAGATTGATTTTATTTCATCTCATTTTTGGGGTTGTTGATTAATATTCAATTGAATAATTTTTTTATTTATCTATGTATTTTTTTAGTTACAATAATTTAGCACACATTAATTTTAAATGTAATAAACGTTAATTTTTTAAAATATATAGAATAATTTTATATATTTTCTTTATAAATAATGCCTATGACCAAGTTAATATTTTGAAAATTGGGCTTATGCAACAATATTTCATGGGATTCTATAATTTAACATCTTAATAATAGAAATGGTTAAAGCTTTGACAAAAAAATTGGAGAGGTTTTCGAAGAGAGGCCACATGAGAATTAAAATATAACATGAGTCTACGTGTACTAGAAATGGAAGTCAACCATGACGGGGGCCTAAAGGTATTGGTCATTTTTCTAATATGTTGAAATATGATCATGTCCACATAATCATAGATATTTCATAATATAAACTCATTAGTTAAAACATTTATAAAGTATCAATTGTTTAAAAAGAGCACCCCCCCCCCTGCATGAGAGATGACCACCCCAATCACGACTGAAAACTATACCTACCCAAAGATCATAAAATTTATATTTCATTGCATCCCATTGTATGGTGCCTTCCCACCCCACCACATGGCATAGATATATATTTATTAAATATATTTATTTATCCATATTTTGATATGATACACCACCATTGATCTCACAATTTTTAATTCTAATCTTTATCACTGTTAAAAAAAGAAACTGATAAAGGATAAAATTTTATCATCACTAACAGAAATAGATGATAAATTATTCTTTTATCATCGTTCAAAAAAGTAGTGATAAAAAATAAATTTTTGTCACACTTTCATTTAAAACTAATAATGGGTTTAATTTATTAGCATTCTTTCAATGTTGATAATGTATAAATTGAATAATATAATTCATAAATAAATATTTTTATATTTTTAAATATGATTTATACACACTGTAAAATGGGGATATCCCCATGAATCTATATTCAATTTTTATATAAACCATGAGCACTGAGTGGCTAGAATATGTATACACGAACAGTTTATGTAAACCATTTGGTATAGAAAAGTTATCCTATCAGTTTTTAAAAAATCATTGTAATGTGTTGAGATATACCAATAATTTGTTAAAAACTATTGTGATAGACTTATATCGTATCCTTCAGTCTCCCACCCTCCCTGATTCACACACGGGACTTATTCTCCTTTCACTTGATCACTAAACGACCTTCTTCCCCTCCAGTGTTCTCTCCTAATTTAGAGATTTTTTTTGACTTTGATCTTCTTCGACATAATATTAGTGAATTCCAAATACTTCTTATTATATGTAGACTATTGTATTTTTTTTATTATTTCCATAATAAATGTTATTTTAAAAGATAATTTTTTGTTTTAATTTAGTTATCCACTACTTTTACATAAATCCAATATTTTTTTATTAATTAATGTCTTAATTTAATTGTTTTATTATTTTATAAGGGGGTTATTTTATATCCTATGATTATATAGAATAATTCTTGATCTACATTTACATAGATCAACATACCCATTCATAAGCTTAATCTTTTTTTGATTTCTTTTACATAGGTCAATGTATTCTTACACTCCTTCATAAAGGTATTGACTATCACGAATAAAACATATTTAGATTCTTAAATGGAATTCTCATACCACTACACAAAGGTGAGGAACATACCACCTGAAGAAAAAGATTACATCACTAGAAATTTATTTCATCAAATTTCTCTATAATTAATCATTCTTTCCAGTGAGTCTAATTTTATTTATGAGTAAATATTTATATCCCCATAATTTTTTGAACTTCTAGACACCACATGTTGAAACCACTTTGTTGGTAGAATTTTTTTCCATGTAGTTTCCAAGTATCCTGAAATGATCTCTAATGATACCAACATGTTAGTTTATATTAAATCACATGAAAGGTTTTCCAAATAGCTGAACATCATTAGTAAAACTAAAACATGGCTTTAAAAAGGGAATCACTAAAAAAGGCTTAAAATCCACTATATCATAAATATTTCAGTAGATTCATATATATTTCATCATTTATGGTAAAATTGACAATGTTCAACCCTTAAATCACGATTTTTCAATTTTATATTTGTCAAGAAATTTCATTTCATCGCACACTCTTGTATTTAAAATAATTATTTTAATGGAGACATTTGAATACCCCCATGGATTCTATTTACCCCTTCACACTACATCACTCAATTTATCATATTTAATAATAATGTTAAAGGGGATTGGGGTACCTTTGACATCCTCTTGTTAATTATTTTAGTTTTTCTTGATGAACTGAATCTTTTACTATATTCTTCCTACTAGCCTTTATAGTGGATCTTTTTTTACAAAACCACTTATGATGATTCCACTTAAAATGTTCTATTTGAGATTCTTTATCCTTCTTGTCTTGTGATCCTTCCCCATTATGAGACCAGTCCAACCAATACTTGTCTCTTCTTAGGATATATTTTTCTCACACCCTTAAACACGTTTCCTCAACCAATAGAGGTATCTTCAACCAACTTTGACCTATTTCTTTGGTGAGTGATATGTGCTATCATCATGAAATATTTTTTTCATTTTCTCTTATTATATATAAATAAGTTTCACTTTAGAATTGTTCTTCCACAGTGAATCCTTATTTAAGGTAACTTCCATCACAATTTATGCACAATATATGTTTATGTAGATCTAATCTACTTTGATTGATGTATATTTTTTAGTTACTGGATAATAATTTGATATGATTCAGGCTTATGGAAGAATATATGTGAAAAAAATTTCCTTTCTAATTAGGGAAGAGTAGTTTTTACCAACAAATTTTGTATTTCATTTTATAAATCAAACAACATTGATCTTCCATAACCTTTATTATATTTTGATTTTTTTAAAGCATAGTGTCTATGATATTAGGAATGGATGATTATTTATATATATCAATTATGGTAGATTGTATATGATATTATTATACCATGTTTAGTGGTTTTGATGTTGGGTGACACATTGCTGTTATAATTTAGTAAATTATTTTCATCATAAAAACATGTTTACATTTAATTTTTATGTAGATTTTGAATGATATTTTTCAAGTTTAATAGAAGATATTATTTTATAATGATGGATGGATGTGGAATCTAGGATTTCCTCCTTCAGTTCCCCTCGTGAGTGGAATAATAATAATAATTTTCTTGTACATTACATTAAATGCCATGTTCTAATTCTTTATAATATGTTTTAGGGACTTTAGACTAAAAAAGATCAGACTTATTATCATCTTACATGTATAGTTCTATGTGGGGGAAATCCTAGAGCTACATAGAGCACCTATCATGCCTATTCACACCATAAACCTACAATGGACACCCCATATACCACACCTTTTCATCATCCACATGAGCCTCCATGGTTTTTCCCACCCATGCCACCATCATCATCTTATTTAGCCGCTTATTATCATACCATGCCTATATAACCTAGATAATTGTTTATACCTATAAAATATCCATATCCTATGATGTATCCCCAGACCTTATATAATTATCCCACCATGTCCACACCACCACCATTTCCTACTATCAATACATGATCTGATGAATTTGTTCCTACATCATGAACTCTAGTGCATAAAGATAACCCAGTGAATGCATTGGAATAGACAGCCTTCAGAGGTTACTAATCTAGGACACCCCACAGATCTATCCCAGCTTAATGAGCAGTCTACATCATTTATTTTATAATTGTGTTAAATTAGGTAACATTATTTTTTTATTGTTGTATTGTGAATTAATTGTTTTTTCCTTTAATCTTATTCAGTGAGATATTCTAATAGGAATCATGGTTTCACCCATATGCATGATGCTTTGAATAGTAATCCACTAACAATAGTGGATTGCATTGAAGAGAATTAAATGATACATAAAATTTCCAGGAAGTGTAGAAGTTTTATGGAAACATTATTCAATTACAATGACATCATTCCGGCACAACAAGTCTCATGGAGGCATATCAGTAATAAAATAAAGGAGAATAAATGGGTGTAGATATGGGTAAGAAAATTTATTAAATTGATATATGTATTATTAATTTATTTACATGAATTAAATTTTTTGTTGCAGTATAAGTTTAACATTTTTGATAGTGAAGCTCATAAGGTCACACAATTGATAGATATTGGTATATTGTGGAGATAATATAAGAATGAGTTATAGGTTATTAGTGTTGGAGTTGGATTCCTAGAATAAAATTATGTGTACTTTATTTTAATATGTATTCATAGTGTGGAATATTATTTAACTACATAACACATCATGATTTTTGTTCTTCATTACGTGGTGTATGATAATATCATAAGATTTGATGTCGCACAGGAAGGTCATAGAAGTTCTCCACTGAGATGAGAACCAAGAGGATTCACAATAGTATTTATAAAATATATGATACATATCCATATGATATCATTTTGGGGACAAAAATTATATAGTCTATTAGGGGTGGAGACTCATAGGACTTTAAGCCAACTTATCAGGGTGTAATCTCTAGGTAAAATCTAGTGTATGAAAATATTTGAACAAGACCCAACAGTAGGAAATACACATTTATGTGTGTAATTGGATGTTCCTATCTACGAACATGTGTATTGATCCTTAGACATTATGATTATTATTAATTAATTTTATAAGTCATGTAGTTTTATGTATTGATGAAAATCGTTATCACATATGTTCGTGTTGAGTTACGATATATTGGGTGCATCACGAGTAATACTGAATTAATTAATAATGTGAAAAAGGATTGTTCCATTATGTATTTTAATGGAAGTTTATATATCAGGTTCTTTCCTGAAAATGATATATCCTAAATAAATCTGTGGCCATGGTATTCAATAGGCATGTTTGATTTCTGAGAATTCAAAGATCAAGACATAGATCACATAGGTTGATGACACCATCATGAAACCTTCTCGATTGGAGATATCATGATAAAGGGGTTATATTAAACATTGAGCACCCATACAAGGTATTATGTTGTTTCATAGTTAAATTCTTTCTCTATAGGTTCCATGGAATGTTTCCAGACATTAACAATTGACATTTTGATACTTCACCAAATGCCACTAAGAATGAGGAATAGTGGATCACACACTAAAAGTATCCATAATATCAGTTATATAATATATTATTATTTATTAATTAAAAAGTTGAATAAATATTAATCTCATATATGTTTAAAAATAATTCGTGTTTTTTTTGATCTCATATATTCTTTCATTAGTTATTTGAGAGAATATTATGTGAGAAGAATATTTAATAATTATTTCTTTTCTATTTAGTGAATATAATATTTATTTAATAATTGGTGAATAATGTATTGATATTTAATTATTAAATAAATAGTAATTATTTGAGGCTCGATAAGTATTGTGGAGGAATAGCAGATCGAGTTTATAGGTCTTGTGAGATATAATATGTATGTAATATTACTTGATTAAATGATATTAAATTTTAATTCATGGTTTTAGAACATGTCATTAATTAATAAAATTATTAATATTATTATTAACAAGGGGTCCCATAGGGATTAAATAAATAATAAGAGGCACTTGTGCAATTATTTAATTATAACCATTGTTGTATATAAAACCAACTATATTATTTTTCAAGAGAGTAAATTCCATTTGTTTTGTGCACAATAAAATGAAGAGAGAATCATCTAAATCCCAACATAGATCCCTCTCCAAGAACACTCCCAAGAATGGAGAGTGATCTTCCTCCACCAACTACTCTCAGATCCAGAGAGATCAATGAGAATCCTATAGATGAAATTCTCGAGGCGATAAAAAGAGAATGACACAAGAATTAAGATATACCATTCTAACAACCTAAAATTACTATGATAATGGTTGTAGATTTTTGGATTAAATGCGGATCACTGCTTGTAACGTCCCCAACCTGGATGCCACTAAACTAGTTCTCCCAAGCTGGGTCGCCACACGACCTCAAGCATGATTCCCTATATGCTAGAGGATTCCATCATGTGGTGTGGGTGTAATAGGTAAAGAGGGGAGACCATACCACCTATTACAGAGTTTTCCACAACAGATAATATAATAAATAAGGAAAAAATAGAAAATAAACCGGAAAAAATAATTACTAACCATTTCCCGAACATGGTACAACCACAACAAAAAGATAAAAATTCCATTTCATGGTTATAATTATAAAATTTATGGAACTCCAAAATAAAAAATAATGGAAACATCCCAAAACAATTCCTTAATCCAAGTCTAAATCCTCATCCATGCACATCCTAATCCACAATCAACTCCCTAGTACAAGGATTTTTACCATGTCCAATCCTGTGATAATGAAATTTTCTTTGGTACCTATTGAGGAACCGAGAAGGGTGTGAGTATAACTCAATAGGCCACCACCAATGGTGTCTACAAAATATCCAGTCTAAACAGATAGTGCATTCATGCAGTAAAAATAAATTGAATGATTAACAAAAGATAACTCATGTTCTGTTAGTTAACATTATTCACTTTAGCAACATTGATCATTTATTCCATTTGATCACTTAAATCCTTTCCATCAATTAATCCATAGGTTAGGAATTTACCTCATCTACTCTCCAGACTAAGTCAATCAATTATCATATATAAGGGAATACGTTATGTTCCATTTCTCACAAGAGATAAAAATTTGATAACAAATACATCACAGTCACCTAGGAGCCTCAGTCTGGGTAGTCTCATCAAATGAAACTATTAGGGGCTTATATCCTTAGTCCAACTCTATAACCCTTGCATTCTAGGGGTAGGGTTTAGATCCACAATCCACCTTGACATGTGGTAGGAGCCTCTGTGAAATACCCCACATACCAACAATCCATATTCACATGCTTATTCACCCAATTACCACATATACCAAATCACCTTCCATGCATAATCAATATACATAACATTGACAATTCACATTCCATTTTACACTAAATCATCTTTGGGCCTTAACCCATTAACCCATTTACCACACAACTTTCATATCCCATTTAACCCAATTCCATTTTAATTATCAACCCATTTATCTTATTTAGAAATTTCCATACATTAACCCATTTCACATAATTCATCATTTCACAAGTATTATCACATTCATGCATTTAAATTTAAATCTCACAAGTCATCAGAAAAATTATTATTATTCCATTTAACCCTGTTGGTATTGTTCCAAACAAACCCTGATTCCATTATCAACATATAAAAACAACTATCAATAATACCTTTTCCTACTCAACTAACATATCATCATGTTCATCTTGAATCTAATATATCTCAAGTAAATTTAATACTTAACATTACAATTGTCCATGTTTGAGAATATTGGAACACGCCATGGGTGGCCCTAACATGGTCTAGTAAACCTAAATGAATCCCATTGGGATCATGAAAGGTTTAATTCATCATTTAGACAACCTTTTTACCAATTCCATTGAAAGGAATCAAATGAAAAATAATAGAGAACAATTAAAAAAACCACCCATGAACAATTAATCTTCAAGACCATAGAATATACGTTGTAGAAAATCTACCTCAAACCCATAGATAAACACACACATAAATTTATCCTTAGATCGTAATTCAATCAAACATGAATCCCAACCAATGATACACTTGAAAAAGATGGTTTTAGGGAATCAGAAGAATAATAATGAAACCACAAGCCATAATCCGTAAAAGGGAAGTAAGAGGTGTGTTAGACTTACCAGTAGCTTCGATCTACAACTAATGACCCTCAAATGGACTAGAAATGTAGGAGGTCTATCGTTGAGATAATTTGGGTGTTTAGGTTTATCACTAGCACTTGAGGGGGATGAATCATGAAGAAAAATGTGTAAGGAACATAAAATATTGAGTGGAAAATGATAAAATACAGTTTTAATGGGGAATATGGTTTGGAATCACGGATTTCCAAACCATGCACCAACAATGCACATGCCCCTATCCAATAGGGGCTGAATCACATAGTTAACTAGGGAGCCACACACTATTTGAAAAACCATGCTTCTACCATGTGGAATGCATATGTCCAGAACCGCATGGATTTTCATCCCGTCTTTCACAATTTACTAATCTCTGAACCCCTTCCTATTGGCTATCATGGTTTAGGTGCTCAATTACTACTAACCATGTGCCAATTGTACATCATGAACATGATGGCCAAAATCTCTCGTCATTCATGTTTTGAGCCTCTGAGACACCCCAAGTATCCGCATACATCTAGAAAACATCCCATTAATCGTAAAAGGAAACTTAAACCAAAAATTAAACAAGAATATACATTTCTAAAATTTTGGATCTTACAACCCCCCTTATAATGTCTTGTCTAAGAGCCGAATTACCAAGCATCACTGAACTTATAAAGGAAAGTGATTAGGCCATATATCCCACATATCTGTATGCTACTCCAAATTTTAATCTAAAATGCTATCATGCTGCCAAAATATCGAAACAAAGGTATAATCCGGCTTCACAAGGCATTCTCAATCAATTACACAATACGAATGGATGTTTCTCAAGTGATGAATCATCCTCATGCACAAAAAATTCAACATAAAACACAATATATGTGTCGGGGTGATACTTCTAAAGTTGTGACACCTAAAAAACATCATGAATTACACTATACCACTATGGAAGAGCTAATTAGTATGCCACCAGCCCTATCCTCTCCACAATACCAAACAACCGCACGTACTTGGGAGCCAATATTCTTAGTTTTTTTATCTGATGGTGACCCAACCATAGAGAAACTTGATGAATCACATGATCATCCACCATAAACTCAAGTGGTCTAAAATTTCAATCCATATATGAATAATACCTACTCTGAGAAATTTTCACATGTTTCTGAGTCAATGGATCATCTTCATTTGTATCCTGCATTAGACTCGACCCTAACAATTCTAAATCTCATACCCCAATCTAATAGCCTATGTATCTACATGGTCTACCAAGAATCACCTTGTATAGAGTCATCTTAATCGTATCCATGTAAATTTTGTTATTTGTAAATTAAATAAGAGCTAATTGTTTATCCAATAATCCACCCAAACCCTAGAAACAAGCCCTAGACATATCATCTTGTTCCTAAATAGTATGCTATGATTTTTTATCCTTCTGTGTGTAGAATACCATTATAAAAAAAACAAATGGGTACCAAAACATTTCTATAATAATTTCTATAAGTGAGATATATAATGTGAATCATTATCCAAAACTGTAGTCTTCAGTACTCCATGAAACTACATTATTTCCTGAACATACAATTCACCAAACTAACCAACGGTGAATGTCTATCAAATTTGCATGAAATGTGCCACCATGATCAAATAATCCACAACTAATCCTTAAATACCTTATTATTACATCCAATTTCCATTTTGTAATGGTAAAAGTTTGTAAAAAACCACCTAGTAATAGATTCTTGACCTTTTCCAATAGAATGATATGACGTAGCACTACAAAACCTACAACCTATTTCTTCATTCCAAGAAAATAATACTATCTTCGAATATTATGATACATTTTTTTCAAACTAGTATGCACTATCCAAAATGATATATAAAAATAATCCAATAACTCTTCCAATAGACATTATGGAATAAAAACATGACCATGAACATAAGGGATCTCGTCATCACTAATGGTCAAAACAGAAGTTGAATCCTTGCTTTTAAGACTCTCCCGTAAATCAAAAATTCTGAATCTTTTTTCATCATTTCCATGATACATATTAGAGGCATGAACACAACTAGAAAGGATGATCAGTTCATAGGCCCTCCCTCATTTTGCACCCCGAGATGCTTCTCAGCAAAAAATGCCAACATCCTCCATTCGGAACTAGATTTATAAACTAACTAACTTTTATTCTTCCATCTCAATTCAACTACAACACCATTCCCCTTTCATGGAGTGTAAACTGGCTCAAATTCAAATGACTGCATGTACTCAAACCATATTCATTGCTAAAGTTTCAAATGACACTAATATAAGACATTATTAACGACATTATGATCGATATACAAAATAAATTGTTCTGTGAACAAGTAGTTCCTCCATAACTTTGATTCATAAACCATTTTGGCCAACTCAAGATCGTGCATAGGGTAATTTATTTCCCGAGGAATCAATTTCTTTTACCCATACACCGCTACTAGATCATTATGAATCAACATTGTCCTATGTCCAACACTGGACACATCACAAAGCAAGGTATAAACCTTACCTGGGTTAGGTATGATCAGAATTGGTGCAGATGTAAACTGATTCTTTAACTCTGAGAAAAGATCCTCACATTCCCCAGACCATTCCAACATGATTACATTCTTATTAAAACTCAAAAGTGGTGTTGACCAATAGGATAAGTCCTTAATGACCATTCAGTAAAGGCTAGTCAAACATAGAGAACATTGGATATTAGAAATATTATTGGTTGGTTCTCAAGATACAACTACTTTCCCTTTCTCTAGGGACACTAACACACCATCCTCAAAGATGATGTGAGCCAATAAATTAAAAATATCGATTTCAAAATGAAATTTGGATATACTTTCATAATGTCTATGATCTCATAGTGTACATAGAATGATGTTATGTTGTTTGGCATGATATTAAAGAGATTTATAGTACACCGAGATTTCGTCAACAATAAAACTAAAAACAGATCTAGTTATGGGTGAAAGATTTAGTTCATTGGAGACATAAACCGTGATATTGAATTGGTCAATCCAAATAGAATTACTGAAAACTCATATAAACAATATCGGTTCTTATTGTTAGTCAATGACATATTAGAAGGTCTCAACCTTAGCTGATTATACCCTGATCTCAGATCAGTCAAATAGAACACTGGAGAAACCCTTAGCAATCCAAAAATATCATCGATTCTAGGAATAGGGTTTTAGTTCCTAATTGTCATCTAATCCAGCTCCCTATAATCAATACACAACAGAAACGATCTTTTAGACTTTTTTGGAAACAACTCCAGCAATCCCCATAGTGACATACTCGGATGAACAAACCTCTTGGTTTCAAATTCATCCTACTGAGTTTTGAGCTCACCCAACCACTGAAAAATTATCCATACATGGTATGCCTAAATATCCCACTCACCATGAGAGACATAAGTGTCTCCTTTGAGATACATGAATGTTAATCTATGATCGAAACAATCAATATGTCTCTAGTAAAACACCATCCAATCCATTCCCAAAATTGATCAAAACCAAATATCTCAACCAAAAACACATCCCATAGGAAACAATACACACCAAATTCAAGAGAAGACCACTTACACTGAATAATATTACCTGTTCACATATATAAATGTGTATCAATCGACTTGAACCCACAAAAATGTTCCACCACTAGACCAAACAAAACCAAAATATGAATTGAAATAATATAATGTGAGGAAATCGAATCGAATAATGAAGTAAAAATAATGGATTCTATAAGGATCGTACCTAGAAAAGTAGATGGTCCAGCCTTGCCACATCCTAGCATAGACTGAACTTTATAAAACTCATCTACCCCTCTACCCTAGGATCTGATATGAATTTATGAAACTACCCTATTGGACCCCAAAACACCAAGAAAGGGGAGGGTAGAATTATGTTTTTAAATTTTTCTTCGTAAAGAGACAGATCAAGTTCTCACATTGGCAGGAACCATTTAATTCTCTCGAACAGATGCATGCAATGAGATGGCACAACAACATTACATGGCTCCCCACTAAGGGCTAGTCCAAGGACCATATGATGAAAATGTGTTGGTCGTACCAAAGTATACTCATATTAACTAGATTTGGACTATAATAATTTAGGAAGAATCACTCTATTCTAGGAACACAGGCTTTACAAGGTTTTTTGGATAACTCTCTTCATCCCTCAGAGCACTTCTGTTGACTCCCCCTAGATCACTATTTTGAGAGAAGTCAAACTAATTTTATCAAAATAAATGAAAATTCAATGGTTTGGAATTAAATTATTTTTATATATCTACCATGTGTATTTTCTTTCACCATATACTATATTTGGTGCACTATAAATGATCTATTCACTAAAAACTGAATGTTCAAAACTCCCTTTTATGCAGATCCTTTATGAAGCATCCATGCCTTCACAGAACAATCTCTATGAAGCTCACTAAGACAATAAAAAATACCCCATCATCAGGAAGAAACAATTACCTAGAAGCACTGCAATCTTTTATGACTTGAGTAGTATTTTCCCAATGATCAAGCTCACATAGAATATTGGATTCGCAAAGCTCCATTAGCTTTAGAAAATCAAAGTGATTAAAGGATTTTTCTGAACACTTCATCTGAAATGAAGTGGGGGAATCCATATATTTATTAGATTTTACATTCATAGTGCTCCCATGACTTCAACACATTTTTCATATTTTTCAATAAAATCTTCATGGTGATCCTCTCTTTGTGATGCTCCAATGAAATTTGAAATAGTCACGAATCTCTCTGTTACCACATCGCGCAGTCTTGATGCTCAACTTATTTTAAATGTGTTCAAACAATTTCCATATTCATGATGTTCATTCTATTCGTGAAAATATTCATAGAATTCAAAAAAATCAATAAATTTACAATATTTTAGAAATTTTGATTCCATAAAAATACTTTTTGAGATGCTCACTTCTTCCTCTGGATTATTGACCACAATAATTTGGAAAACAATAGGAAATGACTCCACCATCAAAAATATTGTTGGCATGAAATGCAATGACCTGTTCCTTGAAAACTATTGTATAATATATGTGAGTATAGAAAAAAATAAAAACCATACTCCATTCCCAACAAAAAAAAATCTTGGTTCCAACAATCTATCCCTTTGGGTTTTTTGGAAATCGGTAGATAAATTTAATGAAGAACAACCCACAATAAAAGCCTGATATGAAAGAAAAAACTCATACAAAATTTTATTTATACATGGTAAATCATATGTGTACAACACAAGAGGTGAAGAATGAATTGGTATTTTGTGTTTTGGAATGCATAAATATCACCAAGCTAAGATTTGACTATTTCCCCATAACACTAAATTGTTTTCTCCATTATCATTTTCCCTTTCTCCAATCTCCTAAAACCAGAAAAACATCTCACTCTCCTCTATTATATAGATTAATTAATCCCTTGTATCCCAATGGTAATTAATCCAAATTCCTGATTTTGACATCTAGATATCCAAAAATAATCCACCTAGATTGCATCTCCCTTATAAACCTATATCAATTACACAAAAACGTTAATATAGTTACAACAACCGAGGAGAGGGAATCACCTGTAACCTCCTTGTGCACTGGGAGGTGACTAAAAACTGAGGTTCAACCAATGCTTCTTTAACACATGTTCTCAAAACGTCGTGGTAAGTTTTCCAACCACTTGATCATATGTGAAATCCTGATCAATTTTAATCATTCCATGTTAAATTTTGTATTAGATAAAGTGATATCTTATATCAATGTGTTTCATAAAATAATGATGAACAAGATTCTTCTTAAGATCAATTATGCTCATGTTGTCATAGTGAATCACCATTGGTTGTTTCACCTCCTCACCAATATCAGACAGTTATTTCTTCATCCAAAGTAGTGTCATGCACACCTTTGTACTGGATATATACTTTGCCATTGTAATACAGATAGAAGTACATTCTTATTTCTTACTCAACCAGCCCACATATTTCATTCCAATAAATATTTCTCCACCACTTGTTGAATTTTTATCAACAACATCCCTCACCGATTCTACATTTTTAAAGGCTTATAGTCCACTATATCTTCTTAAAACAAAGCACAAGTCAAAATTGTGAGTACCTTTAATGTACCTCATGATTATTTTCACTACAGACATACATTATTCTTTCCAATTACTTTGAAATTGTGCCACTAACCATGTTTCAAAGATAATATCTGGCCATGTCACTATCAAGTACAGTAATATTCCAATGATTCCCTTATACATTTTGGGATAAAAAGATGTCACATCATCATGATTTCTTAGTTTTTTCCCAAGTGTAATCGGATTCACCATTTTTTTGGAGTCATGCATATTAAATTTCTTCAACAACTCCCTTGCATACATTTCCCAAGAAACAAAAGCGTAGTATTTCCTTTGAATCACTAGAAGCCACAAGAAATTCATGTGTTTCCCAATCATAGACAATTCAAATTATGATTTCATGTAATTGTAAACTTCATCAACAAGTCCCTCTATTCTACCACCAAATATAATACCATCTTTGTACACTAGCACCATGAAATGATCTTTCTAAGAATTATTCACATAGATATTTTGATCCACTCCTCTTAAAAACTCGAACTTCATTAGATAAGAATCTAGTTGGCAATACCATGATTGTGGTACCTTTTTTAAATCATATAGTTCCTTCTTTATTTTTTTCACCTTCACCTCATTATTGCCAAGTAAAAAACCCATTGTTTGTTCTATGTAGACATCTTATCCAAGAACAAAATTTAGGAAGTCTATTTTTTACATCCATTTTATACACTTCCTTTCTGCTATGAATTTCCATGGAAAGGAAAATTATGATTTAGTCCAGTCTAGACACCAAAGAAAATATTTCTTCATTATCCACATCTTTAATATGTGAATATCCTTTAAAAAATAATCATCCCTTATTTATGATCACATTACCATGTTCATCATATTTCTTCATAAAAATTCACTTCTTGCTAATCACATTGTGACCTTAGTTTCTCTTGACTAGATCCCATGTTTGGTTCTCGTCGATATGGTCCAACCCTTCATTCATGGAATTATCCCAAGATTCATATTGTGTAGCTTATTCAAAGGAGGATTGTTCTACAACCGATAGAAATGTATATTGTTCATTATTCCTAATTTTAATGTATATAAGGGTGATGTCCAATCCCTAATAAAGTTGGATTGATAAATTTAATCTCTTCTGTATTCCCTATGAGGTTCAGATGAGTTTTGTTTAGTCATGGTTTCCTCTTATGATTTCTCCCCTAAATCAACATCATATGATGACCTCTGAATGAATTTCATGCATTCCTCTACTTCTTAATTTGATTTCATTCAATGTCCAATGTATTCAATTTCTTCAATCACATCAGCATAAGATCTCCTCATGGTATTTCTTGTCTTATCTTTAATTATCATAACATGAATACTTTCCCCAATCCATACATGATTATTATTGAAACATTTTTTGAATATGAAATTCATTAATTATCCATGGTTAATTTTTTCATCTACCACATCACCGTATTTTAATTTTTTTACATATTTTTTTATAAGGAATTTACTTCATAAAAATGGAAATACTTCAAAGATTGATTACTTCCCTAACACAACCCATAGGGGGTATTGGATTCTCCGATATATAAACCTATTATATTTTGAATATACATTGAACCTTTAAATACCTCTTTACAATAATCTCGATGGATGTGACTTTCAATCATAATAGTTCTAGTCAAATTGTTCACATCTTGATTCTTGTTCTCAACAACATCTTCCAGTCATTCGATTATAACATCATGATGATCTAAATAATATGATTATTCTTCCACAAATGCTCTACAATATTTTCCTATGTTACATTGATTATCATAATAATGAGTAGAATCCATAATTTGTAACTTTTGATCAACATCATCACTCAACTGATGATCTATAGATGTATGTTTTGATGGTTCTGACTTCTCAAAAATGGTGATCAGACATGCTTTCTTTCCAAAATTTAACTATGGTTCTTCTTCCTCAAAGAATTCATTATCATCAGCATTTTCCTCATAGAAGAAACTCATTTTCTGTAGTTTCTTTCTAGATGTGAAGTTTCGCTTTATAGAAAACTTTTTCTGATATTTCAATGAGTTTTCAGCTTTGCTTTCAGCATCATCAAACTCCCTTGAGCACTAAGAAACAATGTCCCCAACTCTACCACAATAAAAACATGCCAAGGGTAGCTTTCCAGCAAATATCCTTCTTTAATATCTTGAATTTATTGGAAATGATTGATATAAGTTATCCTTTCTCATAAGATTCCTTGACATAGTACACTAAAATACATAGTTTTTCAAGAGCATTTAATATTATTTCCTTACTAACCGGACTTGTGGCATCCTATGGTTTCACTCTTATTTCATATGCAACCAGATTAATCAATAGATCATAAATATAAGGTTTTGAATGATCTCATAACTTAATTTTTGACACTTTTGGATTATAATGTTGTCGAAATCTTATTAAAATTTTCATTAAAATGTCAATGTCATTGATTTTTTCACCAATCCCATGAATTGATCTTACAACTTCAGCAATTCACATAAATAATGTATCTTCATTTTCAATATTGTGAATCTTTATATCATCAATATTTTTATAAAAAACTCAGAGTTTTTATTCCTTTATATTTTTTCACATTCATAAATATTTTCTAGTATCATCCAAATTGAATTGGTAGATGTGAAACTAATTACCTTTAGTATGATCTGATCAAAAAAACTACAGTGAGAGCATTATGTTCTTTAGAATCTACATATATAATTTTTCTATCTATATAAGTCATAGAAAACAATGTTTGATCAAAGACATGTATTCTTATGTTGTATAAAAAAGGACATCCATTCCAAGAGATCTTAGATGAGATCTCATCCTATTTTTTGAAATTTGGATGTTTCTTCTGTTGATGTGGGGGACTCCACTAAAATTTACTAAATTCTCCTGAATAGAAAATAAGGACAGACATAACAGTAGCATCTTAATGTCTCTAATACCACTTATAGGACCCTAGAACATCCTGAGATATGATGAGTGAATCAGGGTGTCAAATTGTTCTTCTTATAGATACGGATCGTATTCCCACTTTGGTAGGAACCAATTAATCTTTTCAAACAAATGAATCCAAAGAGATGAGACAAAAATTTTACTTATTTCACCACTAAGGGGCAGTCTAATGAGAATAAGACTATATTTTGTTAGTCATACCAAATTCTACTAATATTAACTTGATTTGGAGTACCAGAACATAAGCACAATCACCCTGTTCTGGGAAGAATCTTTTAACAGGTTTTTGGGATGGCACAATATGCCTCTTGGAACACTTCCATTGACTAACCTTAGCTCATTAATTTGAGAGATTTCAAAATCAAATTATTAACATGAAGGTATCTTCTATGGATTGGAATTAAAGTAAGTGTCACTATCTAGCATGATACTATACTTTCACTATAGAACTATGTTGATGCACTCTGAATTTTGTTTGCATGAAAAAAATGATTTTTCAAAACTTCCATTTATCAATCTCCTTCACAAAGCTCACTACTTCATGAAGGAACCCAACCTTCATGGAAAAAACATCTTCATGATGCTCACTAAGTCAACGCAGAATACCCTATCATCTTGAAGTACCCTTTATATAGAATCATTTTCATTAGTTGAGACTTATGTAGTCTTTTAATGTTTCCCAATATCACATAGAAAACTAGATTAATAGATCTACCCTAGGTTCGTGAAATCAAAGTGATGGCATATTTTATCCGAACACTTCATGAGAGAAGATGTGGGGGTGCCCTTACATTTATAGTCTCTTTCGTTCTTAATACTCCACTACCTCCAATGATTTTTTTGGAACATTAAAAAAACACATCGCGGTGCCCCTCCATTCACAATTCTCTAAATAAAATTGATGTATTAAAAGATATATACATCACCACATCGCATAGTCATGATTCTCAACATCTCACAGTCAAGTAGAAACACTATCTCCATTCGCGATGCTCATCCTCTTCAAGAACATAATACCAAGATTTGAAAAATCCATGAATTTACCATTTTTATGAAATATTGATTCTAGAAAAATACATCATACAGTTCCCACTTCTTCCTATTGATTATTGAAGAAAACAATTTGGAAAAAACTGGGAAATGACTCCACCTTCAAAAATATTATCAACATGAACTATAAGATCCATTTCCTTGAAAAATCACTGATATTCAAGGTTTTGATTGACAAAAAACAAAAACCATACTCCATATCCAATAGAGAAAAACCTTGGTTCAAACAATACTACCCTTTGGGTTTGTTGTAAATTTGTAGATAAATTCAATGAAGAAACATGAAAATCAAAACCTAATTTGAAAGAAACAAATCTGCCAAAACTCTAAGTGTACATGAAAAATTCTCAGTGTATAAAACATGAGGGGAAGAATTAATTGGTTTCTAATGTTTTTGAATGCTTTATGATGTACAAGCTAAACTTTAACTATTTTTTCATAACACATAATTGTTTTCTCTATTATAATTTTCCCATTATCCACTCTCATAAAACCCAAAAATTAATTCACTCTCCTTGTTTTTACTAATGATTTTATCTATTCTTCCCCATTGGTAAGAAACCTAAAATATTTATATTGAATTTTAAAGCTCAAAACATACTTCCCATGGACTGTGTCTCCCCCATAAACCAGTATCACTTCCACAAACTGATTAAAATTGTTAAGACAACTTACACTTGATCGCTCAATTGGAATTGTATTCCCTCCACTAGGGGCCTCCTTGAGGTTTCCCTCCAAAATAAGGTCTTGACCCTCCCCCCCACCACAATATAAAATATTTTTAAACATAAGATATTCACCTAGGACATAATCTATTGTTTATTTCCATCATAAAAATGCCTTTCCATGTCCACCTCATCCCCTGCCAAAGACGGAACAAAACATTGTAGTTCAGAGAAACAACTAGTGTATTCCATCACTATCTTTGACCCCTGGGTCAACCACATATACTACACAACCATTTTGTACCTCAACGTATCTGATTATAAATGTTTATGAATATTTTCTTAGAAATATTTCTATTATATACAATCAGTCTACCGGGTCTTATCCAGAGTGTTCCTCTTGTGATTTTCCTATCCTCTCAACATGTTAGCCACTAACTTGTTGGTATTATCATGAGTCTCTATGGGACCAAGAATCATCTGGATGGAATCTATTCAGAACACAACTACATCAGGTCCACCATCTATAGAAAAAATCAAAGGGTGTTGCAGTTGAGACTTGCTAGTCATCCCAAACATAATTTTCATGACCCGCCTTGGGTCTCATTCCATGATCTTCATAAAATGAGGGAAGTTCTCATGAAACTAATCCTCTCTGATGTTACCCTAAACCATCAGGATTTTTTCCCTTATTCCAGAGTAGATCTCTTGATGAATTACTCTTATAGAATGAATGGATCCTAATGTTGTGGTGGTATATTACTCCAACCCCAACACACATCTCAGAACACATAACATAAAAAATACATATTTTTTATAAAATATGGCTCTCCGCTAGCCATAAAACCACCCATCTTGCACACTATTCCAAAAAGACATCATCTCTCATTGAATACTACACACAAACATCCCTACCATGGTTCATTGTCAACTTGGGTTTAAAAAACTTACACAATCAAGATTCTTTCATTAGACACCCTTTTAAAACTATTTACACATTCACAATGAAAATATTTCTCTTTTATGTACCCTTCTCATCTCACCATTTATTATAAACAACATTTTAGTACATTTTCATACCTTAATCAAGAACAATTATTTACCCATTATTTCACAATCATTCCATTTTTCCATTCATAGAATCATTATCCGACATTATATTCTTTATATTTTTTGGAATGTGAAAGACAATCTACCCTTCATGTCTCACACATCTGTCCCATGTGTTCCTATCATGATGAATTCCACCCATATCCTTATGTTACTATAATGATGCATGTATGCACAACATCATTCCATTACAGCCACATGAAAAATATCTTAAAACAATCTCATCACACAACATGTGAATCACCCAATTGATAAATATTAGTCAATTATAAACACATGTATCAAGAACAATAATTCCCACACCGGATACTTAGGTTTTCCCCTATGGATGTGTTAACTACTCACAAACACAAGCCCATCTCCAAAACCCATCACATTCTAATCTCCCGTACAATTTCCCAAAATAGTAATAGCACATAAAAGAAATGCTACGACACCACTTTGTAATTTACCAAATCTAAAATCCAATTAACTAGTGCTCTGAGTTGGGTATCCACATGACTGTAAGTGAGCCTCCCTATATAATAGTGGCTACTAACTAGTAGTGAGGGTCTAATCTGTCTTGTGGGGAGACTATAACTTCTTTACCATATCATGCTACATCATGTAGCATAATAAATAATGAAGAAATAGAAAATAAAATTTAACATTCAGTACCAACCATTTCCAAAATAGGGTACAACCAAGAACAAAAGATAAATATTCTATGTCTTACTAACATTTTAAAAAATAACATAAACACAAAATAAAGACTAATAAAAAAATCTCCCCAAATGGTTCCTTAACTTATGTCAATATCCTCATCTGTGCTCATCCTAATCCCAACTCAACTCCCTTGCATAAGGCCATTGCCCTTTCCTAATCATACAATAATGAAATATTCTTGGGTACCCAATAACGTCCTGAGTTGGGTGAGTAAAACTTAGTAGGCCACCGCCAAATTTCTCTAAAAAATATTAAATCAAAATAAATAGTTCATGCATGTACTAAATAAATGGAAAGATATTAAAAAGGAAACACGAGTTTCACTAGTTAACAACATTCACTTTTGAAACATTCATAATTTATTTCATTCAACCACTTTAACCATTTACATCACTTAGTCCATGGGTTACATATTTACATCATTTACATCTCAACCTTAGTCAAAAAAGTTTAAAAATAATGGAATAAGTCTTGTTCCCTATATTACCAGGGATAATCATTTAATAACAAATACATAACACTCACCATAGAGTCTCATTCCAGGTAGTCTCAGAAAAAGATACTGTTAGGGGTTTAGATCCCCCAATCTGAATCCCTACCCCATGCATTCTAGGGGTGGGGTTTAGAGCTTCAGTCCAACCTAACACATGGGTGGATACTTAGTCCAATATCCCACTTAATAACAAGATATGTACACATTTTTATACATCCAGTTATCACATATACAAAATAATAAACCATGAATAATCCCTACACTTATCATTGACAAGTCACATTCCATTTAACACTTAAATCATCTTTGTGTCTTAACCCATTAACACATTTACCACACACCATACATAACCCATTTAACAGAATTTTTATTCATATCTCAACCCATTAAACTTATTCAAAAAAAATTATACATTAAACCATTTGACAAAATTCATAATTTCACATGAATTATCCTATTCATTTATTTCAATTTAAATCTCAAAATTCATTTGACACTATCACTTTATTCCCTCTAACCCACATGAAATTGTTCAAAAAAATCCCGTTTCCATTATCAAATTCAATGAAAAACTATCAATAATCCATTTTCTAACACGAATAACATATCAAATAGTTTTTGTTGGTCTCTACTTTATCAAAAATCAACTCCATAATTAACATTACAATTATCCATGTTTAGGAATATTGGAACACCCCATGGGTGGCCCTTAATTAGTCTAGTCAATCTTAATACATCCAAAGGGGGTCATGAGGGGATCGATTCATCATTTATCCAACCATTTTTTCAAATCCATTGAAAACCATAAAATTAACAATAATAAAGAACCATTAACACAACTACATATGAAAAAATCAACATCAAGACCATGGAATATAACAGAGAGACCACATACAATGAAATTAGAGATGAAATCACATATAAACATAGCCTTATATCTGGATTTGAGAACCCATTGAATACACATACTAAGATCCATTATAAAACTGGATTTTATGACTTTAGAAGAAGTATAATAAAACCACAAGTCATAATATAAAAAAATAGAAGCACGAGGAGAAAAATACTTACCCAGAGTTATGATCCACAAACAATGAAACTAAAAACTTACTAGAAATGAAGGAGATCAATCATTCGAATGATTTGGTTTTTTAGGTTCATCGTTAGGGTTTTAGGAGGTAGAATGAAGAATAAATTCAGGCGAGGAACTATAAATCTCATGGGAAAATCTGTAAAATATGACGTTTAATGATGTTCATGGTTTGGCAGCACTATTTTCCTAATAGTGTGCCATCCATGAATCTACCTCTATCTGAGTGGGGATGAGTCACATGATTACCTGAGGATCCCTTAATGGAATGACTAACCTTGCACCAACCATGAAAAAGAACTCTCTCTAGGCCTGCATGGTTTGGCATCCCCACTTACAAGGTTCGCTAAACTGTGAACCCCTTCCACTAAGCTAGAATGGTTTGGTGGCACGATTACCACTAACCATGAACCAATAATGAAACAAGAAAATTATGGCAAAAAACTCTAACATTTCATATCTTGTGCACCCAAGACACCCCATTCATTCTTCATACATCCAAAAACCATTACATTAACCATAATAAAGATAATTAATTCAAAACATAAACAAGAAGGCACCTTGAGATAATCCAGGATCCTACACCACTAGAGGGAATCGACCCTTGATTCCTATAATGCAACAATAATAAAATATAGATTAGTTTTCATATCCATCAATATATAAATACTTTCTCACAAGGTAATTTTATAATTGAATAAATTAACTATAAATAATTTTTGATTATTCTATGCTCTTGTTCTGGCATTTTATCCATTATCTATTTTTATTCAATTCCATTGATCACAATGTTTATCATCATATAAATATTGGATTGATAATTGATTATAAGAAAAAAGAAAAGTTGGGAATGACCCATCACACTCTTCTATGGCACCTATAACTTACATGTTGTGTCAGATAGGTCACATAATTATTTATAATTATTTAAATTTTATCGATTGATTTACATACTTTTAATTTAGTTTTCAATGTCAATTTAATAATTCTTAAATAAAAATTGTGAGATATGACTCTTCCCCTTAAATTTCTAATAAATATAATCAAATTGGTTAATTTTATGAATGAAATAAATTCAATGATATCATCTGGAGGGGCTGAGGATTCTAGCTAGATAACACAGTAGTACACACCATGTGACCTGGAGATACACATAGTGTACTAGTGTTCAATGCACCAAGAAATAATTTTTAATTAATTAAATGAATGTACATTTATTACATGTAGTACCTTTAATTTTACACCATGTTTTGATAGGTCTAGTTTGGAAGATAGTCAACCAGATTACACAGTGTGTAATATTTTAGTCATAGATGGGTCATGTATCTCCTTACATGGCCTACTTGACTAGTTACCATGAAAATGAGAGAACAAAAAATGTGTAGCCCATTCACACTTTCTGTACTCAAACTTATTCCATCACATAGTTTCCACACCAATTCCCTAAGTGTGTGTCTCTGATAGATGGTTAAAATAGTGCATGCCATGTAGCTGGCTTGTATACATTGTCTAATTTTACCAAATTATGCAAAATGAAAAAATAATTTATTATACTATGAAAAAAATATCAACATGTTCGTGGGTGTGATAATTAATTTGATAGGAAATTCCCTGCGACAATTTTTAATATATATAAATGTTTAATTAATTTCTTTATAATGTTTAGATCTGTATATCATGTTTGAGTCATAGTATAGTTATTTATCTACATATATTGATTCATAACACGTGATAGAAAAATCATATAATAATTGTAACCATTAAGTTGATTTTATACATCATAAAAGCATGTCATAATTTGTGTATGTCACATATATCAAGATTAAATGTTATATTATTATAATACATGCTGGGGAGTTTAGACGGTTACTCACCATGTTTCCTCTAAGGTACATTTAGGTGAAAAATTAATTTTATATAAATATATATATATATATATATTTAAAATTATGATGGATAAGAATAATAAGACAATTTAGATGTGAATTAATATAATAGAATTGATTAATTAAAGAATATAATTAATTTATTCCATTAAGATTTATCTTAAATAAGAACAATCAAAATTTAATGAAACTTTTATTAAATTCATGATTTGATGCATGCATGTAGATGATCATGATCATAAACTAGACCATTTCATGTGATTGGATTCATTTAATTTATTATTAAATTAATTTATTGGAATCTATTCCATCTGTCCTCTTATTTTTCATGGGTTTGAGTTCCCATTGTTTCATTTATATAATTTATTTTCCATCACATTTGTGTGAATAGAAGAATATGTAATGGATGGATATCCCAAGTTAGTGGAGGATGTTCATATTTGGAGATGAGGAAAAATTAATCCAAGAGAGAGACATATATGGATAGTAGAAAAACAACAACATGAACCCAAAATAGTTCAAGTTGTTTTCCCCATGGTCTATTGTGAGTTTATTATCCACTAGATAATCTAACAATAAGAAATAGCTTGATGAAACTGATTTTTTTTTCAAAAAACCACAACTTACATCATCATATTTTATTTTGAAAACTTATTTTCAACATATGTTAGAAAGTTCTTCTTATGAGAAACAACTCAAGAATATATTTCTTATTTTTTTTATCAAGAATATTTTCTACATATTTATAAAAGACAAACTTTAGAAAACCCCAGAAGTTAGTTATTTCATAAGAATCAGCATAGTAATAATATCATTATTGATGTTGATGAATAGATTAGATCAATAATTTCATTGTGAAATGAAATTTAACATCAATAATTTATATAAAAATTTGAACCTAATAATCATGAAGATGAATTAGGTGAGGAGGTTTGGATTAAAGAAATGAAAGTTGAACATAATGAGTTTTAAAGGAACAAAGTTTTGAATTTGGTTGATCATCCAAATGATACATCTCTAATTCGTGTAAAATTGGTTTTTAGAAAAAAGTGACATAAATGGAATAATATTTACAAATAAATATAAACCTGTTACTAAAGGTTATAATCAAAAAGAGGTATTAGACTATGAAAAAACCCAGTCACCAATATCAAGACATGAACTTATTCATATACTTCTATATTTTGAAACATTCTTAAATGTTAATATATTTCTCAAGATCATGGTATAATAAGATAACTAGATTTTTGTTAAAAAAACATTATTAAGGGATCTATAGATCCAACTATTTTTATTAATGAAGTTAATAAAGACATTATGATTTTAATGATATACGTTAATGACTTTATACTTGGTTAAACTCAAAAAATAATTAATAGATTACTTTTTGAATCTTATGAAATATGAGTTTTAATTGAGTATGATGGGTTAGTTAACATACATTATAGGTTTTAAAAATTCAATGAAACTAGAATGAAGATTTATATCTCAACATAAGTATATAAAATTCTTTCATAATAAATTTAGGTATGAAATCACTAAAATTACTAGTACTCCCATTGGAACCTCCAATACATAGATCTTGATGAGGATGGGAAAGTTGTTGATCTAAATAATTTTAAACGTATGATTATAATTTTACTCTACTCAATATCTATTCGTCCATATTTAATGTTTTCAATATGAGGATATTCTAGATAACAAGACAATAAAAAAATCTAATCTTAATTAAATTTAATGATTTATTTATTATCTTAAGGAAACTACGAGTTTAGTCTTATTCTATTATTCTAGAAATGATTTTGAACTAAAAGATTTTTTCAGATGCTAATTTTAGTGGATGTATAATGGATATAAAAAAATACTTTTGGAAAATTTTCTATCTTAATAGAATCTTTAACTTGTTGGTTATATAAGAAAAAACACTTTGTATCACTTTTGAAAACTGAATCCAAATATATGGTCTTCGGATGTTATTGCGCTCAGGTGTTGTAGATGCAACACACACTCACTGACTATGAAATAAGTTTTACCAATACTATAATTTTTTGTGATAACACAAGTTATATTATGGTATTTAAAAACAAGGCACATCACTTACATGATAAGAAAATAGACATATGAAACCATTTCATTCGAGATCACACATGTAGAGAAGATATTATTTTACAATTCATCAGAACAAAAAAAATAACTTGATAATATTTTTAATAAGACCATAAGTTCTAATAGATTTTAATACATTAAAAATAATCTATTAATTATCAATATGGGGTTATTTTTCATATATAATTCTTATTATCAATTTCCTTACATTAATGAACTCCCTTTAAAAGGGGGAGTAAATATGAGTTTAAGATTCTAAAACCATTTTTTTTCTTATAACATCTAATTTTATGAAATGTTTTTCAAAATTATTTGGATCAATATTTTCCTATAAAATTTCATTGAATCTAAAATGTTTATAAAATAATCTTTGAGGTCAAAATTTTTTCCTAAACCAAAAAATGTAATATAAATTTATCTGTATGAAAATTTTTTATAAAAATTTTGTACTAAAAAGTTATTACAAAATGTTCAAACAATATTTTTGTTATAACATTATCATAATATATTTTCTTTACAAAAACCAAGAATATCAGTTTACTCATACCGATAAAAATTTTCTATTCTAAATGGTATTCTTGTTTTAGTTTTCACACTGATTCATTGCATTAGTAATATATATTCATGGTTAATCATTCTTTTAGTTTTAGTACATTGTTTTCTTTTCATACATATATGTTATAATATTTTATTGATACTCATTCAAATGAAATGTCTTTTAAAAATGTTAGGAGTTAAATAATAATATTATATTATTTATTCATTTAATTATTGATATTCACATCAGATAAGGACTTTTAATTTTAACCTTTCCAATTCAATAATTCTAACTATTACTGTCATGTATATATAACATTGGGAAAACCTATGTCCCTCATTAGTTCTCAGATAATTTTCTTCTAACTCTTACCACTCCTTTATGTGCTATGTCTAATTTTTTTGAAGTTGTTTAATCATGGGTTCATGTCTTAGTAAAAAGTAATATTTACAAAATTTAGTATAGAGACAAACCTAGAGTAAAGGAATTGTTGAGATAAAATGGTATGAAAATTAAAATTAAATTATTAAAAAGATCATTAGTTTTCACAGCCGAGAGAATGTTTCTGTAGAAAAACCATATAAGGATTTTGAATTAAATTTTATAAAATTAAAAATAGAACTTTATTATATAATTTGAGAAGGTATTAGAAGAAGAAGACGAGGAACAAGAAGAACAGAAAAATGTTGGAGAAGAAGAAGAAAATGAAGAAGAGGAATAGGAAGAGGAAGGATATGATGATGATGATGATGATGAAATATAGAATGATGAAGAGTCAAATGAAAATAAAACACAAGACTCATCATCATCTAAAATTATTATACCATTCTAATTAGATAAAGGTGCAGACCTGGAAGAATTATGGGAATAAGAATCACCATTCAATGAAGAAGAAAATTCATAATCAAAATATATGTATGTTGATAAAAAATTAGAAACAAAAGATTCATATAAATTTGAATATGATAAGGAAGTGTACATTATTAATGTATCAAAAGAGGAAAATTGTGTCTTAGAAAGGAAAGTAGAATGTTTATAAGGAAGGAAAAAGAGGTTTAGAATCCTCCTGAACAAATGCTTCTAAAGCTCTTTGAGGTTCATAAAACTCTAAAGGGATAGTTACTTAGAATGTTTGTTATGATTTTAACACCCCAATATTCCATGGTACATTTCCTTTTGAATAACACAATAGCTTGTGTTGTACGCAACTTCGAGTTCAAACACACCACAACCAATCAAACTTTTCGTTATTAATAGTAATACCCACTTCTTGAAATTTTATAAATTTTACCTTTCAAAATGGACTTCATTTTTGGATTCAAAATATTGAAATTATCTTTGGGTGAATTTTTTGAATTTTTCTGAAAACATTCAATTTTTGATGAATAGTGAAAAACAATGAGTTATTTTTTAAACAGACTTTTTATTTAATTAATTATTTATTTTATTTAAATTTATTTTATGTACAAATAGATACATAATACCTATATATGTTCAATTTTATTCATTGTAGTCATTTTTTAATAATTTTAGATATATGAAAATTTTATTGAACTTTTTACCGTCTTTACCCATCTCCTAGGAGAATTTGAAAATTTGCATAAAACATAATTTTACCGCTTTTATGAATTGAATTTACAAAATCATAGAGACACTGTTGATATTATAAAGTAAAATGTGGTTCAATAAGATGAAAATAATTTTGGGTGAATAGTAATTTTTAACGTTTATTTACCACAGTTAAAATTAAATAGGGTAATTAAAGGTAAAAATTATATTATTATTACCCTAACACATGTCCTAACTCTATTGGATAAGTTTTATTTGACTAAAAACAAACTTAGGAATAAAATATGATCCTTTATTTCCACTTGGATTAGATTAGAAAATTATTATTATTTAATTCAAAGATGAGTTAAAAGTTTTAAATTCATGTTTTCATAACTAAAACATTTTAATATAGGGTTATACATAAGATAAATTTGAGTATAAAGTTTCATTATAAAGGTAATATTATTTCTTATATAATGGTATTTTATTTATAAATTTTAGAAATTAAAATTTTAAATTTATTTATGACACAATGATGATGCAGTAATTACATTATTAATGAAAGATTAAAATAATTAATATTATTAATATCCAAATAAACCTAATTTGATACTTTTGATGAATTACACTAATTCTTTAGGTTAATATGACATGTTAGGGTTGATTAAATTAATTTTTTCGAAGTAATCATGCTGTTATGACTTTAACAAAAACAAAAAAACGAAATAGTGTCTAAATTGACATAAAAGAGTTTTTAAAACAAATATTATATTATTAATTGAAATAATATTTCTAAAAATCTAAGGTTCGGAACAATGACTTAAATAATGATATATATATTAATAATGAACCACTTGGGGTTCTCTTGGCTTGTTATAGTATGTTTATTAACCATATAATATAAAAATACAAAGAGACATTGTAAATGTCAAACTTTTTAACTAAGAGTTAAATCACTAGCAGAATAAAAGACTTTATCCATAGCCAAAAGCCATCGCTAAATGTCTTTAGTGGCTGCCTAGCGTCTGCCACAGGGTGGATGCTTTAGGCCTGTCGTTGTTGTTAATAGCGTCTGCTAGGTGGTCGTCGCTATAGATGTGCCGACATGGACTATAGCGACCGCCATTTGGCGGTCACTATAGGTTCCACTGATATCACCTATAACGACTACCAAATGGTGGTCACTATAAAAAAATTATATTAAAAAATTCCAAAAATACAATAAAAAACCATATATTTCAAAAACACAAAAAAAAATAAACTTTTCCAAAATATCTAAACTCATACGCGCATAAATATCTTCAGCTCTTCATCTTCCAAACATCCACATCAATCAACGAATATAACAGCAGGACAAAATTTAATAAAAAAATTAATACTGAAAAAACATCTAAAAAAATAATTTAAATTCAATAAAATCTATTTTAATTCAATCTTACTATAACAGATCAAAAGTATTTGATTTTAAAAATATGTTAATAATTTTGAATACCTTTTTGAAAATGTAAAATAGTAAATTATATGGTCTTAATCAGACCACATTTCCAATTGATGTGTCCTAAGCTGACACACATCACGGATAAAAATTATAATGTTGTCTTGTGATTTCAAGTCATTCTGATGTCGTTCGGTACGCATTTGACCGTTAGACGCCTGCTTTGGTTGTTTATGGCACCAGAAGTGTGTTGTCAGTTACCGCGGTCACACAACACCTCCGATTAACTTTTGTTATGCCCAAAAAATTCAAAATTCATTCACTGGTTGTTTTCGTCTAATTTCAAGGCATTCCAAGGCCGTTCGGTTGGTTTTGACCACCCAGCACACCATTCTCAAGCATTCCAATCTCTTAGAAAACACATAGTCGGACGTCGGACGTCGAATGCAAACCAAAAATCCGATTGATGTTCCTTATCCACGTTCACATCACACAAAAATACATAGATGTTTTAATGTGATTTCAAGTCATTATGAGGTCATTCGGTATGCATTTGACTGTTAGACGCCTGTTTTGGTCATTTATGGCACTTGAACTGCATTTTCGGCCACCGCGGTCACACGACACCTCTGATTGATGTGTGGTCTGCCTAGCCATTTCAAAACTCACTCGGTAGTTGTTGTCGTCTGATTTCATGGCATTATGAGGTTGTTCGGCTGGTTTTGACCACCCCACACACCTTTTTCAACCGCGCCACAAACTAAAAAAAAAATATTCGACCATACCGCACATACCACATGTCTGATTGACATGCTGTCTCTGCGTACACATCCCAATAAATTAATTAGAATTTATCTTGGGACATCAAGTCATTACGATGTTGCTCGGAATGCATTTGACCATTCGACGCCTCTTTTGGTCGTTTATACCACCAGAACTGCGTTTTCTGTCACCGCAGTCACACGACACCTCCAATTGAAGTGTGGTATATCCGACCATTTCAAAATTCACTCTCCAGTTGTTGTCGTCTAATTTCATGGAATTTTGAGGTAGTTCTGCTGGTTTTGACCACCCCACCCACCTTTCTCAAGCGCGCCAAACTCCAAAAACACGCATATTCGGCCGTACAACGCAAAATGTACGTCCGATTGATGTGTCGTCTCCACATACACATCCCGCAAAAAATATTTTGATTTTCTACTATGATTTCATGTCATTCTGATGTCATTCGGTATGCATTTGACCTTTAGAAACTTGTTTCGGTCTTTTATGGCACAGAAAGTGCGTTGTCGGTCACCACGGTCATAAGACACCTCCGATTGATGTGTATTATACCAGACCATTTCTCAATACACTCACTGGTTATTTTCGTCTGTTTTCATGGCATTCCAAGGTCATTCGGCCAGTTTTTACCAACCCGACCACCTTTCTCATGCACTCCAAACTCTTAAAAAACACATATTCGGCTGTAACAAGCTAACCACAAGTCTGATTGATGTTCCCTCCTCGTGTACACATCATGGAAAAATAATTAGAAGTTTTTCTATGATTTCAAGTCATTTTGATGTTGTTTGGTATGTATTTGACCGTTAGATGCTTGTCTTGGTGGTTTATGTTACTAGAACTGCGCTTTCAGTAACCGCGATCAGAGGAAACCTCCGATTGACATGTGGTCTTCCCAAAAAAATCACAATTTAGTCTCTAGTTTTTATCGTCTGATTTCATGGATTTCTGAGGTCATTCGGATGGTTTTGACCACCCCACCCACCATTCTCAAGTGTGTTGAACTCTTAAAAAACCCATACTCGACTGTAACGCGCAAACTGCACATCCAATTGACGTGTTGTCTCTACGTACACATCATTTATAATAATTAGAATTTTTTTCATTTGATTTCAAGTCATTCTTATGTCGTTCGATATTCATTTGACCATTAGACACCTATTTTGGTCGTTTATTGCACCGGAAGTGATTTTGTGGTCACTGCGGTCACACGACACCTCCGATTCACTTGTCGTATGCCTGACCATTTCACAATTCACTCGACGGTTGTTGTCGTCTGATTTCATGGCATTCCAAGGTCATTCGCCCTGTTTTGATCACCCCACCCACCTTTCTCAAGCGCGCCAAACTCTGAAAACACACATATTCAGTCGTACCATGCAAACTGCTCGTTCGATTGACGTTCCGTCTCCGCTTACATGTCAAAAAAATAATTAGAAGTTTCTATGTGATTTCAAGTCATTCCGATATCATTTGGAATGAATGTGACAATTAGACGCCTGTTTTGGTTGTTTATGGAACCAGAAGTGCATTTTCGGTCACCTCGGTCACACGATACCTCCGATTGATGTGCGGTCTAATAGAACATTTCACAATTCAATCGCTAGTTGTTGTCGTCTGATTTCAGGGGATTCCGAGTTTGTTTGGTTGGTTTTGACCACCCCACCCACCTTTCTCAAGTGCGCCAAGCTATTAAAAAACACATATTCGGCCGTAACGCACAAACCACACATCTGATTGATGTGTTGTCTCCATGTACATGTCAAAAAAAAATAATTAGAAGTTTTCATATGATTTCAAGTCATTATAAAGTTGTTCAGAATGAATTTGACCGTTAGAAGCCTGTTTTGGTTGTTCATTGCACCGAAATTACGTTTTCGGTCACCATGGTCACCCAACACCTCCGATTGACATGTGATATTCCCAACCATCTCACAATTCACTCACTGGTTATTGTCGTCTGATTTAATGGCATTTCGAGGTCGTTCGGCCAGTTTTGACCACCCCACACACCTTTTTCAAGCGCGCCAAACTACAACAACACACATATTCTATCGTACTTCACTAACCATATGTTCTATTGGTGTGTCATGTCTGCGTACATGTCACACAAAAATAATTAGAAGTTTTCCTGTGATTTCAAGTCATTATGATGTCGTTCGGAATGCATTGGACCATTAGACGTCTGTTTTGGTAGTTTATGGCACTAGAACTGCGTTTTCGGTCACTATGGTCACACGACACCTCTGGTTCACTTTTTTCCGATCCAAAAATTTCAAAATTTACTCACCGGTTGTTTTCATCTGATTTCATGGCATTCTGTGGTTGTATGGCCGGTTTTGACCACTCTTCCCACCTTTCTCAAGTGCTCCAAACTCTTAAAAAACACATATTCAGCCATAACATGCAAATTGCATGTCCGATTGACATTATATCTATGCATACACATCATGCAAAAATAATTATATGTTTTCATGCGATTTCAAGTCTTTTCGATGTCGTTCGGTATGTATTTGACCGCTAGGCGCCTGGTTTGGTTGTTTATGGCACCGGAAATGCGTTTTCGGTCAACGCGGTCACACAGCACCTCCGATTTACATGTGGTCTACCCGACCATTTTAAAATTTACAATCCGGATTTTGTTGTCTGATTTCATGGCATTTCGAGGTCGTTCGGCTGGTTTTGACCACCCCACCCACCTTCTCAAGCGCGCCAAATTCTTGAAAAACACATATTCGGCCGTAACTTGAAAAACACTCGTCTGATTGATGTTCCATCTCTGCATACATATCAAAAATAATAATTAGAATCTTTTCATGTGATTTCAAGTCATTACGATGTCGTACGACATGCATTTGACCGTTAGACGCCTATTTTGGTCGTTTGTGGCACTATAAGTGTGTTTTCGGTCACAGCGGTCACATGACACCTCCGATTCACTTTTCGTATGCCCAAACATTTCAAAATTCACTCACTGGTTGTCATCTTCTGATTTAATGGAATTCTAAGGTCATTCGTCTGGTTTTGACCACCCCACCCACCTTTCTCAAGCGCGTCAAACTCTTAAAATACACATATTTGGCCGTAAAACACAAACTACCAGTCCGATTGATGTTCCGTCTCCGCGTACAAATCATGAATAATAATTAGAATTTTTTCATGTGATTTCAAGTCATTACAATGTTATTTTCTATGTATTTGACCGGTAGATGGCTGTTTTGGTCATTTATGGCACCGAAAGTGTGTTTTCTGTCACCGCGGTCACACAATACCTCTGATTGATGTGCAGTATGCCCGACCATTTCACAATTCACTCGCTGGTTGTTGTCGTGTTAATAAATTTAAGTGTTATGTAATATTTCATAATTAAAAATCAGGTAAAATTTAAAATAATGATTTAAATTACAAGAATTAAAACAATAAAACACATAGGTGTAAATAAACCTAAATGTTCGAGAATAAATATTAATTCCTAATTCATTTATGATATTAAAATGGAAATGTAAATTACCTCAAACATGTTCATCCTCATCCAGGTCACAAATATTACTATGATGCCCACAAGCTATATCTGGAGCCTACAATATATATCAATATTATGTATCTTAAACATATATCAATAGAAGTCAATATGAGTATGGTTTTTTTATTTTTTACCTGTGATTCCACTTGTGTACCATCAATAAGACATTGCATCCTTACTTCATCGATATGTCCTGAAATCTGTGATAATTTCTCCTCATACTTTTCACGTCATGGGACGCCACCACCATAAGTCAAGGAAAACCCATGACCATCACGCCCCACGGCACGCTGAAATATCTCATCTCTACCCACATTACTACGACTTTGATCCTTTGGAAACTCTGATAACTGAGTGTCAAACTGATCTTGTAGCATATAATGATTCAATTAACAAATATGAATAATTTATATAAAATAAAAATACATTTATTAGTAAATATTTTGCTTACTATAACATCGGCAACATCATGATCTCCCTCCCTACGAGTCATCACCCATATAGACATCTGATCGATTGACTCACCTCGTTGGTGTAACTATAATATAGTGATTTACCATGTTATACTGCACTATTTTTAATATATGAACAAATAATAAATTCTAAACTTACATCATGTCTGAGCTGTGACACATGTCGTGTTTCAAGTCTAGAAGGTGTGCCCTGCATCACCCGATTACGTGAATGACGAATAGACTCAGTCTACATCCAATGTATCCAGTAAATAGACATATGAAAAATTGGTCAATTAGAGATTAAAATCAATAAATCTTACAATTGTTGCCTCATTCATCCAAAACTCAACCAAATCCTGCCACTGTACGGGCAAAATGCCCGGAGGGACTTGCTGTAGAATTTCTGGCACACCTGCAAATGGTATGCAGTGATCTCTCTTCACCCTTCCCTTGTAATCCTTCCAAAATTTTTGGCATTTGGCCATACATATGGGCCGAAACTCATCTAGACTAGATTTCAAATTATTCGGTAAAAAAATAGTCAGTAGATGATACAATAATAAAAACAATATCATGAAAAATTAAACATTGAATTTACCTAAACCTCCCTCCATAATCATTCAATCGTATCATGGGGGAAATAAGTCCAATCATGCATCATCAGGGGGAGTCTATGTGGATCTCATATCATATGTCCAAACTAAAAAATCAATACAGTATCTCCTTCTTCGACTGGGTGGAATGTTTCATCAAATAACACCCAATCGGGCTTTAGAGTTCCAGGATCGAACCCATCTACCAGGACCTCTACGTCTACTGGAGGACGCACTAGATCCTAATAAACATAAATTCATTATTCAATTACAATATAACTGAATTTTTTAAAAATTTGAAATAGTTAGTGAAATAAACACAAAAAATTACAATCAATTAATTTAGAAAATGAAAACATACATACCGACAACATCAGGTGAACCACTCTGATCACCATGTTACATACCTACATTAAAAAAAATTATAGTTAAATAAAGCAATTTTTTTATATATATAACTCATAAATATTTTTACAAACAATATGGGGAAATAATTAAAATCTTCATAAATCATGAACATCTATCGTATCTCCATCAATTGTCTCTCTGACCCATTGTATATCTTCATCTCGTATAACTACTATTGTTTAGTCTAGTGTTTGATCGGGAAATGCGACAACGTTAGGTTCCTCTTGATCAATCAGAAACACCCCTATTCTAGATATTTTCACCACACCATTCCAATAAGAATCATTGTCGAAAAAGTAAACTTACTCTTCCTAAAATTTCAATATGAAGGCTCATTGATTACTTGGTCATCTTTATACAACATATTTTTTAAGTTTACTGACTTAAATTGGAAGTTATCAACTTTCGTTACACGAACCAGATCGACCCAATCACACCATAACAATATTTTTTTAAGCCACGACCATAAATAACCTCAATAATATCCCACAATAATCCATAATAATAACCCACACAAAAAAATTAACAACCAACACCACTATTTGGTGTGTCTTGATTCATGTCAACATCGTTAATACGAAATTGGAATCTGTTGGCATCCATAGACTTATAGTGATGAGCTATAATAAAAGGGCCATTAACTAGTTGGTTGAGTTATTCTCTCACAGTTTGGGTACTTAAATCACGTATCTTTTGAATCTGAAAATTTCACATAGTTCAATGGATAAAAGATTGTGAAAATATAACAAATTGCACTATAAAAATATTAAAGTAATTATTTATACGTACATGAGTCTTGAACCACTCATGAAATGTGTTGAAATGATCTTTTTGGATATGATAGTTAGTTGTACGGGGCCTTTAATGTTTCAAATAAGTGATATGTGTCCTAAAAGACAACAAAATAAAAGGTAAGTTATAAAATAAATATAGAAATAGAAGACACATAAACTATGAAACTTATGGTATCAATGGCATAATTGATGGACTATTAAACAACACATATAGATGAGCTGGAACCCACTCATCATTGTTAATATCAAATGTTATTCCTTCTCCAATTGGATCCTCGTCTTTCGGGGAGGGTTTATATATATTTGTTTCAACCTCATCAATATATGAAGTATAGAAATTAGTGCACTAATCCATTAAATATCCCTTTTCAATTGAAGCTTCCGGATGAGCTTTGTTGTGCACATACCACATCAAAGTATTTAAGTATCTCTCTATTGGATAAATCCACCTGAATTTCATGGGACTTCTAGCAATGATTTCATTAGTTAAATGCATAGTCCAATAAACCATGACATCAAAAAAGACGGAAGGAATAGTTTCTCTAGGTGACATAGTGAAAGTACAATCTTATCCGGATGCTTTTTCAAATCACTCATGCAGTGATTTCATGAATAGAGTTGTCTAAAAAAATTAGAAACTTCAATCAACGGCTCAGTAACCTGGGTAGGTAAGCACTCATGAATTGCTATATGAATAAAATGATGAAGCATAATATGATTATCATGACTTTTCAACCCCTGTAATGTCATTCTCATCAGATTGACATTCTTGGAAATATTAGACCACTAACCATCTAGCACCTTAACAGTCCTCAAAATTGATATAAATTTTTATTCCTTTTTTTACTAATTGTGTGCTATGCAGCAGGCATGTATTCCCGATTACCTTCACCCATTTGTAAATGTAAAGGTTTTTTCAATCCCATTTATGGAAAGTCAGGTCGAGCATTATAACTATCCTTTTATTTCCCCTTGACACCTAAAATGGTGCACAATATACTTTCACATACATTTTTTTCAATGTGAATCACATCCAAATTATGTCTTAAAATATTATATCTCCAATAAGGCAATTCAAAAAAAAATCTCCATTTCTTCCAATTATGACTGCGCTACCTATTTTTTCAAGGAATAGAAGGAAATGTAGGAGCCAATAAATCATCAAAATCTTACATTGTACAGATGTTTTCTTGATCTAGTTGTGCACAAATTTGAACCCCAGACAGTATTTGTGGTGATGGGTCATACTCTCTATTCCCATCAAACGAGACACGGTATTTTCTGAAACTGTGTAATGGAGGAAGAAAGAGTCTATGAACAAGAAATTCCCACTTTATACAGTGATTAAGCCATATAGATTTCTTACTCATATTACAACAAGGGCAGGCGAATTCTATTTTTGTACTCCAACCTGATAAGTTAACATATGCTAGGAAATCATTTATTGTCCATAACGAAGCGGCCCAGAGTCTAAACATTTCATTAGTTGGTGAGTCAAAATTTAGTACACCATCAGCCCAAAATTCTTGTAGCTCATCTATAAATGGTTTCATATAAACATAAATTTTATCTTCAGGCCCTCTCGGTCCATCAATTAGAATCGACAGTAACAAAAATGGTTGTTTCATACATACCCATGGGGGAAGGTTGAATGGAATCAACAACACTGGCCAGGTACTATGTGTTGCACCAACCATGAACCTAAATGGGTTAAAACCATCTGCTTCCAAACCCAGTCAAACATTACAATCATCCCAAGAACAGTTTGGGTGTCTTTGATCAAACTCATTCCATGCCACAGAATCTTCCGGTTGAGTTAATATATCAACATCTTTGTTTCTCTCTGAATGCCAAGTCATCAATTTATCTATTTCAGTTGACGTGAATAATCTCTTCAGTCTTGGTTTTAGTGAAAAAAAACACATCTTCTTAGCGGAAACTTGTTTCCCTTGATTCAAGACTCTTCCAGAAGGAATCTGACTACCTTGATTAATCTCATTGCCCTTCCAATTGAATGCATAGAAAATAATACAATTATTTAATTGCCCATTCACTTTTTTTAACAACATACTATTATTTTGGAATTCATCAATGGTATTATATGTAAAACCAAGATAATAGGTCAACTTGTAATCTTGATATAATGACTCTGGAATCTACGCTCTAGCAGGGAGTACCATTTTCAACAATACCGAAAACATGTCGAATGAGGTGTCTGACCACTCGTTCAATGCCTTCAGGTGTAACAATTAAATGATGAATGAAAATTTACTAAATTTACTGCATCCATGATATAATTCATTAAGTGCATCATCAAGAATCTCCAAGAATTTCAATGCTTCTCCATCTGCCAAAGAAAGAGGATTCCTTGATCCAACATCGTAATTTACAACATTACTGTCTTCAGGTTGAGACTGACGCATCATATCACTGAGCATTATGTTTATCAGATCAAATGTCCTCGAATCAACATCCATATGAATATTTTTTGATTGATGACATGAAATAGACTCTTCTCCATGACGTTTCCATGTCTTATAGTTTTTCAAAAACCCATTCAAAAACAGATGTTCTGTAACACTATCGTGTTTGAAGGGATATCTATTTTCACATTTTATGCATGGAAAACTAATCAAATATCTTGGAAATCCATTGGTGAAATCCATAAATCGCTTAATCCACTCATAATATTCAGCATACAACCTATCTTTCATATAAATCCAGCTCTTATCCATATCCATATTTAATAGAAAGAAAATAATTGAAATATATTATTTAAATTCTAAAAAAACTCATATCATTAAAACACAAAAACTAATGAGTTCAAATATATTTTTAAGGACAAAAAACCTATCATGCAGGTTCGGTCAGGAATAAAACAATATTCCCTATGAGCGGTCTCTCTGGGGAATAAAATTTTCTTAAATAACCTGCATAATAGATTACAAAAGTCAAAAAATAACTTACCTATAGAGGACTCGACCACGGGTAATGGGGTAAAAATCGATTATAGATCAATGATGGGACAACGACTTGATGACAGGGGTTTGATGACCAGATTTAAAGGGACGAAACAGCTGGTTGATGCACATGATTGGTTCAAAAAGGAAACTAAATAAGTAAAAAAATACATATTATTATATAAAAAATGAATTATTTTTGTTGAAATATAGATTGTACAAAAATATTGTTATATTGTAAAGAGGTTCTTTAATGAACTAGAGAATTGGACCAAATATTTTAAGAATGAATGGATGTGATCAAAAAAAGGATTAGATCAAAATGAAAAATATTGTAAAGTCTACAAATATTGTTTTAATAGTAATTTATTATACCACATTTTCAATTCATGTCAATATATTGATTGGAAAATATCTTATCAGATGAATTAAATATGAAATTAAAACAGTCATAAAGTAAGAAAATGATCTGATGAAACTAAAACATGATGACGCTTGTGTTGTGAATTCACGTTTATAGCATTATTAATCTTAAAGAAGCCATCATCCAAGACAAAGATGAATATGGAAGGATAGGAATTTTCCCAAGACAAAAATGGAAGAATATATACTATATGTATTTAATGATAAAGAAGATTGATTCGCTAAATTTTCATGAATAATGTAGATTATGTTACAATGATGATCTTTTTTCCATCAGGCTTAAACTTATTATGATATGAGCCTATTTGAGTGAGAATGAAGAAGGGTTGAGGATCTCCTGGTGTGTACAAATTCAATTGGATTTTGTACAGGTATTCATGAGAAGATTCTAAGCTGAAGTGAGTTGCCCCATATTTCAACATGATGTTGTATGATTTTCATATAGCTAGGGAGATTGAAGTGCAGTAACTGTTAGATTATTTTCAGAAAGAAGAAAAGGTAAATCTTGTTATAGATATACCTGAATATATATTCATCCACAGATAGAGAGAGATAAATAAGGAGGAAGAATATGAAGAGGGTATATTTTTAATACACCATTGAGTTGAGAATGGATGGTAGTTGACAAATAAAAAAGAAAGATTTTTATGATCATTTGTGTAGCTGGTGCATGTGAATTTGGCTTACAAGAAAATTCTTGTATATTTACATCTATAGAATTGTGATAAGCCCTGTATAAAAAACGAGCTACTGTACCAAAATGAGATACACTTGAGAAAAAAAATAAAGGGGAAGCTGGTTGAAAAAAGTTGTGAGATGATTGAGGGTTTTAGTTCGTCCTGAAGATCTTAGAATTCTTGAGGAGGAAGAACTAGGAGTCCCTACTACCTGTATTGAAGAAGAATAAAAATTAGATACTAGAAAATCCTAGATAGATCACTTGGATATAGATGTTTAAAGTAGAAGAAGCAATAATTAACCATTAATCTAAAATAAAATTTAGTGATCTGAAGAATTTTGAGTGAGTCATCAAGGTAAACAGATGTTGTAAAATCCTGTGAAGATGAGTTGTTAGCCTGAACTGAGTTGCGTGCATAATATCATGAAGACCTAATGGAATTTTGAGATCTTATATTTAATTTATGGAGATCATTCTATGGGTGTATAGACATCCCAGCAGATCATAAATATACTTCCATGGAGTTGAACAAACAACATGCATATTTATGATGTGATGTTATAGAGCATGTCCAACTCAGGGTATGCAAGGAGATCATAGTGTGACTTTGTGAATACAACGAGAAGATGTTAAAGAAGTCAAATGTGAAGGTGGAAAGAGAATTAAAGTGATACCCAAGGGAAAAGTGGCTAGTGTGACTCTGACCAATAGAAGATAAGTGGGACTCTGATCTCATGCTAGTGTTTAAAGCACCCTCCATTATATTTAGTGATTGATTATAATTGAGAATTCTTGATTGGGGTGTATAATCAATCTAGTAAAGGAGTATCTCATAGTACCAATCCTTGTAAATATTTGTATTCATATGCCTTTATTTACTATATTATCATGATGATAGCCACATGATAGAGTGGATCGAGACTAAACAAGTCTAGTGGTTTGAATTAAAAAGGAATAATTTATAAAAGGTTTATGTGTCCGTTGATTCAACCCTCCCCTCTCAATGGAGCACCTATCTTGTGGGCACTTCTAGTGGTATTAGAGCATAGGTTCTCTTTAGAAAAAACTAGATGAAGTATATATTTGAGATGGTTGAAGACGAGTCTGATATCAAGAATTAAATCTCTATTTATATTGAATCTGAAATGGGTGTTTTGGCTAATACAACACAAAATAGGAAAAAGAAATAAACAAAGAGAAGGGAAAATGTGGAGAAATACAAGGATCAACCACAATTTAAATCTATTAAATGTGTTCAGTACTCATTAGATGATGTTTTTTTTAATGATCCTTTTGATTATTCTAGTTTAGGTTGTGCAGAATGTAAGAAGTATGAAGAGATTAGAGTGGTTAAAGAATTCTACTATCATGTTGGAACGTATCTGAAGAAGGTTCTTGCGGAGATTTCTTCCACCATATTGAATCTTTTCAAGAACCCATTTGTAGTAAAATCACATCTATAAGAATTGGAATATTCAATGGAAGAAGAATGGGTCGAAAAGTTAACTTGTTTTAACTCCATTACTAAGAATATGAAATTAGAGGGAAGAATTTTTCACAGTTTGAAAAGAATGATTTTCATTAATTGATGAAGACTTGAAATTATTAGTTTGTTAGAATTAAGTGTTCAAGAGTGTTTTTGATGAATTATTCCATGCACTGTAAAAATTAAATAAAGTCACAATGAATGTCAATGATACCCAACTTGATATAAAGTAAAAAATGATGAAAGAGCTTGTCCATTCACAACAATAGTCGATAAAGATGGTTGATGAGTAGAACTAGATGGTGAAAATATACTGGGAAGTGAGAATGAAGTTAGTTGAGGTAAAAAAATATTCCCTCAACATGAAATCCATAGATATTGGAGAAAAGTTGAGAAATTTAGAAGTAGATCAACCTAAATCCTCCCTATATACTAGAATAATGATGGTTTCCCTAATTACTTTATATAATATTCTTGGTTTTAAGAAGGATCAAATTGATGGAATTGAGATCTTGATAAGTGTAGGGAATGTATCCATCTCATGCACCTAGAAAAAAAATCACCCAAAATACCAAAGGAGATGAAGGCATTGAATCTTTTTTATCAAACCGTGCTGGACAGAAGTCAAATTCTATACATACATGGATGAAGAAAAATTTTGAGAATCCTACCGCATTATCATGGGTATATTTGAGTACGAGTAGGAATTTTTGTTCCACTTTTGTATCCCAAAAGAATGGGGTTTTGATATAAAAACAACATGTACATAAAACTGGACAGATTTCCATCAAATAGAAGAAAGGGAGGTGGGAGCAAGGAGGAAATTAGGAATAATCTTGTTGTTAAGAATCATACATCACAGATGAAGAAACTTTATCCAAATGGAATAGATTTAAATACCTTGAATATTTCTATGAGATTTGAAACATTTTTGGCCACAACTATGAAGAAGAACATTACTATATTATTAACCTTATAACTGAAAAATTGTGATAAAATACAACTCACCGGATGGGTACAGTGGGGCCGGGAGGGAATGACCACAAGACTGTCTAGTGCGGAGGTGGGGGTGGGGGTCGCTAGGGTGTCTCAGAGTCAAGGGAGGGCGCAACGCAGAGGCAAGGGGGTGGGGGTCACCGGGGTCATAGGGGGCACAATGCAGAGGCAAAGGGGTGGGGGGTTTCCAGGGTCTCCTAGGTCGCCAGGGTCACGGGGGGCTTAGCGTGGAGGCAAGGGGTGGGAGTCACCGGGGTCGGGAGGGTGTCTCTGGGTCATGGGGGGCATAGTGCAGATGCAAGGGGATCAAGGTCACCGGGAGGGTGAACATAGAGGTTGCGAGGTTGGGGAGCAGATTAGGTTTCCGTGTCGGGTAGGGTAAACGAGGGGGGGGGTCGTCGGGGTCGTCGGGGTATCGGGGTCACTGGGGTATCGGGGTCACCGGGGGTATCGGGGTAGCTGGGAGGGTGAACAGGGAGACATCATGAGTCGGGGAGGGGATTAGGTTGCGTTTTCGGGGATATTAAATGATGGGGGAGGAAAAATTTATGTTTTTAGTTTTAAAAATACAGCGACTGCCATTTGGAGGTCGCATTATTTTCCCCAACTCGAAAGCTAAAAAATCTAATAGTGAATAAAAAAAGATAAGGTTAATATGCTGATCCAAACCTATCTAAAACCTATTGTTTGAGAGTTTATCGACCCATCCCCACATTAGGATTTATGTAAATCTGTTTGGATCCATTATACACTGAAAATTATTTTATTATAAAATAATATTTCAAGCTTTTCCTAAAGTGACCCTTACCTCTCCTAAAAAAGGGAACTTCCCCTTATCTCAAATTCACACCTCCAAAGCCTTTTGGCTCGGTCAAAACCTCCCCAAATATCCTCTAAACTATCCTACCTTCATCCCAGAGGCATTCCTTTGGTATGAAAGCCAACGTAAAGATCCCTATTGATCAAATCAAAAGGAAGATCCTGAAGAAGAGGTAAATATTTCATCACCTCTTTCAAGTTCTTTTCTTCCTCCACTTCCTCATTCTTTGTTTTTTACATTATAAAATAATAAATCTAGTATCATATATATACTATGATGTTATTATAAAGATGTTACAACCATATTCCTTATTCTATCCATCATATAAATTACAAAGTCACCATACGTGCGTACGTACCACTTATCATCTCCATGTTGTGGTGTAGTTTTTATTCTATACATTATTATTCGTATGGGTATAATAATGAGTTTAATAGATGTAAATAATAAATATAACATGTTAATTATTATTTATATATGATATAACATCCAGTTATATATTATATCACTATCAAAATAATGATATTGTCGCTCGTGCGTACGTACAAATTATCGTCTCCACAAACGCGAGGAGATTCATTTCCCAATCGTAACCATTCAAGAATAATTTTTATTTGATGATTAAAAATGTTTTTTAGATAACATAATATCATTATAGATATGAATAAAATACATCCTATCAATAATAAACATGACATATGTAACAAAGCATATAAAGTAAAATGAATCAGTTAACACCTGAAAGTACGATAATACGAAAGTATTATTAACAAAGAAATATTAGAAAATAATATATGATATCATATTTATGTATATGGTTCTTGTATAATTTAATAAAAATGTTTTAATTATTATACAGGAGTTTAACATACCATCTACTAAGGAAAAGTACAAGTTAAGGGTTAATTTCACAATCTCTTTATCATCTGAGGTTGTTTTTATGTTTGTATCTGCTGGGACCTCGTTATAATCTACATACATGTTTCTAAAAGAAGTATTTTCAAAACTTTTTTACTATTTACTAGACATTGGGTTAAATTCATTTATACCCTTGTTTTAATTTTTATAAAAAAATGAATGGAATCTTTCGGTCGTTTTCCAAACAAGGTACTTTACGACAGTTTTAACAAAATTAAGGAATGAATGTTTTTTAACTTATATGGTGGGTGTAGCTATTTTCTGCCATTATAAAACCTTCGAATATTCCCTGAAAAGTTTATAAGAATATTTCCAAAATTAATTTTTTCTTTTAAATGGTTTTAAAATAGAATGAGATATTTCTTTCAAATAGTTTTCATTTCATCTATGTCAACATCCTTTGATGGATTTCAAACTTGTATAAAGTTGATTTATTATGATAAAAATCTTCCATATTGTATTGAAGTTTTTGTGATATGTTAGAGTATGGATGGATTATTTTTATACAATTCTTGGTTTATGGATAAAGTATTGACATTTATTATGCTAGTTTTAATACAAATGTATATATTATGTTTAAACCTTTTCATATGGGGAATGAATTGTACTTAGTAAGTGATGGTGGAGCCTGCTATAGCTCCACAATGCATCAGCAGGTCTCATGATACAAACTGGTGTTGTGGCTTAAATCCTTGACCAAATGTAATTAGTAATCTTGGCATAAGGCCTTGACTATGTGGTTATGATGTCTGGCATTATGCATTCCATCAATATGAATATGTCAATTGATATTGCATGTGATTATTTGACTAGTAGAATATCCATGTGAATAAGTTAGTGGAATTATTTTATTTTATCATTTCCATATTATGCTGAAGTTTATGTTTAAAAGGCTTTTGTTTTAGTCTTATAGATTGCCTTAAATGTTTATGGTTATTTATTAATGTTTCGGCTATATTGTTCTTTTTACTCAGCATCGGATTTCACCCCCTTCTATGTTTTTTTTCTAGGATGTGAAGAAGTATTTTATGGTTGACCTAAAAGGATAGGAAAAGGATATAAGTGTGTTAAAAATGGGACAAAATTTTTTTGATGTTTTTATTTCATGACGTAATGTAAAACTTATGAATGTATCTAATATTTCCAAGGCTACTAAATGAATCGTTCTTTCGGGACATGATTCCTTATTTCATTCCAATGTATTAATATAATGCACTAAATCTGGGTAACTGAGGTTGGGGCATTATAGTTGGTATCAGAGGGAGTTTAGTACAATCCTTGGAAGCTATATTTAGAAAAACTCTTATTAGAGAACATTACCCTAAGATAGACATTGAGGATTAGTATAGAAGAACTTCCTAGAATTTTGGTAATGTATAAATTTTTTGAGTTTCCCATGAAATGCATCCCTGTCTGGATACAAGTAGGTAGAGGTGGCTCTAGCACAGATGTACCTAGGGGTAATACCTGAAAACATTGCTTTTAGCAAGACTTGAACAGAAACCGGTGCACGACAACGGGCCCTGCTGCACTATTGGTTACGACACTCCCGGGGGATATGCATAGAATAATTCTCATTTTATTTACAAACCATTATAAAGGTTTTATGAGTATATACTGCCAAAAAGAAAACATTTGTATGATTTTGGATTATATTCATAAATTTTTCAATTTAGGTTAACTATTTTACAAGTTTGGAATAATGTATTATGATTCATAAACTAATCTAGTGTATGCCATTGTTTAGAAATGGCACCCAGTGGATGGAAGGGAAACCATATCAACGCACATAATCCATGAAGGGATTTACCTCCTACTCAAGATAATTATAGTGGAGCTGGTGATGCAACTATTTTTGATTATCTTATCACCATACTGGGACAACTCAGTCAGGTTTTGAATAATAACCTTACCCGTATGGAGCACCCTGATCCACAACGCGGAGGATCAATGTTAGAACACTTCATGAGGAAACAACCAACAAAATTAAATGGGAATAAAAATACATTAGTATGTGAGAAATGGATAAGTTCCTTAGAGAAAATATCTCATGCTTTGGGGGATAGCGAAAGGGAAAAGGTTGTCATGGTAGTTTATCACCTCACGGGAGATTCATATCAATGGTGGACATTATTCCAAAACCCAAAGGAAGATGAAGAAGTATCTAACATGTAATGGAGGGATTTTAAAGAGACTTTATTAGAAAAATACATTCCTCATGACCATTATGTGGATATTGAAAGACAATTTCAGAGTCTAAGGAAAAAGGGGGATGAGAATGTCGCAAAGTATGAGGGTAACTTTTCAAGGTTAGTAAGGCATGAAGAATATTATATACGTAACCCAGGGAGTAAGATTGATCGATTATTTGATGGGTTAAAACCATTTATCCATAGATAATTAGTCTCAAAATCTTCCTCATCATATGAAGATATTGTATCATGCACTATCAACACAAAAAGGAATTATTTAATTATTACAACTTTAAAGAAAGGTAGGAGAAGAACAGATCTATTAAACACTCTAGAAATGGAAATTAGGGGATGGACGGAAAAGTTGAATATCTATCCTGTGGTAAATGTGGGAAAACACACCCTGGTACTTTGTTGAAGGGAATGGGAAACTGTTACAAGTGTGGTGAAAAAGGACACCATGCTCATGATTGCAAGGGGAAGAAAGATACTATCAATGACGAATGCTACCATGGTAGAGAATGGGGGAATTATGCAAATGAATGTCCTATGTATTAGAGAAACTTACCTCAAAAAAGGAAAAGGGAGAAAGGCCAAGCTTATGCGATCACTACTATTGAGGTTGAAGCTCTGAAAGACATGGTGGAAGGTAATTTAATGGTTTCATCATGTTTAGCCAATGATTTATTTGATTCTGGATCATCGCTTTGTTTCATATATTCCCAGTTTGCTAAGAAAATTAGATATTTCCAATTTGATTTAACAAGGTATTTTTTAGTCAAAACATCTAAGGGAAGTATCGATACAACAATGTTTTGTGAATCAGTTCCCATTTGGGCATATAAATTTTCTTTATCTGCTGATCTCATCGTCATAACCATGATTTAATTTGATATAATCATCGAAATGGATTGGTTTTCAGACCATGATGTGAAAATTTATTGTAAGAAGTAGGTTAAAATTTTTTATGATGATAAGGAGTACCTTATCTTTAGAGAAGAAACGTTACCACCTAATTCTTATCTAGATCCACCCCCAGTAGCTCAACTAAATTCTGTTATTGGGGAGGAATAGAATGAAATAACTACGGGAGAGGAAAAGAATGTTCAAATAGAGTAAATACATATTTTGTAAGAATATGATGATGTGTTTCCATAGGATTTACCTGGAAATCCTCTATAATGAGAAATTGAGTTTTCCATTGATTTAATTTTTGGTTCATGGTCTATATCGAAGACCCCATATAGAATAGCCTATTTGGAATTATTTGAGCTAAAGAAACAAATAGAGGAGTTGAGTAAAAAAGTATTTATTCTCCCTAGTGTTTCTCCATGGGGTGCCCCTGTTCTTTTTGTTAATAAGAAAGATTGATCTATGAGGTTGTGCATTTACTATAGAGAGATCAATTCTATAACAATAAAGAACAAGTATCCCCTACCTCGCATTGATGATTAATTCCACCAACTTCATGGAGCTCAATATTTTTCAAAGATTTACCTTCGATCTGGATATCATCAGTTGTGTGTAATGAAGAAATACATTCCAAAAACAAAATTTTGAACCAGGTACAGGAATTACAAGTTTACAGTAATGCCTTTAGGGATGACTAATGCACCCTCTGTTTTTATGGATCTAATGAACAAAGTTGACAAGGAATATATTGATGACTTTTTAGTGGTATTTATGGATGATATCATGGTATACTAAAAAATATATGAAGATCATAAAAATCACTTGTTCATTATCCTAAAGACTATTAGAAGAAATGAATTATATGGGAAGTTTAGAAAGTGTGAATTTTGGCTTCAGGAGATTTCTTTTCATGGATATATTGTCCTTATGGATGGAATTTGTGTTGATCCTTCAAAGACAAGGGCAATCCATGAATGTCCAGCACGGACATGTATAACCAAGGTATACGGTTTTGTTGGTTTAGTAGGTTATTATCGGCATTTTTTCCATAATTTTTCCCGATTGGCTAACCCCTTAAACATGCTCACATGTAAAGGGGTTAAATTTGTTTAAAAAAAGAGTGTGAATAATGTTTTGAAGAATTGAAAATAATATTATTCAATGATCTTGTATTGACTATACCATCGGGGAATGCCAGGTTTTTTATTTATAGTGATGCTTTAAAGAAAGGAGTGGGTTGTGTCCTCATGCAGAATGATAGAGTTATTTCCTATGCATCACGGTAGCTATAAATTCATGAAAAAAACTATCCTTCTCATGAACTTGAGTTAGCAGATGTAATCTTCGCTATGAAGATATGGAGACCATAACTATATGGGGAAAAAATATGAGATTTATACTATTCACAAGAGTTTGAAGTATATTTTCTCAAGAAAAGAACTCAACATGAGGCAAAGGAGATCACTTGAACTACTAAAGAATTATGATTGAACTATACACTACAACCTGAGGAAGGAAAATAAGATGGAAGATGCTCTGACCTGAAAAGATCATGGAGTTTTTAACAAGATGATAGTTAAAAAGGATTATATATATATAGATCTAGTAAAGATGGATATGGGAATAACCATGGAAGGTGAAACATAAATTCTTTTTCAAATGGTTTCCAAACCATCATTACTAGAAAGGATAAAAATTTCTCAGACTGATGATGAGGAATTTCAAAAGAAAATTAATGGTCTGAACGATAGAAGATTGATCAACTTCATATACAAAGATGGGATTTTGAAATTTGAGAAGAGACTTTGTGTTCTCGATAAACCTAATCTGAAAAGGGAATTATTGGATGATTCCCATAGCTCTAATTTTTTTATACATCCTAGTAGAACTAAGAAGTATAGTGATTTTAATGAACATTTTTTGTGGGACAATATGATGAGGGAGATTGCTGATTTTTTGTCGAGATGTATGGTTTATAAACAAGTGAAATCATGAAGACAACATCCTAGAGGAGTCGTGCAACCTCTTCCTATACCTGAGTGGAAATGGGATGATATTACGATGGACTTTGTCATGGGGCTACCAAAGACTCCTAGAAGGAATGTTGCAATATGGGTCACTATTGATCGTCATACTAATTCATCTCATTTTATTTCTATAAGAATAGATTTACCCCTTGAACATCTGACCGGACTATATATTAATGAAGTTGTAAGACTTAATGGAGTACCCCTATCGATTGTTTCTGATCATGATCCCCATTTTATGTCATGATTTTGGAAAATTCTTCAGATGGACCTGGATATTGAACTTTGTTTGATCACTGCCTACCACCCTTATACTAATGGACAATTATAAAAGACTATTAAAACATTTAAAGACATGTTGAGATCTTGCTCACTTGACATTTAATTTATGTGGGATCAATATTTACCTCTGGTAAAATTTTCCTATAACAATAGCTTCCATTCACGTATTCAGATAGAACCATATAAAGAGTTATATGAAAATGGATGTCGCACACCAACTTGTTGGAATGATGTTGGTGAAAGAAAATGTGTAGTCCAAGAACTTGGTGAGGAGACGATGGAAATGGGGAATGTTATCCAAGCCCACATCGAAGCAGCTCAAAGTAGGAAAAAGAGATATGCTGATAACCGAAGGAAGGATTTAGAATTTCAGGTAGGGGGTCACGTTTTCTTGAAGGTATCTCCATGGAAGGGAGTTATACAATTCAGCAAGAAGGGTAATTTAAGTCCTAGGTACATCAGACCATAAGAAATTATATAATGAATTGGGGTTGTAGCTTACCATTTGGAAATGCCTCCAAGTCTATCCAAAGTTCACGAAGTGTTCCTCATATCACGGTTTAAAAAATAAATGCCAGACCCAATGCATGTACTCACATTTGAGGAAATTGAACTAGGACCTGATCTGACTTATTATGAAGAGCCCATAAAGATTCTTGATACAAGAGAACAAGTTCTGAGAAACCGGACGACTCGTATGGAAAATGTTCTACGGAGAAACCATAAGATGGAAGCGGCAACGTGGGAACCTGAGGAACTTATGATGAAGGACCACCCAAATCTATTTTAGCAGTAATATTCTAGAAATTCCGAGGATGAAATTATTTTAAGGAGGGGAGAATGTAACACCCTAAGCTTCCAGGGTACATTTCCCTTTGAATAATACAATAGCTTGTGTTGTACGCAACATCGAGATCAAACACACCACAACCAATCAAACTAGCAGATATGAATAGTAATACACACTTTTTAAAATTTTATGAATTTTATCTTTCAAAATTTACTTCATTTTCAGATTTGGAATATCAAAATTAGCTTAGGGTGAATTTTTGGTATTTTTCTGAAAAGTTTCAATTTTTGATGAATATGAAAGACACAGAGTTATTGTTTAAAAAAGACTTTTTATATAAATAAATAATTATTTTATTTAAATTTATTTTAGGTCAAAATAGATATATAATACCTATATATGTTCAAAGTAATTCATTTGATTTAGTTTATAATAATTTTAGAGATAAAAATTTTTTATTGAACTTTTTACCGTCTTTTACCCATATATTAGAAGCATTTGAAAATTTGCATAAAACATAATTTTACCGCTTATGTGAATTTAATTTCAAAAATCCAAGAGACGTGGTTGATATCAGTAATTAAAATGTGGTTCAATAAAATGAAAATAATTTTTGGTGAATAGTAACTTTTAACTTTTATTTTCCATGGTAAAAAGTAAATTGGGTAATTAAAAGTAAAAATGATATTTTTATTACCCTTAAACATGTTATAATTCTATTTAATACATTTTATTCAACCAAAAACAACCTTAGGAATAAAATATGATCCTTTAGGTCCACTTGGATTAGATTAGGACATTTATTATTATTTAATTCAAAGAAGAGTTAAAAGTGTTAAATTCAAGTTTTCATAAGTAAAACATTTTTAATATAGGGTTATACATAACATTAATTCGACTATAAATATTAATTAGAAAGGTAAAAAGATTTCCTAAATAATGGTTTTTTATTTATAATTTTTAGACATTAAATAATAAAATTTATTTATGACACAAGGATGATGCTGTAATTTCCTTTTTAATAAAATAATCAAATAATTAATATTATAAGTATCAAAATAACCCTAATTTGAGACTTTTTATGAATTAAACTAATTTTATAGGTTAATATGACATGTTAGGGTTTATTAAATTAATTTTTTTCGAATTAATCATGCTTTTATGACTTTAACAAAAACATATGACCAAATATTGTCAAAATTGATATAAAAGAGTTTTTAAAACAAATATTATATTATTACTTGATATAATATTCCTAAAAATCTAGGGTTCGTCCAAATGAGTTAGATAAGATTATATATATTAATATTAAACCCCTTGGGGTTCTCGTGGCTTTTTATAGTAAGTTTATTAACAATATAATATAAAAAACAAAGAGACACCGTAAATGTCAAACTTTTTAACTAAGAGTTAAACTTAAAAGATATGATTAATATGGTTACCCAAAACTATCTAAAACCTATTTTCTGAGAGGTTTTTTACCAATACACACATTAGGTTTAAAAAAATTATTTTTTAGCCATTAGAAACCGAAAATAATTTTATTATAAAATAACATTTCAAGCTTTTCCTAAAGTGACCCTCATCTCTCTTATAAAAGGGCACTTCACCTTCTCTCAAATTCACACCTCTAAAACATTTTGGATCGGCCAAAACCTTCCCAAATATCCTCTAAACTATACTCCCTTAATCATATAGGCCTTCTGTTATTCATAAATCCAACTTTTAGAGCCCTTTTGATCAAATCAGAAGGAAGAACCCGAAGAAGAGGTAAATATTTTATCACCTCTTTCAAGTTCTGTTCTTCTTCCACTTCCTCTTTCTTTGTTTTTTACATTCTAAAATAATAACTCCAGTATCTTATATATTATGTGATGTTATTATAAAAATGGTACAACCATATTCATTATTCTATTCATCATATGAATGAAAAATTCACCATGCGTGCATACGTACGTCTTTCCGTCTCTAAGTCGTGGTGTAGTTGTTATTTAATACATTATTATTTGGAAGGGTATAATAATAAGAATAATTGATATAAATAATAAATATAACATGTTAATTATTCTTTATATATGAAATACCATCCAATTACATACGATCTCTCCATCAAAGTAATTATATTGTCGCTCGTACGTACGTACGGATTGCCGTCCCCACGAATGCGATTATATTCATTTCCCCATCATAACCATTCAAGAATAATTTTCATTTAATGATTAAAAATTATGTTTGAAGAACTAAATATCATTACGGATATGAATCAAATACATACTATCCATAACAAACATGAATTATGTAATAAAACATATAAAGGAAAATGAATCTGTAAACACTCAAGATGACGATAATACAAAAATATTTTTGACAAAGCAATTTTAAAAAATCATATATGATATCATATATAAGTATATGGTTCTTTTATAATTTAATAACAATGTTTTAACTATTATACATGAGGTTAACATACCATCGACTAAAGGAAAGTACAAGGTAAGGGTTAATTTTACAATCTCTTTATTATCCGAGATAGTTTTTACATAAGTATCTACTTGAACCTCTTTATCATCCACATCCATATTTCTAAAAAACGTATTTCAAAACATTTTTAATATTTACTAGACTATGGTTTAAAGTCATTTATACCCTTTTTTGACTTTTTATAAAATGTTTTGAAAGGAATCTTTCTATCGTTTCCCAAACAAGGTACATTACAACTTTTCGACAAAATTAAGAAAAAAATGTTTTTAACTTATACGGTGGGCGTAGATTTTTTCTGTCGTTATAACACCTTCTAATCTTCCCTTAAAAGCTAATATGAATATTTACCAAATAAATTTTTTATTTTAAATGGTTTAAAAATTGAAAGAGGTATTTATTTTAAATTTTTTTCATTTCATCTATTTCAACATCCTTTGATGGATTTTAAACTTGTTTAGAGTTGATTTATTATGATAAAAATATTCGATATTGTATTGAAGGTTTTGTGATGTGTTTCAATGTGGATGTGTTATTTTTATAAAATTCATGGTTTATGCATAAATTGTTTACATTTCATATTCTAGTTTTAATTCTAATGTTTATGTTATGTGTAAACCATTTCATACGGGAAATGCATTGGACTTAGTAAGTGATGGGTGGATCTCGCTCTAGCTCCTCAATGCATCGGTAGGTCTCATGAGATAAACTACTATCTTGAAAAAAGGCCTTGACATAATCTTATTTGTAGTCTTGGCACAAGGCATTCAATATGTGGTTATGAAGTCTGGCATTATGCATTCCATCATTATGGGAGTGTCTATTGATATTGCATGTGATTATTCGACTAGTAGAATATCCATGTGAATAAGTAAATAGAATTATTTGATTTTATATTTCACATATTATTCTAATTTTTAAGTTTAAAAGTCTTTTGTTTTCGTCTTAGACATTTCCTTAAATGTTTATTCTTATTTATGAAAGTTTCCTCTATATTGTTACACTTACTAAGCATCTGAGCACACCCCTTTCTATGTTTTATTTTTCTGAGGATGTGAAGAATTATTTTATGATTGACCTGTAGGGATAGGGTAAGGGTATAAGTCTGTTAAATAGGGTATAAAATGTTGTTTATGTTTTTATTTCAGGATGTATTGTTAAACTTATGAATTTATCTAGTATTTCCAAGTAAAATCAACTGATCAGTCTTTCGGGAAATGAATCCTTATATCAGGCCAATGTATTAAAATAATGCACTGAATTTGGGTAACTGGGGTTGGGGCATTGCAATGATATTTTCCAAACCATTAAAATGTTATTTGATTCCATTCCCTATCTTCCAATCATATAAGTAATGTGTAAATTGATTCAAAATCATCTAAATACAAAATAAGAATCACCGGAAGTTTTTATTTAATCAGTTTTTTACAATAAGGTAGATTTGAATTCATTCAATGAAAAAAAGTCTTAAAAGAAATCATACAATCAGATGTTTACATTTTCAAACAATGATTAAATTTAACACAAGGATCACAATGATGATTCCATATAAGTAAATAAATAATATTTACCAATGAAAAAAATCGATTGATAATTTATCAAAAAATATTTCTAATGGAGTGATGTTTGTGGAAGAGTTCAACGAGAAAAATGCTAATAATAATGAGGAGGTAAATGTTTTGAATGAAATGGTTTAGTGTTTAGAATTAGAAAACAGTTGACTCATAATTTATGAAGATGATATTTTCTTTGTGAAGGAGGAAAATAAAACGATATATGAGGAAGTTGAAGGACTTATGTTATAAATTCAGAAGAAAATGACGATGGATGACATGATAGTGAATCTTAAATAATCAGTTGTCGAGGATTAAAATATCAAGATGAATTTAATAAATTTAATGAAATTGAGAAAAGGTTTATGAATAATGAATGACCATTTTTTATTTGAACTCTTAATGTTTATATTGAAACATTTTTTTGAATGAATGTTAAATCAAAATGAATTTTATATCCAAAAGCATTATATCTGAATGCATTCAAGTTAATTTGGGATTTATGTTATTTCTTTTATTTCATTTATGAATAGTTATTTCATATATCATTTCATCAAATGTTATATATTTAAAACATATCAGGATATATCCCTTCCTGATTATTTTTGTAAATTAAAAATGGAGATTAATTTATAAAGAGTGAGAAATTTAAAAAAATAGAGATGTTTTTAGAAGGACAAGACTTTCTGATATTATCATAAGGGTGAGATATTATCCTAAGGGGGTACTGAATTAGTACTTTCCATCAGATTATAATGATGTTATAAATTCAGGGGGAGTTAAGATACAAGGTGTATCTATGATGATATTAAAAGTATAAAGGGCTAAACGTTTTTTTCTAAGCGAATAATTTTTTTTCATTTTAAGTGTTTCATTTTGTGCTTTCAGAAAAGGAGGGATTGTTGGGTGAGAAGTATTACATCTTATATTTACTTTCCTTATTTTTGGAAATAAAAAACACTTTATCAAAAAACTAATTTACTAACATTTTATATTCCAATTTCCATAGAATGTTATTGTAGAAAAAATTACTTTATACAGAACATTGACTTAATTCCAATGAAAACAATTATAAATTTATTATTTTTCATTGCGATCAATCATAATGAAGGTGCGTAAAATATATTAGAGAAAATAGTGGTTTGATTAGTGGTCAGAGTTACGACTTACTAAAAAAATTCAAGTCCATTGGACTAACCCTGATACCAATTCATAAGACTATCCCTTATTCAGTTTCTTGGATTGAAAATCAATATGGATTTCAATTGAACAATCCAAATATTATAATTGGTTTGATAAGAATGATATATATCATAAGGAATCCAAAATAGAATTGTAATGGGGATAAAATAAATGATGTCAAACTATCAATGTAAAAATCATCATTTTATAGAATGTTAAAGATCCAGAAGATTATGAGTTATCATGTGCAATTTATATGAGTCCGTTGCAACTAACTCTGAAATATGAAGATTCCAAAATAGCCTGTAAATAGAAGGTCATTTTAAAATTTGGGATATGATTTAATTCACAACTAATTTTTTTTAAAGAATGCTTTGTATTAACACTTCGTTCATTGTATTTGTAATACTGTAGAGAGTTGATGTTCTATGGAATACTTGTGAGGATTGTAATTCCACAATAAATATTTTCTTTTACAATCGCATGTGAAATCATGGTACTGATCAAGGGATTATCGAGATAGAAAGATGGTGAATCTTATCTATATGATCGATGGTTTTCATGGATAGAAAGAGAACCATTGATCATCATATTCAGGTATTTCATTGTTAATAAAGATAGTGTTGAATCTTATCATCATGTTGAGGGATTCCTAGGGGTTGAAAATAGTGATGATTCTGGCCAATCATATCAAATGATTTCTAAGTAAGTAATGACATGCCTTATAGTAGGTACTAATAACTATGGATATGATTAGGCGGGACTTCTGACTACCATAACTATTGAGGTTAAAGAGTAAATTATTTTATAAAAATGTAATTCATTATTACTGATATAACCTTTTGTGTTTATTATTTATAAAAGATATATTTTAGGTCCTTCATGTGTATTAAAATGTTATTTTTTATACTTATCATTCCAACAAACTATTTTATCAATGTTCCTGGGATACAAATAAAATTTTAGTTAATCAAACAGTAACAATATATGATTGTATTACTATAATCATTAGATGATATATTAGTCTGATCAATTTTACATAAGTGGTTTTGTATTATTTTTTAGTTTAATTTTTAAACTAAAATTCACCCCCTCTTGTAGTCGTAAAATACTCTTCTGATCCAATAATTGTTGGTTTAATTTAGGATTTCTCAAGAAAATTAGTGGTTTCATATCAAAGAAAACAATGAAGGGTGAATAGGTGAATGATACTGAACTTTTTCAATGAATTTGATGATTTTAAAAAAAATTAAATAATGATATACCTCAATGGAATTAATCCATTGAAATATTTACATTTCTCACATTCATTTTCTTTGCATATATATTTTAAATCTATTATTTTTTTATTAATAAAAAACAAAATACAATGTTTGTAATATTTTAATAATTAAGAAAACAAAAGAAATATAGATAAGTGATATGAATAGTGAAGAATGGAACAACACACACTCCTTGGGAAAAGATTTTGTTCATCCCTATACTTCCTTCCAATCTTTTAATAAATAAATGTTTTTGAATGTGTTCTGCAATGCCTTCTCATTCACCCATATAATTTGATTTACCACTTATCTCCAAATGTGATAAATAACACCACTTCTGCACATACTGAGAAATTTGGGAATCCAAACAAAGTGTTAATGATACATATTTATTTTCAATGACTAAATAATAATTTTCTTGGCATTTCTTGTCAATGGGAGCTTGTTTGGTCACTTTTAACACCAAAAAACATGATTTTTTTATTATTATAAAAACGTTAATAATGTCAAATCATACCTTAATCCATAATGATCATTTTGAAAAACATATTGATGTTTCATTGAATCCAAAATATCAAAAATGATTCGTAGAATGTTATCTTATATTTTTCAGGTCAATTTAATGTAATTTTCTAATTTTGACCCCCTTTATGGGAGATATGTCATTTAAATAATACTATAAAATGAAACCTATTATTTTCCATCCAACTGAGTGACACAAGAATCTGATAGAGGTATTGTTGATTCTTATAGATCAAAATCTATTGTGTGATCATTCTTCCATGATTTCATCTCATCCATGTGTGTTATGATGTCATTATTCCCTTTTATGAGATTTTTCTCATAACTCTACATTTTAGGGGGGGAGGAAATATTCAATAATACTAAGAAATTCAAGTATCCACTCAATTTTATAATTAATCAATCAGATTTTAAATTATTTAAAGATCATTTCCTAGGATTTCAAGTTAATAAGATCTCTTTTTGTCAGTTTTAACTCCTAACCATATTATTTCCCCATTATTTAAAAAATATTAATAATGTAAAATCACAACTTAAGTTATACCGATCAACATGGGCATAAAATTAATTCATGTTTGATTCTAAAAGATTAAAAATGATTAAATGAATATTCTTCTTGATTTTCACTTCAATATAATATTTTTGATTGTTTTTACCCCCTCCCCATGGGAGATATTTAATTTAATATAACAATGCAATGCTACTCATTGTTTTCCATCATATCAAGAGACCCCAGAATTTGATGGATGCAAAATTAGTTTCTACAATTCAAAAATTTCTCACTGATAATTCTCCCATAATTTCATGTAATTTTATGTGTGTTTAATTGGTATAAAACACTTTTATGTGATTTTTCATTTAACTCAAAATATGAGAGACATACCTGACTTTCACTCATACTACACAATTTGGGTATCTAATCATTTTTTTCAATGATTCATATATATTATAAATGACTAAAAGATCATTTTCTAATGAATTAATGTCAATAAAATCTAGATTGGTTGGTTTTAACCACTACACACTTTCTTTACCCCATACTGATCAATCTGGGCATCAAATTGACATGAAATTTATTCTAACAAACAAAAAATTATTTCTGGAGTGTTATCCATGATTTACTCATCAATATGTTATCATTTTTTTATTTATAATCCCCCATGATGGGAGATATATCAGTTTAATAATACTATACAATGTCAGCTATTTTTATCCATCATACTAAGCGACACGAGCATTTTATGGATGCGATGTTGACTCATTCGGATCAAAAATGACTTTTTTATTTTTATCCCTCGATTTCCTGTCAATATAAGTGTGTTTTCTTAGTGTGAACCCCCTTTATGTTATTTTTCCCTTAACACCAAATATGTGGAAAACCCACCAATTTTAATCATACCAAACCATTTATATATCTGATTGATGTGTTGATGATTCCTAAAGAATATAAATGACTTAAAGATCACTGTAATAAGATTTAATGAAAATATTATATCATCAGTCTTTTATGATTTCACACTAATCCAAGTTTTTTTCCTCATTTTTTACTCCAAAACTAGTAATAAGTCATTTTATGGAATTAATAAATATAAAAAAGAACCTTAAATTTCTATAACCATTTTGAGAATAAAATTGACATGTTTTTTTAATTTAATGATAAAAATCACATAATGGTTATTTTCATAAGTTTTATCTTCAATATAAATATAATTAGTTGGTTTTGAATGACCTCTTGGAAAATTTTATTCAAATGAAATTGTAAATTTATTTGAAAATTTACTAAAAATAAAAAATAAAAGGAGAAATTAAATTTGAATGGGATACCCAAATGATAAAATGAAACACACCTTCCTGATTTGATGCATCTTAAAGGATCATGGATTCTACATATGTCTGTTACAATAGGGGTATAGAAAGAAATAATAATAATAACGAATTTAGTAAAAAAATAGTATAATTCTACATTATAGGATCCCCTGCACCATCAATATGGATGATATGTTCCTATAGTGCACTAACCTTAGCTAGAAACAATGTATTTATCTTCTTAAGAGCATGAATATGGCTTCTAAACTTGTCACCCATTGTGTCATCCCCGTAATAATAGGCGCCCCAATCTCATCCCATGAAACTATAGAACATGCAATATATGTTCCATATGTCATGTTTTAACCATGTCCATCAAGATCAATGATGTGATGAAATATCTCATCCCTCTACAAGAAAAGTTATTGATGGTCATCTCACAGCTATGTTAACTCAGCCTCAAATCAATCACATATAATATAGAAATATAAATATGTATGTATATATATTTATGTGTATTTTTAATTAATACAAGAACTTTCTATAAGAGTCATAACCTCTGGATGATGTAGATATGGAGTTATCATCCACACCTATATTATATCAGTCGATGTACATTACTCATGTATCTATAAACCATTATGATATAACTATAGAACAAAAAATAATATTTTATAATTAATATAATAATTAAATGATAAATATATCATGTCAAATATAGGACACTTGATGAGTCTGAAGCCTATGAGTTAGTCCATCCATCACATTATTCTAACTATGACGTACTTCCACCACCATCAATCAATTAATTCAAATTTGACACTAGTAAAATGTTACACATTTATTGAAATATATAAACAGAAAATAATCATTCCTACTCTCATAACCTTAGTGGAACTATATGTAACCATTTCACACCACTATGATGGTAGAACACCACTCTGGCTGTATCTAAAATGTATAGGGTACCCACATTTGGTACCGAGTACCCCCTATTCACTCTACCTTTATAATATTTCCAAATTTAAATATAAAATTCATACACACCAGATGAAAAACAATGGGGAGTACTCTTAGATTATGTTATTTAGGAAAACAATTATAACAATTTAATACTTTTTAGAGAATATTAATGAAACTAAAATGGCTCTCTTACCTAAGCATCCCTCCATAGTCGATCTAATGCATCCCGAGGTGATGAATCATATTCATGTGTAGTCAATGAAAATCTATGTAGGTCATCGATGATATGAATCAACTGGAAAATTAATTATGGTAGACCCTCTCCTATGGGATGGTATGTCTCATAAAATGATATATCAAGGGTCTTGTGATGATGAAAACACACAAAACAGGCCTCTTCTATGAGTGGAGGAATAGTTTGTGTTAAATCATATTGAATAAATTATCCTAGATAATTTAAAATATGTGTACATATATGTTTAGAAAATAATTGATAAGTTAAAAACACATTTACTTTCATACATACCTCGACCCATATTAGTAGATACCTATATAGAAAAATGTGGATATGGTTCCACTACTGCAAACATGTCTATAGTAATAGAATTCAATAATAGTTGAACAGACATAGAATATATATAAATGAAAGAGATAGTAACCCCACATTAAAAAATTTAAATGGTTCATAAAGATTTAAACAATTAATAACATCTTTAAAAACCCATAGCATGAAAAATATTATACCTTTCAATAGACATGTAAATCGATCATTTTTCCATCAACAGGCTCTCTAAACTATTTAATATCTTCTCTATGTTGATATACAATGGGTTGATCTAGTGTTTATACTAAAAAAATCCATAGTCTCGTGTTCATATCATTCAACTAAAAGACACTCGCCATTAAGTTTTCATAGAAACATTACATTTTAGATTATATATCAAGGTGGTGAATAAATTGTTTTCTACATGTGATGCCAAAATGAAAATTATGTTTCTAAATCATCCATCTATACATAACATATTTCTAAATTTCACCAATGTAACCTAAAATTGATCATATTTAGTTACATATTCTAGATCAACAAAATTACACATTAATAATATGTATTTAAACCAGGTTACATAAACAACATCAATGTTGTCTTTAAATTGACCATAGTAATAACTGAAATTAATATATGGATAACCAATATCACAGTTTTGTGTTTCTTGTTTTTCATCAACATATTTAATGTGAATATGGAATTCCTTATAATTTAATTATTTGTAATGATGATTCATCATAGATAGGATTTTAGATAGTTGGTTAAATTCATCGGTCGATGTTGGTTTACCTAACTTATATAGGTTATATAACTCTATATTTCATGTAATTAATTAAATAGTTATGAAAAAATAAATTGGTACCATAATTCAATCATAATGAAATGCATTTTTACATACAAAATCCTTGAACCAATCATGAAATGATGCATAATGTGACTGTTGAATATGATCATCACGAGAACAAGGAAATGTTTGTTTTATCTTATTAGTGTTTTTCCTATAAATGATAATTACATGTTTAAATGATCATCCTCTATATGTAATAAAAAACCCATAAATGTTTAACATCAAATGTGATGACACAATTACTACAAAAAACGACACAAATAATAGAGTATTGGACAATATGTATAAATGATATCGTAAAAATTTGATTTTTTACATATGAAATATTGTTCATTATCTATCTATCTGATCATGAATCCAATACGGGTTATCTAATTTTGTTTCAACATTGATAATATATTCAGCACAACAATTAGTTCACTCATCCATAAAATAACCATTGGCTATTAAAACCTAAGGATGATCTCTATTACATATAAATCATTTTAATGTATTGACAAATTCCTCGATTGGATACATCCATCTAAATTGCACAATATGGGTAAAAATCACTTCAATGGTTAAGTGTACCGTGAAATGAATCATAATATTGAAAAATTCTGGTGGAAATATTTTATCCATGGGAAAAATCATAAGTAAAATCCTATCCTGTAAAAATATAAATCACTCATTCATTTATTTTTTAACAAATAAAGTCTAAAAAATTACCCATCATATAATATGAAAGAGGCATGTATTCCCCATACCCTCATCCAGCTATAAATGAAATTGTTTACTTAAACCCATTTCATCTAAATCATAACATGGATTGACATTGTCCATTTACTTTCCAATAGAACTCGAAATGGTCCCCAATATATTATCAGAAAAAAATTCAATGTGAATGAAATCTAGATTATTCCATATTATATTAATTTTATAGTAAGAGATATTACAATATTTTTCTCCTCCTAATTGTGACTCTGTTTTCTACCCACACCATGAATATATGGTAATGAAAGAGCCAAAAAACTATATAATTCATATACCATGTGAATGTTTTCTTTCAAAAAAATTCGCAGTATTTCAAATCATGTCATGATCTTTAGTGTTGGGTGAAATTCTCTATAACCATCAAATTGAAATTTGATATTTCGGAACTTGTGCTGAGGGGGAAGGAAACATTTGTAGCTCGTGTAATTCCATTTCTTACAATGTTTGATCCTTATATAATTTTTACTTTTATTGCATCATGTGAAAGAAAATTTACCTTTAATAATCCAACCCGATAAATGTTTATAATTTTGGAAGTCATTAATTGTCTATAATAAAACAGGCCATTGTTTAAAAATTTTATTCATTTAAAAATCATATGTTATAACACAATCACACAAAAATTCATTGAACTCATCAATCAATAGATGAAGTAAAAATCAATATTATCCGATGGACTTCTTGGTCCATTATTTTGAGTTAAAGTAATGGAATTGTTTGTTTCATACAAACCATGAAGGAATATTATAAGAAACCAACACCATGGGACATGTGTTATGATTTTCAGCAACCAAATATCCTAATGAATTGAAATCATATACTACCAACCCCAACCAGACATTATGAACATCATTATAAAATTCAAGGTGCCTCTGATTAAGATCCTTCCACGCAAGGGAGTCTATCAGGTAGGTTAGCATGTCACTATCCTTATTTCTTTCCACTTGTCATCTCATTAATTTAGAAACTATAGATGACATAAATAAAATTTTCAACCTCATATTTATTGTTTGGTGATGCATTTTATTTACGTAAATTACTTTCCCCTATTTGATAGTCTAACTTTGATAATTCTAATTTCTCCCATTATCATTCTACTAGGAGGAGCCATAGATTATACTATTATCCAAATGGGAAGTTTCATTTCTAAACAAAATAAAATTATTTGAACATAAATCTATATTCTCATATGTGAAACCTATGTTCTCTATCATCTTATGAGTATATTAGTATGACTTAAAAATCATTGCATTAGAAGGAAGTGCCTTTTTCAATAACAATAACAATATATCTAACGATGTGTCTGACCACTAATACAATGTATTCTAGTGAAATAACAAAATGGTAAACGAAAATTTACTATATACAGCACACAAAAAATATAATTCTATTTTTGGAAGATAAAGTTTTTCATAGAAAATCAATAATCCTGATCTAAACCATAGCATAGATTTATCTCACCAGTATCAACATTTCAGATGTTAACTCCTTCAGGATCCAACCCACATAAAATTTCATTAAGAATTTCTTTCATTAGACCAGTCATCCCCTCATCAACATCCATATAAATAGTTTTTATTCAATTAAATGAATATATTATTCCCAATAACAAGACCAACTCTTATAATTTTTTAGAAAACAATTCAAGAAAAGGTGATCCCTATTGGTGTCTCATCTGGATTGATATTTATTTTCACATTTTATACAAGGACAACTAATATAATCATTTTGAAATCCTCTAGAGAAATCAATGAACTGAATAATTACATAAAATATTCTTTAGATATTCTATTTAAAAGATCAATACAAATATTATCTATATAAGTATGTCATAACCCCTTACCACCAAAGAATACCCCTAATGGTCCAATAATAGTATTAGGAGGACATAGACTTCCCGAGTCCTGCCACCAATAGGCAATAGGTTGGAAAGTAGAATGATGGCATATCATACATATAAAAGTGATTCATTACCTTCTAAGATAAATATGAAAAATAGAGTGATAATATAGATACAAAAATCAACTCATGAACCTAAAGATAAAATAAACCCAAGTGCATACATTTAATTTCATACAAATCTAAAAAAAACTAGAGGGGAAACTAAAAGTTGCAAATAGGTAAACTCAATAGTGACCATGAAGTGAAAAAAACTCCTAAAAACCCACAAGCTAGTAATATCTAGCTTGATCTCTTGTTTCCTCCATCTGAACTAAAAAACAATATATATATACATTAAGTGGTCATAATAGTACACTCAGTAAGATCCACCCAGAGCCTCTAACGCAAAAGATAAAGAATGAATACTAAATCCCAAAGAAAAATATGTTAAATTAACTCATTCCCTAAATAGGTATAACAAATACCCATCCTCTTCATGGATATCTCTCACTAAGTAGATGATACAAGATAAATCGTATAATATTATAATAAATCAACAATTGAACCCTACTTCTGCTTAAATAGTGGTTTTCTTCTATGACCTTACTTCTCTTGACCTAAGCCATCTCTATCCAAAAGAATCTAGCTTGAATATCCCTAGGAAAATTATCATGACATGCATCTCATTCATCACAACTATTTATCATCTCGTGCCACATCTCCATATATAAACCAAGTAGTTTTTGGGAGCCACCATAGGCCATATGAGGTCTATCATATATCAGGTATTATATCCCAATCCATCACAGCCCATACACCGAGTATGGAACCTCAAGACATCACAACCCATAAAAGTCATACCTATAATAATCCTTTGGATACTGATTTCCAGGATACATGTGTCTAAAATAAATACAATACATTATAGCCCTCTACACATATATATGGGGAAACTATCCACTGTGCATATAAGAAAAAATACTATTAGGAGAAGAGAATGGTACCAGAGGGGGTAGTCATTTATATGTCCCTCTCCAACCCAGATGTTGGGGAAAAAAACCTCCCAGAGTCCATTGGGTTTCATTATACCTATGAACATGGAATGATATTCTAATATGTCACAACACATGAAAGATATAGTATATCTTATGACCAAACTATAGGCATTAATCTAGTGCTAGGATCAACTATAGTTATCGTCTCACGGACACCCGATTACTACTTCAAAGGACCATATATCCTATAATCACACATGCAATTAAAGGAGCTATACATAATTCCTTATTTTATTTTATAATTTCACTTCACATTAATTAATTCATTATATATTAATTAAAATTATTAAAATTATATTTCATTAATAATCTATGTTAATTACATGCACTCCCAGAATAATCCTACTGCATCCATGGTTTCTCAAGATTAACATTAACTTTTTCATTCAAGCATAAAATAAAACCATGGGTTAAAAGTTTATTAAAAATTATAACCATTCCATAATTCTAGTTACCATAGAAAAAAATCCTAATCTACCATTAATATATTTAACAAAACACATCCATATAACACAAGTAGTGGGGAAATGAATGTAGGTAAAATAAAAAATCCAATCATTGAACTGTTAAATATATCCATTAACATGAAAGAATATTAGATTTCAACACAAAGAAAAGTAATCCTAACTTTAACAAGTTTGATTTACTCTTGTTTCATCCCAAACACCATCATGTATATCATTAATCATATTGTCGTCATGTGCGTCAACTAATGCCCCAAACTCGGGCCTGCACACCCATATCTCATCAGCCAACCATTTATCACACTACATCACATAAAAAGGCTCATAACTATATCACCGAGAAGGTAGAAAGTAACAAACATAGTCAATAAGGAAAATTTGTCCTAAAAACAGGGCATTGAGCCTCCACATCCAAATAGTGTCTCATATCCCCAACACAATACATTAATCCTACACAAGAAAATGGGAAATATTGGCCCCAAACATTTGTCTTTATTAAACAATAAGTTTTTATACCATCTTGTATAAAAAATTCAATAATCACAGGGTCCATCTAATGGAAACCTAATGAATCATCTATAATAAGTGTAATTGCGTAATGGAAGAATACAACCCCCCCAAATTAATTCCAAGGACCAAAAAATAAAAATATGATTTAATTCAATATATAAAATGGAAAAATTAATTTGATTAAAAGGAAACACATCCAAAAAGAGTGATGATGTGATAATAGTGAAACAAAAACAATTGAATAAGAAGAAATGAGAACATAAACAAATGTAACACTAGGATTTACGTGGTTCGATGCCCATGGGACCTATTTCATGGAAAGAACATCATCCACACACACACTATTATTAGATGATATAAAAATAGATTATAGTGTACTTAGGAATAATATATAGGCAACATAAATTCATAGAAGACCTAAAACAGAAACTATACACTAGAAGCAATAATCTTAATAGAATTGGGATTAATAAAAACTTACAACCTAAACAATTGTCTGGGAATCTAGAATACATCAATATCTAAGAACATCAATACAACTTTTTCATTTTATATCCTCATAGGATGATAATTACAGGTCTCTGAATTTTATCAATGGTCACTAGTCATTAACTAGTAAGAACCTCGAGAGGATCCACTAGGATTCTCTCACCAGTGTTGTGTAGGGGAGTTGCTAGGCCACTAGATGAGTCCACTGATGAGGATGATAACACCCCCAATAGTGAGATTTAATTCGAGGAAGATTATTCTCAACACGGAGTGAGTGAAAATGTAGACCAAACCACTAGTAGAATGAAGACAAACCACCAGTGTTGAGAGGACATCAATTTTTGGAATCTAGATCTATTCTAACTCGATGAACATGACCGCCTAAGAAGATAATTTGTAGATGTATTTTGTATATCAAATGCGAGGGTCATATGGGTGATAAAACCCCCTACTAGAACTATAACTAGATAACTGCATATCCAATGGGGGCTACCATGAATCCAATACAGAACTGCCCACCCAACGACACATAGAATGACTCAAATCAATGTGTGGCAAGGATAGATTAAGTGGAATCATCCATTGAGGACTAGAAACAAAGATAATGGGTATATAACAGATATCCAAAGTGGCATCCCAAATCAAGCATGTAAAACAATGGAGTGGTCCAATTTTATTATCTCAAGTGTTTAATGGAAACCAAAATCCTAAAGATATGAAAATGAGAAAATAATTAATAATAAATTACATGTATTTGAAACAAAATAAATGGTAGATAAATTTAAATAGACTGATTTCAATTTCAATATGAAAAAAAATATTACACAAATTAACAAATATAAACCATTTCCAAATAGAAATTTGTGATTTTATTGTACCTAAATTTAAATCAAGATGACCAAGGTTCAAAATATCTATGAAATGCTTCAACTTGGTTAAAGTTGTTTCCTTAGTCAAACTATTGAATGAGTTTTCATCTATGTGTATCTTAGTGACACACACTTCTCCACTTTCAATAAATTATCTAGTAAAATGAATCCTAATATCCATCTTCTTAGAAATACCTTTACATACTATAATTTCAGACAAATAAAGGGGATGTTGAGAATCACAATGTCTAGTATTAACAAAATTTCTTATACTAAGTTCTGAAATAAAACCCTTAAGACATATGGTTTCTCTAATTTATTCAGTCAGTGCTATGTGCTCATCTGTAGTGGTTAATATGGTCACCAATAATTTCATATTTCACTTCCATGATATAGGTCCTCCACATTCTGTAATGACATAACCAGTTAGTGATTTACTAGTGTCAACATTTCTAGCATAGTGAGAATCCACAAAACCATCACTAATTCAGAAGAATTATTATTCTCACCATAGAAAATTTAAATAGATGATGTAGAAGAAATTTACATAAAAAACCATTGAATAGAATGCCGATGTGACTAGAATGGATTTTCAATAAACATACTCAATGTACAGATAGAAAAAGAAACATCTGATCAAGTACCAATCATAGAATACATAATACTTCTGACTACATTAGCATGCATGATTCTACTCATATATTCAATATTAGAATTTGTGAAATGTGATTGATATAAAGAAAATTTAAAATGATTACCTGAAATAACACTAATAGTATGGATGTCATCAAACAAATACCTATTAATCACTCTAAATAAATTTGAACATTGAGTTACATAAAGAAGATTATGCTTTTTATCCCTAATAATTTTCATGCCTTACATTTTTATAGAACATCCTTGATATTTCATTTTAAAAGATGAATTCAATTTCATTTTAACTAGGGTGATTAATTTTTTTTCACTACATATGAGTAACATGTCATCTATATATGGCAGTAAATAAAGAATGAATTTTTTAATATATTTAAAAATATATACATGCATCAAACTAAATCTTTCTGAAACCATGTTCTAAAATGGATGAATAAAAAAATTTATTCCATTTCTATGAAGCTTTTTTAATAAATACTATGATTTATTAATCAAACAAACATAGTTAGCTTTAAATTCATTTTCAATACAAGTTGGAGGCTTTATATATATATTTTCAATTAAATCGCCATGAAAGAATATAGTTTTGACTTTTAGTTGTTCTATATGAAAATCTAAATGGGTAGCAAAAAAAGAAGAATTCTTATCGAATAATGTTTCCCCATTAGAGATTGAATTTCAAAGTAATTAATTACTTCTCTTTGAAGGAATACTTTGGAAAAAATCCTATCTTGAAACATAATTTTATTTCCTATCGAATTGTCTTCTTTTGTTTTACTTGTAATTTTACAACCTATCACCTTGTTAGTAGGATGTATATTTACTATGGACCATGTATGGTTCTATTCTATGGATTTCATCTCATATACCATAGATGTAATCCAATTCATAGAGTTTCTATTATTGAAATATTGATAGTGGCTTTGGGGATCCTATCCACAACGATCCGCTGCAAAATTTATGTCAAAGGAAAACCTATCAGCATAGATGTACCTAAGAGGATGTATAATGACTATCCTCATCCAATACCTTTTCAGATGATAAACCCTAAGGTCACTAGGAACTCCATCATACAGAGTATCATTATAATTAGACTAAGATTATTGGTCAGGATAGTAAAGGGGAACCTCAGAGGTAGAAGGAGTGTCAACAAGAGACTCACAAACACTAGTAGGATCAACCTCAAGATCCATCTTCAAATAGGGAACGACACTGTTATTAGTGGGAGGTTAGATTATCTCAAGAACGAACTATTTAAACACCATATAATTTCTAAGAAAACAATTTTCAAATCTAGGTTTATCTACCCATATTTTAAACCCCTTCACCACCTTAGGATACCCTATGGAGTTGCACTTTAAGGCTCTAGGTCAAGTTAATCAACATTAACATGAGCATTGGTAGCACATCCTAACAACCTAATATGTTCACAAGATGGGGAGTGATTTATCCACTATTCAATTAGAGTATAAATCTTTTGGAAGATGAGGGACACATATTTATTAATTAAACATATGTTGTGAAAGCTTCTATACAAAAAGATTTGGGAAATCCCAAGAATGAAATAATTAAATGAACATGCTCACGAATGGAATGATTCATAAAATAAGAGAGACCATTCTACTAAAGAGTTTGAATCATAGTTTAGTGGTTTAAAATTCCCCCACTTTCAAGAATAATGATAAACATAGTAGATAGGTATTCAAGGACATTATTAGTCTTCGATGCATTTAACTACTTCATAGATGGATTTTATATAGTGGATTTCCATGTTTTAAACACCTCAAAGACATCAAATTTATTAATCAAAATATAAACCTAGCCATTTCGTGGAAATTAATCTATAAAGAGGAAAAACTACGAGCCACCACCATGAGTTGTAGTTCATATATATTCCCCCAAATTAGAGTGAACATATTTAAGTGGGTGACCATCTTTAAAGATGTATCTAGGAAAAAATGACTCTTTTAAACTTACCCATGAATTTTTTTTCCCAAAAGGGTATGTTAATCAATGTAACTTGATTGACCATCCCTTATGATCCCAATTTCTCTAGATCCTTGTAGTCACATGTCCCAGCAGCCAATGCCAACGAAAATTGTTTTCATTGTTGGATACATAAGTGATTCTCCACTGCGTCATGCGTGCTCTTCCATCAAAATCATATAACCCATTCAGTAAGGAAACATTAAGAATCGTACAATCTACCTTAATGATTATAAGATGAAAAGAATCATATTTAAAGGTAGAATCTCTTTGAACTAAATAACATTGTGAGATCAAATTCTGGTATAAATTCAGAACCCATGACGCAATATCTCTTTTTATTGCCTATAACAACATCTACCTCAACTCCCTTGGCCAAACAAGAAATTGAACTCCTATCCATGCACATATTGAATGAGAATCCTGAGTCTAAGACCCACTCAGCATCAAGAGTATCTAGGGACACACACAACACCTCAACACATTCATATCCTTGGTCGGCAAAGACCGAATGACCACTAGACTCCTTAGATGGTTTTCCAGATCTCAAATCGGGTCATTTGAGTCTAATGTGCCTAGGTTTCCCACAGTGGTAATAGATAACCTCATTCGGCATGGTTTTAGACCAATGCTCATGTGATGGTCTATAACTACTACTCCCCTTCCTAAGTGTACCTTTCTTTTTCCCTTAAAACTATGAACAACCACTCACATTCATACCCTTATATTCAAGTTTAACCTTATCCTTTCCTTGAAACTCATGTGAGAGAAAGGTGGAATTGACATCATCTAAAGTTAAATAACCTCTTCCATACATCATATAATTAAAAATATGATCTTATAAATTATAAAAATAAATTAAAAATATGTTTTCATGGTCCCCATATTCAGTATTAAAATTTATTTTCATGAGGTCAAATATTATTTTTTTTAAACTCATCATGGTGTGTCTAGATTATAGTTCCATGTTGTATCTTAAAGTGATATAATTTTTTATTCTTATATAGTTTAAAAATTAATGATGTTTTCATATACAGTTTATCCAGTTTAGACCAAATATCAGTTTTAGATGTCTCATAAGCAACCTCCAATTAGAATTTATTACTTATAGACAAGGTTAAAGAGCTATGTGCTTTCATGGAAACATTTGGAGGGACATCTAAATATGTTGTGACTATTTTACCATCAGTGGAAAGAATTTCTTGGGGTTACATAGGTCCTTAAAAAGTATATTTCATATCTTGTTGGACTAACAAGGCACAAAATTTCAATAGCCACAAAATAAAATCATTTAACACATCAAATTATTATATTTCATATTTCGCAGATGCCATTAATTATTATGGTGGTTCTGATACCGCTTTTTTGTGAGGGTAATAGCGGAATAAAACCCCCCACAAAATAATTCAAAAGGCCACCGAATAAACAATATGGTTTAATTAAATATAAAAACATAGAAATGAAATTTATTACAATGCAATCACACAAAATATAGTTCTGATGTAGGAATTGTGAAACAACAACAGTTATATAAGAAGAAACATGAATAGAAAAAATAGAAGACTACGATATACGTGATTCTATCCCTTTGGTACCTAATTCACGTCAAAAACACCACCCACAAAAACACTATTATTATATTTTCAAAAAAAAATGTATTATTGTCTACCGAGGCAATGGAGATAGCAAACTAAAAAACATAGTAGCACTAAAAAAAATTACACACCAGTAGAATAGACACTGAAGGAATCAGGATTAAGAAAAATGTACAACCTTAGACAAATTTATTGGTGTCCAGATCACTTCAAGATATGAGAAACCTGATATATTTTCTTCATGGGATCTCATAGAAGGATGATCACACTAGGTCTTTAGATTCGAGCAATGGTAACACGTCTTTAACTAGAAAAAAACCCTGACAGGCTCCACGATGAGCCGCGCACCATCGGTGTGTAGGGGGTCAGCGGGGCACCATATGAGTTCACTAATGATTATGATAGCACCACCAATGTCAAGATTGAAGTCGGGGAAGACTATTATCAACATTGGGAGAGAAAAACAGATGATTGAACCACTAGTTGGAAGAAAACAAACAAACAGCAGAGAGAGGTGGTAAATTTCGAGAATCTAGATCTCTACATACCCGATGTACTTGAACACCATAGAAGATTATATTTAGATCTGTTTCATATATCTAATGTAGCCATCACATTGGTGATGAAACCCCATTCCAGAACCCTAACTAAATAATTGCACAGCCAAGTAGAGGCTTCCATGAATCCATCACTGAATTGGCTACCCAGAGGGAACAAGGAATGACTCAAATTAATGGATGCATAGAATATTTTAGGAAGAAATATTCATTGATCTCCAGAAATGAAGAGAATATATATAAATCATATATTCAAGTTGGCATCCCAAATTGAGTCTTCCAAACAATTGAGTGGGCCATGTAAATTCTCTCATGTAGAAAATTGAAACCAAAATCCAAAAGATAATAAAATGAGATAATATTTAATAATAAATTGCATGTATTTAAAACAATTTAAATTGTAGAACAACATAAATGAGTTAATTTAAAATTTAAATATGAAAACAAATAATACCAAAATTAACAAGAAGCTATTAAATTAGTTAATCCTACTCTACAACCAAATCTTCGAGTTTGAACATAATTAAAGAAGAACAAAACTCATTAATTATGTCTTTTATTACCATAAAAACATAATTACAGTTTCATGTTCATTATCCAATTCCATTAACACATGGAATAACACATTCATCAAAACATGTATACTTGCGTCATTTGAATTACCATCAAATAATGACAAAAAAAAGATTTGTTAAACATGTATCATCTTTAATTATTTATCCAACCAACATAACATTACTGGATTTATGTTCTTTATCCAAATTCTCCAATTTCTACATGATAAAATTATCACAACAACATTCTATAAAAACCATAGTATAGATACAACTCAATCTAGAAAAACAAGAAGCAAACCATTATCATGGTGCAAAGAAACAATAAGAGATCGCCAAACATAAACAAATTACATTATTTAATCCAGTTTAATATTTATTAGGTTAATTACACTGCCATCCAAAGGGATAAACCATCATCAATTTATTATTTGATGTTAATAAATAGGATAAGAAATGAATCCCCTAAGGAAAATCTTTGACATTATTCACATGAGAATAAGTCAACGTCACTGAACTCGGATCACCTATTTTGTGAGGAAACTATGATCTCTCATGGATTTCATTCTAGGAAATAAATGATAAAGGGAAAATAAAAATACATTAGAATGATGGATATCTTATTCCATCATAGGGAAATATGGAACAGGAGGAAACACAATCAGACAGAGAGAAACCACTAGAAAATAGTATGAGCCTACACATATCACCACATATGGAACACATGAATTTAAAATTCTTCTCCATTTAAAGGGGGATTCAAAGCCTCCAATAAAACCCTTGGGTTCCAAGGGTTCTAGAAAAAGGAGTGGGAGAAAAAATAGCCTAGTCGACTCTTGGGTATTTATAGGAAAAATATTTATAGAGGACCATGGCGAAGCCCCTATGACCACATAGTAGACCACTTAGACCACTGCATAGTGGGAGATGAACATATTATATCCCCTGGTAAAACCCATGTCTAGGATCCATTAATAGATCCATAGTGAATATCCTATTTATTCAAGGGTGGGACTCCATCCCTGTCTATAACCCACTTTGCAGCCACCCCTAATTTGGCTATACCCTCAAAAATTAATATCAAACAACCACCTCACTCCATTTCACAACACTCTACACCAGGAAGGGCCTTTGCTGTATCTAACAACAATGAAAAAAACATGATAAAATTAAGTAGCTCCAGTTTCAGTCCTTTTAGTCTCCCAACATCTTAGTTGGGAGACTACACCATAGAATCATAGATAACTACATATCCAATGGATCCACACTGCAACTTGGCATCAAATGGAATTTTCACCCACCTTTTTTCCTCATTTATCCTAAAAAATCCTTGAAACTTCTTCTAGGTGACTCCAACACCCAAAATAAACAATTAAAGGGACAATATGGTTAAAATACCTTATACTATTTATATAGAAAAAACATAAAAAATTAAACAAGATTTCATAATAAATGAATTTCTAGAATTTCTGATCACATAATAAATTTACCTAGTTTTGTAGTACACATTTATACAAAAAAAATATTTTTTTTATATAGATCACTCTACCAGAATAATTCACTATATCTATCCTCAATAATTGATAACATAGACTCAAATATGTATGAAAAATTTTCAACATATTATAAAATCCTTTAATGACTCCCCATATCACTATTGTGATAAAAATTTCAATGACCAGGTAAAACAAAATTTCAATTTATTAATCAGAAAAATTATTGAAACATGCAACTATTGTCTCTACATATAATGACATTCCCATTTAAATTCGAACTCTGTTTCAAAATATTTGAATTTATACTTATATTTCTCATAGTGTTTTTATTTAATTATCATATTATTCCATTTATCATATGTATATGACGGTATAAAATTTCTTCCAACTATCCATCATAATAATATTTATTTCCAAATGGTTCATAATGATACCAGTATCCTGTGAAACAAAGTTTATTAGTATATAATATACAACATAGAATCCAAATAATAATAAATAAGGAATTCAATTTAACATCTAAAACATGACCAAAAATGTTTTTATGTTATATAATGTTGAATATTTTTCTTATATGATAGTATAATAGTAAAACAAGGACAAACTAGAGATAACAATCTGTGAAATTAATGTTTTTTTAAACTCCTCTTGTATGTCAGTGTATTGAAATGTTGATTTTGATAAAATTTTATTCTATGGGAGAGAATCCACATTTTTGTAAAGAAGATGTTTAAGCGTTGATCATACATAAAAAATTTTAAGAGACAGAAGAAGATGAATAATAAGGAGGGATAGATCATATTTAAGTGGTTATTTTATTGGGATGCATAATCAGACTGGGAAATTGTATTGAGATTTCTGGACTAAAGTAGAATAATTTCATAATTTTTTCAGTGGTATTCTCACAGAGTTATATTCTCAATATTGAGCAATAAAACTTTCAGATTAGACTAGAAAATCAAAAAGAGTATCATTACAAATTCCAGGAAGTTCTTACTTGCTTCTGGGTATGAAAGTGAAGAATTGTTTTGAAATTTCATATTTTTAAAAGATGATCAATAAGCACTATAACATATTTGTTACAAAAATTATATTACATCATTTTGTTCTACTTGAATCGAATGAACTCTTTTTTTGAACTTAGTGTTACATGAGGGTAAGGGAATGTACAACTTATTGTCTTCTAAACAAAAGGAGTGTTTTCTAGTGGATTGTGTGGTATCAAATTGTTTCATAACCATACCAAGGACTAAGAAATCTTTTAGAGTAGTGAACTTTGTAAATTTTTATGTTCATGTGGTTATTTTTTTCATTTTTGTCAGCATAGAAAGAAATATGTCACTAGAGGCAATGATTTTTTCTTAAGAAATGAAACATGAAATAAATAGATATCACTGATTCACCCCTCCCACTCCCAATGATACATAAATCTTAGTGGGGTTATATCAATAGGTTTCAACTAAAAAAACCTTCGTAATCAACTATAACAAGATTTTAAATTATTTAAACATGCCCGGGCATATTCTTCAAGTTCAACAATCTTAAGGAAGAACCAAATTCATTAATCGTGCATATTATTATCATAAAAAATAATTAAAACTTCATGTTCTTTATCTAATTACTTTAACACATGTAATAACACATTTAGTTAAATGTGTGTACTTGCATCAATTTTATTACCATCAAAATATGAGAAACACAAGATTTGTTAAACATGACACCTCTTAAATTATTTATCTAACCATCAAAACATTATCAGATTTATGTTCTTTATCCAAATTCATAAATTTCAACATGAAAAACCAATAATAACAACATTATATACAAAGCATAGTAAAAATAGCACACTATTTAGAAAAACAAGAAGCAACCCATTATCAAAATTGAAAGAAACATCATGAAATCACTAAATATAAACTGATTCCATTCTTTAATCCAGTTGAATATTTATTTAGTTAATTCCAATTACATCCAATGGGATATACCATGGTCAATTTATGATTTAATGTAAATAAATAGGGGAATAAATGAATCCCCTACCTAAAAGCTTCCTTATTATTTGCATGAGAATGAATTAACGTCGCGGATGTCTCATCACCTCTACCATGAAGAAGCTAAGATCTCCAAAGGATATTGTTCAATGAATGAATTGATAAATAAAAATTAAAACACCATTAGAATTATACAGATCATCCACTATAATATGGAAAGATGGAATAGTTTGAATAATATCAAATAGTGAGAAACCTCTTGAAAAGTGGAAGATCCCCCCCTGAGATTATCAGAGATAGAACTCATGAAGTTGGTATTGATCCCTAAAAAAGTGTTATTTATAGACTTATAAAAGAACCAATGGATTCCTAGTGTTAATGGGAATGAAGTGGGAGAAAACTGGGTCTTAGAGACATTGGAGTATTTATAGGCAGACATATTTTAGAGGAGCACAATGAAACCCCTAAGACCATATAGTAGACCACCTATACCACTACACAATCGGATGAGACAATATCATGTCCCCTAGAAAAACCCACATATTGTATCCACTAATAGATCTATGGTGTAGATCTTAATTAGATAAGGAGTTATACTATGACCTATCCTACATCTGATGCTACATCCACCTTCGATTTGGAAGTAGACTCAAAAACCACTACGGCGCATCCACCTCGCTCTATGCTGCATTTCTCGACACTGGGGATGGGCCTATGAAGAACCCAACCACCACGATGCTGATTGAACTAAAAAAGAAATAGGTTGGATTTACTTCTTTCAAGCCTCCCTACACTATAACCAGGAGACTACTCCATAAAAGTTTGGCTAACGACCCAACCCATTACTCCACATCGCTACATGGTCTCAAATAGTAGTGACACCCACCTTTTTCCCCATTTATCCTCCAAACTCTTTGAAACCTGCTCTAAGAGCCTCCAACAACCAAAACACACAAAGGGATGGTTCACTAATATTTGAGCCCTTTCATTGAATATTTACAACAAATAGTAACAATTACACAAATATTAACTGATTTTTTTGAATTTTAGATGACATAATAATTTTAATAGTTTCATTTTACAATTTTTGTTTTAAAAAATATATTATAAAGATCACTTTACCAAAATAATTCATTATATATGACATCAATAATTCATAAAATATAATAAAATATTTATGAAAAATTATGAATATATTATATTATCCTCTAATGACTCACTATATCACTTAATAGTGATCCAATTTCAATGACAACATTAAACAAATTTTCAATTGATTCCTCAGAAAAATGTATACTAACATGGATTTATTTTTTCTATATATAATGATCTCCACATTTACATTTGAAATCGGTTTCAAAATATTTTAATTTATTATTATATTTCTCATACTATTTTTATCCAATTATCACAGTGATCTCATTATCATATAGATAGGATGGTGTAACATTTCTTCCAAAAATCCATCTGAATAATTTTAATTTCAATAATATTCCTAATAACAAATTTATCTAGTGAATCAAGTGTTATTGATGTAGAATATAAAACTTAAAATCCAAATAATAATAATTCTGGAATTCAATTTAGAGTCCACTACTAGAAAAATAATGTTTTTTATGTTTTATAATATTGCATATTTTTCTTAAATGATATTTTAATAACAATCCAAGGTAAAACTAGAGGAAAAAACCCTTGTAGTTAATTTATTTTTAAACTCTTCTTGTAAGAAACTGTTTTAAAATGTATATTTTGTTAAATTATTTAATTAAAACAAAATTTTAGTTGGATACACTCAATCAATATGTGAAATAAAGTATTACATATGTAGTTAACTTATAAATTGTTATGATTTGAAAATAATTGTATTTCAATAGAAAATTGTCAATTAATTATAATTAGATAATAACATTAACTCACTCAATTAAGGATCCCTAATAACACTACAACATAAACTGCATTACACAACTCTACCCTTTCTTATCAATAGTAAAACACTACTGATATGTGGTATACATTTATCAAGGATAAATAAAACGCTCATAAAAGTTACTATAAATAGAACTAAAAAAGAACTATTAAAAGTACCCCTTTTTCAGCGCTAATACAGTCCCCCCTTTGATATTGATTTTTTACTAGCACTAATAATAGGTATATTACAAAAAAATCATTAAAAATATACATTAATATAAATTTAATATATATGTTTTCAATATGTATTATATAATGATAATTAAAAATTTAAACTTAATATATAATATATTAGTAAAAAAAATTATGAAAAAAAATTATTTTAAATTAAATTTTTAAAATTTTTATCAATTAATAGTTATTTAATAACCATTTTGATATAAAAAAATAAATAAAATAAATAAAATATCTTAATTAAGATTAAAATGAAACTCGAATATCAAACAACCATAACTTTTGATCAGGGTATCTGTTTGTGCTCTAGCACATATCTAATAAAAACTTGTGATGAGCTCTACACAAAAATAATGTATGATAAACCCTTAATCATGTTTTTTTGTGGAAAAAAATCGCTGTATATGCCTCCAAAACTGAGTTTTTAGTTGGGTTACCCCAATTTTTTAACGTTTTATGGATTTTTAGCCTCTTTTAAGGGGGCATTTTTTTCCCTTTTTCAGTGAGTATAGAATTTATTCCAAGGGTTACATTCATACTGATATTATTGTTTTAATTTTTTTTCACAATTTTCTATTATTTATAATCAAATAGCTAACAATATATAAATATTTTTTATATATTCACACCTAGAAATTTAATATTATAAAAAAATATTTAAATATTTTTACATATAAAATTTATTTCTCAATATATAATCCTAATCTAAATAAAAAATAATATCCATTTTATTTAAAATTCAAATGTATGAATATTTATATACATATACATATAGAATTAATGTATATATGATGTTTATATATATATATGTATATATTTGTGTGTGCGTTGACAAAAATATATATGTTTATCTACATATTTTAATACATTTATATAAATAATATATATATATATGTATGTATAATTATATTTGTTGATTCACACACAGATATAGAAATATATATATGTATGTATTTGTAAAGACAGACACATGCATAAGCATATAAAAAAAATTTATATATTTATATTTATATATAAATATGTAGATAAAGCATAGTAAAAAAATATAAAAATTTATATTTATCATAAAATGAAAAAAAAAAATTATAGCTGAGTGGAAGAGTCAAGGGATCTTGAGAAGGAGGTCCCAAGTTTGAAACCCAGATGTTGCAAACATGTTAGTTTATAATAAATCACTTTAAAGGTTTCCAAACACCCAAACATCAGTAGTAAAACCAAAACATGATTTTGAAACATGAATTACTAATAAATTGGCTTTAAATCCATAGTATCTTTAATATTTGAGTATATTAAAATATATTCTATCATTTCTATACAAATTCAAAATTTTCTACACTTAAGTCATGAATTTTTCAATTTAATATTTATATATAAATTTTATTTCATCATGAACTCTTGTATTTTTAATTCTCATTTTAATGAACACATGTTGAATACACCCCATGGATTGTATTTATCCCTTATCCTTTAACACTTAATTTATCAGATTTAATAATAATGTAAAAGTCGAGAGGGGTACCTCTAACATCCCTATGTTAATGATTCTGATTATTCTTGATGTAAAGACTCTTTTAATCTACTGTTCCTATAACCCTTTCTAGTGGATTTTGTTTTTCAAAACCACTTATGAGGATTCCGCTTCAAATGTTATCTATGAGTCTTTTTATCCTTCTTGTCTCGGGTTCCTTAAACATTATGGTACCAATCCCACTAATACTTGTCTCTTATTTAGATACATTTTTCCTCCACCCTTAAACATGTTTCCACTTCCCAAGGAGGGATCTTCCACCAATTTGGACCTCATTACTTGGGGATTGATATATTGGATCATTAAGGCATACATTGTTCTTTTCGTCTTCTTTGATATTTATAAGAGTCACTGCAGACTAATTGTTCCCTAGTGAATCATTTTTTTAGGGAAATTTCTTCACAATTTATGCACACTTTATGTGCATGTAGACCCAATTTACATTGATTTTTTAAGATGAATGTTCCTATTTGAGTAAGTGTATTATCATTAGATATTATTTGGCCCTATGGAAGGAGGAAAGTGATACATTTTCCTTTTCCAATTAGAGATGATAAACTATTACAAATAATATTTTTACTTCAATTCATATGTCATACAACTTCGAGCTTCCATACCTTTTATTATATTTTGGATATATTTTTTTTGTAAATTTTATATTTTTTATTATATTAATATTGGATTATTATTTATATTTATATCAATTACGGTATAATTTACATGATTTTTTTATACCATGTTTTTTGGTTTTTATTTTGCGTGACCAATTGTTTTTATTCTCTATTATATGTTTTTCATCATAAATACAATTTTATATTTCATTATAATGGTGATTATTAAAGATATTGAATAATTTTGAGGGAAGATATTTTTTGATAATGATTGATTGATGTGAAAGCTAGGGTTTCCTCCTCTAGTTCCCTTAGTGAGTACAATAATTGTAATATTTTTCCTCTCCGTTACATTTCATTTAATGTCTTTAATATTTATCAACAATTTTTTGGGGACCTTCAACTGAAATATAGTTGAAGTCTTCTTAGTATACAAATATGGGTCTGAGAGGGGGTTCTCTGAGAGCTACACAGAGCACCCATCATACCCGTTCAGACCCAGACCCACCAAGGGACACCCCACATGCCATGCATTTTCATCCCCACCTGATCCTACAGGATAGTTCCCACCCATGCCTCTATCATCATATTCTTTAGCCTCTTCTTATCATACCAAGTCTATATCACCTCAAAAATTTTCCCACCTATAGCCTCCAAATCATATTTTTTTCATTTTATAAAAACTCTTTTGGTTGACTGTGAACTTTTAAAAAAATAAATCTATATAAAATACAATAGAAAAATTACGAAAAGTAAAGAAAAAATTATAATGTGCCAAAGAAAAAATATATTTTAATTTCAAAATGTGATTTGAGGACACAATGACTCTTCAAACACCAACTCGGGTCACAACACCATGTGGATAAAGTCATGAAAAGTTAGCTCAAAGCCTTTCCACATCAATGATACCATCATTCACCAACATCATTGGCCCATCACCATTATCTGAAACACTATCTTCCTCTACTCCAATAGGCATCAACATCGTTGGCATAAAAAGAAAACTCCAACGGGCCTCGACACCTTGAGAACATGACTCACCACCATAGACTTCAGATCCTTTCATTAAAAAGATAACTAAAAGTTCAAGTTTACTACCAAATGACTAAATACCTTCTAGATAACACCTCTCATAACCTCAATCATGACCATCCCACCAGACTGAATATAAAGGGAGCGCTGGACTGGGATACCAGAGCAAAAGTTGAGTGGTGGTGAGCTATGTTGAGGGCCACATCGGAGACAACAACATCATTAATTGTGTAGAAACAACCACATACCACCATCAACCATCGATCCAAAATCAGAAAATCAGGAAGAACCAACACCATAAAACATGCTCCCTGAGTAAGAACTAACCAATCAAAACACCAATCTGGCCTCATGTTGTAGCTCAAAACCAACAAATAAAAAATTCCAAAATACTAATGAAGTGAATGAGTATAGACCATTTTCGGTCACCCTCCAGCACAATCCCAAGTAGAACCAAATCTCACATTGAACCTAAAAAAATGGTGTCAAAATATGATGGGATGTCTCGATTACGAAGTGGAGTAGAGAGACATTGGTCACTATAACCAGCGCCTACCCAAACCGTCTAAGATGTTAGTACACATACCCAGAGTGGAGGTCCAATGTGACTGGTTAGGCCAATAAAGGGGCGGTGATCACCATGATATATCCACACTAGAATGATGAGTTGGTCGAGAATGAGGTGAGGAGAAATAAGTAGAAGGAACAGAAGAAAAAACCAAGTGACATAAGGATAAGAATCACTATTGACCAGACCTATGAAACCCTATGAGAAGAAGAAGAGGGGGAATCAGTAGCGCTGAGCACCAAGTGAGTTCAAAGTAATCCCCATAAAAGGATAATGTTACAACCTTTACCATATATATATGAAATTATGTATCCCCATCCATTCTATCGTTATCCCACCAGGTCTATGACCCCTCCATTTCCTACTATCCCTCCAATATCAGATGATTTTGTTCCTTCATCTTCAACTCTAGTACATATAGATGACCCGGTGGATGAATTGCAATAGACAAATCCATTAGAAGATACTAATCTACGATAGCCCGTTGATCCATACGAAAACTAATGATTTATCTACTTTAGGGTTTTTTATAAGTGTTTCAAATTATGTCAGATTATATTTTTCTTGTGGTATTGTAAACTAATTTTTATTTTCCCCTTTTATCTTATTCATTAAGAACATATAATAGGGGATGCGGGTGAAAAAATGTGAGTGAGGCTTTGAATCATCAAAAAAAATAATTTTGGATTACAATGAAGACAATCAAATGATATAAACAAATTTCAAGTAACGTAGAAGCATTATGTTTACTTTAGCTGAGTACAATGATATCATATCGGTGTAACCATTATCATGGAGGAATAAATGTAACAAAATCAAGGAGAAAGCGTGGGAAGAGATATTGGTAATAAAATTTATTAAATTGATATCTATATTATTATTTTATTTATATGAATTAATATGCTTTTTGTAGTATCAGTTTAACTTTCCCGAGAGTGAAGCTACTAAGGTTGAGCAGTTGATGGATCATGGGAAGTTGTGGAAATCATATAGGTAAGTGATATATGTTGGTTGTGTGGTATATGGTGTCCTAAAACTAACTTATTTTTACATTATGATAATCTGATTTCATAGTTTTGAATATGAATAAACTTCTTAGAATGTCATGATTGAACTTTTGTGTGACATAGTATATGATAATATCCAATGAGCAGATGTTGCACTAAAAGGTCATAGTAATTCTCTATTATAATGAGAACCTAGAAGTTTCACAATATTTTTCTTTAAATATGTATTCTATAGATGGATTATATCATTTGAGTGGAACAAAAGATACAATCTATTAGGGGTCGGTACTCATAAGACATTGAAGAACCTTTTTAGGGTGTACACCCTTATTAATTTCTAGTATAGGATTTTATGAGAACAAGACCCGCCAATAGGAAATCCACATTTATAAGTGTCATTGTATGTTCCTATATATGGTTTTATTTATTGATTCTTAGACATTAATTTTATTATTAATGATAATTATAAACCATGTACATTGATATATTAATGAAAATCGTTATGAAATTTGTTCATGGTGATTTAGGATACGTTGGGTGTGTCATCAGTAATGTTGCATTAATGAATAATGAATGAAAGGATTCTTCCCTCTTGTTCTTCATTAGAAGTTGATATCTAAATCTAATGCATGGAAATGTTATAGCCTAAATAAAAAAATTTACATGGCTTTATAAAGGCCTGTTCGATTTCTATAAATTCAAAGAAAGATACATTGAGCACATAGATTGATGACGCCAGCCAGAAACCTTCTTGATTATAGATATCATGATAAATAGATTATATTATAGAGTGAGCATCTTTATAAAGAATTATTTTTTAATGACATGAAATTCCTTCCCTTTAGGTTTCATAGAATGTTTCCAGATGATATCATTAGACTTTAATGTAATTCACTGAATGGTAGTTCGAAAGACGCATAGAGGATCACACAATAAATACATCCAAATTCCCATTTAAATAATATATAAATATTTATTATTTCAAAATTTGAATAAATATTATTGTCACACATGGTTTATTAATTATTCATGTTTCTATATCATATATACTTCACCAACAGTTATTTGAGAAAATAATATTTGAGAGGAATATTTAATGAATATTTATTTTCTATTTAGTGAATATAATATTTATTTAATTATTTTGGAATAATGAAGTGATATTTATTTATAAAATAAGCTGTCATTATTTTTTTTCCTAATTAATATTGTGGAGTAATGACAAATCATGTTTATAGGTTCAATGAGGAATAATATATATTGAATATTATTTTAATAATTAATCTTTAATTTTAATTTGTTGGTTTAGAACATTTCAAGAAATAATAATAATATTATTATTATTATTGGTAATGGGTTCTAAAAGGTAATAATTAAATAATTTGGGGAACATATGAACTTATTTATTTATAACCACAGTGGTATATAAACCCAATTATAGAAATTTTCAAGAGACTCAATATCATTTGTTTTTTGCCCAATGATAGTCGGAGAGGATCATATCAAGCCTTAGAGAGATCCCTCTCCAATAATACTCTAAAGAATGGAGAGTGGTCTTCATCCATCATCTACTCTCACATATTGAGAGATGAATAAAAATACATCAAAATCTATTGTTAAGTATGTCAAAAGTGAACAACGCAAGTGTTAGGTTCTTCCACGCTAGAAACAAATGATTTGTATGATGACATTCAATGATTTGTGGAACACATGTCGATCTTCTGTTGTAACATCCCCATCTGGGAGGCCAATAAACTTGTGCACCGAGACGGGTTAGCACATGGCCTCAAGTGCACCTCCCCATATTCTAGAAGTTTAGAACTATAAATAAGTGTCCAATAGGTTATGTGTGGAGACTATACCCTGTTTACATGAGTACTCTGTAACAGATAACATAAAAAATAAGTAAACAAATATACAATTAACCATAACAAGCATTACCAATGATTTCCCAAACATGAAACAACCACAACCAATAGATAAATATGCCATGTCATGCCATCATCACCAAAATATTAGGAAAACCAACATAAATTGTAACATAAACATTCCCAAAAATGGTTCCTTACTCTAAGTCTGAATCCTCATCCATCCACATTCCAAGCACAAATCAACTCTTGAGAATAGGGTTTTTTCCCTTGTCCAATAATGAAATAATGAATTTTTCTTGGTTACCCAATGAAGTCCCAGGGGGGATGCGTGTACAACATAGTAGGCCAGCACCAATGGTGTTAAAAAATATCTAGTGTATACAAACATTTCATGCAAGTACTAAATAAATTTCAAGATAAAAACAACCAAGGTTCCATTAGTTAACAATATTCACATTAGAAACATTGAACATTAATTAAATTCAATCTCATTAACCATTTTTTCACTTAATCCATGGGTTATGCATTTACATCATTTACTCTATGACCTAAGCCAATCAATTATTAGTCATAAGGGAATAAGTCATGTTTCCTATCTCACCTGGTATAAAAATTTCATAAAAAAATATATCTCACACTCCTTGGAGCCTTAGTCCAGGTAGTTACATCAAATACAACGATTAGGGGCTTAGAATCTCAGTCTGACTCACTAACCCATGAATTCTATGGGTGGGGTTTAGAGCCTCAGTCCAACCTGATCTATGGGAGAGGCCTCAGTCCAACCGAATCCCTAGAAGGATCTTCAGGCCAATACCACACATACAACGAAGAAATGTTTACATGATAATTCATCCAATTATCAAAATACCAAATCACAAACCATTCATAATCAATACATATAACATTCACAATTCATATTCTACTTAACCCTTTTATCATCTTTGGGAATTAACTGATTAATACATTTACCCCACACATTACATTTCCAATTTAACCAAATCCCCTTTCATAACTCAACCCATTTAACTTATTCAACCATTATCACACATTATCCAAATTCACATAATTCATCATTTCACATTTAATATCCCATTTATTCATTTCAATTTCAATCTCAAAAAACATTACACACATTCCAATAATTCCATTTAACCCTCTAAAAATTATCCCAAAAAAACCCTTATGACATTATCAATGTCTAGGAAATACTATCAATAATCCCTTTTCCAACTCAAATAACAAGTCAACATGTTAATATTGGGCTCTACATTACCACATGTATGTTCCATACTTAACATTACAATTTTACAGGTTTATGATTATTGGAACACCCCATAGGTGGTCCTAAATCTATCTAGTCAACCTAAATGCATTCCACGAGGATCATGGGCGTTTAAATTCAAAATTCATCCCACCATTTTACCAAATACATTCAAATGCTTCAAATTCACTACAATAGAGAACCATTAATACAACCAAACATGAAAAAAATTAACATAAAGACCTTATAATATAACATGTAGAGCACCCACCTCAAAACTAGAGATAAACACATAATTCAACATATCCTTTGATTTGGGCTAAATAACCCTTTAAATCCTCTACCTAAGATCCACATGAAAAAGAGGGTTATAGGGATTCAAAAAAAGAAGAATGAAACCACAATCCCCAATCCACAAAAGATATGAAAGATGATATTTAGACATACCTGTATCATCGATCTACAACCAATGAAACTCCAAATGGATTAGAAGTAAAGTAGATAAATCCTTTGGAATATCTGGTTCTTTATGTTTTTCATTAGGGTTATAGGATGAAGAATGAGTAAGAAATTTAGGTGAGGATCTTAAAATACTGATGGGAAAAATATTAAAATACCGCTTTAAATGGAGCCCACAGTTTGGCCACACAGTTTTCCAAATCATCAACCAACTGTGTACATGTCTCTGTCCAAGAGGTTCTAAATAACATTGTTACCTAGGGAGCCCCATTCAGGTTTTCAAAACTACGCACCAACATTGTGTAATTACTCTATCTAGGCCAACATGGTTTTTCCTCCCCTCTTGCATGGTTTCTGATACCATGAACCCCTTCATATTGGATAGCATAGATTTGGCACACGATTACTACTAACCATAAACTACTATTCAACATTCAAAGATTGGGAAAAATTTACCTTCATTAATGTCTCAATCCCCCATGACAACCTCGTCCTTCCTCATACATCCCGAAAACATTCAATTAACCCCAATAATGAGACATAAACCAAAATTAAAACAATAATGTACCTATAAAAAATATGGGAACTTACTACCTCCCCACCTTATAACAGCTCACCCTTAAGCCACATTCCAAAGAATCAACGTACTTTAATGAAAATTGAATGGTCCAATGATCCCACATATCTATATCCCTCTCCCAATTTTCTTTCTAAACATTACCATGATGCAAGAAAACACTATCAAATGGAATAGTATTTCCTTTCCAGGATTTCCCACTGTGATCCCAAATAAGAACTGGATACTTCTTAAGGGAGACATTATCCCCAAACTCAATGTCCTCAATGTCAATCACATGAGATGGGTCAGGGTGATTCTATAAAATTTATGAAATGTGGAAAAAATTGTGCATTCTGCTGTTCCACTCTGGAAGAGCCAATATGTATGTCATTGGCTAGATCCTCTCCACAATATCAAATGGCCCCACGTACCTAGGCACTAACATTCCGTATTTCTATATACGATGGTGACCCAAACACGGTGACACCAAAATAAACACATGATCACCATTCATAAACTCAATATGTCTATGAGGCTGACCCACATATGGCTTCTCCCAACTTTGAGTTATTAACATACTTTTCAAAATCAACTGAACCTATTCTAATGCGTCTATCATAAGACTCGACCCTATAAATTCTGATTCTAAAACCTCTATTTAACACAAAAAATATCATTATGGTATACCACAGGGTCCCTCATTAAGTTCCTTTTTAATATTCTCCTAGTAACTATTATTATTGGTGAATTCAACAAGCACTATGTTCTTCTTCTGGGATACACCAAAATCCAGGACATAAGCCCTCAACATATCCTCCATTACCTGAATAGTATGCTCTGCTTTCCTATCTATTATTGGGAGGAAGAATGCACTAAAAACATATGTAACAAGTTAATTTTTTAATACCTAATAGATATGTGGATCATGATCCAAAACTATTGTATGCAGTACTCTAGGAAACCACACTATTTCCTGAACAAACAATTCACCCAACTGATCAATGGTGAAAGTCTCAAAATTTTACAAGAAATGTTCCACTGTGGTCAACTGATCCAAAAATACCCATATCGCATTATTATTATATGGGGTCCTCAGAATTTTTTCCACAAAATCCATCACTACATCATTCAATTACTATTCTATAATGGTAAATAGTTGTAACAAACCACATAGTCATTGATGCTCGCCCATCACCTGCTGATAGGTATAGAATCACCCCATGAAACCTACAACCATTTTCTTCACTCTTAGACACCAATACTACCTATAAAGATCATGATACATTTTTTCCAAACCAGGATGCATCACCCACCTCAACGGATAAAACTCTTGCATCAAATCATACCACAGTCATTTTGAAACAACAAAACAACCAAGATCATAAATGATCTCGTCATCACTAATAGTCCAACTAAAAGTTCACTCCCCATCTTTAAGACTCACCCTTAAAGCCAAAAATTTGGAATCCTCATGCTTCTATTCCTTGATCCATCATAGAGGCATGAAATCAACTGGAAAGGTTGATAGGGACATCGTCTTGTGCCAATTATGCACCACGCGGTGCATCTTAGAGAACAAGGCCATCATCCTCAATTCATTAACTAAATTTAAAAACTACATGACATTGAGTCTTCCATCTCACATAATATCCAACAGTATTACCCAATCCCTATGTGTAAACCAGATCAATGTGAAAAGATTTCATGTACTCAACCCTTCTTCACTGTCGAAGATTCAAATCATACTGAGAGAATATGTAATTAAGGCATTAATGATCGTTATACATGGTAAAACATTCTCTGAACAAGTAGTGTCACCAACACATTAAATCATAAACCATTGTATCCAAATAATGATCTTGTATAGGGTAATTTCTTTCATTAGGATGCCACTTCCATTCCACATATGCCACAACCCGATCATTCTATATCAACAATGCCCCAAGTCCATAAACAGACCCATCAAAAAACAATGTATACCACTTACATGGGTCTGGTAAGATCATAATTTGTGCGGATGTCAATTGATTCTTTAACTATTGGAATACATCCTCACATACCACATACCATTTAAACATGATTTTGTTCTTGGTCAAAGCTGAAAGTGGTGCTTCTAAATAGTATAAGTCTTAAGGAACCTTTAGTAATAGTCATCCCAACCTAGAAAATGTTGGATATCAGAAACATTCAATGATTTTTCTGAAGATACAATTTTTCACACTTTCTCCATGTCCACTAACACTCCTTCCTCAGAGATGATGTGACCTTTGTAATGTACAATTTTGATTTTAAATTACATTTGGATAGCTTGGTGTATATCCTATTCTCTCTTAGTGTACTAAAGAATATTTCCTGATGTATGGCATGATAATCATGAGTTTTAGAGTAAATCAAGATGTCATCAAAAAAATTACAACTTCAAACTGATCCATGAGTATGTGAAAGGTTCAGTTCATTAGGGGAATAATCACTACTGGTGAATTGGTCAATACAAAAAGAATAACCAAAAACTCATATAAACTATATCCGCTCCTAAAGGAAGTACGAATTATATCAGAAGGTATCAACCAAAGTTGATGATACTCAGATCTCATTTGAATCTTATAGAGCACTGAAGAATCCCTGAGATAGTAAAAAAGATCTTCAAATTGAGGAAGATGGTGTCTATTTTTAACTATCATCTAATTCACCATCTTATAATTGAAATGAAACCGTAATTATCCATCTGCCTCTGATGAAAAAATAACAACAGAGATCCCCAAGGTGACATATTTAGGTGGGAAATCCTCTATTTTCCCATTATTCAAACTGAGTTTTAAGATCGTAGAGTTCTTCCGGTGATATTCTATATGACGGAATAGAAACAAGTTGTACTCCTAGAAACACTCTATCATGAACTCAATATCACTTTACAGAGATAATACCCAGAAGTACTCTGGAAATTCATCCTGAAATTGATCCAACATAGGAGGAAAGACAATATTCTATATTCTACCATCATCATGCATAATACAAGACTCTTGAGTTGTGGGCTCCACCAACCGCTGGGAAACTGGCCCTGCATAGCCCGCCTTAATGTCACACTCACTACAATGTACATCAGCGTCTCTTTTAAGAGACATTAATGATACCCTATGGTGGTAATAGTTGATATGGGACTATTAAAATGTAATCCAATCCATGAAATATTGAAGTTGAAAACCCGAAATCTGAATCTCAGTCACGTCCCATATGAAACGGTACCCAACAACATTAAGAGCATACACATTACACTGCCAAATATTTTCTACTCACACCCCAAATGGTGTATCAATCGACATGAACCCACAAAAAAATCCACAACTAGACCCAACGTAACCAAAAGAAAAGATAAAATAATGAAATTTGAGCCATAGGTATTGAATAATGAACTAACAGGCATGAAAGATACATGTATCATACCTCAAATGGTCAATAATCTAGCCTTACCACCTCATGTTGTAGACTGAATGGTGTGATGATGACCTTCCACTCTACCCTGGTATCTTGTTTGAATTCATATCACTAAACTACACTGCTAATATGGATTATCTTGCCCCATAGTACCACATCCTCCACATCGATCGGTATGAATAGTATAAGTCCAACATCCTACCTGATATGGGGTATCAAACCCCCTACCTACACACAACATCTGTCTCATCGAACTTTCATTTCTATTTTTTGGAGGGTTCCTACAGAACCTCTGCACAATCATAATTCTACAGAATGCTTTCACTCAACCATTGGTCAAGGACACTGACCATTAATGTGCCCAATCATTCCACACTGATAGTAGAAACATTTATCACTACCCTAAGGGGTTGGTTCTGTCTTTAACTACTTTTTCCACTATCACCCTAGTGAAATTTTGGGAAACACTACTTTTAGTAATTAGATGTCACACTAATAGATCACCCAAAATTTATTTTTTTTCTCACCATGTGGGGCCTCCTTTAGGTTTCCCTCTAAAATAAGGTCCAAATCAACCACTTCAAAAACTCTTTCTAAACATAATTTAATCACATAAGACATAATATCCTATTTATGTCCATCCTAAAAAAATCTTTCCATATCCACTCATAACCTACCAAATAAGGAAGAAAACACTTCATGTCATTGAAACGACTTGGATATTCCTTCATTGTCTTTGACCCCTGGGTTAACCTCATAAATTGCAAAACCTTTTCCTACCTCATGATCTCCAAATATAAATGTTCTTGAAAAGTTTCCAGAAAATATTTCCATGACATACCATCAAATTCTTGGATATAAGCATGAATGTACAACTAGTGATTTTCTTTCCCTCACAACATGTAGTCCACAAACATGGATTTCTTATAAGGAGGAGTATCTAAGTTACAAAGAATCATTTGGATGGACTCTATCCTGAACTCAAATACATCATCTACACCTTATCAATCAAAATTCAAAGAGAGTTATAGCTAAAAATCCCTAGTCAGCTCAAACGTACTCAGCACGACCCATCGTACATCCCATTCCATCATCTGTATAAAATGAGCAATGTTCTCATGAATCTTTTTTTTCTTATATAACCACGAACCACTATGTTTTCTTACTACGCTTCTGGGAGAGCATTCTTGATGACATCCTTTTTTTCCAAACCAGTAAAAGACATTTTGGTGGAATATTTTTACAATACTGACAGACATCCCAGAACACAAAACATAAAACATCCATAGTTTTCATAAAAGAATGCTCTCTACTAGAAATAAACAACACTTTTTTTAGTAAAGTATTACCAACAGACACCATCTCCCATTGGAAACTACACTCAACCATCCCCACTGTGGGTTATGGTCCTCCTGGAGTAATCCAACTTAAATAATCATGAGTGTTTAATTATACACCATTTTAAAACCACTTCCACATTCATAATGAAAATTGTTCTCTTTTAACTACACTTTTCATCTCACTAATTATTAGAAACAACATTTTACCTTATTTAACAACTTTCATAAAGCTCAATTATTTACATCTTATTTCAAAATAATTCCAATTATCGATTTTTATCATCTTTATTTTACATTGAATTCATGATATTTTAATGTGAAAATAATTCTACTTATATGGTCTAACATCATTTTCATGTGTTCCCATCACGATGCATTCCACCTATATCCCTAGGTTCCTATAAATATTCATGTATGGAAAATGCCATTCCATTGTAGATGGAAGAAAGATAACATATCACAATTTCATCACTCAACATGTGCATAACCCCATGGTGAAATATCATTCAGTTGTAACAACACATATCAAGAACAACAATTCCTACCCTGGGTACATGGGTTTTCTTATGTGGATGGGTTTGCTACTCCCAGACACGAGATCACTTCCAAAATACAACACGTCTTAATATCTTTTCTTCCATCCCCAAATAGTATAACCATAGAAAAAAACTTATGTGATACCACTTTGCAACATCCTAAACCTAGAATCCACTTAACGAGTTCTCCAAGATGGGTCTCCACATGACATTAAGTTCACCTCCCCATATGATAGAGGTTTCCGACATGAAGTGAGGATTTAATAGGTCATGCATGGATACTATACCCTCTTTACTATTGTATGAAACAACATATAACATAAGAAATAATGAAAACTATATACAATAAAGTATAACATTAATTTCCAATCATTTCCCAAATAGGGTACAACACAACCAAAAGATAAATTTTCTATGTCATGAAAATAGTTCCGAAAGTGAAGGAAACCCAAAATAAAAACATTTGGAGACTTCCACAAAAATTGGTCTTGAATCCATGTCTTTATCCTCAGCTATTCTCATCCCAAGCCCAACTCAACTCCCTATAACAATGCCTTTTCCCTTTTCCTATCCCGCAATAATGAAATCTAATTGGGTACCCAACAGTGGCCTGAGTACATTATAAGTAAAAATTAGTCTTCCATCACCAATAGTGTCAACAAAATATCCAGTAAAATTTTATAGTATATTCATGTACTAAATAAATGGAAATATAAAAAAAATACATCTCATGTTCCATATTTTAAAAATATTCACTTCAAAATCATTCATCATTTATTCCATTTTATCACTTCAACAATTTCTGTCACTTAATCCATGGGTTAGGATTTCACATCATTTACACTCTAACCAATGTAATTAAATTATCATTCATAAGGGAATAATTCAATTTCCTAATCTCACTAGGGATAAACATTACAAAATAATTACATCACACTCACCATGGAGTCTCAGTCCAAGTAGTCTCATTAAATTCAACTGTTAGGAGCTAGGATCCTTTGTCCGACTACCTAACCTGTGCATTATTGGGGTAAGGTTTAGAGCCTCAGTCCAACCCAACCTATGCGAGGAGACTTTTTACAAAATCCCACATACCACCAAGACATGTTCATGTACTTATTAATCTAATTACTATATATAAAAAATCACTAACCCTGAATAATCAATATACAAAACATTCACAGTTCACAATCCATTTAACACTTAAATAATATTTGGTCCTTAACCCATTAACACATTTACCACACAACAAAAATTTCCCTTTATACTAATTAAAATTCATATCTCAACGTATTTAACTTATTCAATATTTTCCTTACATTAACACATTTCACATGATTAATCATTTCACATGTATTATCCCATTCATGCATTTCAATTTCAATCTGACAAGTCATTAGACAAATTTCCCATAATCCACTTAACCTTCTTTACATTGTTCCAAACATATCCTTTCTCTACATTTTCAAAGTATAGTTAAAACTATAAATAATCCCTTTTCCAACTCATCTAACATATCTACTTGTTCATCTTTCGATAAAATTTATAACAAGTCGACTCCATAATTAACATTACAATTATCCATGTTTGGGAATACTAGAACTCTCCATGGGTGGCCCTAAATCAATAGAGTTAATCTCAATGCATTTTAAGGGGATCATGAGGGGTTAAATTCAACATTTACCTAAAAATATATCAAATCCACTCAAAGGAATCAAATTAACAACAAGGGAGAACCACTAATACAAAAAACATGATCAAATCAACTCCATGAACATGGAATATAATTTATAGACCATATAACTCAAAACTAGAGAAGAAAAAATGATTAACGTTAGCCTTAGATTTGTATTCAACCACCCTTTTAAGAAAAATATTATGATCCATTAGAAAAAAAAGGGTTTTAGGGATTTAAAAGATGAAAAATGAAACCAGAATCCCTAATCCATAAAATAGAAGCAAGAGTAGCATAAGACATGCCCGAAGATTCAATAAATAACCAAAGACACTCCAAACAGCCTAGAAAAAAAATAGATTGATCCTTGGGAAGATTTGGTTGTCTCAGGTTTTCACTTGGGATAGAGGAGGAATAATGAGGAAGAAATTTGGGTGTGTAACATAAAATCTTGAGGGGAGAAATGGTAAAATACAACATTTAATAGGTAGCACGGTTTGACCTCATGGTTTTCCAAAATGTGCACCTACCATGTGTCGACCATTATACAAGATGGGTTAAGTCACACATTTACCTGGGGAGCCCCATATGGTTTGAAAAACTAGGCAAAACCCGTATAGAATGCCTCTGTTTAGGCCCATGTGGTTTGGACACCCCTCTTGCATGGTTCACTAAAATGTGAACCCCTTCCTACTGGCTATCATGGTTTGGGAGAACTATTACTACTAACCATGTGAAAACCATTAAACACACATAGTATATCAAAAACCTCCCTTCTCACATGTCTTGAGACAACGAGACACCCATTTTTATCCTCATACATCCAAAAATATATTATAGTCTCCAGAATAAGGAGACTTAAAACAACTTTTAAAAAAGAACATACCTCAAGAAACTCTAGAATATTACAACTCTAGGTGGAATCTTCCATTAATTACTATAACAAAATTCCAATACAACATAGATCTATTGTCTGATCTGTCAACAATGAATAAAATTCTCATAAGGTAATTTTTAAATTGATTAAATTAATTATTCATAATATGTGATGATCATGTGCTTTGGTTCTATTATTTTATCCATTGTCTATTTTTAATTCAATTCCATTGACCACAATCTTTATCTTCATGTAAATCATGGATTTACCATTGACTATGAAAAAAAGAAAAGTTGGGAATGACCCATTACACACTTCTCCAGAACCAAAAATAGATAAGTTGTATTAGAGAAGTCAAATAAATATATAAATTATTTCAATATCATTGATTTATTTATACATTTTTAATTATGTATTGAATTTCAATTTAAAAATTCCCAAATAAAAATTGTGAGATCTGATTCGTCCTCTTTAATTTATCATAAATATAATAAAATAGACTAATTTTTTTAATAAAATAAATTTGAGGATCTCATCTCAAGGTGTTGAGGAATCTAGATGGATAACACAAGTGTACAAACTATGTAACCCAGAGGTACACGCCATGTAGTAGTGTTGAATGTATAAATAATTAATTCTAAATTAATTCATGGAGTGTAATTTGTTATAAAAAGTACCTTTAATTTTACAACAAGTGTTTAATAGGATATTTTAGCACACTATAAGAAGAATTACATGCCTTGAAACTGTCGTACATGGTGTGTAATATTTTAGTCATAAAGGGTTCATGGATCTTCTTACATGACCTACCAGACCGGGGACCATGTAACTTAGAGACCACATGATGTGTATCCCATGTAACAACTTGTACTCTAAATTTTTCCACAGATGGTAAAAATAGTCAACACCATGTAGCTGGATTTCACACGCTGTGGAATTTTATCAAATTATGGGAAATAAAGAAATTATTTTATTATACTATGAAAACCTTATCAACATGTTCTTGTGTGTGCTAATTATGATGACAGGACACACGGTGTAATGATTATTAATATATATAAGTATTTAAATAATTTTTTTCAGATTTTTATGTCATGTAGGGGTCATATTATAGTTATTTATCAATGTACTTTGATGAATAAAACAGGATAGAAAAATCATCTAATTAGTGAAATCATTATGTTTCTAGTATGTGTCATAATAGTATGTGATAATTCAAGTATGTCACATATATCAAGAGTAAATGGTATGGAATTATAATACATATTTGATAGTTAAGATGGATACTCATAATATTACCTCCAAGGTATATTTATGTACAAAATTAATTTTAAATAAATTTATTTAATTTTTTTTAAATTAAGATGGATGAGAATATCAAGGAAATTTATATGTGAATTAGTGAAAAAATTACTTATTAAATAATATAATTAATTTATTTGAGTGTAATTTATCTTAAATAAGAAATATTATAATTGAATTCTAATTTCATGGAACAAAAAAAAATTTCATGCATGTCAATGATCATGATCCTAGTTCAGACCATTTCAAGTGATTAGATTTATTTAATTTATTATTAAATTAATTTTTAAGCATGCATGTCTTCTATCCTCTTATTATGAAAGGGTAGACATGTCCATTGTTTCTTTTATTTAATCCATTTACACAAATTTTGTGTGAATAAAATAATTTTTAATGGATGGAGCTCCCACATTATTGGAGGAAGTTATTGTTTGGAGCTGAAACAAAATCAATCCAAGAGAGATACATTGGTAGATTGGAGGAAAACCACAACACTGACCATAAATGGTTCATTTTTTTCCTCTTAGTAAATGGTTAGGTTATCATCCATAATATAAAATAACTATTAGTAAAATATTGATGAAACCAATCTTTTTGTTTTCAAACAACCCCAACTTACATCTTTAGATTTTATTAATAAACATAATTTTCATCCAATGGGAGAAAGCTCTTATTATGATAAAACAACTCTAGAATATATTTCTAAAGTTTTTCATCAAGAATATTTTCGACATTTTTTTAAAGAAAAATATTTTGAAAAACCATGGAGTCATATTTTTCTTAGGAATCATCATAGTTACAATGACACCGGTGATGTAGATTAACCTATTAGAGCAATATTTTCTTCGAGAATTGAAACTGATCATCTATCATTTTTATCAAAATATGAATATAAGGATCATTATGGGTCTTTAGTAGATGATTATTAGATTAAATAAATGAAAGTTGAACTCAATGAGTTTGAATGGAACAAATCATGGACATTGGTTGAGCATCTTAATCATACTTCTATAATTGGATTAAAATGGCGTTTGGGCTCAAATTTGATGAAAATTTCATAATATTTAGAAATAAAGTTATAATTTTTACTAAAGGTTATAATCAATAAGAGGTAATAGACAATGGATTTTCCTTTGAACTGTTATCATGACATGATCTTATTTTTATAGTTATATCTTTTTCAAAAAAATTATGTTTTAATATTTTTCAAATGGATGTGAAGTTTTATTTCCTTAATGGATATGATTTGGAGAATTTTTATGCATAAAACCCCATAGTTATAAAAATAAAAAATATCCAGAACATGTTTATAAACATACCAATGCACTTTATGGATTTAAACTATACCCTAGATCTTGGTATGATAAGTTAATTAGATTTTTTAACAAAAAAAGTTTATTAATGGATCTACATATAAACCACTTTTAATAAAATAATTCAATAAAAACATTATGATTTTAAAAAAAAATATGTTGACGAAATTATATTTGGTTAAAATCAAAAATATTTAATAGATTAATTTTTATATATTATGAAATATGAGTTTGAAATGAGTATGATGTTGGAGTTAACATACATTATAGGTTTTCAAATTTTAGAAAAAATATAAAGAACATTTATATTTCAGTAGAACATAAAATTTATTCTTAAGAAATTCATGAATTAAAGCACTAAAAGTATTATTACTCCCATTGTAATCAATAATACTTTATATATTGATGAAGTAGGGAAAATAGTTGGTCAAAATACTTTTATAGTTATGATGGAAAGTTTACTTTATATAACAGATAGTTTTCTATATTTAATTTTTTCAAATTGTTAATATGTTATATATTATTCCATCCAAAATAATCTCACCATAAATATGTAAAATTATTGTTTCATTATCATAAGGTAACTATGGATTTAGGATTATTGTATTCTTTTATAATGGATTTTAAAATAGTTTTTTTCAGATGTTGATGTAGGTGGATTTAGAATGGACAGGAAAAGTACTTATTGAACATGTCATTTATTTATAGAATAATTAGTTTTTTTATTATGTAAGAAACAACACCCAGAAACACGTTCCACATATGAGCCGAATATGTGGTATTCAGAAGTTTTTATTCCAATGTTTTGTAGAACCAACACAAACTCACTTAACATAGAATGTGTTTTACTAAAACTCGATACTTGTGTGACTACAGAAGTATCATTGTGTGATATGTAAAATAAATAACATCTCTTTCTGTCTAGGAAAATATATGTAAGAGACCATTTCCCAATGATCACACTTGTGATGGAAATATAATTTTACAATTCATTGGAATGCAATAACAACTTGCTGATATTTTTACTAAACCCATTAGTTCTAATATATTTGAATACAATAAATAGAAGCCACTAATGATCAATATCATTTGATTATTCATATCTAATTCTTGTTATCAATCTCCTCAAATCAATGAACCCCTTTTAAAAGTGGGAGTACATGTGATTTTATTTTTCTTAAACCTTTATTTTTTATATTCAGTTTTATAAAAACCTTTAGTTTTTATATATACTTTTTCAGACTCTGAAACGTTTTAAAAAAATTTCAGTGTCAAATTTTCTTATAAAAACTCTTCAAATATAAAGTGTTCTACAAATGATTCTTTGGAGTCAAAATTTTTTACAAAACCAAAATTTGTAATAAAATATCTCTTGTATCAAATTTTTTTATAGAAGTTTCAGTCTCCAAAATTATTATAAAATATTTAGAAAATTTGTTTTTATAAACTTTATCATGATTAGTTTTGTTTAGAATATCTTTGAAAATCATTTTACTCATACCGATGAAACCTTTATACTCCAAAAGGTATTCATCTTTTAGTTTTAACACTGATTCGTTACCTTAGATATAAATGTTCTTGTGTACTTATAGTTTTATTTTCAATACATTGTTTTCTTAAATAATATATGTTTTCAAATTTGATTGATACTCATTCCATTAAAAAAATTTCTTGAAAATAGTAAGAGGTAAAAATTAAAATTAAATTCCATATTAAATTAATTCATGATCATTAGATCAGATAATGACTTTTAATCTAACCCATTGAAATTCATGGAATTATAACTGTCACTGGAATGCCTATATAAGGGTTGGAGAAACTATGTCAGTTGTCGATTCTTATATACTTTTCTACTGAATCTTAACACACCTTTATGTGATTTTTCTAATGATTTTGAATTTTTATGATCATTTGTTCAGGTATTGGTACAATGGAGAATTTAGAATATTTTTTACACGTAGAAGTCTATAGAGAAAGAATCATCAAAAGAAAATGGTACGAAATGTACAATTCAATTACTAAATGTTTCATTAGTTTTAACGGGTGAGATATTTTCTTAGAAAAACCAGATAATGATTTTGATTTATATGTTAAAAGAATTATAATTTTATTTTATTCTACAATTTGATATGGAATTTGAAGAATAGGAAGAAGAATAAGAAGAAGAGAAAGAAGTGGGATAATAATGAGAAATAGAATAAGGGGAATAGTAAGAGTAAGAAGATGATGATTTATAAGAATCATAGAATGAAGAAGAGTTAAAAAAGAAAATAAAACATCAGACTCATCATCATCTTAAACTCCTCTACCTTCCCAATCAAACAAGGATGCTAACTTGGAAGAATTATGCGAATAAAAATCATCATCCGAAAAAGAAGAAAATTCATCATCAAAAGTTGAAGAAGAAGACAAAAAATCCCAAAAAAATGTTTCAGATAATTTTGAATCAGATAAGGATGTGGACATTATTATATTATCAGAAGAAGAAAATGTTTCTTGGAATGGAATGAAAAAAGTTGAGAAGAAGAAAAACTAAATATAGATTCCTCTGGACTAAATGATCTGAAATTTTTATCAGGTTCATCAATCTCTGAAGGGATAGTTTTTAGGAATATTTATAACTATATTTTCCAATCCATGAAAAGGAAAAGTTAATCCATTCCAAATCTTCCAGGAAGAGAATCAAGGTGTAAATTTATTCAAAATATCTTAAATTAAAAATTATAATAGCAAAAATTTTGAATGAATCACTTTGTCATTATAAGGATGATTTGAAATCTTTAAAGAAAATAAAAAGGATTCAATGAAATTGTAAAATCAAAAGGTTATGTGTTCAAACAAAGTGAAATTTATCTCATAGATCCCAATGATCAATTAATAGAAGTAATGAAACTTTCATTAGAAATGGAAAAGTATTTTGATAATTTATCAAAGGATTTCTCTAATAGAGTGATATTTTTAAAGTGTTCAAACATATATCTGATGGTCTTAACGAGGAATTAAATGTTTTGAAAAAAATGATTCAAAATTAATAGTTATAAAATATTAGACTCAGAACCTGTAAAGATGTGCTTTTCCTTGTGAACATGGAAAATAAAAAGATATCTAAGGAATTATAAAGGCATAAGTTATATATTTTGAAGAAAATATTAATGGATTACCCGATCAAGAATCGTAAATCATCGGTTTAATAATCTTAGAAGGATCATGATGTATTTAAGAGAATGAAGGAAATTTTAAAAAAATTGCTGAATAATGAATGATCTCTTTTTGAACACTAGATTTTTATTTTGAAATATTGTTTTAATGAATTTTAAATTTGAATGAATGTTTCATCCAAAACATTATTTCTTAATGTATTCCAATTAATTTGTGACAAATTTTCTTTAATTTATTCCTTGGATGATTTTTTATTTGACATAAAATTGTTTCATATGTTATCACTTTCTATCATTTCTTGATATATCCCTTCCCAGATCTTTTTTTAATAAAAAAGGGGGATTAATTTATAAAGAGGGCGAATTTTATAAAATAAGAGAAGTTTATAAATGGATAAGCCTAGGTGATATTATCCCAAGGGCGAGATATTATCCTAAGGGGGGATAAAGTTAATTAATACTTTCCATAAGATTATATAAATGTTATAAACTTAGGAGGAGTTGTGATATGAAGTATATCTTTGAAGAACATAAAGGTATAATGGGATATAAGGTTTTCTTTCAATGAAATCTAGCCTCCAAATCTGTTACTTGTTGAATCATCCCAGCAATAATAGGATCCTCAACCATAACACATGAAACAATAAAATGGGGAATCTCTATTCCATATGTAAAGTTATATCCATATCCCTCACGATCAATATTGGGATTAAATATATCATCCCTCTACATGGGATGTTATCAATGGTCATCTAGAAGATATATTAACACAACCACAAATATATCATTTGTAATATATAAATATTAATATATATTTATATATAGGTATATGTAAGTATTATTAATTAATAAGAAAACATTATATAAGACTTGTAACCTTGGGATCATTTTGATCTCTAGTTTTCATCCACACTAATATTCAATCAGTCGGTGTACCTCAATACCATAACTATAAACCATAGCTAAGAAAAAAACCATACTAAATAATAAATTTAAAAATTAAATGATAAATACAACGTTTCAAATCTAGCACACGTGATGAGTCCCAAGTCTATGAGATATCCCCTACATCACATGATTATCAGAATGACGTGCTGCCATAACCTTAATTCAAATAATTCAAATTCGAATCTTGTAAAATGTTACACATTCATTGAAACGTGCCAATGAAAAATAAGAAGGCTCACTATCGTAGCCTCAGTGGAGTAATATATAACCATTTCACACCACTGAGATGGGAGTAAACCCCTCAAGACTCATTCTAGAATGCTTAAGGCATCATCATTTGGTACCCAGTGCTCCCTCTTCACTCAACCATTAAAATATATCCACAGTTTATAACATTTTTTCATACACACAAGAATGTAACTCATCAGGAAACAGTATCATATTATTCTATTTATGAAAACAAATTATCACAAATTTAATTGTTTTTATACATAGCTAATATTATAATATGATTCTCTTACCAGGACTACCCTCCATAGTCAATCTAATGTGTCATGAGGGAATGTAGCCCATTCATGTGTATTCAATGAAAATATATCTGGGTCATGTAGGATATAACCCAAATAAAGAATAAATCATGGGGGATCATCTTCCATGGGATGTTATCTCTCATGAAATGATATATCAAGTGTCTTGCCAAGATGAAATCCCACAATCAAGACCTCTCCCATGAGAGGAAGAAGAGGTTGAGTCGAATCCTTTTGAAAAAAAATTCATAAATAATATGAAATATGTTTATATATATGTCCATCTCTTAATTAAAGATATAAAAAAAATTACATTCATACATACCTCAACCCATCGAAGTACACGATTCTCTTGAATAATATGGATCTGGTTCCAGTTTTTCTAACACTTAAATAGTCATAGAAAGAATTAATATTTAAACACACAAAGACTATATATCAAATAAAGAGATAGAAAATACAGAAAATATATTAAAGATTTTATAAAGAGTTAAATAATTAAAAATAGTTTTAAAACCCAAGAGCATGAAAAATATCATACCTTTCACTAAACAAGAAAATTGATCACATCTACTTCAACTATCTCTCTAAACTATTAAATAAATTCTTCATGTTGAACTAAAATGTGTTTATCTAGATATTGTTCAAAAAAGTCAATAGTATCGGGTTCGTCTCATTCAATTAAAAACACTCCTCACCTTGAAAGTTTCATATAAACCTTCATATTTGGATTATATAGCAAGGTGGTGAAGAAAATTTTTTCTACTTGCAATGAAAAAATTAAAATTATGTTACTAACTCATTTACATCAATATTACATACTATTAAAGTTCATCCCTGTAAACTAAAATTAATCAAATTTAGTTTCGTGGACTGGATCAACCCAATTACACTTTAAAAATATGTATTTCAACCTGTGTGAATATATAACATCAATGGTGTCTTTCAATTGACCATAGTAATTAGAAAATTAAAAATATGGATAACTAATGTAACATTTCAATGTTTCTCATTTATTATCCACATATTTAATTTCAATGTAAAATGATTAATCATTTAAAGATTTGTAATGATGAGTCTTTATAGATAAATCATCATCTAGTTTGTTAAATTCATCAGTGGGTGTAGCGTCACCTATCTCTTAAAGGTTATGTTCTTATATATTTCCTAGAATTTAATAAATAGTTATAAAAAATAAAATTTTTACTATACTTCAATTAAAATGAAATGAAATTTATACATAAAAAATCCATGAACCAGTCATGAAATGATGTGAAAGGTTCTGAGGCCCGCAAAAGAAGACGATGGGTCGAGGATTTTAAAATTTTCATCGGTCAGATTACAGAACTTGTTGTCTCTAATGATGCAAGCCCCAGTAAGGCCCGAGTATCATGTTTAAATTATAAAGAGAACAAAATAAAAATTGAAAACCTACCCATTTAAAATCTGAAGCCGCGATCAACTACAACTAGTCGATAGTGATCATTGCTCAACAGATCCAAAGGAGAAACACTCTAGATCGTCCACACGCACTTCAAAAACCCACAAGAGCATAGATCTTTGAATTTTGGGTGCTAGTGTGGAGATATAATGATGCTTTTGATGTCCTGATGATAACTGCATCAACATTCCTTCGATGCTTGAGATTTTTCTTAATCAGGGATTCATGGATCGATAGATTCTCTCTCTAGAGAGTGGTAGGAGAGAGAGAATCTCATTTTCATTCCATTAAAATGAGTTAATTGTATGAATGGACACCCATTAGAGAGAGCCTCCTCTTTATTTATAGCATTGTTGATAAATACCTAGTTGTGTTCACCGACCCCCATTTATTTCAACGTCCACTAAATAAATAATTTTTACGAACTAAACTACGTCAATATTATTTATTATTTTTATCACAAACCTGTAATATATATAAAATAAATTACATGATAAATCCTGATCTATTTAACATGACTCATTGTCCCACTTAATATTAAATGAACCTTGAATATTAAAATAATATTCATTCTATTAATATTATCTCAAATTTACTAAAAAGTTAAATACATTAATTAAATCCAATCCCAAATATTCCTAACTTATATGTTAATGAATTTATTTAATTATTTTGGTGATCGATTCATTGGAAAATACTCGGACCCCATGGAGGGTCCCACCAATACTATATACCAATTAAACTAAATAGGTCAGATTCATGATTACGCTATTGTCAGTGACCCTCTAGGCCCTTATCTTGATAGCATTTAATAAAATCCATAGACCAAGAGAGATGTATAGAAACCCATCAGGGCCCCTAAAGAGATAAATACTATCATAGAAATGACAAAAAACCTACGAACACTGACTATATACTATAATCTATTTGTCATTAAATATCTCATAAATCAGGATGCACACTTATGTCATCTTCTTTTTCTTTTTTTATTATTTGTTGATCTATCTGAATTGATTTACCTTTTTACTTATTTGGAAAAATACAAATGAATTTAAAATGATTCTGATCAACCAGGCCTGAGATATAAAACTTCCTATACTAAAAATCCTTTCTTTTCCAATCATCCTATTTCATACCACCAACGAAACACCCTACACAAGCTACCACACCACGATTTCCATACCATGGTTTCTTCCTTGCATCAAAGGATGTAATAAAATGGTATGCATTGGTAATGGTCTCAAGTCAGGAGACCAATACACATGCTCATAGATAAGAAAAACAAATGACACCCAAAACATTTGGTGTTGCTATTTGCAAGTCTGTCATCATGATCTCACTACTAGAGATTACCAACTGCGAACATTATAAGAATAAGTCTCAATGATTATGAGCCTGCAACACATGATAGTCAAACATCTACTGTGTCCATTCAGTAAGATATATTTAGACCATAGAACATATATTTAAGATTAATGTCATAGTATCTTGAGGTTCTCATTACATCCTGGGTTCTGCTATAACCTTTCGACACAACAATTAATCTTTGGACATTACCATTATAATAGTGTACATAGAAAAGTCTACACTATAATGGTAAGATGAAATCAGGTATAAATAACTATACACATTATATGGTAATCAAAATTATGGCATATTTGGGTCTAGGGAACCCAATATTTCAACACCCCCACTTACACTAGATCCAACATTCTATCTAAACTTGTTACCTACTCAGATGATAATTATCATGCTTCTAGTGAGTAATGTATTTAACTACTGATCCTAGCACATTTTTGCTGCGTGGCATATCTGCTATATGCAATCACAACTCCTTGAGTAAATCTTCTCAAGATAAGGTATCCCTGAGTATATCATTTTTTACATTGTCATAACTAGACAACATGTCTAGTAAGAATATAATTATTTACATTATGATTACACATTTCTCACTAGGTTAGAATCCAATAACTAGAACAAATAATTGTGTTTGACTAATTCTTAGCTTCCTTAGAAGTTGCAACGTACTCAACATTTGTAGATATGGCTACCACTAGCTTTTATGAGCTTGACTCGCACATTGCCATAGCCTAACTGCGATTGTAGATCCAGTTGAACTAAGTAATACTAGTTTGGGTCCCACCATAACTAGTATTTTTTCTTCTCCATATACGAGGTACATATCATTTGTACTAGCCTATGTACAATATTATATTTATGACTTCATCACTTGAAGTGCTCCAAGATATAATTGATATCTTCCTACAATAAATCATATCATGGAAGTATCAGTCATTGTACATATTTTGGCATATGTGACTGATCCATCACTAAAGCATATGGAACTCAATTCACAACTTTTATATCTTCCCATGTTCCGAACATGTCAACCTGAAGAGATTAAGTCATTTGATATTAAAAACAATTCTGAACATGAACTGTTCCAACTTTTATTTTTTTAATACTATGTCACTTTATGTATGATTGACTAGGTCCAAACAACCATTAGATCTACTTAGATAGGTATAGTTCCCTAGAACATAGGTTGCTACTTTAAGTCAATCAATAGAGAATTACTTTTAACCTAGTCTTATATAACAATAATAACAATATATGTCTTCCATATGTTTCCAAAGATATTTCTCCTGGAAAACATTGGCACTCCCACTAACCTTTGGAAGACACGAGGAAAATATTCATTAGAAATGAATGCTCTAAGATATTGTTTCTTTATTTATTCATGAACTATATTTTTGTAACTTAGAACCTTCATTGGAATTTGAGGGTGTCATAAACCCTTTCTGGTTGCATTATATAGACACCTTCCATGAAAGATAATCATTAAATCCAATGACTAATGGAATGATCTTAGAAGTTAGCTATGGCAAGTAACATTCTAATGGATTTAGGCATACCAATTTTGTATAACCAACCGAGCCATTTTGGTACCAGGATTGTACCATCGATGTATGATCTCAATTGAATACCCACCATAGTATTCAATTTATATGCCCCTTTTTAATTTGATACATTGAATCCATTGTTGAATTTTAAATTAGTCTTTTCAATCTATTCGTATTGCCATATACTGATTACTTGTAGGATTTATTATTATTTGTGAATAATTTTATCACATAACGTAGTGAATATATAACCATCACTATGGTTTCATTCTTCCTACGATGTATGTGTCACATGAATACACTTCTTCCAAATGTACTTGTGGAATTTGTTCCTATTCCAACCATTTGTGTATCTAGAACAATGACTAATTCCATATCAATTCATCTCCCACTATATCTAATAGAGATGTGTACCCATATATAGAAATGTAATCTAATACCTGACAACATATTTTGTATCATATTGATTTATGTAATATCCTATGAAAGTTTTAGGATATTTACTTATATGCACCATGTGTTTAGCTTGATACATGTTTGTTGGTTTTTCGTTAACAAAAGAATTGCATCCTAACACATGATCTATGGAATAATTAATTTTCATCATATTATGACTCATATGATATCCATATTTCAATTCAGTTGTCATATGGTGTTACACCTTTATTTTCAAAGAACATGTTGAAATATGATGGAAGTTACTACAGGTTACAACATTGATAGTCCATACATCATAACTTTGATGTATAAAATATGTGTTTAAGAATTATTCCCTGCTACATTTTGTTGATCAATGTTAACATGAAATACTCAACATTGATCCTCCTTTTGAACAACAATATCACGATGAAGATAATTTTACATGCGTTTAATAATTACTCCACGCTAAATTATCATGATCGATGATTTCTTGGTGAAGATAATCTTCGGCATGTCGATCTGAAGTAACTAATATATTTTGAACAAACATATATTTCACTATTACATTACTTAATAACATAAAGGAATATTATGAAGTATCATTACCTCTAGCTTTCTTTTAGAATAGTTCACACTCCATAGAAGCTTTGTGGCATTCCTTTATTTCTAAAGGTTTCTTTGTCTAAACTTAATATGTCAATAATTCCAAAGGTGTTTAGCTGTGTTGAGCCTAAATACCTTACTAGGTAATTCTAGATGTCCACTTTTAGTTTTACATGACAAAGAATTATATTTCCACAACTGTGTATGTCTTACATATTATATTCATCATGTATTTCCAATGATTCAAGTATAGGTGAACTATTTGTTGAATATGTTACCACAAAAAACATTCATTCCATAAACATGGAATAATTTCTCATTATGACCAAATGGGCACATGAGATAAATGTTTTGGTAATACTTAACAACTTGTTTAATTTGAATCAATCACTTGGAAATTAGAAGTTTTGTATTTCTCATGGCTCACTTAGGAATCACCCTTTCTCAGCTACATGGAGAAGACACCTTACATCATGTAATGTTTCTATAATTACATGGTAACTATATTAAAATACACATATGTTAAAGAATATTCTATTTAATACCCATGAGGTATGTGAGAAAACAATAATTTTATATGGTGAATATAAACTGAAAGAGAAACAAGTACTTTCATCTTATATTTACGTTCATTACTTTTTAAAAATCCATGAATTTATTTCAATATGTGATGAAAATAACATTCTATTAAATAACCAACCTATTTTCTTTGAAAGACATGATGATGGTGCATTTAGCATAACTTCCCATTGGCCTTTTCGCCTTGTCATTCAATATATTTTCCTTAAAAAATGGTTTCATCTTTAATATTCTTATTACCTGGGGAATGTTTCCTTAAAGGCAATGAAGTGCTTAATCTGGGCTATTCATTTGTATCCATAAATGAAACTATAGTAATTGGGTGTAAAAGGTATACGAATGGGATGACATGGAAGATTATGAACTATCTTTCACTTTACACAAACTGAGTCCAATCATCGCATTCGAATCTTGCATATCTTTCTCCAAGGAATGTTCTTGGAGTTGAGAATACATGTGACATCATCCATGTCATGATGTAGTGACCCCAACTAAAATCAGACATTGATGATAGCATTATGATAGAACCATCATACGCTTGATTCGAAAGTCTCATGTAAGAATTTACACCCTTGCTTCTTAGTGTGGCTTAAAAGGTTGCTACCCAAGAACCATAAATTTCTGACATAGTAATTATGTGCGCAAGCTCTTATACAACACTTGAAATTTCGTGCTTGTTTGGACATTAACATTGTCCATTATTTATTGCAGTTTTAATGTTGTATTACTTTCCATACTCTACAACTAAACTTTAGAAGATTAGTACCTTTAATGTTGATTGCCAAATGTGACATTACGAATTAATTTAATAATTAAATGTCTCCCACTAATTTTTTGAATTCTAGGAACCCTATGTACTATAATAAAAATACTCTGCCATTTGAGTATTTTAGTGGAAAGGATCCCTGAACCTCCATCATAGTCTACAAGCAATGGATACGCCACTACCCGGAGGGTCCAAGGTAGGATTTTGGCTAGCCCACCACATTAACTCGCGATTCCTTTATCTCTTGGGTGAAGTCTCAGCTTCAAAAATCATTTGTTGATTTATTCAATACTTGCCACTAAAATTACAAAAAGCTAGCTAGCGCTATTTCTTTGTTACAATTTTAGTTAAGTCAACCCACCACTATAATAAGAACTATCCATTAGTAAGAGGCTCCCTCAGCAATGGCTTGACTGGCACCCCAAACACCCGGATTTGTTCAAACATGAATGATGGAAGGTCGTAATGACTTAATATTTCTTTGATGGGTTTTATGTTTTTCTTTAGATGAAAGTATTCCATTTCTATTAATCTTGTTCATCTGAGTTGTCATGATCAAAACTAAACATTAATAGAAAATCATTCTCTGCTTCTTTATTCATTTTATTATCTATTATTTTATGTATTTTCCCGCTATTCTAAAATGAAAAAAAAAACAATAAATCAATGCACAAAGGTCAACTATTACCCGACTAGACTTGAGCATCCAAACGACCTAAGGGGCATCATACCTGAGTCGAATGCTAGACTCTTGATGCAGCATTCCACTGTCTTGTATGTTCGCTTCTCTTAAGGAACAATGTCTTGGCTTGGCAGGGTCCATGTCACATCTTGGAGTATCGTCTCATCTTGGCGGGATCCATGTCACGTCTCACACCGTCTTCGTCCGATGCACAAAATTACTCGAGCGCAGTCGAGGGGCACTCGGGTATAAATGTACTTTATGTAAATATTGGGCGTGCAAGACATTATACATTTTAACAAAAAAATAAAGACGATGTGTATACCGTCAAATAATTAATTACAGGAATCACTCACATTTAAATAATTAATTAAATAAATGCAACATACACAGGTCAGTGCTTAAGACCAGTAAAAAAGTAAAATGTGCGATTAAATTAATATTCATTAAATAAGTGTGAGGGTTATTTAATTAAATTAAATGAATTAAATAATTCAAATATGTAAATTAATTATGGGTCCACTAATTAATTTAATATTTAACCAAAATTAAACTAATTAATTAATTTAATTTCACTACAAAATTAAATTAATTTATATCTCAGTGTATTAAAAGAAATAACCAAAGTTAGTTTTAATTATTTTAATTTAGAAACTAAAATTAAATTAATTAGATTTATTTATTTAGATTAATTTAATTCGTCGGTCCCCAAGACACTACTACAAGGCCTAAGCCGGTCGGTCCAAACCCGCGTAGGGCCATACGAGGCCGTGTAGGGCCAAACAGGGTCCGACCGATCCGTCCAAACCCATTCCGAGTTGGGCGTATCCGCCCGAACCAATTCGGGGACAATTTTTTCCTGCAGAAAAACTTGCAGACAAATGGATACCTCCCCGGTCTTGACTGATGGCGTCGATGCCAGAGGTGCAGCGACGAAGTGCCGGTCCAACATCAGTGAAGAAGGGTGTGGGGGCGGCACTACGCTTAGACGATCCGACAGGGTGGTGGCACTGCCTCTTGATGGTTCGGAGACCTGGCAAGCGGCGGATAGCTGGTGCCTCTATAAGACGAGGAGGACGGTCGGGTCTACGTTGGTCACCTGGGCTGGAAGAGGCTGGAGTCGACATGGATTTGGCCGGAGGAGTCTGGTAGTGTGTGGGACAAAGCGCGACGTGGCTGGGACCATGACAAGAGGCTGGTCCAAGGGTTGTCGGTCGGTGCGTCGCCTAGATGCTGCGTAGGGGTGAAGGCCAGGTGGCCGACGGCCTGGGGAAGGCAAGACGGCGGGGAGGCCAGCACTGCGGCAATGCCACGTAACGGCTTGAGGTGGACCCAACAGCGGCTTGGTGTTGTGTGCCGAGCAGGCTGGGAAGGCTAGGGCCAGACCCTAGTTTGCTGTAAAGAGGAAGGTGATGGCGGGGCCACAGCTAGGACGGGATGCGACCAGGTGGAAGCGGGATTCCGGGGACGAGACAATGCCTGTTGTAGATCACTCGGGAGGAGGCCAGAGTCGTGCGGAGTAAGCTGCTACAGGGGGCCGGTCCATGGCATCCCAAGGAAGCAAAGCCAGGGGGCATCAGCGTAGCCCTTTTTTGCTTTTCTTCATGCGCCACCCCCCAAAATCCACTTGTTTTTTTATTTTATTTTTTGAACTTTAAGAGTTCTGTTGATGTCTCTTCGGCCAGCTTTTTTTAGTCAATTCCACCTTTTCTCCATTAACATTTTGACACACCCAACAATTTCTAAAGGCTAAATAACCTTGTATTATAATAAAAATAAAATTATTATAATAAAATAATAATTTATTATTTTTATATTACATTAATAATAAAATAAATATTTTAATAATAATAAAATTATTATGGAAATTGTTAAATTATAAAATTTGTAATATTGCATATAATTTTAATCATATCTGATGAACGATCTATACTTGATCGGTCCTTTAGAATGAAATAAATTTAATACCCGTGATCAAACCCCAAAACTAATCCAATTCAAAAAATTAAAATGAATATAACTTGGCCGTTACAGATTGGATTGACGTGCGGTTTGAACCACCGTTTTTTAACTAACTACTTAATTATAATGAAAATTTATTTTTTTAGGCTCAGAAAAGTTACGCGATCCCTTTGATACCACTGAATGGTTCCGAGGTCCGCAGCAGAAGCTGGTGGGATGGAGATTTTAAAATTTTCATCAGCTGGACGACATAACTTGTCATCGCCAACGTTCCTATACTCGGTAAGGCTAGAGGTTCTCACGTAAATTATAAGGACCACCAAATAAATATTCCGAATGTACCAGTTTCAAATCTGAAGTCACGATCGAATGCAACTAGTCTATGGAAATCATTGCTTGAAGGATCCAAAGGAGGAACCCTCTAGATCATCCACACATACTTCAAAAATTCACAGGAGCATCGATCATTCAATTCAAGGTGCTAACGCGGAGATCCAACGATGCATTCGACGTCCTGACCATCACGACATCGAGATGCCTTTGATTCTTGAGAGATTTCTTGAACCATGATTCTTGGATCGAGGGCTTATCTCCCTAGAGAGCGGTAGGAGAGTGAGACACTCATTTTAATTCAATGAAAATGAGGGAATAGTATGAATGGACACCTATGAGAGAGATCCACCTCTTTATTTATGGTGGAGTTGATAAATACTGTGTTGGATTTCCCGACCCCCGTTTATTTCAAAGTCCACTAAATAAAGAATTTTGAGGAACTAAACTACATTAATATTATTTATTATTTTTCTAAAATTCCTGCAATATATATTAAATTTATTACATGATAAACCCTGATCCATTTAACTCAACTCGTTTTCCCGCTTAATATTAAATGGACCATGAATATTAAAATAATATTTATACGATTAATATTATCTCCTATTTACAAAACCTGTAAATTCATTAATTAAATTAAATCCCAAATATTCATAAACTAAATATTAATGAATTCATATAATTATTTTGGTGATCAATACTTTAGACAATACTCGGACCCCATGGTGGTGCCACCATGTCCATATGCCTATTCAAATGAATAAGGAGGATTCTTGAATACACTATTGTGTGTAACCCTGTATGAAATTATCTCGATACTAGTGAATAAAATCCACAGACCAAATGTGGATTCAAGCAACCCATCATGTGCCTTAAAGAGAAAAGGATTTTCAAAGCAACGACAACCATCCTACGATCACTGACTGTGTATTATAATCTATTTGTCATTAAGTATCTCATAAATAAAGAAGCGCACTTGTGTCATCATCCTTTTATTGTTTTATCTTATTAATGTGTTTCCTAAAAATTATTATTCCAAGTTTAAATTGTCAACCTCAATATGAAAACAAAACATGTAAAAGTTGAATAGTAAAAGTGATAAGGCACTAACTAAGAAATGGCTCAACTAATAGAGTATTAATCAAGTTGAACTTATGAGATTGTACCAGTTTAATGTTTTCCATATGAAATATTTTTCATTCTCTTTCTATCATATCATAAATCTAAGAGGTATTTTCTAATTTTGTTTCAACATCCATAAGATATTCAACACAAGAAGTAGTACAATCATCCATCAAATAACCATTGGATATTGATACATATAGATGATCTCTGTTATATACAAATCATTTTAATGTATTAAAATACCACTCAGTTGGATACATCCACCTGAATTACACAATACTGGTAGCATTAATTCAATTGTTATGTTTACCATAAAGTTAAGCATAACATTGAAAAATTATGGTGGAAATTGTTTCTCCAAGTGAAAAGGCACAAATAACATCCTCTCATGTAATTTTTTTAAATCACTCATTAATTGATATTTTAAAAAAATATGCCTAAAAAATTACTCATCTCAATCAATTAATGAACCAAATAGGGTGAAAAAAATAAAAAAAATGTGATTGGAATCAACTGTTGAAGTAGTATTATATTTTCATGAATTTTCAACCATTTCTAGAAGTGTATCCATCATGCACCTTGAGCTTCTAAAAAACTGAAAGAAATGTCATTTTTACTGAACATATAATGTGCATCAGTCAGGTATTACCCATTACCCTCACCCGACTATAAATTCAATGCTTTCCTTAAACCCATTTTTTCTAAATGAGGTCTTTCTTTGACATTGTCCTTTTATTTTCCATTGAAACCCAAAATGGTCCAAACTATATTGTTAAAAAAAATCAATTGTGATGACATCTATATTATTCCTTCATATTTTAATTTTATTGTAAGGGATATTAAAAATTATTTATCTACATTCAATTGTGACTAAATTTTCTACCCACACCCAGAATAGAGGGTAATGAAAGAGAAAAAAAATTAAAATTCATATACCATTGGAACGTTTACTCTCTCAATTTGTAATAATATTTCAACTCATGTCATGATATTTAGTGCTTGGTTTAATTCTATAGAACCATAAAATTATACTTTTTTTTTGAACTTGTGATGACGAGGAACAAAACATATCTAGCTTGTGTGTGTCAATTTTTTTAAAATGATTAATCCATATAGAATTTTTACTTATATTGAATCAAGGGAGAGAAAATTTACCTTTCATACTTCAACATGATAAATTTATATAAGTCGAAATTTCATCGATTGTTTATAATAAAATAGCATAATTTTTTAACATTTCATTCATTTCAAAATTTAATGTTATCACACAGTCTCCCCAAAATTTGTTTAAAAAATCAATCAATGGTTGAAGGTAAACAAAAATATTATCCCCTGTACTTCTACTTCTATCAATAAGAGTATAATGTAATTGAAAATTTTATTTCATACAAATCCATGGGGAATGATTATACAGAACTAACACAATGATCCATGTGTTCTGAGTTTCACCAACCAGAGACCAGAATGAATCAAATTCATCTGCAACAAACCCCTATCAGACATTATGACTATATTTAGAAAATCTAAGGTGGATCCCATTAATATTCTTCCTTATAAGATCATCTATTGTTTTGGTTAGCATATCACTATTATTATTTCGTTCAACATGTTATCTCATTAATTTAGAAACATTAGATGACATAAATAATATTTTCATCCTCAGATTTAGTGGATTGTGATGAATTTTTTTTATAGAAATCGATTTCCCTTGTTTCATATTCTATCTTAGATATGTCTAATTTCCCCACATTATCATTCAACCTAGAAGATCTATATACTACATGATTATCCAAATGGGTTGTTTCTTTTCTAGAAAACATACAGTTGTTTTCACTTGAATCGATGGCATCATATGTGAAACCTATGTTTTTTTTCAATTTACGAGCATGGTAATATGACACCAGAATCTTAACATCATTATAAAGTAAATTTTCCAACAACACCAACAACATGTTCAACAATGTGTCTGGCCACGGATTCAAAGACATCAAGTGAAATATCTCCATGATAAAAGACAATTTATAGTAATCATTACACTTGAAATTTAATTCAGTGTGTGCATCATCATGTATTTCATATAAGCTCTATGAATCGTGATCTACACCAGGGAGGAAATTGATCTCACCAGCCTCAACATTTCTTATGTTAATTAATTTAGGATCCAACCCATATAACAATTCATTAATAATTTAATGCTTCATATCAATCATTCCCACATCAACATTCATGTGAATAGTTTCATTTCAATGAATGTGAATACTTATTCCCCATAACATGATTCAAATACTATAATTTTTCAGAGACCCATTCAAGAATAGGTTCTCCCTCAGAGTATCTCGTGTCAATTGACATCTATTTGCAAATTTTCTACATGGAAAACTAATATAGTCACCTTAAAATCATCTAGTGAAATCAATAAACTACAAAATTCACTCAAAAGTTTCTTTATACATTTTGTTTTTAAGATCAATCCATCTATTATCCATATATATATTTCATGACACCTTCCACCCCAAAGAGTACCCTTCCTGGACTGGTAGTTGGACAAGGATGATAGTGACCGCCTGAGTCCTACCTCCAATAGGCCTTAGGTTGGGAACTATCACCGAAGGTATATCATACATATAAATTTAAGGCATTGCCCTCTATGAGAAACATCCAAAAGAGGGTGATAAGATAGACACACCAATACAATTTTTCTCACAAGGATAATATAAACCCAAGTGTATACATGTAATGTCAGATGAAACTAAAATAATTGGGAAAGAAGATAAAAGTACCAAAAAGGTAAACTCAAAAGTGACCACAAATCCAAAATAACTGATGAAAAACCACATGCTAGTAATATCTAGCTTGATCTTCCAACTTGATCTTACTGAACTAATAAAAGTTTATATATATGTTGGGTGATCATAATAGTAAAATTAGTAGGATCCTCCCTAGATCCTCTAAAGAAAAAGAAAATGAAAGCATACAAAATCCCAATCTACAATAAATGAAACTAATTTATCACATAAATAGGTATAATATGTACCCAGCCTCACCATATCAATCTCTCAAAAAATCACATATACAAGAGAGATCATAAAAAATAGTAATAAATCAAAAAGGGAATCATACATATGCTTCCCCACTAGTTTGCTTCTATGAACTAATGTCACGTGTCCTCAGCTATCTCTCTCCAAAAGATGTTGACATGAAGAAAAATGGGCTAAGTGTCGTGACATGCATCTAATTAATCACATCTTCTAATCAACTCATGACACATCTCCATATAGTAACCAAGTAATTTTTAAGATCTACCAAAACTCGTATTATGTGTAACATACATTAGGTATTATACCCCGATCCATCAAAGAACATACACCGAGTATGGTACCTTAAGAAAACACAACCCATACATGTCATAAAAATAATAATAATTTGGATACTATATCAAATGATACGTGTGTATGAGATAAGAACAATCCATTTAAAACCCTCTAAACACATATATGGGGAAAATAGAAAACTATGCATACCAGAACATATTACTGTTAGGATACGTGAATGGGACCAGAGGGTGTAGTTTGTCATCTATCCCTCTCTAACCTTGAGGTTAGGGAAAATAGCCTCTCAAAGTCCACTGAGTGTCGTTCTCACTACCGACATGTGTGGGTTAGCTTAAGAAATCATAATACAGGGAACATATATTATAGCTCATGACCAAAATTTAGGCATTAACATAGTCCTAGACACAACCATATCTATCATCTATCGGACACCTGGATTCTACTTCTAGAGAATTTATATCCTATAAGAACACAAAAAAATAAAGGTTCTATATTAAATTCATTCATTTAATTTCACATTTCGTTTCATATTAATTAATTCATTAACTATTAATTAACATAATTTTTATAATATTTCATTAACCATCCATGTGAAGTCCATGCACTCAAAGAAAAATCCAAACAAGTCAATGGTTTTTCTAGATTAACATTAACATTTTCATTCTATCAATAACTAAACCCATAGGATAAAAATATACTACACATTATAACCATTCAATAATTCCATTTACTCTATGAAAACATCCTAAACTACCATTAAGATATGTAACTGAACACATCCATCTATCTCATGTATAGGAAAACATATAGGTAATAAAAGAAAACCAATCAACAGACCATTAAACACATTCAATAAAACACATGCTTATTATATTTTATCACAATAATCTGTAATCCTAAATTCAACACATTCCATCAACTCTGGTGTCATACCCAAAAAACTCATGCATATCATCATGCATATATCCATCATAGGGATCAAAATCTGCCACTAACTTAGGCCTCCCCATCCATATCCCATTAGCAATCCCAGTCTCATATCACATCACATAAAATAGGTTCATACCCAGATCACACAAAAGGTAGAAAGAAAGAAACATAGTCAATAAGGAAACACAACCCTAAAAACAAGGCATTTTGCCTTCACATTCAAACAGGATCTCCCAACCCCAACACAAGACATTAAAACATTATATGAAAATGGTAATAAATTTCCCTAAACAATTATCTTTGTCAAAAATAGGTTTTTATTCCATCTTTAATTAACTAATTCAATTATCATAGGTTCCAACTATGGGAATCTTAATTAGTCCCCTATAAAAAATGTTATGGGGTAATGGCGGAATATAACCCCCCCAATAATTCCAGGACCACTGAACAAAAAATATAGTCTAATTCAATATACAAAATAGAAAAATGAATATGATTATAATGAAAACACACCCAAACAGAGTGTTGATGTGGAAATAGAAAAAAAAAACAATTGCAAAAGATGAAACAAGAATAGAAAACAAAGGCAACACTATGATTGACATTATTCAGTCCCTTTTTGACTTACTACACTAAAAGGACCCCACCTGCACACACAAGAAATTATTTTTGACATCTAGTTGTTATATATTCAATTATAGATGGGAATAAAATGAAAGGGGAATTCCTATTGAAGATTTTTTACTATAGGAGAAAAAATTCTATAGTAATTAATTATTTCCCCTTGAATGAGTCCATTAGATAAAAGTATATCCTTAAATGTAATTTTATTTCCTGTAGTATTTTCTTATTTTTTATATATCCATTTACAAAAAATTCCTTGGAAGTAGGTGGTTTATTTACTATGGAATAGTTATGGTTATTTCTTGGTAACATCATCTCATCTTTCATAGAATAAATCCAATGCTTAGAGTTTTTTCATTGATAGCATGATTGCAGATTTGATGATCCTCTCCCCCAAGATCTGCTAAAACATTTAAGGATAAGAAAAACACATCAGTACGGTTGTACCAAAGAGGAGGTCAAATGACCCTCCTCCACCTATCCCTAGTGAGCTGATATCCCATAAGGTCTTAATGAACTCTATCATCAGTTGTATCATCATAATCACACAACGATTATGGATCTAGATTTGAAAAAGGAACCTGAGAGGTAGAAGGATTGTCAAAAAGAGACTCACTATCATTGGGAGGATCAAACTCATGATCCCTCATCTGAGATAGATCCACACTATCATCAATGGGATCCAAGACTCTAGCACGAAAAAATATTGAAACACCACATTTTCCCTAAGCATACACTTTTGTAATCCAGGTTTATCTACCCAAATATTTTACCCCTTAACCCCCTAAGGATACCCTATGAATATTAAAATGATAGATTTGGGATCCTACTCATTATCCTTAACATGAGCCTAGGAATTTCATCCAAACACCCTAAGATGATCAATGGATGGGGGTTATTGCTCCATAATACAATAGGAGAATTAAATTTGTTGGCTGATGGGGATGCATATTTATTATAGAAACTTCCATTAGGAAAACATCTACCCAAAAGGATATGGGAAAGCATGATCATGAAGGCATTCTAAAAACCCTCTCAATAATGGAACAATTCGTACGCTCAGCTAGACTATTCTTCTGAGGAGTGTGAATCATTATTCTATGCTTAAAGATTCCCTCACATTCAAAAAACGTGATAAAATCATTAGATAAGTATTCAAGGACATTATAAATCCTCAAAATCATTAACATATTCATAAATTTATTTTATATAGAGGATTTAAATGTTTTAAACACCTCAATGACATAAGATTTATTTCTCAAAATATAAACCCAGACTCTCATTGAAAAGGAATCTAAAAGGTGAAGAAGTCACAACCTTTACTATGTGAGGTAGTCTTAGTAGGTCCCCACAAATCGGAGAGAGCATACTCATGTGGGTGACCATATTTAAAGATGTATCTATGAATACTAACACTTTTATACTTTCCTATGACATATTGTTCACAAAAGGGTATGTTACATGGTGTAACATGAATGAAAATACATTGCTTACTTAATTTCTCTAGACCTTTATCACTCTCATATCCATGCCGCCTATGCCAAAGCATAGTTTTGTCAATTTTAGTGATAGAAGTGTTTCCCAAGTACATAATGTGTGTTCTTCTATTTAAATCATAAAACCCATTCAAAAAATATCCTTTAAAAATCATTAAATGTTACTTAGATATCTGAAGAAAACAAAAATGAGATTTGAAGTTAAAACCTCTGTGATCTGAGACACATAGTGAGATCAAATTTCATTGTAAATAAAGAACCCATCACACATCCAATAATATGACAAGTCAATTGTCTAATATCTCAATCATAACAAAACCTATACCCATAATGAATGAATACTTTTTGTTGCCTATAACAACCTCTCCTTCAACTTCCTTGGTCAAATAATAAAAGGAACTCATATTCGGGCACATATGGAAAGAACATCCTTAGGTTATGACCCAATTGGGATCATGATTATATATGGGACATGACACAACAACAAATTCATAGCCTTGGTCAACAAAGAGAGAACGATCACTAGAATCCTTAGAAGGTTTTCTATATTTAAAATCATGTCATTAGGGTCTAAGATGCCCAGGTTTCCCATAATGGTAGTAGGTGACCTCATTTGGATTAGGTTTAGACCAATGTCCATGAGATTGGATATGAATTTTACTTCCCTACATATGTTTACCTTTTTCCCCATGAAACACTTAATGGACCCTCGCATTTAGACCCTCGACTTTAGGTTTAACCATAGTCTTTCTATGAAACTCATGTGAAAGAAAGGTGGAATTGACTTCTTCTAATGTCAAGGAATCACTACCATACATCACAGAATCAATAATATGTTTATATGAACTATCTGAATTAATTAAAAATATAATGTATTGGTGCTCATATTAAACATTAAAATTAATTTTGGAGACCTCTAATAACATTTTATTAAACTCATAATGGCATTTCTGGATGGTTTTTGTATGAAACATCTTGAAGGAATATAATTTTTTATTCATATTTTGAATACCAATTAAATATGTTTCCATATATAGTTTTTCATGTTTAGAAAAAATACCAGCTATGGAGGTCTCTTAAGTAACCTACCGCAAGAATTTATCACATAAAGACAAGGTTTAAGATCTATTTTCATTCATCAAAATGTCAAGAGGTACATATGAGTATGTTATGAATGTTTGACCATTAGGGGAAATAAATACTTGGGGTTTATTAGGTCTGAAAAGAGAATATTGTAGACCTTGTTGGACTAAAAGGACTCACATTTTTTATCAAATGAAAATTTAAATCATTTCACCCATAATTTTTATTCTTTTTCATATTTTGCAGATGCCCTTGTTTATTCGGGTGGCTCTAATACCACTTTATTATTGGGTAATAGAAGAATAAAACCCCCACCAATAATTTCAATGACCACCAAACTAAAAATAGGGTTTAATTCAATATAATTCAAAAAATGAATTTGATTACAATTAATTAATGAAAAAATACTGTCCTCTTGTGGGAATAGAAAAATGAAAAAAATTGTAGAAGAAGAAATAAGAACATAAAAAATGGAAACACCAAACATTAGGTGATTATGTCCCTTTGTAACCTTCTTCAAGACAAGAAATACACCAACAATGACACATTTATTATATGAACAATATAAAAATTGATTAATGTGTATAGAGGAAAAGCATATATCCAACTCAAATGCATAAAAGTGCTAAAATAGAAGCTACCCAATAGGAGCAGCAACACAGAAGGAATCAGGTTTAAGAAAAATGTACAACCCTGGATAAATGTTTGGGCATCCTGATAAATCTAGGATCCAAGATCATAAATACCATTTCTCCATTAGATCTCATTGTAGGATGATCTTGTCAGGTCTTCAGATTTATGAAATGGTCACACATCTTCAATTGGGAATAACCCTGACATGATCCACGATGAGCTGCACACCGCTGTTGTGTATGGGTGTTGATGGACCACAATATGAGTTCACTGATGATGACTATATCACCACCACTGAAAATATTGAATATGAGGAATACTATTTTCAATATCAGGCGAGAGTAAAAGAAGACCGAAACGCAAATAGTAATAAAACAAACAACCAGTGGCGAGAGGGTGTCAATTTTGGGAATATGGATCTTTGCTTACCAGATGAAATCAACCAACCAAGAAGATGATATTCATATCTTTTTCCTATATTGAATGAAACCTCCATATGGGTGATAAACCCCCTACAAAAAACCCTAATCAACAGACTACACAGCCAAGGAGAGGCATCCATAAAGCCAATGCTGAACTGACCACCCAATGACACATGGAATGACTCTAATCAATTGATGGATTAGATATATTAGGAAGAAACATCCATCTATGACCATAAATTAAGAGAATATGTATAAATTGGATAGAAAAGTTGTAATCTATAATCGAACAATCCAAAAAAAATGAGTGGCCCCCATAAATTAGCTCATGTGGTAAAATAAAACCAAAATCCAGTAGATATGAAATTGGGAAAATATCTAATAATAAATTTCAATTATTTAAAACAATATAAATGGATGGAAAATTTTAATGTGTTAATTTTTTTTCAATAATAAAAAAATGCACACCCAAATTACCAACAAGGTATTAAATTATTTAAACATGCTCGACGACATAAGCTTATAGTTTCAATACTTATGAAAGAACAAAACTCATTAATCTTGCCTTTTATTGTCATCAAAATCATTATAGCTTCCTGTTCTTTATCGAACCCCATTAGCACATAGAATAACATTTTTTGTAAAACATACATAATTGTATCAATTTGATTACAATCAAATTTTGATAAACAATAGATATTTTAAAAATTTATCCACATTAATTCATTATCTGACTGACGAAACATTGAATTCTTTAACCAAATTAATCAGTTTCTATATGAAATGAAAATCATAAAAAAATTCTATACAAATAATAGTATAGATTGAACATTATCTAGAAAGAAAAGAAAACCATTATCATGATGCAGTGCATCAAATTGAGATCACTAAACAAAAACAAATTCCATTAATGAATATGTATTAATCAATATTATGTTAATCCCACTACCATCCACATCAATAAAACATTTCCAATTTCTTATTTTATATAAATAAATCGTAGAAGAAATGAATACCCTACCTCAAAGATTCAGTGTTATTCACATGTGAATGAATCAATGTTAGGGATATCTGATCACCTCTTCCACGAGGAAACTATGATCTGTCCAAGATGTTGTTCCACGAACGCATTGATAAATGGCACAGAAAACTGCATTATAACGACTTAGATCATTTTTCATAACATGGAAATATGTAAAGGGGATAAATGATATCAAATTAAGAGAAAATTCTATAAAAGAGTAGGAGCATACCTTATATCAACAAAAAATTTACTCTGGAATTTAGGATTCATCCCTAATTAAAGGGGGATTCAAAGACATCAAAAAGTACCCTTGGGATCCTAGGTTTCAAGAAGCTGGTGGGAATGAAAATTGGGTCCAAGGGACTTAGGGGAATTTATAGGAAAACAATTTTTTGTGGATAGGGATGCATCGACAAAGATCACTTATTAGACCACTACATAGTGGGAGGAGACCATGTAATGTCCCCAGGTAAAACCTATATCTAGGATGCATAGCTAGATCCATGGTGAATACCCTATTTATCAAGGTGATGGACTATAACCCAACCTATATCCCACGCTTCATCCACCCATGATTTCATCGTAGCCTCAAAAATCACTACAAAACATACACCTCACTTCATGCCGCAATACTCGACATCGGGAAAAGGCCTATGCTATATCCAACAACCATGGCATTACTTGTCTAAAAAAGGCAGTAGCCCCGATTTTCATCCTTCAATCCTCCCAACACTGCAGTTGGGTGACCACACCATAGAATTCAAACTTACAACACAACACATGGCTCCACACAGCAAACTGACTGCAAATGGGAGTGGAACCCACCTTTTTCATCATTTGTGGTCCAAACACCACCGAACATCCTCTAGGTGCCTCTAAAACCCAAAACTAAAAAAGGGAAGGGATTATAAGGTTCGATCCCTTATACTATTTATATGAAAAAATAATTAAAATTACAAATTATTTCATATTAAATTAATTTTTATAATTTTAGATCACATAATATATTTTAATAGTTCTATAGTACACATTTTAAAGAAAATATTTTATGTAGATCACTTGAATATAATAATTCAGGATATCTAGCCTCAATAACTGATAAAATATAGTCAAATATTTAATAAATATTATCAATATATTATTAAATCCTCTAACGGATCCCTATATCATCTTATAGTGATCACAATTTCAATGACCATGTTAAACTAATTTTCAACTAATCAATTAAAAAATTAAAAAAAACATGAAATTATTGTCTATATATATAATGATATTCCCATGTACATTCAAACTATTTTTATAAGTATTTTAATTTATTCTTATATTTCTCATTATTTTTTATTCAAATATCATAGTGACCTATTTATCATAAAGATACGATTATATAAAATTTATACCAACTATCCATCCTAATAGTATCTATTTCAATACAATTCATAATAACATCATTATTCCAATGACAGAAAGGTTATTTCTATATAACATACAACATAGAATACCAATAATAATAAATAAGGAATTCAATTTAGTGTCTAATACTTGAACAAAATCCATGTTATATAATGTTGAATATTATTCTTATATAATAGTATAATAACAAACCAAGGTCAAGCTAGATAGAATAATCCTTGTAGTTAATGTATTTTTAAACTCCTCTTGTTTGTCATCATGATGAAATGTTGATTTTCATAAACTCCACTTCCAAGAGAGATGCTCCACATTTCAAGAAATAATATGATTTTAGATCGAGCATACTTCAAAAGTTTATCTGACAAAAGAAAAAGAAGGGATATATATTATTTAGTTAGTAATTGTATTCAGATGGTTATCGTATTGTTCTTGATAATTAGACAAAGAAAATCATATGGAGATTTTTGGACAAATTAAGAAGAATCTCATAATTGTTTCAGTGGTATTTTGATATAGTTATATTTTTCATACTGTGTAATCAGACTTGGGAATCAAACTAGGAATTCAGAATTAGCATCACTACAATGTCTAGAAAGTTATAACGGGTTTCTGGGTACAATAGTAAATAATTTTTATAAATGATCATATTTCTAAAAGTTTATGAGGATTCACCATATCACGTTTCTTATAAAAAATGTACTAAATCAGTTCATAATACTTGAAGCACATGCACTATTTTATTTAACAAAGTTATACATAAGTGTAAGGGCATATCATAATCATTGTATTCCACACAAAAGGATTGTTTTCAAGATGATTTTTTGGTATTAGTTTATTTCCAAACCATAAAAAGAAATATATACACTTGTTTAGTAGTGAAACTTTTAAATTATTATGTTCATGTGGTTATGTGTTTGATTTTTTTTAGAATTGAAATAAATCATTAAATGGAGGTGAAGGTTGTCTCTTAAAAAGGAAAACATAAATGAAAAAATAACACTAGTTCCCCCTATCCTGTTCTTAGTGATACTAAAATCTAGGTTGGGTAATCTCAATAGGTTCCAACTATGGTAACCTAAGGAATCAGTTATAAAAATATTTTAAATTATATAAACATGCTCCCTATTATAAGATTCTAGTTTTAACAAACACATAGAAGAAAAAAACCCATTAATAATTCATTTTTTTATCATCAACAAGAATTCAAGATTAATATTTATTATCTAATTCCATTAACACATGGAATATCACATTCAGTTAAACATTCATACTTTCATCAATTTTATTACCATCAAATTATGAGAAACATCAGATTGGTTAAGCATCCAACCTCTTTCATTCATTATCCAACCAAAAAAATTATTGGATTTATGTTTTTATCCAAATTTATCAATTTCAACATGATAAACCAATCATAAAAACATGATATGAAAATAATTTTATAAATAGAACACTATATATCAAACCAAGAAGAAAACCATTATAATGGTGGAAACAAACAACCTGAAATCCCCAAATGTAAACATATTATATTCTTTAATATGGATTAATCATTATTAGGATAATTCCACAACCTTCAAAAGGGATAAAACACATTAAATTTATGATTTAGTGTATATAAATAGTTGAAGAAATGATTCCCCTACATCAATGATTCATCATTCATTGCATGATAATAAATCAATGTTGCATAACTCTGATCACCTATGCTGTGAGAAAAATAAAAACTTCCAAGGATTTTGTCCCATGAACTAATAGATAAATGGAAAATAAAATCCCATTAGAATTATGGATATCATCCATCCTAATTTGGAAAGAAGGAAAGAGATGAAATGAGATCAAACAGATAGAATCCTTTAGTAAAGAGGAACAACCTACCTGAGATCACCACAGATTGAACTCAGGAATTCGGGCATGAACCCTATCGAAAGGGGGATTCAACGCCATCTAAGATAATGCTGGGGTCCTCAAATTCAAGAGGAAGTAGTGAGATAAAAATAGGTCTAGAGGCCTTGGGTGTATTTATAGGTAGAATGATTTTTAGAGGACCACAAAATAGACCCTATGACCACATAGTAGACCGCCTAGACCACTGCATAGTCAGAGGAGACCATGTCATAGACCCTAGTAAAACCAGTGTCTTGGATCTAGTAATGGTTCCATAATAAAAATCCAATTTATCTAGGGGGAGGGACTGTGACCCAGTCTACAAACCATGTTGCATCCACCCCCAATTTTGCAGTATCCTCAAAAACAACTATGGTGGAGCCACATCACTCTACACGACAACTCTCACCACTGGGGATAGGCCTATAACGTAGCTAACCACCATGGAATAACTAGGCCTAAAAAAATAGTAGCCCTGATTTCCCTCCTTTGAAACTCCCTATGCTACAGTCGTGAGACCACGCCGTAGAATCCTAGATATCGACAAATCACTTGGATCCACAAGGAAACATTCCCTCAAATGGTAGAGGAATTACCTTTTTCTCCATTTACCCTCCAAAATAATTGAATCCTCCCCTAGGTGACTCTAACACAATAAACACACAATGGGATGTGTCACTAATGTATGAGCCCTTAAAACTGTATATGTAAAACAAACTGTAATAATTACACAAATATTAAGTGAATTTCTAGAATTTCATATCACATAATATAATTAAATTATTGCACAATACACATTTAAAAAATATTATTTTATACAGATCACTATTCCAAAATAATTCATGATATTTGGATTTAATAATTGATAACAGAGACTCAAATATTTATGAAAAGTTACTAATATATTATATAATCCTCTAATGAATCACCTTATAGTGATCTCAATCTCAATGACCATGTTAAAAAAATCAATTGATTCATCATAGAAACTTTCAAAACATGAAACTATAACCTATATATATAATGATGTCCCCATTTTCATTTGATCTCAGTTTATAAATATTTTAATTTATTATTATGTTTCTTATACTATTTTCTATCCAAATAATCATAGTGATATCTTTATCATTTATATATGCTGGTATAAAATTTCATCCAACTATCCATCCTAATAATATTTATTTCAATAAGATTCATAATAACACTATTGAATAGTGAATCAAAGGTTATTGTAGTATAATATACAACATATAATCCAAAAAAATAAATAAATAAAGAAGACCTTAAGTGTCTAATACTTGAACAGAAATGTGTTTCATGTTTTATAAGGTTAATTTTTTTTATTTGATAGTATAATAAGAAAGAAAGGTCATGCTAGAGTGAACAATCCTTGTAGTTAATTTATTTTTAAACTCCTATTGTATGGTAGTGTGTTGAAATGTATATTTTGTTAAATTATGTTATGAAAATATATTATTAGATGGATAAACACAATCAATATATGAAATCATGTATTCCAAAAGAAGTTAACTTATACATTGTTAGGATAAAAAAATAATTGTATTTCATTAGAAAATCCTCAAATTAATATAATTAAATAACTATACAAATGCACTCAATTATGGATCCCTAATAACACTACCACAAAAAATACATTACACAACACAACAATTTTTCAGTGCTAGTAAAAATGTGCAGATAAAATTACTCACTTATCATCACTTTTTTGCACAGTTAAAGGGGGCCCCTTTAGCAATGCTTTGTAAAAAAGTGCTAATAAAGACCTCCTTTTATCAGTGTTTTTTTACTAGTACTGATAAATGCTATATATCAACAAAAAATTTCATTAAAAATAATATAATAATATAAAAATATATTTATATTGATACAAATATAATATATATTTTTTAAATATCATTTAGATAAGGAAAAATAAGTATTTAAACCTAGTATATATGATATTTATAAAAAAAGGCATATGAAATATTTTATAATATAGTTTTTAATTAATAATTTTGTTATTATTATTGAGTAATAGAAATTTTATAAAAGAAATTTATATAAAAAAATAATAATAATAATAAAAGTGCTAATGGAAGTTGAAAATTGAACTCGAACATCAGATGGCTATAACGTTTCGTTCGGGTGTCCGTTTGAGCTATACCATATATCAAACAGAAGCATGTGATGATTTCTACACACTATGGACATAGGGTAAACCCTTCATCCCATTTTTAGTGGCCAAAAAAGGCCTATGAGTCCTCCAAAACTGATTTTTTGGGGGAACCTATTTTTTTTACATTCGATGGATTTTTAGACTCCCTAAAGGGGGGTCTTTTTTACATTTTTAGTGGGGAATGGACTAATTCCTAGGTATTACATTCATATTGATATTATGTTTTTGGAATTTTATCATTTTTCAAAAAGTACTGTTATATATAATCGGATATATAATAATATATACATATTATTAATATATTCACAATTGAAAATTTAATTTTATAAATAAAAAATTTAACATATATACATATAAAAAATATTTCTCCATATATAATCATTACTTAAATAAAAAATAATATCCAATTTATGTAAAATAAAAATGTATGTATATTTTTATACATATACATATCCAACTAATGTATATATGATATATATATATATTTGTGTTTGTATTGACAAACATATTTATGTGTATCAACATATTATAATATATATATATATATATTAATTAATAATATATGTAAATAAATATAAATATGTATAATTATGTTTATAGATGTACACATATACATAAATATGTATGTATGTACGTATGTATTTATAAACACACACACAAACATACACACACATGAAAAATTTTATATATGTATTTAAATATATATATGTATATGGGTCAAAAATGTGATAAAATATAAATAAATATATGGATAGGAAATGTGATGAAATAAATATATATATATATATATATGTATATGTATATATCTTAAAATGAGAAACAAAAAAATATATGTGATTGGAAGAGTCATAGACACATGAAGTGGAGGTCTCATATTTGTATCCTAGATAAGGCATGGGAACGTGGGTGGTTGAGAAAGTGCCCATCGCTATTAAAGAGGGGTATAAGAATTGTTAACCGGTGGAGGTGGAGTATAGAACTATTATAATGGGGGTAGGGGAGGCTATCACTGTTATTTCATCCAAATTACGCCCATGATTTGGGTGTGAAATTGATGCCATGGAAATGGTTTAATTTATGAGAGATTATTCTCCACACATAAGGTGAAATAAATGAAATTGTCATTTGAGTAGGTTATATTTGTTGAAAATTAATATTTTTGTTAATAACATGAAGCACAATGAAAACATGATTGAGAGATTTCAATAGTTAAATCTCACCATGAATTTCAAATTAAGAGGATTATAGATATATGAGATCATTTGAAAGAGAAAAATGGGTGATGATTTGAATGTTTATAGAATCCCAAGAATGTCATACATAGAATATGGTAGATATAAGGGAATAGGGTCAGCCTGATGGTGAGCCCCATGAGACCCGAGGCTAGGGAAATAACCGAGATGGGGGGAAAAGAATCCTTCTTCCTCTCTTCTATTTACTCTACAACTATAGATGTAGCAGTCTGTTTCAACCATCCCACATCCCTATATCCCTTGATGACATCATTTAATTTTTGTTTTCATCGATGAATCTATTTTGGCTCCACTGTCTAGGGAGTTTTTTCTATATCATAAATGAGTCATCTTGACAATGATTCCTAGTGATTTGGGGTCTTTGATTTCATTGTTGTACAAGACATGGCAACACGAACGGCATGCCAACCCTATTCTAAGATGCTTCCTTGTACTCCAGGAATTCGATGTTATGGTCTGGAATTTTATGGTGGTGAACAAACCTTCTAAAATAATGGGTTGAGTCTTCCTCCCTGTATCCTTGCTTCCCCTGTAAAGACCCAAAAATTAAATGGAATTTTTTTTTAAATAAAAGGGAATTTTACGAGTCTGTGAAAAATGACGGCGCGTGATTATGAGGCCTGGTGTGCCCGGAATCAATTTCCGAAGTTTTGTTCAGGTACGTTCAGTAAAAGTATGAGTGAGTTTTTATAGCTTTTGAACCGGTGCATGGAATTGAAATCAGAGGGCACCGTTGAACACACATCACCGATATTCTCCTAAGAATACTTTTACCTCAATGACAGATGGTCGGAAATAAAATATAGTTTTTGGGGTTTTATTGAATGAATTAAATAAAAATAAATTTTTAGATTTATTTTTATTTTGGTTGGTTGAAGCCTCCATGTGAAATTTGGGGGTGGGGACCACCACACCTTAACCTCCCATGAAAGGGTATGGTGGTGGGGCCCACCCAAACCTAACCTCCTCTTCATGTTTAATATGGTGGGGACCACCCGAGGTTGAAACCTCTTGAACTCCCCATTAAGTGGGGAGAATCCTCCTGAACTCCCCACTTAATGGTGCTACCACCCCTCCACCTTAATAGAGCCAATGCACAAGTTCGGTATGGCCGGGTTGGATCTAAGGTAAATCCAACCAGCCCTTGGAAATAAAATGCCAATAACTCTCAGATCGAGCGTCTGATTGATGTATCATCTGTCATGTTCAATTTATTTTGGCAAGACAGATCTTTTGGATACATAAAATTGGTACTTTGTGGAAGTGGATGTATCGAAACATGACTTGAGGACTGGACCCTTTCGGAATCAAGCATGCTTTGCACGGAACCCTGTGGCTAGCTGTGCTCTGACTACTGTACCTAGATCCTACATGGGTTTGACAGCTTCGACTACTGTTCCTGGATCCTATGTGGGTTCGACAGCTCTGACTACTATTCCTAGATCATGTGTGGGTTTGAAATCTCTGACTACTATTCCTGGATCCTGTGTGGGTTCGACAACTCTGTCTACTATTCCTGGATCCTATGTTGGTTCGACAGCTCTGATACTGTTTCTGGATCCTGTTTGGGTTTGAAAGTTCTGATTTCTGTTCCTAGATCCTATGTGGGTTGCACAGAATAGATTATTTAGTGGCTACATCTAAGCATCTAAAACTCTCTACAAAGGTTTTATACCTGTGTGAGAAGAGTCGTTAAGTTTTTTGTTTTCCTCATTATTGAGATGGATTATTTGATAACTTAGGTATTTGTATGGACATATACCTAAGTGGGGTTATATGTTGATTTCATACTTTGTGTTTATCCTTGTTGGTTTTTGTGAGACCTTGAGGGTCTCAGGGTCCCTACTGAGTATCGTTATACTCACCCCTGCACGGGCTATGCCCGCACCTTGTTATATTGGATGCAGACCACGAACAATGACGACCGAGGCTGAGTGTACCAGGACTGGACAGTACCCGAAGCTAGACCACACGGCGTGGCTGTACACAGATGAGAAAAACATATGTAGAGTTTTGTAGAGGATATTTGTACCTACCCTTTAGGTATGATTTCCCAATGGATGATCCATGATCTGTTTTCCCATATTCTACTACTTGTACATTCAGTTTCTTGTAAATTACAGTTGGGCTTGTATTTGCAGCCCCTTTTACTTTTCAGCACTTTTTTGTTATACAGTTTTACTTAGTGTTTTGCTTCCATCTTGTACTCTGTTGTGTGTGTTTAGAGGTTATAATGGCAATTCCTTCCCAGTTTTAGTGATTTATTCATTTGGTGCTAGTCGCCAGCCCCTGGCCTATGGAAGGGGGGATTGAGGTAGTCACGGTATTGGCCCTGGGGAACGGGTCGTGACATCCCCTTCTGCCTAAATCCCTACATCGTTCCCCTATTAACACCACACTTCTATTGGATAGCTCAGCATTCCAAACCATGACCCATCCTCATCATATTCCTATTTTCCAATTCATACCCTTTCCTTCAATATCAAAACACAGGACTCCATCTGCCCCGAACATAGTAGCATCATATTCTTCATGTGTTGGTTGGTCTTCAGTGAAAATATATTTTTGAATTTTGATAGAATCTCTTCTAATAATCATAATTTGTATTAACTCATTGTTATAATAATTGTTAGGTCATACTACAAGAATTTAATTTTTTTAAATTCTATGATCAAATATAAAAATAAAATTTGATCGTGTCTAATATTGTTTCAAGGTTCTTATGTGACCCTTTGATTTGATTAATTTCATATTCTACGTTCAATTTATTTTATCATTAATCATATTTTTCTTGGTTAAAGTCTATTACAGTCATATAGAAGTCATTTTATTTAATTTTATGAATCTTACATATTGAGTCACCAAAAAAATTTATTATGCGTGATGGAGGTTGTTCGGTTGGGATTTCTTATGATATTGATACTTGTTACAATTATAATTATACCTAATTTAAGTGTCCTATTTTAATTGAAACTCTTTTAAATAATCCCTCATGATATAGATCTGTATAACAGTATAAAAATTCTAAATAAAATATATTTATAAAGAATGAAATATTTCAATTTTTTCAAATTTATAAAGGTCCATGCAATCAATGGGTGGAAGGGATGTGATCTGATGTGATAGTAAAATACTGAGTGGATAGATTTTATTTCATATTATTTTTTGGGTTATTGATTTATATTTAGTAGAATAATTTTTTAATATATTCCTTTATTTTGATGGGTTCAACAATTTAACACTCGTTAGTTTTAAATTTAATTAATTATAATTTTTTAAAATATGTAACATAATTTTACATATGTTCTTTATATAATTATTCATATTAAAAAGTTAAAAATTTGAAAATTGGGCTTGAGAAAAATTATTTCCAAGGCCTCTGTATTATATATTGATGTCAACCATGATTGGGGCTTGAAGGAATTGTTGATTATATCTAAGATGTTGAAATATGATAATGTTCACATAATTTGAGCTATTTTATCTAAACAACTCGTTGGGTAAAATATCTATATTATTCTCTCTTATCCATCGGCCTCCCACCCTCCCTGATTCACTCTATATCCTTATTCTCTCCTCACCTGAGTTCTAACAGACCCTATTTTCTCCCACGTTCTGTACTAATTCATAGATTATTTTATTCTGATGTTCTTCGACATCTAATTAGTGACTAAGAAATCATTCTTATATTTTTAGACTTATATTTTAATATTATATATTTTCATAATAAATGTGATTTTAATGGATATATTTGTTGTTTTAATTTAGTTATCCACTACTTTAACATAAATAAAACACAATTGTTTAATAATAATTAGTTTATTATGTAATTAATGAATGTAGTAATTTTTTTATTAATGTATTAGGGGTTTATTTTATGTCTTGTGATTATATAGAATAATTCATGAGTAACCATTACTTAGATAGGTATACCCTTGTGTATCCTTCAACGTTTTATGATTACCTCAATATTGGATAGTGTAATCATAAACACCATTACATAGGTATTGAAAATATTGGATAACACGAATGTAGATTATTTAATGGACTACTCATATCCTTACACATGGGTGAAGAACATACTAGTTGAAGAAAATTTTGACACCACTAGAAAACAATTTTGTCCCATTTATCTACAATGAATCATTCTTTCCAGTGTGGCTAATTAGATTTTATGAGAAAATATTTATCTCCCCCACAAAATTTTTAAACCTCTAGACTCCACTTGTTCAAACAACATTATTGGTGGAATTATTTTTTTGAGTAGCATTCGATTATCCTGAAAAGAAATTAGATGTTTCCAACATGTTAGTTTATATTAAGCCACTCGAATGGTTTTCTAAATATATGAACACCATTAGTTAAACAAGAACTTTTATTTGAAACCTAAATCAGTCCAAAATAAGCTTTAAATTCACTGTATCATTAATATTTTAGTCGATTCATATATATTCCTACATGTATGGTCAAAATTACAATGTTCTACACTTAAATCATGATTTCTGAAATTTTATATTTATCTAGAAATTTCTTTTCATCATATAAAATTGTATATTAAATGCACCTTTTAATTAAAAAATTTTGAATACACCTCCCCCATGGAATGTATTTACCCCTTCATCCTCCATCACACAATTTATCATGTTTAACAATAGTGTAAATGGGGATAGGGGTACCTATGACATCATATTGTTTATTATTGTGGGTTTTCATGATGAGATGACTATTTTCTTATACCCTTCCTCCAATCCTTTCTGGTGGATATTTTTTTTCAAAACCACATGTGATGATTCCACTTCAAATGTTCTCTATGAGATTCTTTATCCATCTTATCATGGTTTCCTTCACAATTATGTGAACAATACCACTAATAATTGTCACTTATTTTGATAAATCTTTTATTCACCCTTCAACATGTTTTTATTCCAATGGATGGAACATCCACCATCTTTTACCTCTTTCCTTGTGGAGTGATATGTGTGATCATTAAGGCATATGTTAAACTTTTCCTCTTCTTTGATATCCATAAGAGTCACTTCAGACTTAATCTTCCATGGTGAATCCTTATTTAAGGTCACTTAATTCGAAATTTATGCACACTCTCTGGGTATGTAGACCCAATATATATTGATTTTTTTAGTTGAATGTTACTATTGGAGTTATTAAATGATCATAGGATGTTATTCAAGGTTATGGAAGGAGGAAAGTGATACTTTTTTACTTTCCAACTATAGATGAGTACTTTTGGATAACAAATTTTTTATTGAATTTCATATATCATACAACTTTGAGATTCCATATCCTTTATAACATTTTTGATATTTTTTTATAAACCTTAGTTTTTATGATATTATGATTGGATGATTATTTATATTTATAACAACTATAGTATATTTTAATTCACATTATTTTACCATGTTTTATGGTTTAGATGTCAGGTGACACATTGTTGTGAATATTGTGTGAATGTTTCTCATCATAAATACATTTATACATTTTATTATTATTCAAATTATAAAAGATATTGATTAAGTTAAAAGGATTATATTATTTGATAATGATTGATGGATGTTCCAGCTATGGTTTCCTCTATCAGTTCCCATAGTGAGTATAATAATTGTAATATTTTTATTCTCACTTACATTTAATTTCATGTCCTTATTATTTATAAAATTGTTTCATGGATGTTTTAATGAATAAGATTTTACATCTTCCAATAAAATTAGTATGTGTATGAGCGGTGGTGCTCCTAGAGCTACACAGAATAACTATCATGTTGGAGTTGGTGTCCTAGAACCATCTATTTCTACATTAATTACATGAATATTTAATTTATTCAAATATTAAACATATTATGAAATATTTTTCATTGTTCTAGATTACTATAATTTAATAATTTCATATAGAATTTTTCTCATTAATAATCTCATAGCAGTTCCCCACTATAATGAGAACCTTGAAGTGCTTTGAAATTATCCTTAAATATAGTTCTACAGTTGGATGACATACTATGATGGGAAATATAGTATACATAATTTCATGTGTGATACTCATAAGAACATGATACATATTCTCATGAAGTCCACACATGGTAATATTCAAGACGAGATATTATGATAATAGAATCGCCAGTAGGAATTCCACTTTTTTTGGTGTCATTAGATATTGTTATCTGCGAGCATGTGTAATCATTTTTATACTTTATGGTTATCATTAATGCATGTCACAACTTATGTAGTTTGAAGTAATAATGTAAACCATCACACCATATTTTTGTGGGAAGCAGGGTACATTGGGTGTGTCACGAATGACTTGTTATTAATGGATAAATCGAGGAAGGATTTGTCCTTTCCATTTAGGGAAGTTGATATCTCAGCCCTTTGGTTAGAATGGAACCATCGCTATAAATTCCATGGACATGGATTATTTATGATTTTATTTCAGGTAGTCAAAGAATGACGTATCAAGAAAATAGGTTGATGACATTATCATGAAACCTTTATGATTAGATATTGAGACAAAGGGATTATATTACACATTGAGCATTCGTATGTGGATGCCATCATTGAAAATTTATGTTTTTTCTCTTGGGTTCCATGACCCATTTAAAGACAAAAATCTTGGACTTTTGGCAAGCCCACCTAATGCCAATGCAAATGAATCATAGAGGGTCAGATACTAAGTATTTCTTAAGGCCTCGAGTAAATTATTTTTGAATTCAATTAATGGAAAAAATATTTTTCTCACGAATGAGGAATTATTATATTCAAGTTAAAATGATAACATTAAATTAAATTAAATATATTTATTTTATAGAACATTTATTAAATATTTATTTACTTGTTTTTAAATAAAATATTTCTTTAAGAGAATAAATTATTTATTTATTCTGGTGTTCAATAAATGGAAGTCATGTTCAAGCGGACCAAGGATATCCTAGTTGTAATATAATTATTTGAAAGTTGTAAATAATTATTTATCTACTTGGCACAAGACTAAATAATAATAAGGTTAATATCATTATGTGGCACAAGATTTCATTTATGATTCTATTTTGGACATGTTGGAACACCACAAATAATGGTGATGTTATTGTTATTAGATATCATGTGTTTTTCTATAAGGTTATGAATGTATTTATTTTTTCTTATAGAATTAAATATTGTAACAAAAAACCCATGCAATTAAATTGAGAGGTACATCTATTGTTCCATTTCTCCTGGTGAACTAAATTGTGGGTGGTGAGCGAAATGTTTAGCCAAAAAAATTAACTCTAAAATCCTCCCCTATCCCCTATCAAGAATGATATATGTTATTTAGGAATTAATTATAGGCGATGAATAATAATTGACATAAGACACTCACTTCGCTGCAATATCACCCAGAGAACGAGTGGTGTCAATCAGAGGCCATCAAAGCACCTGTGGATAACAACTAGATATATTCTTGTTTGGATCCTGATAAGCACAATGAGAAAATTGGGAAGGGTCATTCCAGATGATAAACATCATCTATGAATAATGTAATGAAGATCTAGGTATTTAATTTCTATATAATTTATTAAAATTAATTATAAACACGATTTTCAAGATCCTCTCTCTACGATCCTGTGCCCTTTTCTACTTTTTTCTATATATTTGATCATAATCCTTGGATACTCACGTTTATCATCGTATTGATCCTAGATTTGTCATAAACTATAAAAAATTCAATGTTGGTCCCCCTTAACTACCATGATTCTACTACACTCAGATCCAAAAAGTGGTATCAGATGGGTCACATCATCGTTTATAATTACTTAAATAATTCATTGATGGTTTACGCTTTAATAATTTAGGTTTTCAATTCCTGGTTAATCAATGTTTTAATTTTAATTTCATGATATATTATTCCTATTTTCGTTTCTAAAAGATCTAACCGAAACAAATAAATTTTTAATTAAAATTAAATCAATGATCTCATCAAGAGGAATCAACGATTCTGTCCAGGTTACATGAAATTACACACCATGTAATCCAGATTACACACCATTTAGATGTGTTAAGTGAATCTAGATTAATTCAAAAACTACTCAATATAAGTACATTAATGACATGTGATGTAGTTAATTATTACTCCATGTGTTGAAAAAGATCGACTGGTGCATGGTAAGTCAGATTACACGCTGTGTGGCCCACTGGACACGACATGTAGTCCCTTCAGGTCAAGGGACAAACCATTTATCGCACACACGGTAAGTCAACCGGTAACAATGTAACCCAGAGACAACATGATGTGTGGCCCACTAGACATGTCATTTACTCCAATATTTATAAAGTTCGCCTCACACACCGAGTCCCTAGGCGTGTACTTCAGACAAGATGATGAAGGCAGTACAAGCCCTGTAGTTGGAACTACACTCCGTTTACTTTACTAAATTATACAGAATTAAAACATTAATGTTTTTTTAATATTCATATTTACATATCTTGTATATTTAATCTGGTGTTCACTATGTTACCTCTAATTTTATGGATGAGAATCTCATGGAAATTCAGAAAAGGATTAAGATAACATGATTAATTAAACAAAGATAATAATTAATCGATTCAAGAAGGACTTGTATTAACAAGAACGATTAATGAATTGAATGATATTTTTAATAAATGTGTAATTAATTGCATGTATGTGGATGATCATGCGCTATTCCAAACCATTGTATGAGATTGGGTTCCTTTTAATTTCTGCTAAATTAAAATTGTTGGCATGAATTCTATCTCTCCTCGTTCATATTTAGGGCCTAAGTGCCATTGGTTTCTTTTATGTAACCCCTATTTTTCCCATCACAAGCATGTGAGTTAAAAAATCATATGTAATGGATGGATCTCCAAAGAATACGGAGGTAGTTCAAGTAAGGAGCTGAGGTCAAACCAACCCAACAAGATACAAAGGTGGACAGGTGAAATGTTGTAAACACAAACCAAAACATTTTAAGGTGTTTATACCCTAGGTTAGGGTTAGTTTATAAATATCTAAATAAACTAACCATTAGAAAAGCTCATGATCATACCCTTTACATTATTTTATTTCTTTCCGTTGCATGGATTATCATTATGGATGTTTTATCTCTATCACATAATTAATGAATTATACAAGCATACAATATGGAACTAAAAAAACCAGGATTATGAGTAAATATTAACAAGGCATGGTTAATTATGTAATTATGTTCCACTTAATATTAACAAGAATTTGATAAATATAATAATAATTTTTGTTTCATAATAGATAACAATATCTCAATAAAACATTAAGTCAAAATAAGCCATCTATTACTTGATTAAGGGAAAGACTCAATAAAACTATGTGTTTGACCAACCCTTGATGGAACACCTCATTTTATATAAGAAGCCCTTATGAAATTTTCAGGTTGACTTAACCATATTACATCAAGAGGACCTGCCCCTTCTTGACTTGGTGTAATATTAGAGGCAAGTGTTGTGGAAATCCAAGTCACGATTTCATGATTGGGGAGTCAAATAAATCGATCAAGGGGATTCAATCCTGCATTTGGAAAATACCTACCTAACTCAATACCATCAAATATATTGACCAACCATTTTGGGGGTTATGAGAAGGGGAATAAGGATCCTTAACACTAGAATGTCCAAGCAAATAGACATTCCGAGTTCAATGGTGAGGGCCATGGGACATGTTAAAATAGTGGGTGACTTAATAAAATTAATTTTTTATTTCTCATAAAATGTAATTAAGAATGTACTAATAATCTGATCTTTTAATTAAATAATAAAATGACAAGCTCATCAAACACATTATCCTTGCGATCAATTATGTATAAAGACAACATCCCCATTGGAAAAAACTTTCTGGAATGGATTATATTCCTTCAGGTTGTTTTACACCATAAAAAAAGTCTTATATGCTGGAGTTAGCATTACCATATCCCACTACCAAAGAGGTGTGTGATGAGGATTTCCTAGTCTACAAGAAACATATGAATAATGTAGTCAACATTCAATGTTTGACGATTTAATCAATATCCAGTGAAGTGATGAAGTCTCACAAAAACATTGATGCATATTGCATGCTCAAACACTACCATGGTATTTATTAGGAGAGATAAAAACATGAATAGTTTGAGATATCCAAGGAACTATTTCAAAGTAATATTAGAGAGGGATCCCTAGTTGGGCCTCACATAGTCAAGATTATTGGAAAAATTGAGAACCTAGTGGTTCTATTGTATAAACTCCCCAAAGAACTGGGTACTGATCTCATTCTCACATCACACCCTCATAGATTCTCTAGTTTTGTTGTTAATATCAATATGAACAACATTGAGAAGTCTCTATTTGATCTTCTTATCCTCGTTCTCCAAGTGGAAAAAGATATGACGTGCGAAAAGGATTTTATACTCATGTTGAATAAGAGAAAAGGGAAGGTGAATATATTTATGCCCAAGTATTTTTCAGGACCTAACCGAAAAAGGAATAACAAAGGGGAGTCAAGAGAATGGGAAGCTATTTGTTTCACATGTGGCAAGAAGATCCACTGGAAGAAAAACTGCACCTAGCGAAAGAAGAATGGGGAATCATCAGGTTTATTTATTATCGAGTGCAATTTATATGTTTCTACAAATTGCGTATTGGATATAGCCTGTGTTTCTCACATATGTATTCAAATTCCCAAACCATGTATATTAAGAAAAAATGACTTCGTGGAAGTATATCTACGAGTAGAAAATTGACCTCACATTGCCAACTAGGATGATATTGGTTTTAAATAATTTTCATTTTGTGCCTTCTATAATCAGAAAACTAAATTCTATATCCATAATAGAAAATAAAGGATTTATTTTCATGTTCGAAAATGAATGTTGCTTCTTTTATAAATATATCATTTGTTTTGGTAAGTTACTTTTATATAACAGTCTTTAAGTGATGGATTACACAAATCGTTTATTGGAAATTTGAAAAGGAAACAACATCACATGACTCATACCACACACAACATTGGAATCACTGGCTAGGTCATATAAATAAGAAACGCATTAGAAATTTACATAAAGATGGATATTTAGATTATTTAGAACTGAAACCACTTGGTGAATGTCAATCATGATTAAAAGGAAAAAAATAATAAATCCCCATTTAGTGGTAAAGTTGAAAGATTCAAAGAGCTTCTTGAATCAGTGCATACCAATGTATGTTGACCATTTCCAATTGTAGGAAGGGGTGAGTGTATATGTTTCATAATTTTTACTGATTATTTTCATAGATATAGATATTTCTAATTAAGGAGGTATAAGTAACATTCTTTTTATACGTTCAAGGAATACAAGAATGAAGATGAGAACCATCTTGGTAAGAAGATTCTGAATTTACACTCAGATCGAGGTGGATAATATCTTAATCAAGACTTCATTGATCACTTACAAAAGTTTGGGATCCTATCCCAACTCACTCCCCTTACACACCATAGTGGAATGGTGTATGTTATAGGTGGAACCACACCTTGTTGAACATTGTGGGATTGATGATGAGTCATGCATGTATTCTATTATTCTTTTGGGGATATGTGTTTAAAAAAGTGGCACACATATCAAACCATGTACCATCTAAATCCATAAATGGTATTATATATGAGATTTGGAGTGGAAGAAAAGACATATTATCAAATTTAAATTTGTGGGGAAGTGAAGTGTTTGTTAAGGCCTATTCAGGTAACAAACTCACACCCTGTGGTACAAAGTATACCTTTATTGGATACCCCAAGGAAACAAGGGGATATTAAATATACAAAACCTTATACAAAAAGGTTATTGTTGAAAGAAACACCATATTCTTTGAGAGAGAGAACATCTCCAAAATTGATATTGGGTGTGATATAGTCTTCAATGAAGTTGAGGCCCAAGGTACACAAGAGTTGGTACAGTAGAAGATTCAAAAAATCCCCATGGAAGAAAGATTAGTTATAGAGACATAAGTACTACATAGGAGTACAGGAGAGGTTAAAGAACCAGAACAATACAATTTTCTAGTTACCAAGTATGGTGACTAATTAATAGTTGATAATAATGATCCTCTATCCTATAAAAAATAAGTAAGTGGCACATATGTTTTCAAGTGTAGAGAAGCCATGAATTTTGAAATTAATTCCATGTTCCAAAACAATGTCTGAATTTTGGTAGATTTTCCAGTTGATGTAAATCATATTGTTAGAAAATGGGTTTTCAAGATGAAACTGGACATGGATGGAAAAGTCAGTACCTATAAGGAACGCCTAGATGTGAAATAGTTCAAATAGAATGAAGGAATTGACTGTGAAGAAACCTTTCCACCAGTTGCAATTCTAAAATCCATTATAATTATATTGGCCATTGATGCTTACCATGACTATGAGATTTGGATAATGGATGTCAAAATATCCTTCTTTAACGGGAACCTTAAGGAAGAGGTAAAATGACACAACCTGAATGGTTTGTGACTCCAAAGGATTACAATAATATATGAATGTTACAGAAATCCATTTATGGATTAAAATAAGAATCCAAGTCACAGATCATTACTTTTAATGAAGCCATAATAGAATTTTATTTTATAATTAATTAGTGTGAAACTTGTGTCTATAAACAGTTAAGTGGGAGTGCAATTTTTTTCCTTATAGTATGTTTTGATTACATATTACTTATTTGAAATGAAATACTAGTCTTATAATATATTAAGTCATAGTTGAATAAATGATTCTCTATGAAGTACTTGGGTGAAGCAGCATATATTCTTGGTATCAAGATCCATCATGATAGATCCCAGAGATTGTTGGGCCTATGTCGTAGTACATTAATTGAAAAGATGCTGAATATATTCAGTATAAAACAATCTAATAGAGGATTTATTCCAACATCACATGGAATTAATTTTTCCAAGAAAATTTATCCTCAAATGCACGAGGAAAGAAAGTGAATAAAAATTATTTGATATGCATTAGAGATTGGGTCAGTCATGTATGCCATGATATGTACAAGGAACGATGTCGCCTATGAATTAAGGGAAGTATGATGATATCAAGATAATCTAGTTGACCGATATCCATTGGATGTCGAGACTATCCTTAAGTATCTAAGTCATACTAAGGATATGTTCCTGGTTTATGGAGGATATGAGTAACTAGTTCTTAGAGGATATACATATTCTATTTTCCAAATTTATTAGGATGACATGAAGTTGAAAATGAGATACATACTCACTTTTAATGGAGGTGTTGTGAGATGGAAGAGTTCAAATCAAGGCGTGGTCATAGATTCTATAGCCGAATATGAGTATATCATATCTTCTGAGGTAGCTAAAGAAGTAGTTTGGATGTAGAGAATCATCCACGTTCTAGATGTGGTACATACCAGTAATGATCCAATCACAATTTATTGAGATAATATTGTAGTGGTATCTCTCCCAAAATATCTAATTTCACATCAGTAGATGAGGCACATACTACAGAAGTATCATCTCTTGATGGATTTTTCTCACAGAGGTGAAGTTGCAGTGAGCAGTATTTCCTTGGAAGACAATTTGGTGGACCCCTTGACTGAAGCATTGACTCAGTAGAAAGGCGACATCATGTGAGGTCTAGTGAACTGAATGTCGTAGGTAATTGGCTGTAGTCTAAGTTGATGTTTTTGGGAGTTGGTTTCCATGAACCAATGATTTTTAAATTAATTACATGAATATTTATTGTATTTAAATATTAAACATCTTATTACATATTTTTTATTGTTCTTCCTGACTGTAATGTAATAATGTCTTAGACTATTTGTCACATTAATATGGTCATTGCAGTTCCCCTCTATGATGAGAACCATGAAGTGCTATGACTGTATTATTAATTATAGTTCTCCTGTTGGATGAAATACTATGATGGTTAGAATAGTATACATAACATCATTTTCTAGTTGTCATAAGATAATGAAACTTCTTCTCATGAAGTTTGCACGTAGTAATCACCAAGATGAGAGATTATGAGAAAGACCCTACAGTAGGAATTCTTCATGTTTTGGAGTCATTGAATAATCCTATCTGCGAGAATGTGTACTTGTAAATAGACATTAGTATTATCATTAATGAATGTCAAGAGCTTCACACATTGATTTACTGATTGAAACCGTCACGCAAAATGTTGGCAGGATTTAGGGTATATTGGGTGTGTCGTGAATGACATTTTATTAATATATAAGTCAAGGAAGGATTTTTACCTTACATATATGGATGTTGATATCTCATCCCTTTTATTGAAATAGAACCATCACCCTAAATTCCATGATCATGGTTTATCGAAAAGTTTTTTTCTGGTAGTCAAATAAAAAAGTATAAGAAGATAGGTTGATGAAACTATCATGAAACCTGCTTGATGAGATATCGATAAAAATGTATTATATTACACAGTGATCATTCATATGTAAATTTCATTGTTGTGACACTATTTTATTTGTATTGGGTGCCTTGACTTGTTTCTAGACTGTAATCTTGGACTTTAGGGAAGCCCGCCCAATGCCAACGAGAATGAATCCTAGAGGTTCACACACTAAGTGTCCCCTATGGTCTCGATAAAATTTTATTTCAAATTAATTAAGGTAATAAATATTATTCTCAATACCATGGAATAATTTTATTCATATTAAACTGATTTCATTAAATTAAATAAAATATATTTATTTTATTAAACATTTAATAAATATATATTTACTAATTCTAAAATAAAATATTTATTTAAGAGAATAAATTATTTATTTATTTGGGTGTTCAATCAATGGAAGTGGAGTTCAAGTGGACCAAGGCTAGTCTGGTAGTAAAATAATTATTTTCAAGAGGTAAATAATTATTTAACAATTTGGTACAAGATAAAATAATAATAATATTGTTATCATTATGTGGAATAAGATTTTATTTATGAATTTTTTTAAACATGTTAGTGCACCGAGAATAATGATGTTGTTATTTTTATTATGGATGATGTTTCTTTATCTAAGGTTATGAATGTATTTAATCTATGTCACATAATTTAATATTTGTTCTGAAACCCCATGTCACTAAATAGACAGGAACATATATTTTTCCACTAAACCCGGGGAAACAAATTATTTTTATTCAAATAATTGGTGAGCCAAAACAATATATCTCTTGAATCCTCTCCTCTTCAATATTATAAATGCAATAAATTATTCATTAAAAAATAATAGGTGATCAAGAATAACTGACACAAGACACTCGTTTCACCATGCTAGAACCTTGAGAACGAGTGATGTCCATCAGAGGCCATCAGAGCAATGTTGATCGTCACTAGAGGGATTCTGGTTTGGATCCTCGCAAGCACAACAAGACAATCCATAAGGTTCATTTTGGATGATAAACATCATCAATGAAGAAATTACTAATGATCTAGGTATTATATTTCTACAGAAACATTTTAAATTTATTATAATCATGATGTGCAAGATCATCTCTCTAGGATCTGGTGACCTTTTCTTCTTTTGTCTAGATCATTGATCTTAATCCATGTATACTTGATTTTATTTCTGTATTGATCTTGGATTGTCCATCAAATATGAGAAAATAATAGTTGGGGCCTCACAACTTCCATGCCTCTGCCTTTGCTAGGATCCTATATGTTGTAACCATTCATAGTCTGACCTACAAACAAGAACCCCATCTACCACACCTTTTCATCCTCTATTTGAGCCTCCAAGGTTTTCCCAAGCCATGAAACCATGATTATATTCAATATAATCTTACTCTCAAACCATGTCAATTTTACATCCATATATTTTTACAACTATACCATATCCTATGATTTATCCCCATCCCTTCTATCCTTTAATCATCATATCTACGTCATCTCTATTTCCTTCAATCCATCATGATCTGATGATTTTTGTCCATATGCTTCAACTCTAGTGCATACAGATGACCGGTGCATGCACTGGAATATACACATCCTTTAGAGGTTACGGATCCCAGAGATCCAACATAATCATCTGATCCTAATGATAAGTCTTCATCCTATCTTTCTATATCCTTTTCAAATTATATCAAATTATATTTTTTCTTGGTTTAATTTGAATTATTTCTTCAGTTTTACCTTTTATCTTATTCACTAAGAACTTCTTATAGGCGACGTGGGTGCAACTGTATGTGTGTATGTTGTAATATTCAAAAATAAATTTTGGTGGATTATAATGAAGAAAATAAAATGATACGTAAAAATTCCAGATAGAGTAGGGGATTTATGGAATCTTTTAGTTGAGTAAATTGATATAATTCAAGTGGAAACTCTATAATGGAGTCATATCAGTAATAAAATAAAAGTTAACATATGGGTGGTGATATGGGTAAGAAAATTTACTAAATATATATCTATACTATTTTTGTATTTATATTAATCAACAAGTTCATTGTAGTGTCAGTTTATCTATCCCGACAGTGAATCTACTATGGTCGCATGGTTGATCGATCACGGGAAGTTGTAAAAATCATATAAGGACAAGTTATACATTGGTTGTGTCAGAGTTTTTATCCTAGAACCAACTATTGTGTACTTTATTATAATATGTATTCATAGTTTTGAATATCAATAAACTTCTTATGGCATCTTGATTGTTCTTCTACGCGACATAGAATGCGACAATATCCTAAGAGTATGTGTCACACAGAAAGGTCGTATCTATTCTCAAATATAATGATAATAAAAAATTGCAACAATAGTATTCATAAAATATATGTTCTATAGTCAGATGATATCATTTGAGGGACATGAATGATACATAATATCAGGGGTAGAGACTCATTGTACTTTGATGCACCCTCTCATGGTGTAGTCCCTTGGTAATATCTAGTGTAGGATATTATGAGAACAAGACTCACCAGTAGGAAATCCAAATTTATATGTGTCATTGGATGTTCCTATATATATAAGTGTGTGTAAATCCTTATACATTGACACACCTTCCTAATATTCCTCACCTTATGCCAGAGTGGGTAAATTTTATTAGAGGTGATTCCCTCAGTATTCATTATTTTAGGCCCCCCTAGGCCACGATGTGTTCATGTTTTCATTATACCCTTTCATAAAATAAAATATCTAGTGTTAGATTATTATGGAATATGTTTACGATGAGGTAGGATACGTTTGGTTCATTGTGAGTAATATTTCATTAATGAATATCACGATAATGGATTTTTCCCTTCTATTATATAATGGTTTTTTATATCTTAATCCCATTCATGAAAATGATATAGCCCCAAATAAATCAAGGGATATATTCTTCTATAAGAAAGTTTGATTTCCAAAAAATCAACGAAAGAGACCTCAAACACATCTGTACATGACACTAACATGGAACCTTCTTCATTTGAGATATTGTGATAAAAATATTATATTACCCAATGAGAATTTGTAAGTTGTATTATTTTGTTGTGCTAATAACTTTTTTCTCTATAGGTGACTTGACATGTTTCCAGATTCTAACCTTGGACTTTAGACTACTTTACCTAATGCCACTGAGAAAGAGGAATAAAGGTTCACACACTGAATGTATCCAGAATATCAGTCAAATAATATATTATTATTTATTATTTCAAAATATGAATAAATATTATTCTCATGTGTGGTTTAATAATTATTCATGTTTTCTTGATCACATATACTCTGTTTCAAGTTATTCAAGAGAATATTATTTGAGTAAAATATTTAATAAATATTTATTTTCTATTTAGTGAAAGTAATTTTTATTTATTTATTAGTGAATAATGGAGTGATATTTATTTATTCTATAATTTTTCATTATTCAAGGCCCGTTAAATATAGGGTGGAATAGAGGATCAAGTTTATAGGTCTGCGAGAAATAATATATATTGAATATTTTTTGATTAAATGATATTTAAATTTAATTTGAGCTTTTAGTGCATGTTAAGAAATAATTATTTTATTATTATTATTATGACAGGTGGTTTCTCATGGATTAAATAAATAATAAGAGGCACTGGTGATATTATTTATTTCTAACCATAGTGGTATATATACCCAATTGTATTTTTTTCAATAGAATTAATTTTATTTATGTTGTGGACATTCATATAAGGAGAGAATCAAATTAAGACCTAGAGAGAACCCATTCCCTGAATATTCCTGAGAATGAAGAGCGATCTTCCACCACTATCTACTCTCAAATCTAGAGAGATCAATGGGAATCCTTTGGAAATGATTCTCGAAGAAATAAAATGTGAATGATGTAAGTGTTAAGATCTTCATTGATTGATCCTTGATATTCCTACAATAGCATTCATAAATATATGAAACATGTGTGTATCACCATTTGTAACATCCACAACCCAGAAGCCACTAAACCAGTTCTACGATACGAGTCACCACATGACCTAAAGAACACGTCCCCATACACTAGAGGATGCTGACTAGCAGTGAGGGTCCAATTGGTCATGTGAGGAGACTATACCATATTTACTAGATATTTCCACAATATAAAACTTAATAAATAAGGGGAAAATAGTTTATAAACCAGAATATGAAATACAAACCATTTCAAAAAAATGTAACAACCAAAACAAAGATAACTATGCCATGTCATGCCAACTGTTTCAAAGTTCAAGGAAACCCAAAATAAATAATAATTGAAAAATCCCCCAAAACGGGTCCTGACTCCATGTTTGAATCCTCATCCCGGAAAATCCCAATCCCAACTCTACTCCCTAGAATAAGGATTTTTCCATTTTCCAATCTTTGAATAATGAAATTTCCTCATCTATCCATTGGTGACCCGAGAAGGGTGTTACTAAAACTCAATAGGCCACCACCAATGGTATCTATAAAATACCCTGTTTAAATAGAGAGTGAATACTAGTACTAAAAAAATGGAATGGTAAACAAAAAAAAACTCGGGTTCCACATATAAACAATATTCACATTTACAACATTGATCATTTATTCCATTCAATCACTTCACCATTTCCAACACTTAATCCATGGGTAAGGAATTTAAATATTTTACACTCCAGCTGAAGCCGGTCAATTATCAGATATAAGGGAATAATTCATGTTCCCAATCACAATAGGGATAAACTTTTCATAACAAATACATCGTACTCACCATGGATCCTCAGTCTGGTTAGTCTCATCAAATGCAACCATTAGGGGCTTGGATCCTTAGTCCAGATCTGTAACCGTTGAATTGTAAGGGTGAGTATAAGAGCCTTAGTACAAATTATCCCATTGTAGAAGCCTCATTCCAATAAACTACATACCACAAATCCATGTTCACATGATTATTCATCAAATTACTACATACAAAAAATCACAGATGATGCATAATCAAAACACATAACAATCAAAATTCACATAACATTTAACACTTAAATAACCTTTGGGTCTTTACCCATTAACACATTTACCACACTCCTTATAGATCCCATTTAAAAAATTTCCTTTCATATCTCAACCCATTTAACTTATTCAACAATTTACATACATTAAAACATTTCACATAATACATCATTTCACATGTATTAGCCCATTAATTCATTTAAATTTCGATCTCCCAAGTCAGTAAACACAATCACCTTATTCAATTTAACCCTCTTTACATTCTACTAAACAAACCCTTATGAAATTATCAATGTATAAGTACAATTTTAAACAATCTCTTTTCCTACTCAACTAACATATCAACAATTTCATCTTGGACTCTACATTATCAAAAGTAAATTCAATACATAAAATTACAATTTTCCATGTTTCGGAATATTGGAACACCCCATGAATGTCCCTGAATAGGTATAGTCAACATCAATGCATCCCATAGGGATCATGAGCAGTTCAATTCCTCATTGAGCCAACCATTTTACTGAATCCATTCAAAGGAGACAAATTCACAAAAATAGAGAAGCATTAACACAACCACACATGCAAAAATCAAATTCCAGACAAAGGAATATAACTTGTTGACCACCTACCTCAAAACCAAAGATGAATGCACACTTTACCTTACCCTTTGATCTTTATTCAAGCACCTCTTGAATCCTTAACCTAAAATCCACTAGAAAAAATTTTATTTATGGATTTATAAGAAGAAGAATGAAACCAAAATCCATAATCCATAAAAGATAATCCTGAGGATCATAAGAGTCACCTATATCTTTGATCTGCAACCAACAACACTCCAAACGACCTAAAAATGAAGGAGATCAATCCCTGGGAGTATTTGGGTGTTTAGGGTCTTCATTAGTGTTGGAGAGGGAATAATGAATAATTAATTCTTGTGAGGGACATAAAATCATGGTGGGATGGTAAAATCCAAATTTTAATAGGGTCCACAGTTTGGCCTCATAGTTTTCCAAATTGAGCACCAACCATGCGCATGCATCTATCCAAGCAGGATGAGTCACATGGTAACCTGGGGATCCACACACTTTTTAAAAACTTGTGTATCAACCATGAGAAATTCCCTTATTTAGGACCACATGGTTTGGCCTCCCCTCTGTCATGGTATACCGAACCATGACCCCATTCATCATGGCTAGCTTCTCTTGGGCACATATTGACTACTTACCATGCGCCCGCCATGCAACATGCATTGGATGGCCATAATCTCCATTAATTCATGTTTGGATCCCCCAAGACACCCCATGATTCCTTATAAATCTAGAAAACATTCCATTAAACTCAATAACGAGACTTAAACAAAAAAAAACAAGAACTACCACGAGAAAATCTAGAATCTTAAAACATCCCAACCTTATAATAGCTTGTCCTCGAGACACATTCCAAAGCATCACTGAACATCTAAGTCAAAGAGATCGGGCCACACCACCCACATATTTGTCTCCATCTCCCTTGTTTCTTCATAAACATTACCATACATTCAAAATACTTGAAAAAAATGCACCGTCTTGCCTCACATCGCTTTATCAATACAATCTACAATAAGAACTAGATGCTCGTCAAAGGACGCATCAAACTCAAGCTCAAAATAATCAATATAAAATAGATGATAGGGGTCATGGTGATACTTATGATGTTACGACACATGAAAAAAATCACACAATCCTCTATACCACTATTGAAGTTCCAATAGGTTCACTACCTGGCTGTTTCTCTCCACAATCTAAAATGGCCCCATGTACCTGGGGACCAACATTCCCAATTTCTGTATCCGATGGTGACCCAACCTTGGTGACACCCATAGACACTCAATGTCACCCACTATAAACACAAGATAACTATGAAACTGATCCACACACAACTTCTTCCTACTTTGATTTGCTTCCATACATTTTGGAATATTCCGAACCAATTTTGAAGTCTCCTGTATGGGAGTTGGACCTAACAATTCCGATTCTCTTACCTCCATACAACACAGTGAGGATCTACACAGTCTACAATAGATCACCTCATATAGTGACATATGAATATTCTCCTCCTGACTATTGTTATAGGTTAATTCAACATGCACTAAATGAATCTCCCATGATCCACCAAAATATCGGAGACAGGACCTCAATATATTCTATAGTACCTGAATAATATTCTCTAATTTCTCTCCCATATTTGGGTGGAAATCCATACTCAAATACACATGGGTACCAAATAATTTCTATAATACCTACTTGAAATGCGATGTAAAATGTGGATCATGATCCAAAACTGTAGTCTGCAGTACCCCATGAAACTTCACTATTACCCAAATATACAATTCACCCAATAGATCAATGTTTAAAATCTCTCAAATTGGCATGAAATGTTAATAATTGGTAAATAGATCCACAACTACCAATATCACATCATTATTCAGAGGCTTTGTTAAAAGTCCTACCACGAAATCTATAGTTACGTCATTTGATTTCCATTCTATAATGGGAAAGAGTTGTAATAAACCACCCGACCGTTGACACTCAACCTTCACCTACCGACATGTAAGGCATCATGCCATGAAACTGGAATCCTATTTCTTCATTCCTAGACACAAATACTTTCTATGAAGATCATTATACATTTTGGTCAAAACAGGTTGGACCACCCACCACTACACATAAAACTCAGTAATCAATTCATCTTGTAAATATATTCACACAACACCACCACCATGAACATAAACGATAAATCATCACTAAAGGTATAACTGAAATGTGACTCCCATCTATTAAGACTCTACCTTAAATCAAAACATTATGAATTCTTATGCTGCCTTTCCTTGATCCGAATTAGAAGCACACACTCAACTACCAAGGATGCAAAGGTCATCTGGCCATGTAAAATTTTCACCTTAAGATGCATTTCAGAAAACAAATCCATCATCCCCTATTGAGTATTAGATTCCTAAATTTCCTAAATTTGAGTCTTCCTACTCAAATCATATTCAACACTATTCACAATTATTAGGGTTTTAACAAGTTCAAATTAAAAAGACTCATTGCACTCAACCCATTGCCATTGCCGAAGATTCAAATCACACTAAGGGAAGATGTAATTAAGGATTGTATGATCATTATACATAGTAAATAGTTCTCCAAAAAAGTAGTGTCTCCAACTCTTTAAATCATTGTACACTACGAACAACTCATGATTGTGTGTCCGGTAATTTCATTCATGTGGCCTCAACTTCTTTGACACATAATCCAGAACTTGATCATTCTACATCAACACTATCCCATGTCCAACACCTGGCACATAAAAAACAAGGTATACCCCCTACCTGTGTTGGGTAATATCAGAATTGGTGATGATGTAAACTAATTCATTAACTATTGGAAAGGATCATCACATTCCCCATACTATTAAAACCAGATGTCATTCTTAGTCAAACCCGAAAGAATTATTTTAAAACAAGATAATTCCTTAATGAAACTTCAGAAACAGATCTCAGAACCCATAACACATTGGTTATCAGAAAAAAAATTTAGTTGTTACCAAGATAAATCTACTCTCACTTTCTCTAGGCCCACTAATACAACTTCTTAATAGATTATGTGACCCATGAAATTTACCCTATTAGTTCAAAAATTACATTTCGATATATTGGTGTATATCCTATAATATATTAGTGTACTCAGAACAATTTCAAGAGGTTTGGAATGATCGACATGAGTTTTAACGTACACCATGATTTAATTAAGAAAAAAAACTGATCCATGTACTGGTGAAAGATTCGTTTCATTGGGGCCATAAACACTTCTGGTCAATTGGACAATCCAAACAGCATTACCAAAAACTCATATAAACAATAAATCATTCTAAATGTAGTATATGGTAGATTTAAAGGTCACACCCTTAAATAATAATACAATAATATTATATCAATATTATAGAACAATGAATCTACCCTTATCTAGTCAAAAAAGATAATCAATTTGAGGAAGTGGGTATTATTTCTTAAAAGTCATCTCAATCAGCTTCCTATAATCGACACAAAACCACAATGGTCTGTTAGATTTTTTAAGAAACAACCATGGAGATCCCAGTGGTGACATACTGTGGTAAACAAACCTCATGGATTCCAATTCCACAAACTATGTTTTAAGCTCCTTGAGTTCTACTGGTGGAATTCTATATGACAGAATAAAAACCGGCTCAACTCCCTACAACAATATTATCATGAATGAGACATCTATTTTGGGTGAAAACTCTAATATTTCCATTGTAAACACATATTGAAACATATAAACAACTAGAGGAAAGAAAATATTCTCTATTCCACAATCATCAAGCATAAGACAAGACACTTGAGTAGTGAGATCACCCAACTGCTAAAACAATGGCCATGTACGACCTGCCCAAATGTCCTACTCACCACGATGGACATAAGTGTCTCCTTTGAGTGATGTGTATGCTATCATATAGTGGAAACAATAAATATGGTCCTAGTAAAAGACTCTCCAATCCATGCACAAAATCATATCAAAACATGACATATAAAGAACAAACAGGTCCTACAGGAAATGACACCCACCAACTTCAAGAGAACACCCATTACATTTCCTAAAATTCTCAGCCCATATCCCTAATAGTGTATCAATTTACACGCATCCTGAAAAATAATTCCACTGATAGAACCAACATAACCATAATCTATGTAGAAATAACATATTGTTAGGAACCTGTGTCGAATAAAGCACTAACAAGTGGGGAATCTTCAAGGATCGTACCTCGAACAATCGATGGTCTAGGAACTCTACCTCCTGGTGTAAACTAAACTATATGAATCTTAAATGCTCATCTTCCCTAGGATATAGTCTAAATTAATAGGTCTATACTACCCTTCTGATATGGATTCTCTCAACCAAAAGTACTGCATCTTCCACCTCGAGAGGTACAACCAGTAGAGATCCAACTACCTGTATGATATGGGGTAACCAACCCACTACCTGTACTAGACATCAGCCTCAACCCTCCATAATTTCCCAGTAGTTGAGGGTTACTATATAACCTCTGCACATTCCCTATTCTACCACATTCTCAACACATAAACGGTAGTCAGGGACTTTGACAATGCATTTACCCTGTCTTTCCATACATATTGTGGAAAACCTGATAACTACACTAACGAGCTTGTTTTTTCTTCTAACTACTCTATAAACTACCTCCATTATGAAAGTTAATGAAATTAAACTTCCTACTATTGGACATTGTACCACAGGATCACCCAATTGGAAAAGCATTCCCACCACCAGGGGCCTCCTTGAGGTTTCCCGTAGTGATAAGGGCCTAATCCACCACCCCAGAAACTCTTTTGATACATAAAATATTTATCTGGTACATAATATCATGTTTAAGTACATCCTAAAATTTTATTTTCATAGTCTCCACATCCCCTTACAATGCTGGAAAAAAATATTTCAAGTCATTGAAAAAACTAGAGTATTTCATCACTCTCTTCCACACCTGCGATGACCTCCAAAATTGTGCAGACTTTTCCTACCTCAAGGTTTCTGAATAGAAATTTTCCAGAAACATTTCCTGAAAATATTTCCATAAAATGCCATTAGTTAACTCAGTCTGAACCCCAATGTCCCACTAGTTCTTTTTCATCCCTCACAATATGTAATCTTCCAACTTGATTGTCCTCTTAGGAGGACTCTTTATGTGGCCATGATTCATATGGATGGACTCAATCTAGCACTCAACGACATCCAGGCCACCCTCTCCAGCAAAAGGAAAAGGTTATTACAACTGAAACTACCTATTAAGATGAAACATACATTACTCGACGCTCCCCAAGACTCGTTTCATCATCTTCATAAAATGAGTGATGTCCTCATGAAATTACTTATTTCATATGATAACTTAAACTACTGGGTTTTATTAATCCTCTTATAGAGGATCTTTCTCAATGACATCCTGTTATTTCCCAACTAGTGCACAACATTATGGGGCATATTTTTACAATTACTAAGCACATATCAGAATACGTAACCCTAAACATCAATAGTTTTAATAAAAGAAGGCTCTTCACTATCCATAAAACCCCCTTTATCATACAATATTCCCAATAAAAATCATCTCACTTTGAACACTCCCCTTAAACATTCATAATGAGGGTCACAGTCAACATGAGGTTAACCAACTAACACAGTCAAGTGTATTTCATCATACAACCTTTTTTAATGATTTCCACATTCACAACCCAAATACTTATCTTTTATGTACCCTTGTCATCTCACCATTTTTTATAACCAAAATTTTATCTGATTTACCTCCTTTCATAATGTGAAATTTTTTAAAAAATATTTCACAATATTTCCATTTACCCATTCATATATTTATATTAGACATTACTTTCTTCATATTTTTTGGAATGTGAAAATAATTTCACCCTTAATTCCTCACAAATCCATATCATGTCTACCCAACATGATGAATTCCACATATATCCCTAGGTTCCAGTAATGATGAATGTATGACCAACCTCATTCCATTTTTTCTATTTAAAGACTTCATAAAACAATCTCGTTAGACAATAAGTGCATCACCCAATGGATAAATATCATTCAACTGTAACAACACATATCTAGAATAAAAATTTCCACCATGGGTACATGGGTTTTCCCTCATGGATGGGTTAGCTACTCCCAAAAAATGAGCTCATCTAAAAAACCCAACACATCCTAATATCTAGTATACCATCCTCAAATAGTAATACTATAGAAAATAATACCTCTAATAGCATTTTTTAATGTCTCCAACCTAGAATCCACTACACCAGTGGTCCATGTCGGGTTTCCACATGACCTTAAGCACACCTCCCTATATGCTAGAGGGTGAAAACTAGTATAAAGGGTGTAACAGGTCATGTGGGGAGAGTATACCCTCTTTTCCAAAGTATTCCCCCTCATGTAACATAATAAATAAGGAAACAAATTACAATAAACTAGAACATAAATTACCAACCATTTCACAAATAGGGTATAACCACCACCAAAAGATAAATATTCTATATCATTCTAAAAGTTTCAAAAGTGACAGAAAATGAAAATAACGACTAATGGAAACATCCCCCAAAATGGGTTCTGGATCGATGTAGGAATCATCATCAATGCTAATCTAAATCCCAATCAAAATCCCTAGAACATGGTGTTTTCCCTTTTCCACTCCCGTGGCAATGAAATCTACATTGGTACCCAAAGGAGTCGCAATAAGGGTATGAGTACAACTCATAAGGCCACCAACAATAGTGTCTTCAAAATATCTAATCAAAATCAACAATTCATCCTAATACTATATAAATCGAATGATAAATAACAAAAAATCAAGAACCACTAGTGGACAATATTAAATTTAGAAACATTCATAACTTCTTCGTTTCAATCACTTAAACCATTTTTGTCACTTAATAAATGGGTTAGGAATATACATCATTTACAACTTTTCCTAATCTGATTAATTATCGAACATTAGGGAATAATTCATGATTCTTATCTCACTAGGGATAAACATTTCATAAAAAATACATCACACTGACCTTGGAGTATCAGTCCAGGTAGTCTCATAAAATACAATTTTTAAGGCCTTAAATCATCAATCCAAATCCCTAACCAGGGCATTATAGGTGTGGGTTTAGAGCCTCAGTCGAACCCAACCCATGGGAGGATCCTAAGTTTAATATTCCACATGAAAATAAACCATGTGCACAAGATTATTCTTCTAATTACCACATATACCAAATCCTAGAATATTCATAAACATTACACATAACATTCACAATTAAAATTTTAATTAACTCATAAATCATCTTTGGTCTTTAACTCATTGAGAATTTACCGCACAACCTACATATCCCATTTAACAAAAGTACCTTTCATATCTTTACCCATTTAGAATATTCAACATGTTATATACATTATCAAATTTCACATTATTCATCGTTTTACATTTATTATCCCATTCGTGTATTTTAATTTCAATGTCACAAATCATTAGACACATTCACCTTATTCAATTAAACACTCTTCACATTATTCCAAACAAAACCTTATGCTGTTATTGAAGTCTAGATAAAAATTTCAATAATTAATTTTCTAACTCAACTAATATATCAACATGTTCATCTTGGCATTTACATTATCACTTGTAAACTCTATAGTTAACAATAAATTTTCCATGTTTGGGAATTTTTGAACACACCATGGGTGGCCCTAAATTAGTCTATTCAATCTAAATGAATCCCATGTGAATCTTGATGGGTTTAATTTATCATTTATACAATAATTTTAGGAAATCCATTCTATAGAATCAAATGAACAACAAGAGGGAGATTGTAACACAAACACGCATGCAGAAATGAACTTCATGACCTAGGAATATAACTTGTAGGCCACCTACCAGAGACTAGAGATGAACACATGCTTAACCTTAGTGTTATGTCTGGATTGAATCCCCCCTTGAATCCATAACCTATAATCTAATAGAAAAATCAGTATTGAGGGATTTAAAAAAACGTGAATTAAACCATAAGCCCTAACATATAAAATAAAAGAAATAGGAGAATAAGTCTTGCTATGAGATTTGATCCACAACGAAGGACACTCCAAATGGACAAGAAATGAAGAAGATTAATCCATGGGAATATTTGGGTGTTTAGGTCTATCTCTATGAGGGAGTAATAATGATGAATAAATTTCAGTAAGGAACATAAAATTTTGATGAGAAAAATTGTTAAATCCCACTTTTAATGGGGAGTACGGTTTGGCTTCATAGTTTTCCAAACCATTCAACAACCATGCTTCTGCCACTATCCCCGAGGGGCTGAATTGCATAGTTATATAGGGTTTCCCACACAGTCTAATAAATTTTTTACCAACTTGTCAAAATGAATCTATCCAGTAACCCATAGTATGGCCGCCCCTCTTTCGTTTTATTACTAAATCGTTCCCCTTCATCTTAGATATCATGGTTTGGGTGTATGGTTACTACTAACTATGTTCCAACTATGAAACATGCACAGGATCGAAATAATATCTCTTAGATCATGTCTTGATCCCCCTAGACACCCCAAGATTCCCCATACATCCAATACACATTCCATTTACTAAAATAAAGATACTTAAACCAAAATATAAACAAGTCCATACCCCAAGAAAATCTAAGATCATACCCTACTAGAGGGAATATTCCCTTGATTCATTTCGTGCAATGACAATGCAACGTAGATTTGTTATCAGATCCATCGTCAATGAAATAATTTCTCAGAATATAATTTTTTAATTGATTAAATTAATTTTTAATTTTTGTGATCATCACATGCTCTAGTTCTGACATTTTATCCATTGTCTATTTTTTATTCCAATTGCATTGGTAAAAATGTTTATCTTCTTGTAAATAATGGATTGATCACTATTTATTTCAAAGAGAAATGTTGGGTACAACCCATCATCCACTTTTGTTGGACCCAGAACCTACAAGTTGTATCAAATATGTCACATAATTATTTAAAATTATTTAAATATCATTGATTCATTCAGGAATTTTTAATTATATTTTCAGTATCAATTTAATCATTATTAAATCCAAAATTTGATATTTTTTCTTCCTATTTAATTTCTAATTAATATAGACAAATTGATTAATTTTATGAATGAAATAAATCAATAGATATCATCTAGAGGTAATGAGGAATCTGGATAGGTAACCCAAGAGTACAGACCATGTAACCTAGAGGTACAAGTATTGTACTAGTGTTTACACCAAGAATTAATTTTGTATTATTCCAAGGTTTGTACATTTATTACATGAAATAACTTTTATTTTACACGATGTGTTGACTGCTCTAGTCCGATACACAATCATCCAAAGTACATGATATGTAACTTTTATAAATATTGTGTAATCATTTAGTCCTAGATGGGTCATGTATCTTCTTACACGGGCTACCCGACTAGTGATTGTGTAACTTAGATACCATTGGAAATATTTCTCATGTACATGCTGTTTAATATAACTTTTTACAAGGTATGGTTTACATTCCAAGTCCCTAAGCACATTTCCTGGATAGATGGTGAAAATATTATATTTTGTGTAGCTGGCATGTACACACCGTCTACTTTTACCAAATTATGCATAATTAAAAATTAGTATAATATTTTACACAAACCATATCATCATGTTTTTTTGGGGGTTCATTAAGATGATAGGACATTCCATTGGATGAATTTTAATATTTATAAATATTAAATTAATTTTTGTATAATATTTGGATCTGCATATCACATATGAGTCATATTATAGTTATTTCATTATATAAAATGAAGCACAACATATGACTGAAAAATCATATAACTAGTGTAATTATTAAGTTTATAGTACATATCTTGAAAGTGTGTGATAAGTCGAGTATGACACATATCTCAAGAGTAAACGTCATATGAGTATACTGCATATTGGGTAGTTCGGAAGGGTACTCACTGTGTTTCCTCGAAGGTACATTTATGTACACAGTTAATTTTAAATAAATTTATTCATTTTTTGAATTATGATAGATGATAATCTGAAGGAAATTTAGATGTGAATTAATATAAAATAATTGATTAATTGACAAATATAGTTAATTTATTCAATCACCATTTATCTTAAGTAATAATAGTAATAATTAAAAGATAACATTATTAAATGCATAATTAGTTTCGTGAATGTGGATGATCATGAGCATAGACCAGAACATTTCATGTGATTGGTTTCATTAAATTTATTATTAAATTAAATTTTTGGCATGAATTTTATATATCCACTGATTATGTAAGGGTATGTGTTCCCATTTTTTCTTTTATATTGACTATTTACCATCACTTTTGTGTGAATAAAAGCATATTTAATTGATGTACCACCCATGTTAGTGGTGGAAGATCAAGTTTAGAGTTAAGATGAAACCAATCCAAGTGAGATACATAGGCGGATAGGTGAAAATATACATCTCCAACCATAAATGGTTCATCTATTTTCCTATATGTAAAGGGTTAGATTATCATCCACTAGATGAACTAACCATTAGTAAAATCTTGATAAAACTGATCCTTTTTTTCAAACATACCCAACATACATCTTGAGATTTTATTTCTAAAATAATTTTCTACCAATTTTAGAAATATCTTATGAGAAAATAATTCATGAATATATTTCTATATTTATTCATCAATAATATTTTCATCCTATTTTTTAAGAACATACACTGAAAAACCCAATAAGTATGTTGTTTCTTAATAATCATCATAGTGATAATATCATTCATGATGTAGATCAACAAAATAGATCTAAAATTTCCTTCAGAAATGAAATTAAACATCAATAATTTTTATCACAATTCGAACCTTAGAACCCGGATGATGTATAAGGAGATGAGAAAGGAATTAAATCAATGTAAGATAAAGTCAATGAGATTGAAAGGAACAATGTTTGGGCATTGTTTGTGTTCATATAGTGGGTTCCCTAGACCCAAATATTCAGTGATTTTGATTATCATATCGTGTATATAGTTGTCTATGCAAGATTTTGTCTAACCATTATAGTGTAGACTTTTCTACTTTCATTATTGAAATGGTAAAGTCCAATGATTAATTGTCGTATAGAAAGGTTATAGTAGATCCCAGGCTATTATGAGAACCTCTAGATAGTATGACATTAATCTTAAATACATGTTTTATGGTCTAGAAAACTCTTACTAATTGGACACAATAGATGATTGACTATGAGGTGATGGGGGCTCATAAGCATTGAGACTTCTTCTCATGAAGTTATCATGTGGTGATCTCTAGTTGTGAGATCATGAGTACTGACCCACCAATAAGAACACCACATGTATTGGGTGTCATTGGATGTTCTTATCTACGATCATGTGTAATGGTCTTCTGAATTGAGATTATTTTCAATGCATGTCATTTGATTGTGTACTTTGATGCAAGACGAAAACCACGACAATGCAGTCATGGCGAGGTAGTTTGTGTTGGGTGTTACATTGGTGGCCTGGAATTGGTTGAATGGTCAAGAAAGTATTTGTCTCTTCTGGGTTATGGAAGTAATATATCTCAGGCCATGATGATATGGATGACAGTACCTTTTTAAGACCATGGTCCAGGGAGTCAAGGGTAAATCCATCTAGTTAAAAAAACAAACTATAAAGTAAGAAAAGGGATATGACATGTGAGTGCATCCTACATTATAAGATATTACAAACAAATAGATTACATTACACAGTGTGTGTTCATAGGTTGGTTATTGTTGATATAACAATCCTTATCTCTTCAGGGGCCATGATGGGTTTCAATATCCCACTGTTAGTCTATGAATACTATGCACTGGTGTTGAGATAAGGTCTTAGAGGGTCACACACAAAAGCGTATTCACGAATATTCCATATTCAGTTGAATATGAGTTTTTGACATGGTGGGCCCCACCACATGGGTTCGGGATTTGCCTAAAGAAAAACGATCACCAATGAAATAAATAAATTCATATTATTCGAGTTTAGAATAATGAGTATTGAATTTATTTATTAAATGTATTTTTGAGTTTTAAGTAAATACATGAAAAATATAAATTGATTAATATTATATTATTCAGGGTTCAATTAATATTGACGGTAACAAAGAGTCAAATTAATGACTCAATTATTATCATATAATATATTTTAATATATTACAATTAAATGATAATAATATTTATGACTTAGTTTAGTAGTCATAAAATGTCATTGATAGTGCGTTAAGTATTCGGGGTCGGCGAGGTGATACCAGGTATTTTAATTAAGTATAATAAATATAAGAGGAGAGGATATTTCCAATTATTATTGAGGGAGATTCTCTCTCTTCACTTCTCTCCCATGTTCTAGAGAGAGAGGCTCTCGATCCATGGACTTCAGATCGAGCACTCTCTCAGGAATAGTTTGCGAAGAGATGCGATGATCGTTGAAGCACGCGTGGATGATCTAGAGGAGTTCAATGTCGGATTTCATTGAGAAGCGATCGACAACAACGAGAAGACGTTGTGCAATGCTTTGGAATTAACCCATGTATTTTTATGGTTTATTTTTGTTCTTAAAATCAATCAAATGTGGCCCTCATCTAAGACCAGGCAACTATAGACTGACATCAAAAAGTTTACGTCGATCATCAGTGTAAATATTTTAAAAACCCACCTACATGGGGCTTTCACTACATGCTCAGTTCCAAAAAGTGGTATCAGAGGGACTCATGTCATTTTTTAGCCTAATAAATTAAATTTGCATTAAAATTTAAAGAGGGCGTCGATATGGTCCCAACGCTGTAGACATAATTGGAATTAGACATCGGATGACCAGAAGGCGGTCATCCGATGTTTTGAATTCGGATTCAAGACTGAATTTCAGTGATGTTTTGTATTTCAACTAGAAATTCCATGGTCAAAATACTTAGCAAAAAACCATTTAGCATTGATAATATTTTCATAAAAATAATAGTATTATTATTATAATAATATTTTTTGATTTTATTATAATAATAATATTAGTTTTATTTTGATAATAATATTAATTACGTTATAATATTAATATTATTAAAATAATAATATTATTTTTCTAAAGCCTATGCATAAATCATAGAGAAACAAACAAAAAGGGGGAAGGGGAAAGAATTAAAAAGAAAGTATTTGTTTAAAAAAAGGAGGTTGGGTGGAAGTCCTACTTTCCAGGTCATGCACATGTCTTTTTAAAAAAAAAGAGGAGTAGGGGGGCAACGACTTGCACGGGGAGGTCGTGAAAAAAGGGTCTCCCAAGCGTGCGATGGCCATGCAGCAGGCCGCCGCCTCCCTCTACCTGTGTGCCACACAAGGATTAGGTCGCCTCCTCTGTCCTCCCACAGTGCAGGTAGACCCTACGCACCGCACCCAGTCAACTCTATCTTCTCCAATTATTCGCCTCCTCCCCCACAGAGACCCCATGATAGGATTAGGTCGCCTCCTCTGTCCCCCCATAAATTAATAAATCAATCATGATCTTTAAATGTATTCCTTTATCATATCATTTTCACCCCTTTACTCAAGTTTCTTTACAAAATGAATAATCATTGAGTAAACACTTCATTACCTATCTCGGTAAGGTTCGCCAAGTGAATAAGAAAAAAATACAATTATGATTTAATTCTTATGGCGGATAAATTGAAAGAAAATTTGAAAAAGGTCTAAGGAATTTAATGACAATGATACGTTCGCGACGTCCTTCAATTAATGAGGTATTAACAAAGATTATTTTAATTGTATATTATTAAATAAAACAATGGATGTTTAAATGCAATTAACTGATTTAAAGAAGCAGGTTTCCGCTACTACATTAGGAATATTCATCAATGTAATGTTTCCTTTTAATACATGGATATTTTATACTCTATGTTTTATACTATGTGTATTTAAATACAGATACCATGTCAGTATAGAAATATTATAAGAAGTCAAGTGTATTCTCCATGTGGCTGCAAAATGGTGATGCCTAGGCCAGTGATGAGAAGTATATGACTTCTTAATTTCTATGTGAAAGATTAGTGTTGAAATATTATAGAGTATAACAATAAACATTAATATCAGGTGTACTTGGACACAAGGAGACATTCTTTCTAGTTCTGGAATGAATTTTGTTTTGGTAAACTCAGTCACTAGTTTAGTAATACATGAATCGTAGGTAATTACTAATGAATGTAAATGTAAGACATAGACCCAGTTGTGACAAGATAATTCTTTTTCAAGTAACACTAAAAGTAAACATCATCAATATACCAAGTATGGTATTTATGCTCAGCACCACTAAATAATTTTGGAATTATTGACGTCTTTAGTTTGGACAGAGGAGCCTTTAGAAATAAAGGTTTGTCACAATGCTTTTGGAAATAGTTCAAAAAATAAGCATGAACTATTCCATGTATAAGCTAGAGGTATACATACATAAAAAGATTCCTTCAAGTAATTAAGGAATAATAATGTGGAGCATGTGAATAGTCAGAATATATGAGTTGCTTCAGGTTGGGAAACTGATGAATATCTCGACCAAGCAATCATCAATCATTATAATGTAGCATGGAGTAATTACTAAATTCTCATTATCTTATCGACATCACGATATTGATGTTAATGATGAGGATTGATGATAAATTCTAACATATAAACATTGATCAACAAAAAATTAGCATAGAGTAATTCCAAAATGCATATGTTATTAATAGAAATTTTGATGTAGGTAGTATCAATGTTATAACTTGCAGAAACAAACATTATATTTCATGAAATTATTTTCAAATAATGGTGATATAAAAAAACCATATGCCAACAATAATGGAAAATAGATATCATGTGAGTCATTGTATGATGTAAATCCACTATGTCATAAGGAAACGTGTTTGGATGCAAATATTTAGTTTGGATACAAACAAAATTGCATCAAGATAAACACATTGTGCATCTAAGGTACATATTCAAATGATTTCTTAGGATATTACATAAATCCCTATGATAGAGATGTCGGTAGTCAAGTAATAGACTATACATCTATATGAGGGTGAACATCTCTATTAGAGATAATGGGAGCTATATTGACTAGTGTTTAGTCAATGCTCAAAATGCACAAATAGTTGGCATATTAACTAGTTCCACATGTGCTTGCTAAAAAGAGTATGTTCTAGAGACCCATACTGTGTAGGAAGTATAAAACCATGGTGATAGTTTTTATATTCACTATTGGAGGTGATCTATTATTCAATGTGAACAATATTTCCTACAAGTAAGCAGTATATGGAAATTTTATAAAATTGATAATACTAATTAAAATCCAATTAACAGATTCCACATATCAAAGTGAAATGGGGGCTTATTATTTTTTAATACTACAGTGAGTATTCAAGTGTGTAGATACATGGATGGTACAAGCTTGGTACCAATAAGGATCGATTGGTTTAACCAAGTCGTTATGCCTAAATCAATTAGAATTTTACTTATCATAGCTAATATATTTGATCAAATTACTTAGAATTGGATGTCATGACCACCAATCATGGATGATGTCTATATGATGCAACCGTAAAGGGATGGTCACATCACAGACTGCAAATAAAGGTTTCAATTTACTGAAATCTAGTTTAGTATTAAAGTAATCAACAAGATCATAGAATAAACATTTGCAAAAAGTGTTTTCCATGCGTTTACAAGAGATTAGTGGGAGAATCAAGGTTTTCTAGGTGAATGTTTTTCAACAACATATGGAAAATAAATTGGTAGTATAGTTAGTTATTACCAAAATAAAATTTATTCTCTGGTGTTTGACTTAAATTAGCAGTCTAATATATAGAGAATGAGATCTACTAAAATAGATCTATAGGTTTCTCGGTCCTAGTCAATCATACATATAGTGAAATTCTATTGAAAATAAAAATTGGAATAACTCAAGAGATTAATTGTTGCCTATGTCATAGGGCCTAATCAATCCATGTTGACATGTTCAAGACATGGAAGAGATGAATGTGATAGTTTAAATCCATATGTCAAAGCGATGGATCAATCATGTATGCCATGATATGTACAAGAACAGATATTACCAAGGTATATTTTTTACATTGTGCATATATCAGTTATCTCTAGGAGGACTGCAAGGGATGAAATCATAACCATCTAGTTGTACTTCGAAAAGTACAGAATATATGTACCTGGTAAGTGGAGAAGAAAGGATACTAGTTTTGGGGATACAAACTAGTCTTCTGTAGATCAATAGATATAATATTGGAGTTAGGCTAAAGAATATGAGCAAGAGAAGCTAATAGAAGATGGTGGTAGCCATTATTAAAAAGACCAAGTACGTTTTAGCATCTATGACAGAAAAGAAGCAGGTAAACGCCACGACTTACTCCAATTCTTGGAATCGAAACTTTTAATAAAAGTATTATCATAATGTAAATTATAGTAATTTTACTGGATATGATGTCAAGTTATGATAGTGGACAAGTGAGATATACTCGGAACACCATCTCTTGAGAAGTTTTACTCAAGAAGATGAGGTTGCTATAGAAGAATATACATGTGGTGGAACCATGGTGGATCCAGTAGCTAAATCTCTTAATCACCAGAAACATTATGTTAATCATGCGACTATCTAAAAATTTTGGTTTGAAAGTTGGCTCTAGTGAAAGTGGGAGATTTGAAATAGTGGGTTACCTAGACCCAAATATTCAATTTTTTTCATTAGAATATCGTGTATACAGTTGGATATGCATGATTTCATCTTAGCAATATAGTGTATACTTTTCTGCATCCACTATTGAAATGGTAATGTCCAATGATTAATTGTCGTATTGAATGGTTATAGCAGATCCCAAGCTATAATGTGAACTTCTAGATACAATGAAATTTATCATAAATATATGTTCTATGGTATAGATACATATTACTGATTGGACATAATAGATTATTGACTATCAGGTTATGGGGTATCATAAGCATTGAGACTTCTTCTCATAAAATTCGCACTTAGTGATCTCTAGTTGTGAGATAATGAGGACTGAACCGCCAATAAGAACACCACATATTTTAGGGGTCATTGGATGTTCCTTTCTGTGACCGTGTATAATGGTCTCCTAACTTGATATCATAACCAATGTATGTTATTTGACTTTATAGTTGGATGAAAGATGAAAACCATGGTATTGAAGTCGTGGCAAGGTAGTTTGTGTTGGCTGCGCCATTGGAGGCACGACATTGGTTGAATGGTCAAGAAATTATTTTTCACTTCTATGTTATGCAAGTAATATATCTCAGGCCATGCTAATATAGATGACCGTAAATTTATAAGACCATTTACATGATAGTCAAGGGTAAATCCATCGAGTTAAATCAACAACCTATAAAGCATGAAAATGGATATGACACGTGAGTGAATCCTACATTAGGGGATATTACTGAAAAATAGATTGTATTACATAGTGCGTGTTCGTAGGTTGGTTGCCACTGCTATGACAATTTTTATCTCTTCAAGGGCCATGATGTGTTTCAATATCACACTCTTGGTCTATGAATACTATTCACTACTGTCGAGATAAGGTCCTGGAGGGTCACACACAAAAGCCTATTCAAGAATATTCCCTATTTAGTAGAATATGAGTTTTAGACATGGTGGGCCCCACCACAGGGGTGCGGGATTTGTTTGAAGGAAAAAAATCACCAACAAAATAAATAAATTCATATTATACAAGTTTATAATAATGATTATTGTATTTATTTATTAAATGTTTTTATGAGTTTTAAGTAAATACATGAAAAAATATTAATTAATGAATATTAAATTAGTCAATGTTTATTTTATATTTAGGGGAACGATGAGTCAAGTTAATGAATCAATTATTATCATGTAATATATTTTAATATATTACAAGTATATGATAATAATATTTATGACTCAGTTTAGTAGTCATAAAATGTCATTGATAATGCATTAAGTTTTCGGGGTTGGTGAGGAGATACCGAATATTTTAATTAAGAACTATAAATATAAGAGGAGGAGAGATTTCCAATTATTGTTCATGAAGATTCTCTATCTTCTCCTCTATACCATGTTCTAGAGAGATAGGCTCTGGATCCAAGGACTACCGATCAAGCACTCTCTTAGGCATCTTTTATGGAGCAATGTGGTGATCATTGGAGCATCGAAGGCGTCGTCACAATTCCGTTATAACACCGAGATTACGACGAACGGTGATCCCACAGATTTATTGAATCATGTCTGGGTGATCTAGAGGAGTTTGATGTCGGATTCTTTGAGAAACGATCACCAACGATGAGAAAACGTTATGCATAGATTCAGAATTAAAGTAGGTATTTTTATGGTTTATTTTTTGTGCTTAAAATCGTTCACGTGTGGACCTCGATTGGGCCACTGTTCACCAACATTGACAAGTTTACGTCGATATTCGATGGATTTTTTTTAAAACCCACCTTTTTGGGGATTCCGCTGCATGCCCTATTCCAATAGTTTGGACATCCTAATGATATGTCTATAATTTGTGTAAAATGGATTTTTCAAAAAAAAGTCATGAAAATGGCGTAATAGTTATAAATAAATAAATACACATTAATAAAGGTTATAATCAAAAAGCGGTAATAGACTATGTAGAAACATATGCACCATTATAAATATTTTAACTTATTCATATATATCTAGATTTTGTATCATTATTAAATTTTAATATATTTAAAATGTATCCGAAGTGTGATTTCTATAATAGATATTTTTTGGAGAATTTTATGTATAACAACCCCTTGTTTTTGGAAATAAAAAAAATCTAGAACATATTTATAAACATACCAAATCACTTTATGGACTAAAATAGTACCGTAGTTCTTGGTATGATAAGTTAACTAGATTTTTGATACAGAACAACTTGGTAAAATGAGATATGTATCCAAAAGATGTTATAAAATATGTTAATAAAAAATTTACGATTGTAAAAATATATGTTGATTATTTTATATTTGGTTTAACTAAAAAATCATTAATAGATTCCCATGTGGATCTGATGAAATATGAGTTTGAAACCAGTATGCTGGGTGAGTAAACATACATTCTATGTTTTCTAATTTTAGAAAATCTGAAAGGAATTTTTATTTCTCAACATAAGTATATAAATGTTTTTATTATTAAATTATTTTATGACAACACTAAAAGTATTAGTACTCCAATTGAAACCTCAAATACTTTAGATCATGATAAACTTGGTAAACCAGTTGATAAAAATAATTTTAGAGGTGTGATTGGATGTTTACTTTAAATACTAGCTAGTTATTTAGATTTGATGTTTTCTATATTCTTATATTCGAGATATCATGACAATACAAAAGAATCTCATCTTAAATCATTAAAACAAAATTTTCATTATATTTAGAGAACTATAGATTTAGATTTATTCTATTCTTCTAGAAATGATTTTGAACAAAAAAGTATTTCAGATACTGATTTTGGTGGATGTATAATGGATAATAAATATACTTATGTAGAAAGTCATTTATTAGGATAATTTTTAGTTTCTTGGTTTTTTAATAAAAAACACTCATTATCACTTTCCACAACTGAATCCAAATATGTATTAGCTGGAATTTGTTGTTGTCAAGCATTTTATATGAAACACACATTCCCTAACTATGGTATGTGTTTTCCAAAAATTCTAATTTTATATGATAACACAAGTTCCACTGTGCTATGTAAAAACATAGCACATCTATTATGTCTTATGAAAATAGAAATAATACATGATTTTCTTCAAGACCACACACATAAAAGAGATATTATTTTACAATTCATGAGATGGAAAGAACATCTTGATGATATTTTTACTAAACCCCTTTTTTAAGAATGTTTTGAATACATTATATATAAGATAGGAATAACCCATATAAAATGATTATTCATATCCACTTCATGTTATCAATATCCTTACACTAATGAACTCCTTTTAAAAGGGAAAGTACATATGATTTAATTTTTCTAAATCATTTTCTTTACTTAAAAAGATTAGTCTTCAAAAAACATTAATTTTTTATTTAACAATTTGGACTCAATTGTTTTTAAATTTTTTGGGAGTCATATTTTCTTATAAAAACTCTCTAGATCATAAATATTTTACAAATGATTCTTTGTAGTCAATTTTTTTCCAGAACCAAATCATGTTATAAAATGTTTTCTGTATAATATATATTTTTTTTAAAAAAATTAGAATAAAAAATTAAATGAAATGTTGAGAAAATATTTTTGATTTAAACTTTATCATAATAAGTTTTGTTTAAAATAACTATGAATATAAATTTACTCATACCGATGAAGTTTTCTACTACAAAAGGTATTATTATTTTTGTTTTTACACTAATTCATTACATTAGTTCTAAATGTTCTTATTTACATATTAATTATGTTTTAATACTTCTTTTTTCTTTCGAACTTATACAATTTCAAATCATATTGATAGTCATTCCAATAAAAATATTTCATAAAACTATTAAGAGTTCTGAATTAACATTAATTTCCTTCTTTAATTATTTCACGAGCTTCAGATGAGATAAAAAAATTTAATCTGATCCATTGAAATTCATGGAATTCTAACTGTCACTGTAATGCCTATATAATGGTGGGAAAACCTATGTCCCCCCATAAGTTTTAGATACATTTCTCATAACTCTAACAAATCCTTTAATTTATCTGTACAATGTTTGGGAATTTTTCGGATCACCAGTTCGAGTCTAAATACAAAGGAAACATTAGAAAATATTGTAGGTAAAGAAGTCTACAAGGATTGAATTTTTGAGAGAAGATGGTATGAAAATTATTATTCAATTATTAAAAGGATAATTAGTATTAAAATATGGGAGAAATTCGGTGTAGAATAATTAGATAAGGATTTTTATTTACATTTTTAAAAAAATTTAATAAAGGATTATGCTAAACATTGAGAAGGAATTATAATAAGTGGTAGAGGAACAAGAAGAAGAGAAATAAGTGGGAGAGGAAGAAGAAAAATAAGATGAGGAAAATAAATAGGAAGTAGAAGATGATGAAGAAGAAGAAACATAGACTGATGAAGAATCACGATAAAAGAAAAAACTAGACACATAATAAACATAAACTCCAATACTTGCTCAATAAGATAAGGATGTAGACTTAGAAGAATTATGGGAAGAAAATAATTATCCCAAGAAGAATAAAATTCATCATAGAAAGATGAGGAATATGATAAAAAATCCCAAAAATAAGTTTCAGATAATTATGGATCTGATAAGAAAGTGAACATTACAAAAGTATCTGAAGGAGAAAATATTTCTCAGAAAAGAAACTACAATGTTGAGAAGGAAGAAAAAATAGATATAGATCCTCTCGACCATTTATCCTAAATCATTATCAGGTTCATCAAACTCTAAAGGGTCAATGGGTCTGTATTCTTTTGACTATATTTTCCAATCCATTAAAAGGTCATGTAATTCCATTCCATATTTTCCAAACATAGAAGAAAGGTTTAAATTGATTCAAAATAGTCTAAATGAAAAAATATAATCACTAATTGTTTTTGACTAAATCAGTTGTTAAAATTAAGGTAGATTTAAAGTCATTTAAATAAAAGAAAAAGGATTAAAAGAGATTATACAATTAGATGGTTAAGTGATCAAACAAAGATGAAATTGATATCAAGGATTAAGATGATCATTTAATATATGTAATGAATGTTTCTTTAGAAATGAATAAATCCTATGATAATTTATTAATGGATGCTTCAGATAGATTGAATTTTGTGGAAGAGTTTAGAGATACAACTGATGATCGTAATTTGGATGTACATGCTCTGAAACAAATGGTTCACAGTTTAGTTTTAGAAAAATGTCGACATAGAACATGTAAAAATGATATTTTTCTTATGAAGGGGGAAAATAAAATGATCTCTATGGCAGATTAAAGGCATAAGAAAGATATTCAGAACCAAATAGTGATTGTGAAATAGATTAGGAATCATAAATCATCAGTTTTAGTAGATAAGAAGGATCAGGATACGTTTAATAAAATGAGGGGAATTTTGACAAAGTTGATGAATAAAAATTGAAATATTTTTACTTGATATAATCATCTATATTTTTATTTTTTTTGAATGAATGTTAAATATGAATGATATTTTTATTAAAAAAAATTATTTATGAAGGTATCCCAATTAGTTTTTTATGTATTTCCTTTCATTAATTTCTCAAAAGATTAGTTATTTCACATAAAATTGTTTAATATATTATATTTTCTAATATTTCAGCAGATATCCATTCCTGATTATTTTTGAAAATAAAAAACGAGGAAAAATATATAATGACATAGAAATTTATAAAAGAGGAGATGTTTATAAAGGGAGACACCTTTGATATATTATCCTAAGGGTGAGTTCTTATCATAAGGGGGGATAAAAAAATTAATAATTTACACAGGATTATAAATATGTTATAAAATCATGGGGAGTTAAGATATGATGTATATCATTTGAATTAATAAAATATTAAAGGGAAATAATTATTTTTCAATTTTATTATTTTTTTCATATTAAGTGTTGTGTTTTGTTCTTTCCAAAATGGGGGATTGTTGAGTCAAAATTCCTACTTCATAAATTTCCTTTCATTAGTTTTGGAAATATAAAACAATTCATCAAGAAATTAAAATAATAACTTTATATCTCTAAAGTGTTATAGTATTTTTTTTAGAAAACATTACTTTATATTGAACATAAAAATAATTCCAATGAAAACAAATATTGTCTTATTATTTTTCATTCTGATCAATCAAACTAAAGGTGCATATAATATATTGGACTAACAGTGGTTTGATTAGCTTTTACAGTTATGTATTACTAAATAATGTCAAGACAGTCTGACTAACCCAAGTACTAATTCATTAGAATAACCCATATTCAGTTTATTAGATTGAAAATATATAAGGAACTCCATTTGACATTCCAAACATCATTAATGGATTGATTATAATTATATTTATCATAAGGAATATAGAATAGAAATTTAATGTTTCTAATCAAAATTATGTCCTTAAATAAAAGTAAAAATCATCCTTAGCTATAAAATAGAAGATCTAGATCATTATGAGCTGTCAAGTGCATGCTATCTGAGGCCATTTCAACTAACCCATAAATATGACTGTTATAAAATTTCCTTAAAATAAGAGGTAAATTGATTAATTGGGATCTAATGAAATTATAAAATCATGTCATCTAAATATTTCTATGTGTGAACACCTCATTCCTAGTAATTATAATGTTTTAAAGGGTTGATGTTCTAAGGAATCCTTATGAGGATTGTAATTCTTGAAGAATTATTTTCTCTTATAATTGTATAATTAATAATGGTACTGATTGAGATATTATGGGGATAGGAATATGGTGAATCTGATCCATCATATCGAGGTCATATTGGGATAGGAACACAGACGACGATCATTATATTGAGGAATTTCTTGGTCAAAAAAGATGGAGTTGAATCTGATCATTGTATCGATAGATTCCTGGGGATTAGAAGATGATGCAGACTTTGATCCACTTGATCAGAAGTTTTCCTAATATGGAAAGGCATACCATATAGTAGGTATTGAAAATGATGTATATCCTTAATCATTATTATTGACTACCTAATCTCTTAATCTTAAAGAGAAAATTCATTTATAATCTTTTAATTCATTCGTACTATTATAAAATTTTGTATTTATTGTTTATAAAAGATCTATTTTATATTCTGCATGAATATTAATAGTTATTTTTATACTTTTCCTTATAAAAAAAATATTATATCAGTGTGTCTTTAAGATAAAAAATATGGTTTATTTAGAAAATATCTATATCTGATTATATTTTTCTAATAATAAGAAGATCCTTGAGTCAAATCATTTTACATAAGGGGTTTTTTATTTGGTTTTAATTTAATTTTTAAACTACAATTCACCCCCTCTTATATTCATTAAATTCGCAGTCTATCCAATAATATTTAGTCTTTTTAAGTATCTTACAAGTATATTTGTGGTTCCATACCAAATAAAGTAGTGGAGGGTGAATAATTTATGATATTAAAATTTTCCCTTCAAATGGATGATTTAGAAAAAAATTAAATACTGATATATCTCACTATAATTCATCTTTATGAACATTTGAATTTCCTACATCATCTTGTGTGCATCTACATTTTTATTTTATTATTTTTTTCATTCATAAAAAAACAAAAAACAATGTTTGTGCTATTTTAATTATTAAGAAAAGAAAATAAATATTAATATGTTATTAGAATATGGATGAAATATTCAACACATTCTCCACGTGAAATGATCATGTTCATCGCTACACTTAATTTAAAGCTTTAAATAATTTTTTAACTATGGACCGAAACAACCGTGTGGTCACCCCTTTAATGTGATTTGTCACTTTCATCCAAAATAATGGGATAAATCTTCATTTGAACATACTGAGTAGTTTGGGTATCCAATCAATGTGTTAAAGATTCATATATATTTTAATTGACTAAAATATAATTTTACTCATATTTCATGTCAATCAGAGCTTCTTTGCTTAGTTTTATCATCTACAAACATGATTTACCTATTATTATAAAAAACTTAATAATATAAAATCATAACTTATACCATAACGATCAATATTTGAATTAAATTGATGTTTTTTTATTACAAAGGATAAAAAATGATTCATCTAATGTTATCCTAGTGGTTCACGACATTTCAAAGTAATTTTCGCATTCTTTTCCCCCTAATTGAAGATATGTCATTTAAATACAACAATAAAATGTAACCTATTTTTTTCATCATATTGAGAAACATGAGCTTCTGATGGATGTAGTGCTGATGACCATAGATTAAAAAATTTGGTGATCATTCTCCCACAATTTTATGTCAATCCATGCGAGTTCCTTTGGAATTATTCCCTTTTATGTGATCTATCACTTATCTTTGAATTGAGGGGAAACACCAATTTCAATAATAATTTGTAATTTGGGTTTCCAATAGTGGTGAAAATGAATTATATAGATTTTATATACCATAAAAATCATTTTCCTAGAATTTTATGATAATTAGATCTCTTTTGGTTGGTTTTGACACCTAACTATTTGATTTTCCAATTATTAGAAAAATGTTAAAACTATTAAATCATACCTTAATTTGTAATGATTATTTTGGGAATCAAATTAATGTTTTGTTTATTTCAAAAGATTAAAAATGATTCATGTTATATTCCCCTTGATTTTAATATGAATCCAAAGTCATTTACTTTCCCTCTCCCGCAATGGGAGATATTTCATTTTAATAAAACTATGAAATGTAACTCATTGTATTCCACATTATCTAGAGACACCAGAATATAATGGATGTGGCACTAATTTATACAGATCCAAAATGTCTCAGTGATCATTCTCCCTTAATTTTGTGTCTATATAATTGTGTTTACATGGTATTAAACCCTTTTATGTAATTTTTCATAGTACACCAAATCCCAGAGACAAAAATGACTTTCAATGATACTGAAAAATTTGGGTGTTCGTTCGATGTGAATATGATTTCTATATATTATAATTGACATAAATATCAAGACTCACCTCCCATACATAAACATAAATCCTAGTTTAAAATAAAATCAAATAAAAAGGCCCATATATAGATCACCCATAAGGAATAAAGAAACAAACATAGTCTAGAAGGAAACTTGGCCTTAAAAATAAGTCATCTAGGTTTCATATGAAAACAAGTTCTCAAAACCCCAACAAAATACATTAAGAATTTAAATGAAAATGGGAAAACATGGCCCAAAACATTTATATTTGTAAAAAAATGTTTTTTATTCCATCTTGAATTATCCAAATTAATTATCATTGTTTACAAATATGGTTAACAAAAGGTATCAACAATAACAAGTGCTATGGGGTAATGGGGGAGTTATGGGGTAATGTTGGAATACAACCACTTGAATGAAATAATTCGAAGGGCCACCAAAAAAATATGGTCTAATTCAATATATAATATATAAAAATGAATTCAGTTACTATGAAAACCCACTCAAATGGAGTTATGATGTGGTAATAGCGAAACAACAACAATTACAAAAGAAGAAATGAGAATAGAAAAAAGGCAACACCAGAATTTACGTGCTTTGGGCCCTTTGTGACCTATTGAATGGAAAGAACACCAACCACACAATAAATTTTGTTATATGATCAAAAACAAATCATATTATAGTGTATGGTAGAAAAGAAGATAGGAAACTGAAATGCATCAATGTGCTAAAAAAGAAACTATTCTTTAGAAGCAACAACACAGAAGGAATCAGGTTTAAGAAAAACATTCAACCCTAGAAAATTTCCAGGAATCTAATTCACTTCAAGATCTCAAAACATCAATTCCACTACATAATTGGATCCCACCATAGGATTATCACACCGGGTCTCTGGATTTGAGTATTGGTCACACATCTTTAACCGAGAAGAACCCTGATAGGCTCCACCAGAAACCACACTCCACTAGCGTGAAGTGGGGTCAGTAGAACACTATATGATTTTGCTATTGTAAAAGATAACACCACTGCCATTGATATTGAGGCTGAGGAAGACGATTATCAACATAAGGTGAGAGAAAAAGTAGACTGAACCACTAGTGCAAAGAAAACAAACAACAAGTGGCGGGAGGGCATCAATTTCAGAAATCTGGATCTCTGTATAACAGATGACTTCAACCACATAATAATATTATTTTCATATCTTTTTTTCATATAAAATGAAGGCACAACATGGGTTATGAAACCCCTTCCATAATCATAACCGGATAACTACACAACTAAGGGGAGGAATCCATGAATCCAATGTCGAAATGACCACACATTATCACATTCAACGGATAAAATAAATGGATGACCATGATTGATTAGGAAACAAAATCCATTGAAAACTAGAAATGAAGCGAATAAGTATAAAATGGATATACATTGTGGCATCCCAAATCAAGCAGGACAAAAAAATTGAGCATACCATGTAAATAATCAAATGTGGTAAAAGAAAACCATAATCAAGAAGATATTAAAATGAGAAAATAATTATTAATAAATTTCATGTATTTAAAACAATTTAAATGAAAAAAATATAAATGGTTTGATTTAAATTTTAAATATAAAAATAAAGAATACCCAAATTAAAAAATCACAAACATTTTAAATTTAAAATTGGTGATGTTATTAAACCTAAATTTTGTTAAAGTGGATCCTGGTTCAAGATATCTATGCAATGCTTTAACTTGGATTGAGTTGTAGCATTAGTCAAAATATCGGTGAGGTTTTCATATGTGTCTATCTTCACCACACACACTACTCTACATTCAATAATTTTTTTAATAAAATGACTATAAATATCTATGTTCTTATAACTACCATGGATTACTAAATATTTTGATAAATAAAGGGAAGAATGAGTATCATAATGAAAAATAATAACATAATAACATATAATATGTTAAAAAATAAACCCTTTAAGCCATATGGATTCCATGAAAACATCTCTCTACTATAGTGGTTGAGAGGGTTACCACTTATTTTATATTACACTTCTATGATATAGGTTCTCCACATGCCGTAACAACATAACAATTTACTAATTTTCTAGTATCAACATTTCCAACATATTCAAAATAGACATAACTAGTCACTAATTTAAGAGAATTATTATTCTTACCATAGATAATTGAAAGAGATTAATTAGAATAAATTTACCTCAAAAACCATTTAAGAGCATTAAAATGTGTCTTTCCTCAATTTAACACAATCTTGCTCAAAGTACAGATAGAAAAAGCAACATCTTGTCGACTATAAATCATGAAATACATAATACATCCCATGACATTATCATATGAGATTCCACTCATATATTCAATCTCAAAAGATGTTGAAGGTGACTGAGATAAAGTTAATTTAATTTAATGAGGTAATGGAAAACTAACAGGCTTCAAAGCATAAAAAAATACCATTAAAGCACATTAAGGATATAGGATCGTAGTGATACAAAACAAAGCATATTCTTCTTAACCCTAATAACTTCCACACCTAGAATTTTCATATAATAGAAAAGGTCTTTCATTTCCAAATAAGAATTCAATTTATTTTTAACATGGGTGATTAATTACATATCACTACAAATGAGTATCATGTCATCAACATTGAGTAGTAAATAAATCATGGTGTTTTTAACAGAATTAAAATATACACATACATCAAACTGAATCTTACTAGAAAAATTTTCTAACATTAATGAATAAAACTTCTTATATGATTGTATTAATGCATATTTTTATCCATATAATATTTATTATGATAACAAATCAGGTTAGATTTAAATTCATGTTCAAAACCAGTAGGGGGTTCATGATTTAATTCTCAATTAAATCACCATGAAAGAAAGTCGTTTTGACATCTATCTATTTGGTATGAAAATATAAATGGGAAGTAAAAGAAAAAATAATTCTTATTAACGAATGTTTCACTACAAGAGAAAAAATTTCATAGAAATAAATTTTTTCTCCTTGTAGTAATCAATTTCATAGTAATCACTTCTTATTCCCTACAATATTTTCTACTTTTTTATATATTAATTTACAACTAAACCCCATAGAAGTATATTTTATTGATTATTTTCCATGAATGGTTATTTCACAGGGATTCCATCTCATCTTCCATAGATGAAATCCAATTCTTAGAGTTTCTTTCATTGATAGCTTGATTGTAGCTTTGGGGATCCTCTACACCTTTATCTGTTGCCACATTTATGGAAATTGAAAAACTATCAGCATGGATGTAACTATAAAGATGTATAATGACCCTCCTCTGCCTATCTATAGTTAGATGTTAACTCCTAAGGTCCCATGGAACTCCACCATTATGATTATCATCAGAATTAGACAAAGATTATGGTTTAGTATGAGAATGGGGAACCTAAGAGTTAGAAGGAGTATCATATGGAGACACAATAACACAAGGAGGGTCGACATGAAATCCATCTTATGATAAGGATCTAAAATGTAATTAGTGGGGGTATGAACTCTTGCAAGAACAAAATTCTAAAACAATACATCCCATCTAAGAAAACAATTTTTAAAGCAAGGTTTATCTAAAAAAATCATATACCCCTTACCCCCCTTAGGATACCCTATAAATGTAACACCCCGATCTTCCACAATATGCATCTCATTCAATAATGCAATAGCTTGCATTGTACGCAACTTCGAGTTCTAAAACACCGCGACTAATCAAAGTAGCCATTATGAATAGTAATAACCACTTTTTAAAATTATAGAAATTTTATATTTCAAAATGGACTTCATTTTTGGATTCGGAATATCGAAATTAGCCAATGTTGAATTTTTGGTATTTTTCTGAGAACTTCTAATTTTTTATGAATAGTGAAAAATACTTAAAAACAACTTTTTTTAATCAAAATAATTTATAGTGATAAATTATAATATTTAGTGGTTTTAAAGTATAATTAGAATATATTTTTACCATTTTATAGAATGGTGGTCATTATAATTAATTTAATATTGAAATTGGACATAAACAATTGCCAATGTTTTGATATAAATTGTTTCTTAAAAACACGCTATTTGTTGTGACAGTGGGAATTAATTATAAAATTAATTAATGCAACTTATATGTTTGGAATTTTTTAAAATAGACATCATTTTTGAATTCGGAATATCAATTATATCTTAGGGTGAAATTTTGGCATTGTTCTGAAAAACTTCAATTTTTGATGAATAGTGAAACCACTAAGTTGTAGTTAAATAACTGATTTTTCGTTTAAATGAAATATTACCACTTCTGTGATTTGATTTTCAAAAATCCGACATACATGGTTGTCATTAAGAAGTAAAATGTGGTTCAATGAGATTAAAATAATTTTTGGTGAATAGTAACTTTTAAGTTCTTAATCACGATTAGAGGTAATTAGTGTAGTTTAAGGTAAAAATAATATTTTAATAATATGAGATGAGCTTGACACATGTCCTACCCTCATTGGATGTGCCATGTCCGACCAAGACAATCCATGGGTCAACTTGGGGACCCCATGGAGCCACTTTAGTTAGAAAATGACATAAATACCTTTTATTTAATGTTAAAGTAAAAAATGACACAAACATGAAATGTTTTACTAAAACAATTTTTACATGGGGTTATACAAGTCATATTTTTTTACTATAAATAGTCATTGGAAAGCTAAAACGATTTCCTACATCAAATTATTTTTTTTTTATAATTTTTACACATTAAATAAATTAAATTATTTATGACATCGTTATGATGCAGCGATGACCTCATTATTTAACGATTTTAATAAAATGAAAAGATAATGTACAATCCAAGGCTTACACTTGTCCAAAGACTATTGGATGGGTATATGTCGAACCCTTATCACCTTATCCACGAATTATATAAGTGTGGGACCTTTAGAATCTTAAAATCATTGTATAATAATCTAAAATTTCCTTACTTTCCAAGAGTGCCCCTCCTCTCCTCTTATAAAAGGCCCCCACCTCTACCACCTCATTCACACTTTCAAACCATTTGGCTCGGCCAAACTCTGCCAAAATACTCTCCCAACTTCCCTCCCTTACTCCTATAACCCTCACTTTGGGAAGAACTCTTCCCAAGGAAACCTTTGGCTCAAATCAAAAAGAGTTACCCGATTTTGAGGTAATGTCTTCTCTAATGTTGTTTTGTTTTATTTTTCTTCTCCAACCCCCTAAACTATTTTTATTTATTTCTTTTGTAACAAAAACAGTATACTAAATATACTAGGATGTTTTTATAAGAAGTATTAGAGCTACACTTACACACACCTACATCTAATGGTTAAAGAACATACGGTTTCTGTGGATGGAAAATTTCTGCCTCACGACACGATGATTGTTCAACACTCATATAACACCTTCAAAGGTGGCCATTAAGATGTCACTATATTTATATAGGATATATAATATGTTTATGTTTTACTTATGCTTCTGTATTTCTCATTTATGTCATACCTTATGATTTCCATTATGGGTAAACGCGATAATTTCATTTTAGGAAGTGCGGACTACCGCCCCCTCAAAGTGATGTGAATCGTTAATGCCATATGTGGGATGTATAAAGGATGGAGTAAATGATATTATATATGATATTATACTGGAATTATATTATACCTTTATATAATTATGATTTCATTCCATTAAATATGAAATAGAAATGAAAGTAGCGTTCATGCGTACGTACGACTTACCGTCTCCATGAACGGTGAATTTCATTTCTTACCTCTAAATGTTATGTAATATTATAAATACATGTATATACTGGATATATATGATATATATGATATCTACATCATGAACATAATTCTGGATATAATGGATATATCACCACATGAACAACTTGTAATTATAAGAATTTTATTTTTGACTCAAGTACCTAAGATCGACAAAATGACCGTTATAAACTTAAATAATTACATAATGTTCATAACATGGTAATAAGGGATGTAAAAGGAATAATGAACATGAAAAAGGTTCTCAAGTAAATAGAAATTAACTCTAGTTTATTATTCAGGAGGTTAAAGAATGGTCGAGTCAGGACAGGACGCAAGGTAAGGGAATTTCTTAACCTAATTTCCATTCTTTGGGTTAATCTCCTAATTTCAAATTATGTCATGATATTATTATGTCATATCTTGTATTTTTACTTTATTTATGTGTACTTATAGTGAATACACATAATATACCTATTTTATTTTAAAAATTATCTTTGTAAGGACTTCGTCTCAATCTCCTTTCATTGAGGCATATTTTGTTTTATACACAAATTTCTTTTATATGGTGTATAAACCCCTTTGACTTTTACGTTTATTAAAAAGGAATCTTTTTATACGAAGCGTTTTACTAAATGAAAAAAAGGAATGTTTTTCTTGTCGTACGTATGCGGTGACAACGACTTCTCCACCACCGTGACCATTATTTGAGTTTCAGCTTCCTCTACAATCCATAACTGTTTTTAAATGATTTAAAAAAAGAGAGATATTTCTCTCAAATGTATGAAAATCCAGTGAAAATGTATACGTATTTAACGCAAGCTTAAAAATGTTGTTAGAAAACCTGACTCTCGAGTGTGGTAGACAGGAATGGATTGGGTGTGGACCCATCATGGCCTGCAATTAGTCGAGCAGTCTCAGAATTAGTTATTTTGTTTTCAGAAGCTTGCATAATGTTTTCAGAAAAACACTGGAGTATATTTGAGAAATTTTAAATGTAAGTATCTTCTAAAATTTGAACTGGTATTTTTATGCCGCAATTAATTTCAAATGGTATTTAAAAAAAATGGTATTCCTAAATGTTTATATACCATTTTTCATATAAGGAATGCATTGGACTTAGTAAGTGACGGGTGGAGCCCGCTATAGCTCCTCGATGCATCGGCAGGTATCATGAGACAAACTAGTGTCTTGGAACGAGGCCTTGACAAAATCTTATTTGTGGTCTTGGCACGAGGCCTTGACTACGTGGTTATGATAGTCTGGCATTATGCATTCCATCATTATGAAAGTGGTTATTGATATTTCATGTGATTATTCGACCAGTAGAATATCCATGTGAAGAAGTAAATGGAATTATCTCATTTTACTTTTTCCATATTATGTTGATGTTCAAGTCTAAAAGGCTTTTGTTTTAGTCACACATTTCCTTAAATGTTTATGTTTATTTATGAAAGCTTCCGCAATATTGTTATCCTTACTGAGCATCTGAGCTCACCCCTTTCAATGTTTTAATATTTTCCAGGATGTGAAGAAGTATTTTATGAATGACCTGCAGGGATAGTCAGAAGAGGATATGAGTGTGGACTATGAAGACTTTGTTATTAGTTTTTAACTTTATGATGTAATTTAAGACTTATGAATGTATCTAGTGTTTCTAAGGATACTAAACTAATCGGTCTTTCGATACTTGATCTTTTGTGATCATGCCAATGTTACGAAGTAATGCACCGACTCTGGGTAGCTGGGGTAGGGGCGTTACAGTTGGTATCAGAGGTAGTTTAGTACTAACCTTGGAAGCTAGATTTAGATAAACTCTGATTAGAGCACATAGCCCGAAGATAGACTTTAAGGATTAGTATAGAAGAACTTCCTAGAATTTTGGTATTATAGAGATTTTGTGAGTTTTCTGAGCAATACATCCCTGTCTGGATACGAGCAGGTAGAGGCGGCTCTGGCACAGATGTACCTAGGGGTAAAACCCAAAAACACCGCTTTGAGCTAGACTCGAACGGGAACTGGTGCACGACAACGGGCCTTGCTGCACTCTTGGTTACGACACTCCCGGGGGATATGCTTAGGATAATTATCATTTTCTTTACAAACCACTATGAAGGGTTATGATTATATACTTCTCAAAGAAAACATTCCTTTTTATGATTATGGATTATATCCATAAATAGTTCAATTTATGTAAAGTGTTTTACAAATATGGAATTACGTATTTTAATTCATAAACTAATCTAGTTTATGCCATTGTTTAGTAATGGCGCCTAGTGGAAGGAATGGAAACCGTATCAATGCACGCACTCCGTGTAGGGATTGCCCTCCTGCTCAAGATAATTATTGTGGATCTGGAGATACAACTGGTGCTGATCAACTTATTACCATACTGGGACAACTCACTCAGTTTATGAATAATAACCTTAATCGTATGGAGCACCCTGATCCGCAACGTGGAGGATCAATGTTAGACTGCTTCATGAGGCAACAACCACCAACATTTAGTGGGGGTACAAATCCGTTAGTAGCTGAGAAATGGATAAACTCCTTAGAGAAAATATTCCACGCCTTGGGGAGTAGCGAAAGGGAGAAGGTTATCATGGCAGTTTACCGCCTCACTGGAGATGCCGATCAATGGTGGTCATTGATTCAAAATACAAAGGAAGATGATGATGTATCGAATATGGAATGGAGGGAGTTCAAAGAGCTTTTCTTAGAAAAATACTTTCCTCATGACCATCGAGCTGATATGGAAAGGCAATTTCTGAGTTTGAGACAAAAGGAGGATGAGAATGTCGCAAAGTATGAGGCCAACTTTACAAGGTTGGCGAGGTATGCTGCAGATTATATACGTAACCCAAGAGGTAAGATTGATCGTTTCTTTGATGGGTTAAAACCATTTCTCCGTAGAGCTTTAGTATCACAATCTTTCTCAACATACGAAGATATTGTCTCATGTGCTATCAAGACAGAAAAGGAATTCTCTAAGTCTTATGACAACAAAGTAAAGCAAGAGAATAAGAGAACAGTGGAACAAGAGACAGATAAAGGGAAAAAGGGAAAGAAGGATTTTACATTATGTGATAATTGTGGGAAGAATCACCCTGGTACATGCCTAAAAGGAATGAGAGTTTGTTATAAATATGGAGAAAAAGGTCACCAGGCGCGTGATTGCAAGGGAAAGAAAGAGGCTATCAATGTTGAATGCTACAATTGTAGGGAAATGGGGCATTATGAAAATGAATGTCCTAAGCATCAGGGAAACTTACCTCAGAAAAGGCCAAGGGATCAAGGACAATCTTATGCTGTTACTACAGTTGAAGCGGAATAATTAATGTATTGGTGCTTTTGGACTCATGGATTATATTCTGGTTATTAGAATAATGTGATATATATATAAGGATTGTACTGCAATACTTGTTGTTTCAGTAAGATTTTAATATGATGAAGGTAATCATATTTTTAGTATGTGACAATAATAGAAACTTTACTTTGTTTGGGGAATCTGATAAATTGATTTTGGAATTAAGAGACCTTTTAGAGAAAGTCTGGACAGAGGTATTTTGGATAACTATAAAGGTTGGAGTGGATTAAGTTGATCTTTGGATAGTTTTGTTTAAGGTTAAAAAATTTATGAAGATTATTTTTGGAATATTATAATACTATAGTTTTAGGAAAAGGACAACTTGCAGGGTGGGGCATAACCCGTCACGTCGGACAAAGCTACAGGAATCAAACCCACAACCATAGTGCGACAGGCCATTATTTCCTACCACTAGCCTACAGGAAGTCCCTGGTTATTACAAAATAATTTTACTAATCTAAATGGTATGTGTTAACATTTTGAACCTTATACAATTAGGATAAGTATAATATTTCTGAGTTCTATTATCTTTTTGAGTGAAAGATGAGTTGAAGGTTGAAACTCTAATTTTCAAGCATAAATATATATATACCTATCTCTTATTCAATGAATAAATTAATTCTTAAACTTTAGTAAAGGGATATTAAAACAAAAAAATGTTTTATCCTAATACCTTATGTCTTGTTGAACTGATGATATTTTAAATCAACATAGATTGAAGGCTTTGAGGCCCTCAATTTGACAGTTGATTGTGATTGATGACCTCAATCACTCCCTACAAATATTTATGTTTTTACTCCAATTATATGTCTATAATTGCCACCAATGTTCTCCTAATCGAGATCATAATTGGGTGGTGACTTTTTCATTTCCCTTTCCCTCTTATTAAGGATAAATTTTATTAATCTTATTTCCGATGTGGGTTTTCCACAAAGGTATTTTCTATTTTCAACCTTTTATTTTCCAAGAAAAATTTCAAATTGCAAGGACGCAATTTATTGAAGGAGGGGAGAATGTAACACCCCGATCTTCCACAATACGCTTCTCATTCAATAATTCAATAGCTTGCATTGTACGCAACTTCGAGTTCTAAAACACCGCAACTAATCAAAGTAGCCATTATGAATAGTAATAACCACTTTTTAAAATTATATAAATTATATATTTCAAAATGGACTTCATTTTTGGATTCGGAATATCGAAATTAGCCTATGTTGAATTTTTGGTATTTTTCTGAGAACTTCTAATTTTTTATGAATACTGAAAAATACTTAAAAACAACTTTTTTTAATCAAAATAATTTATAGTGATAAATTATACTATTTAGTGGTTTTAAAGTATAATTAGAATATATTTTTATCATTTTATCCAATGGTGGTCATTATAATTAATTTAACATTGAAATTGGACATAAACAATTGCCAATCTTTTGATATAAATTGTTTCTTAAAAACACGCTATTTGTTGTGACAGCGGGAATTAATTATAAAATTAATTAATGCAACTTATATGTTTGGAATTTTGTAAAATAGACATCATTTTTGAATTCGGAATATCAATTATAGCTTAGGGTGAAATTTTGGCATTGTTCTGAAAAACGTCAATTTTTGATGAATAGTGAAACCACTGAGTGGTAGTTAAATAACTGATTTTTCGTTTAAATGAAATATTACCACTTCTATGATTTGATTTTCAAAAATCTGACATACATGGTTGTCATTAAGAAGTAAAATGTGGTTCAATGAGATTAAAATAATTTTTGGTGAATAGTAACTTTTAAGTTCTTAATCGCGATTAGAGGTAATTAGTGTAGTTTAAGGAAAAAATAATGTTTCAATAATATGAGATGAGCTTGACACATGTCCTACCCTCATTGGATGTTCCATGGACGACCAAGACAATCCATGGGTCAACTTGGGGACCCCATGGAGCCACTTTAGTTAGAAAATGACATAAATACCTTTTATTTAATGTTAAAGTAAAAAATGACACAAACATGAAATGTTTTACTAAAACAATTTTTACATGGGGTTATACAAGTCATATTTTTTACTATAAATAGACATTGGTAAAGATAAAAATATTTACTATATCATAGTATTTTTTTTATAATTTTTAAAAATTAAATAAATTAAATTATTTATGACATCATTATGATGCAGCGATGACCTCATTATTTAACGATTTTAATAAAATGAAAAGATAATGTACAATCCAAGGCATAAACTTGTCCAAAGACTATTGGATGGGTTGATTTCAAACCCTTATCACCTTATCCACGAATTATATATGTGTGGGACCTTTACAATCCGAAAAGCATTGTATAATAATGTAAAATTTCCTTACTTTCCAAGAGTGCCCCTCCTCTCCTCTTATAAAAGGCCCCCACCTCTACCACCTCATTCACACTTTCAAACCATTTGGCTCGGCCAAAATCTGCCCAAATACTCTCCCAACTTCCCTCCCTTACTCCTAGAAGCCTCACGTTGGGCAGAACTCTTCCCAAGGAAGCCTTTGGCTCAAATCAAAAAGAGTTACCCGATTTTGAGGTAATGTCTTCTCTAATGTTGTTTTATTTTATTTTTCTTCTCCAACCCCCCTAAACTCTTTTTATTAATTTATTTTGTAACAACACCAGTATACTCAATATACTAGGATGTTGTTATAATAAGGATTCGATCTACACTTACACACACCTACATCTAATGGTTAAAGAACATACGGTTTCTGTGGATGGCGAATTTCTGCCTCACGAAACGATGATTGTTCAACACTCATATAACACCTTAAAAGGTGGACATTAAGATGTCACTATATTTATATAGGATATATAATATGTTTATGTTTTACTTATGCTTCTGTATTTCTCATTTATGTCATACCTTATGATTTCCATTATGGGTAAACGCGATAATTTCATTTTAGGAAGTGCGGACTACCGCCCCCTCAAAGTGATGTGAATCGTTAATGCCATATGTGGGATGTATAAAGGATGGAGTAAATGATATTATATATGATATTATACTGGAACTATATTATACCTTTATATAATTATGATTTAATTCCATTAAATACGAAATAGAAATGAAAGTAGCGTTCATGCGTACGTACAGCTTACCGTCTCCATGAACGGTGAATTTCATTTCTTACCTCTAAATGTTATCTAATATTATAAATACATGTATATACTGGATATATATGATATATATGATATCTACATCATGAACATAATTCTGGATATAATTGATATATCACCACATGAACAACTTGTAATTATAAGAATTTTATTTTTGACTCAAGTACCTAAGATCGACAAAATGACTGTTATAAACTTAAATAATTACATAATGTTCATAACATGGTAATAAGGGATATAAAAGGAATAATGAACATGAAAAAGGTTCTTATGTAAATAGAAATTAACTCTAGTTTATTATTCAGGAGGTTAAAGAACGGTCGAGTCAGGACAGGACGCAAGGTAAGGGAATTTCTTAACCTAATTTCCATTCTTTGGGTTAATCTCCTAATTTCAAATTATGTCATGATATTATTATGTCATATCTTGTATTTTTACTTTATTTATGTGTACTTATAGTGAATACACATAATAGACCTATTTTATTTTAAAAATGATCTTTGTAAGGACTTCGTCTCAATCTCCTTTCATTGAGGCATATTTTGTTTTATACACAAATTTCTTTTATATGGTGTATAAACGCCTTTGACTTTTACGTTTATTCAAAAGGAATCATTTTATACGAAGCGTTTTACTAAAAGAAAAAAATGAATGTTTTTCTTGTCGTACGTATGCAGTGACAATGACTTTTCCACCACCGTGACCATTATTTGAGTTTCGGCTTCCTCTACAAGCCATAACTGTTTTTAAATGATTAAAAAAAGAGAGATATTTCTCTCAAATGTATGAAAATCCAGTGAAAATGTATACGTATTTAACGCAAGTTTAAAAATGTTGTTAGAAAACCTGACTCTCAAGTGTGGTAGACAGGAAGGGATTGGGTGTGGACCCATCATGGCCTGCAATTAGTCGAGCAGTCTCAGAATTAGTTATTTTGTTTTCAGAATCTTGCATAATGTTTTCAGAAAAACACTGGAGTATATTTGAGCAATTTTAAATGTAAATATCTTCTAAAATTTGAACTGGTATTTTGATGCCGCAATTAATTTCAAATGGTATTTTAAAAAAAAAATGGTATTACTAAATATTTATATACCATTTTTCATATAAGGAATGCATTGGACTTAGTAAGTGACGGGTGGAGCCCGCTATAGCTCCTTGATGCATCGGCAGGTCTCATGAGACAAACTAGTGTCTTGGCACGAGGCCTTGACAAAATCTTATTTGTGGTCTTGGCACGAGGCCTTGACTACGTGGTTATGATAGTCTGGAATTATGCATTCCATCATTATGAAAGTGGTTATTGATATTGCATGTGATTATTCGACCAGTAGAATATCCATGTGAAGAAGTAAATGGCATTATCTCATTTTACTTTTGCCATATTATGTTTATGTTGAAGTTTAAAAGGCTTTTGTTTTAGTCATACATTACCTTAAATGTTTATGTTTATTTATGAAAGCTTCCACAATATTGTTATCCTTACTGAGCATCTGAGCTCACCCCTTTCAATGTTTTAATATTTTCCAGGATGTGAAGAAGTATTTTATGAATGACCTGCAGGGATAGTCAGAAGAAGATATGAGTGTGGACTATGAAGACTTTGCTATTAGTTTTTCACTTTATGATGTAACGTAAGACTTATGAATGTATCTAGTGTTTCCAAGGCTACTAAACTAATCGGACTTTCGAGACTTGATCTCTTGTGATCATGCCAATGTTATGAAGTAATGCACCGACTCTGGGTAGCTGGGGTCGGGGCATTACAATAAAGATAAGCTTGACGGCAATGGATCAAGTTTATCATCCTTAACATGACTATAGATAGTGGATCAATCACCCTATGATGTTCACAGGATGGGGGTGATTGTTCCACAATTCAATAGTAGTGTTAAATATTTTTTGAAAATGAGGGACACCAATTTATTAAGTAGATTTTTTTGTGAAACCTTCTTCAAAAAAAGATTTGGTAAAGGCAAAGTATGCGAGCTTTTTTCATCCCCACTCATTAATGGTATAATTCATAAAATCAACTAGACCATTCTACTGATGAGTGTAACACATGTTTCGATGATTTAAAATTCCCTCACATTCACAAAACATGATAAACCCAGAAAATAGGTACTCAAGACCATTATTATCCATAAAATACTTTAAATTATTCATAGATTAATTTTCTACAAAGGCTTTCCAAGTTTTATATAACTCAAAGATATCATATTTATTTATCAACAATTAAATCCAGACTTTCCTTGAAATTTCATCTTTAAAGGTGACAAAGTAAGAGCCTCCACCAAGGGAGGGAGTCCTAGAAGGTCCCCAAAAATCATATTGAACATACTCAAGTGGGTGACCCACATTAAAGTTGGATCTATGAAAACTGAATCTTTAGACTTACCCATGAAATAATCTTTTCAAAATGGTATGTAACTTGGTGTATATTGAGTGCGAATCTCTTCTTTAATCAATTGTTTTAGAACAATAGAACTGTCATGACCCAGAAACTTATTTAAAATCATATTATTTTTACTATTAGTGGTAGACGTGGTTCCCAGCTACTTGGCATGTGTTATTAAATACAAAACATATATCTCATTTAGCAAGGAACCATTAAGAACTATACAATCTACCTTAGAGATTCAACGAAAAAAAGAATCATATTTAATTTTAAAACCACTCTGATCTAAGAAACCTAGTAAGATCAGATTCAATTGTAAATTCAGAACCCATCCCACATCCAATATGTTAAAAAGATAATGGTCTGAGAGATCTAGCATAACTGAAACTCTACCCATGGGGAATCACCTCATGTTGTTGTATATAAAAATATTTCTTTCAACACCCTTGGTCAATCAAAAAATTGAACACGTATCCCAGAACATATGGAAAGAACATCCTCATTATAATACCCACTCGACACCAAGAGTATCTCGGGACAGATGAAACACCTCATCACTTTTATGGGCTTGGTCGGAAAAGATAGAATGATCACAACTCCTTACATGGTTTTCTGGATTTCAAATCAGGTCACTTGGGTCTAATATTCCTGAGTATCCCACAGTTGTAGTAGGTAACCTCCTTTATCTGATGTTGAGACTGAATTTCATGTGACTGGATACAACTATTTCTTCCTTTCCTATTTTTACCTTTCATTTCACCTCGAAAAACTGGACAAACCCACTACTTTTTACCCTAGACTTCAGGTTTGACCTTTTCCATGCTATGGAACTCACAAGAATAAAAGGAGGACTTGACATCCTCTAAATCCAAGGAATATCGTACATACATCATATGATAAATAAAATTTTAATATGAAACATATAATGAAATTAAAAGTATGATGGATTGTCCCTCATCTTCATCATTTAAATTTATATTTTGGATCTCTAATAATATTTTATTAAACTCATCATGGTGTGTACGGATGGTGGTTCCATGATGAAACTTGAAGGTATATAAATTTTTCTTCTTGTATAGATGACAATTAAAGATGTTTTGATCAACATTTTTTCAATTTTAGTCCAAATACTAGATGAATCGGTCTCATATACAGCCTCTCGTGGGACTTTATCACCTAAATATAATGTTAATGAGCCATGTTCTTTAATCAAAACATCTTGTGGGACATCTGAACAGATTTTAATTGTTTGACCATCTGTGGAAGGACTTACTTGGGGTTTATTAGGCCCATGAAGGGAATTTTTCCCCTATTGGACTAATAGGTATCACATTTTTAATCACCACAAATTAAAATCATATAAGCCATAAACATTTTATATTTTATATTTTTTAGATGCCATTTTTTATTCAGGTGGCTCTAATACCACTTTTTTTGTTGGGTAATGGCAGAATAAAACCCCCTAAAAAATAATTCCAAGTGAAAAATAATAAGGAATATGGGTTAATTTAATATAGAATACATAAAAAGTAATTTTAATAAAATGAAAACACACCAAAATAGACTGATGAATTTGGAATTGCAAAAGAACAACAATTGTAGAAGAACAACTAAGAGAATAAAACAAAGGAAAAAATATGATTTACATGATTCAATCCCTTTGTGAATTCAATAAAAATAAGAACACCTTGCGTAGATGCACTTTTATTAGATTCTAAAAAAATGGATTATAGTGTACAGAGGAAAAGTAGATAGCCAACTGAAATGAACAGAATCACTAAAACCAAAATAGTGCACTAGAAGCAGCAACATATATGGAATCAGTTTTAAAAAAACATACATACCCGAACAAATCTTTAGGCTTCCATATTACATCATCATCTAAGAAAAAAAATCTTATTGATTCAATGGATCTTTCCATAGGATGATCTTATCAGGTATCTAGATTAGAGAAATGGTCACACATCTTCAATCAAGAAGAACCCCAACATGCTCCACCATGAGCCGCACACCATTGGAATGTAGGGTGGTCAGTGGGCCTCTAGATGAATTTTATGACAAGGACGATTGCACCACCACTGGTAAGATTGAAACTAGGGATGATGATTCGTAAAATCTTTCAAGAGAATAACTAGACCAAACCCCCAGAAAAAAGATAACAAACCACTAGAGACCAGAGAATGTCAATTTTAGGAATTTGTATCTGTTATTAGAAGATTATCTCAACCTTCCAATAATATTATTTTATTATTTTTTCCATATATTGAATGCAGACACCACATAGGTGATGAAACACCCTTCTAGAATCCTAACCAGCTAATCACACAGCCAAGAGGAGGCTGCCATGAAGCCAATGTCGAACATCCCACCCAGCATTATATGGAATAGATAAAATAAGTTTATGACCAGGATATATTAGGCAAAAAATCCATTGATGGAAAAAAATTAAGAGAATAGGCATACAATAGATAGCCATGTTGGAATCCAAAATCGAGCTGGCCAAACAACTGAGCGTGCCAGGTAAAAAAAATCATATGGTAAAATGAAATTGAAATCCAGAAGATATAAAAATAAGAAAATATTCAATGATAATTTTCATGTATTTATAACTATTTAAATGGAAGAACATTTTATGTGGGTTAATTTCAATTTTCATTAAAAAAATAAGAAAAACCCATGTTAACAATAACCTATTTAATTATTTAAACATGCTTTAATACATAAGATTCCCATTTCAAAAAAAATATAGAAGAACTAAACTCATTAATCATGCCTTTTATTATCATCGAATAGAATTCCAACTTCATTTTATTTTTCAAATTCCATTAACATGTTCAGTTAAACATTTATACGAGTATCAATTTGACTACCATCAAATTAAGAGAAACACCATATTTGTTAAACATGTCTCCTATTTAATTATTTATCCAACAAAAAAACATTATCAGATTTATGTTATTTAACCAAATTCCACATTTTCAACAAGATAAACCATGAATAACAACACTATATACAAATAATAGTATAGATAGAAAACCATCAAGAAAAATAAGAAGCAAACCATTATCACAGGGAAAAGAAACAACATGGGATCACTAGACATAAACTGATTCCTTTCTTTAATCTGGTTTAATCTATATTAGGTTAATTCCACCACTGTCCAAAGGATATACCATGGCCAATTTTGGATTTCACATAAATAAATCAGAGAAGAAACAAATCGTCTACCTCAAAACTTCGACATTATTCACACGTGAAAGGATCAATGTCGTAGATCTCTCCTCACCTATTCTATTAGGAAACAAAACTCTCTCATGGATTTAATTCCACAAAATCATTTACAACGATAGTGAAAACACCATTAGAATGGTGGGGATCATTTTCCATTATAATGAATGATGGAATGGCAGGAAAAGAGACCAAATAGAGAGAAACCACTAGAAAATAGGAAGATCCAACCTCAGATCACCAAAGATTGAACTTGTTAAAGTGGGATTCGTCCCTTTAGAATGGGGGATTCAACGACTTAAAAAAATCTCCCTAGGGTGACTTAGGTTCAAGAGGAAGGAGTGGGAGAATACTAGGGAAAGGGTCCTTGGGGTATTTATAGGAAAAAATATTCTTAGAGGACTATGACGCAACCCCTAAGATCACATAGTAGGCCACCTAGACTACAACATAGTCAGATGAAACCAAATCACAACCCCTAATAAAACTCAAGTTTGGGATCCACTACTAGATCCATGATGATTATCCCCTTTATCTAGGGGAGGGACTATGGACAATCCTAAAACACACTTTTTAGAAACCCCCCAATTAGGAAGTAGCCTCAATAACCACTATTGATCAACCACCATTCTCCAGGTCGAAGTGCTCGACACTGTGTAAGGGCCCACACTATAGCCAACCACCCAAAAACAATAAGGCCTAAAAAGGTAGTATCCCAAATATTCCTCCTTCTTTCCTCCCTACACCACAGTTGGGAGACCAAACCATAGAAGCCCAATATATGACATAGCCCAGGGCTCCACACCAAAAACTAGCTTCAAATGGAAGTCGATCCAACCTTTATTCTCTGTTTATCCTTCAAACTCATTGACTAATCCTCCAGGTTCCTAAAACACCCAAAACACATAGATTGAAGCACTACTATGGTTCAATCCCTGAAACTTTTTATGTACAAAAAATATTAACATTTACACATGATTTTTTATTAAATGAATTTTTAGAGTTTTGGGTCACATAATATTTTGAAATAGTTATACAGTACACATTGTTTAAAATTATTATTTTATACATAGCACTCTACTAGAAAAATTAATTATATCTATCCTCAATAATTGATAACATAGACTCAAATATGTATGAAAAATTATCAATAAATTATAAAATCCTTTAATGAATCCCCATATCATGATATAGTGATCATAATTTCAATGACCATGTTAATCAAATTTTCAATTGATTAATAAGAAAAAGTATAGAAACATGAAACTATTTACTCTATATATATTAATATTCCCATTTAAATTCATACTCTATTTCTAAAAATATTAATTTTATCTTAAATTTCTTATAATCTTTTTATCCAATTATCATAGTGACCTTTTTATCATATAGATATGATGATATAAAATTTCTTCCAAATATCCAGTCAAATAATATGTTTTTCAAGAATATTCATAATAACACTGTTATATAGTGAAACAAAGGTTATTTCTATGGAATATATAGAAAACAACCCAAATGATAATAAATAAGGAATATAGTTTTGTTTCTACTACTTGAAAAAAATATTTTTTAGGTTTTATAATGTTAAATATTTTTCATATATGATATTATAATAATAAAAAAAGGTGAAACTAGAGTGAACAATCCTTGTATTTAATGTATTGTTAAACATCTCTTGAATTAAAGTGTGTTGAAATTTATATTTTTATAAATTCCTCTTATTAGAGAAAAGATCCACAATTCTAAAAAGAAGAAGTTTCCAGATCGAGCATACTTGAAAAAGTTTATCAGAAAGTAGAAGAAGAAGAAGAAGAATGGATAAATTATATTTAGCTGGTTATCATATTAGGTGGTTTAATCATACTAGAAAATCATATGGAGAATTTAAGACTAAAGGAGAAGAAGCTTAGAATTGTTTCACAGGTATTCTGATAGAGTTATGTTTTCCGTATTGAGCGATCAAAAACGAGAATTGTACTTGAAAATAAAAATGAGTTTCATTAAAAAGTCCTTGATGTTATTACCAGATTCTAGGTAAGAAAGTGATGAATTGTTTTGGAAGTTCGTATTTTTGAATGTTGATCAAGAATAACAATATCATGTTTGTTACAAAAATTGTATTACATCATTTCATGCAACGTGATGAACATGCACTATTGTATGAAAAATAGTGCTACAGAAGTGTAAGGGAATATCATACTCATTATATTCCACACAGAAGGATGGATTTTTAGTTGGTTGTGTGGTATTGGATTACTTCCAAACCATACCATAGTCAAGCTACTCATATTGAGTAGTGATCCCTGTCAATTATTTTGTGCATGTGGTCATGTGTTTGAATTTTTTCAGTATAGAGATAAATATTTAACCAGAGGCAAATGTTGATCCTTATGAAAGGAAACATAAAATAAAAAATATCACAAACTCACCCCATCCCCTTTCAGTAAAACATAAATCCTATTTGGTTAATCTCAACAGGTTAAAACTATGACTGCCTGAGGAATAAGCTATAAGAAACTATTAAAATATTTTTACAAGGTATTTGTAATAGGCTTCTTGTTTCAAAAAAATTAAGGAAGAACAAAAATCATTTATCATGACTTTTATTATCATCAATAATCATTCTAGATTCATGTTATTTATCCAATTCCATTAACACATCAAATAACACATTCAGTTAAACATGCATACATGCCTTAATTTTATTACCATCAAATTATGAGAAACACAACATTTGTTAAACATAACTCTTGTTTAATTCATTCACCATCCAAGAAAACAGTATCTAATTTATTTTCAATATCCAAATTATTCAATTGAGACATGATAAAACAAGAATAAAAACATGATATATAAACTATAGCATTAATTTCACACAATCTAAAAAAATGAGAAGAAAACCATTATAATGGTGGAAAGAAACAACATGAGACCACTAAACATAATCCAAATCCATTCATTAATTTGATTTAATATTTGTAGGTTAATTCCCCTTACATACAAAGGGATAAACCATTATAAACTTATTATTTCAAATTAATAATTATGATATAAAATGAATGACCTACCTCAATGATTTCATATTCTCTACAAGTGAATGAATAAACATTGTGGATCTCTAAACATCACTTCCATGAGGAAACTATGATCTCTGAAGGCTGTTTTTATAGAAAGAATTCATAAAATCCAAATAAAAACCCATTCGAATGATGGAGATCATCCACCATAATATGGAAATAAGATACAAGAGAAAACAAGATGAAATAGAGAGATTCTTCTTGAAAAGAGGAAAATCATACCTAAAATCACTATAGATTAAACTCAAGAAGTCAGGATTGATCCCTATTAAATGGGGTATTAAAATTATTTTAAAGAACCATTGGGTGACAAGGGATCAATTTGAAGGAGTGGGATAAAACAGGTTCTAGGGGGCCTGGGGGTATGTATAGGTAGGCATATTTTTATAGGATCATAGCATAGCCGAATAGACCACTTACCAGACCACATAGAAAATTGCACAGTCAGAGGAGACCATATCACATCCAGTCGTAAAACCCATAGCATGGATCCACTACTAGACCCACTATACAAATCCAATTTATCCTAGGGGGGATAATGACCTAGCCTATATCCCACATTAAATTCAACCCCAATTTGGAAGTAGCCTAAAAAACCCCTACGATTTAACCATCGTGCTCCATTATATAGAGCTAGACACTGGGGAAGGGCCTATACTGCAGCAAATTACCACATTATAGTGATGTCTAAAAATATAGTATCCCCAACTTTCTTCTATCGAGCATCCCTGCACTGTAGTTGGGAGACCACATCATATTATCCTGGATTATGGAACAACCCATGGCTCCAAATTTCAACCTGGCCTAAAATGGTAGTTGCAACTACCTTTTCCCCCATTTACCCTGTAAACTCATTGAAACCTTCTCCAGGTGCCTCCGACACCCAAAACAAATAAAGGGAAGGTCTACCGATGTTCGAACCCATACATTCTACATGTATGAAAAATAGTATCAATTACACAAAATTTAAATGAATTTTTAAAATTTTCGATCACATACTATATTTAAATTGTTTCATAGTACACATTTAAAAAAATATTATTTTACAAAAATCACTCTACCAAAATAATTCATGATATCTAGATTAAATAATTGATAAAAAATACTGAAATGTGTATAAAAAATAATGAATATTTTATAAAATCCTCTATTAACTCACCATATCACCTTATAATGATCCCAATTTCAAAGACCATCTTAAAATAAATTCAGTCGAGTCATAAAAAAATTATTGAAACTTGAAACTATTTTCCCAATATATAATGATGTCTGCAATTATATTTGAACTCAGTTTCTAAATATTTTAATTTATTCTTATATTTATCATACTATTTCTTCTCCAATTATCATAGTGAGATCTTTATCATATAGAAACATTTTTATAAAATTTCTTTCAACTATCAATCCAAATAATATTTATTTCAATAATATTTATAATAACACCATCATCTATTGAAAAAATGTTTTTTTAGTAGAATATACAATAGAGAATTAAAATAATGATAAACATAGAATTAAATTTAGTGCAGACTAGTTGAATAATTTTTTTAGGCTTTAAAATTTTGAATATATTTCTTATATGATATTATAATAACAAACTAAGGTTAATATAGTGAGAAAAATCCTTTTTTTAATTTATTTTAAATCCCCCCTTGTAAGATGGTGTGTTGAAATGTTGATTTAGTTAAATTATTTAATAGAAATATAATACTATATGGATACACTCAATCAATACGTGAAATCAAGTATTCCAGATTCAGTTAACCTATACATTTTAGGGATTCCAAAATAATTTTAATGAATTAGAAAATTTTCAATTCCATAAAATTAAATAACAACATAAATTTACTCAATTATAGATCCCTAATAAATAAATCCTGGTTTTTTAATCATAGCCCAAAATTAATGAGTGAAGATAAGGAGAAAGAGAGTGAAATAACAGATTTGTCTAGAATTTATGGGTGACAATATTAAACCATAAAATAGAAACTTTTTTAAATTAATCATAAATAAATATTGAAAACAGGGTTTACCACATGAATCTAGAGACTAAAAGAGGGATCATGTGTGGAGGAAATGGGGGTATCCATGATGGTAGTATCATTATGAGTTAATAGAAATGGAAAGTGGGATCTGTGATGCGTGGTAAACATGATTTGAGAAGCGCTAAGGTGCTGAATTAGTAGCACCAATGGCGGGTAGGGGGTGAGGGATTCAGGGGAGGGTCCACAATCAGTGTTGGGAGGGAATGAGTAGGGTGCGGTGATAAGAATCATTTTTCATTCAGTGTAAATACCACCAATGATGGTCGTATGGGTCTAGAGCTGCAAAACATCAACTCTCTAGTAGTGAACTATTTTTTTAGAATCTAGCATTAAGGGGAATAAAATTATTAAAAAAATGGAGAATCATATTTCTAATATTGAAAAAGATTTATGTTATTAACACCAAATCCAAATGATGAGATCACCATGCCCATGATTAGGGTATGAAATTAAGTTCATGGATATGTTTTTATTTAAGAGATAATAGTCTCCACATAATGCATGAAATAAAAGATATGTTCAGGTGAATAGGATACATTTTTTAAAATTAATTTTCTTCCATAACAAGGACATTGAAAACTTGATTGAGTGTTTTAAATAGTTTAAACTCACCAATAATGGCATAAAAAGAAGATTGTTGATATAGGTTAAATTTTAAAAGATAAACATAGTGAATATTTGACTATTTATTGGACACCAATAATGTCATACAAAAAATATGGTAGATATAAGTGAATAGGGAAGGCCTGATGGTGATCCCCATGAGCCCTGGGGCTAAGGAAACAACCGTTATGGGGGAAGCTAGAAACCTTTAACCTCTCTCAAATTTTATCTACAACCTTAGTACCAAAATTCTATTCTGTATCGTCATAGAAATTCAGTGTAATTGTTTTTATATGGAATTATTCTAAAACTGAACGCTCTGAGGGCACATGATTTTAAGGCCTGGAGAGCCCGAAATGGGATTTTGAACTTTTTTTAAGGTACGTTCAGTAAATGCGTGGATGAGTTTTTCTATCTTTTGAACTGGTGCTAAGATAAAAAATATGAGGAAACTGTTGAATTCAGATCATTGTGATTCATCTATAATGTAATTAACATCAACATGCAAGGGTCGAACATAAAAGTTAACTTTCAGACGTTTCAAGAAAAATAATAAAAATAATTAAAAATTTATTTTGTATTCTTTATTTTCTGTTGAGTGGCAGATGGAGACACTATGGTGCAGCAATGTGGTGGTGAAATGGAGCTTTAATGAGGCTCATAAGTGGACCATATCATATAGCGTAATGATGTGATAAAGGGACCATTGTAGTGACTCTATTTCAAAAATGAAACAATGTAATGACGCAAGGTCACATCATAAATAAAATGCTACAACATGTTTCCTATAATTGTTTGGCACATTGGAGATTATATAATTAAACCTTGGTGAATATTTTAAAAATATCCAATGGAATTTATCCCCAACATAGAACGATGAAGAATGCTAGTGAGACATCATTGTCTTCGAAACCCCCTTGAAGAACGGAGCCAGAAGTGATGAAGTCAATGCCTTGAAATCTCATGGACAAGCGCTTCAGTATATAACATCAAAGAGGTTGGGGTTTGTTTTTATTTAAATGTTCTTCCACACTTCTATTTTTGATGAAATGATGAACACAGAAAAAATCACGAAAAAGTAGATCCGTGATTTGTGTGTTTATGCAGGAGGGTTACATTTCATGGGGATTTATTATTCAGGATTCCAAACATGTGTGAAACGATTGATCTTAAATCCACAAACCTCCCCCCTTGATTTAAACCTCTAACTCGGAGGGCCCGAGCCGACACAAACAAGGCCCAAGTGCCTCCGGCCATGCGTTCTGGGCCACCTCATTCTTGAAGGGGCAGAAATTCAATTCTGGGTCTTGAGTAGGGATGGAGGAGGCCCGAGTGGCCCATAAGCGTAGACAGATTAGAAAATGGACCATCAGAGCAAATCAGGCGACCTACGGATGGTACCGCCAGTGCAGGACCACCGGCACGTCGACACCGGAAACCGGCGTTGATGGCCGTCCCATGATGGCAATGTCAATGGGGTGGCTCCACTTAGCTACACGGTATCAACAGAGGCAGACAACCCTTGCTGGCCATGCTGGGGGATGGTGGCACGCATGTGGGTGCCACATGAAGGAGGGGGCATACATCAGGGCCACCCGGTTCTTCTGGATGATCCGTTTTCCATTGACCTCTATTGGAGGAGGAAGACCCACGATGTCCCATGGGGAAGACAAGTCTGGGTGAGGCTGGTTGTCGCATCCCAGCCGGGAAGCACACCACCGGTTCTCCCCCTGGTGAACTGAGCTAGTGTTGGTGGGCCTCACCCCCAGCAAACTGGGCCAGTCCCGTGGCCCATCGTTCTAGACCCACACCAGTGGGCTGGACCCACACCCTTTGGATCTGCCCGAGCTAGACTGGGTCATTAGGTGACCATGCAGGATTGACCCTCGGCCAAACTGGGCCAGGTCCAGCGAGGCCTATTGGGCCTAGCCCACTGGCCCAGATAGACCAGACTAACCCCAACCTATTCAGGTCTTGTAGAGTCCTTCTAATTGAACCGGGGTATGTGGGTACCCAGGCTAGGTTGGTTGGGGTAGTCTGACTGGGTCTGTCCGAGCCTCATCGCAACCGGCACCCGGTTTACTAAAATGCTTATATCTTGCAATCCTTGGGTCCGATTGGTGAGCCGTTTGTGGTGTTGAGACCCTCTGAATTATGCAGATATTTTAGAATTTTTTTTGGTGATTTAAAAGGATATATCATTTCTACGAATGGATTGTGAATCGGTTCTCCAAAGCACGCTACGTACGGAACCCTATGGTTGGCTGGGACATGAAGACTGATCAACAACGACCTAGTTGGAAGCAGCTCTATGTGACCTGGTAGGCCCATAGTGCGGAGTGAATCTATGTGACCCAACATAACAATGGTACTTGAGAGGAGGAGTACCTCATTTCGGCCACGGTGGGAAGAGGCTATGTGTGACCCAACCTGCCCGCGGTGGGGAGCGGCTCTGTGTGACCCAGCTTACCCACAATACTCATTAGGGATGAGTACCATAGTAGTCCAAGTTTAGTAGGAAGCAACTCTATGTGTCTCAGAAGTCCCACTATACTTGATATAACATGATTTCTCAAGCAGTAGAGGAGTTTGATGACATGACCGATGATGATACGTTCACTACCCTGAAATATACCTAGTGTGAGATGTCTATTGCTTCATGATTTACATTAGGGATTGTTTTGTGGTATTTCCTTTTTGTCTTGGGTTCCCTACTGAGTATTATTATACTAACCCCTACATGGGATTTACCTAAATGTGTTGTGTATAGTGAATATGATCGACGTATCAATGAAGTTGCTCAGGGGGATGGGACTGACAGACACTACGATGATGGACTTGGAGGACTAGGACTTAGTAGACCTAGTAGGACTAGGTGGAGATGTCATACTACTTCGGATTCTAGTATATTCATTAATCATATGATCAGGTGGGGTATTCTGTGTATGTCCATCATTTCTCCTTTTTTTACTTCTCTATTTCAGTTCATTTGTGGGGTTTGTATTTTGTCCCACTCACTTTCAGCGGTACATTGTAAACAATTTTGTTTTTGTATACTATTTTTTTCCATTAGTATGTTGGGATGTGGTTGGTCATGTGTGTGCATATAGGTACTCAGTTAAATTCCTCCCACTGGAAGGTTTATTCATATGACGCTAGTCGCTAGCCCCTGGACTTCGGGAGGTGGGCTTGGGGTAGTCATGACACGGGCCCCAGGGGACGGGTAATGACAAAGTGGTATCAAAGAAATGATGGTACTACCACAAAGATGAGGAGTCTGTGTTTTGTTTTTGGGAAACCGTGTTAAGTGTTGAGATTCTGACTTTCAAATTGGGGGTGTCCAATGTTGGGGTAGTGGCCGACGTATCCATACACCAGGACATTGGATTCTTTGTTTCAGTTTAATACATGAAAACATTGGTTGCATAAGTGTCTCTTTATGTTCTTTTGAATAAAATTCATCTCACCAGGTATAAGTTTTATATTGTGGTACATATTGATATATTTTAGGATGCCTCTATGAAGACGACCAGTCAGGATCCCGAGATGAGGTTCTAAGGACATCCTGCCTAGAGACAAGGCATCCATTCATCCACCAGTTCTTGAGATCGCCCTGCCAAGTGATGAACTAGTGCTACCACCAAAGTATGGTCATAATCTACTACCAAAAATTATAGAAGTGGTCATTCATAGGTTTAGTTCCCTACATGAGTTTCAGAGGCAGAGACCTCCCAGGTTCAGGCGAGAGACGGATCCTCAAGTCGCTGAGGACTGGTTGGAAGCTATGAAGCAGGTCTTATACTTAGTGAGGACACTTCCCCATGAGATGGTGATCTTAGAAGATAGCCTTATCTAGGGTTCAACATAGAGATGGTAGATCTTGACAAACCAGATTTACGACAAGTAGACACTCAACTAGGTAGACATCAGACATCTTTTCTATGAGGAGTTTTTCTGACATCCTTGCACTCTATGCACAATCAAGAGGTAACTCACCTTCAGTAGGGAAGCATGACAGTAGTTGAGGACTCAGTGAGGTTCACCGACCTACCTCACTACTCTAAAGACATGGTGTGAGACCCTTTCTTCAGGGCTCATGCCTTTGATCCAGGACTCAGATGGGAGGTATGGGCATCAGTGTTGTCTCTCAGCATCCCTACCTAGCCTGGGGTGCTGAAGTGAACCCTTCTTGTAGAGAGATTCTTAGCAAAAAAGGCGCCATCAGCTAGAGTCTCCAGAAGACCCCAAGAAACAAAGTATTTGGTAGTTAGAAAATATAAGACACATGGGGCCAAGCGGGCCATGAAATACATAGGATGACCCCAGGACTCAGGGTTTGTAGTGTGGGGCTCTCAGTCTAGGGGGAGTCAGTAGGGAGCCAGACAGTGCTTTGCGTGCAGCGGGTAGGGACACTTGGCATGTGACTACCCAACCAGTCAAACATATTATTTTTAGATGGTCATGGATCTGCTGAGGCAGTGGTAGCGGTTCCAGTGAGAAGGTCCAAAGTATAGAAGACATGGAAGAAGAGCTAACCAAGTGGCATGCGGTGGGAGACGGTTTGAGGTGTTATCGCAACCACCCCTAGGTGGTCCTCCTTGACCTCAGTGAGCATGAGGAAATGGGCGAGCTCATCTCTAGGCAGAAGAGAATTATGACCAAAATGCTCTAGAGATTATCTGAGTTACGATCTCTTTCTTCTATACCAAAGCTACAGTTCTTGTAGAGACATTTTCTTGTCACTACTTCCTTGCAATGAATATCGTTCAGAGTTCGTAGATTCTGGTGGAGACGTTGACTCAATCCTTATGGCTAGAGACTCTTACGGGAGGTGATTCGATGATTACACACTGGTGCCAGATGTGTGATCTTACTCTAGGAGGTAAGAGTTTCGGCTGGGATCTCCTATTACAGACATCGAGTTATTACTAAATCATTATGGGTAGGGACTGGTCATCCATATTCCATGTCTAGATGGACTATTTTAGGTGTATTGTGTAGTGTGTCTGTGGAGATGTTACTAGGTTTTCTTTCACAAGTGAGAAAGAATCCCTTGAAGCATATGATGGAATCTCTCAGATGAGGGTTCAACTGATCACTCACAAGTTGGATAGCCTCACCCTTGGTGTTGTGGAGGAGAAGAGTCCACACTTCCCTATAGTGGTGGATGTGTACGTAGATATTTTCCATAAAGATGTTCTAGGACTACCACCTCATAGGGTGGTAGAATTTTTCATCGGACTATACCCTGAGACGACACAAATATCCACACCTGCATATTGGATAGCTCCTGTGGAGCTTCACAGGATGAGGATAAAACTTGAGGGCTTGTAGTATAAAGGGATCATAAGGCCTAGTGTTTCACCATGGGAAGCCCTAGTGATTTTTTCAAAGAAGGCGGAGAGGATTTTGAGGTTTTGTGTGGACTTCCAGAACATGAACAAGGTGACCGTGAAGAACAAGTATTCACTGCCGAGAATTGATGACCTCATTGACCATCTGATGGGAGTGAAGTGGTTCTCAAAGATAGACCTCAGATCAACCAATCACCAGCTTCAGGTATGAGATGAGGATGTAAAAAAACAACCTTCAAGTGCCGATATGACCACAATGAAATCCTAGTGATGACTTTAGGCATGACCAATGCCCCAACAGTTTTCAAGGGCTACAGGAATAGGATCTTTCAGCCTTACCTTGACCCTATCTTTGTGGTCTTGATTGATGAAATATTGGTGTACACAGTGTCATAGGAGAAGCACGCTACACACCTACAGTTAATCCTCTATACCATCTAAGATAAATATATTTATGGTAATCTCTCAAAGTGCTGGTTATGGATTCATGTGGTCCATATTATGGGACATGCCATCTTAGAGGATGTAGTTGTAGTAAATCCAACGATTATAGAGACAATGTTTTCTTGGGAGACAACAAGGAGTGTGACTGAGGTGTGGAGCTTCTTGGGGTTGGCATGTTCCTATTAGAGGTTCGTACCTGGCTTTTCTAGAGTATCATCACCCTTATCATCCTTGAAATGTAAGGGAAAACCCTTCATGTGTATGGAGAGGTGTTAGTAGAGTTTCCAAGAGATGAGGTAGAGACTAAATAGTTCCCCCATCATGATACTAATAAATGAGGTATTTGGCTATGTAGTTTACTGCGAAGTATATGGGACTAGAATAGGTTGTGTCCTGATACATGAGTGACTGGTGATCTCCTACGGCTCACGATAATTGAGATATCATGATTAAAACTATGTGACCTAGGACCTGGAGTTAAAAGTTGTGGAATTTACATTTAAGATGTGGTGAAATTAATTAATGGGTGAAAGGTTTATGGTTTACTCTAACCACAAGATTCATAGGTATTTCTTATCCTAGATGGACCATAACCTGAGACAACAATGATAGCTAGAATATATCTGGGACTGTGACTTCAAGATATTCTATACTCCTAAGAAGGGGAATGTGGTGGAAGACACACTCAGTAGGAGGACCGCTTTTTCGCTACTAAGGGAGGCAACATAGTAGTTAGCTGTGATGCAATAATCCTTTGTGGATGATGATGGAGGATCTTACCTGATGTCGATGACTATTACTCTCCCACTCATACAAGGAGTCTTGGAGGCACAACTAGCAAATGATGACTGCGAGGCCTGACATGCCCATTTATCCTCAGGACAGGCCTCTCATGGATTTTTTATAGGTGGGGAGGACACTGTCATTTTTAGAGGAATCACCTTAGTACCAGTGACATTGTAGGGGGGAGGTGTTGAGGGAGTTATAAATATCCCCTTTGACATTACATCTTAGAGTAGAAAAGATGTACCAAGGCCTCCAATGTCTTTATTGGAGGCTAGGGATGATGAAATAAGTTACCGAGTTCATATCAAGATTCCCCAATTATCAACAAGTGAAGGTAGCGAATCAAGTTCCAATAGGCTTGGACCAAATGGTCGAGTTACCAGAGTGGGAATGGGAAAAATATCAAAATGAACTCCATGATGGGTTTATCACATACATCCAGAGGCCATGATTCTCTTTTGGTGATTGTTGACCGACTCACCAAGTTGGCTCACTTCCTACCCATCTAGGAGAAGGGACCAGTAGAGGTCTTGGGACACCTGTAAATCCAGAAGATAGTGTGGATCCATGGGGTTCCTTCAATGATCATCTCATATTGTGATGCCTTCTTTACATCCCAGTTGTGGAAGGGATTAGTGGAGGTGTTCGAGACACATTTTAATTTGATCACAACCTTTCATCCCCACACAGATGGTCAGATAGATTAGACCATACAAACTTTGGAGGACATGATTCATGCTTGAATCCTTGTCTTTGGTCATAGTTGGGAGGCCCACCTACCTTTGGTGGAGTTCTCATACAACAACAGCCATCACTCCAGCATTGGAATGGAATAGTTTGACACCTTGTACATGTAGCCTTACATATCACCCATATGCTGGAGAGTCCTAGGGGAGTCGACACTAATGGGTCTGGAGTTGGTACGGGCTACCACCGAGAAGGTGCAGATCATCCAGGAGTGGATAATGACATCACGATGGAGGAATAAGCCTTATACTGACAATAGAAGAAGACCCTTGGATTTTGAGGAGGGAGACAATGTGTTCTTTTAGGTCTCACCTCGATGAGGGTTACAGAGAATTGGATGGGGTGGAAAACTATCTCCAAGGTTAATCAGACACATTCAACTCCTAGGAAGATTTTCCGAGGTGGCATACTATCGAGCCCTCCCCCCAAAGATGCACTGGGTGCATGATATTTTCCACGTGTGGTAGCGGAGGAGGTACGTGCCTGAAAAATCGCACATCATTGACTACTGCGACATTTACATAGTTCTCAGTGGATATAGAGGATCGATAGGAGGGAGTTCTATTTGGGTAGTTGATTCCCCATGTGTGGGTTGGGAAACAACATGAGAATCTTTAGGAGAGCACATTGTAGTGGGAGACACATATTTTTGCTTAGTACCCCCATCTTTTTGTGTATTTTTGGTTTTGGTTTTTGAGGATGTAAATAAATAAGTTGAGGATAATGTAATGTCATGGAAATTCTATGTAATTTTTTTATTTATTTGGAATTATTATGAGACCACCCACTCTGAAGGAATGTGATTATGAGGCCCAGAGAGCATGGAATGGCATTTTGAACTTTTTTAAGGAATGTTCAGTGAATGAATGAATTAGTTTTTCTATCTTTTTAACTAGTGAACATATCAAAAATATGAGGACACCATTTAATTTAGAACCCTTGGATTCACTTAGAACGAACTTAACATCGGTTAGCAAGGGCTGAACATAAATGTTTATTTTCAGACTTTGAAAGGAAAATAATAAAATAACATAAAAATTTATTTTATATTATTTCTCATCCATTGAGTGGTGGATGATGATGATGCAGTGTGGAGATGAGGTGGTGATGGGGAAATTTAATGGGGCACATTAGTGGCCTATATCATGCAATGTAATGATGCAATAAGGGGAACGTAACATAAACCATGTTTCATAAATGAAACAGCACAATGACCTCACATCGAAACATAACTGTAACACTACGATGTGTTTCCTTTAATCATATGGAACATTGGAGATTACCAAATTAAATGTTGGTGAATCTCTGAATAATCTCTAATATAATTCCTCTGTAATGAAGAAAAAAGAAGAATATTGGTGAGACTTCCGCATCATTGAAAATACCTCGATGAATGGAGCTAAAAGTGACGAAGTTTATGCCTTGAACTCTCAAGGATGAGAACTTTGGCATCAAAAGTCAAGGTGGATGATTTTTTATTTGAATGTTCTTCCATGTTCTTCTCTTTTTCTAGAAATAATGAACATAAACCAAATCACAAACAAGGTGATCCATGATTCTTGCATTTATGTGGGTGGGTGACTTTTCATGGGGATTTATTATTAGAGATTAAAACATTGCATGAAATGATTTAAATTAAATCTTCGAACATCCCCCTTCATTTAAAACTATAACGTGGAGGGCCGAGGATGACACAAACTAGTCTTGAGAACCACCAATTATGCGATCATGGTGGGCTCATTCTCAAAGAGGAAGAAATTAGATTTCGGGGCCTGAACATGTATAAATGCGACCCGAGAGGCACGTAGGAGCAGATGGATCAGAAAAGGGAAACCAGATCAACTTTGGTGGCACACAGAAGGTGTCGTTGGTGTGAAAACACCAAACCAGTGGTAGCGGAAATGGATGTGGCGTCACCGACAACCAGTGGCAGTGGAACTAGACAACGTCGTCGGCGGCACCAACAAACATTAGTGGCAGCACCAGAAACCTGATGAAGCGGTCATCCCACACCGACTGTGTAAAGGGGGATACGCCACCTGGCGTTGTAGCAGGAGGGAAGTCTATAGGGCCTTCCTGACCATGCTAGAGGACATCGGTGTTCCATGGAGGTAGGAGGCCATGACCAACAAGTCCTGGAGGTGGGAGATGTTGTGCCACATGGGTGCCATGTGAAGGGGGTGGCCTACGTTTGGGCCACCCAGTTCGACAAGATGAGTCACTGTCCATCGATCACGACTGGAGGAGGAGGTCCCACAACATCTATTGTGGCATAAGTGACTGACCTGAATTGGTTTCTTTGTCCCCATCCAGAAATTCACCACCAGTACACACCCTGGAAAGCTGGGCTAGGACTGGCTGGCAGTGGTCACAGCCCAGCGGGTGATGTTGGTCTCACAGCACAACGTACCTGACCCCACTAGAAGGTCGTGCCTGTGCCGACATTCCAGACCCATACCGGCGGAACGGACCGGCACTATACAGGCTAGAACTGTGCCGATAGGCCATTCTCATGCCCCTTGGGCCAGGCCAGACTAGACGAGGTTGGTGGGTGACCAGAACGGTTGGACCCTCATCTATATAGGGTCGGGTCCAGTGAGGTCTATTGGGCCGGTCCCACTGGCCAGGCTGGACCAGACTGACCCCAACCCATCTAGGTCAGGTGGAGTCCATCTAAATGAACCAAAATATGGTGGATCCTAGGATGGGTTTGTTTGTTCAGACCAATCGAGTTGGACCGGGCCCGGTCAATACTTCCCCCCACTTTACTAAAATGCATGTATCTTGCAAACTGCATGTCCCGATTAATGAGCCGTTTGCGACGTTGTTTCCCTCTTGATGAGGAAAATATTTTGGCATTATTTTTGGTGATTTACATGGGCATAAATATGTGATGAATGGATTGAGGAGTGGTTTCCCAAGAATGCTATGTATGGAACCCTGCGGTTGGCTGTGACCTGATGACTACTCGATGAAGGACCAATGAGAAGTATATGTGTATGACCTGGTAGGCCCATGGTGGGGAGTGGACCTATGTGACCCGGCTAACCCATGGTACTCTATAGGAGGAGTTACTTAGTTTGACCATGGTAGGAAGCGACTCTATGCGACCCGGCATGCCCACAGTGGGGGAGGCTCTGTGTGACCAAACATACCCACAATACTAATCAGGGATGAGTACCATTGTAGTCCACAATTACTGGGAAGAAGCTTTGTGTGACCTGACAGGCCCACTATACTAGATATAGGAGGATTTATCCAGTAGTAGAGGAGTCAGATGATATGATTAATGATGCTACTTTTATTTCCCAAGAATATACATTGTGTGAGCTCTCTTGTACTTCATGATTTACATTGAGGATTGTTGGGTGGTCTTTCCTTTTTGTATTGGGGTCCCTACTGAGTATTTTTATACTCACCCCTACATGGGATTCTACCGCACGTGTTGTGTCAAGTGTTGATGATCGACATTTAGATGGAGGTTCTCAGGGGGATGGGAGTGACAGATGCTACGACTGTGGACATGGAGTATTAGGACCAGTTGGGACCCAGTAAGACCTAGAAGAAAAGACATACTACTTCAGCTTCCTGTATTTTTACAACTCTTACAATCAGGTGGGGTTTTTCATGGACGACCATCAGAACTCCTTTTAATTCTTTGATGTTTCAGTTCTTTTATGGGGTTTTTATTTTGGCCCACTGGCTTTCAACTATACTTTGTACTTAGTCTTGTTTTAGTATACTTGTTTTTCCCCTACAGTTCTTTGGGAAGTGGTTGGGCCTGTTAGTGCATACATGTACTCAAGAAAATGGCTCCCACTTATAGGTTAACACCTTTGGTTCTAGTCACCAGCCTCTAGAATTCAAGAAGCAGTCTTAGGGTAGTCACAAAACAGACCCTAGGGGATGGTTCATGAAAGGTTCCAACCATCTCCCCTCCCTAGTTCCCTTGATGTCCACATTACATTGTTGTTGTTTTCAGAATATCTTCTATGGCTTCACTGTATATGGTGATTTGGTTTTATCATCATTGTGCCACCATGATAGTGATTCCTAGTGCTTCAAGGTCTTCATCTTGACTATTGTACTCATCATAGATTCCAGATATACATGCCTACCTTATAATGTGATTCTACATTGTACTCTAGGCTTTCAAAGTTATGATTTGAAATCTTAGGTTGGTGAATGCACCTTTTGAAATGATAGGAAAGGTCTTCCCCCTAGTATCCCTAATTTCTCACCTTCATAAATCCCCACATCTTCCCCCGTCAGGGCCACTCTTCACTTGGAAATCTCACCACACCGAGCTATGACCCATCATCATCTTATGCCTCTTTCCAATGTATACCCCTACCTTTGATAGCTAAACAAAGGACTCCATCTTCCCCAAACATGGTAACATCAAATTCTCTTAGTGGAGGTTGGTCTTTAGAGAACAATTATTTTTGAATTTTGATGGAAGCTCCACTAATAAATGTAATTTATTTTAACTCATTCTTATAAAAATAGTTATTTTAAATTTCTAGAATGGAATTTGTTAAACTTATCCACTATGATATAAAAATGAAATCACTGCATGTCTAATCTTGTTCGAGGATCTTTTGTGACCCTTTTATTTAATTAATTACCTCTTCTATATTCAATTTCATTTATCATAGATCATATTTATCCTAGTTAGATTCTTATAGTATTAAATAAGTCGTGTTTTGTCATTTATTTATGCATCTTACATATCGATTCACAATAAATATTTGTTGTGAGTGTTGGAGGTTGTCTAGTTGAGAATTCTTCTTATACTTATTGATGTTACAATTCTAATTTTACAGAATAGAAGGTTCCTATTTAAAATTAAACTCTTATATATTATCAATTATTATATAAATTTGTATAACAATATAAAAATTTCCATGTAAAATAAAATTATCAATAATGAATTATATCAATTTTTCTATAATTTATAATGGTCCTTGTGATAAATGGGTGGTGGAGAGGTGACGATATGTTATATTAAAGTAATTATTGGATTGATTTTATTTGATCTCTATATTTTGGAAATTGATATATATATTCAGTAGAATAACTTATTTATGTAATTATTTTTTGGACAGATACAATATTTTTTATTAAGATTTATACACTGAATTATTTCATGTGATTAGCTATGACTCTTACATCCCTTCCTATGTTTACCATTCTTCTTCCCTAGAAACTCTAAATGAACCCCACATTTAGACCCTTGGCATCATGTTTAACCAAATCATTGCTACGTATCTCACATGAAAGAATTATGGACTAGACTTCCCATAATGTTAAGAAATCTCTATCATACACCATAGCCTCGATAATATGTTCTTATGAAATATCTAATTAAATTAAAAGTATGATTTCTTAGTCCAAAAACACAACCAAAAAAATTAAATTATAGATATCTAATAATATTTTATTAAAATCATCATGTTGGTTCTTTGTTGTAGTTACATGATGCATATTGAAGGTATATAATTTGAGCTTCTTATGTTCATGGCCCATTAAACATGTTGTAATGTATAGTTTTTCAAGTTTATACCTAATACCACCTAAAGATGTCTCATTAACAACCTCTAGTGGGACTTTATCACCTAAAGACAAATATAAATAGCTGTGTGATTTCACTAAAACATTAGGAGGGACGTCTAAAGAGGTTTTAATTTTTTTTAACATTAGTGGATAGACTAACTTGGGATCTCATAGGTTCTAAAAGGGAATATTTCATCACTTGTTGGACTAACATGGCTTGCATTTTTAATCCCCACAAATTAAAATCATTGCAGCTGACAAATGTTTCAATTTCATATTTCATTGATGTTATTTGTTTATTTGGGTGGCTCTAAGACCAACTTATTATAGTGTAATAGTGGAATAAAACACCTTAGAAAATAATTATAAGGACCAATGAATAAACAATGTGGTTTAATTAAATAGAGAAACCAGAAAAATGAATTCAATTACAACAAAAACACACCCAAAACAAGTGTTGATGTGGGGAAAGTGAAACAAAAACAATTTTAGAGGAGGAAATGATAACATAAAAATAAGGAAACATTAATATTTCTATCCTTGGGTCCCTTTGGTACCTAATACAATGAAAACCAACCACACATTCACTTTTATTATATGTTCAAAACCAAAATTTATAAGTGTATATAGGCAAATAAGATAGCCAATTGAAATGTATAGAAATGAAAAAATAGAAATTTTACACTAGAAGGAACAACACAGAAAGAATACAGTTTAAGAAAACCATAAAACCCCCAAAATATTCCAAGCATAAAAATAACTACAAGATCCAATAACATCAATCCTGTTTCATCGTTGGATCTCGACATTTGATGATCACACTAGGTCTCTGGATTCAAGCATTGGTAACATGTCTTACAATAGGAAGAGCCCTGAAAATATCCAACCTGATTCGTACACCAAATGTGTGTAGGGGGTCGGCGTGATAGTAGATGAGTCTGTAGACGAGGATTATAACACCACGACTAGCAAGATTAAAGCCAAGGAAGATTATTATCATCACAACACAAGAGAAAAATAAGACCAAACCACAAGTAGGAAGAAAAAAACCACTAGAAATGAGAGGGAATTAATTTAGGGAATTTGTATATCATCTTAACATATGAAGTCATCCACCCAATAAGATGATATTTAGGTCTATTTCAAATATCAATTACACACACTGTAGGGGGGATGAAACCCATGCAAGAACCCTAACCGGCTTACTACACAGCCAAGGGGACAATGCCATGAATCCAACGCTGAACTACCCACCCAACGACACATGAAATAGTAAAAATAAATGGACAGACCAAATAAATTTGGTGGAAGCATCCACCAATTACCAAAAATGAAGAAAATAGTTATACAACAGATAACCAAGGTGGCATCTCAAATCATTCAAACCAAACAATTAATCAGGTCTCATAAATTAGCTCATGCCATCAAATGAAGACAACAACCAGCAGATATTAATTAGAGAAAATATTTAATAATATATTTCATGTATTTAAAACAATTTATTTGGAAAAACAATTTTAATGGATTAATTTCAATTTTAATTAAAGGAATAATGAACACCCAAATTAACAGAAAGATATTAAATTATTTAAACATGCTCTAAGTCTTATGTTTCTCGATTTAACAAATATAAAGAAGAAAAAACTCATTAATAATTCCTTTCAATGACATCAACAAGAATTATAGATTAAATTTATTTATCTTGTTCCATCAACACATGGAATAACACATTCAGCTAAACATGCATTCTTGCATCAACTTGATAATAATCAAATTATGAGAATCATCGAATCTGTAAAAAATGTATCCTCTTTGATTCCTTATCCAAACAAAAAAATAGTATCATATTCATGTTATTTTTCAAAATTCATCAATTAAAACATGATAAACCAATCATAGGAACATTCTATAGAAATCATAGCATAGAAAGAACACAATATAGAAAAACAACAAGTAACACATTAGTAGGGTGAAAATAAACAACTTGAGATAACTAAAAACAAACTAATACCATTATTTAATCCAATTTAATATTTATTGGTTAATTTACTTGCTATCTAAAGGTCTAAACCTTGGTCAATTTATGATTTCATGTAAAAAAATCAGAGAACAAACAGATCATCTACCTCAAAGCATTGACATTCATTGCATGAGAATGAATCAATGTCGTGGATATCTGATTACCTATTCCATGAAGAAAATATGATATTTTAAGGATTTATTTGTGTGATATCTTTGATAAAAAACATATAAAACTCCATTTTAATGATGGAGATCATGTTTCAAAACATTGAATTATGGAACAGGAGGAAACAACATCAAATGGAGAGAAACCACTAGAAAAGAGGGAGAGCCTACCTAAAATCACCATGGATTGAACTTGGGACTTTGGGATAAATCCTTATAAAAAGGGGAATTCAATTCCTTTGAAAAGATTCTTTGGGTATCTAGGATTTAATAGGAAGGTGGGGGAGAAAACCAGGTCTTGGGGAATCAGAGATTTTTATAGGGAAAGTTATTTTTAGAGGACCGCAGTTCAACCCCTAAGACAACATTGTATCCCACCTATAGCGTGACACACAATGATATAGTGAATTTTCCAGTGATACAAAGGTTGAATAAGACATTAAAATACTCTTCCCATGTACAATAGAAAACCCACCCCATCATAACTCATTCCACTGACTCACGTTTAATATGATGTCTAGTGGATCACCTCTTCCTAGGCCCCTCCTCCTACCTCCTTACTCGAAATTGAGCAATAGAAATGTGGTAAACCTCCTAGGTAGAGCTCTGTGATGAATCACATCTTTTTTATGGAAAAATAGAGGGAATACTCCTTCACAAAATCCCAAATCAAAACCCTCTTGTAACCCCTACATTTCAATTTAGAAATTCCCTTCTTTCCTAAATCCATCGACTCTACGCATAAAAAAGAAAGACATGATTATTTAAGGAAATGAGAAATCCAAGTTCAAAATTTGTTTAATTTTCAACACCGAGTCAAATAAAAATCCCACCCTCCTTATAGTTAAATCACATAAAAGATATTTTTTCCAATGTAAACTTCTTAAATGTACTCATTCTCTTTAGGTTCTCAAGATTTAGAAGATGCATCCCCTCCCACATTTCTACCACTGAAAATTTCCATAAATGTAAATCATTAAATATAATTAACATAACCAATTATCATCATTTATATTATTTCTTATCCATACACATTTATAAATGAGACTCAATACATTATTTAAAATAACAGAATTATTACATCATATAATTAATCCACTTACTTGATATCATTAAATTATTCTGTTAAAAATATTAATATTATTTGAATATAAATTAATTTAAATGAGACACTCCCTTGATATAAGTTAATATGTATTTATCAAGGATATAATTTAATTTATTTATCATAAAACGTTTTTTTATAAATATATATAAACATGTTATAATGATATATATACTGTTATAAATTTTAAATTTAGTTTACATGTTATTTCTGAATCTTTCTTCGGGGCACACATCCATTTGTAAGAGGACGCGCTGATCTGTTTCCCCACATTCCTACTTTCCAAAGGCGGGCAACATCTGTTTCTTATTCAGGGACGTTTCCTCCTTGATCAAAATATGATGATGGGATATCAGTTCCACCTTCAATGGATTCCTCCGTAGAACTCGTCGCCTAGTCCGGTTATCCCTTATAGACTTAAGATGTTGTTCATGAAACTCTTCCTAGTGCCATGTCTTCATGTACACAAGTTAATTATGATACTTCTTTTTGGACATTCTAATGTGTCCAGTTAAGGAAGAAACCTTCAGTTGGGGAGTTGTCACATTGAATATCATTGGTGTTTCTTGACACTAGAACACTGATGTGTCTGGGTTTCTTTTTGTTATGATGGGGATTCTCGAGTGTGCGGTATCCTGAGTCATCCCACATCGAATGTGGGGAATTATATTCCATAGGCATGTCTTTGTGGTTTTCCTTAGCTTACCGTCTTTAACAGAGGGTATTACATGAGATTAGCTTCTAGTGGAGACAGATCAGACAGATCAGATCACTAATAAGTGTGGATTAGATGGGTGCAACCCCAAGGGGAAACACTGATGATGGGGCTAAAACATGGTTAGCTACCATATTACTGCTAGGAATAGTGATAAAGTGAGTGACATGATCTCACCGGGATGTGGTATATCGGGTAACAATCAAGATGGAGATGAGTGGTTGAGAGTGGATGGAGAATGAGATGGAACTATCGGGAGGATGATGATGATGATGGCCTAGATCTTCGAAGAGACTTCCTACATATCCCCGTTGAAGGGAATCAATGACCACATTGATAGGTGGGGTGATGGGACACCTGAGGAGGCGACCTATGGGAATGGACGTATGGATGGGATTCAGAGAAAGTATAACCTTTGGGGAGGGGGCTGAACTCCCAGAAACATATAAGCTCGAGGGAGATACTGTGATGGGATTTGAGTTACTAGCTTGATCCTTAGAAAGGCTTCCTACATATCCCTACGGAAGGGAATAAACATCCACATTTTTCAGGATAGTGGTTTTTAATCGGGGGGTGCGCAGAGGACAGCTATACGATGAAATACTGAGGCTTACACATTGTTAGCATCTCGAGCTGGTCTGACGCCCAATAGTGGACTAGGGATGAGGTTCCCAACAAAGGGGAATGCAATGGATTATCGTTGGTTGGGGAATACAACATATTTCCACAGATTGGGGTGGGCAACGACTAACCTCTAACTGAGGTTCCAACTTCTTACCACTGTTTGGGGATCACAACATCTTACTATTGATTGGGGGACACAACGACTTACCAACGATTGGGGATCAAAACCTCTTATAGACAACTAGGGTTGACAACATATTACAATCTATTGGGGTTGGACCTCTGGGAGGCTTTCAACATACCCTATATAGGAGACAAGGATCAAAGAACATGTAGGTTTAATGGGTGCAGTTTAAACTCTTATAGGACTAAGGGGGGGGGGGGGTTTACAATTTAACATCATGCTGGACAAAGGTGAACTGACATGAAGGGGTCAGGGCAGGTAGGTGTTGGGATTGAACCTGAGGGAGGATTCTAACATACCCTGTCTAGGAGACAATGATCAATTTACACATTGTTTTGAATCTGGAATATAGTTTATCGTCATACAGGACAAATATGAACCAACATGAATTTGTCAAGACTGATGGGTGTTGGGCTCAAACCCTAGGGAGGCTTCCTACATTCCTTTACTGGAAAGGGAAATGATCAATGTCCACATAGTTCTGATGGGTTCAATTTAACGTTTTGCATGAATAAAAGCGGAGTATAGTTTAACATCATGCAGGAAGAATGTGGACTGATGTGGAGTGGTCAGGACCAATAGGTTTTGGGCTTGATCCTTAGAGAGGCTTCATACTTACCCTGTCTAGGAGACAAGGCTCAATGTCCACGTTTTTTGGGATGGGTGATACCATTTAATGTCATGCGGGATGAAGGTGAACCAACGTGAAGTGGTCGGGAGTGATGGGTGTTGGGTTTGATCCTCAAAGAGACTACATACGTACCTCTCCTTAAAAGGGAAAGGATAAAAGTCCATGTTTTTTGGATGATACAGTTTAACGTCATGTGGTAAAAAGGTCAACCAATATGTATTGGTCGAGACCGATGGGTGTTGGGTGTGATCCTCAAGGAGGCTTCCTACGTACATTTCCTAGAAAGGGAAAGGATCAATGTCCATGTATTTCGGATGAGTTTGGGTCTTACACGCTAAGGCAGACCAAGAAGGATGCCTTGGTCAGTGCTTACTCTAAGCCCACATGAGTCATGCTTGGTGTGAGAAACAATAGACAACAATGATCTTACGATCATGTCGTGAATGGAGCGTACACGGGTAGTGGAGTGGGGCTTACATGTCACTAGCGGCTCAAATATAAAACATGGGTTTTTTTGTGGTTATCATCCTAGGGAGATGGATATTGGGACTTACACCATGATGGAGGCACGTTGGTGACAAATCCCAGAGGGAGAGGGATTGGGTAATGAAGGTCCCTATGCTGATCTCTATTATAGTCTTTGGCATGGAAGAATAAGGGAGGAGTAGGGATTATACCTCTCACAATAAATGCTAGGGGTTTACACCAAGATGGTTTCCCTTCCCCACAGACAGATGTCACTCCAACAAAGAGAACCTTGTTGCATTTGAAGAAGATCTCACTCTTGTGGGGATGAGCGGGTGTGAAGAATGTATGAGATGGGGCACCCCAAGTGTAATGACCTGAAAAATTCCATGTAATTTTTTGTTAATTTTTTATAAATTTTACGATTCTAAATAAAATGACGGTGCGTAATTCTGAGGCCCGTTGGGCCCTGAATATATTTCTGAACTTTTTTGTGTACATTCAGTAAACCCACAGGTGGAATTTTCTATATTTTGTACCGGTTCATGGAATTGAAATATGAGAGAACAATTGAACTTGAATCTCAATGATTCTCTTAAGAGAAGATTCACTTAGAACTTAGTTGGTTGGGAGAAAAAGATTGTTTTTGAAACTTTTAATGAAATAAAAAAACATAATTTGTTATTTTATTTCATTTTCTATTTCCTACCACCTATTGTGCAGTGGTGGAAGGGACCACAGAGGTGGTTAGAACTTTAATTAGGGGGTGTTAATTCCACGGTGACACTTTGGCCATGTAACCACTCCTCACGTAAATAATGAGACACTTTAATTATGTCAATTAATGAGGCACTTTAATTACATCAATTAATGAGTCACTTTAATTACATCCATTAATAAGGCACATTAATTAAGTAAATTAATGAGGATCATTAATTACATCAATTAGTGAACCTCATTTATTCCTCAAGGCATTGCTCGCCTTTCCCCCTCCTATTTAAATGGAGCTCGGTGTGGGGTTTTGGCACAACTTTATTAAGCGAGGAACCCCTGATGAGGTGACGCCACTCCTTACATCGACGGATAACAGAGGATTGATGACACCCATTGTAGGATCGATATGATGGTCAATGGGTGATGAACACCAATGCACGCGACCCTTCTCCTTTATCCAAAATACCCTTGAATGTGGATGCACCACCATCCACGATGTCCCCAAATAATTACATTGTAGGGGTTGTATTTTAATTCAAGAATTTCCCTCAATTATTTTCCTCGTTCTTGTATTTGTAGGTGGTTATTACAGGTGATTTGAATGGGGTTCAAAATTATTAAAATGTGATGAATAATTACCTCCCTCTTGTTATAAAGCTAATACGGAGGGAGTATTCCAAACGAACAAGGCCCAGAACCTCCGCCAATTGTTTTTATAGTTTTTTTGGGGGATGAATTTCCTAATTCGAAAGCAACACATGAAAGAGGGTCATACTTTAACATAGGAAGTCTGAGAATCCTGTAGACACATACGGTAATGGAAAGGGAGATCTGGGGAATCTTTATCATTGTAGAAGCTCTACTAATGAGGCACTGGCGATCGGCACAACGACGGTCGGATAGGTGGCCGACAATGGCCAGCCACAGAGGCGACCGTTCATCATGCGCCGCGGTGGAGGTTGTGGGACCCATGTCCTGGGGGTCTCTTGAACCACATGGTGCTTGTTATTGAAGGGGTCAAATGGCTCATTTAAGTCGTTTGGTAGGCGTAACGTGCACCCCACGTGGGGCACGCTAGCACGCCAGGCCGTGTCACCTGGCAGGCCGGGTCGTTCTGCGGCCCAGCAGACCAGGGCCACCGTGGCCCAACCCAAATAGAGTGGGTAAGGCCGGTCCATGGCCCAGTGGGCTAAGCCAGCCATGACCCAACCCAACTAGATCGGGTTAGACCTGGACAAGGTCAGGTCGGTCAGACCGGGTCAGACCGATCCCGGACCCCTAAAGGGCCCAAAACACTTAAAGGGCCATATCCAGCGAACTAGACGTCTGTTTGACGAACCGTATATGGCGTTGGGATACTTGGAGTGAGGCAGTCCATTAGAGATACTCCACTAGTGTTTTGGAGAATATTGGTGTATGAACGGTATGGATCAACTCCGAATCCAACCAGGCCCTCGACACTAAAATGCTAATTACTTACAGACCGAGCGTCCGATTGATGGGTCGTTTATTATGTTGGACCCTCATGATGTGACAGATCATCACATTAATTCTTCATGGGACATAGTTCGGGTTGAAATACGACCGATGGATTTAGGTGCGATTCTCCATGAATCAGGCATGATTCTGTTAGGTCAGAGAGTGATGGCAAGAGGGGGGGGGGTGAATTGCCTTTTTAAAAAATAATTAACAATTTAAAAAGCAAAGTAAAAGGTGCAGCGGAAATAAAAGAGGCAAGACACAAAACTTGATAACGGAGTTCGGCTTAAACCAAAGCCTACGTCTCCACTCCCAACAGGTCGGAGAGTGATGGCAAGAGGGGGGGTGAATTGCCTTTTTAAAAAATAATTAACAATTTAAAATCAAAGTAAAAGGTGCAGCGGAAATAAAAGAGGCAAGACACAAAACTTGATAACGGAGTTCGGCTTAAACCAAAGCCTACGTCTCCGCTCCCAACTCAACCGTTGAGAGATTTACTACCGCTTGCTTTTTAATGGTTTTAGCAAGAAACCCACTAGACTTTAAGGTAGTCTAGAACCTATTACAGCTTGCTTTTAATGGTTGAGCAAGAACCCACTTGCTTTTAATGGTTGAGCAAGAACCCACTAGCCTTCTTACAGGTGAAGGCTAGCTCACCTATGACTCAAGCCTTTTAAAGGGAAGGCTTGACTAACCTCTTCACACCTTGAAGGTGGTGTGAAAACCCAAACAAAGAGAGGATAAAAGAAATAGGGGTTTGTAGGCACAAAACCAAATTGATGCTCAAAATAATAAAACGATAAAAACCGTAAAGTGGAGAAGTCTTGGGTGCCAATGGATTGATGAAGTTGATGAAGAGCGCTCCCAAGCTTCTTTGATGGTGCTACTTCGATATGGAAGTGGATTGGAGCAATTGAGGTTCCTTGAAGGAAATGCGCCGGAGGTTCGCCAAATGATCGAAAAATGTTCCCATGGGCTTCCGTTGGCTTGGTTGTGTTTCCGGGGCTTCCTAGTCCTTTATTTATAGAGGGGGAACCCTCAAATGGCCTTTGGGGGTCTTCGGAGCCGTTGGAGAGGCCTTCGGAGCCGTTGGGAGTCAAGTGGACAAGTCTGGTCAAAGCCCAACGGCTAGTTTGACTGACTCTACCGGCTGACCGGTGCTTGGCCACCGGTTGGCCAGGGCTTTGGAAAAGGGAGAGATCTTCTTCCCAGGCACCACCGGCTGGCCGGTGAGGAGGCCACCAGTTGGCCGGTGCTGAGACAGTAGCTGTCCGGCCTGTCTGGGTTCCACCGGCTGGCCGGTGGTGGGACACCGGTTGGCCGGTGGTCTGGACAGAGGGGATGCCTTCTGTCCAGGCTCCATCGGCTGGCCGGTGGTCATCCACCGGTTGGCCGGTGGACTGAAATCAGTCCATTTTTTCTTTCATGGATTTTGCTTTCTTGGCCCAATTCCTTGGCAACCTTTTGCCTATCAAAAAACACTTAAAACAAGATTAGATAAATAAGAGAGTGATTGTGATCATGAAAATTAAACCACGAGGGGTACGAGAGGTACAACAGATTCATGTGGAAATCCCGGGGTTGGATGTGACATGAAGAAGAAGAATGACCAATATGGGTCAGTATCAGAACCTCCAGAGTGGGATGATCTAACTGTACGACTAATCATCCCTACCTTTGTACCAATAACCAATACGGGTCATCACCAATAAAAAATATGGGTTATCACCAGTGACCAATATAGTTCATCACTAGCAACCAATACGGGCCAGCACCGGCGACCAATATGGTTCATCATCAAGAAAACAATACGGGTCAGCATACAGTGACCTATATAGGTCAATAGTGGATTTACTATAGATAGGATGATCTGGCTAAACGAATAGCTATCCCTATGCCAGTAAGCATGAAGTTATACCATTAGAGTGAGTTCTCTCTTTTTCTTTATTCCTCATGATTACAATCATGCCAGTGATATTACCTTTGTGGTATTTCTTGTGGTGTTTTCCTTTGTGGATTACTAAGAGACTTTTGACGATCTCGAGGTCCCTTACTCGGGATTTTCATACTCACCCCTAAACGGGCTCCGCCCAAACATGTGTGTCTGGTGCAGATTACTGACGCTCCAAGGAAGACATTGGAGGTTCGGGACTTGGTGGAGCATAGTGAAATGAGAGAAGTCAAGATCCTCTACTTTGACTTTAGATATATAGCCACTACTCTCAAGGTAGAGCTATAGGGTAGATGTGATAATTGTTTACTTTATTTTCTGTTTCTAGGTATTTTATTCCAGACCACTGTTTTCATTTTAATGTTTTACTAGTGGTTGTACTGTACTCTCGTGGTAATACCTTACTTTGGTTAGTTGTTTTACTTCAGTTACCCTTTTTGAGTGTTTATAGATCTCTAAGGCAATCCCTTCAATGTTTGGGAAAAGCCTTCAGGTGCTAGTCACCAACCCCTAGCCTAGGGAAGGCGGGCTTGGGGTAGTCACGTCTAGGCCCTATGGGACAGGTCGTGAAACCAGGTATATTTCATGGGGAGAGGGCATAGTTTAACATAATGTGCTGAGGGCGATGGTGCTTGGTAGTTTAATGTTTTGTTGCTCGAATGAGTCGGGTTTACTCCGCACCCCTAGGACTTAAATAACTGACACCCACCCACCCTTAGGGAATGGAAGGACTTACCAAGGCCTTGGTGAGGGGGTGTTGTGGAGTGATCCACTACGGGGCCCACGTTAGTATGGATATACGAAGAAGCAATAGTTGTTTGAATTCTCATGAAAAGAAACATGAGGAAATGTAATGCAACATAATGCACCACCCAAGTGACTTGGAGATCACTCTGTACAAATCTCTAGGTTTGTATGGGAGAAGGTTTTCCAAAGAAAATGGGTTCATAGGAAGGGACCTTGCAATGCTCTAGTGCTCTACATAGTGAAGGAACATTACAAATGGGTATGCTTCTTGAAGTGGAATAGAATATACTTGGCATAAGGTATATGTTCATATAAAGGGTTCTTCACGATGAGGAAAGGCTTTCGCATTGTAAGACATCACGTAGCAAGGGTAACTTGTAAATCATAGCACTACGAAGCATTGTGCATTGCGAAGCACAGTGATCCTGCCTTATCATGTGGTTCACATGTGTATGGAGGGTAATTCGCAAAGAATTAGTGATTTGTAAAGACCTGAGTTCCCTTAAAGATCTCATTCCTTCACCATTGATATTGGGCTCTTTGAAGGTAAACCTTACTTGATGAGGGTTTTCATATGATCTAAGGTAAAGGAACTTTGAAATCCACAAGTACCTTGAATAGCTCATTTGTTTCTCAAGGTTACAAAGATCTGAATGTGCCTCACGATTTTAGAAATGAGAAGGTGAAATGTCGTAGTATCCATCCTTTGGGATCAACGGGAGCCCGTATTTATAGGAGAGAGCTAGAGAAAAGCTGGGATAGCTCAGTGTGAAGACAGGCGGTGCTCCATGATCGGTCGTGGATTGTGTAATGTTCGTCATAATCGTAGCATTGACTGTCATCCCCTCCTTAGGGCAGAACTCTCATGGGTCCTCTTTGTAGTTCTCATGGACACTTCCGTCATGTTCGACAGGCTCGTGGTGGTTGGTTAGGCTCCCTCCACTATGCGAAGAATCCGATCAATTTCATCATAACCATAGATCCTCCCACCACTTTACTCTGTGGCGACTATTAATGGGGCATTGGATGCGAACTGACCGTAGTGCTAAGGGGATTCACAAATGTCATGGTGCTAAGGGGATCCGCGGATGGGATTCATGAGGCAGCCTATTTTGAATTGGTTTTATCTATGCGTCCTTTCCCACCATAAATATTTAGGCACCAAAAAATTCCCTCCATCCATGGAGGCGAGGATAAAACGATGGAATAAGTATGAGATTCAATTGACAAAACTTTTATTCCAATCGAAAAAAATATCCTGATGCTGGGTCATGATGTAGAGAGGCGACACGTGGGTTGAGAGTTCCACAAAGATCACCGAGGCAAGATATGTCGTGGAGCTCGCCACAGCCAGACGCGCCACGAATCTCTCTGCATCTAGACATGCCGTGAAGAAAAGAGGGTTGTCTCCTATAAATATGGGAGGATGAACTCTCTTTTTTCCTTTCTAATATTATCATTTTCATGCCTGAGCTCTCAAATATGAAAGCTCCGCACAATCTATGATCTCTCATTGTAAATAGAGCCTTTGTTCTTCATGGCACACAGTGAGACTTCAGACACTTTGGGTGTGTGCCCCATGGCTTTTGTCTATGAGGCAGGTGGGTGGGCTCTGTGACCTGTGTCTACAATTTAGCTCCACGATATAGGATTTTTTTGAAAAACCTTGAACACTGAATGGATCATCAAGAGGATGCCTAGGGGTTCTTGTGGATTCTTTATAGAGGGACGAAATTGAAAATTACTTGGGATTTGGGGAGTATGTGTGGAGCCATTTAGACCATGAGTCTCTTGTATAGGTGTTATCAGATAGTAAGAAGAACTACCCTCTATGTAATAGGTTCCCCTTATATGTATCTGGTCTAAGGGAAAACATATTAATTCCTGAACTGAGTAGGGATGAGAAGACTTATAGGTTCAACAGTACGTCATCCCAGTGTTAGTTGTTCAGGGCTGCTCATGGACATACTTGGGAGGATTTCACACCCGTCAATTTCAATTGCTTATATAACCATGTTAACAATGTCGATGGGAAGGAGTTTCATATAGAGGTATCTCGTATGCAGTAATACACCATTATGAGGGAGACCTTGGGGAACCCAGAGAGGGGGTGGATTGATTAGTGGGACCTACACTATAGCATGAATTTCATGAATGACTGGCATGAGACTACTGGGAATGTAACTCGTATGAGGATTTCTGGGCGGTGCTGAGGTGAGTGGGCCTCTATGAGGTGGTATGGGCTTCCCAATTTCACATCTACCTGCCAAAGAAGTTGATGTCGAAGTTGTTGAGAAGGTTTCCATAAGGAACAATACCTTCCATATTCACCATGGGGAGGTTGGTATCATCCTATGGTACTTCCACCAAATTATGGGGGTTCTGATACTTGGGTCGATGTATGACGAGTTCCTTCCTTCCATGAATACATGGGAGGACCCAGAGCATATGTATCTGCTAGAAAAGTCATTGATGGACCTAGTTCTAGGGGAGGAAAAGATGTCGATGAGAGATTTCCACTTTAAACGGTGGTTCAAGTAGTTCTTGAATTATCCTGAAGATGGACAGTTCCCCATGAGGCCTCGGACATTGCCGAAGGGGGCTCAACATGGAAAGGAACACTCGTATTGGAGACTCTTAGACGATATCCTGCGGAATAAATGGGGATTCATCATCAATAATGAGTAGAAATGGTGTTTAGGTTGGATTCATTAATCTTAGAACTTATTTTTGGATATATTCTACCAGTAATGGACACAAACATGGGCATTTGACCAAGCACATTCATCATGGAATCTGCATTGGAGATAGAGGAGAAGGTCAACCTAGGGATCCTAGTTCTTGCCAAGATGTATAAGGTGTTGTGGAACATCAACTAAGGGAAGAAGACACAAAGGTTATGTTGGAAATTGCATCTACTATATGGGTGGATAGCAGCACATATTAGGGGTGTCTATGAATATATGAACCCCATTTCTCTTCCAGGGTCAGAATTCCAACCAGCTATATTGAATGAGGTGGGGTGTTTCCCGACCAAGTTGACCCTTCCATTGGTGTTGAACCGGGTCTGGAAAGTGGACGAGTTAAACATACACCCATTCCCACTACCAATTGTTGAGTTCACTGATAACGTTTAGGTAACAAAGATGAATGGGTCCTACCTCTGTGCGTTTTGGGGTGGAGTCCTGGTCGCACAGGTCGACCGTGAGACTCTTTGTAAGCCATACACCCCACATCATTTTGAGAGGAAGTTCCTGTGCATGCAGAGGATTACCCTTCCGGTTTACATGGGACTGCACAATGAGGATCACACTTTCATGATGAGGAAAATGTGTCTCGTGTTCACATAGGAGGATGGGAAGATGCGGAACGAGCTACCTCCACCCATAAAAATAACACCCCAAGAATATGTGTTTCATAAAATGTTAAATTTTATATTCTATGTTACCCATTAATGGAACAAACTGGTTTCTTATGGAAAAGTAATAATAAAATTTTAATTTACTATAAAATAGAGCAAACACACAAAATGAACGAAAATGATCTTTATTCTAATGGGAACACCATAGTAATTACAATACAGTAAGGTCAAACGGGAAATTGAGCTAACCAAAGATACTAATTAAGAACCCTATTAAGATCAAATTAAGACCACACAAAACAATAAAGACCTCGAGAAGATAATAGGGGTCATTAACATCCGACATAACGAGAATGAGGACGACCAAAGCCACTGCAGCCACACTATGCACTAAATGGATGACTTGAACCATCTTCTCCTTCTTCGTTTTATGATTCAATCACCTTAAGATTAAGACACCCCATGTATTGGTTTTATAGGGCACCAATATGACCATTACCTTTTTAAATAGCTGTTGGAGTCTTTGAACCTCTTGACCGTTGGGTTTTTCTTTAAATTGATGAAGTGCATCTTCTTTATAAAAACCTGGTATTTATAATTCTTTTATAATTTTATTTTTTAAATTATATCTTTAGATGTCATAGTTTTATAATAAAATAATACTTTTATTTATGAACCTAGTTGTTTTTACAAATATTGATGATTATTTATATAGTTAAAAACCTAGTAATTTAAAATATCTTTTAAATATTGTAATGGTTATAACTTCTAAAGTGGGTATTTTAAAAGTAATGAAACCAACATACCTTTGATGGTATGGTTTGAAAGCAAGAAGTGTGTTTTCTTAAACTTTTTATAGTTGAGTATGTTAATTATGAAATATAAATATATTTTAAAAGAATTTTATCATGTAGTAAAGTATTTTATAAATCAGAATTGGATGTTGGATTTTAAAATTATAAATTCATAGTATTTATAATATGTTATATAAATTCAATTTATAATATTAATGTTTCATACATTTTTACATACTTTTTAATTTACATTTCATATGCTCTATTATTTCAATTATTTAAATGAATTTTTAATAAAAATTGGGAGGGGACCCGGCTAGCCGAGGGTAGACCTTGGGACCAAGCCCTCAAGTCCAAGGCTGAATCCCCTGAGGGTGACCGAAGAGAACCAAGTGAGTCTAAGCCGACTAGATGCTGGACCAGGTCGCGTGCGGAATCGTGTCTAAGGTCCGCGATGTGCAGTGCGTGTGGGTAGGCCAAAGGCCCGAAGGGGCCTGTGTATAAGGCCTCGTGGTGTGTGTGTCCATGTCATCGGGTTGAGGAAGGAGTGCTCTGGCTTATAATCCGCGCTCAAAACTCATTTCGTTTCAATGTGGGACAATGAATATTCAGAGACCTGTGATCTGAGTTGTCCGCCGCATCTCGCGATCGATCTGAGTCGTTCACACGATCGAAGCTGTGAGATCACCCTGCTTCACCCTGAGACCATTCGATATCTCACAATATCAAATTCTGGCCCTCCATCCTTTTTAAATGCTCGATCAACTCCCGCTCTGCCCACAACTGTTCGATCCAGACCGACATGATCACAACTGTCCACTTCGTTTCTCCTTCTTCCTCGCGTCTTCTTCCTCCGCAAGCCAGGCTAGTTGGTCGTCGCCCTCACTCCTTTCCCTCTCCACTAAGCCACGACTTCTCGTGACCCCCTAAGGATCCCATTAGCCTCTCCTTTCCATGATCCTACTCCCCTTTTCATCTCATCCCTATCCTCTCGATCTCTTCTTCGGGTAAGGTCATATATATATATATATATATGTCTACATTTTGTTTTCTCCACAAACTCGATCCCATGTCTTCTCCTTTGGTTGTCAAGCGTTGGGACCCTATTTTGAGATGAGACCAGTGGTCCTCTTAAAATACCCCCTCCCATGTGGATGAACCCTACGAGATCATATTCTCTAATCCCTCTTCACCTCTCCCTCGAGCTCTCCAAGTCCTCCAGCAAGCTTCTGCCATGCCGAAACCCTCCTCCTCTGTTTATGTAAGGGGAATCTTCACTTATTTTTCTAAGTAAACCACTTATACAAACTTTTTGTTTAATTGGATATCTTTTATATATATATATATATATGTATGTATAAAACATTCCATTATCCATTTTATGTTTTCCAAATGAGTCATTGAAATTATTAATTAAGATTCATGCGGGAATATGCCATATGGGAGTTTTGTTTGAAGGATTTTTCATTAAGGAAAACCCAAATTTATACCATGTGTATAATCGAGTGTATATATATAGATATATACATATATACCTAATCTAAATCTATTTCTGAGATTTCCAAATAATTCGGTATTTTATATTAAGAATTATATTCTTATAAAAGATATTTTTAATCTACTCAAATATGCAAATTCTATTTATAGACTTTGTATATATATTTACATATAACTATATACTCGTATATGTTTATGAATATCAACACAAATCAATTATGGGTTTTGTGAGATGAATAACCATATTTAATTATTATGTTAGATGTGAATTGGGTTTTGAGTCTAAGTGTAACAATGTTTTTATATATTTATATACATATGGTTACATATATAACAATCCTTAAATTATTTTGGTTTCAATATAATAAATGATTAGTGGTTAGAGGTTTTCAGATCTCAAGGAATTTTAATGAACCAAGTTCAATTTGTGTAAACCCATATATACACTTTGTGTATATATATGAATTAATGTGTTTATAAAATTAATTTCCAAAACCCAGTTTTCAAGTATAATTATTAGGACTAAGTTGATGTTTTGAGGTATGTATGATTTTATGATTTGGATAAGTTAATATGTAATTTTTTCATGGGTATACACTAATGGCCTTTCTTAATTAAATAATTCATTCTAACATTGACCCTTGAGGTAATTAATGTTTTAAAAGAATTTTCTTCGGCCTGATATAAATTTATATTAAAGGACAATGAATTTATGTGTTTATGTTATCATGTATTAACCATTTATTATTTGATGTTAAACCTGCTGCAGTGTTTATTAGTGGTTGATCAGGTTATGGTTTAATTTCAGGTTCAAAGACGTGTATATCACAATAATTAATGTCAAGCATTTTATTTAAGTGTTTCATTTTCATGTGCTGGAATATTAAAGAGTTATCATTTAACACCTCTTGTGGAAAAGCCTACCATTTGATGTGCTTTAGTAATTATCTAGTGTACACTGAATGTTTAATAAACCATGCCTGCATTTTATTAATTATTCCATATTTTCAATGTTATCTATCATGTCACATATTTTTAGATAAATTGTATAACAGTTTCCTTGTCCATATTATTTATAATCATGCATATGCCACATCATAATAATGACCAAAGAATCAAGTAACCCAAAGTGGTATGGGACACCTTGGGAAATGATAAATGAAATGAAATTACCCAAAGTGGTAAGGGACACCTTGGGTAATATCAATTGAAAATTAAATATTCAAAGTGGTATGGGACACCTTGAATATCAGACCTTATTGACATATGAGGAATGTATTGGACTTCTGGGTTGGGGTCCGGTTAAAAGAAATTCCTCCAGGTTGGGGACTAGTTAAAGTAAGCCCTCCAGGTTAGGGACTGGTAAAAGTAAGCCCTCCGGGTTGGAGACCGGTAAAAGTAATCTCCTCAATGCATCAATAGTTCTTGTGATAGTGATATTGGTTTATTACCCGTAGGTCATGGAACAAGGCCTTGAAACAAAGACCATAAGTCCTTTAATATACATTTTCTCATTATGTTTCAGTATATGAACAACCAAGTGATTATTTCGACAAGAGGAATATCCTTGGTTATAGAACCATTACCTTTGAGTATGAGATTTAAGTGCACAAGGCACATGATGACACGATGATGATGCATGCTCAGTTTACCTTTCTAGAATTTTAATGCAAATGTTAGCATTACATAATGTACATTTTACAAGATATAGTGAAATTGTTTATGCACAACTATAATAATGTCCATGCTTAGTAGTATTTTCATACCTTTCATGTTATTTTTATTATACATAATATAATTCATGCAATTTTTTACAAATATACTTAATTTTTACATTTATTAGATTTCAGTTAAATGTTCAAATACTTGTGTATGAAATTCTTTAATTGCTTTATAGCAACCTTTGAAATGTCATGATGATTTCTTTAAAGGAATAACTTTGATGTATGTGAAAGTATTTTAAAAGGATGTTTTCAAAAGCTGTATTAAGTATATTCAACAACCCTTACTGAGTATTTGTATGCACACCCTATGTTTTAAATGAAATATTTTCAGGTATCAATCATGTCTTCATTGAAGTTTCATTATGCAGCTGGTTTCCCATAACCTGAACCTCACGATCCTATGTATCATGAGACATGATGTGATAAATATAAATGTAATGTAATAATTATGGTACATTGTGTCTCATGGGAATTGGCTCCGAGCACTTGGGGGATGGGTATTTATAGTTGGTATCAGAGGATAGGTTCAGACAATTTTGAAAACCTGGTAATAAAAATATATACCTATGACTAAACCTCACTAAGTGGTTTTATTATAACATTCAGATGGTAGATGGAAATGTTCCTACCAATCTATTATCACTCCCCAGTGAATCCCTAGAGATCAATGTGTCTATATCTAGTCAAGAGAATTTTCTTAACTATTCTTATATCTGCATGACGTGCAAACACCTGTTTGATGTGTCAAATTCAACTCGAGTGATTTAACTACACCAGGGATTATGATTTGATTACCTTCTTATGAGGATGACCCAATTTCCCTCCTATGTACATTGGGGAAGATACCATGAGGTACTTTTCCGAGTGTTCACGGCTGGTGAGGACATTGGATTAATGTCCCTTGACACTATTCAAGAAGCTTCTGCTGCGGGGGACCTTCGAGTGGCCTATCTTCGGCAAATATTGATCTATGGATTCTGGGGCCAGTTTTTGGACTTCAGAATGTTAAAAGATGAGTCCACCTGACTATATTATAGGCAACAAGTTTATTTTGACGTCTCCCAAATTCATACCGCTCATACTACACTCAGGAGACGTCACAGGTGTCTCGATGGGTTTAACCCTGAATGCTCATCTTGTGTTTGGTTTGAGGAGAAATGGAGTTTTTCTTCTTTGTGGGGAGTTTGTATAGTGGATCATTAAGGAAAATCAGGCACTGATTTATGTACTTATTGTTATTGAAATTTTATCTATTTTCGATTCCTGTATTTACTTTACCTGCACTATCAAAATGGTTTCTCATGAATATGTTTTCAGATGGATGGAAAAACAAATATCTCATCCCTACCTGATGAAATTTTGGAGGATATCTTAATCAGGACGTGCACTGTGGACTATCCTTCTTTCCACAACATATGAGGATCATGTCAACACATGTTTGATTTTTCTAACAGACAAGAAATCCTTCGATCCTATCAAGGGATGGACCATGTCTTCCATCTCATCGTCATTACCCAACTCCATTGTTATAGGCGGAGGGGGAGATACTTTGAGGGTCTGTTTCGATGTTTCACTCTAGCACGGAATTTTTATTCCAGAGCATGTTTCCTAGCGGTTGCCTAAGATGGGAACCTCATATCAGCCTTTATGTTCTAGATTCTAAACCTCAGTCTTTTTAAGCACATCATTCCAATGGAATATCTTGAGTGTGATGTAGTCTGGTGGAGCACCAGACATTATGTCCATTTGGACATCCCTGAATTTATTACCACTCGAGCCTCCATTTGGAAGCCTGTGTGTAGAATGCATGTGCAGAAGTTAAAAAAGTACTACTCGAGGTGTATCTGGGCCAGTGAATCATAGGAACTAAGTACCAACTTGTCTATTCCGTTGACTAATCTAAATCTCTCATTTTGGTGATGTTGATTTTTTGGGGAATTTCTTTTACAGTTTATGAGTAGAATTGCGAGGAAAAAATTCTTTGTAGGGGGAATAATGTAACACCACAAGAATCTGTGTCTCATATAATGGTAAATTTTATATTTTATGTTACCCATTAATCTAAAAAACTGGTTTCTTATTTAAAAGTAATAATAATATTTTAATTTACTATGAAATAGAGTAAACACACAAAATGAACGAAAAGGCTCTTTATTCAAATGAAAACACCATAGTAATTAAAATACACTAAGATCAAACAGGAAATTGAGATAACCAAAGATACCAATTAAGAACCCTATTAAGATTACAGGAAGACCACACAAAACAACGAAGACCCTGAGAAGATAATAGGGGTCCTTAGCATCCGACATAACGAGAATGAGAATGAACAAAGCCCCCACATCCACACTAAGCACTAAAGGGACGACTTGAACCATCTTCTCATCCTCCTCCTTCTTCTTCTTATTCAATCACCTTAAGCTTAAGACACCCCATGTCTTTGTTTTATAGGGAACCAATCCGACTGTTACCTTTTTATATAGCTATTGGAGTCTTTGAACCACATGACCATTGGGTTTTTCTTTAAATTAATGAAGTATAACTTTTTTATAAAAACATGGTTTTTTATAATGCTTTTATAATTTTAGTTTTTAAATTATATCTTTATATGACATAGTTTTAAAATAAAAGAATACTTTTATTTATGAACCTAGTTGTTTTTACAAATCCTAATGTTTATTTATATAGTTCAAAACCTAGTAACTTAAAATATCTTTTAAATATTATAAAGGTTATAACTCCTAATGAGGGTATTTTAAAAGTTATGAAACCAACATACCTTTGATGGTATGGTTTGAAAGTAAGGAGTGTGTTTCCTTGAACCTTTTATATTTGAGTATGTTAATTATGAAATATAAATATATTTTAAAAGAGTTTTATCAAGTAGTAAAGTATTTTATAAACTAGAATTGGATGTTGGATTTGAAAATTATAAATTCATAGTATTTATAATAGGTTATTTAAATTCAATTTATAATATTAATGTTTTATACATTTTTACATACTGTTTAATTTACATTTAATATGATATATTATTTCAATTATTTAAATGAATTTTTAATGAAAATTGGGAGGGGACCTGGCCAGTCGAGTGCAGCCCTTGGGGCGAAGCCCTCAAGGCCAAGGCCGAATCCCCTAAGGGTGGCCGAAGGGAACCAAGCAAGTCCGAGCTGAGTAGAGGCTGGTCCAGGTCGCGTGCAGGCTCGAGTCTAAGGCCCGCGGTGCGCGGTGCATGTGGGTAGGCCAAAGGCCCATAGGGGCCCGTGTATAAGGCCTCGTGGTGTGTGTGTTCGTGTCATCAGGTTGAGGCAGGAGAGATCTGGATTATAAGCTGCACTCAAAACTGAGTTCGTTTCGATGTGGGATGGTGAATTTTCGGTGATGCGCGATCTGAGTAGTTCGCTGCATCTCGTGCTCAATCTGAGCCGTTCGCATGACTGAAGCCGCGCAATCACCCCGATTCGCCCTACGACCATCTGATCTCTCATGAGATCAAATCCTCGCACTCCTTCCTTTTTTAAATTCTCAATCGACTCCCACTCTCTCACATCCGTTCGACCCAGACCGGCATGATCATAGTCATCCGCTCCATTTATCCTACGTCCTCACATCTTCTTCCTCCGCAAGCCAGGCTAGTGGACCATCTCCCCCACTCCTCTCCCTCTCCACTATGACACAACTTCCTGTGACCCCCTAAGGATCCCTTTAGCCTCTCCTTTCCATTATCCTACTCCCCTTTTCATCTCATCCCTATCCCCCCGAGCTCCTCTTCGGGTAAGGTCTATAATATATATATATATGTCCGCATTTTGGTTTCTCCCCAAACTCTAACCCATGTCTTCTCCATTGGTAGTCAAGTGTTGGGCCCCCTTTTTGAGTCGAGACCGGTGGTCCTCATAAAACACCCCCTCCGAAGTATAATTATTAGGACTAATTTGATGTTTTGAGGTATGTAAGATTTTAGGATTTGCCTATGTTAATATGTATTTTGTGCATGGGTATCCACTAATGGGATTTCTTAATAAAAGAAGTCATTCTAACATGGACCCTCGATGTGATTTATTTTTTAAAAGAATGGGCTTCAGCCTAATTTAAATTTATATTAAAGGACTAAGAATTTATGGGTTAATGTTATCATGTAGTAACCATTTATTATTTTTTCTTAAACCTACTGCAGTGTTTATTAGTGGTTGATCTGGTTATGTTTTAATTGCAAGTTCAAAGACATGTATATCACAGAAATTAATATCAAGAATTTTCTTTAATTTTTTCATTTTCATGTGTTGGAATTTTAAAGAGTTATCATTTAACACCTCTTAGGGAAAAACCCTACCATTTGATGCGCTTTAGTAATTATCCAGTGTACATAGAATGTTTACTAAACCATGCCTGCATTTGATTAATTATTCCATATTTGTAATGTTATATATCATTTCAAGAATTTGTAGATCAATTGTATAATGCTTTCCATGTCTATATTATTGATCATCATGCATGCATATGACACATCATAATAATGACCAAAGAATCAAGTTACCCAAAGTGGTATGGTACACCTTGGGTAATGAAAAATGAAATTAAATTACCAAAAGTTGTATGTGACACCTTTTGTAATATCAATTGAAAATTAAATATTCAATGTGGTATCAACCACCTTAAATATCAAACCTTATTGAAATATGAGGAATGTATTGGACTGCCGGGTTGGGGTCTGGTTAAAAGAAAGCCCTCCAGGTTAGGGACTGGTTAAAGTAAGCCCTACAGGTTAGAGACTGATAAAAGTAATCCCTCCGGGTTGGAGACCAGTAAAAGTAGGCTCCTTGATGCGTCGATAGTTCTCGAGGTAGTAATATTGGGTTATTACCCATAAGTCATGGCACAAGGCCTTGAAATAGAGACCATGAGTCATTTAGTATACATTTTCTCATTATGTTTCAGTATATGACCAACCAAGTGATTATTTTGACTAGAGGAATATCCTTGGTTATAGAAACATTACCTATGAGTATGATATTTAAGTGCACATGGAACATGATGACACAATGATTATGCATGCTCAGATTACCTTTCCAGAATTTTAATGCAAATGTTAGCATTATATTATGTACATTTTACAAGATGTAGTGAAATTGTTTATTCACAACTCTGATAATGTCAATGCTTAGTATTACTTGCGTACCTTTCTTGTTATTTTTATTTTACTTAGTATAATTCATGCACTTTTGTAAAAATATGCTTACTTTGTACATTTAGTAGATTTCAGTTAAATATTCAAATACTTGTGTATGAAATGCTTTAATTTTTTTATATCAACCTTTGAAATGTCATGATGTTTTCTTCAAAGGAATAATTTTGATGTTTGTGAAAGTATTTTCAAATAAAGTTTTCAAAAGCTGTATTAAGTATTTTAAAAACCCCTTACTAAGTATTCGTATGCTCACCCTACGTTTTAAAGGAAAAATTTTCAGGTATCAATCATGTCTTCAATGAAGTTTTAGTATGCAGCTGGTTTCCCCAAACCTGAACCTCACGATCCTCTATAGAATGAGACATGATGTGATAAATGTAAATGTAATGAAATAATTATTGTACATCATGTCTCATGGGAACTAGATCCAAGAACTTGGGGTTCGGGTCTATATATAAATAGTATATGGGAAGGTGAAGGAATATGCCACAAGTTGGGAGGAATACTATCCTTGGGAATGCTGAAGCTGCAGACCATTCATTCCAGTGACGGGGTGCATCCCCAACCACGAGGTCAGGGGCTGGTGGCGGTGAAGACATCCCATGGTGGTGGGGAAGCTGTGTCATTGAGAAACACATCAATTGAGTGGTAGGTGGTAGTGACAGATCCATTGGTCCCCGAAGAGAAAATTTATCCGGAGGGGAGGCCGTCTAGGGGGTTTCGTAGGATATCCACCCAGGTTCTAGGGAAGCAAATATGCCATATAGATGTGCCTAAGAATGATGTCTTCTCGGAGGCTTGGGACATATGGGATGTCAACAGAAAATTCCTCAACACTTACTAGGTGTGGCACCATCTAAACCATCTTGGGATGCATCTATCAGGGAACAGTCATGTTAGGGCTGAATTTTCAGTTTCCTAGGTGGAGGGGGATCAGTACGTTGCTGAAATAGGGAATGTTGTGCACTCTCGGGGTGATCCTCATCCATTGAAAGATCAAGTGAAGGTGCTACTTGATACAAAGACCCCTCTGCAGTTTTGGGCTATTGAATTGAGAGAGTGCTTCCATTTTTAGGAATAATTGGATGAGTCCTCCTGGGGGATAGAGGTCAGTGGATGGTTCTCTATAGAGGAGGGTGAGGTCGGCATCTCATACCCAGATCTAGAAGCCTTTATAGAGGCTCTTGAGGTAAAACCATTAACCACTTCCTCGTAGTCTTCGTCTGATTTTTTAGGACATCCCAACTAACTTCTGACCTGTGTAGGAGGGCCTCATACACAAAACTCACTCGCTGTCAATATTAGATGCAGCTATGGGAACATTCGGATCCACGCCAGTAGCTATGAAATTTATCGTGCCTAGTAGGGTAGTGACATCTAGGGTGGTACTCCCAGAGCCTTAAGACATCCCCACCAGATATGGGGGTCCAATCCATGGGGTTTCAATGGAAAACAATTAAGAGAGAATGAAACTACTTGATCTCTATAAGTATTCTTCACGGAATTTCTACCTGGTTTTTATGAGAATAGGTCAACTAACATTGGTGCATTCTCACCTGTGCAGTTCTACAAATGTTGTGGGCTCCCTGGGCGAGGTTGGCCGAAGCTCCAGGCACTTCCTTTCTTATGGGAATGACAGTGGTCATGGATGTGGATGCCCAAACTGACCAAGTCACAGAGCTCCCGATCATGGGCAGGGCCCCCAGCAGGAAATAACCTAAAGTTATCAGGATGGAATCTAATTATGGGGATCAATAAGATGACATGGGTCCTTACCTCCCCGATCAGACACCATATGAAGACCCTACATATGATTTCTTAGTGGTGTTTCTTGCATGTGAACATGTCGACCCTGTGGACCAGGATGAGATGGATTCTACTAAAGAAGATATCAATATTTTCTATCCCAGGTCATTGAAGTGGATCAACCACTTCATCAGAGAGACTCCTCAAACAAAATAGATAGACCAGAAGGGGAGGATTTGTTCCTGACTATGCGAGCTATGCGTTGGGGGAGTGGATGCCTAGCTTCCACATATGCTCATCTGAAAAATCACGGAAAAGATGATTCGGGAGCATGATCGTGGCCTTGTTGTGGGCTAACAATGGAGGAAATCGGTGAACATCAAGATGCTCTAGGAGGCTGAATGTGAGATTTAGCAGTTGTGAGAACTAGTGAATGAGTAACCCAATTTCCTCAATGAACAATTAGAGCTCATGTCGCACCTAAAGGCCCATCTGTAAGAGGATGAAGAACAAATTATGTGAGCCTCGAAAGAGATGTCTATCATTATGATGTCAAAAACACATTATATATTTACACGATATTTAATTTTTATCCAAAAATTTGACTGTCTTAGAAAATTATGAAAATTAACCAATTTATAATTTCAACATCCTAATTTAAAAAATAATATTAATTTTGCCTAAAATTGGTACTAATTAGATGAATTAAAAATTTTAAAAATAAAAACATCCATTTATTACAAATTAACGTGTTTTGAGAAAACCATTTTTCAAATGTTAATAAAAATTACATTTGATTTCATAAAAATTATATGGTCATTTATTTTTATTAAAAGTATTTTAGTAATAATATTTTATGAAAATATTATTTAATTAAAAAATTTATTATTTAATTAAAATATATTTCTTAATAAAATTTGAATACTAACAAAAAATACACTTTTTTTCAAAAAATCATTTAAAAAGTAAAATTAATTGAATTAATGTATATAAATTAATCTATCCAAAAATAATGTACATAATCATAATTCTATGGTCTTGATATATATATATATCCCTTTATTACAGCATCATACTCTCTAAGAGTTAGGTGTGCGATGGTGGGGCTTTCATGGGGCCATTCGGTGAACATGGTTTGGGTCGTGATCTCATAGAGTGCGAACTTATCCCATAAATAGTATCAATAATTCTTAAGATGTTGCATCTCATATTGGGATTGGTCTAGGGAAAATCTGAGATATTCTATCTCCTTCAGAAGATCCGATAAATGGGATTCATAGGGTACGATCTTACTGGTTGAATCCATCACTTCCTTGTTCTGTTCCAAATGGAATTGATAAAACTCAGTATTTATACTAGTCATGTGACCACTATTCAATGACTATATTATGAACAGTAAAGATACATAAAAGGCATTTAAACACAATAATAAAAAGAAGAGTGCATTTATTTTCTATATCCATTATATTATATAATGAAGAGAATTGTATTCATAAATTTTCTAATTGTTACAACCTTCCCCTTATATAAAATTTCACGCATGAAATTTCCTTTTCCAAACGAAAATAGATAAGGGTAACTCTACTTAATCACTTCCTATGGTTAAAATATTACTTCTTAAAAAGTGTATTATCTCAACAAAACTATGAAGAGAGGCATTGTCTTATTTCGTAGAACTTCCCCCATACAATAAAAGATCTCCACTGACTTATCCTCATAAGAATGGTAATTTTTCAATGGTACCAAATATAGATTGATTAGATTTTATGGGTTAGGTATGTACTTCCTCAGGAGAGTCACATAGAAGATGTCATGTACTTGAGATAGGTCCGGTGGAAGTTCTCATCGATAGGGCCCCACTCCAAAGTGATAAAGGATCTCAAAGGGGGAAATGAACCTTCAACTAATGATTCCTTTATTCCCAAATATCATCACACTAGTCTATGGTGTTATGTGGAGGAATACCATGTGTCCAACATCAATATCTGGGTTATGCCGACAAGTGTGAACGTAACTCAATTTTCGATTATGAGTTGATTTGATGTGCTACTAGATGTTCTGACCCTTCCCCACCATTTCTGTGTCCATTTTTGGACCTAGAATTTTTTTTCCACAAAATTCATTCACACAATCTAGTATTCTACACCTATTCCCATAAAGGGATTCTTAAGAAGCCATTTGGATGCTTGAGTGAAAACTATTGTTTTCTTTGAACTCAACCAGAGAGATATGTTCATCCCATCCACTGTTGAAGTCCATTGAGTAAGCTCTCAACATGTCCTCAAATGTTTGGTTAGTCCACTAAAATTGGCCATCAGTTTGTGGATTAAAATACTTACATAATTATAGCTAAATGTATAAATAATGTTAGAAAAATTTCTAAAACATATAGGTGATCCTTGGATCTCGATTAGATACAATCAATATTGGTAATCCATGCAGCCATACCACTTCACTGATGTATATCTGTTCTAGTTGATCCATAGTGAAATCCTATTGAATTTCAATGAACGGTGTAGACTTTATAAGATAATCCACCAAAACCCAGATTGCATTGTTTCCTTTGGATGTATTTAGATGTTCGGTGACAATGTCCATAGTGATTTTTTCCTGTTTCCATGTTAGTATAGGAAATGGTTTCATCATACCCATAGAATTCTTCCTCTCAACCTTCACTTAGTGACATCTATACAGTTTTATTTATATTCTATGATATACATATTCATGTTATCCCACCAATAATGATCTCAGAGATCTTGATACATCATTGTGTTTCTTAGTTGAATAGAAAAAATCAAACTATTTGAATCATCCAAAAGGTTGTTCTTAAGTCAGGATTTTATGGAATACATAATCTCAATCCAAATTTCACAATTCCTTCTTCATTAACATTTAAACCTAAGTATTTCCCTTTCTTAATAGTATCCACAATATTCTAAATTCACACATCTACATTTAGAACATCATTTAACCATTGAAAAAGAGATAGTTGAGCAATCATTTGTGAAATTATTGATGATGTTTTTTTCTCTATGATTCCTATGTCCATCTTCATCAAATCTATGGAAATTGGATCCTTTAAAATTCTTATTAGTGATAGAATCACTGGTTACTTTCTAATTAAATAACCTAACACCTTTTTCTCATTCCTAAGGTGGTAATGGATTGCGTTTTTATAATTCTTGATGATATCTAACCATATTAATTATATGGTATTGAGATATTTCTATGTGAATATATATTTGAGAATTCTATGATCTGTATATATATATTGCACTTCTCTAAAAAGAGATAATTCCACTATATTTTCAACCAAAGATCACAAATGCTTAATCCAGATCATGTGTGGGGTAGTTTTTCTAATGAATTTTTAATTTCCTAGATATATAGGAAATGACATTGTTATATTTGATCAACACACTTCCTAGGCCCTTCTTCTAAGAATCTCATAAGATTATAAAATTCTTCCCACTAGTGGGTAGTGTGAGCATATGGGCAGTTATAATAATCTTCCTCAACTCCATGAATCTTTCTTCATATAAATCATTCCATTAAAATTTGACTCCCATCAGAGTAATCTTTGTAAGAGGATTTAAATAATGAGATATATTTTTCAAATATCGGTGATAATATCTAGCCAACCCTAACAAGCTATGGATATCCATCACAGATGTTGGCCTCATAAATCCCTCCGTATCTTTTTCCTCATAAGTATTCACACATATCTCATTGATTCAGATGATATTACCCAATAATGAGACTTCCTTCAACCAGAACTCACACGTGTTGTACATTGCATATAGCTTCTCTTTTTGAAAGGACTTTAGAACAACGCAGAGATGATCCTCATGCTCCAACTCATTTTTTAAGTATATTAGAATAACATCAAAAATGAATACAAAATGTAACGCCCCGACCCTAGTTACCCAGAGTCGACGCATTATTACATAACATTGGCATGATCACAAAAATATCAAATCTCGAAAGACTGATTGGTTTAGTAGCCTTGGAAACACTAGATATATTCATAAGTCTTTCATTACATCATAAAATGAAAAACTACTACAACAACATATTGTCTCCATAATCCACACTCATATCCCCACATAATATCCCAGCAGGTCATTCATAATTTACTTCTTCACTTCCTGGGAAAAATGAAACATAGAAAAGGGGTGAGCTCAAATTCCCAGTAAGGATAACAATATAGCGGAAACTTTCATAAATAATAATAGACAATTAAGGCAATGTATACTAAAACAAAAGCCTTTCAAACTTGAACTTTCAACATAGTATGGCATAAATAAAATTAAATAATTCCATTTAATTATTCAAATGGATATTCTACTAATAGAATAATCACATGAAAAAACAATAACCACTTTCATAATGATGGAATGCATAATTCTGAACTTTAATTTCTTTTTCAAGGCCTCGTCCCAAGACCTAGGGGCTAACTGTAACCGGAACCCAACCCGGAGTGCCTCTAATAATCGGACACCAACCCGGAGTGCCTCTAATAACCGGACACCAACCCGGAGTTCCTATAATAACCGGAGACCAAACCGGAGTTCCTCTAATAACCGGAGACCAAACCGGAGGGCTTACTTTTACCGGTCCCCAACCCGGAACATACTTGTCTAACACATTCATCTAAATGAAAGGTTGAAATATAACATAAACATTCGGATTACAAATAACTTATGAAATTTCAATACTCTAAACAAAAACCATGAGTGACATAATAATAACTTATCCACAGTCAAAAATATCACAAAACCTTCAATAAAATATGGATGTTTTGTATCATAATAAATCAACTTCAAATAAGCTTAAGATCCATCAAAGGATGTTGACATAGATGAAATAAAGACTATTTTAGAAAAATATCTCTTTCCATTTTGAAATCATTTAAGAGTCTTATATTTATGAAATAAAACATTTTTTTTGAAAATATTCTTATTATCTTGTAAGGGAAGCTTCGACGATTTTATAACGGCGGAAAATAGCCACACCCGCCGTATAAGTTAAAAAAAACATTCTTACCTTAATTTTGTTGAAAAGGTTAAAAAGCACCTTGTTTAGAAAACAACGGAAAGATTCCTTTATAAACCTCTTATAAAAAGTCAAACAAGGGTATAAATGACTTTAACCCATATTCTAGTAAATAGTAAAAATGTTTTGAAATTCATTTTTAAGAAACATGGATGTGGATGATAAAGAGATCCCAGTAGATTATTACGTATAAACAACCTCGGATAATGAAGAGATTGCGAAATAACCCTTACCAATTTGGTAAATTATGAAACATACAACCCATGAAAGAGGTATCATACAATGAATATGTAAATACACATAAATTAGAGTGTATTACACAAAGAATATAATTATGGGCAGTACATACAGCACACAAAAGGTGATGGTGGCAATATGGTATGAATATCATGGGAATAAGGAGTGAGATGAAAACCCCTTACCTTGTACTTTTCCTTGGTTGGGGTAGGTTAACCTCCTGTATAATGGTGAAATAATTGTTATTAAATTATACAAGAATCATATATATTAATATGATATCATATATGATCTTTTAATATTAATTTGATAATAATATCTTAGTATTATCGTTGTTTCGGGTGTTAACTTACTTATTTTCTTTTATATGTTTTGTTACGTAAACCATGTTTGTAATGGATAGGTTTTATATTATTCATATCCAGAATGATATCAAGTCCTTAAACATCATTTTTAAATCATAAAATGATAATTATACTTGAATGGATACAATGGAGAATGAATCTCATCGCGTTCGTGGAGACGGTAGTCCGTACGTACGCACGAGCGACAATATCATTCTTTTGATATTAAAATAATATATAAATTGATGTTATATCATATATACAGAATCATTAACATGTTATATTTATTATTTACATGAGTTACGCATCATTATTATACCCATCCAAATAATAATATATTGAATAACAATTTCACCACGACGTGGAGACGGTAAGCTGTACGTACGCACATATGGTGACATGTTATTCAAAGGGTGGATAGAATACTGAATATGATTGTACCATATTTATAATAACATCAAAGTATATATATGATACTGGAGTTATTATTTTAGAATTGTAATAACAAAGGAAGAAGAAGTGGAAGAAGAAAGGAACTTAGAAAAGGGTGGTGAAATCATTACCTCTTCTTCGGGTTCTTCCTTTTGATTTGATCAAAAGGGCTCCTTAGGTTGGCTTTATGATCAAACTAAGTCCTCTAGGTTGTAGTGAGAGAAGTTGGAAGAGTATTTGGGAAGAGTTTTTCCGAACCAAAAGGTTTTGAAGGTGTGAATAAATGAGAAGGATGAGTGCCCTTTTATAAGAGGGGTGAGGGGCACCTTTGGAAAAGCTAGAAATATTAGTTTATAATAAATTTATATTCGGTTTATAATGGCTCCAAAGTTGATTATTTATATTTAAAGGTGGGGATAGGTTGCAAACAACTCAACCAATAGAATTTAGATAGGTTTGGGTACTTATATTAACCTTATCTTTAAGTATTAACTCTAATTTAATTAGTTTCACTTTTACAATGTCTCTTTGTATTTTTATATAAATGGTTAATAAACTTACTATATACATATAAGAGACCCCCAAGTGGTTTATTAATGATGAACCTATCATGATATAAGTCTCTTGGCCAAACCTTAGATTTTTAGGAATTTATTATCAATTAATAATATAATATTTGTTTTAAGAACTCTTTTATGTCAATTTTGACACTATTCAATAGTTGATTTTTGTGAAACTCATAACAGATTGATTACTTCAAAAAAAGTCAATTAAAGCAATCCTAATATATAATATTATCCTATAAAATTAGTTTAATTCATTAAAAGTTTCATATTATATTTATTTGGGTATTTATAATATCAATTATTTTAATTTTTCACTATTATAGTAATTAATTCATCATCATTGTGTCATAAATAAATTAAATTATTTAATGTCTAAAAATTATAAATAAAATATCATTATGTATTAAATATTTTTATATTTCTAATGAATATTTATAATCTAAAATCCAACATATATAACCCTATGTAAAAATTGTTTTTCTAAAAGATATATGCTTGTGTCATTTTTGTATTCATTTTAACTTAATTAAAATAAAATGTCCCTATCACCTACAAGTGGCACCATGGGGTCCCAAAATCGACCCAAATATGACTATGTCCGAAAATGTATCAACCAATAAGGCTAGGACACGTTTTAGGGTAATTTAGTATTATTATAATATTATTTTTTAACTTTTATTTACCGGATTTACCCATAACCATGTTAAATAAAATATTTACCACAGTAATTATTCAAAATGTCTAAAAATAAAAGTTACCTATTTACTAAATTTGAACATCCTTATTCCAAATATGGAATCCATTTTTCTAAATTCAAAACACAGAAGTGGCAGAAATTAATTTAAAATTAATTCCTGCTGTCAAAACAAAAAGCATGTTTTTAAGAGATAATAACTATCAAAAGATTGACACTTGTTTATGTTCGGTTTAATTGTAAAATTATGTCCAATGACCAAAATTATATTAAATGGTAAAAAATAATTCTAAATATAATTTAAAACCACTCAAATTCATAATTTATCACTATTAATTATTTGATTAAAAAAAGTTGTTTTTAATTAAAATTTAGTAATTTTCACTATTCATCAAAATATAAAAGTTATTCGAAAAGTACCAAAATTTCACCTTAAGCTAAATTCGATATTACGAATCCAAAAATGAAGTCCATTTTGAAATATAAAATATATATAATTTCAAAAATTAGGTATTACTATTCATAACGACTAGTTTGATTGGTTATGGTGTGTTAGAACTCGGTGTTGCGTACAACACACGCTATCACATTATTCAAAGAGAAGCGTACCGTAGAAGCTTGGGGTGTTACATTCTCCCCTCCTTCAATAAATTGTGTCCTCGTAATTTGAAATTGTTCTTCGAAAATAAAAGTTTGAAAATAGAAAATATATTTTTGGGAAAACCCACATCGGAAATTGGGTTACTAAAATTTAGTCTTAATATGAGGAAAAGAGAAATCAAAGGGTTACCACCAAATTATGATCTCGATTAGGAGAACATTGGTGGAAATTAGAGACATATAATTGGAAGTAAAACATAAATATTTATAGGTAGTGATTGAGGTCATCAATCACAAACAAGTGTAAAATTGAGGTCCTTAAATTCATCAATCTATGATGATTTGAAATACCATCGGTTCAACAAAACATAGGGTATTAGGATAACACATTTTTGACGTTTGAAAATATCTTAGTTGAAATCCCACATCGAAAAATGAATTAATGAGGCCTCTATTTAAAATAAAGAGTGGAAAGTATGAAGATTACTGAAAATAACACATACTAGGGTTCCATGTAGGAAAATATGGATATGGAAGAAAAATATAACCATCAATTATCTGATAGAGAGTGGTAGAGAACATGGCTATGAAAAGGCCAACAATACCAAAGCCATAAATTAGTGATGATTTAAGGTACCATCTAGGACAAAATTTTTGTTCTAAGTTCCTTTTATTAATGTTGAGGAATTTATTTATGAGATTGGCTAAGATCATAAGGAGATATACTTACTTTATAATTAAAGTTTTATCCATTAATAAATTTCTACCACAAACTCATATTTCACTCTAAAAGATAATAGAACGTAAAAAAATCCTATTTATACTATTGATACAGGGTTCCAAAATAAATGAATTTATAATTCATCTACCAGATCTTTTAAAAAAAACTACATTATTTAATCCAGGACATCTCGTGGGCCAGTGGTAGGTGATACACCCTTGTCACCCTTCGATTGCAGGTTCAATTCTCGCAGCCTTGCCGGACGCGACGGGTTGCCGCCTGACTTCCGGGTTGTCCTTTTATGGCAATCCAAAATAATCCAAACTAGAACTATCCAAAATACTTCTGTCCAAACTCACAGTCCAACATTTATAAGGAAGGTAAACATAATGTAGATCCTTTTTACCCCGTAATAGCATATGAATACCTTCATCATGTATTCTTTTAATACACTGAAACATCCTGAATTACCATATTCCTTATTGATTACATTCATACTCCCTTATTCCATATAGAATGTTGGATATACTTCATCAATCCAAAAATGTTTTAAACCCCAACAATGATGGAATATACAAATCATTAATCAGTTCCAAGGTAGTCAAGAATATCCAATATAATTTATCCAAAACAATCATGTATTATTCCAAAATCACTACCTCGGTATCAGAACTATATTATGGTTTATCATTCTCTCAACCATATATTTTCCAAAAATTTATCCTGCTATTGAGTCACTTTTCATTGTTCCACACAATCTCAAGTCCTTAATGAAATAGTACTGCAGTACAATCCTTATATACTCCATAATTATTATAACAAGTACATTGTTGATACAACACTCAATTGACATAATCAACATAAGAACTCTAATCATTCCTCTTCATCTGTGGTAGTATCATAACATGATTATTATCCAATAGCATCATTTGCGGCATAGTCTGATGACTGGGACATAGGTTCGCGTAGTGTCCAAACTCATTGCAAATGAAGCATTGTACATTTGAAACCATTTTCTTACCCTTGCAGTCACGTACTTTGTGCCCTTTTCCTCCACACTTATAACAAACTCCCATTCCTTTCAGGAAAGTTCCAGGGTGTTTCTTTCTACAGTTATCACATATGGGAAAATTCTTCTTTTCCCTGTTCCCTTTATCCATCTTTCTCTCTTCCATCATTTTCTTCTCTTTCTTCCCTTCAAAGCTATAGGACTCAGTAAAATCTTTACTTATCTTATCAACACATGATATTATTTCTTCATATGATGATAATACATGCGAGACTATTTCTCTTATAAATTTTGGCTTAAGACCATAAAATATATGATCCTTCTTTCTCTTTGTATCATGTGCATTTCTAGAGTTCTCATTCCTTCTACTGGGAGCCATTTCTAAACAATGGCATACATTAGATTAGTTTATGAATAACAATACCTAATCCCAAACTTGTAAAACACATAACATAAATTAAATAGTTTATGGATATAATCCATAATCATAAAAATGTCTCCTTTGAGGAAGTATATACTCATAAACCCTTCATAATGATTTGTAAAGAAAATGAGAGTTATCCTAAGCATATCCCCTGGGAGTGTCGTAACCAAGAGTGCAGCAAGGCCCATTGTTGTGCACCAGTTCCCGTTCGAGTCTAGCTCAAAGCGGTGTTTTCGGGTTTTAACCCTAGGTACATCTGTGCCAGAGCCGCCTCTACCTGCTCGTATCCAGACAGGGATGTATTGCTCGGAAAACTCACAAAATCTCTACAATACCAAAATTCTAGGAAGTTCTTCTATACTAATCCTCAAAATTCATCTTAAATCTATGTGCTCTAATCAGAGTTTATCTAAATCTAGCTTCCAAGGTTTGTACTAAACTTCCTCTGATACCAACTGTAACACCCCGACCCTAGTTACCCAGAGTCGACGCATTATTACATAACATTGGCATGATCACAAAAAGATCAAATCTCGAAAGACCGATTGGTTTAATAGCCTTGGAAACACTAGATATATTCATAAGTCTTTCATTACATCATAAAATGAAAAACTACTACAACAACATATTGTCTCCATAATCCACACTCATATACCCACATAATATCCCTGCAAGTCATTCATAATTTACTTCTTCACTTCCTGGGAAAAATGAAACATAGAAAAGGGGTGAGCTCAAATGCCCAGTAAGGATAACAATATAGCGGAAACTTTCATAAATAAGAATAGACAATTAAGGCAATGTATACTAAAACAAAAGCCTTTCAAACTTGAACTTTCAACATAGTATGGCATAAATAAAATGAAATAATTCCATTTACTTATTCACATGGATATTCTACTAATCGAATAATCACATGCAAAACAATAACCACTTTCATAATGATGGAATGCATAATGCTGAACTTTAATTTCTTTTTCAAGGCCTCTTCCCAAGACCTAGGGGCTAACTGTAACCGGAACCCAACCCGGAGTGCCTCTAATAACCGGACACCAACCCGGAGTGCCTCTAATAACCGGACACCAACCCGGAGTTCCTCTAATAACCGGAGACCAAACTGGAGTTCCTCTAATAACCGGAGACCAAACCAGAGGGCTTACTTTTACCGGTCCCCAACCCGGAACATACTTGTCTAACACATTCATCTGAATGAAAGGTTGAAATATAACATAAACATTCGGATTACAAATAACTTATAAAATGTCAATACTCTAAACAAAAACCATGAGTGACATAAGAATAACTTATCCACAGTCAAAAATATCACAAAACCTTCAATAAAATATGGATGTTTTGTATCATAATAAATCAACTTCAAATAAGCTTAAAATCCATCAAAGGATGTTGACATAGATGAAATAAAGACTATTTTAGAAAAATATCTCTTTCTATTTTGAAATCATTTAAGAGTATTATATTTATGAAATAAAACATTTTTTTTAAAATATTCTTATTATCTTATAAGGGAAGCTTCGACGATTTTATAACGGCGGAAAATAGCCACACCCGCCGTATAAGTTAAAAAAAAATTCTTACATTAATTTTGTCGAAAAGGTTAAAAAGCACCTTGTTTGGAAAACGACGGAAAGATTCCTTTATAAACCTCTTATAAAAAGTCAAACAAGGGTATAAATGAATTTAACCCATATTCTAGTAAATAGTAAAAATGTTTTGAAATTCATTTTTAAGAAACATGGATGTGGATGATAAAGAGATCCCAGTAGATTATTAGGTATAAACAACCTCGGATAATGAAGAGATTGCGAAATAACCCTTACCAATTTGGTAAATTATGAAACATACAACCCATGAAAGAGGTATCATACAATGAATATGTAAATACACATAAATTAGAGTGTATTACACAAATAATATAATTATCGGCAGTACATACACCACACAAAAGGTGATGGTGGCAATATGGTATGAATCTCACAGGAATAAGGAGTGAGATGAAAACCCCTTACCTTGTACTTTTCCTTGGTTGGGGTAGGTTAACCTCCTGTATAATGGTGAAATAATTTTTATTAAATTATACAAGAATCATATATATTAATATGATATCATATATGATCTTTTAATATTAATTTGATAATAATATCTTAGTATTATCGTTGTTTCGGGTGTTAACTTACTTATTTTCTTTTATATGTTTTGTTACGTAAGCCATGTTTGTAATGGATAGGTTGTATATTATTCATATCCAGAATTATATCAAGTCCTTAAACATCATTTTTAAATCATCAAATGATAATTATACTTGAATGGATACGATGGAGAATGAATCTCATCGCGTTCGTGGAGATGGTAGTCCGTACGTACGCACGAACGACAATATCATTCTTTTGATATTAAAATAATATATAAATGGTTGTTATATCATATATACATAATCATTAACATGTTATATTTATTATTTACATGAGTTACGCATCATTATTATACCCATCCAAATAATAATATATTGAATAACAATTTCACCACAACGTGGAGACGGTAAGTCGTACGTACGCACGTATGGTGACATGTTATTCACAGGGTGGACAGAATACTGAATATGGTTGTACCATATTTATAATAACATAACAGTATATATATTATACTGGAGTTATTATTTTAGAATGGTAATAACAAAGGAAGAAGAAGTGGAAGAAGAAAGGAACTTGGAAAAGGGTGGTGAAATCATTACCTCTTCTTCGGGTTCTTCCTTTTGATTTGATCAAAAGGGCTCCTTAGGTTGGCTTTCTGATCAAAATAAGGCCTCTAGGTTGTAGTTAGGGAAGTTGGGAGAGTATTTGGGCAGAGTTTTTCCTAACCAAAAGGTTTTGAAGGTGTGAAGAAATGAGAAGGAGGAGTGCCCTTTTATAAGAGGGGTGAGGGGAACCTTTTGAAAAGCTAGAAATATTTGTTTATAATAAATTCATATTCGGTTTATAATGGCTCAAAAGTTGATTATTTAGCTTTCAAGGTGGGGATAGGTCGAAAAAAACTCAACCAATAGAATTTATACAGGTTTGGGTACTTATATTAACCTTATCTTTAAGTATTAACTCTAAGTTAATTAGTTTCACTTTTACAATGTCTCTTTGTATTTTTATATAATATTGTTAATAAACTTACTATATACATCCAAGAGACCCCCAAGTGGTCCATTAATGATGAACCTATCATGATATAAGTCTCTTGGACGAAGCTTAGATTTTTAGGAATTTATTATCAATTAATAATATAATATTTGTTTTAAGAACTCTTTTATGTCAATTTTGACACTATTCAATAGTTGATTTTTGTGAAACTCATAAAAGATTGATTAATTCGAAAAAATTCAATTAAATCAATCCTAATATATCATATTATCTTATAAAATTAGTTTAATTCATTAAAAGTTTCATATTATATTTATTTGGGTATTTATAATATCAATTATTTTAATTTTTCACTATTATAGTAATTAATTCATCATCATTGTGTCATAAATAAATTAACTTATTTAATGTCTAAAAATTATAAATAAAATATCATTATGTAGAAAATCGTTTTATCTTTCTAATGAATATTTATAATCTAAAATCCAACATATATAACCCAATGTAAAAATTGGTTTTCTAAAAGATATATGCTTGTGTCATTTTTGTATTCATTTTAACTTAATTAAAATAAAATGTCCCTATCACCTACAAGTGGCACCATGGGGTCCCAAAATCGACCCAAATATGCCTATGTCCGAACATGTATCAACCAATAAGGCTAGGACACGTTTTAAAGTAATTTAGTATTATTATAATATTATTTTTTAACCCTTATTTACCGGATTTACCCTTAACCATGGTAAATAAAATATTTACCACAGTAATTATTCAAAATGTCTAAAAATAAAAGTTACCTATTTACACAATTTGAACATCCTGATTACAAATATAGAATCCATTTTTCTAAATTTAAAACACATAAGTGGCATAAATTAATTTAAAATTAATTCCCACTGTCAAAACAAAAAGCGTGTTTTTAAGAGATAATAACTATTAAAAGATTGACACTTGTTTATGTTCGGTTTAATTGTAAAATTATGTCCAATGACCAACATTATATTAAATGGTAAAAATACATTCTAAATATACTTTAAAACCACTCAAATTCATAATTTATCACTATTAATTATTTGATTAAAAAAAGTTGTTTTTAATTAAAATTTAGTAATTTTCACTATTCATTAAAATATGAAAGTTATTCGAAAAGTACCAAAATTTCAGCTTAGGCTAAATTCGATATTCTGAATCCAAAAATGAAGTCCATTTTGAAATATAAAATATATATAATTTCAAAAATTAGGTATTACTATTCATAACGGCTAGTTTGATTGGTTATGGTGTGTTAGAACTCGGTGTTGCATACAACAAACGCTATCACATTATTCAAAGAGAAGCGTACCGTAGAAGCTTGGGGTGTTACACAAAAAAATTTCAAGGTAATATCTAAAGACTCTATTGATAAGGTTCATGAGGATTACTAGAGCATTAGTGAGTCGGAAAGGCATTAATATGAATTCATTGTGACCATGCCTGGTATGAAAATAAGTCATTGGGATATCCTCCTTCTTGACCCTAGGTAATATCTAGATCACAGATCCACCTTGGTGAAATATTTTTCCCCACATAGCTAATCGAACAAATCATCAATTTGTGGGAAATGATTCTTGTTCTTTATTGTGTTTTTTTGAGATCACAATAATCGAAGAAAATGTGCGTTAACCCATCCATGTTCTTGATAAAGAGGACAAGTACACCCCATGGTGAAGAACTTGGGTTTATGAAAATTTTATCCAGAATATTTTATAGTAGTTTCTTAATCTCCACAATCTCCACAATAGCCACTGTAGGCGGAGTCTTGGATATTGGAAAACCCCCAAGTATAATATCGATTGAAAATTTGACCTCTCGGCTAGGAGGAAGACTATGCTATTCCTCAGGAAACACATCAGTGTATTCCCTCATAATGGGTATTTATTAATGGATGATTTATTTAATAGACTCAATCATTTGAGACAGATACAATTTCTCATAGGGAAATAATATCCATGCTTCTATTGATGGTCCTAATTAATATTCATATATATCCTTGAATTTGTATATAATCCGTGCACGATTCGTAATTGATAGAGTGATATCCTTTTGACGGATATTTATGTTGTCTCTTTATAGGTAATTCCAATCCATTCCTATAATCACATAAAATTTCACCAAAGGGAGTATGATATGATTCAATGGGAATTTTAGATGAAAAATTGTGATATAGGAGTTATATACTCAGTATTAAATAATTTATCCATTTATCGTTTTCACATAAATCTTGACTTCCATGCTTTCTGGTGGTGTTTGGATTATTTTACAAAACATTTGGGATATAAAATAATGAGAAGAAGTAGAATAAAAAATTATGTTCACCATTCAGGAATGAATAACTAGTGAACTAGTCACCACATAATTGTCGGGACACAATTTGACAGTAGTGATAGTGAATGATCTCCCATGCTACCTTGGAGGATGAAAGTCTCCGGCGAAAACCCTTGGATTGTTGAATTGGTTTGACAAATTACCTTGTTTATTGTAGTTTTAGAAATGAACAATGCGCTAAGGATTTACTGGATCATTTCTTTCCTCCATCACAGTTGTGGGTTTTTCTTGTCGGTAATCTCTAGATTGGTCCCCTTCCATCCCACACCTGAAGCATTTCCTTTTCCCCTTTGGGAACTTTCCATGTTACTTTTTTCTACATCTTTGGAAAGTGGGATGTTGAAATTTATTAGAACCATTAGATCTCTCTATAGGGAGGCCATAATTTGACTCCACCTTCCAATTCTTATCACAATGGTACCCCGTAGGTTCACCTATCTCCATTTCAACATTAATGCACATCAAAAAATGTCCTCACAACTGTCAAAGTAACAGATCACCAAGGATTTTTGTGAGCATGGATTTATCCAAAAATATAAGCAGTCAACCTTGCATTCAGTGGTAATGACAATACCTGATGTGTATCATGAATTTTTGGGGATGTTTTCCTCATACAACATAATATATTCTTCATACTATTGGTTACGATCAGGTATATATCTTTCCATTTTGTGTCGGACGGTGTAGGAAAATATTTATCCAAACACATTTTTTAGAAATCCTTCCATCCCATTGCCTCAATATCTTCCTTAGGATTCATGTTTTAGATCAATGTACACCATTGACCCCCTTCACCCTCTATATGATAACTAGCCATTAGAATCATCTCTTGTTCGTAACATTCAAGGATGGAGAAGATCTTCTCAATGGATTTTGATCCATTTTTCAGTGATTGAGGGATCATATGATCCATTGAATGTAGGAGTACTTTGTATCACAGTGTTCTATATTGAGGCATATTCATTCTTAGGGGGTGGATTTTCATATTGATCATATTTTCTATTAAAAACTTGAGTTAAATTATAGCGTATCATGACAATGATTGTGATTCATGTTCCCATATGATTGGGCATCTTATCAGACCAGTCTTCACATTTAACTTCACATCAGTTGTTTGCTTGGATCCTCCTATTACCTTCCATTGGTTTGAATAAAATTATAATAAGCTATATGTATTTTTAATTATTAAATACATTAAGGGGATTCCAATGAAAAAAATGGATAACTTATAAATTAAATTTATTTCCTTAACTTATGAATTTCATATTACACAATCTAAGTTACACATGATATATTACCTAATGTATATTCTTATGGTATTTTTCATACAACCATAATAATGGCTATACAATGATTATGAATTTAGCAAAGAACATCCCTTGCGAGTGTTGAACCAAGAGTTCAGCGAGGCCCATTATCGTTCACCAGTTCCCATTCATGTCTAGCTGAAATCGGTTTTTTAAGGATTCACCCCTAAATACATATGTGCCATAGCCACCTATACTAGTTCGTATATAGACAGTGATTTATTTTTTTGATATACCACTTACTCTATGCTCACTGATATTTAGGGAAGTTTTTATTTTTCTTATTCTTATTCCTATGGCTTTCCATATACTTTTCTAATCTTTATTAGAAAAATAACTGTACCAATTCTTTGATACCAACTATAGCATCACTGCTCTTTATTTCATATATTAAAATTATGCATTTCATTAACTTACACTTAATAATTCTCATATTATTTATATTTCTAGTGTCTTTGGGGATTATGAACATTATATAAAAACATAAAACATGAAATACAACACCTTTATTGAAAACTTCTTTTACATGACCGCAACATTATTTTTTACTTAACACTGCCTGGGATATCCCGAGGAAATATATAAGAAAGGGGTGCAATATAAATCCCAATAAGGGAGTAAACAAGGAATAACACGAAGAATAAAATACATGTTTGGAAATAGGCATATCAAAGGATAATATGAGAAACATGAACATAAATTCATGATATATCATGATTATCATAACATGGAAATTTTGAATCAACATAAAACACTACATCATAAAAAAAGGAATAAGGTAAAAACCTATCCCAACATGGTGGAGAAAATTATGATATAGGAATTAGGTAATCCCATGTACCAATATGGCATATCATGATACAAAACATGACCAAATGTACTGAAGCGCTATCAGGGTGCACCCTTCATAATCATTTCAATATCACGCTTAAGTGTGACACATAGATCATATAACATGGATTCGTTCAACATAATTATTTATTCCATGATAAATAAATGTGAAATAAATACATTTATGTCCTCAGTAAATAAGTGTATGATCATAAATGTGAATACCCTTGACATAGGAATGGGTATGGTATATACTACATGATGATTTTGGAAAGGAAGTATTACTGTACAATTTCGGCAACATAAAGGTGTCATTTGAAGATTCATAAAATGGATTGATGAGAGAGAAAGCATTATCTGATAATTTATTAATTAAATTAATATATAGGGATAATTTAACATAATATCCTAACATATGAAATGGAATTTTAGATGCATAATATAATAAAAATTCTTTAGTGGAAATGAGAAAAGAGAAATCTCATAAATAATTTTGGCATGGAAAGGGGTGTAAGTGGACAAGATTAATGAGATACAAATGGGTATCTCATCAATAAAATATAATAAGGTTATTAAATTGGAGGTTAGAAAAAATTCCCCGACCATTTGTAATTTAAAATAAAAGGGTGTTGAAATATAAGGAAGCATGGATGAAAATGAGAATAGAAAAAAACCCTTACTTGGATGTGTGATCCCTAAGGCATGGGTGAGGCTTTATAAGAGCTTTGTGGTGCCTTGGGGGACTCTAGGGAGTGGAGAGAAGATTTTGGATGATCATTAAGGAGTTTTAGTAAAGAGAAATGGGTTCTTGGATGAGTTTATTTAGGAAGAATGGGGGAATTCATTATTATGTGGGTTTCGGACACTACACATTAAAATATTCAAAAAAAAACAAACCAAACCATAATTTTATCTCATGGTTTTCAGATAAGGGGTGTGGAAAAAATATTTTAAATGTATAAGGGATGAAGGTATTATAATATTTTCCTCTCTTATGTGGAGGTGAGTCACACTATAACGAAAACTGTTTTAAAAACATAACATATTTTAAAAGTCTTGGCAGATTAACTAAGTCTTTATAAACAAAGTTAAAAAAATATAAAATTACATTATATTAAAGTTAAAACATTTCTTTGTCCAATTATCCCTTTTATAGTTTTTTACATCTCTATTGGGTCATTATGATGTCATAAAACACATTAAAAATTATACGGTATTTAATTTTTACCAAAATATTCGACTCTCTATGAAAATTATGAAAAATTCAACATTGGATAGTTTAGATGCCCTGATTAAAAAAATAATATTTATTTTAGATAAATAATTTTCTAAATATGATTATTTTCACTTTTAAAAATATAAATTGACATTTATTACAAATTAATGTGTTTTGAAAAAAACAGTATTCAAACCTTAATAAAAATTAAATTGACTTTAGAAAATTTATTATATCATTTATATATAATAAAATTAATTTATTAATAATGTTTCATTAAAATAATATTTAATTAAAAAATCCATTAATTCATCAAAATAGATTTCTTAATTTAATTTTAATTAGAAACATAAATAATATTTTTGTGCCAAAAAAATCATTTACAGGGTCACATTAATAGTATGGTGTGTAATGGTGGGGCATTCATGGAGCAGTTTAGTGAACATGGTTTTGGTTGTGATCTCAATGAGCTTGAAATTATCCCATAAACAGTTCCTCTCATTCTTAAGTTTTTGGATCTCGTCATGGGATTAGTTTTCGGAAAATCACAAAAATTCTATCTCCCTTAGAATCTCTAAAAAATGGGATTCAAAGGGTACGATCCTACTGATTGAAGCCATGAATTCCATTTTTTATGCCAAAAGGATTTGATAAAACTTGATATTTATACTAATCATGTGATCACTATTCAATGGGTATATTAATAACTGTAAAGATACATAAACATAATTAAATCCAAAAAAAGAGTTCATATATTTTATATATCTATATAACATTAAAAGAAAGGGAATTTTATTCATAAATGTTCGAGTCGTTACAAAATCCATCTGAAGATAACACAAGACAGGGGATTCTCAGCTCGTTTCCAAATTCCAGATACTCATGATCAATTATCTTCCACCAAGGAGAACCTATCGGGTGATGTAGTTTCCAATTATTAATTATTTTATCTGTATTCCATGTCAATTGTACTGTATGCTCATCACTTAGGTAGAGTCTGATAATAATTATAATGATTGGAAATTACAATAAAACTTTTATAGGACAAGATTCATCATTTTTGTATCGAGAATTTCCACACTTGGGGTATTTTTTGTATGATTTTTGGTCCTTCTAAAGTATAATGTCATTTGGGTAGGCATGTATTATTTTAGAGATCATTCCCATTGAGCATAACATTTGTTTAGAATTTTATGTTTGTATAAGGAGATAATTATCTTCTAGGAGCACTTTACTCAAGGGAGCGTGTAGTTTTTTAAAACAAGCATCACTCTATCCATTTTTAGCTTTCAAATTATATATCTTTTGTTGGGTTAAGAATGATTTATATTTTGTTAAACCTGTATACAATGGAGTATTTTCACAACTCATGAAATTCTCAAACAATTTTGGTCAATCAAAAAGTTCATCTTCAATAGTCCTTGATATTTTCCCAATACAATTTTAATCATCATTTTCCTCTGTAATCATATCCTCAATACAATCATCTTCATGGTCCACAATTATAATAACATCAGATGATCCATAAAATGCAATGTTATCTTAGTCACTAGCTATATTCTCTTTTCCCCATATTTATTCCAAAATTTATAACATAGATATAAGTTGTGATAGACCATGTGGTCTTCCAACTCATCTTGACTAATATCTCTTGAATAAAAAAAGTATAAACATCGACAAGGGATTTGAGAAGGGTCATATGAATGAGCTTTTGTAAACTTGATGAACTATTTCTCTCCATCTTCATACACATTTTTCAGATGATTAACAACCATCCATTCTTTATTCAAATCCATCCTATTTGATTTGGTAATATTTGTATTTAATAAAATAAATACACAAATACAAGAACACTTTGAAGACAATGAGAATTATTAAAATTGAAATTCAGCCTTTTCATATTAAATTGTTTCCACAAAGTCAAAAAAGGTTATCAAATTTTTCATAATTAAATCAACCATATCTCAACCAATTCAAATTTAATAAATTCTCGCTTTTAAGGAAATTACCACACATGGTTTAAAAAATTAATGCATTTCTCAAAATCGCCTTTTAATTTAAATACCAAAAATTCTCTATAAACATTAAAGGAGAAGAGAAGCGATATTTAAAAAATTTCACAACCATTAAAATACTTTTCATTACCTCACCAATTCTATTTTAAAATCACCTCACTCAATAAAATCCCATTTTCCAATCCAAAATATTCTTTTCCAAACAAAAAAAAGTACTAAAATATGATATTACAGAAAAAATACATGAATTGATTTGTAATAATAAAAAGAAGATTTATTGATTAAGGAAAATAGTATAAAAGTTAAATTATTTGTTATGCTAATGATAGAAAATCAAAGAATCAATATATGTCCCATAAGAACATGAATTTGGACACATATAGTTCTATGAAATAGAAGATCTACATATATTTGAATCATACCCAAGGGAAATAAAATAGTTTATGTTCACAAGATGTCAAATTATTTAAAAGATCTTATCAGGGATGATCTGAATATGCATGTAATTTTATCTCATTGAGAGTTATATATGGTGTTCAAATCCACCATGATATGGATAGGACTACTGTTCTTCTAAAAAATCTCAAACTCATTATAAAACTGCTTTAACTCTTTAAAAATGAAAATCATGAAAAAAATGTAAAAACCAATGGGAAATATTGTCATTGACATGAATCCTATTTCAATGAATGGTTAAATTTTTATAAATCATTCGGTATCAAATAAATTCAGTCATTATAATTTATTATTCAACAGTTTTAATTGATATCAATCATCATTAATGAATGTCAGAAAATACCATATCCAACACTACTATGAATCATATAGTGGAGTATTTAATTAACCACTAGTTATATATGAGACAATTCTATGTCTAAGAAAAATGGGATTAATCAATATTGAAATATCAACCTAAAATCTAGATCAAATACCACAATTTTTATAGAAATCATGAATTATATCTCTCCCAATATCAGTACTTCCATGAATAACATAAATTAATTCACACAAATAATATATATATGCAAAAATAATTTATTCTATTTAGAACACATGATACAACAGTACAGATGAAAAGGGTAGTGGATGCAACGATGCGGGTAGTAGCGGTGGAGGTGATGAGGATAATGGAGTTAGAGGACGAGGCAGTGGAGAAGGGTGTTGGTGGAGCGGATATATACGTAGTGGATAAGGGGGTATGGGTAGTGGAGATAAAGGTTTCTATGGAGTGGAAGGTGGACGATGTAGCGTAGGCAGTGGAGGGGGTGGGGTTGGAGGTGGCAGAGGCATAGGTGGAGGTGGGATATGTAGAGGGGGAGGAAGAGGCAGAGGTAGATACAATAGAGTTAGGCTTACCATAGAAAGGTGTAGTGGACATAGAGGAAGAGGATTTGGAGGTGGAGGTGGTAAAGGGGGTGGTGGAGGCCGAGGCGGCCTAGGAAGAGGTGGAGGCTTAGGCCGAGGGGGCCGAGGCGAAGGCAGAGGTAGAGGAAAATATGGAGGTGGAGGCAGAGGTGGAGGCTGAGGCAGACATGAAGGTTGAGGTGGAGGCAGAGGTGGAGGTAGATTTGGAGGGGCAATAGTGGTGGAGTCAGAGCTCAACATCCACGAAAGCCTAAAGATCGAGAAAAATGTGGATTTGCTCAGGTTCATTTTATAGAAACAGTATAGGATTTAATTAGTGATTTTATTAAAATCGTGGAAAAATAATGTTTTTATAAGCACTATTGTTTAATGAGCTAAAAAACAATATTTTATCAGTGTTTTAGTGAGGATAAAGGTACCCCTTTATCAGTGCTAAAAAGCACAGAAAAAACACTCCTTTGTCGATGCTAAAAATATAGCATAGATAAATTAGGTCTTTATCAGCACTGTTTTAATACTTATAAAGAACTAATATTAATAAATTATTTAAAATTATAAAATTATAATAAATATAGTTATTAAAATTAAAATTAAAATTATAATAAATATTTTCATTATAATTTTACAATGTTTACATATATAAATAACTATTTTTTATAATTATAATTATAAATAGGTTTATACTGTTTAGTCATTTTTATATAATTTTAAATATTTTCTATACTTATATATATTTATACAGTTATAATTATTATAAATATATTTTTTATGAATTTATAATTATTTAAATAAATATTTTTAATTAAAATTATAATTATAAAAAATACATTTATTATAATTTTAAATATATATAAAAAATGTCTTAATAATACATACTTATATAATTATAAATATAATATTGATATTTCTTATAAATATAAATATATAAACTTATAGTTATAATTATAAATAAAATAAATTTGATCTGTATGGGTTGGCTTGCTAGCTTCTACTTGGACCAATTTTGTATAATTATAAATAAATTTATATTTATTTTAATAATTATAAAATTATAATAAAAATCTATATTATATTTATATTATATAATTATGTATATTTAAAATATTTATTATAAATTTCTAATTATTTAAATATGTAAATATTTATTTAAATTTATAAGTATACATATTTTTATATATTTATAAATAAATGTTTATAATTATAATTATGACTATACATAAATATTGTTTATTATAATTTTTTAGTTGTAAATACATATATAATGATTTATAGTTATAATTATAAATAAATATCTATTTATTTAAATGCATAGACATGGATGGATGAAAACATGGTTGATGGAAAATTTCTTTATTTCGCCACAGTCTTGTTTGATGCAGATATGATGAATAGTCTTTCTGATTGCACCACTTTGGTGGCCAATGGTCTTAGTATAGAGTTTGATTTTGAATATGAATTTATCCCAGCATTTTACAATTTATGCAGGTTGGTGGGTAATTATGATTCAGATTGTCAGAATGTTAGGAAAATATTTTTTAAGTAGGTGGGGACTTCCTCATAGCCTATCTATGGTATACATCATGGCACTTCAAATGTGGGAAATGAGTCACACATGAAAGGATCCTATGTTTTCAATGTTTCTAGGGATATGTCTTTGGAGGAAAAATAATAGGGAATCCAATTCCTTTAGAGAAACAGTATTCTGCCCCTAATACAGAGAATCTTATTCAGAATAAATAGGTCTCCTCTGATATACATCCCGCTCGACACGTTTTTAAGACAGAGCATTTTTCAATGGTATTTTCTCCTTGAGAAATCACACTGATGGGAAATCAATTAGGGATGCCCTTATTGGAAGCACCAATTGCATAGGCTCTAAGGATGACATTGATAATTCTAGTCGAGATGAACAAGTGGAGAGGCAACTGTCTCCCATCCCCAAGGAACTGGAGAACCCACATTGTCGGACTGACATTTTTAATAGGTCCAATAGCTTGTTTGAAATAATTAAGCAATTTGGAAATTCATTTGGACAAAATTCCTTAGGTGTTAGGACTATCAAGGAAAGTGGCATTGTTGATTAGAAGGATGGTTCAAATCAAGATGACATCTTGATTGAAAAACATGATCTCATAGGGGGCCATGAAACTCCCGAATACTTATCATCCGACGTGGATGGCCTATATGAAATATGGAAGGACCCTATGTAGTGGAAAATAGGCAGACATCAGAATGGTCGGGGTGGCTCTTGAGGGAGGGGTGCCGGACATAAAGGACAATGAACGTTGTTAGAACTTTTTTTTTCTAAATGGCATTTTCTATTCCATGTCTCTACTATGTTTCTCACCACCTCTTTTTCCTATGTTTTTCTCTTTTTCTATTATATTTATTGAACCGTGGGTTTTAATCCATGGATCACACTATTTATCATATAAGATATATTTTTATTATACTTATAATGTTATAAATATATAATTAAATATATATATATTTATTAATATAAAAAAAATTTAATAAATAAATAATAATATTTATAATTATAATTACTAATAAATATAGATATATTTAAAAAAATTTAAAATTATAATTAATATATTAATTATAATATTAATTTATATATATGTATATTTAAAAATTTAACAGTAAATAAATATATAGAAATACATTAGAATATAATAGATTTCTATTTTATCAAATCAATAATGAAGCCAAGTCACATCATACTACAAATAAGGAATATAACTTCTTCAATTAAATAAAAAACACATTAAAAAATCCAATTAGTGATTAAAACTGTTTGAAACAAGAAATGAGGATACTTTCTTTAATGAAAAAAATAATAAAAAAATATATTTAAAAATATATTTATTTAATCATATATAATGATATATTTATAATTATAATAAATTTATTTATTATAATTTAATAATTATTTATATATATATCTATATATTTATTTATAATTAAAATAATAAATAAATATATGTATAAATATTTGAATATAATTATAAAGATATATAAATATATAATAGATTTTTCTATTGTAATTTTATAGATATACATATATATATTTATAATTATAATTATAAATAAATAAATTTAAAATTTATTTATATATAACGAAAATGTTTTAATTAAAAATATAAGAAAAATATGTATTCCTTAAATTAATTTATTGTAATTTTTTATGTATTTATGAAAACTTATATAATATATTTATGGGTATTACATGAATGAATCATATACCTAGTAATGTATAAATCATAAAAAATTAGTCATCACATATTTGGACAACATAAATAGTAATGAGGGTGTAATGTATAAATGAACAATCATGATGAATACATAAGATATAAATGTCAATTATACTCATTCATCAATGTATTTATTGACCAAATTCATTGGAAACATATATTTATTTATATAATTTTTAAAATTATTTATATATGATTATAAATTTCTAATTATAAATACATAATTATAAATACATAATTATGAATAAATAATTATTAATATATAATTATAAATATATAATTATTAATATAAAAAACCACATTTATTAATTCATAACATTTATTTTAATCTTATAATTATTTAAATATATAATTATTTAATTATATTCTTGTAAATTATTATTTTAAAATATTATATATACATTTGAATTATTAAAAATATATATTAATTATAAAAATTCATATTTTGGGACTTCGGATTACATACCTCTCAAGAAAGGAGCTTCTCTATATTTCTTTCTATAGAAATTACAATTGTTGATTCAAATCAAGCATCTTCACTGATGATCGAAGCCCCTCTGAGGTGGTTGGACACATGGAGCTCTTTTCCCGTTATTGTGCATGAAAGTTTCTTGATGTGCTTAATTCTGTATCTCAAAAGAAGAACGTGAGGTGTTCCTTATTCTATGACGGGGTTACTGGTGAATTTTTGTCAAAGAATGGTTGGATGAGCCTGAATCGAATGGTGATTACTATTTTCTGGCATATAGTTGAAAAATTTCTTGAGGATGAATATGGTATCATGTTCGATTTGGCCTCAGGATGCGCTGGTCTTGGTGAATGTTGTTGATCGAGGGATCTCAATAGAGACATGGTTAGTGTAGATGATGACTGTTTTTGATGGCATGCGACACATTTAAAGGGTCCTCTGTGATAGTAGGTATGGTGATAGACTTGTGTTTTGGTATGCAACAATGATGGGGCTCTTCAGGGTGTGGGATCCGGGAGGATTTGTTGTGATCTCGTTGTTCTGCACCTTGGTCTGGTTTCCTACCCACTAATGACTATGACGAATCGGGGTGGATGGTATGGAGTGTATTCATTTGAAAGTAAAGTTACTTGATGTCATGATGGAATTTGGTTCAGATCATTTGAAAATGATGGAGTGGGCCAATGATTAAGAGTGGCCTTCCTCGCATTCTTTCCAACAACAAGGCCATATGATGTGGGAGCCATGAAGACCACAGTTTGTGGGAGGACTGATGACGACCCTATGTGACATAGGTTGGTGTTGGACCATAGTGGTAGGGAACATGTGGTGCATCATTTGTGCTGGTTGATGGAGTGTGTCAGTCAGATTGGAATGAATGTGTGGTGCACACACCAATGAATTTGGGTCATTTATCTTGTTGGATTACTATCGATTTTTATCATGGGACTTAAGGATTATAGATTTAGACATCATGCTTCTTTATGAAGGTCTTTTGGGTTTGTGATTGTTTTGGGCCGACTTGATGTATCTATTGTTTTGTTGTCGAGATTTCACTCTGAATGTCTTTTGGGCAGTGAGGTCTTCCACCTTGTGATTTGTGGAACTTGTGATATATATCTACACCATTATTTATATTATATTTTCATTAATATTGTTTTGTGACCGACTACGCTCAGATAATGAATCTTCCTGGTATATACATGTGTTTTTTATTTAATTTATAAAAAGAGAAATTATTTTTGAATATAAATATAATAATTTTATACAAATTAATACTATTATTTATTAAAAATTTATCTTTTATAATAATAGAGAAAATAAATCGAAACTTTATCAGTGAAAAAAATAGCGCTGATAAAGTTATACAATTTATGAACACTTATTTTAGCACAGATAAAGGGTATATTTATCATCACTTTTAGCTCACTCGGATAAAGGCCCCTCTTTTATTAGTTCATGTTTCATAGCACTGATATAGGTTTGTGCTTCCCTTGCACCAATCTATAGTATTGCTAATATCCCTCGGCCTCCTTCCATCCCTGATTCACTTGCGATCCTTATTCTACCCTCACCCAAGCACTGAATGATTGTCATCTCATCCTACACGATCTCCTAATTTAGAGATTTCTATATTCTAATTTTCTTCGACACCGTATTAGTGACTTCAAAATACATCTACTCTATTATAGACTACTGTTTTCTTTTTTTATTAATTTTATAATAAATGTTATTTTAAGAGATACATTTGTTGTTTTAATCTAGTAATCCACTACTTTTACATAAATCCTATAAAATTTTATTTTGTAATACATGTTAAATGATTATGGGATTAATTAATTTAGCCTTTTTTGTTTTATTAATGTATTAGGGGATTATTTTATGTCTTATTATTACGTATAATAATTCATGAGAAATAATTACTTAGATCAGTAAAAAAATGCATAGCCATCATCATTTTATGCTTACCTTTACATTAGTTAGTGTACTCTAACACACCATTACACAAGTATAACAATTCATGAGTGAACCTTATGTAGACTCTTCAATATACTTCTCCTACCCTTATACATTGGTGGGGAGCATACAACTTTAAGAGCTAGTTAACACCATTATCAATCCATTTCATCCAATTTCTTAATAATGAAACATTCCTTCAAGTGAGTCTAAGTAGACTTTATTAGCCATTAATTATTACCCCTGATTTGTTGAACCTCTAGACACCACTTATTGAAACCACATTATAGTTAGAATTAATTTTCCAAGTAGCTTCTGAGTATCCTGAAAATCAAACATATTATTTTAACATGTTTGTTTATAATAAATCACTTATTAGGTTTCCTAAATAGCCGGACATCATTAGTATAACTAAAACATGGATCTGAAACCTAAATCATTCAATAATAGGATAGAAATCCCATGTATCTTTAATATTTTAGTAGATTCATATTTATTCTTTCTTGTATGATCAAATTACCTATATTATAAAATTAATTAATTATTTATAAAATATCAATATTCTCTAGAAATTTCATTGCATGATGAACTCTTGTATTACTAATCCCCCTTTTAAAGAACACAAGGTGAATACCCCCTAGAAATTTATTTTACCCCTTCATCCTACATCACTCACTCTATGATATATAATATTTAAGTAAAAGGGTAGATGGGTACGTTTGACATCATCATGTTAGTGATTGTGGGTTTTTTACGAACCAACTCTTTTCTTCAACTCTTCCTCCAAGACATGCTATTGGATATGATTTTGAAAAACCACTTGTGATAATTGCACATTAAATGTTCTCTATGATATTTTATATTCTTGTGGTCTTGGGTTCCTTCACCCTAATGAGACCAATCCCACTAATAATTTTCTCTTCTTTTGATGATTTTTTCTCACACCCTTTTACAAGATTCCATTTCCAATTGAAGGATCTTCCACTGACATTGACTTATTTAATAGTGAAGTTATATGTGATATCTTTAAGGATTACTTTTTACATTTCCCATTCTTGTAAATACATTAGAGTCACTTAAGAATTATTCTTCCATAGTGAGTCCTTATTTAAGGGGACTTCCTTCAAAATTTATGCACAATATATGTGTATGTAGACCCAATTTACATCGAATTTTGTAGTTTAATGTTATTTTTTGTGTTAGTGTAAGATCATTGGATATTATTCAGGGTTATTAAAGGAGATAAGTGATACATTTTTTCCTTTCCAATTAGATATGAGTAAATTTTGATAATTTTTTTTATTTCATTTCATATATCATACAACTTCAAGATTCCATATCTGTTATTAAATTTTGGGTATATTTTTATTATAAATCATAGTTTATAAGATATTACTATTGGTTGATTATTTAGATCTATATAAATTACGATAGAATTTAAATTATATAATTATTCCATGTTTTGTGTTTTTTATGTTGGGTGATAGATTGTTTTTATGCTTGAGTAAATTATTTTCATAAAAAAGACAAGTATACATTTGATTCTAATACAGATTATGAATGATATTGAAGAGGTTCAAATAAAGAGATAATTGGATTTTGATCGATGAATGTGAGATCAAGGGTTTCCTACTTTGGTTCCCTTAGTGTGTATAATAATTGTATTATTATTCTTATGCATTAAATTTAATTTCATGTACTTATTCTTTATCAAATTCGTTTAGGCTCATTCGACTAAACCAGTGTTTAATTCTTCATAACCTACTCATATGGGTCTGAGTAAGGTCACCCTTAGAGAAACACATATAACCTATTTTACCCATTAACACCCTATCCCCCCCAAAAAATACATTCTACCATGCCTTTTCATCCTCCACTTGAGCCTCTAGGGTTGTTCCCACCAATGTCTCCATAATCATCTTATATAGCCCTTTATTCTCATACCTAACATATGTCACCTTTAGAAATGTTCCCACCTATACCATATACATATCCAAATATGTACCCTCATCCCTTTTATCGTTATCCCACCATGTCTACGCCATATCCATTTCCCACTATCCATCCAGGATCTAGTGATTTTGTTCTTTTATCTCCTGTAATAGTTCATGCAGATAACCCTATGCATGAATTGGAATAGACAAATCCTTCAGAGGTTTCTAATACAAGACTAACCCATAGATCCATCCAACCCTAATGGGAAGTCTTCATCAGGTTTTTATATGTTTTTCAATGTATGTCACATTATATTTTTCTCGTTGTACATTTAATTAATTTTTCTTTTTACCTATTATATTATACAATGATATCTTATAATAGGTGATGTGGGATCACTTGAATGTGTGAATCATGGAGTCTTAAAACATAAATAATGGTGTATTAAAATGTACAAAATAAAATGATAGGTACAAATGATAGATATTGCAAATGTTTAGTTGAACGTTTATCCAAGTACAATGATATCATTCGGGCACAACTAGTCTCGTGGAGGCAAATCCACAATAAAATAAAGGAGAATGAATTAGAGGAGATATGGATAATATTTTTTTAAAAATTGAAATATATATTATTATTGTATTTATACGAATAAACATATTCCTTGTAGTGTCAGTTTAACATTTCTTATAGTGAAGATACTAAGGTCGCATGGTTGATAGATCTTGGGATGTTGCTGCAATCATATTGGCATGAGTTATATCATTGTTGTGTTTGAGTTTGTGTCCTAGAACCATGTTCTATATAATTTATGACAATATTTATTAATATTTTGGAATATTAATAGACTTATTAACACATTATGATTGTGATTCAGCATGACAGAGTATGTGATAATATCCTAAGATTAGGTGTCCCACAGAATGGTCATAATAGTTCTCCACTGTGTTGAGAACCCAGATGTGTCACAATAGTATTCATAAAATATATGTTCTATTGCGAGATGATATCTTTTGAGGGAAAAAATGACACAATATATCAGGAGTGGAGACTCATACAATATTCAGGTTCCTTCTCATGGTGTACTACCTTGCTAATATCCCGTGTAGGAAGTTATTAGAACAATACCCACCAGTAGGAAATCCAGAATTATACGTGTCATTAGATGTTCCAATTTACTAAGGTGTTTATTTATCAATATAATTTATTATTATTATTAATTAATGTTATAAGTCTCATTCATTGATGTTTGAATGAAAATTGTTATGACATATGTTCACGGTGAGGTAGGATATGTTGGGTGCGTCCTGAGTAATATTGCATTACTGAATAACATGAGAAAGGATTTATCCCTTCTATTATTAAAAGAATGTCTATATATCAAGACCATTCATGAAATGATATAGTGTAAAAAAATCCATCACCATGATGTTCTATAGCCATGTTTTATTTCCCTAAATTCACTGAAAGAGACTTCGAGCACATAGGTAGATGTCTCCAGTATGCAACCATCTCGATTAGAGATATCATGATTATGGGATTTTATTACAAAGTGAGTGCCCCTATGATATATTATATCCTTTTTCCATTATGATCATTCTATATAGTTGTATTGATGTGTTTCTAGATGTTAACTTTGGACTTTAGGCTACTTAACCTAATACCACTAAGAAAAAGGTGTAGAGGATTACACAATAAATGTATCCAGAATATTCGTCAAAAAATATATTAATATTTATTTTTTAAATAATTTAAATACATATTATTCCTATATTTGGTTATGTAATTATTCATGTCTTCTTGATCAGATATATTCCATTACAAGTTATTCGAGAGAATGTCATGGGATCAAGATATTTAATTAAAATTTATTTTCTATTTAGTGGATATAATTTTTATTTATTTTTTGGTGAATAATGCAGTGATATTTATTAATTAAATAAATAGTAATTATTCCAGGTCTGATAATTATTGTAGAGGAATTGATGATCAAGTTTATAGATCCGGTGATAAATATTATATATTAAATATTATTTTATTAAATGATATTTAATTTTAATTTATGGTTTTAACATATGTCATGAAATAATAATAATATTAATATTATTATTGACATGGGGTTTCATAGGGCTGGAATAAATAAAAAGATACGGTTGTGAAATTTTTTATATCTAAACATAGTGTTATATAAACACAATTATATTATTCTTCAAGAGATTCAATTTAATTTGTGTCGTGAACAATAATAGCCAGAGAGAATCATCTCAATCTCTAGAGAGTTCCCTCTCCTAGAATGATCCCAATAATGGAGAGTGATATCCATCCACTATCTACTATAAAATCTAGAGAGATCAAGGATAATTCCTAGGAAGTGATTATCAAGGAGAGAAAAAGAGAATGATACAAGCATTATAATATACCATGCTATCCCCTAGATATTACTACAATGATGTTCGAAGATTTGTGAAACATGATTGGATCACTGCTTTTAATATCCCCTACCTATAAGACACTAACCCGCTGCATCCAGCCAATTAATCCCTTGACCTCAAGTGTGCATCCCCAAAAAATAGAGGATACCGACTAGCATATATGGTCTAATAGGTCAGATGGGTAAACTACAACCTATTTACCAGAGTTTTTCAAAATAGATAACCAAAAAATAAGGGATACAATAGACAATAAACTAGAAAATTCATTACCAACAATTTCCTAAAATTTTTACTACCACAACCAAAAGATAAATATACCATGTCATTCTAACAGTTCCAAAAGTGAAGTAATCCCAAAATAAAGGCTAAATAAAACATTTCTCAAAATAGGTCCTGACTCCATGTCTAAATCCTCATCCATGCAATAGCAAATCCCATCTCAACTGCCTAGCATAAGGTTTTTTCCCTTACCAAATCCTGCAATAAAGAAATTTCCTCAGGTACCCAACAACATCTCGAGTAGGGTGTGAGAAAAACTCAGTAGTCCACCACAAATAATGTCTAAAAAATATCCATTCTAAATAGATAGTGAATTCATGTACTAAATAAATTGAAGGATAAACAAAATAAAACTCTAGTTCCATCAGTTAACAATATTCATTGTAGCATCTTTAATCATTTATTCCATTCGATCACATAAACCATGTTCGTCACTTAATCCATGGGTTAGAGAATTATATCATTTACACTCCAACCTAAGACAATAAATTATTATACATATGTGAATAAGTAAAGTTCCCTATATCATAAGAGATAAAAAATTCATAACAAATATATCAGACTCACCTTGGATCCTCTATCGAGGTAGTCTCCTCAATTGCAATTGTTATAGGAATAGATCCGTAGTCTGACTTCCTACCCCATGAATTCTAGGGGTGGGGTTTAGAGCCTCTATCAAACTAGAACCTTGGGAGGAGCCTCATTCTAATACCCCACATACCACCAATCCATATGCGCATTATTATTCATCCAATTACCACATATTCCCAATCACATACCATGCATAATCAATACATAAAACATTCACAATTCACATTCCATTTAACACTTAAAACATATTTTGGACTTAACACATTAAAAAATACACCATAAACCATACATATCCCATTTACCCAATTCCTTTTCATATCTCAACCCATTTAACATATTTAATTATTTCAATACATTAAACCATTTTACATAATTCATCATTTTAGATGTACTATCCCATTCATGGATTTCAATTTCAGTCTCACTAGTCATTAAAAATATTCAACTTATTCCATATAACCCTCTTTACATTATACCAAACAAAACTTTATTCCATTATCAATGTCTTGTTAGAACAACCAATAAACTATTTTCTAACTCATCTAACATATCCAAATGTTCATCTTGGGCTATACTTTATCACATGTCAATTAAAAAGTTAACATTGCAATTTTCCATGTTTGGGAATATTGGAACACCCCATGAGTGGCCTTACATCAGTCAATTCAACCTAAATTCATCCCATAGGGATCATGAGGGGTTTAATTCCAAATTTTTGAAAACATTTTGTAAAATAAATTCAATGGAATCAAATACACAATAATAGATAACCATAAACACAAAAAAAGATGCACAAATCAACTTCAAGACAATGGATAATAACTTTTAGATCACCTACCTAAAAACTAGAGATGAACATATGCATAAACTTAGCCTTAAATCTAGATTCAAGAACCCTTTAAGCCCAAACCTAGGATCTATTGGAAAAAAGAGGGGGTTATCTTTCATAAGAAGAAGAGTGAATCCATAATCTGTAATATATAAAAGTGAAACAAGAGGAGAATATGGCTTACCCAATACATTTATCCACAACCAACTATAATAAAAAAATATGGATAAACCTTAATCACAACATCCTCAACATCAAACACATGATATGGGTTACGATGATACTTGCATTGAAATCACACTTATAAAACATCATTCATTCCACTATACCACTATGGAAGAGCTAATCGGTATTCCATAGACCCTATCCTCTCTACATTCTGAAATGGACCGACATAACTGAGCACCAAAATTCCCCATTACAATATCTGAGGGTGACCCAACTGTGATGTAACCCAAATAAACACATGATCACCCACCATAAACTCAATATGTCAACGATTCTGATCCACATTTGACATATACATGCTGTGACTCGTTGCCTTATGTTATAGAATCAACTAAACCTGTTATTATGTCTACTAAACAAGAATCATCCCTAACAATTCAGATTCTCATCTATCTATTTAACAAAATGAGGATCTACATGGTTTACCATATATACCCTCATAAAATTTCATCTGAATGGTTTCCTCGTAACTATTGTTACAAGAAAATTCAATAAGTGCTAAATGATTCTCCCATGATCTAGTATAATGTAGGACACAATACCTCAACATATCCTTTATTACCTGAATGTTATCCTCTAATTTCCTGTTTGTCTATGGGTGGAAATCCATAATGAAAAACACCTGGGTACCAAATGCTTTCTGTAATACCTACTAGAAACATAGTGTAAAACCCAGATCACGATCACAAACTAGAGTCTATGGTACTCCATAAAACTATTATATTTACCAACCATACAATTCACTAAACTGATCAATATCCAAAGTCTCACATGTTTTCAAAAAATGTGCCACTATGTTCAGCTAATCCATAACTACCCATATCACATCATTCTTCTAAGGATTCATTGGAAGACCCGCTATGAAATCCATCATTTTGTCATCTCATTCCCATCATGGAATGGGAAATGGTTGTAACAAACCACTCTACTAGTGATGCTCAGTCTTCACCTATTGACAGTTAAGAAATCAATCCATGAAGCCTACAACCTATTTCTTCATTCCTGGCCCCCAATACTATCTTTTAAGATCATGATACATTTTTGTCAAACTTTGATGCAACTCCAAACTCGATGCATAAAAATCTCACAATAACTCTTCATTTTTTAAAAGGTTGGGGTCGAAGCCTTATTTTTTTTATTATTTAAAGCAAAGACCTCTTTAGACTGGGTAGAGGGAGACCCATTACATAGCCCGAAGGCCCAAGGCCAAGTGGCCTGAATACAGGGCTTGAAAGCCCATTTTTATGGCCAAAAGATCCCCTCAGTGAATAGTACTGCTATAGTACCCGGGCTGCTACAGTGCCTGCTACAGTACCGTTGCCGCTACAGTGCCTACAACCGTGCCTCTTCTACTATAGTTTCACTGCCACTACAGTTCCTCAACTGCTATAGTACTACTATAGTGCCCTGCTACAATGCTGCTACAGTACCCAGAAATTAGTCCCTACCCGGATTTGATCTTGGGTCTTTTGGATGCCAAGCAGGAGCCTTTACCACTAGGGTACAGGCTCGTTGGCAACACAACGACTCTTCATGAAAACATGACAAAACAAGAAAATGACTATTAACATAAATGATCCCTTTATCACTAATTGTCCAAATATAAGGTGAATCCAAAAAGATAAGACTCTCCCTTAAAGTAAAACATTATGAATCCTCATGCTATCTATCCTTGATCTAGCTCAGAATAACAATGTAAACTACCATGGATGCAAGGGTCATCTGCTTATCGTCATTATGTACCTCAAGATTTATATCAACAAATAACACCATAATCCTCCATTTATAATAATATTTAAAAACTACATATCTTTTATTCTTCCAGCTCAAAGCATCTTCAACAATATTCCCCTTTCCTGCAGTGTAAACCAGATCAATGTCAGAAGACTACATATACTCAACCCATCTTCCTATATGAAGATTCAAATCACACTATGAAAAGATATAATTATGGATTTTGGGATTAGTATACATGGTAAACTATTCTCCCAACAATTATTGTCACCACACTTTATATAATAAACAATTATGGGGAAATGAAGATCCATCTTAGGTTAATTATATTTATTAGACCTCAATTTCCTTGACCCATATACTAGAACCCAAAAATTCTGCATCAATAATGTCTCACGTACAACACCGAAGACATCACTAAAAAAGGTGTAACCCTACCTGGGTCAGATCATAATTGGTGAGAATGTCAACTAATTATTTAACTCTTGTAAAACATCCTCACATCCCCTAGTCCATTCAAACTACATACCACTCTTAGTCAAACCATAATGTGGTGTTTCCTAATAGGATAAGACTTTAATGAGACCTCTGTAATATCTATCCAAAACCATAATACATCGGATATTATAAAAATTCATGGGTTTTTTCCAAGATACAACTTCCCGCACATTCTCTGGTTCCACTAACACAACTTCCTCAATGATGATGTGACACACGAAATGGACCCAATCGATTTAGAAATGTAATTTGGATAGATTGGTGTATATAATATTTTTCATTATTGTAAATAGGATAATTTCATGACTTTTGGAATGATAATAATTATTTTTATTGTACACCAAGATGTGATAAAAACAACTACAAATTTATCCAGGTACTGGTGAAATATTCGATTTATTAAAGCCAAAAACACTACTAGTGTCATTTTCAATCCAAATTGAATTACCAAAAACTAATATAAACAATATTTACACCTAAAGGTTTTCTGTCGAATATAATTATTTTCTAAACTTAGTTGATCATACAATGATCTCATATCATCCTTATAGAACACTAATGCAACCCTTAGCTGGTCAAAAAGACCATTGATTCGAGGAAGAGAGTATTAGTTCTTAACTGTCATCTGATTAAGCATCCTATAATTGACACAAAACTGCACCGATCTGTTAGATTGATTAGGAAACCACAATAGAGATCACCAAGGTGACATAATCAAGTGAATAAACCTCTTATTTTCCAAATCCTCCAACTGATTTTTATGCACTTGGAGTTCTGATGGTTCCATTCTATTTGATGGAATAAAAACTAGATCTTCTCCCAGTAGAAACTCTATCATGAACTAAAAATCACTTTCTAGTGGAAACCTCTATAAGTACTCAGTAAACACATCCTAAAACTAATCCACCATATGAGGAAATTCAAGTTTCTCTTCTCCCCCATCTTCAAGAAAAATAAATTCCACTTCAGTTGTGAGCTCACCCAACCCCTAACTAACTAGCCATGCATGACCTACTTGAATGTCCCACTAACCATGATGGATATAAGTCTCTCCTCCAAGATACTTGAATGTTAAACTATGGGAAAAAAAATTCTATATGGGATTGGTAAAAAATATCCAATCAATTCCAAAAATCAAACTAGAACCTGGAATCTCAAGAACAAACACATCCCATAAAAAAAATACCCACAACCTTCATGGGAACCCCCTAACACTACCTCATATTGTATTCTTTGAACCCTAATAGTGTATCAATCGACTGAACCAAAAAAAAACATTCCTCCACTAGACCCAACATAACCACAAGCTGAGAATAAATTAATGAATGTGTGGCACCTATATCTAATAAAGCACTAACAAGTATGAAAGATACATGGATCATACCTCAAACAGTTGATGGCCCAACCCCGCCACCTCCTGGTGTAGACTTAACAATATGAATATGACATTCCCCTATACCTTGGGATCCAGTCTGAATTTCTGGTGTTGCACTACCCTGTGATATATATTATTTCTCCCCAAAGAACCACATCTTCCACCGCTACCGGTACTACCAATGCTGCTCAAACTATATTCATGATATGGGGTAACAACCCCCCCCCCCTCCATGAAATCATCATTGTACTTAGTCCTCCATCATTTATTATAAGTCAATCATTCCAAAAAAACCTCTACACATGAAACATTCTGCCAAATTGTTGAATCTCAACTAGTGGTCGGGTACACTAAACACACATGTGCCCCATCTTCCCACACTAAAATTAGAAAAGTTGATATCTACCATGAGGAGATGGTTCTATCTTATCGCTGCTCAATCCACCAACTCCCTAGTCAATTTTTTCAAAATGAAACTTCCTTCCATTAGATGTTGAGCCATTGGATAACTCTAATGGAATAGTATGCCCACCACTAGGGTCCTCCATCCGGATTCCCTATGAAATATTGGCCGAATTGACCACCTTAGTGACACTTTTTAAAATTATAAGATTCAAATGGATTTAATATCATGTTTAACCCAATCCTGAAACCATATTTCCATAGTATACTGATCGTGTTGTCGAGCGCGTCAAATTAGATGTTTAATTTTGACTAGAATTTCGGCAGTATAGCAGCAACCCTAGGTCATCTCTCGACGGAGCCTTAGATCATTAATTTAAAAAGAGGTTTTTGATTATGAAAGTAGAAGGTTAATTAGGTTTTTTAAAAATTGTGAGTTTTATGATTAATGATGAAAATAGAAAATGAAAGCGATAAAACAAAATAGAAATGAACAAGATTTATTTAACGTGATCAACCCTGGGAAGTCTCGTGATGCCCATCCGTCATCGCTTCAAGGGATGGGGTTATGATCTTTTAATACCTGGTTTGTAACAACTAGAACCATAATTTTACTGAGTTTATACTAGGATACCTCCTAGGGTTCAGTCGAAAACACATAACGATTCACTGGACACCGCCGATGATTGGGTGATTTGTGTTCGACATCATAACTGGAACTCACCAAGGAAACACATGAAGAATTCGATGTGATCTCCAGGTTTTCATGTTATTTCATTGTGATAACATGACATAAATTTACATGGCCTTGACAGATATTTTTTGAGTTCTATTGACCAATATGAATCACACAAGCACCGCAATTGAAAGGGGGAAAAGAAAGTGGTGAACGGTGTGTGAAACATCACATGAAAGGGTACCCCCAAACATGATCATATGAGTTGAGCATGACATACCAGTACATAAATAAATAAAATAAGAAAATAGGATGATTAAAAACCACAAAAAACCTGGAATTCAAAATATCATTCAAATATTACAACATGAAGCTTGGGATTTACATCACGTTCTTCCCCGAGTGATCACAAGGGGTTTAGAAATCCATAAAAGGGGAAGAAGAAGAAGATGTTGAATTAGAACCTCCCATAGCCTACAAAACTTCTAGGGATGTTGAGAAGACTCCTTGGGGACTCCAAAATGGCAGTACCTTGCCTCTTGGACGAACTTTCAAATGGGGAGCCTAAGGTTCCATTTTATAGGAAAATTGGAAGTTGGTTTTAGGCACACAGATTTCTTCAATCCACTTGTACCATGCGTTTCGGCCTTCCAACAATCTTATCTCGCTTTAGAGAAAATAAAAAAGTTGTATCCCTACCTCTTTACTGTCTCCACCAAATGTTGGGCACAATTTAGACAACTAAAGCTCATGATATTGATAAAATACAGAACACAACATTTGACTTGGTCCAAATTCCGTGGCTTGGACAGATCAGTTCGGATGGGCCCCATATAAGCCGAATAAGCATTGGGTTCCTTAATATGAAATGTATCCAATTAAATTTTGGAAAGGACCACGAAATTTCATCCCATTTGGATTCACGGATGCCGTGTACTATGCAAAACAATGGATATATGTCCATGGATCCATGCAATTTTGGCCCATTTTTCTTTCACTTCATCAAAGGCCCTCCAAATCATCTCCACCTACATTGAAATAATAAAAACAAGTAACATTGACCATTATAATATTGATTAACACTAATTGATTGATTCAAACATAAAGTTTAATTCATTATTATATTTTTAATATTCATTACAAAACTAGTTTAAAACTACGGTGTAAGGGTGGAATAAAACAGTTAATCGTGGTACGATCACACCCCCACACCTAAAGATTTTCACTCCTAGGAAAAGTCACAAATCCGAAAAAATGATGCATATATATATTTAAAACATCATGAAGATTTAATATTTGAGGAAATTTTATTAAAGTAATTTAATCAATGCACAAACCACACCAAGGAGTTCTTCTTAATGAAAATAGAAAAAGATGTCTCATAAATCATATCATAGAAAAATTTAAAAAGATTCATGATAACAAATTGAGAAAGGAATTAAAAAGTCAACCATTACACTAACTCTCCATTTGTGTGTGTGAAAACCATTCCATGTTATTCTTTCCACTTTTTATCAAATAAATATAGGTTATTTTAACATTATTCAGCTTTAAATGATTTTTCACCAAACTTGTCCTACATCCTTTGCAATCATATTTCAAGATACACTCACTTAAGCATTCCAAGAAGTCAAACCATAAGCTCCAGACCTAGATATCCCCATATGTTGCACATTTCATCACTCCCCTCATTTATTATATATTTTTTTTGAAGTTGCAATTGGAACAAATCTAACACTCATCTGTCAACCCTTGTTTGATCTCCTCACGACACTAATTGCAATAGTTATAACAAGATCAAAGGTTGAGGAGGAGTGGTTTTTGACCTTCTCAAGACACAACCATTTTTTTGAGGGCGTACAACAGTCGGACATTAGGTACACACGCATAGGTCAATCTGGTATAGTAATGAAACAGATCGGATAAAGAACGAACGTATGAAAATATAATTTAAAGCTAAAAAATATTAACCGAACATATATTTATATTATATTAAGTAATAAATATTCACACTTTGTGGTTTGGTGCAAAATGTTTTGGAGATATTAGTGACACAGTTTTCCTAAAAACTACTCACACAATGGGCATCAATCATCTCAAAGGTTTCACATAGATACGACCATTTATATCATTGACAGAAAACCAATTCACTAAAAATCACCCCCTGATGTTAAATTCATACAAATACTATTTTTAGCCTTCGTTATGGTATTTTTACTTTCCCCACTTTATGGTCTCCAAATCATTGAACTTCGAAATTGTCGATGGGGAAAAATGAAAATACCATAAAGAAGGCCAAAAAGAGAAAACAATGAAAATTCCTAACTAACCCAGGAATGTATCCACCCCCCACACCGAGAGTATGAAGTGTCCTCACTGAAATAATTGAGAGTGTGAGAAGGAAGGATAAAACCTGGTGTGTTTTATTTGTATGATGCGTCAAGAAGGTGGATTTCCTCCACCAGATTATTCAGAAAATCCTCATAGAAGTGTTTAAGCCGCTGGCCATTGACGGTAAGACTTCGTCCAATCTGCTCATGAAAAAACTGTATTGCACCAAAAGGGTAAACATTAGTAATAGTATAAGGACTGAGCCATCGGGAACGAAGCTTACCTAGGTGAAGCTTAAGCCTGGAATTGTACATGAGGACCTTCTCACCAATATGGAACTTACACTGGTGAATCATGCTATCATGAATAGCCTTTGTCTTCTATTTATAGATTCGGGAGTTTTCATATGCATCACGTCGAATTTCTTCCAACTCTTGAATCTGCAGCTTTCTTTGCTCACCTGCATCTTAAAGGTTCATATTACATTGTTTAACAGCCCAATATGCATGATGTTCTACCTCCACTAGGAGGTGACATGACTTTCAAACACAATTATGTATGGTGACATTCCAATTGTGGTTTTAAAAGCTATACGGTACGCCCAGAGTGCATCATCCAAGCGCAAACTCCAATCTTTCTTATTGGGTTGTACCGTTTTCTCCAAGATTCGCTTAAATTCTTGATTTGAAATTTCTGCTTGTCCGTTATTTTGGGAATGATATGCAGTGGAGACTTTATGAACAAACCCATACATATGAAGCATGTTTTTCATGTTGCGATTGCAAAAATGTGAACCTTGATCACTAATGATGAATCTTGGTTGACCAAACCTACTGAAAATTTGGGACCTCACAAAATCAACAACCACTTGAGAGTCATTGGTCCTTGTGGCCTTTGCTTCTACCCATTTAGATACATAGTCAACAACTAATAAGATGTACACAAAGCCAAATTAATTTGGAAAAGGCCTCACGAGGTCAATTCCCCATGAATCAAAGATCTCACAAAATAACATGGGTTGTTGGGGCATTTCATTCCTCTTGGAGATATTCCCTGTGAATTGACAACGACTACATGACTTTCAAAATCTATGGGCATCCCTATACAATGTTGGCCAATAAATTCCTGAGTCAAGGACCTTTCGAGCAATACGTTGAGAGGCAAAGTGGCCCCCCCACATGCCAAGGTGTGGCAAAAGGTCAAAACAGAGGTGAACTCATGGTCAGGGACACACCTACGAACAACCTGGTCACTATAGATCCTCCAAAAATATGGGTCATCCCAAATGTACCATTGAGAATCATGTTTAAGTCGCTAAGATTGTGAAGTGATAAAATCAGTGGGGACCCTAGATGTTGCTAGAAAATTCACAATATCCGCATACCAGGGGGTAAGGTCCACAACATCACAAAGGTTCTCATGAGGGAAGAATTCTCCAATGGGTAGGGGTGATTCAACATGATGGTCCAATGGTGGGGAAATTCTAATAATGTGGTCAGCTACCACATTCTCTACCCCTCTCTTATCTCTAATCTCAAGGTCAAACTCCTGGAGGAGGTGCATCCACCGAATGAGGCGGGGTTTGGCTTCAGGTTTCTTTAAGAGGAAATGAAGGGCAACATGATCAGAAAACACAATCACTTTTGACCCAAGAATACATGAACAGAATTTTTCCAAGGAAAACACAATAGAAATGAGTTCTTTTTCAGTGGTTGTGTAGTTTACCTGGGTAGGTTCAAGGGTACGCGAGGCATACACAATGACATGAGGATCCGTTTCAACCCTTTGTGATAAAATTTCCCCAACTGCAAAGTTAGAGGCATCACACATAATCTTGAAGGGGAGATCCCACCTTGGTGGTTGGATTATGGGAGGTGATGTGAGACTCTTTTTTAGTGAATTTAATGCATCCTCATAATTTTTATCAAACACAAACTCAGAATCCTTTTGTAATAACCAAGATAATGGAAGTGGAATCTTACTAAAGTCTTTAATGAATCGTCGGTAAAAACCAGCATGACCCAAGAAAGATTGCACCTCACGAACACATTTTGGATATGGAAGGGTTGAAATTAATTCAATTTTAGATTTATCAACTTGAATTCCCTTATTTGATACGACATGCCCAAGAACTATCCCCCGCTCAACCATAAAATGGCATTTCTCATAATTTAAGACAAGATCTTTTTCAATGATGCGACGGAGGACAGAACCTAGGTGTTCCAAATAATTATCAAAAGAAGAACCATAAACTGTGAAATCATCCATAAAGACTTCTATACAACTCTCAAGGTACTCGGAAAAAATACTCAACATACATCGCTGAAAAGTACCAGGAGAATTACATAGACCAAATGGAATCCTTCTGTATGCAAATGTGCCAAATGGACAGGTAAATTTTGTCTTTTCTTGATCCTCAGGGGCTATATGTATTTGGAAATAACCCGAATATCCATCAAGGAAACAATAATGGGACTTACCATCCAATCGTTCTAACATTTGGTCAATGAAAGGTAAAAAAAAGTGGTCCTTCCGCGTGGCTTGATTCAGTCAACAGTAGTCAATATAAACTCACCAACTGTTTTGCACATGCATTGGAAACAATTCATTCCTTTCATTTGACACAACTATTATTCCTATTTTTTAGGCACAATTTTCACTGGGATAACCCATTTACTATCAGATATAGGATAAATGATCCCTGCATCAAGTAATTTACTGACTTCCAATTTTACCACTTCAAGGAGAGTGGGATTAAACCGGTGTTGAGATTTTCTTATGGGATTAGCCTCATTATACAAAATTATATAGTGCATACAAATATATGGACTAATCCCAGGAATATCATCCAATGTCCATCCCATTGCCTTTTTACACTCTCTCAATAGTTTTAGCAGTTTCGATTCCTATTGTGGAGAGAGGTTATTGGCAATAATGATGGGCAATTGGTTAATACCCTCAAGATATGCATATTTTAAATTTGATGGAAGTTTTTTTTAATTCCAACATCAGGGGTTTTTGGATTGAGGGAGTGGATTTAGGGAGAGTGAGGTCCATGAAACTATCTATCTGCTCATGTTTATTCTCAAAGTAAAGAGAATCTATTGAAATGAGATTTGTAGAATCATCGATAGTCATGGGTACCTCAGAATAAACACACTCATCAATTAAATAACAAAATTTACATTTTTCAGAACCCACACAACACTCAAAACATGAATCAAAACTCAAATCATCCAATGGTGAAGAAAAAAAATGAATCAGAGTTTGGGTTGAGGAGAGAATTGTGTGTGTGTGCATCGTTTGAGAGCACATCCATCGAATAGATAGGAAGAGTGGAGTGCTCTTCAACGGGGTGTTTCATAGCCTCAAGGATGTTAAAACTTACCTTTTCTCCACCAAATTCCATGGACAATGTACCATTCTGAACATTGATGATCGTCTTTGCTATTTTGAGGAATGGCCTCCCAAGTATGAGAGGAGCGTGTCATTGGGTTCAGGTATCTTCCATCTTAAGAATGTAGAAATCAGCAGGGAAGATGAGATTCTTCACTCTAATAAGGACATCCTCAATCACTCTTTTTGGATGTGTTGTACTCTGGTTGGTAGGTTTCACGATAATTTATGTTGGTTGAATCTCTCCAACCTGTAGAGAAGTATACACGGAGTGAGGCATCACATTAATGGAAGCACCTAAATCTAGCATAGCATCAGAAAAGAAGGTCTCCCCTATGGTACAAGATATCGTGAATGTGACTAGATCCTTGCATTTGGTTGGCATTGCTAGTTGAATCAAGTCCGAGACATTCCTCCCCAGGTTGACTCTCTCATTCCCCTTCAACCACCTTCTATGGGTGCAAATCTCTTTAATAAATTTGGCATAACGGGGAATTTGCTTGACTACATCCAATAATGGAATATTAACTTGAACTTTTTTTAAATGTATCCATTATTTCATTATCAATCTCATTATCAATGTTTTTCTTAGATTTAGAGAGTCTTTTAGGGAAAGGAAGAGGAATTATTTGTTCATTTGAATCATAAATGATAATTTGATTGCCCTTTTTGTTTTGTCTTTCATTACATGAAATTTTTGAGGGTTGGGAAGGAGTGTTTTCAAGAGGGGGACATACCTGTTTCATAGAATCAGTAGAAGGAGAAGCTTCTTTACCACTACGAAGTGTAATTACACATACATTACCTTTGTCCTTCGGATTGGCAAAGGGTTGGTATGGTAGTTGTCCAGACCCTTGCATATTAAGCTCACTGATGGTGTTCGCCAATTGTCCCACTTGAGTTCGTAGGTCTTAAATTGCCGATTGTGTGGTCTGTTGGAACTGAAGGTTCTGGGTTTCCATTTGCTTCACCATATCCTCAAGGCTTGGTTCAGATTTGGGAGTAGGATGATTATTTTTAGAAGTTGAAGGATAAGAAGGTTGCATACCTTGGCCTTGTTGATACCAATTCTGCTTTGGGTAGCTTGAGTTTTCTCCTTGTCGGTACTGGGGTTGTGCTTGCCACCCTGGATTTGGATTTGGCCTGAATTGTTATTGCTTGAAGGGAGGTGCTTGTTGGAATGGACGCCCTGGGAACACAGCTGTACAAGACTCAGATGAATCTTGAAGTTGTGGGCACTGGTTAGAAAAATGAGTGTTATCAGAACAAATACCACAATGCAATGGAATAAAAGTAGAGTCTTGTTCTTGAGATAATTTCCTTAGAAGGGTATAAATATCATCATGTTTAGTATCTAACTTTTGTTCTAGGGATGAATGAATTACCTCATGAACTCCTTGGGTTGGTTCAATAGCTCGTGTACCAAATTGTTGTGAATTTTGAGCCATGTTGGCTATTAAGTCACGAGCGGCAGAAGGAGTTTTGTCACCTAGGGCACCACCAGCTGTAGCATCAATCATTCCACGATCCATGGGGATAAGTCCCTCATAGAAGTATTGGATTAATAGTTGTTCACTAATCTGGTGGTGGGGGAAGCTTGATCAATGTATTTTGAATCTCTCCCAGTATTCATGAAAGGTATCTCCTTGTGATTGCCTAATTCCACATATTTATTTCCTAATTGAAGCAGTTCGGGAGGCAGGGAAGAAATGCTCTAGAAAAATTATTTTTAGGTCATTCCAGCCCCCAATTGTGGTAGGCAAATAGTATAACCCATCTTTGGCTACACAATCAAGGGAGAAAGGGAAGGCCCTAAACTTGATTAAGTCCTCGAACACATTTTGCGGTTTCATGGTGGAGCACACTATGTGAAACTCCTTTAGATGTTTGTGAGGGTCCTCTCTGGGAAGACCATGGAATTTTGGAAGGATATGGATGAGGCCTGATCTTAGATAAAAATTTGCAGCTTCCTCAGGATATTGGATGTACACAGGTTGGTACTCCACATCTGGGGTGGTCAGTTCTTTTAATGTCCGGTTATTTTCAGCCATGATCTCTGGGGTTTTATTTGGTTCAATTTTGGATTGGTTTAGGACCACGTGAGGTTCCACAGGGGGTTCCACAATGTTACTTGATTTACCTTATCTATATGCCTTGATTTGTGTGTGAAGTGACTTGTCAATTTCAGGATCAAATTCATGTAGTGTCCCTTTACCAGATCTTGTCATGCAACAATGATGTCCAGTTTGATTGATTGATTGATTGTTGTGTTTTTTTTATTTAATATGGATAAAAGAGAAAAATAATAAGGGTGATAGAAGAATATAATTTTATACTATATAATTATAGAGGGAGATGGATAAGAAGATAGATAGAGAGAGAGAGATAAAGAACACACCAAAAACAACCAAAAATAAAGACAAAACCCAAAACAAAAAACAATCAAATGGGGGTGGGGTATTTAAAGGAGTACTAATTAAGAAGTAAAATAAATAAAAAAAATGAAATAAAGAAAAAAAATGATCTTGGATCCCTGGAAACGGTGCCATAATTTGATCGTGTTGTCGAGCGCGTCAAATTAGTTGTTTAATTTTGACTAGAATTTCTGTAATATAGCAGCAACCCTAGGTCATCTCTCGATGGAGCCTTAAATCATTAATTTAAAAAAAGGTTTTGATTATGAAAGTAGAAGTTGAATTAGGTTTTTTAAAACTTGGGAGTTTTATGATTAATGATGAAAATAGAAAATGAAAGTGATAAAACAAAATAGAAATGTACAAGATTGATTAAACGTGATCAACCCGGGGAAGTCTCGTGATGCTCATCCTTCATCGCTTCAAGGGATGGTTATGATCTTTTAATACCTAGTTTTAACAACTAGAACCATAATTTTACTGAGTTTTTACTAGGATACCTCCTAGGGTTTAGTCGAAAACACATAACGATTCACCGGACATCGCCGATGATTGGGTGATTTGTGTTTGACATCATAACCGAAACTCACCAAGGAAACACATGAAGAATTCGATGTGCTCTCCAGGTTTTCATGTTATTTGATTGTGATACCATGACATAAATGTACATGGCCTTGACAAATCTTGTGTGAGTTCTATTGACTAATATGAATCACACAAGCACCACAATTGAAAGGGGGAAAAGAAAGTGGTGAACGGTGTGTGAAACATCACATGAAAGGGTACCCCCAAACATGATCATATGAGTTAAGCATGACATACCAGTACATAAATCAATAAAATAAGAAAATAGAATGTTGGAAAACAACAAAACAACCTGGACTTCAAAAGATCATTCAAATATTACAACATGAAGCATGGGATTTACATCACGTTCCTCCCTGGGTGATCATAAGGGGTTTAGAAACCCATGGGAGGGGAAGAAGAATAAGATGTTGAATTAGAACCTACCATAGACTCCATAACTTATAGGGATGTTGAGAATACTACTTGGGGACTCCAAAATGGAAGAATCTTGCCTCTTGTCCGAACATTCAAATGGGGAGCCCAAGGTGCCATTTTATAGGAAAATTGGAAGTTGGTTTTAGGCACACAGATTTCTTCAATCCACTTGTACCACGCGTTTCATCCTTCAGACAGTCTTATCTCGCTTTTTAGAAAATAGAAAAGTTGTATCCCTACTTCTTGTCTGTCTCCAACAAATGTTTGAACCATTTGGACAACTACAGATCATGATATTGATAAAATATAGAACACCGCATTTGACTTGGTCCAAATTCGTTGGCTTGGAAAGATGAGTTCGGATTGGCCCCATATAAGACGCATCAGCATTGGGTTCCTTAATATTAAATGTAGATAATTCAATATTGGACAGGCCCACAAAATTTCAGCCCATTTGGATTCACGGATTTCTTGTAATATGCAAAACAGTGGACAGATGTCCATGGATCCATGCAATTTTGGCCCATTTTTCTTCCACTTCATCAAAGGCCCTCCAAATCATCTCCACCTACATTGAAATAATAAAAACCAGTAACATTTCCCATTATAATATTGATTAACACTAATTCATTGATTCAAACATAAAGTCTAATTCATTATTATATTTGGAATATTCATTACAAAACTAGTTTAAAACTGTGGTGTAAGGGTGGAATAAAATAGTGAATCGTGGTATGATCATATACTCATCCCCTTCTCATGCTAGAACAAAACGTTTCAAGTCAGTGAAACAACTAGCATATTACATCATTGCCTTCAACCCAAAGGTCAAACTCATAAACTATGCAACATTATACTACCACAAGGTATCAAATAGAAATGTCCTAGAAACTTTTCGTGGAAATATTTCCCGGACATACTGTCAACCTACTTGGTCTAAACCATAATGTACCCCCAACAATTTTACATCCCTTGAAATATGTAAGCCGCAAACAAGACTGCATTCTTAGTAGGAGTCTCTATGTGACTAATAATCTTTTGGATGGACTCTATCCAGATCTCAACAGCATCACGTCCACCCTCTAATGCAAAAGTCAAACCGTGTTGCAGATGAATATTCCTAGTCACCTCAAACATACTTGGTACAAATCACCCAGGTCCCATTCCATCATCTACAATGATCGATGTTCCCAAAAAAATTCTCATGTTCTATGTTACCAAGAACCACCAAGTTTCTTGATCTACTTCTGGAGAAGGGTTCTCTATGAAATCCTTTTATTTGCTAATCAGCAAACAATTTTTTGGTGGAATATCCCTAAAATACTAACACACATCCTATAACACATAATTTTATACATCTAAATTTATCATAAAATCCAGCTCTCCACTATCCTTAAACAACCCACTTTTCATACACTATTCCCAATAAAAATCATCTAACTTTGAAAAATACCCTCAACCATCCCAACTACAGGTCATGGTAATCATGGGGTAAACCAACATACACCGTCAATATTCTAACAATAGGCTACCTTTTTATACCATTTCCACATTAACAATTAAAACATTTCTAATTTAATTACACTTCCAACCTCACCATTTATTATAATCAACATTTTAGATCATTTAACTCCTTTCATCAAGAACAATTCTTTAACCATTCATTCTCAATATTTCCATTTACCAATTCATATCATCTTCATTAGACAATACATTCTTCAAATTTTAAGGAATTGAAAACCATTATACCCTTTCTATCTCGCACATACATCTTATGTGTTAAAATAATGATTCATTCCACCAATATCCCTTGGTTCAAATAATGATGCACATATGAACAACCTCATTCCACTATGGCCTTGAAAAAATATCATAAAAATATCATCACGCAACTAGTGAATCACCCAAATGTGAAATATCATTCAAATATAGAAACACATATCAAGAAAAACAATTCCCACCATAGGTACTTGGGTTTTCCCTTGTGGATTTGTTAGATACTCCAAGACATAACCTCCTCACTAAAACCCGACACATTGTAATCTCCCATATACCATACCTAAATAGTATCACTAAGAAAATAAGTGCACTGATACCACTTTGTAATGTCCCTGACCCAAAATCCACTAAACTGGTGCTCTATTACTAGTCACCACAGAACCTTAAGGGAACCTCATCGAATGATAGAGGCTACTGACTAGTAGTGAGGGTTTAATAGGTCATGTTCGGTGACTATACCTTCTTTACTAGAGTATTCCAAATAGATAACATAGGGAATAAGGAAATAATTTGTGAATAAACTGGAAAATTCATTACTATCCATTTCCCAAATTGGGTAGAGAAAAACTAAAAGATAAATATTCCATGTTGTGCTAACAGTCCCAAAATTGGAGGAAACCCAAAATAAAGAATAACAGAATTGTCCCCCAAAATGGGTGCAGACTCCTTGTTAGGATCCAAATTGATTCTGATCCCAAGCCGAAGCCAGCTCCCTATAATATGGACTTTCCCCTTTTCCAATCTTGCCACAATGAAATCTATTTTGGTACCCCACGGGGGCCTGAGTAGGGTGTGAGTACAACTTTTTTTCCACCAACAACTATGTCTAAACTATATCAAGTCAAAATATATAGTGCATGAATGTACTAAATAAATGGAAAGATAAAAAATGAAAACGTGTTTTCCATTAGTTAGAAATATTTACATTATCAACACTAATCATTTATTCCATTCAATCACTTAGACCATTTCTATCACTTATTCCATGGGTTAGGCATTTTCATCATTCACACTTCAAATTATGCAAATCCATTATTAGACATAAGGGAATAAGTTACGTTCCCTATCTCACTAAGGATAATCATTTCTTAAAAAAATATTTCACACTCTCTTTGGTGTCTCAGTCAAGGTAGTCCCATCAAATGTAATTTTTAAGTGTTTCGATCCTCAATCTGAACACCAAACCCATACATTCATGAGGGGGGGGGGGTGGAGGTATAGAGCCTCATTCAAACCCGACCCGTGGAAGGAGTCTCAGTACAATATCCCAGATACCACCAAGCCATGTTTATATGCTTATTGAATAGTTTACCACATATACCAATTCACAGACCATGAATAATAAATACATATAAATTTCTTAATTCAGATTTCATTTAATACATAAATCATCTTGGGGTCTTAACCTATTACCTCATTTACCATAAACCTTACGTAGCCCAATTAACCCAATTCCCTTTCATATCTCATCCCATTTAACTTATTCATTAATTTCCATACATTAACCAATTTCACATAATTCATCATTTCATGTGTATTATACCATTATTTTATTTTAATTTCAACATTAGAAGTCATTATACACATTCACATTATTCTGTTTAACCCACTTTACATTGTTCCAAACAAACCCTTATTCCATCATCAAAATTCTAGGCACAACTAAAAACAATCCCTTTTACAACTCAAATAACATATCAACATGTTCATATTGTTCTCTACATTATCACAAGTCAAATCCATATTTAATATTAAAATTTACTGTATTTGGGAACATTTAAACATCCCATGGGTGGAACTAAATTAGTCTAGTCAATCTCAGTGCATCCCGTGGTGACAATGAGGGGTTAAATTCATCATTTATCCAACCATTTTACTATATAAATTCAAAGGCATCAAATTAACTATAAGAGAGAACCATTAACACAACCAAATATTCACAAATAACCTTCAAGACCATGTAATATAACTTCTAGAACACCTCAGAATCAGAGATGATCACATGATTTACCTTAGCCTTAGAACTGGACTCAATCACCCTTCAAATCCCCAAACTAAGATGAATTAGAAAAGGGGGTTTTAGGGTTTTGGAATATTAATAGTTAAACCACACACCCTAATCTTGAAAAGTGAATCAATAGGAGCATAAGATTTACCTGGAGTTTTTATCCATAACAAACGACTCTCCAAATGGCCTATAAATAAAGGAGATTGATCCTTGGGATGATTTTTGTGTTTAGGTTCATCTCAAGGGAAGTAGTAGGTAGAATGAGGAAGAAAGTTGGTAGTAAAACTTAAAATCTTGAGGGAGAAAAATTTAAAAATTCTACTTTTAATTATTTTCACAGTTTGGCCATATGGTTTTCTGAACTATTCACCAAGCATGCATCTGCCTCTATAAAAGAGAGGCCAAATCACACTCTTACATGGGGATCCCCTCCAAATTTGAAAAACATTGTGAAAACCATGTTGAATTTCTTTATCTAGGCTTGTATGGTTTGGCCACACCTTATTCATAGTTTATTAAAAAATGAACCCCTTCTTCTAGGCTAACACAATTTGGGGGAACAATTAAAACTAACCATGTGCCAACAATGCAACATGTACGAGATGGACATAATATCCCTTATTTCAATTCCTGGTCCCCTGAGACACCCCCTATCTTCCTCATACATCCAAAAAACAATCCATTAACTATATTAATGAGACTTAATTCAATAAATAGACAAGAATTTACCTCAAAGAAATCTAGGATCTTATACCGTAAGATGGAATCTACCTTTGATTACTATAATGAAATGATAATACAATGTAGATATGTTTTTAGATCCATAAAAAGAGAATTAATTTCTCACAATATAACTTTTTAATTGATTAAATTAATTATAAATAATATGTTATGACCCTATGCTCTGGTTCCATCATTTTATCCACTCGGTGTTTTTTATTCAATTCCATTGACCACAATTTTTGTTGTAATGTAAATCATTGATTGATAATTGATTATGAAAAAAAGAAAAGTTAGACATGGCCCATCACATGATTATGTTGTTCCCAGAACCTAAACGTTGTATTAGTACCCTCATATAATTATTAATAAATATTTAAATATCATTTATTGATTCATGCCTTTGTAATTTAGTTTTCAATTTAAGTTTAATAATTCCTAAATCCTATTTGAAATATCTGATTATTTATCATTAATTTATTATAATGATAATAAAATTGATCAGTTTTATGAATGAAATAAATTCGATGGTCTCATCTTCTAGTTCTAAGGAATATGTTCTGATAACACACGAGTAGACGCTATGTAAACCAGAGGTATATACCATTTACTAGTGATAAATTCACTAAAAATTAATTCAGAATTATTTTAAGGAGTATACATTTATTACATAAATTACCTTTAATTTTATACCACTTGTTTACCTAGCCAGTCTGGAACATAGTCAACCCGAGTACACATCGTGTAACTCGCATACATGGTGTGTAATCTTTTAGTCATAGATTGGTCATGTAACTTCTTACATGGACTACCTGATTGGGGACCGTGTCACTTAGTGACCACATGAAATGTATCCCATGTACACATCATTTAATATATTGTTTTCCATGTAATGGTTTACATTACATCTTTGTAAGCTCGTGTCTCTATTATATGGAGAAAATAGCGCACGTCGTGTAGTTGTCTTTTACGTGCAGTGTACTTTTACAAAATTATGCAAAATTAAAAATTAATTTATTACACTATGATATAATTATCAACATGTTCTTGTCCGGGGTCATTAATATTATAGGACACTCCATGTGACGGATTGTAATATATATAAATTTTCAATTAATTTATGTATAATGTTCGGATCTACATATCATGTATGAGTCATATTAATGTCATTTCTCTATGTACATTGATGCATACCACATGATAGAAAAATAATATAATAAATATAATCATTATATTGATAGTACACATCATGAATGTTTGTGTTAAGTCATGTATGACATATTTCTAAAGAGTAAATAGTTTATGAGTATAATTTATACTTGGTAGTTTGGATGGGAACTCACCGTTTTTCTCCATGGTACATTTTGGTACACAGTAATTTTTTTTAAATTATGATGGATAAGAATCTCAAGAAAATTTAGATTTGAATTATTATAAAACAATTCATTACTTATGGAATATAATAAATTTATTTTAGTGTGATTTATCTTAAATAATAACGATTAGAATTTAATCCAAATTTTTTAAATGCATAATTTGGTGTGGGGTTGTGGATGATCATGAGGCTAGACTAGACCATTTAATGGGATTGGTTTCATTTAATTTAATATTAAATTAATTTTTTCCCATGTGTTCCATATCTACTCTTATTAGGTAAGGGCCTGCATTCCCATTGTTTCTTTTATGTAAACAATTGTACCTCATTTTTTTGTGAATAATGGAATATGTGATGGATGGATCTTCCTTGTTAGTGGTGTAAGTTCACACTTAGAGCTGATTAAAAACTAATCCATGAGAGATACATAGGTGGATTGGTTGAAAAAATCATCATGGACCATAAATGGTTAAAGGTGTTTTTCTTCCTATTCCATTGTTAGTTTATCATCCACTAGTTAAACAAACCATTATTAAAAGATTGATGAACCTGATACTTTTATTTTAAAACAACCCCTACTTACATATTTAGATTTTATTGCTAAAACTAATATTAAATATTTGAACTTATTTGTATACATCTAGATTTTTCAGCATTCTTAAATTTTAATATATTTAAATTTGAAGGGAAGTGATATTTCTTTAATAGATATGTTCATAAATAATGACTAGGTATAAAAACACCTAGTATTGAAAATAAAAAACATCCATAACATGTTTATAGAATTACCAATGCGCTTTATGGAAAAAAACACACCCCTAGAGATTTTTGTGATAAGATAACTATATTTTTGTTACAATAAAACTTCATTAAGGGAGTTATAGATAAAAAAAATTTATAAATGAATTTAATAAAAACATTAGGATTATAAAAATATATGTGGATGACTTTATTTTTTGTTTAACTGAATACTCATTAACAGATTCCCTCACAAATATTATGAAATATGATATTGAAATGAATATGATGGGTGAGTTAACATACATTATGGGTTTCCAAATGTCCAAAAATCTAAAAGGAACATTTATATCTAAAATAAGTATGTATATTTTTTTCATAGGAAATTGTGGTATGAGAACAGTAAAAGTATTACTACTCATTATGGAACCTCCAATAATTTAGATCTTGATGAAGCTTGGAAACTCATTGATTAAAATAATTTTAGAGGTATGATTGGAATTTTACTTTACTGAATAGCTAGTTATTTGGATTTTATGTTTTTAATATGATTATATGATAAATATCAATCCAATTAAAAATAATCTCATCTTTATGATTTAAAAAATAATTTTATCTTTAGGGAACTATAGATTTAGGCATATTCTATTCTTCTAGAAATCATATTGAACTACACTGTTTTTAAGATACTGATTTTGGTGGATGTATAATGTATAGGAAAAGTACTTCTAGAACATGTCATATATTAGGAGAAGCTTTATATTCTTTATTATGTTTGAAACAAAAAAAAGTATCACTTTCTACAATGAAACCTAAATATGTGGAAGTTTGAAGCTATTGTGCCCAAGTGATATAGATGTAATACACACTCACTGACTATGACATGAGTTTTACTAAAACTCATATTTTATGTTATAACAAAAGTTCCATTGCACTAATTAAACCCCTATCACTTCACATATAAGATAATAAAATAGAGTTAAGATACAATTTTCATTGATATGACACATGAAAAAGAGATAATATTTTACAATTCACCAGAACTCAAATACATCTTTCTAATATTGTTTCTAAACCCTTTTCATCTGATAGACTAGAATACATTAAATAGATTCATGGAATGATCAATATCAGTTTATTATTCATATCTACTTCTTAATATCTATATCCTTACATTAATGAAAGTATTTTCAATGGGAGATTACATATGATTTAATTCTTATAAAACATTTTGTTTCATTAAATTATTTTGTTTTCTAAAAAGTATGTGTTTTTATATTTACTTTTTCATACTCAAAAAAATTTAAATTTTTTTGTGATAAATATTATTAAAAGAACACTCTTAATCTAAAATGTTTTACAAATTTTTCATTGGGGTCAATGAAATTTCTAGAACCAAAATCTGTAATAAAAATTATTCTATATCAAAATTTCCTATAAAATTTTTAGAATAAAAAATTATTACAAAATGGTGAAAAGTTATTTTTTATAAACTTTATCATAATCATTTTAGTTTACCAACTCAAAGAATACCAGTTTACTAGTACTCATTAACGTTTTCTACTCAAAAAGGAATTATTATTTTAGTTTTAAAACTAATTCATCATATTTTTTAATTTTTTTTTGGTTTTTTATTATTTTAGTTTTAATTGTTTTTTTAAATATAAGTTTTCAAATTGGATTGATACTCATTATTGTTAATTTTTTTAAAATAATTATGAGTTCAAAAAAACCTTTAAATTATTTCTTTAATTAATTCAAGATCGTTAGATCAAATAAGGAATTTTAATCTAAGCCATTGAAATTTATTGAATTCAAACTATCATTTTTGTGCCTATATAAGTGCGAGACAACATATGTCCCTTATCGGTTCTCATATAAATTTATCCTTACCACCCCATTAAGTTCTCTTTACAATGTTTTGGCATTTTTCTACTCATTTTTTCAAGTCATGATACAATGGAAACATTTGAAGATTTTTCACAGAGAGAAGTATCCATGGAATGAATAGTTGAGAAAAAATGGTATAAAAAGTACAGTTCAATTATTAAAAGGATAATTTATTTTCTAGGATTAGAGAATGTATGTGTAGAAAATGAAGATAAATATTTTTAATTACATTTCAAAAAAATTATAAGAGAATTTTAAGCTAGAGTTGGAGAAGGAATTAGAAGAAGAGGAAGAGGAACGAGAAGAAGAGAAAGAGGTGGGAGAAGAAGAAGAAAAAGAAGAAGTTGAATCAGAAGAGGGTGAATATGTTAATGATGAAGAAGAAATAAATAATGATGATGATTAAAAAGAAAACAAAACATAAAACTCATCTTCATCATAATCTCCACTACCTTCCCTATCATATATGGTTGTATACTTTAATAAATTAGGGGATGAAAAATCATCTCCCAAAGCAATAGAAAATCCATCATCCAAAGAAGAGGAATAAGATACACAATTCCAAATAAATATATAGATAAGGTTGAATATAATAATGATGTGGACATAATTAATGTATTTTAAGAATAAAATATATCTAGGAAAGCATAGGACGATGTTGATAAGGAAGAAAACCCAGATATAGAATCTCCTTAACCAAATGCACCTAAAGCTTTTTCTGGTTCATCAAACACTGAATGTAACACCCCAACCATAGAATCCAGGAGCTGGTGCATTATTTTAATACATTGGAATGATTACAAGGAATCATTTCCTGAAGTACCGATTAGTTTAGTAGTCTTGGAAACATGATACATATATAAGTTCAACATTACAACTTGAAAAGAAAAACATCACTAATTTATTCCATTAAAAACATCCATGCTTCCAAGATTATTCCTTCGAGTCAGTCATAACTATCTTCTTAATATCCTAGGAAAATGAAAAATGAGAAATGGGTTATCTCAAACACTCAATAATAGTAAGAAATATAGCAGAAGATAACATAAACATTAGGCACGGTGAATAATTGAAAACAGAATCCTTTAAAAATAATAAACATGAACACTTTATGGAAGGAATGTTAGACGAGTAAATAATTCCATAATAAAACATAGTCATGGGTATTCTACTAGTCGAATAACCAAATGAAATATCAATAGCTAATCTCATAATTAATGAATGCATAATTCTGGATATCATAACCACATAGTTAAGGCCTTGTTCCAAGACTACAAATACGACTTTGTCAAAGCCTGGTTCCAAGACACTAGTTTGTCTCATGAGACATACCGATGCATCAGAGAGCTATAGAGGGCTCCACCCATCACTTATTAAGTCTAATGAATTCCTCATATGAATAGTTTGAAACATAAAAGAAGCATTCATATTAAAACAAGCATACAAAATTTCAATACATTATCCACAAACCATGAATGGTATTAAAATAACACATCCACAGTCCAACAAAACTCATTCAATATAGTACGGAAGATTGTATTGTAACAGATTAACGTCAACCGAGAATAATGAATAATATTCACATATATTCAAATAATTATCAAAAATATTTGAGCGAAATATCCCCCTTTTTCTTGAGAAGATTTAAAAGTCACACTATTTGTCATGAAGCTATTTAAAATAGATTTTTGAATCAAAGTTTCCTATACCACTATGAAAAATTAAATGGAATTTTAATTTTAAAACATTAATTCCCATATTAATATATCCTTAAAACCATTTTTAAAACATGTAAATTAATGAAAATGATTTAGAAAAATAAATTTTTAAAAAATTTAAATTGATATTTTGGTTAGAGTTCCAAACCAAATGAGAGACGCATGAATACAAATAATTGAGGTAATCAAAACATTATAATATCTTGAGAATAAATTATTTCATTATATACTAAATCAAAGGACAGTATATACACCATATAAAAGGGAATTGGTCTATAAGAACAAAGAAGTCTCAAAGGATTGTAAATTGAGATGAAATCTCTCATAACGACAGTATACTTAGGTAAAGGATATGTCGATGACATAATTATCTGTAAAAAATATAAATACACTCAATATTATTAGATATTCAGTGTAAATAAATCATAGGAAATTCACACATATTATTCTAAAAACAATACCAATGACTTGGATGTTTAACTCAAAGAATGGAAATTGAGTTAAAATCGTGTTTATATCAATGACTTGAGAAATTATAAATGGATTGATTATTTGTATTAAAATTATATCCACACAAAGTGGAGTGGAAATTCATACATAAATAATAATTAGTGATCCCACATATAATCTTGTAGTAAAATAATCAATGAATAATGCATAAATCCCACTGAGTGGAAATTGAAATATGAAATTCCTTTACCGATTTGGTAACTTATGAAACTTAAAAACCATGTAAAAAGGATCATACAATGAAGATTTAAATACCTATAAATTAAACTATATTAAAAAAATAATACAATCATGGATAGTACATATTCCACACAAAAGTAAATAGTGGCCAATATAGCATGAATCTCACGGGAATAAAATGTGAAATGAATACCCCTTAATTTGTTGTAATTAATCGATCCGTAGGACCAAAAGTTAATAACCACCCAATGAATCACATAATAACATGAATATAAAGAGAATCATGATAATATATATTAAATTTCGGTACACAATACACCACATCCAATAAATAAGTGGTGAACAATGGAAATCTCAGAGAATTAAAAGTGAGATAAAAACCCCTTACCTCAAGTCCGACTTGTCTTGTATGTTCCTTGTTATTCTTGAATAATAAACTTAAGTTAATTTTTACATGATTAAGAAAAACTTTCAATTTTATTATTCCTTTTATATCACTTATTACTTTTATATAACAATTAGTTAATTATTTGAGTTCATATTGGATATTTTATCGATGTTTGGAACTTGAGTCAAAAATGAACTTGTTATAATTACAATTTTTCCATGTGGTAAAAATTACATTAACTCCAGAAGGATATACATGATTTAGATATAATATATATATTATATATCCAATATATATATGAATTTATACCAATACATAACATTTTGAGATAAGAAATGAAATGTACCGTTAATGGAGATGGTAAGTCATACGTACGCATGAACGCTACTTTCATTTCTATTTTGTATTTTAATGGAATTAAAACATAATTATACATAGTTATATTATAATTACAGTATAATATAATATATAATATCATTAAATACTTCTTTTATATGTCCCACATAAGGCATTAATGAGTCATATCATTTTGAGGGGGTGGTAGTCTGCACTTCCTCAAAAGAAATTATCAGGTTTTACCCGTAATGGAAAGCATAAAATAATGATAAAAATAGAAGATACATAAGAATAAATAAAACATAAACTTAATATATATATATTTATATACACATATATATATATATATATAATGTTCCATATTAAAGTACACCATGAGAGGCGGTAGGTGATAATTGAACAATCATCGTTTCGTGAGGCGTTAGATTTCCATCAACCGAAACAATATGTTCTTCACCCATTAGATGGAGGTGTGTGTAAGTGTTGTTCGAATACATCTCATAACAACATACTAGTATATTTAAGATAATTGTGTTTTTATAAAATAAAGGAATAGATAGATTTTAGGGGTTTGGAGAAGTAATATAAAACAAAATAAAACAAAATAATTTAAGAGAAAGTGTTACCTTTAATTTGGGTAACTTCCTTTGGATTGAACCAAAAAGACTTCTTGAAGTTTCATATGCCTATGGTAATGATTCTAGAAGGAATAGGGGGATATTGATGTATTATTTGGGTAGAGTTTGGACAAGCCAAGGGGCTTGAGATGTGTGTGGAATGGGTTAGAAGTGGTGTCCTTTTATAAGGTGGAGGAGGGGTTCTTCAGGAAAGTGTGAAAATATTATTTTATTATACAGTGATATTCGGTTTATAAAGGTCCAAAACTAATTAAAGTCGAAGATAAAAAGACTCATGATCAAAATAAAAATTTCTAACAAGAATTGGATAGGTTTTGGATATTTTTTTAATATTTATAATCTTATTTATTTAAATCATTTATTAATGAGGTAAATACTACATCACTATGGTGTTATAAATAATTTAATTTATTTTATGTCTAAAAATTATAAAAAAATTACCTTATTAAATCTCATTATCTTTCCATTGATTATTTATATTCAAAAATATGACTTATATATCTCTATGTAAAAATTGATATACTAAAAGATATTTGTTAATGACATTTTTGTCTTTTCATTAAGTTAAATAAAATAAAGTGTCATTATCATAATTAAGTGGATCCATGGGGTCCCAAAATCTACCCAAGGATTCCCATGGTTGGCCATTACTCATCCAATAAGGTTAGGACAAGTGTTAAGGTAATTTTTTATTATTATAATATTCTTTTTACCTTGAATTTCCCAATTTACCTTTAACTGATAAATAAAAGTCAAAAGTTACTATTCACAAAAATTATATTCATCATATTGAACCACATTTTACATACTAATAACGACCATGTATCTCGTATTTTTTAAATTTAGTTCACAGAACCATTAGAATTTCATTTAAATGAAATGGTCGGATTTTTAACTACTACTTAGTGGATTCACTATTCATCAAAAATTGAAGTTTTTTAGAAAAATACTAAAAATTATGCCTAAGATATATTTGATTTTCCAAATTTAAAAATGATTTATATTTTACCAAATTCAAAACATAGAAGTTGGATTAATTAATTTAAAATTAATTCCCATTGTGAAAACAAATCATGAGTTTTTAAGAAACAATAGCTATCAAAGGATTGACACTTGTTTATGTATAATTTCAATGTGAAATTAAATCCAATGACCAAAATTTGATTAAAGGTTAAAAATATAATCTAATTAAACATTAAAAACAATTTAAAATATAATATAACCATATAAATTAGATTAAAAGGTAGTTTTGAATTGAAATACATTATTTCTCACTATTCATAAAAAAATGAATATTATTAGAGAAATACCAAAATTCCATCCAAAGTAAATTTTGATGTCCGAATTCTAAATAAGAATCTTATTTTGTCAAAATGAATATGAAAAAGGGTCAAATATTGTATTTAAAAAGGGTTCTCCATTAAAAAGTGTTAAAATTGATTTTTTATGAAATATACATTTTTTATCTGAAAAATTTAATTTATTCTTACAATATGTCTAATAAAGACATAATACATAAGTTAAAGTTATATGGAGTATATAAAATTCAAAATCCAGTTAATACTATTCATAATTGCTTTTGAACGACTAGTTTGGTAGTCATGGTGCGCTTGAACTCGGTGTTGCATGTAGCAGAAGCTATTGAATTTAAAGAAAATAACTTACTATGAAATATAGGGGTGTTACATTCTCCCCTCCTTCAATAATTGCATCCTCGTAATTTAAAATTGTTCTTTGAAAATAAAAGGTTAAAAATAGAACAATACTTTTGTGGAAACCCCACATTGAAAATTGGGTAATTAAAATTTAGTCTTAATAAGAGGGAAAATCATACGAAAAAGTCACCACAAAATTATGATCTTAATTAGGAGAAAATTGGTGGTAATTAGAGACAAATAATTGGAGAAAAAACGTAAATATATATAGGGAATGATTGAGGTCATCAATCACAAACAAGTGTAAAATTGAGGGCCTCAAAGCCATCAATCTAAGATGATTTAAAATATATTCGGTTCAAAAAAACATTAAGTATTAGGATAAAAAAATTTTGGTTTTAAAACCCCTTATCTAAAGTATAAAAATTAATTGATTCATAGAATAAGAAATCAAAAATATACTTGACAAGTAGAGTTTCATCCTTCATATAATTCTTACCACAAACTTATCCTTCACTCCAAATGATGAGTATTAATGATGTCTTGGTCACACCTGAAGTGATAGAATCATCTTATATAGAATCACATAATCCAAAGTGGAAGAACTATATATTTCCCTTTTTTATAGATTAACCAAAACCAAAATGGTTAGTAAAAGATCATATGATCCCCAAAAAAGATAATACGTTAGAGAAAGATATACTAATATTAATTTCTAAAAGTAAACAAACAAGACCCAAAGTTCAATAAATACACTTAAATAAACAATTGTCCATAAAATCTTTCAATATAATCCAAACTAATATTGAAACCCAAAACTCAGAAGAATTTTCCTACGTATTCTTCCATGTTAAATTGTATCTCCAAATAATATTTACTACTCTTAAAGTCACATACATAAAATTAATTAACCTAATCACATATTCTCTATGATAGGTTAATCATTTCCATAAATAACCCAAATCGCTATAAATCAAAAATAAAAATGTAGGTAAAAAACCCACCATTACTATTCAAATGAAATCCCATAGTATTATATTCTCCTTAGGCATATAGTATTCCCAATAGACCGAACAACTTCCAAAATAACATTTATCACTTAATCACCAAATAATTTTCCTATACTTTGGATATCAATTTGATAATACATAAGATCACAAATCAACTTATTATTGGTCAATAAAATCATTTAACTAAAAATAATTAGTCACACTAACCAGAGACTTCACGTAGTCCAGTGGTAGGCGATAAATCCTAATCACACTATGGTTGTGGGTTCGATTCCTGCCACTTTTTCCGACGTGATGGGTTGTCACATGGTCTGTGTGTTATCCTTTTTCAAGAACTATATAATTTTATACTATTCTAAAAAATGAGATAGATTCCTCAAAATAACTATAACATAATTTGATCACAAATGTTATCTCATACCTCTCATTTTCATTCCAAAATTTAATAACATGTAATTTCCTCAAACTCAATGATAATATAAAACCAAATTGTTATTGATAAATATATCCAGAAGAGAAAAGATAATTCTTACTCAAATATCATTTTCACATGACAAACTACAGGGTTACAATTACAAGAGAAAAGCATACGAAAGTAATCCCATCAACAAAGATCTCTAATACTTTTTAAACATTTCACCATCCATTTATTTCAACATAGCTTCATCCTTGACAAAGAGGATATCTTATAGAATAGGGAATTAACTTGGGTAATGGCTAGGTCCCCTACATTTATGGAAAATTATTGTAAATAGATTCCAAAGAACATTTTTATTTTATTCCATAATACCCTTCATTTTACCTGGAAAATTATTAACTTTATGTCCTTCTTACCCACACATAAAGCATTTCTTTGTTCCATTAACACACCTTCCTAGGTAGCTCTATCCACATTTCCTACCTAATGAAAAATGAGCTTTCTTTTCTCCATGGTCTCCACTTCTGGAGCTCTTATCATTCACCACTTTTCTCTTCTTAGTTTAGTCTGGGAGTTGGTTAATATATATGTTATTGATCATACTTTTGGAAAACTGATTTGGCCTGAACACGATATCTTTTACGCCTATCAACATTCCATTTTTTTGCTCTTTTCCACCACCGTTCAAGCCTTTTACTTCATGATCAATGTTACTATGACTTCCATGGAATCCAGACATTGACTAAAACTAGAAATCATTGTGTGAGTAATAATAGTCATAAAATTATTTTGAGAATATCATGACACCTTATTTTCAATTTAAAACACATTAAGATTAACCAAGGCCATTTATTCTCATCTTATATTAAAATCCTTAAAATCAGTTTGCAAAGAAAATGTAAATTATCCTAAGTATATCCCTTGGCAGTTTCATAAACAAGAGTGTAGCAAGGCCTGTTGTCGTGTACCCGGATACCCTGGGTCAAGCCCGAGACTCCTTGTCGGAGTTTTCACACCAAGGTACATCTTTTCCAGAGCCGCCTCAACCTATTCGTATCCAGACAAGGATGTACTGCTTTAAAAATACACAAAATCTCTACATTATCAAGATTCTTGGAAGTTCTTATATACCAATCCTCAAATTCGATCTTAGGGTAATGTTCTCTAATCAGAGATTATCTAAATCTAGTTTACAAGGATTGTACTAAACTTCCTTTGATACAAAATATAACTCCCCAAACCCATAATCCAAGATCCGGTGCATTATTTTAATACATTGGAATGATTACAAGGAATCATGCCCTGAAGGACCGATCAGTTTATTAGTCTTGGAAACAAGATACACATAAAAGTTCTACATTACAACTTGAAAAGAAAAACATCTCTAATTTATTCCATTAAAAAAATCGAAGCTTACATTATTATTTTAGCTAGTCACTCATAACTAACTTCTTCATATCCTGGGAAAACGAATCATGAGAAAGAGGTGAGCTCAAATGCTAAGTAAGAGTAAGAAATATAGCGAAAGATAACATAAACATTAGGCACAGTGAATAATTGAAAAAACATGCCTTTTAAAAATAATAATCATGAAAACATTATGAATGAATGTGAGTTGAATAAATAATTCCATAATAAAAAATAGTTATGGGTATTCTACTAGTTGAATAACCACATGAAATATCAATATCTAATATCACAATGATGGAATGCATACTGTCGGACATCATAACCACATAGTCAAGGCCTTGTTCCAAGACTACAAATAAGATTTTTTCAAGGCCTAGTGCCAAGACACCAGTTTGTCTAATGAGACATACCAATGCATCGAGGAGCTATAGTGGGCTCCACCTGTCACTTAATATTTCCAATTCATTCCTCATATGAAAATTTTGTTACATAACATAAACATTTTTATTAAAACTAGCATACGAAATGTCAATAATTTATTCACAAACCATGAATGGTATAAAAATAGCACATCCACAATCAAACACAACTCATTAAATACAATATGGAAGATTTTATTTTAACCGATTAACCTCAACTGAGAATAATGAAGTATATTGACATGGATGAAAATAATCATCCAAACTATTTGAGAGAAAACCCCCCTTTTTCTTGAAAACATTTAAAAGTCACACTATTTGTCAAGAAGCCGTTTAAAAATAGATTTTTGAATCAAAGTATACCATACCACTTTGAAACTTTTAAAAGTAATTTTAATTATAAAACATTAATGTCCATATAAATAAATCCTTAAAACCATTGTTAAAACATGGACATTAATGAGAACGATTTAGAAGAATAAATTTTTAAAACATTTAAAATGAAGTTTTAGTTAGAATTCATAACCCAATGAGAGACGCTTGAATAAAAATAATTGACATAATAAAAACTATTTAATATCCTAAGAATAGAGGATTTCATTATATACTATGTCAAAGGACAATATATACACCATATAAAAGGGAATTGGTGCATAACAACAATGAAGTCTCCAAGAAATGTAAATTGAGATGAAATCTCTTATAAAGATAGTATCCATAGGTAAAGGATAAATTGATGACATAATTACGTGTTAAAAATATAAACACATTGAATATGATTGGATATTTAGTGTAAATAAATCAGAGGTAATTCACACATATTCTTGTAAAAACAATACCAATGACTTGGACGTTTAACTCAATGATTGGAAATTGAGTTAAAATCAAGTTTTTATCAATGATTTGGGAAATTATCAATGGTGTGATTATGTTTATAAAAAGTATATACACACAATTTAGAGTGGAAATTATTACATAAATAATAAATATTGATTCCACACATAATATTGGAGTAAAATAATCAATGAAGTATGTGTAAAGCCCACTGAGAGGAAATTGAAATTCCCTTACAGATTTGGTAACTTATGAAAAATACAACCCATGAAATAAGAATCATAAAATGAAGATTTAAATATGCATAAATTAAAGTATATTACAACAAGAATACAATCATGGATAGCAAATACTCCACACAAAAGGAAATAGTGGCCAATATAGCATGAATCTCACGGGAATAAAAAGTGAAATGAAAAACCCTTACATCATTGTAATCAATCGAGTTGTATGACCAAATGTTAATAACCACCAAATTAATCACAAAATACATTTAATATAAATATAATAATGATAATATATATCAAATTTCAGTACACAATACACCACATCCAATAAAAAAGTGGTGAACAATGGAAATCACAATGAATTAAAAGTGAGATAAGAAACCCCTTACCTCAAGTCCGACTTGTATTGCATGTTCCTTGTTCTTCATAAATAATAAACATAAGTTAATTTTTATGTGATTAAGAAAATTTTAATGTTTATTATCCCTTTTATATCAATTATTACTTTTCTATAACAATTAGTTAATTATTTGAATTCATATAGGATATTTGGTCGATGTTCGAAACTTGAGTAAAAATGAACTTGTTATAATTACAATTTTCCCATGTGGTCAAAATTAAATTATCTCCATAATTAGATACATGATTTAGATATAATATATATGTTATATATCCAATATATAAATGTATTTATAATAGTACCTAACATTTGGTGATAAGAAATGAAATATACCATTCATGGAGATGGTAAGTCATACGTACGCATGAACTCTACTTTGATTTAAATTTTGTATTTTAATGGAATTAAAACATAATGATACATAGGTATACTATGATTCTAGTATAATATAATATATAATATCATTAAATACATACTTTATACGTCCCAAATTATGCATTAATGAGTTATATCTTTTTGATGGGGTGGTTGTATGAACTTCCTCAAATGAAATTATCACATTTTACCCATAATGGAAACCATAAAATAATGATATATATAGAAAATACAGAAGAATATATAAAACATAAACATAATATATATATCATATATAAATATAGTTACATCTTAATTTCCACCATGAGTGGCAGTAGGCGATAATCGGACAATCATCGTTTCATGAGGTGTTAGTTTTCCATCCACAGAAAGAGTATGTTCTTCACCCATTAGATGGAGATGCGTGTAAGTGTAGTTTGAATAATTCTCATAAAAACATACTATAATATTGAGTATACTAGTGTTGTTATAAAATAATGTATTAAAAAGATTTTTTTGGGGTGAAGAAGTAAAATAAAACAAAATAAAACAATAGAATTTAAGGGAATCCTTACCTTTAATTTGGTTAACTTCCTTTGGATTCAACCAAAAAAACTTCTTGAAGTGCCTTATGCCTAAGGTAAGGATTCTAGGAGGAATATTATGTTCTTGAAAGATTATTTGTGTAGGTGTTGGATGAGCGAAGGGGCTTGAGAGGTGTGTGTAATGGGTTAGAAGTGGTGTCCTTTTATATGGGGGAGGAGGGGTTCTTTAGGAAAGCGTGAAAATATTATTTTATTATATAGTGATATTAGGTTTATAAAAGTCCATAAATAATTAAATTCTAAGCTAAGATGACTGATTTTTAAAATTAAATCATCCAATAATAATTGGACAGGTTTTGGAGACTATTTTAATATTAATAATCTTATTTATTTAAATAATTTATTAATGAGGTAAATACTACATCACTATGGTGTCATATATAATTTAATTTATTTGATGTCTAAAAATTAATTTTTTTACCATAATTTTGGAAATAATTATATCTTTCCAGTGATTATTTTTATTAAAAAAGATGAATTATATAAACCCATGTAAAAATTGATATATTAAAAGATATTTGTTAATATAAATTTTATCTTTACATTATGTTAATTAAAATAAAGTGTCATTATCATTCTTAAGTGGCACTATGGGGTCCCAAAATCGACCCAAGGATGCCCATGGTCTGCCATTAGTCATTCAATAAGGTTAGGAAAAGTGTTAAGGTAATTTTGTATTATTATAATATTATTTTTACATTTAATTACCCTATTAACCTTTAACAGTAGTAAATTAAAGTCAAATGTTACTATTCACCAAAAATTATTTTCATCTTATTGAACAAAATTTTACTTATTAATAACAAGTGTGTATCTTGGAATTTCTAAATTCAATTAATAGAAAGTGGTAAAATTTCATTTAAATGAAAAGGTCGGATTTTTAAATACTACTTAGTTGTTTCACTATTCATAAAAAATTGACGTTTTTCAGAAAATTACCAAAACTTCAGCCTGAGCTATATTTGATATTAGGAATTCAAAAATGATGTCTATTTTATGAAATTCAAAACATATAAGTGAAATAGGTAAAATTTCATTTAAATGAAAAGGTCTGATTTTTAAATACTACTTAGTGGTTTCACTATTCATAAAAAATTGACGTTTTCAGAAAAATACCAAAACTTCAGCCTAAGATATATTTGATATTAGGAATTAAAAAATTATGTCTATTTTACCAAATTCAAAACATAGAAGGTGGATTAATTAATTTAAAATTAATTCTCGTTATTAAAACAAATAGCGTGTTTTTTAAGAAACAATAACTATCAAAAGATTAACACTTTTTTATGTATAATTTCAAAGTGAAATTAATTCTAATGAACAAAATTAAATTAAAGGGAAAAAATATAATCTAATTACACTTCATAATCAATTTAAAATATAATCTACCCATATAAATTAATTAGATTAAAAGTCAGTTTTGAATTAAAATATAGTATTTCTCACTATTCATAAAAAATGAATATTATTAGAAAAATACAAAAATTTCATCCGAAGTAAATTTTGATGTCCCGATTCTATAGAAGAATTTTAATTTTTCAAAATAAATATGAAAAAGGGTCAAATATTTTATTTAAAAAGGGTTCTCCATTAAAAGGAGGGAAAATTGATTTTATTTAAAAAAGATACATTTTTTATCTGAAAAATTGAATATCTTCTTATAATATTTATAAGAAACACATAATATAGAAGTTAAAATTAGATGGAGTATATAAAATACAAAATCCAGTTAATACTATTCATAAACGCTTTTGAATGGATATTTTGGTAAGTCATGGTGCGCTTGAACTCGGTGTTGTGTGTACCGCAAGCTATTGAATTTAATAAAAATATCTTACTATGAAATCTTGGGGTGTTACACTGAAGAGATATTTTCTCATAAATTTTTTGACTATATTTCTAAACCCTTGAAAAAATTATTTTATTACCTTTCCTATTATACAAACATAGAATCCAGGTATAAATTCATTCAAAATAGTCTAAATGGAAAATCAGATTCACTGATTTTTTTTACTAAATCAGCTGTTTAGAATAATTAATATTTTAAATATTTCAAAGAAAAAAAATCACAAAAGGTCATAAAATCAAATGATCAAGTGTTCAAATAATGTGTAAATTTATTTCCAGTATCATGATGATCAGTACATTGAATTAAATAAAAATTATTTATAAATGAAAAAAATAAATTGATAATTTATTAACAGATGTTTCGGAAAAAGTGATCATTGTGGAAGAGTTTCGAGATACAACTGATGATCAAAATATGGAAATAAATTTTTTAAATGAAATGGGTCATAGTTTAATGTTATAAAATAGAATACTCGAAACATTTGAATATTATATTTTCCATATTAAGGATGAAAATAGAAAGATATTTGAGGAAGTTGAATGTCATAAGTAATAAACTCATAAGCAAATAATGATGGAGGACTAGAATGAAAATCATAAATAATTGGTTGTTGAGGCTTAGAAGTATCATGATGGATTTATGAAAGTTAATGAAATTGTGAAAACTTTTATGAATAAATAATGAACTTCTTTTATTGAACTCTTGTTGTATATTTTGAAGCATTTTTTAAATGAATGTCAAATCTAAATGAATTTTTCATCCAAAAACATTATTTCTTATTGAATTCCAATTAATTTTAGATGTAAATTCTTTCTATTATTTCATGTATGATTAGTTATTTAACAAAAAATTGGTTCATATGTTATCTATTTCTAACATTTTTTAAGATTTCCCTTTTCTAATCATTTTGTAATTCTAAACGGGGATAAATTTATAAAGAGGGAAAAATTTATAAAATGGGAGAAGTTTGTAAAGGGAGAAGACTTTTAGATATTATAATAAGGTTGATATATTATCCTAAGGGGATGGGTACTGAATTAATATTTCCATCATATTATAAAGATGTTATAAACTGAAGGGGAGTGATGATTTGAGGAATATATTTTATGATCTTAAAATTATAAAGGGTAGTGTGATTTTTTCTTGAAGTTAGATTGTTTTCATATTAATTGTTGTCTTTTTTGATTTCCAAAAGGGTGTATTGTTGGGTTGGAAGTATTATTTCTTACATTTCCTTTCCTTGGTTTTGGAAATCACAAACACTTCCTTACAATAGTAATTTACAAGCATTATATTTCCTATGAGTTTTGTTATGTTTTTATTGAAAACATTACATTTAACTGAATGAAGAAATAAATATAATGAAAAAATATAAACATATTATATTTCATTCTAATCAATTAGAATAATGGTGTGAATGATATATTATAAAATCTAGTGTTTTGATCTGTGGTTGGAGTTACAACTTAATGATTAAAGTCAAGACTATCAGACTAACACCGGTACCGATTCAACATACTATCCCTTATTTAGTTTATCGTATTGAAAATCAATTAAAATTCCATAGAACTATCAAAATATTATAATTTTTTTGGAATTATATCAATTATATGGAATACAAACTAGAATTATAATGGTGATAATCTAAATTAAGTCAGACTATCAATGTATAAATCATCCTAAGCTAGAATTTTGAAGATCCAAATCATTATGAGCTATCATGTGAATGCTCTCTGAGTCCATTGCAACTATCTCTAAAATATGACCCTTGGAAAATATCCTATAAATAGGAGTTCATTTGAATAGTTTTGATATAATGAAATTTGAAAATTAACTCATCTAAATATTATTCTACATGGAAACCTTGTTCATAGTCTTTTTAATGCTCTATTGAGTTGAGGTTCAAAGGAATCATTGTAAGGATTGTATATATTTAATTTTTTTTATTTTGTAATGGAGTGTCATTTCAAGGTAATGAATGATGGATTATAGGGATAAGAATAGAGCGAATCTTTTCCATAATATCAATGGCTTATGGTGACAGGAAGATAGACATTGATCAATATATCATGGTATTTGTTGGTCATGAAAGAGAGAGTTGAATCTGATTGTTATATCGGGGTCTTCCTAGGGATTAGAAGACATAGATTATTTGGATCCATCGAATAAAGAGATTTCTGACTATGTAATGATATAACTTATAGTAGGTACTGCAAACTATGTATATGTTTGGTCAGGATTTAAGACAAAGTTAACTCGTAATGTAAAAGGGCAAATATTTTTTTTTATGATTTTTTTCATTATTACTATTATAAGATTTTGTATTTATTGTTTATACAATATATATTTTATATTGTTCACATGTATTAAAAGTGGTTTTTTATACTTATTTCTCCAAAAAATAATTTTACTCATGTGTATTTGATACCGATAATCTATGATTTAATAAGAGAGTATCTGGATCAAATTGTATTAATTTAATCATCAGATGATCTATGACTATGATCATTTTTACATAATAGGTTTTCAATTTTGATTTAGTTTAATTTTTAAACTATAATCCATCTCCCCCCTCTTTTATCCCTTGAATACTATTTCGGTACATTAATTTTTGGACTATTTAAGGATATCCCAATCAAATTAGTGGTTCCATACCAAAGAAAATAGTGGAGGATGTATATGAAAATGATCTATAACATTTTCATTAAATTGGATGATTAATAAAAGTCTACACAATGATTTACCTCAATGGAATTCAATCTTAGTAGTATTTACATTTCTCAAATTATTTTTGTGTGCATCTACATCTTGACTCTATTATTTTTTACATTAAAAAAAGAATAATGATTATGATATTTTATTAATTAAGAAAACAAAAGAAATATTAATAAGAGATTAGAATAGTGAAGATTACGCCCACACATACTCCATGGGAAAAGATCTCATTCATCCCACACTTTATTACAGTATTTAAAAAACATTATTCAACTGTGGTCTACAACAGCCGCGTGATTACACCTTTTATTTGATTTTTCACCTAGATTTAAATGGAAGGGATAACACCACTTTGAAAAATAATGAGAAATTGGGGTATCCGATCAATGTTTTTATGATTCGTATTTATTTTAAGTGAGTAAAATATCATTTTCGTGAAATTTAATGTCAATTAGAGCTTTTTTGGTCGTTTTTAACCCCTAAATACATGATTTTCCATTTTTTTATAAAAAATACAATAATATAAAATCATTACTTAAGAAATAATGATCAGTATAATCATAATATTTATGTTTTATTAATTCAAAAGGATCCAAAATAATTCAATGAATGTTATCCTAGATTTTCCCATCAATCCGATGTCATTTTTTTGACACCCGGTCATAAATTTTTCATTTTAATAAAACTATGAAATGTTACTTATTTTTTTCCATTATACAACATGATATAAGAGATTGATGGATATGGCGTTGATTCTTGTTAATCAGAAATGACTATGTAATCACTCCCCCAAAATTTAATGTCAATACAAGTGTGTTCTCTTTTCATTATCCCATTTTATGTGATTTTTAACTGAAATCTAAATGGGAGGGGACACCACTTTCAATCATAATAAGAAATACAGTTATCTAATCAACATGTAAATTAATCTTATATATTTCAAAGGAAATAAATATAATTTCATCAGATTTCATGTTAATGAGAGCTTGTTTTGTTGGTTTTGATCCCTAAATATATTTATTACAAAAAAAGATAATATTGTCAAATAATACCTCATGTTATAATGAGAAATATTGGTATTAAATTGATGCTGGGATGATTACAAAAAATTAAAAATGATTGGGGGATATTATCCTTGATTTTCACATCAACCCAATGTTATTTTACTATTTTACCCTACCCCGTGGGGGATATTTCATTTTAATAAAACTATGAAATGTTAGTCATTGTTTCCCTTTATAAATAAAGCACAAGAATCTGATCGATGATACATGGATTCCTATAGATCAGAAACTTTTGAGTGATCATTATTCCATAATTTCATTTCATCACAAGTGTGTTTACTTGGTATTAATCCTTTCAATGTGTTTTTTCACATAAATCCAAATCTGAGAGACAAAACTGAAATTCAATCATATTATGAAATTAGGGTATATCATCAATGTGCCAATGATTACTAAAGATTATAAAGGAGTTTATGATCACATTCCAAATTTTTCATGTTAATCAAAGCTCGTTTGAATGGTATTAACCCCTATACACTTTACTTAGTCAATACTGATCAATCTAGTCATCATATTGACATTTGATTGATTCCAAAAAATAAAAATTGATTTTAGGAATGTTCTCATATAATTTCACATCAATCTGATGTAATTTTCTCATTTCGATTCCCCTAAAGGGACATATGTCATTTTGATAAAACAATACAATTTTAATAGTCATTTTCCATCTGACCGAGTGACACGAGCATTCAAATGTGCTCAATCAGTTATGAATAAAATAAATAGAATCGGTTTTATATCATTAAACTAAAAACACTCATCACCTATGAATTTTCATATAAATATTCCTATTGGGATTAAATTTCAAGGTGGTGAAGAAAACATGTTGTACATACAAATCCAAAATGAAAAGTATGTTATTAACTCATTTATCTCCATAAAACATACTGTTAAAGTTCACCAATTTAAACTGATATTGATCAAATTTAGTTCCACAAACCAGATCAACCAATTAACACTTTGACACTATTTATTTAAACCTATGTGCATATACAACATCAACTTTTTATTTCATTTGACCATAGTAATAACCAAAATTGAATGATGGATAACCAATGTCACATTTTTTCATTTCTCATTAGTCTTCAACATATTCAATATTAATCTGAAAGGAATTATCATCTAATTATTTGTTAGGATGAGTAATTATATATTTACCATTAGCTACTTGGTTAAATTCTTCATTCATAGTAGGGTCACCTAACTCTTACCTGTTTGGTATTTATATATTTCACATAATTCAATAAATAGATATGAATAAATAAATTATTACTATACCGAAATCACAATGAAAATGAATTTATACATACAAAAGCATTGAACCAATCATGAAATGATGAATAATGGGATGGTTGAATATAATAATCACTAGAACGAGGCATTACATGTTTAACATTATCAATGTGTTTCCAATGAATGATAAATAAATTTTTAAATTATCAACTTATATATGAACAAAAAAACCTATAATTTGAATAGTAAAAGAGACCAGACACATACTAAAAAAAGGTGAAACTAATGGACCATTGAATAAAATGTACTGATGATATTTTATAACATTTATGTTTCCCATATGAAATAAAAATTTTTCTACGTACATCCTATCCTAAAACCGAAATGGATTATCTAATCTTACGTCAATATTTATAATATTTTCAGAACTAAAAGTAGTAAACTCATCTATCAAATAAACATTTTCTATTTCTACCTATGGAAGGGATCTATTAGATATAAATCTTATTAATTTATTCAAGTCCCTTTCAATTGAATGTATCCACCTGAATTGAAAATTAACATTATCAACTACTTCAAATGTTATGTGTACCATCAAATGAAGCATATCATCGACAAGTGTGGTTGGAAATAGATTCTCCAATTGAAAAAGTGTAAGTAAAATCATATCTTTTTAATTTTTTAAATCACACATTCAATGATTTTTTAAACAAGGATTTATAAAAAAATTACCCATCTCAATCAAAAGATAAAAAACACTAGGCAATAGACAACAAATAATTGTGACTGGAATCAACTATTTAAGTATTATGTGATTGCCATGAATTTTCTACCCTTTCGAGTAGATTATCCATCATGCACCATAAGAATCATCAAATGGAATTAAATGTCATTTTTACTCATCATATACTATGAAACAAGAATATATTCCTTGTTAGCCTTATCCAAATGTATATACAATAGTTTCCTTAAACCCATTTCTTATAAATCAGAACATGCATTGACATTTTCCTTTTATTTTCCATTAAAACCCAAAATGATCCCAAATATTTTATAAAAACAATATGTATGCATTAAATCCATAATATGTCTTAATATGATAAATTTCTAGTAAGGGATATTAAAAAATACTTTTTTTTCATCCAATTAAAAATGTGTTTTCTACCATCACTATGAATTGATTTTAATTAAAGATCCATAAAATCCTGAAATTCATATTCCATTGGAATGTTTTCTTTCTCAATCTATAATAATATTTCAACTCATGTCATGAATTTGGTGTTCAATTTAATTCTCAAGAACCATAAAATTATAATTTGGCCTTTCTGAACTTGTGTTTAGGGGGAAGAAAATATATGTGGCTTGATTATGTACATTTATTAAAATATTAAATCCATATAGAATTTTTACTTTTATTGCATAAAATGAAATAAAATTCACCATTCATAATCTAAAATAATAAATTTCAATAAATCAGGAAGTCATTGATTCTCTATAATAAAATTGCCTCTATTTTTAAAATTTCATTCATTTTAAAATCATATGTTATCACACAGTCACCCAAAATTTCATTCTACGCATAAATTAATTGATGAAGTTAAATATCAATATTATCCTTTATACATCATGGTCGATCAATAAGAGTGGTAATTAATAGAAATTTTTGTTTCATACAAATCCGTATAAGAAGATTATACGGAACTGACACCATGGGACATGTGTTATGGGTTTCTCCAAGCAATGACCTGAATTAATTTAAATTATCTACTACCAATCCCAATCAGACATTAAGATAGTATTGATAAAATTTAGGGTCCTCTGATTAAAGTCTTTCCTTGCAAGAGAGTATTTTGAGTGGGTTAGAATATAACTCTCCTTATTTCATTCCACAAGTTATCTCATTAATTTAGAAATATTAAATAAAATAATTAATATTTTCAACCTTTGATTTAGTAGAAAGTGACTAATTTTCATTATGGTAATTGATTTCCTCTATTTCATAGTCTATCATTGATAAGTCTAATTTCCCCCCATTATCTTTACACTTTGAAGATCCATAGACTATACAATTATCCAAATGGGATGATTATTTTCTAAAAAAAATACAATTGATTTCACATGAATCATTGGACTCATATATGAATCCTAAGTTATTATTCAACTTATGAGCATGGTAATATGAATATGTAATCATTGCATCCCTAGGATATACATTTTTCAATAAAAACAACAACATTTGAATGATGTGTTTGACAATTAATTCACATCATTAATGTGAAATAACTCTTTTATAAATGAAAAATTACAATAAGAAGTACAATAAAAATATAATTCATCTTGTGAATCATCAATTATTTCATAAAATCTAAATAAATCATGATATACACGAGAGAGGAAATTGATCTCACTAGTCTCAAAATTTAGGATGTTATTTCATTTATGATCCAACCCACATAACATTTCATTAATCACTTCATGCATCAGACCAGTCATCCTCACATCAAAATCCATCTGAATAGTTTCTATTCAATAAAAATTAATATATTATTCCCCACAAAGGTCCATCTATTATAATTTTTTAGAAACCCCTTCATGATTATGGTGTCCCTCATGGTATCTCCTATGTATTGATCTCTGTTTTTTCATTTTCAACATTGAATACTAATATAATCATTTTGTAATCATCTATTAAAATCAATAAACTGCATCATTACCTCAAAAACATATTTATACGTTCTATTTGGAATATCAATACAACTCTTATGCATATATGTATGTCATGGCCCACTCCCCCCAAAGAGTACCCCTCCTGGGATGGTAATTAGACATGGAGGATATTGAACACCCGAGTCCATTTTCCCATAGTCCCTAGTTTAGAAACAATCATCAATGGTATATCATTAATATAAATGTCCGGAATTATCCTCTAAGAGAACCAAGCCAAAGAGAGAGAAAATATATATACACCAATAGAATCATTACCAAAAAGATAAAAGAAAAAAAGGGTATACATGTAATGTCATATGAAAGTAAAACAATCAGGAATGATACTAAAAGTAATAAAAAGGTAAACCCAACAGAGACCATGTAGCCTAAAGAACTCCAGAAAAACCACATTCTAGTTATATCTTAAATGATCACAAAATGTATCCTACTAACCTGAAAAACAATTTATATATGCGTGGGGTGATCATTATATTACACTCATAAAGAACCTCCCCAGTGCCTCTCACGCAAAAAGTTAAAGATATAATACTAAATACATTGAATAATAAGTGGAACTATCATTTCTCCTAAATAGGTATACTAAGTAACTAGACTCACGATGGAAATCTTCAACAAGTCAATGATACAATAGGAATAAAATAATAAAATTATAAATAAAAAAGGACATGCCTGGTTCTGCTTTTCCACTGGTTTGATTCACTGACCGAACATCTCATGTCCCGAGACATCTATCTCCAAAAGAAGCTATCATGGCGGAACTTGTGTTATTTTGCATGAAATGTGTCTCATTCATCACATATTTTCATCATTTCATGCCACATCATCATATTGTACGACAATATTTTTCAGGATCCATCATAGCCTCTATGACATGTATGATACATCATGTAGTATACCCCAAGCCATCACAACACATACCTTGAGCATGGTACCTCAAGACATCTCATCACATACATGTAATACCAATAAAAACTATTGGATGCTATATCCTGAGATTCATGTGTTTGAAATAACCACAACCCATTACAACCCTCTACATACATATATGGGGAAACTAACCACCATGCATAGAAACACATAATAATTATAGGAGAAGATAATGGTACAAGAGGGTGTAGTCAATCATCTATCCATCTCTATCCTAGATATTGGTTAAAACACCCACCCACAGTCCAATAAGATTCATTCTTCCTATTGAAATTGGCAGTTTAGTGTAAAAAACCAAAAAAAATAAAGATAGAGTATATCCCTTGACCACTGTATATGAATTAACCTAGTCCTAGTATGAACTATGGAAATCGTCTCTCGCACTCACAAATGCTACTTCTATGTACTATATATTCTATAAGCACACAAGCAATTAATGGAGCTATAGTAAATAATTTATTTTTTTTGAATGTAATGTCAGTTGAATTAATTATTTAACTATTAAGTAACATTTTTCTGTTTATATTTCATTTACAATAACATGAAGTCAATGAACTCCATGGATAATCCAAATGAGTCATTGGTTTCTCAGAATTAACAATAAAAATTTCATTCCATCATGAACTAAAACCATCGGCTAAACATTTATTGAAATGTATAACCATACCATAATTTCAGGTACACTACGAAAACATACTAAGATACCACTATGAGATGTAACCAAACACATCCATCAACCTCAATCATCAGTGAATGAAATTTAGGTAAATCAAGCATCCCAATCATCTAACCATGGAACAGATTCACTAATAAGAAAGAATAATAGATTTCAACAAAAAAATGAGTAAGAATAACTTCAACCCATTCAATCAACTCTTCAATAAAACATGAAACCCTCATGAAAATCACTTTTAATATCCCATCATGAGTTTCAATTTCTACCATAGAGTCTAGCCTCCCCGCCCATATGTAATTATCTATCACAGTTTCATATCGCATCACATAAAAATGGTCATATCCAGGTCACCTAGAAGGTAGCAAGAAACAAACATAGTCATAAAGGCAACATGAACTTAATAACTAGGTATCCAGACATCACATTAAAATGAGATCTAAAATTCCCAACACAATACATTAATAACTCGCATGAAAATAGGCAACCGTGGTCCCAAACAATTTATCTTAAAAAAACATTTTTATTCCATATTTAATTAATCAATTCAATTATCATTGGTTACAACTATGGGTAATGTTGAGAGGGCTTAAATTTATGGAATCTAGTTCTCTTTTTACCAGATAAACTCGATTGCCTAATGAGATTATTTTATGATCTATTTCATATATCTAATTAATGGAAAACATGTGTTATGAATCCCCCTACAGGAACCTTAACCGGATAATTGCATATCCAAGGGGAGGTTTCCATGAAGCCAACATCAAATTGCCCCCTAATATAACATTTAATGGATCAAATAAATGGATATTTAGGATAGATTAGGTGGAAATATACAATTACATCCATAAATGAAGTGAATAGTTATATAGTAGATTGCCATGGTGGAATCCCAAATAAATCTGGGAAAACAGCTTATCATGCCACATAAATCAATTCATGAAGTAAAATGAAACCAAAATCTAGAAGTGTTTAAAGTGAGAATATATTTAACAATAAATTTCAAGTCTTTAAATCATTTTAAATGGATGAAAAATTTACATGGGTTAATTTTATTTTTCAATATGAGAACAAAGAATACTCAAATTAAAAAATCTACACCATTTCAATTGAAATTTTTTTATGTTATTTCATCTAAATGTTATCAAGTGGATCCAAGTTCAAGTTATCTAAAAACTTTTTGAACTTGGATAACATTTTATCATTATTCAAATTTTCAACTGGGTTTACATCTGTGTGTATCAAGGTGACACACTTCTCCACTTTCAAAAACTTCTCAAATAAAATGAAGACTAATATCTATGAGCATATACCTAACATGAAATACTAAATTTTTAATAAAATGAAGAGATTATTAAGAATCACAATTTATAGTAATAACAAATTTACTTATAATTATTTCAAAAATAAAACCCTTAATCCCTATGGATTCATGGAATAATTTTTTCAATGTTATGTACATCGATGCAATGGTCAATAGGGTCACCATAGATTGCATATTGCAATTACATGATATATGTCCTCCACAAGAAGTGAATACATAACTAGTTATTCATGTCCTAATATAAATATTTCCAACATAGTTATAATCCAAATAACGAGTCACTAATTTTGAAGAATTAATATTTATACCACAGAAAACTGAAATCGATAAAGTAAATGAAATGTTACTCAACAGCCATTTACGGGAATTCCAATGTAGATTTCCTGGATTTTCCAGAAACCTCCTAAAATTATAAATAAAATATTATTTTAATCTATATAACAATACTTAAGAAAAAAAATTTCTGAGAATTTTAATTCATGTTCAAAACAACTGGGATGTTTCATGTATAATTTTTCAATTAAATAACCAGGAATGATAGAAGTTTTACATATAATTGTTCTATATGAAAATATAAATCTGAATAAAATGAAAAAAAAATTCCTATTGAATAAAATTTCAATAAAAAATAATAAATTTCAGAGTAATCAATTACATCTTTTTGAAGGAATACTTTGGCAACAAGTATAGCATTAAAAGTAATTTTATTTTCGATAATATTCTATTATTTTGTTTTATATAACAATTTACAACCAATAACCATGGAAGTATGTGGTTTATTGACTATGGAACATGTATGGTTCTTTCATAGGGAGTTATTCAAATCATCCATAGCTGAAATCAAATGCATAGAGTTTATTTTATTGACAATAAGATTTTAGCTAGGGGATCCTCTATAGAATGATCCGCTATAAAAATTAAGGAAAAGGCCACCATATCAGCCTGAATATACATAGGAGTAGGTCTATTGACCATCCCATAACTATCCTTAGTGAGCTAATAAACCCTAAGTTCACTATGATCTCTATCATCAGAAGTATCAACAGAATCATTCCAAGATAATGCATTAGGCTGAGAAAGGGGAACCCGAGAGGTAGAAGGAGTCTCCACAAGAGACTCACATACACTGGGTGGATCCACCTATAGATACCTATTATGATAAGGGTCAATATTATCATCAATGGGGGGGAGATCGACTAGTAAAAACATACTCTTGAAACACCATATCCCAGCTAAGAATACATTTCTGAGAGCTAGGTTAATCTACCCAAAGCCAATACCCCTTTACCCTATCAGGACAGCCTATTAATAGGCACATGATATCACTGATCTCATGTTTATCATTATTAACATGAGCATAAGAAGTGCATCCAAACACCCAAATATGTCCACTGGATAGGGATGTTTTTTCCACTATTCAATATTACTCTTAAATTTATTGGAAGATAAGGGAAACCTATTTATTAAGTAAACTATCATAGTGATAGATTCTGCCCAAAAGAATTTGGGAAATCCTAACCATGAAATAATTTTATGAACCTGATCAAGAAAGGTAAGATTCATACACTAAACTAGAGAAATATGCAAATGTGAATGACTCAAGATTCAGTGCTTTAAAATTATCACACTTTCAAAAAACGTGATTAAATTAGAAGATATATATTCAAGGTAATTATCATTCCAAAAAGACTTTAACTTACTCAAAAATTGTTTTTTTACATAGGATTTCAATGTTTTCAACACCTCAAAGACATAAAATTTATTTCTCAAAAATATAAATCAATACATTCCTTGAAGATTCATCTATAATGGTGATAAAGTAGAATCCTCTGCCATGGGTGGTAGTCTTAGTAAGTCCCCACAAATCAGAGTGAACATAATCCAGTGTTTGATCAGAATTAATTATGGATCTTTTACAACCAACCCTCTTTGACTTACACATGACAAAGTCTTCACAAAAGGATATGTTATATGGTTTAACATGAGTGAGTAGCCCTTTCTTGATCAATTTCTCTTGACCTTTATCACTCACATGTTCCAGCCACCTATGACAAAGAATAATTTTTTAAGTTTTAGTGATATAAAATTTTTCCATCTACTTGAAATGTGGTATTCTATCCAAAACAAATAACCCATTCAATAAAAAGCCTTTAAGAACAATACGATATCCATGGCGATTCTAAGACAACCATAATCAGATATAAAGTTAAAATATCTTTGATCTATGTCACCTAATAAGTTCATATTCCAATGTAAATCAGGAACCCATCTCACATACAATAAGGTAACAATATAATGATCTGATAGCTACAACATAAAAGAATCTCTACCCATGATGTAAGAATAATTTTATTCCAATAACTACCTCCCCTTCAAATCCCTTAGTCAATCAAGGAAAGGATATCTTATCATGTAACATATGGAACAATCATCCTTGGTATAAGACCCACTCCACATCCAGAGTATCCCTGGACAAACACAACACCTAAACACATTCATATCCTTGGTCGGAAATGATTGAATGATATCTAGACTCCTTAGAATGTTTTACAGATTCCAAATCAGGTGATTTGTGTCTAATATCCCTAGGTTTACCATAGTCATAGTAGGTAACCTTCATCATCTTTGGATTATATCGATGATCATGAATTTATCTATGACTCATACTCCCTTCCTATATTTAACATTCTTTTTTCCCTCGAAAATATGAACGACTCCTCACATTTAGACACTCGACTTCAGGTTTAACCTTAGCCTTGCAATGCTACTCATGTGAAAGAAAGGTGAAGATGAATTCCTATAATTCTATGAAACCTCAACCATACATCATATCATCGACAATATAATATATTAACTATTTAAATAAATTAATTTTATGATGGCTTGGTCTTCATAGTTATTTTTCAAATTTTTATTTGTGATCTCAAATAACATTTCTTTAAACACATCATGGTGTGTATGGATTTTGGTTCCATGAAATATCTTAAATGTATAAAATTTGTGCTTCATAAGTATATGTCCAATTATTGATGTTTTCACAAATGGGTTTTCATGTTTAGTACAAAAACTAGCTAAAGAGGTCTCATAAGAAACCTATGGTATGACTTTACCACATATAGAAAAGTTTAATGAGCAATGTTTGTTCACCAAAATGTAATGAGGGACATTTTAATAGGATGTGACACTTTGACCATTAGTGGATAGACATACATGGGGTTTCTTACGTCTGAAAACTGAATATGGAAACCCTTGTTGGACTAAAAGGGCATGCATTTTTAATCACCAGAAATTAAAATCATTGTACCCATCAAATATTTCTATTTAATATTTCACAAATTCCATTGTTTATTCAAGTGGTTCTGATACCACTTTGGTGTGGGGTAATAGAAGAATACAATCCCTACCCCTAAATAATTACAAGGACCAACGAATATAAAATATGTTATAATTCCACCACCATCCAAAGTGCTAAACCATGGACAATTTTTGATTTCACATAAATAAATAAGAGAATAAAAAAATCATCTACCTCAAAGAATCAACATTCTTCGCATGAGAATGAATCAATGTCGCAGATCACTGATCAACTCTACAGTGAGGAAAATAAAATCTATGAAGGATTTTGTTCCATGAATGTATTGATAAATGAAAAATAAAACTCCATTATACATAGACATGAAAATATTATATCTATATATAATGATGTTCCCATATACATTCAAACATGGTTTCTAAATATTTTTATTTATTCTAATATTTCTCATAGTGTTTTTTATCCAATTATCAAAGTGACTAATTTTCTAAATAGATATGCTGGTAAAATTTCTTCCAACTATCTATCCAAATAATAATTTCTTCAATATGATTCATCTTAACACCATTATATAGAGAAACAAATATCATTTCTATAGATTATACAACTTAGGACTCAAATAATAATAATTAAATAATTTAATTTAGTGTCAACTACTTGACTAAAAATGTTTTTCAAGTTATATAATGTTGAATATTTTTCTTATATTATAGTATAATAAAAACCCAAATTCAAACATGAGAGAAGAATCCTTATAGTTAATGCATGTTTAAACTTCTATTGTAAGTTAGAGTGTTGAAATGTATATTCTGAAAAACACCTCTTCTAATAGTGATGCTCCACATTTCTAGAATGAATAGGTTTCCAGATTGAGCATACATGATAAAGTTTATCATAAAGAAGAAGAAGAAGAAGGATAATATGAAAAGATATATCATATTCAGATGGTTATCATATTAGGAATGATAATCACACTAGAAAAATCACATTGATATTTATATACTATTGAAGAAGAATCTCATAATTTTTTTCAGTGGTATTGTGACAGAGTTATATTTTCTATATTGAGAAATCAGACCTGATAAAGTGGGATGAATATCCTTACAATGTCTAAGAAGTTATTTCCAACGTCTGGGTAAGAAGTGAAGAATTGTAATGAAGGATCATATTTGTGATAGTTGATCAAGAGATATTGTTATAATTTAGTTAGTAAAAGTTTATTACATCATTATGTGCTACTTGAATCACATGCACTATTGTATTGAACATAGTGTTACCAGAGTGTAAGTCTATATTGTACTCATTGTATTCCACAAAAATTGTTGGTTTTCTAGTGGATTTTGTGGTATCATATTATTTTTAGACCATACCATGTTCTAGATAATAATTTTGAGTAGTGACACATGTAAATTTTTATGTTCATGTCGTTATGTGTTTGATTTTTTTAAGCAAAGAAAGAAATATTTAACCATAGGTTAAGGATGTTTCTTATGAAAGGAAACAGAAAAGAAAAATATATAACTGATTCAACCCTACTACTCATAGTGATACATAAATCATGGTTGGGGAATCTGAACAGGATCCAACTACAACAACCTATGTAATCAGTTATAATAATCTATTAAATTATTTAAATAGGATCTCTCACATAAGCTTCTACTTTCAATAAACTTAAGGAAGAACAAAACTCATTAATAATGCCTAATATTATCATCAACTAAAATTACAGATTCACATAACTTATCCAATTTCATTAACACATGTAATAAAATATTCAGTTAAACATGCATAAGTGCATCGACTTGATAAAAATAAAATTATGAGAAATAATGAATTTTTTAAACATGCCTCATATTTAATTTTCTATCCAACCAAAAAAAATTATCAAATTTTGGTTCATTATAAAAATTCATCAATTTAAAAATGATAATATAATAATAAAAACATATTAAAAAAAGCATTGTATAAATAGCACACTATATAGAAAAAAAATAGAAGACTATTATCATGGTGGTAAGAAACAACATGAAATTTCTAAACATAAACCAATTCCATTCATCAATCTGGTTTTAAAATTCTTATTTTAATTCCAGTAACATCCATTGGGATAAAACTGTGGTAAATTTATTATTTCATTTAAATAAATAGGAGAAGAAATGAATCCACCACTTCAATGATTCAATATTCTTTTCACAAGAATGAATTAATGTTGAGGATCTATGATTACATCTACCATGAGAAAGATACAATCTCCCAATGATGTTATTACATGAACACATTGATAAACAACAATGAAAACCTAATTGGAATGTGGAGATCACCCACCATAATATAGAATGAAGCAATGGGAGGAAAGGATATCAAAAAGAAAGAATCCTCCAAAAAAGAGGAAGAGCCAACCTTAGATCCCTATAGATTGAACTAGGAAATTCGGGATTGATCACTATATAAATGGGGCTACAAAGCCATAGAAAAGAAAAATTGGGAGCCTATGGTTCATGAGTAAGGAGTGGGAGAAAATGGGTCAAGGGGAATTGGGGGTATGTATAGGAAAATAGATTTTTTAGGACCACAATACACCCCATAATACCACTTAGTTGTCCACTGAGACCACTCCACACTGAGGAAACCATATTGTAGCACCTAGAAAAAACTACATATGGGATCCACTACTGGATCCATGTTGTAAATAATATTTAGATAGTGGAGTGACTATGACCCAACCTATATCCCACATTGTAGCCACCCCTAATATGACAGTATTATTTAAACCCACTATGGCGCATCCACCTCACTCCACACCACATGACTCAACACTATGGAAGGGGCTATGAAATAGACAACCACCCCAACAAAACTAGACCGATAACGACTTCAGCCTAAATTGTTTCCCTTTAATCCTCCATACACAATAATTGGGAGACCACACCATAGAAGTATAAATTAAGGCACAACCCATGGATCCACGTCTCAACCTTGCCTCAAATGGTAGTGACACCCACCTTTTTTCCACATTGAGCCTATGAACTCCTTGAAACCTCTTCTAGGTGCCTCCAACACACATAACACACAAATTTAAGGAACACTAAGTTTTTATCCCTTATACTGTATATGTTCATCAAACAGTAATAATTACACACATATTATGTGAATTTTTTGAATTTCATATCACATAATATATTTATATAGTTGAATGTTATGCATTAAAAATATTATTTTATACAGAACGCTCTACAAAAATAATTCATGATATCTAGCTTTAGTAATTGACAAAATCGACTAAAATATGTATGGAAAATTATGAATACATTATAAAATCCTCTAATGACTCAACATAACAAATTATAGTGAACCCAATTTAAATGACATTGTTAATCAAATTTTCAATTGATTCATCAAAAAAAATTTGCGACATGCAACTATTTTCACTATATATAATGATGTCCCCATTTACATTTGAACTCGATTTCTAAATATTTTAATTTATTCTATATTTCTCATACTTTTTATTATACAATTATCTTATAGAAATGCTGGTATAAAATTTGTTCCACCTATCCATTATAATAATATTTGTTTCCACAAGATTCATAATATCAACATTATCTTATGAAGCAAAGGTTATTGTTGTAGAATATAAAACCTATAAACCAAATAATAATAAATAAAGAATAAAATTTTGTGTCTAATACTAGAATAAAAATGTTTTTTATGTTGTATAATGTTGAATATATTTCTAATATGATAGTATAATGGCAATGCAAGGTCAAACTAGTGAGGACAATCCTAATAGTTAATGTCTTTTTAAACCCCTCTTCTAATTAAGTGTGTTTAAATATATATTTGGTAAAATTATTTAATAAAAATATAATATTAATTGGACACACTTAATCAACACATGAATTCCTGTATTTTAGATGTATTTAACTTATACAATGTTAGGATTCTAAAATAATTGTATTTCAATAGAAAATATTCAATTCAATATAAATAAATTACAACATAAATTCACTCAATTAAGTATCATTAATAACAATACCACATACACTTCTTTATGAAATGATACCCTTTAATAGTGATAGTAAAAAACTGTTGATAAAGGTGATTCCTTTATCAGCACTTTTTTAATAGCACTGAAAAAGTGTATATTTTTTAAAAAATAATTTAAAATAATATATTATTTTATAAAAATATTAATATATTTACATTGATATTAATATAATATATAATTTTGAATTTCTTTTAGAAAATGATATATATGAATTTCAAATTAATATATCAGATATTTAGTAAAAAGGCTTATGAAAAAATTAAAAATATATTTCTAATTAATAATTTGAAAATTTTTATTGAGTAATATTTATATATTAAAAAATTTAATATAAGTGATAAAAAATTTAATAAATTATACAAAATATGTTGAAAATTAAAATTGAACTTTAAAAAACATAAATTTTGATTTGGGTGTCTCTTTGAGCTCAACCACATATCATATTGAAGCCTACGACAAGCTCTAAACCTTGATGACATAGGATAAAACATTCATCGCATTTTTCGATACCCAAAAAGACTCTAAAGGATTCCAAGATTGGGTATTTATTTAGTATAGCCTATGTTTTTTTTAACATTCAATAGTTGTTTGGCCTCTATTATGATGTTCTTTTTGACCTTTTTCAGTGGGCACATTATTTAGTAAAATGACCTACATTTACATTGATATTATGGTTTTGAAATATTATCGTTTTTTCACAATGTACTATTATTTAAAATCAAATATAAAACAATATATACATATTTTCTTATATATTCACCCATAAAAATATAATTTTTTAAATAAATAATTAAACATATTTACAAATAAAATATATCTCTCAATATATAAACCTTAACTAAATAATATATAATATTGATTTCATTTATAATATTAATGTATGAATATTTAAAAATACGTATACATATACAATTAATGTATATATGTTGTTCATATATGTATATGTTTGTTCCTATGTGTATTGACAAACAAATATATGTTTATCTACATATTCTAATATATTTATGTAAAATTAAATATATGATATATGTAGATGAATATAAATATGTATAACAATATTGATATAAGTAAACACATATGTAAATATATATATATATATATGTATGTATTTATAAACATGTACACACATAGAACAAATTGTATGTATGTATTTATATATATATATATATGGACGAAAAAATTTAATGAAATATATTTAAATATATTGATATATCATAAAATGAAAAACAAAACAATATTGATGATTTGAAGAGTCATAGGAATAAAAGGAGGAGGTCTTAGGTTCAAAAACCAACAAAGGGAAGGGTACACATGAGGGTGAGCAGGTTCCTAGCACCACTTTTTGAATCCATAATGTTGGTAGAATTATTTTTCCATGTAGCTTCTAAATATCCTTAAATTCACATGTAAGATACCAACATGTTAGTTTATAATCAATCACTTAAAAGTTTTTCTAAATACCCAAAATTCATTAGAAAAACTAAACATTGGATTTAAAACAACGATCACTACAAAATATGTTTGAAATCCACTATATCATTAATATTTCAGTAGATCCATATTTATTCCATCATGTATGGTCAAATTCACAATGTTATACACTTAATTATTGATTTGTGAAATTTTTTATTTATCAAGAAATTTCATTTCTGCATGCACTCTTTTATTTGTGAAACTACTTTTAATGAACACATAGAAAATACCCCCCATTGACTGTATTTACCTCTTCATCCCACATAACTCAATTTATCGTATATAACAAACAATGTAAAATTTGATATGGGTACCTTTGAAATCCTCATGTTAATGGATTTGGGTTTTCTTGATGAACTGACTCTTTACTTTTAATCTTCCACCAATCCTTGCTAGTTGATTTTTTTTTCAAAACCACATGAGAAGATTCCACTTCAAATGTTCTCTTTGAGATTATTTATCCATAATGGCTTGGGTTCCTTCACCATTGAGAGAACAATCCCACTAATACTTCTCTCTTCTTTTGATACATTTTTTTCCCACCTTTCCACTTGTTTCCTCTTCTAATCATGGGATCATCCACCAACATTGACCTCTATAATTATAGAGTGATATGTGAGATCATTAAGACATAAATTGTGCTTTTAATCTTCTTTTATATCCAAAAGATTCACTTCATACTTATTAATCTAGAGCCAGTTCTTATTTATGTTAACATCCTTCGCAATTTATGCACAGTCTAGGTGTATGTAGACTAAATTTATATTGACTATTTTAGTTAAAAGTAACTATTTGAGATTGTTGATGATAGTTTTATATTATTCCGGCTTATGGAGGGAGAAAATTGATAAATATTTTCATTTCCAATTAGATTTGGGTAATTATTTTAAAGCTATTTAGTATTTCATTTCATATATCATATAACTATGAACATCCAAATCCCTTATTACATTTGGATATTTTATTATAAATCATAGTTTCAATGATATTATGAATGGATGATTATTAATAGTTATGTAAATTATCATTGAATTTACATGTTCTTATTATACCTTGTTTTGTGGTTCTGATGTCAGGTGACACATTGTTGTCATTCTTCAGTAAATGTTTTCCATCATAAAGATAAGTGTACATTTCATTCTAATATAGATTATGAAATTTATTGATAATTTTCTAAGGAAGAGATTATTTGATATTATTGTTGAATGTATGAGCTAGGTTTTCCTCCTATAGGTCCCTTAGTGTGTATAATAATTGTAATATTTTATTTCTATACCACATTTAATTTCATGTCTTTATTCTTTATCGTTTTTTAGGGATGTTTAGATTAAATAAAGATGAGTTATTCTTATCCTACAAGTATGGGTTAGTCCCGGTGTGCTCATAGAACTATATAGACACCCATCGTACCCGCTCACACCGAGACCTTCCAACAGGCAACCCATCTACCAATCATTTCCAACCTCCACTAGATCCTCTAGGGTTGTTCCAATCCATGCCTCCATCATCATAATATTTGGTCTCTAATTCTCATGCCATGTCTACATCGCCTCAAGAAATGTTCCTACCCATACCATATCCATATCCTATGATGTTTCCTCTACCTGTAAAGACCCGTAAAATTCAAGGGAAACTTTTTCTTAATTTTCTTTGGGATTTTACAAGAACGCAGTTTCTGAGGGCGCCTGATTCTGAGGCCCAGTGTGCCCGGAATTAATTTCTGAAGTTAGGCTCGGGTACATTCAGTGAACGAACGAGCGGGTTTTTCTAACTTTAAAACCAGTTCTCTGAATTGAAATCTGAGGGCACCGATGAACTCACAACACTGGTAATTGCTTAAGAACACCTTTTCCAGAGTTGCGTTTGCTCGGGACGAGTTTCTTAGTTTTGTGAATAAAGACTTTCGAGAAATAAAATGTGTGCAACTAATTTTATTTATTTTAAGTGGTTAAATCCTAAGGATAGAGGTTGGGTGAACCTAACTACCTAAGTGAGGTTAAATGTGAGGTGGGGCCCACACGAACCCCACCCCTTCAAATTCCCTAACCCCCTTAACTCTTCCACTTAAAACCCCCTTGTGTTAAATGATGTGACTTCCTTTCACATTAAATACATGCCAACACTTTGTAATTAAGGAGTTTAACCTCTTTAATTAATTTTGATTTGAATAGTTTGAATTTTGAAGTGGCTTGTATTAAATAAAATAATAAGGTAGCTTATTATTTTATTTGGGGGGAAACTTATTGGGTGGGAGCTCTTGAGTTTTTGGGGAAGAACATCGACTCTTGAACGAAGAACGCCTCCGACGGAGAATGCGAAGACACTGACGACATGCCTTCTCTTCTTCTTTCTCCGCGTCATGGGAGGAGACACCACCACGGGGAACGTCACCATCGACGATGGCTCTTCCTCCGATGACAACAGAATTGGCACCGATCTTCTGCGATGACCGATCATCGCGATGCTTTACTCTTTCTACAGCACGACGACATGCAACGTCTTTTCGATGTAAGGAATTAATTTGTGAATATTAATGAACCCCATGTTACTTCCTTCTAAATCAAAGAACACAGATCAACTAAATATTAAGTTGATCCGCGGAGAATATGCTTGCGGTTTGGGAATTCTTGATTGCGGGGAAAACTGTAGGGGTTTTGGTTCAATTAAATCTATGTGATTTATATCCTCAGCATGTGTTTAAAATTTATCGGAAGCCGTTTAAACCGCTAATGCGGTGGGTGCGGACCGATGAACAAGTCTGAACCCACCGTTTCTTTGTTCTTGGTGTGTGGATCAGTGTGTGACGATGAAGCAAGCCGCAATGGAATTTTGAGGTCTTTGTAGTGAAGATTCGTTCCTGGGAGGACCGCTGGCGAAGACAACAGGCAAAACGGACCACCGAAGGGCGTCCGGTGGTCCGCGGAAAACCCCACCGGTGCACCGCCGGGAAGGGCCTCCGTGGCTTCAGCCGCGGCGGCAGGCTGTTGGTCCCGCGACCATGCGGGACCGAGGAGGCGGGGACGCGGCGCTAGGCTACGTCTGTTGGTGATGAGCAGCCCCCACGCGGGGGATGCAGTTTCTTTCTAGGGGGCGACCGCACCCCCTGTTTCGCTCAGCCGGACAGCCGAGCATCCAGGCGACCGCGCCAGCGCGGCAGGCCAACCGTCCGGGCCGCGCCCACCGGGCTGGGCTGCACCCTATTAGGCCGGACCCGGACTCGGTTCGGGCCGACCCTGGGGGGGGGGGGGGTCTCGGGCCGGGTCGGTCCGGGCCTGAACCCCCTATTCTCGAGCAGTTCTCGTTCAAACGCCCATATCATGGGCTACAGACCCCCGATAGACATACCGTCAATTGATATGAGAACCTTGGATCGAGGCGGTCATTTAGGTATATTACACTCAAGGTTTCGGAGAACTTTGAGTATGGCCGGGTTGGTTCGGATATGAAACCAATCGGGCCCTCGGAGCGGAAACCCTTATATCTCGAGCTCCTGACGTACGATTGATATTCCATTGACTTTGTTGGATTCCTCTTGATGAGACAAACCTTTTGGTATGGTTCTACTGAGCTTTGGATGAAGTTGGATAATGGCCGGGTTGGATTGTACCTGAAATCCAACCTGGCCCCGGGAACGGAAAAGATAATAACTTTCAGACCGGACGTCCGTTTGACGAACCGTCAGCGGTGTTGGTGATCACATTGAGAAATGGTCCCTATGGGAATACTCTATGAGAGTTTGGGGTACAGTCGAGATACGACCGGGTTGGTTCGCACACGAAACCAACCGGGCCCCTGGGACGAAAAGTCTAGTAACTCACAGACCGGGCGTCCGACTGACGCGCCGTCTGTTGCGTTGAGACCCCTATGATGAGACGGTACTTTGAGATACTTCTTCGTGGAACTTTGTGATACTTGGAGTATCGACCAGTTGCTTGTGGAGCAGACCCTCCTGGTGATGAGCTAGTAGAGTGCAGAGACCTAGTAGCTGACTGAGACTTGACGACTGCTGATCTATCGACTCGGTGTGTTTCGGATAGCCCAGTGGGGAGCGCTTGGTTGTACCGGCAGACCCACGGCGGATGAGCGCTTGGTAGAGCGGCAGACCCGCGGTACTCGACATAAGGATTACCTTTGGAGGCTATGAGGGGGAGCGCTTGGTTGTAGCGGCAGACCCACAACGGAGGAGCGCTTGGTTGTAGAGGTAGACCTGCGGTACTCAACAGAAGGAGTACCTCTGGAGCCTATGAGGGGGAGCGCTTGGTTGTAGTGGCAGACCCATGGTGGGAAGGGCTTGGTTGTAGCAGCAGGCCCACAGTACTCAACAGGTGGAGTACTATAGCAGTCCAAGGTTAGTGGGGCGCGCTTGGTTGTAGCGGCATGCCCACTGTACTTGACAGAGGAGGAGTTCGGCGCGCTGGGTTGTAGCGGCAGGCCCACTGTACTTGACAGAGGAAGAGTTCTCCAGTAGCCATGGTTTCGACATCATGAATAAGATCCGGGTTGAGCTGAGTCTATGACCTTTGTGTTTACCTCATGATTGAGATGGTTCACTTGATAACTTAGGTATATGTATGGGCATATACCTGGGTAGTGGTTATCCGTTGATTTCATAAATCTTTATGTTACCTCATGATTGAGATGGGTTACTCGATAACTTGGGTATATGTATAGGCATATACCTAAGTAGATGTTATCTTTTGAGATCTTCTTTGTGGTTATCCTTGTTTGATTTAGTGAGACCTTGAGGGTATCGGGGTCCCTATTGAGTATCGTTATACTCACCCTTGAACGGGATATTCCCGCACCTCATTGTGTTGGTTGCAGACGAAGGGCAGCGCAGACAGAGGCCGAGGGTTCGAGGACTGGACGGTCCCTGGAGGTGGACCTCACGACGAGATAGTATCCGGTGGTGGACTTCATGACGAGGCGACACTCGGAGGAGGTTGACGGGCGAGAGCGTTTTAGAGGCTATCTGTACCTACCCTTCAGGTAGGATCTGTGGTGGACGGTCTAGGAGCTGCGCTATCTGTACCTACCCTTCAGGTTGGATTCGAGGAGGACGACCCAGGAGTTGCTTCCTTTATTCCAGCTGTTATCTTTATTGTACTTTCTTTTAGTTGTAGCTGTACTTTGGTTTGGGTTTTTATTCTGGCCCATTTACTTTTCAACAATTCCTTTTTGTACTTAGTGTTTTACTTCCGCTTGTACTCTGTGGTGTTTTTGTTACTTTTATAAAGGCAATGCCTTCCCAGTTATCGTGATTTACGCCTTTGGTGCTAGTCGCCAGCCCCTGGCCTATGGAAGGCGGGCTTGGGGTTGTCACGACACGGGCCCCAAGGACGGGTCGTGACAAATTGGTATCAGAGGAGTTCAGTTCTACCGCAGAACTAAGGACTCTGATCTTTTTCTATGTGAAGCAATAGTGTTAAGGGTACCGAGTGTGGTCTTCATTTCAGGGAGTCCAGTGTTGGTGTGGCGGCCGAGGTATCCGTACACCAGGACCCTGACTGCTGATTTCCGACCTTGTACACGAAAACACTGATTGCGTGTGTTTTTCAAAAGTTTTAAAGTCAACTCAAACTAGTTCAGCTCACCAGGTATAAATCGTTGACCGTGTCGCATATGTTCAGGATGTCTCCATGCAGATAGTCTGTTGGAGTTCCAAGAGATTACTCGATGATGGCCCACCGAGCGGTGAGGCTCCCGTGCGGGGCCCTTTTTACTATGTTGGCACCCTCGGGTGGTGTACCAGCACCACCACCACCTGTTGGGCAGAAGATGCCATCGGCCTTACTAGCAAACTGTGCAAGCTGGCAGAGCACGTTGCACGAGTTCCAGCAGCAGCGGCCTCTGAGGTTGTGAGGTGAGGAAGATTCCCAGACAGCAGAGCACTGGTTGGTGGCGATTGCTACTGTTTTCCGCCTTGCTGAGACATCAGTAGAGTGGATGGTGGACTTGGATACAAGTGTTTTCCAGTGAGTGACCATGAGGGTGGTCCGCATAGCGATGAGGCTTTGGTACGTGGATCGATGCCTGAGATAGTGCCTTCGGGTAGTGTGTCAGCTATACATCACTACCTGTTGGTGTACAGTTACAACCGGCGGTACCGGTAGGTGACACATGTAGGCTTCCTGCCTTACACGTGTTCCAATATCAGATACCCTCATGTTCTGAGGTGAGCCCGACTCACAGGCAGGTGAAAACTGGCTTGAGGAGTTGATTGAGAGTTTTCTAGAGCTTATACAGCTTCGGCAGGACAATGTTTTAGTAGATGAGTAATCATCGAGGCGTACCGATCGTTCTTGGTACTTTATGACTATGATATGATCACTACTTTAGAGATTGGACCTCAAAGCGAGGTGAGTTTAAAGGATATCCGAGTAAGCACTCTTTTCTCTACGCATTTCTACTTATGTTAGGGTGCTAGAAAGAAACTTTGTGGTTGAATGTTCTTTGGCTGATCGGTTTTAGCCAGTGAATGTTAACAGTGGGAAGATGCGAACTGGCGTCAGTCTCAGAGACTTGGGTGTGAGAATGTTTCAAAAAGAGGAAATATTAAGGACAGATGAATCTGTAGAGTAGCAGACGTGGAGGCAGATCTTGGAGAGCAGCATGAGGTGGTGTACATATCGACATGTTTCAACCACCCGCCTTTATTGTTCCCTCCAGGCTCAGGGAGATGGAGGGAAGGGAAAGAGAGTAGCTGCATGCAGTCAATGAGAGTGACCCAATGGCTCTAAGAATGATTTGAGGGATAGTCTGTGTCCACTACAAGCTGCCGTAGTAACAGACATTGATACGAATCATTCCTTCCTTCCATGAATCTTGTCCCAAACCTAGAGTTTCCGGTTAAGCTGTTGACTTGACCCTCACGTCTGGAGATACCTTGGGAGGAGACTCGATAATCACACTTACGCCGACAGTGTGATCTGACCCATGAGGCTAGAGTTTCGGTTGGAATCTCTTGGTGGCAGCGTCAAGGCCTTACGATGTTGGTCTGAGTATGGATTGGATCCACAGTTCATACACGGATTGAATGTATTAGGAAAAAATGTTGTGGTTTATCTAAAACATTGGGATGGGGTTTTCCTTGGTTGGATAAAAGGAAAACCAAGGCAACACAGGATGGAATCATGCATAAGAGGGTGAATTTGATCACTCAGGAGAAGGCCAAACTTACCTTTAAGCTATAATTCTCCAGAGTTGTGGAACCACTTCCAGCAGAGCTTTCAGAAGCTGGGTTGACCGGTGCTCCTAACCTGTGGGCGTTGATTACATAGATCACTATAACGCATTAGGGACCTGTCTCGGGTGTGTCCTGATGTAGGAGTGGGAAGTGATCGCAGATGAATCATGGCAGATGAGACTGCACAGAGCTGATAGGAAGCCTCTAGAGTTCAAGGATGACGACCACGTCCTTATACGGGTCTCACCTCGATGAGGTTTACGGAGATGTGGCCAAGGCGGAAAGTAATATCCGAGGTTCAACGAAACTTTTTAGGTCATCAGCTGGGTAGGCGAGGTGGTTTACCGCTTGACCGATCCACCTAAGTTGCACTGGGTGCATGACGACTTCCACGTATCTCAACTGAGGAGATATGTGCTTGACCTGACCCATGTCATCGACCATGGGGAACTGGACTTTGGCAATGGGGTGACTTTTGTGGGGTTCTAGTAGAGGTTGAGGATCGACAGGAGCGGATCCTATGAGGATGGTCGATTACTTGGGTGTGCATTCACTGGCAGTACGGGAACCTCCAGGTGAGCACATGGGAGCGGAAGGCTTAGGTGCATGCTCAATACCACTTTTGTTTCCCTAGATTGTGTTAAAGCTTTACGAGGGCGTAAAGCCCTGAGGTGGGAGTAATGCAAAGACCCGTAAAATTCAAGGGGAATTTTTTCTTAATTTTCTTTGGGATTTTACAAGAACGCAGTTTCTGACGGTGCCTGATTTCGAGGCCCGGTGTGCCCGGAATTAATTTCCAAAGTTAGGCTTGGGTACGTTCAGTGAACGAACGAGTGGGTTTTTATAACTTTAAAACCGGTGCACGAAATTGAAATCCGAGGGCACCAATAAACTTGAAGCTCCGATAATTTCTTAAGAAGACCTTTTCCAGAGTTGCGTTTTCTCGGGACGAGTTTTTTAGTTTTTTGGATAAAGACTTCTGAGAAATAAAATTTGTGGAACTAAGTTTTTTTCTTTTAAGTGGTTAAATACTAAAGATGGAGGTTGGGTGAACCTAACTACCTAAGTGAGGTTAAATGTGAGGTGGGGACCACACGAACCCCACCCCTTCAAATACCCTAACCCCCTTAACTCTTCCCCTTAAAACCCCCTTGTATTAAATGATGTGACTTCCTTTCACATTAAATACATGCCAACACTTTGTAATTAAGGATTTAAACCTCTTTAATTAATTTTGATTTGAATAGTTTGAATTTTGAAGTGGATTGTATTAAATAAAATAATAAGGTAGCTTATTATTTTATTTGGGGGAAAACTTCTTGGGTGGGAGATCTTGAGTTTTTGGGGAAGAACACCGAATCTTCGAAGAAGAATGCCTCCGACGGAGAACGCAAAGACACTGACGGCATGCCTTCTCTTCTTCTTTCTCTGCATCAAGGGGGGAGACACCACTGTGGGGAACGTCTCCATCGACGAAGGCTCTTCCTACAATGACAACAGAATCAGCACCGATCTTCCGCGATGACCGATCATTGCGACGCTTACCTCTTTCCACGGCACGATGACATGCGACGTCTTTTCGAGGTAGGGAATTAATTTGTGAATATTAATGAACCCCATGTTACTTCCTTCTAAATCAAAGAACGCGGATCAACTAAATATTAAGTTGATCCGCGGAGAATATGTTTGCGGGTGGGGAATTCTTGATTGTGGGGAAAACTGTAGGGGTTTTGGTTCAATTAAATCTATGTGATTTATATCCTTGACATGTGTTTAAAATTTGTCGGAAGTCGTTTAAACCGCTAACACAGTGGGTGCGGACCAACGAACAAGTCCGAACCCACCGTTTCTTTGTTCTTGGTGTGCGGATCGGCGGGCGATGACGAAGCAAGCCACAAGGGCATTTTGAGGTCTTTGCAGTGAAGATTCGGTCCCGGGAAGACCGATGGCGAAGACGACAGGAAAAACGGACCACCGGAGCGCGTCAGGTGGTCCGCGTAAAAGTCTGCCGGCACACCTCGTCGGCACGGCGGCGCCAGCGGCCGGAGGCGGCGGCGCCCTGCGCGCCGCCGGGAAGGGCCGCCGCGACTGAAGCCGCCGTGACAGGCTACTGGTCCCGTGACCGCATGGGATCGAGGAGGGGAGGAAGTGGTGCTAGGATGCGTCCGTTGGCGAGGAGCGGCCCCCACGTGGGGGCCACAGTTTCTTTCAAGGGGGCGACCACACCCCCTGTTCCGCTCAGCTGGACAGCCGAGCAGCAACACGACCGCGGCAGCGTGGCAGGCCAACCGGCCGGACCACCCAGGACGGGCCGGGTCGTGCCCTATTGGGCCGAACCCGGACCTGGTTCGGGTCGACCCGGTTCGGGCCGACCATGGGGGGGGGGGGGGGGTCTTGGGCAGGGTCGGTCTGGGCCCGAACCCCCTATTCTCGGGTAATTCTCATTCAAACGCCCATATCTTGGGCTATAGACCCCCGATCAACACACCGTTAGTTGCGATGCGAATCTTGGATCAAGGCGGTCGTTTCGGTATATTACACTCAAGGTTTCCGAAAACTTTTATTATGGCCGGGTTGGTTCGGATACGAAACCAACCGGGCCCTCGGAGCGGAAACACTTATATCTCGATCTCCAGATATCTTATTGACGTGCCGTCGACTTTGTTGGATTTCTTTTGATGAGTAAAAACTTTTGGCATGATTCGACTGAGTTTTGGATGCAGTTGGATAATGACCGGGTTGGCTTGTAACAGAAATCCAACTGGGCCCCTGGAACGAAAAAGCTAATAACTTTCAGACCGGACGTCCGTTTGATGAACCGTCAGCGGCGTTGGTGATCACGTTGAGAAACAATCCCTATGAGCATAACCTATGAGATTTCGGAGTACAGTCAAGATACTGCCGGGTTGGTTCGCACACGAAACCAACTGGGTCCCTGGGACGAAAAGGCTAGTAACTCACAGACCGGGCATCCGACTGACGCGCCGTCTGTTGCGTTGAGACCCCTATGATGAGGCGGTACTTTGAGATACTTATTTATGGAACTTTGTGATACTTGGGGTATAGACCAGTAGCTTGTGGAGCAGAGCCTCCCGGTGATGGGCTAGAAGAGTGCAGAGACCTTGTAGCTGGCTGAGACTTGGCAACTTCTGATCTATCGACTAAGTGTGTTTCTAATAGCCAGTGGGGAGCGCTTGGTTGTAGCGGCAGACCCACTGTACTCGACAGAAGAAGAGTTCGGCGTGCTTGGTTGTAGTGGCAGGCCCACTGTACTCGACAGAGGAGGAATTCTCCAGCAGCCGTGGTTTCGACATCATGAATAAGATCCTGGTTGAGCTGAGTCTATGACCTTTGTGTTTACCTCATGATTGATATGGGTCACTTGATAACTTAGGTATATGTATGGGCATATACCTGGGTAGTGGTTATCCGTTGATTTCATAAATCTTTGTGTTACCTCATGATTGAGATGGGTTACTCGATAACTTGGGTATATGTATGGGAATATACCTAAGTTGAGGTCATCTGTTGAGATCTTCTTTGTGGTTATCCTTGTTGGATTTAGTGAGACCTTGAGGGTCTCAAGGTCCCTACTGAGTATCGTTATACTCACCCCTGCACGGGCTATGCCCGCACCTCATTGTGTTGGTTGCAGACGACGGGCAGTGCAGACAGAGGCCGAGTGTTCGAGGACTGGATGGTACCAAGAGGTGGACCTCACGACGAGATAGTATCCGGTGGTGGACTTCACGACGAGGAAATACTCGGAGGAGGTTGATGGGCGAGAGAATTGTAGAGGCTATCTGTACCTACCCTTTAGGTAGGATCTGTGGTGGACGATCCAGGAGCTGCGCTATCTGTACCTACCCTTCAGGTAGGATCTGAGGAGGACGACCCTGGAGCTGCTTCCTTTCTTCCAGCTATTTTATTTGTTGTAATTTCTTTCAGTTGTAGCTATACTTTCGATTGGGTTTGTATTCTGGCCCATTTACTTTTCAGCACTTCCTCTTTCTACTTAGTGGTTTACTTCCACTTGTACTCTGTGGTGTTTTGTTACTTTTATAAAGGCAATGCCTTCCCAGTTATCGGAATTTACGCCTTTGGTGCTAGTCGCCAGCCCCTGGCCTATGGAAGGCGGGCTTGGGGTAGTCACGACATGGGCCCCGAGGACGGGTCGTGGCACTACCATTCTATCGTTATCCAACCATGTCTATGCTGCCTCCATTTTCTACTATTCATCCAGGTTCTAATGATTTTGTTCTATCAACTTCAACTCTACTGCATGAACATGACCTAGTAAATTCATTGGAATAGACACATCCTTTAGAGGTTACAGATCCAAGAAAAATGATATAACCATTCGAGACTAATTGGTATTCAACATTCGGTTTTCTATATGTTTTTCAAAACATTTCACATTATTTTTTTCATGTTGTACTGTGAATTAATTCATTTTTTCCTTTTAACATATTCAATGATATCTTTCAATATGTGACACATGGGAACCCCTATGTGTGAATCTTGGAATCTTTAAACATAAATAATATTGTATTACAAAGAATAAAATAAAATGATGGATTAATATTAAAGGTAGTGTAGAAGTTTTATGGAATCTTTATCAAATTACAATGATATCATTCTGGTGGAACCAGTCTCATGGAGTTATATAAGTAACCAAATCATGGAGATAGTATGTGAGGAGATAAGGGTAAGAAAATTTGTTAAATTTGTATTTATAATATTATTGTATTTATATGAATTATTATGTTCATTGTAGCATCAGTTTATCTTTCCCAATAGTGAATATACTAAGGTCACATGGTTTATGGATATTGGGAAGTTGTGGTGATCATGTAATCCTAATATATATGTTGGTTGTGTTGGATTTGGTGTCCTAGAAACAAATTTTTGTACTTTATGATAATCCATATTCATAGTTTTGATTGTGAAGAATCTTCTTAGAATATCAGGATTGTTTTTGTGCATTAAATAGTCTTTGATAATATGATAAGAGTTAATTTCACACTAAAAGGTCATAGTGGTTCTCGACTATGAGGGACACAAATGATACATGCTATTAGGGGTGGAGACTCATAGGGAATTAAGGCACCTTCCAATGGTGTACGTCCTTGGTAATATCCAATTTATGATATTATGATACCAAGACCTTCCCGTAGGAAATCCATATTTAAATTTTCCATTGGATGTCAAAATCTATAGATGTTTTTACTATATCTTATACAATAATAATATTTTTAATGAATATTATAAGTCACATTATTTTATGTATTGATGAAAATCATTATAACATATGTTTACAATGAGTTAGGATATGTTGGGTGTGTCATGATTAATGTTGCATTAATGATTAATGAGAGAAAGTATTTTTCCTCTCTATTTTTTAGTATTTGTACATATCTTAGGCCCTTTCAAGGAATTGTTATAGGCTAAATAAATCAATGGCCATGGTGTTCAATAGTCATGTTCAATTTCTAGAATTTCAATGAAAGAGTCATCGAGAACATAGGTTGATGATTCCAGCATACAACTTGCTTAATTGTAAAGTTCATAATAAATGGATTATATTACAAAGTGAGTGACCATATGTGGAATTATGTTATTGTGGTATTAAATTATTTTTCTATAGCTTCCTTGGAATATTGCGAGATGTTATCCTTTGACATTAAACAGCTTCACCTAATGCCACTATGAAAGATGGATAAAGGATCACACTATAAATATATCCATAATCTTAGTTTTATGTAATATAAATGTATATTATTTAAAATGGTGATTAAATATTATTCTCACATAAGGTCAAATAATTATTCGTGTTTTCATGACTATATTTATTTCTTCACAGGTTATTCGAGAGAATATTATGTGAGTATAATATTAAATAAATATTTATTTTCTATGTGGTAAATATAATATTTATTTATTTATTGTTGAATAATGGAGTAACATTTATTTATTAAGAAAATAATTATTTTTTAAGGACTGATAAATATTATGGAGGAGTTAAGGATTGATATTATAGGTTCAATGAGGAATAATATATATTTAATATTATATGATTAAATAATATTTAAATTTAATTCTTAGGTTTAGATAATGTCACAAAATAAAAACATTAGTATTATTATTGACATGGGTCTCTATAGGAAATAAGTAAATAAAAACAGGGAACTTGTGAAATTATTTATTTCTAACCATAAGTGTATATAAACCCAATTATATTATTTTTAAAGAGAGTCAATTTCATTTGTGTTATTCACACTTATGGCCACAGATAATCATCTCATGCCCTATATAGATCCCTCTCCAGGAAAAATGCTATGAATGTAGATCTATATTATTCCAAAATATACTCTCTAATATATAGAGATCATTTTAAATCCCTTTGAAGTGATTCTCGAAGCAATCAAAAGAGAAGGAAAAAAGAGTTAGGATATTCCACGCTATAACCCAAATATTTATATGACATTGTTTATTGATTATCGAATCACATTTAATTCAATTCATGTAACATCCACATCATGGAATCCAATAAATAGATGATGGGAGATGGACCACCACCTGACATCAAGAAATCATCCCTGTATGCAAGAGGATTTCAACTAGAAATGAGGGTCGAATAGTTCACTTGGGGAGACAAATCCGTATTTACTAAATATTTCCACAATAGATAACATAAGAAATAAGGTAACACTATAATATAAACAACAACATTAATGAACAACCATTTCCCAAACATGTTATAACAAAAATCAAAAGATAAATATTCCATGTGCTGCTAATAGTGAAAAAAGAGATGGAATACGAAAATAAAGACCAACAGAAACATCCCCAAAAAATGGGTCGAGACTCCAAGTCCAAATCCTCATCCACGCACATCCCAAGACAAACATAACTCCCAAGATTTGGGATTTTTTTCTTTTCCAGTCCTACAATAATCAAATTTAACTGGGTACCCAACGACAGACCATGTAGGGAGTTAGTAAAACTCTGTAGGCCATCACAAATCACTTAAATCATTTACATCACTTATTCAATCAGTTATGAATTTACATAATTGACACTCCAGGCTAATGAAATCAATTATCTTAAATGAGGAAATAAGTCATGTTCCCTATCTCACTAGGGTCACACATTTCATAACAACTACATCACACTCATGTTAGAGCCTCATTTAATGTAGTCTCATCAAGTGAAACCATTATGGTATTAGTTCCTTAGTCCAACTCCCTAACCCATGCATTCTAGGGGTGTGGATTAGAGCCTCAGTCCAACCCAACCCATGGGAGGATCCTCAGTTCAATAACCCACATAAAACCAATCCATGTGAACATTGTTATTCATCCAATTACCATATATACCAAATCGAAAACCATGCATAATCAATATAAATAACATTCCAAATTCATATTTCATTTAACAATTAAATCATTTTTGGGCCCTAACGCATTAACACATTCAGCAGACTCCTTACATTGCTCATTTAACAAAATTAAATTTTATATATCAACCGATTCAACTGATTCCATAATTTCCAAACATTAGTCCATTTCACATAATTCATAATTTCACATGTATTATACCATTAATTCAATTAAATTTCAATCTCACAAGTCTTTATACACATTCACCTTATTCCATTTAACCCTATTTATGTTTTCCAAACAAACCATTATGTCATTATCAAAGTGTATGAGAAACTATCAATTATCCATTTTCTAACTCAACTAACTTATCAACATTTTTTAATGGGGATCTAATTCATAATAGGTCAATTCAATACTGAACATTATATTTTTCCATGTTCTGGAGTATTGGAACACCCCATGGTGGCCTTAAATCGGTCTAGTCGACCTCAATATATCCAACTGGGATCATGAAGTGTTTAATTTATCATTTAGAAAACCATTTTACCAAATCCATTCAAAGGAAACAAATGAACTAAAAGAGAGACCCATTAACAAAACCACACATGCACAAATTAACATCAAGACCATGGAATATAACTTGTAGACCACCTACATCAAAACTAGAGATGAACACATGCTTATCCATAACCTTAGATTTGAATTAAAGAACCATTTGAATCCCCAACCTATGATGAACAAGATAAGGAGGTTTTTGGGCTTCAAAATAATAAAAATGAATCCAAAATCCCAAATTCATAAAATAAAATAAATATTATCATAATACTTACATGTAGCTTCGATCCACGACCAACAACACTACAAAAAAATGCCAACAAAGGAGATAGATCCTTCAGAATATTTGGTGTTTAGGTTCATTACTTGGTCTGGAGAGGAAAAATGAGGAAGATATTTAGGTGTGGAACATAAAATCTTGAGGGGGGAAATGGTAAAATCTAACTTTTAATGGGGAACACAGTTTGACCACTTGGTATTCCAAAATGTTCTTAAACCATGTGCATGCCTCTATCTATGAGGGGTTAAATCACACAATTACATGGCCCCCTGCACATTTTCAAAACCCATGAACCACTCATGTGGAATACCTCTATCTAGGAGGAAATGGTTTTCCACCCTTCATCCATGGTTTACTAAACTGAGAATCTCTTCCTCTTGGCTATCATCGTTTGGGATAACAGTTGATACTAACCATGCGCCAACTGTGCAACTTTCATCAAATGGCCAAAATCCCCCTTCTTTCATGTATCAAGACCCTAAGACTCCCCCATGATTCCTCATACACCCATAAAACATCCCATTAACCATAAAAAGTAGAGTTAAACAAAAAAATAAATAGGAATTTACCTCTAGGAAATGAGGTATCTTACAACCTCCCCAAATTATTATGGATCTTCCTCAAGACAAATTCCCATGAATCACTAAACTTTTAATGAAAGTTGATCATGCCACTGATCCCAGATATCATTCTCCCTCTTCCAAGTTTCTTCATAAAAATTATCATGATATCAAAAAAAATCTATCTAATGGAACCGACTTTCGTCACAAGGCTTTCTCACTGCAATCCACAATAAGAAATATATGCTCCTCAAAAGGACACATCATCCTCAAGCTCAAGATACTCGACATCAAACAGATGATATGGGTCATGGTGATACTTTCTAATTTGTGACACATGAAAAATGCCATGAATTTCACTATACCATTGTGAAAGAGACAATCAGTATGCCATCATACTGATCATCTCCAAAATATGAAATGGACCAATTTACTTGGGTTCCAACATTCCCTATTTTTGTATCTGATGGTCACCCAACCATGGAAACAGCCTAATAAAAACACGATCACCCACCAAAAAATCAATAGGTCCATGATGTGAATACATATGTGACTTATGCCTACATTGATCCATTTCAATACATTTTGGAATCAACTAAACCTATTCTGAAGTCTCATACATGAGACTTATCCCAAAAAATTCATTATTTTTTTCTCCACCCAACACAATGAGGATCTACATGATCTACCAAAGGTCGCCTCTTATGGTGATATCTGAATCATCTCTTATTAACTATTAATATAGGTTAATTCAACAAGATCTTTTTTTTCTCTCATGATCCACCAAAATCCAGGACACAAGCCCTCAAAATAACCTCTATTACTAGAATAGTGTGCTCTGATTTCCCATATTTCCATGGGTGAAAATATGTACTCAGAAACACATAGGTACCATGAAATTTCTGAAATTTCTACTAGAAATGTCGAATAAAATATGGATCATGGTCCAAAATTATAGTCTAGTGTACTCCATGAAAATGCACTATTTTTCGAACATACAATTCACCCAACTAATAAATGGTGAAAGTTTCTCAAATTGGAATGAAATGTGCCACCATGGTCAACTGATCCAATACTATCTAGATCACATAATTCTTATGAGGATTAATCAGAATAAATACAACAAAATACATTTTTTATATCATCCCATTTCTATTCTATAATGGGAAATGGTTGTAACAGACCACCTTTCTATTGATACCCAACATTCACCTATTGACAAAGAAGGCATAACACCATGAAACATGCATCAAATTTCTTCATTCCTAGCCACCAATACTGTGGATGACGGTCATGATACATTTTGTTCAATCTTGTATGCACAACCCACCTCGATGAACAAATTTCATTCCTCAACTCTACCCATAAACATGTTCGCACAACAACACATCCACAAACATAATGGATTTGTTGGCACTCATGGTTCAACAAAAAGGTGAATCCCCATATTTATGAAACTCCCTAAAATCCCAACAATATGAAGCCTAATTATACCTTTCATTGATCCGTCTCAGAATCGTGGACTCAACGACCAAGGATGTAAGGGTCATTTTCTCATTCTCAATTTCACCTCGAGATGCATCTCAATGAACAATGCCATTATCCTCTATTCAGAACGAGATATCTAAAATATCTAAATATGATACTTCAAGCTCAATGCATTTGAAACACTATTCCCATTTATTAGAGTGTAAATGAGATCAATGTAAAAATAATGCATGTACTCAACCTGTCTTCACAGCTAACTAATCAAATCACACTGAGAGAAGATGTAATTAATTAAATTATGATCGATATACAAGGTAAACTATTCTACAAATATGTAGTGATAAAAACACATTAAATCATAAACCATTGTGGCCAACTCAATATTGTTCATAGGGTAATTTCATTCCTGAGGCCTCAACTTCCTTGAACCATAAACCACAAACTGATCATTCTGCATTAACAATTCCCCAATCCTAACACTGAACACATCAAAAAACATAGTATACCCCTTAAATGGGATGGGTAATATAAATGTTAGTGAATATATCTACTGATTCTTTAAATATTTGAAAACATACTCACTTTCCCCAACCCCTTCAAAAATGATGAATTTCACAAAAAAACGCGATTTTAGTGATTTTAAATGGGAGATGTACTCAATGATCCTTCGAAAATAGCTGAACAATCCCATAGAACATTGGATATGAGAAACATTCTTAGGTTTTTTCCATGATACAAATTCTCACACTTTCCCTAGATCCACTGACACAACTTCTTAGGAGATTATGTGACCCAAGAAATGATAGCTATCAATTCATAAATGACATTTTGAAATCCTGGCATATAGTCTATGCTCTATTAGAGTACTAATTATGATTTCAAGATGTGTGGAATGATAGTCATTATTTCTATAGTACGCCATGTTTTCAACAACAAAAAAACCAAAAATTAATTCCAAGTACATGAGAAATATTTGGCTCATTAGGGCCACATTAACAACTAGTGAACTGGTCAATCCAAACGACAATACTAAAAACTAATATAAATCATATCTTCTGTTGAAGGTTGTCCATCCTATATCAGAAGGTCTGACCTGTAGAAGATTATACCCAAATATCATATCAATCATTGAGAACATTGAAGCAACCTCTATCTGGTCATAAAGTTAATCGATTCATGGGGAATGGTATCAGTTCTTAACCTTCGCATGATTCAGCTTCCTATAATCGACATGAAACCACAATGATGTATCGACCTTCTTTCAAAACAACACTCTAGATCCCTAACATGACATACTCATGAAAAAAACTATTTTCTTCCAATTCCTTCAATGAATTTTTATGCTCCTAGGGTTTTTCTAGTGCATTTATATATGATGGAATACAAAATTACTCTTCTCCCGACAACAACTCTATCATGAACCGACATCACTTTCAAGAGACAACCCCAATAAGTCCTCAAGAAACACATCCTAAAAATGATTCACCATATGAGGAATAAAAATCTACTATGATCTCTAATAATCATGAAAAAGAAAATCCACATGAGTTGTGAGCTCACCCAACCATAGAAAAAATGGCCATGCACAACCTTCCTAGATGTCCCACTAACCATAATGGACTTATGCTCCTCCTTAAAGATATGTGAATATTAACCTATGGTGGTAAAAATCAATATAGTCCTGGTAAAACACTATCCATTATTTGCCCAAAATCAGATCAAACCCTAACATCTCAAGCACACATACATTCCATAGAAGTCGATACCCACAAAATTCAAGATCACACCCCTTACACTATCTAATATTCTCTGCTTTCATCCCTAATGGTGTATCAATCGACATTACCCCACAAAAATGATCCTCCACTGGACACAACATAACCATAATATACGATGAAATAAAAGAATTTTAGGCACCTGTATCGAACAAAAAAACAACTGTGGAAGCTACATGGATCATACCTTGAACAGTCGGTGGTCTAGGCTTCCCATCTCCTGGTGTAGACTTAACCATATGAAGATGACATGCTCCTCTACCCATGTCTTGGGTTTGAATTCCTAGCAATGCATTACCCTGCTCATATGGATTCTCTCACCCAAGATTACCAAATCCTCTACCTCAACAAGTACAACCAATTGATCTCCAACTGCCTACCTGAAACAGGGTAACCAACCCTGGCTTGCACTTGGCATCGGTCTCATCCCGACAACGTTTCTCATATGTCAAATATTCCTACATAACATCTGCACATGACCCATTCCGACACATGCTCGGTACTTAACCGGTGGTTATGGACACTAACCACACAATTACCTAATCATTCCACACTAATTGTAGAAAAAATGAACACAGTCCTGAGGGGATGGTTCTATCTTCTGAAAAATCTATCCACCACCACCCTAGTGAATGATCTGAAAACAACACTTCCATCCATTGGATGTCAGACCATTGGATCACCCAATAGGAATTTTATGCCAACCACCAGAGGCATCCTTGAGGTTTTCCTTCATAATAAGGTCTTGTTACACCACCTTAGTAAATCTTTTTAAACATAATATATTCACTTGGGACATAATATCATGTTTACATCCATCCTAAAAAAATATTCCAAAGCTGCCTCATCCCTTACCAATAATCGAACAAAATGTTCCATGTCGGTGAAACAAATAGCATATTTCATCACCATATTCGACCCCTTTATCAACCTCATAAACTAGAAATAATTTTCCTACCACAAGGTATCCAAATTGAAATGTACATGGAACTTTCCCTAGAAGTATTTCCATGAATACCATCAACCTATTTGGTGTAAATTAAAATGTCCCACCAGAACATTACCTACACTAAAAACATATAAGATACTAATATGAATTTTCTTCTCAATATTAGTATCTAGGTGACCAAGAATCATCTAGAAGGACTCTATATAGAACTATGTTGCATTATGTCCCCCCTCTCCGGTAAAAAGTAGAGGTTGTTGAAAATGAAACTCCCTAGTGAGCCCAATCCTATGTGGCATGACTCTGACTAGGTCTTATTCCATCATCTACATTAAATGAATAATATTCTCACAAAATGGCTCCTCTCCTATGTTACCATGAACCATCATGTTTTATTTCTCTTCTTCTAGAATATATTTCTCAACAACACCATCTTATTTCCAAAAAAAAAACAAGACGTTATGGTTTCATTTTCAAAAAACCCACACATATCAGAACACAAAACCTACAACATCAATAGTTTTCATAAAAGAAGGCCCCCCACTAACAAAAAATGACCCCTTTTTCACAAAATCATCCCAAAATACATCATCTCACATTGAATACTACCCTCAACCATCCCGACCATGGATCATGGTCCACATATGGTAAACTAACTTACATAATCACGATTCTTTTAGTAGACACCCTTTTAAATCCATTTCGACATTCACAATGTAAATCATTCTATTTTAGGTAACATTCTCATCCCACCATTTGTTATAACCAACATTTTACCCCATTTACCTCCTTTAATAAACAAAAATTCCTTAACAATTCTTTCACAATATTAAATTTACCCATTCATATCATCTTTATTAGTCATTAAATTCTTCATATTTTAAGGAATGTGAAAATCATTTTACCCTTCAAGTCTCACACATACATCTCATGTGTACCCATAATGATGAATTCCACCTGTATACCAAGGTTCCAATAATGATTGTTGTATGCACAACCTTATTCAATTCCAACCACGAGAAAAATATCCTAAAACAATCTCATCACACAAAATGTGCATCACTAACTAGTGAAAAATCATTGAACTGCAATAACACATATTAAAATAAATAATTCCAACCCTAGATACCTGGGTTTCCCCTATGGATGGTTTAGCTACTACCTTACACAATCTCATCACCAAAACCCGACACATCCTAATATCCCATATATCATCCCCGAATAGTAACACCAAAGAAAATGACTTCTCTAATACCACTTCGTATTTTCCCCAACCTGAATCCACTAAAACAGTGCTCTAATTCGAGTCACCACATGACCATAAGCATGCCTCCCAATATTCTAGAGGCTGCATACAAGTAGCGAGGGTATAATAGTTCATGTGGGGAGACTATACCATCTTTACCAGATTATTCCACAATATGTAGCATAAAAAATAACAATAAAATAGAAAATAAAATAGAACATTCATTACTAACCATTTCCCAAACAGGGTACAACCACATCCAAAATATAAATATGCTATTTCATGGTAAAAATTCCAAAAATTAAAGAAAACCCAAATAAATATTAATGATAACTTACCGATGAACTATTTCTAGCTCCATGTCTGGATCCTCATCCATGATCATCCCAAGCCCCACTCAACTCCCAAGCATAGGTCCTTTTCCCTTGTCTAATCCTACTAGAACGAAATATACGCAGGTAACCAATAGGTGCCTAATTTGGGTGTTATTACAACTCAGTAGGCCACCAACAATAGTTTCTACAAAATATTCAATCAAAATAGATAGTGCATGGAAGTAATAAAGAAAAGTAATGATGAAAAAAAGGCAACCCATGTTCTATTAGTTAAAAATATTCACTTTAGAAAGTTTCATCATTTATTCAATTAAATCACATAAACAATTTCCATCACATAATCCATGGGTTAGGAATTTACATCATTTACACCATGACCTAAGATGATCAATTAACAGACATGAATAAATAATTCAATTTCCTTATCACAATAGGGATAAGCATTTCATAAAAAAACATCACACTCACCTTGGAGTCTCAGTCAAGATAGTCTCATCAAATGAAACCATTAGGGGCTTATAGCCTCAATCCAACTCACTAAAACATGCATTCTATGGGTGGGTTATAGAGAATTAGTGAAACCTGAATTGTAGGAGGAGACTCAATACAATATCCTACATACCACAAAGCCGTGTTCACGTTATTATTCATCAAATTATAAAATATCCCAAATCACAGACCTTAAATAATCAATACACATAAATTTTAGAATTCAAATTCCAATTAACACTTAAATCATCTTTGGTCCATAACCCATTGAAAAATTTATCACACACCTTACATATCCCATTTAACCCAATTAAATTTCATATCTCAACCCATTTGACATGTTCAACAATTTTTATACATTATACTATTTCACATAATTCACCATTTCACATGTATTATCTATTTCATGCATTTCAATTTCAATATCACAAGTCATTAGACACATTCTCCATATTCTATTTTACAAACTTCAAATTGTTCTAAACAAACCCTTATGCCATTATCAATTTCTAGAAACCACAATCAATAATCCCTTTTCAAAACCAACTAACATGTTTACATCTTCATCTTGTTATATACTTTATCACAAGTCAAATCCATAGTCGACATTAAAATTTTCCTTGTTAGGGAATATCGGCACATACCATGGGTGGACCTAAATTACTCTTGTCAATATCAGTGCATCTCTTGGGGATCTTGAGAGGTTTAGCTCATAATTTAGACTACAACATTACCAAATACAATCACATGAACCAAATGGACCACATGAGAGAATCATTTACACTATCCAAAATTCAAAAATAAACTTCAAGGGCATGGAATATAACTTGTAGACCACATACCTTAAACTGTAGATGAAACCATGCTTAAATGTAGAATAAGTTTTGGATTGAAGCACCCTTTTGATTCCCCATCCTAAGATCCATAAGAAAAATTGGGTTTTATAAATTTAGAAAAAATAATGAAACTAGAATCCCTGATATATTAATGATAAGTATGATGATCATAAGACTTATGTAGTATTTCAATCTACAACCATCGAAACTCCAAACAACCTAGACATGAAGTTAATTGATCCTTGTGAAGATTTCAGTTCTTAGGTTCCACACTAGGGCTCAAGGAGAATGAAAGAGGATGAAATTAGGGTGAGGAACTTAAAATCATGGGAGGGGGGGATGGTGAAGTCCCACTTTTAATGGGGAACACAGTTTGGCTGCACAGTTTTCCAAATAATGCACCAACTATGCATCTACCACTCTCCAAGAGGGGCTAAGTTTGATAGTTACCTAGGGATACCAACACGGTTCGAAAATCATTATGCCAACTATTAAAAATGATTTTTTCAAGGCACACATGGTTTTTAATCCCCTCTTTCATAGTTTAATAAACTTGAACCCCTTCATCTTGGCTTGTATTTGTTGGGTGAAAAGTTACTAGTAACCATTTGTGACCTGTGAAAGATGAATAGGATGGCCAGAATTCTCTTTCATTCATGTATTGTGCCCCTGAGATACCTCCGAGCTTCCTCATCCATCCAAAAATCATTCTATTGACCATAATATAAAGACTTAAACCAAAACATACACAAGAATTTTTGTCATGAAAATCTAGGAGCATACTCTGCTAGAGGTTATCTTCTCTTTATTCCTATAATGAAATGACAATACAATGTAGATATGTTGTTAGATCCATCTACAAAAAATGAATTTCTTAAAAGGTAATTATTTGATTGATTAAATAAAATGTGATGATCCTATTCTCTGTTTCTGGTGTTTAACACATTTTCAATTTATTATTCAATGATTTTGATCACGATGTTTATCTTCATGTAAATATTGGATTGATTGTTGATTATGACAAAAATAAAATTAGACACATCCCATTTCATGCTTCTGTTTCACCAGAAACCTACATGTTCTATCAGAGTTAACACTTAATTATTTATATTTATTTAAATATCATTGATTGAATTATGAATTATTAATTTAGATTTCAATATCATTTTATTCATTATTAAATCAAAATTGTGAGATTTGTTTCTTCCTATTTTTTTATCATAAATATAATAAAATTGATTACTTTTATGAATAAAATAAATTCAATGATCTCATCCGGAGGTGTAGAGGAATCTGATTATGTAACACAAGAGTACACACCGTGTAACCTAGAGGTAAACGATGTGTAATAGTGTCCAATATAGAAATAATTAATTCATAATTTATTCAAGGAGTGTACATTTGTTACATGAAGTAAAATAGATTTTACACCACATGTTGACTGGGCCATTCTAGAACACCATCAGTTGAAGTACATGTCGTGTAACCACCATACACAATTTCTAATCTCGTAGTCCCAGACAGTTCTTGTATCTTATTACACGACCTACCAAAATGGTTACTGTGTAACTTAAAGACCACAAAACAAGTATCCAATTTACAAATCATGTAATCTATCTTTTTCCATGGCACAATTTCCAAGCCAAGTATCAAAGAGTGTGTCTCAAATAGATGGTGATAATAGTATACATTGTGTATCTTGTTTTTACATGTCCTGTAATTTTATTAAATTATTGAAATTTAAAAATTAATTTATTATACTGAGAAAAAATTATCAACATGTTCTTGTATGTGGTCATTATGTCAGTAGGAAATTCCATGCCATGAGTTTTAACATATATAATTTTTTTATTAATTTTTGAATAATATTCTAAACTGCATATCTTTTATTTGTCATATTATAGTTACTTATCTATGTTTATTGATGCATAACACGTTGTAGAAAAAACTTTTAATCAGTGTAATCATTAATTTGATAGTACACATCATAAAAGTATTTTATTAAGTAATAAAAATGGCTGAAAAAATTAAAAAAAGGGTTACAAGAGTCTGAAGGAAGAAAATTCACATTTATCCCTTTGAAGAATATTAAATACCTCGAAAGGGATACTATAATAGTGTACACATGTGATGATGAGGAATACTTTATTTTCAAGGTAGACGATAGGCTGATTAGCTTCATGATAGATGTGTGTGATGATATAGTTCACTGAGGCAAGTTCTTTGAGGAGTTTTTTACATTTGGAGGTGAGCATCCACACCAAATAAATCTTCCCCACTCAAACCGAATTGAAAATTGTAGTTTAATCACTTTCAAACCACACATTAATCTATTTTTTTGGGTTGAAATTACAACTGATTTAATGACACCCATCATTTCAGCTTCAAGAGCTGTGGCAGTACTACATGGGCCATGAAGACCTTCAAAAAAATCATCATTGTGGTCCCTGAAGATGATTCCATATCCCACTAGTTCTAGGTTACCTTATAAAGAACCATCCATATTTCATTTGATCCATCCTAAAAATGGGAGAGTCCAGAAGACTTAAATGGTACCTCGAGGTCGAGGATACTTTCCTTTAATCTGAAGCTTCTGCAGGTCAACAAGTTCCATGATGGAGTTATCACAACAATCATTGTGTAATGATTTTTGTTGTTGCACAATAAAAAGGATCTATGAGAGTGTAGCATTAGATTTGAAGTCATCCCCTTCATGAAGTAATTTTTTCTGGCCACTCTAGACCAGGTGAAACACCTCTGCACAAGAAACAAGAAATAGTTTGTGTACCTAGAGTGAAAGGTGGACAATGAGAAGGTCCAATATGTAACCTGAGTCTTCAGCATTCTGTAGAGGAAGCAACCCAAACTAGTCAAAAACTGATTTCCAGAGAGAAGTGGATATGTTACATGATATGAACAGGTGATGAAAATCATCATGATGATGTTGGAACTAAGAAAAAAATGAACAAAGGGAGATCCCCACTCATGGAGTGTTCAACTCGACCAGTAGTTTATCGAGAAAGATCATCCACATCAAAGTGAAGCGAGATGGAAATAACCATTTTTTTAAAGACTCTATCACAGTGCTAGTCCCTTGGATTAGGTGGTTGTAGTATCTCTTGGTGTCATGAATCCCTTTCAGACTAGGTCACATATAAGCATTTCATCAGTGTCCAGAAAATCATAATTGGAGACAGTGAGTTCAATGTGATGTGGAAACATATCACTTTGAGAAATATGGTCTTTAATAGGGGAGTCATAGTCAAAATTCCATCAGTGTCATCGACACTATGAATAAGTGGAGATCCACTACAATTGTCTCTCTATAATTTCAGAGAGGAATTAGCAGTTACTAACTGGTGAGAGTGGTTGATAATATCATGAACGACTTTCTTCCAACTAGGCCAGAGAGAAGATCAAATTTTTTCCATATTTCTGTTAATCATCCTTCATTGAATCTTTGAGAGGAGAAAGTCCACAGATGAGGATTTATCGTTAATTAGTCTCCAAAAGAAGTGTGCCTGCAGGGAATAGTTAAAGGATTATATGTTTTTGAGACCAATACCCCCTTTATTTTCTGGCATGCATCCTTTGTTCCATAGTGGCATGATAACTTTCAATTCCAAAATTTTCCCACTCCAAAGAAAAATTCTCATGATGGAATTTATGGTTTTAATTTTGCAGGTAGGCCATGAATAAACCATGAAAGAGAATACAAGCTTTGAGGTAACATCATGTTTAACAAGGCACATCATTCCTTCCATTGAAAGGGATTTTCCCTTCTAAGAGGAAAGGGTTCTTTGAATTTGCATCATAACTTCTATGAAGTGAGAGGGGTGAGGCCTACCATGAAACATGTTCACTCTAAGATAATTTAAGGGCAGAGACTCATATTTAATTCCAAGATCACTCATCATTTTGGATTTCATGGAGGGTGAGGTGTTTTTTGAGAAAAAAATTAAGGACTTGCTCCAATTAACAACCTGTCCAGAAACTTTTTTCATATTAAAGAAGGAATTTATTTATGAATGTCTTGGTATTTTTATCCCATTGTGAAATGATAATAATTTCATCCGAAAAGAGATGGTGAGAAGGAGAAGCAATACCCTAAGCTGCTCTGATTTTACTAATGTTACATTTGTTGTCCATGTGTAGTAGAGGCCTGTCATAAAAGTATGTGATAAGCCCTGTATGACACATATCACAATAGTAAATAGTATACGAGTATAATACATATTGGGTAGTCCGGATGGTTACTCACCGTGTCTCTTCCAAGGTAAATTTATGTACACCATTAATTTAAAAGTTATTTTTTTATTTTTTTTAAATTTATGATAGATAATAATTTCAAGGAAATTTATATTTCAATTAATAAAAAATAAATGATTAATTAAGAAATATAATTAATTGATTTGAGCGTGATTGATCATAATTTAGAATGATTAGAGTTGAATTCTAATTTTATTAAATTCATAATTAGTTTAATTTATGTGGATGATCATGAGACAATAACCAACCATTTAATGTGATTGTTTTCATTAAATTTAGTATTGAATTAAATTTTTGGCATGTTTTTTATCTCTATTATTATTATGTAAGGGTCTGTATACACATTTTTTCTTTTATATAAACCATTTTCAATCCCTTGTCTATAAATAAACTTACCATTAGTAAATTCTTGAAAAAAATGATCCATTTATTTTCAAACAACACCAAATAACACCATCAAATGCTATTTCCAAAACAAATTTTCAAACATTTTTAGAAAGTTACACTTATGAGAAAACAACACAATAATATATTTTTGAAATGTTTCATTAGGAAAATTATCGACCTATATTTGAATAATAGAATTTTGAAAACCCAACAAGTCTATTTTTTATAAGAATCATCCAAGTGACAATATAATTGGTGATGAAAATCAACTGAGTAGAACTAGATCTTTATTGAGAAATGAAATTGAACACCTATCATTTTTATCACAATTCAAACATAAGAATCCCTATGAGGCTTTAAGTGATGATAAATGGATTAAATAAAGTAAATATTAACTCAATTAGTTTGAAAGGAACAAAGTTTAGACTTTGGTTGAACATCATAGTAATACTTCTATAGTGGGAGTAAAATGGCTTATTCGGAAAAAATTTGACGAAAATAGAATAGTAGTATGATATAAAGATATAATTGTAACAAATTATCGTAATGAATAAGAGGTAATATACTATAGAAAACCGTATGAACTAGTATAAATACATGAACTTATTTGTATACTTCTATCTTTTGTAATATTCATAATTTTTTATATATTTCAAATGGATGTGAATTGTGATTTCCTTAATGGATATGTTCAGGAGAATGATTATGAATAATAACTTTCTAGTTTGAAAAAAAAACATCCATAACATATTTATAAACATACCAAAGAACATTATCCACTTAAACAATCCCCTAGAGCTTGTAATTATTAGTTAGGTGGATTTTTGTTACAATAAAATATGTCAATGGAGTTAAAAATCAAAATATTTTTATAAAATAAGTTAATAAAAAGATTATTATTGTAAAAATATTTGTTGATGGAATTATATTTAGTTCAACTCAAAAATATTTAATAGATTCCATTGAAGATATTATCAAATCTAATTTTTAAATGTGCATGATGGGTGAGTAAACATACATTCTTGTTTTTTCTAATTTTCAAAAAACTAGAAGTAACTTATATATATAAACATAAGTATATAAAATTTATTCTTAATAAATTCATGTAAGGTAAAACTAAAATTATTATTACTATCATTGGAACCTCCAACACTTTAGATCTTGATGAATCTAGGAAACCATTTTTCCAAAAGACTATTAGGGGTATGATTGGATGTTTACATTACTTAATATCTAGTCATCCCGATTTATTGTTTTCAGTACGATTATATGCTATATATCAAGCCAATATAAAATAATATCATCTAGTAGTTGTAAAAATAATTGTTTGTTATCTTAAGAGGACAATAGATTTAGGCTTATTCTATTATTCTATAAATGAATTTGAATTCATCATTTTTTTCAAATGATGAATTTGGAGGATTTAGAATGGATAGGAAAATTAATTCAACAACATTTATTTTCTTAGTAGAATCATCTGTTTCTTGGTAATGTAAGAAGCATAAATTAGTAGATCTTTCCACAACTAAATCCAAATACGTTGTCGCTGGAATTTGTTATGCTCAAGCGTTGTAGATCCAACACACACTAACTGACTATGTAATGAGTTTTTACTAAAACTCAAATTTTTTGTGATAACAAAAGTTCCATTATGCAAAGTAAAAAATCCATCACATCACCTACATGCTATGAAAATATATATAAGACACCATTTCATTTGAGATAATAAACCTAAAAGAGATATTATTTTATAATTCATTAGAATACAAGAATAACATGATGTTATTTTTTGTAAACCCCTTAGTTCTAATTGATATGAATACATTAAACAGATGTTTTGAATACACAATATTAGGATATTATTCATATCTACCTATTGTTATCAATCTCCTTACATTAATAAACTCCTTTCCAAAGGGGGAGTAAGAATAATTTAATGTTTCTAAAACATATATTCATAAAAAATTAAACTTTCAATGATATTTTAGTTTTTAAATTTTCATTTTCAGACTCCAAAATGTTTTTAAAATTTTTTGGGGTCATATTTTCATATAAAAACTCATTGATTATAAAATGTTTTACAAATGATTATTTGCAGTCAAAAGTTTTTTCCTAGAACCAAAATACATTATAAAATATTATTGAACTAAATTTTTATAAATTTTCATAATAAATAATTATAAAAAAAGTTAGGACATTATTTTTGTTATAAATTTTGTCATAATCAGTTTTTTTACAAAAACTAACGAGATCTATTTACTCGTACCAATGAATCATTTCCACTCCAAAAGGTAATCTTATTTTAGTTTTTATATTGATTCATTACATTAGTTATAAATGGTCTTGTTTACTAATTCTTTTAGTTTTAATTTTTTTATTGTTTTAAAACATATATGTTATCAAATCAGATAGATACTCATTCCAATGAAAAGTTTTCAAAAAAATATTATGAGTTCCAAATTAACGTTAATTTTTTTTCATTAATTAATTCCTGATCATGAGATTAGATAATTAATTTTAATCTAATCCATTGAAATTCCTGGAATTTTAATTATCACTGTCATGCCTATATAAGGGTGGGTCAACCTATGTCTCTCCTCAGTTATCATACACTTTTCTCCTGACTCTTTCAACTCCATTAAGTGATATGTCCAATGTTTTGTAATTAATCCTATTTCTAGTTCAATTATTGGTATAATGGTACCTTTAGATTATTTTTCACATAGACAATACTACCAAGAACGAATTTTAAATTGAAAATGGTATGAAAAGTAAAATTCAATTATTAAAAGGTGCATTAGTTTTAATAGATGTGGGAATATTTTTTGTAGAAAAATTAGAGAAGGAATTTCATTTAGATTTTCCAAAAATTATAAGATAATTTTATGCTACAGTTTGAGAAGTAATTAGATAGAGAGGAAGAGGGATGGGAAGAAGGTAATGATGTTATAGAAGAAGTTTAAAAATAAGAAGTTTAATAGTAAGAGGAAGAATATGAAAACGAACAAGAATAAATAATGAATGATGATGAGTCAAAATAAAAGAAAAAATCAGACTCTTAATCTTATTAATATATGCTAACATCCCAATTATATAATGTTATAAACATGGAAGAATTAGGGTACAAAAAATCATCATCCAAAGAAGGTGAAAATTCATTATTAAAAGATGAGGATGAAGAAAAAAAATTCCAAAAACAGGTTTCAAATAAAGTTGAATCTACTAAGGAAGTGGGGGTTATTAAATTATTAGAAGAAGAAAATGATTTTGTGAATGAAAATTAAAATGTTGAAAAAGAACAAAAACTAGATGTGGAATCATCAAGACAAGATTCTCATAATTCCTTATATTGTTCATCTAAATCTAAAAGGATAGTTTCTCAGAATTTTTTTGAATATATTTTCCAAACAAGGAAAATGTTAATTTTTTCCATTTTGTATCCCCGAAAAATAAATTCATGGTGAAAATTGATTTCGAATAGTCTATAAAATAATCAAAATCATTGAATTGTTTGACTGAATCTATTTTTCACATTAAGGAATATTTGAAATCCTTCAATGAAAATACACATTCTTATAACAGAACCTAAAATCATATGGATATGAGATAAAACATGTTTAAATGGATATCAAGGATGGTGATGATTAGTTTATAGATGTAAAGAAACATTCTTTATAACTGAAAGAATAATTTTATAATTTATTAAAGGATTTTTATAATAGAATGATGTTTTTAGAAGAGTTCTGAGATACAACTGATGATCATAATGAGGAAGCAAAAGTTTTGAAAAAAATAGTTCATAGTATAGTGTTAGAAAATAAAATACTCAGAATGTGTGATGATGATATTTTCCCTTTGAAGGAGGATAATAAAAATTTTATCAAAGGAAGATGAAGGTATTATGTCATAAATTTGAAAGAAAATAGTGATGGAGGACCAGATCATGAATCATAAATAATCGGTTGCATAGGCATAGAAAGATCATGATTTATTTATGAAAATAAAGGAAATTTTGAAAAGGCTGATGAATATAAAATGATTTTTTATTTGAATTCTTCATGTATATTTTGATACATTTTTTGAATGAATACTAAATATGAATCACATTTTCATCTAAAAAAATTATTTCAGAATGTACTCTTCATAATTTTAAATGAATATTAACTATGAATCACATTTGCAAGGAGTTAAATAATCCACTTCACCCGCAGGAAAAATGGAGAAAACCTACACTCTTGGTAAGAACATATCCCCTAAAAAACTAGAGGAAAAAATTCTGGAAAGAAAAATAAAGTGGGGTCAAACCCCAGGAACAAGCATTAAAGCATATACTCTATTGGAACTGTCATGGTATTGCTAACCCTGACACCCTAAATGTTTTAAAAAGATTTATCAATATTCATCATCATATGTTTCTTGTTATTTCTAAACCTAAGGTGGTTTTTCCCCTAAATTCATACATCTTTGCAATTATGGATTTTCCATCTTAGGTGCCTGTAACAATTGTAATTTACCAGACTCTCTTTGGATCTTTTATCACTCATCTCTTCAGAATGTTCAAATTTTCAGTCTTTCTGATAAATCTTTGACTTGTGATTACTACTAGGATAACACACATCTTTTCAATACTTTTGTTTATGCCAAAAATAATTACTAGGATAGACGACGTCTTTGGGATGAGCTTTCCACTATCAATGCCAAAATTCAAGACCCCTGGGTCTTAGTTGGGGATTTCAATTCTATTCTCTCACCCATCGAAAAACTTGGCCAATCATTCTCTTATATTTCTTCTAGAGAATTCAAATCCTCTATAGAGAACAATAATCTTATTGAGTTAAACCTAGTGGGTTCCCAGTTTACTTTGTATACACATCAATATAAATGGAACCAGATCTCTAGTGTTACTCTGACCAAATTTGCCTCAGATCATCACCCGATTTTAGTCAGTATTCCTCAAAATATTCAAAACCCTCTTTTCCTTTTAGATTTAATTTTTCTTTGTCCTTGGACCCCAAATGTGTCACTTTAATCAATTCTTCCTAGGATAACATGGGTAACTCCAATGACTCATTTCCTTGCACCACTAAGTTGAAAAATCTCAAACATATTCTAAAAAAGTGGTGTAAAACCAAATCTGACTTAATAGATAAATACATTAAGAGTTTACAGAGAGATTTTACTCTTATTCAAAATTATAACAACATATCCAGATTTAAAACTGACCCCCAAAATGAAATCAATATTTTTTCTGAATTCATATCATTGCTCAACATTAATGATAACATAAAGAAGAAAATGTTCAAATCTAAATGGCTCAATGATGGTGAAGGGAACACCAAATTTTAAAAATCCCCTCAAAGAGCTAGGAAAGATAGTAGGCCTCACTCTGGTTTAAGGGTGGAGGGTAACCTCATTAATATAGAAGAAGGGATTTCCAACCATGTTGTATCCTATTTAACTGAAATTTTAAATGGCCCCAATACCAACAATTAAATATTGTCTAATATTATTCCGAACATGGTTACTTTTGAGGATAATTTTTTACTTAACAGCATCCCTCTTGATTCTGAAATTAAAGACACTATTTTTGGCCTTAATCCAGACAGTTCCACTGGACCTGATGGCTTTAATAACGGATTTTACCAAAAACACTCGGATGTCATTAAAAATAATATTTGTAACTTAGTCAGAACCTTTTTTGAAAAATGTGTTATTCCACGTGGTCTAAATTCTCAATTTCTCACTCATATTCCCAAAATTGAAAATGTTGATGAAATTTACCTTTTCTGACCCATCTCCCTCTTAAACTCTCTTTTTAAAATTATTACTAAGATAATTTCCAATGGGCTCTCTGATATTAGAAACATAATCATTTCTTGTAACCATTTTGGCTTTATTAAGGGTAGGTCTATACAAGATTTCATTTGTCTTGCCTTTGAACCAACTAGTTTATTGAATAGAAACACTCAAGTCAGAAATATTCCTCTTAAACTAGATATTACTAAATACTTTGACATGATTGACTGAGTATTTTTTTTAAAGTGATTTCTAGTTTCGGTTTCAATGACACTATTTTCAATAGAATCAGAACCATTTTCATTTCATCCCATATTTCCATTCTTATCAATGGATCTCCTAGAGGTTACTTTAAATGCACCAAGGGCGTCAGACAATGAGACCCTCTCTCTGCTATCATTTTTTATTGTGGAAGACTATCTTAGAAGATTTATCACCTTCAATGTTGATCAAGGAAAAATCAAACAGATTCTAGCCTCTAAGAATTTACATGCCCCTTCCCATCTTCTTTATGGTGATGATATCATTTTATTCCTTCGGGGGGACAAAAGAAATATCAATAACCTTAATAACATCATCTCTCACTATAAAGAGGTTTATTGTCAGTGTGTTAACTGGCATAAATCCTTTATCTATTTTGGTAAAAATTTCCTTCTTAACAAAAAAAATAATTTCACCGATTTTTTAAGGGTTAAGGAAGGTTCCCTGCCATTCACTTACATTAGCGTCCCCATCTTCTTAGGCAGAAACAAATCATCTTATTTCCAGCACATTGTGGATCAAATTCATAAACAAATTTCTTCCTATAAAGGAAAATCCCTTTCAATGGCGGGAATGGTTTTCCTTGTGAAATACACCATTGTTTCTAAATTGGTCTACTCCGTGATGGTCTACAAGTGGACGGTGGGTCTTATTAAATGCTTTAATACTGCTATAAGGAATTTCATCTGGAGATAAAGCACTCTGGAGAGAAAATTGGTCATGGTTTCTTGGAACTCTTGTTGTAAGCCTATTGAAGAAGGTGGTATAGAAATTAAAAATCATGAAACAATTAATTAGGATCTACAGGATAAATTTACATGGTCCTTCATTAATAATAACCATCATTCCTTGAAATTTCTCAGAACTTGTTTTCTTAATAAGCTTAAATCTGGTAATTTTCACTACATGTCTTCCTCTATCTGGCCCTCGATTGAGTCTTCTTATTCTTATATCTTGGAAACTTCTAGATGGATTGTTAGTAAATAATCCACTTTAAAATTTTGGTTTGATAACTGGACGGGTTACCCTCTTATATCGGATATGCCTTCTTCTTTTTCTCCTGATCCCACTAACTGGTCCATCAGGGATGTGATCAATTCTTCTAGTTCACACATTTCAGACTCTATTAAAGAGATTTTCAAGAATTATTACTTCACTTCCTATGATGAATTTCTGGTTTGGGAACCAGCTAAATAATGGCTTGTTTGACTGCAAAAAATATTATAAGCACCATCTCTCTAACATTGATGACAATCTCAGCTGGAACGCCAAATTCATTAAGGCTTGGATAAAACCTCCTCTTCTTACCCTCATTTAGAGAGTTGCTCACAAAATGTTCCTACCGATGGTTGTCTTCAGTCCTATGGTTTTAATCTTTACTCTAAATGTATATTTCGAAACCAACATCGGGATGACATAAACCACCTCCTTTTATCTTGTGAGACTGCTACTGCTCTTTGGAAAAAAAATTGACTTCTTTGAGTGAAGTTGGTTTTTTGATAACTTTATTTTCACGCATTTGAAAAGGATTACTGAGCTTCCAAGGACACTTCAAATTAGAACCCTTTTTCTCACTGCTGTTGCAGAGCTTCTGCATATCCTCTGGTATGGTAGAAATGATTTCATTTTCAACAATATCTCTTTTATACTAAATGTAGGTAAAATAATGATACTTCTTGCTTTCAAAGAGGCTACCATGATCCAAAAATGCCATTGTGACTATTTTGTCATTGATCTTGAAACCCTACACTGGATTGGAGTAATTGGAATATATCCAAAACCGAAATACACTATTGAAGTCTTCTGGAAGGCTCCTCCTCCTGTAAAGATTAAAGTCAACGTTGACAGAGCCTCAAAAGAAAACCCTGGACTTTCAGTATGCGAAGGTGTTTTCAGAGACCATCTTGATCAGATTCTCAGATGTTTCTATAGAAGCTGTTGCATTGCTTCTACTCTGGAGGCCGAAATGATGGGTATCATTTTGGCCATCAATTTCGCAAAACTTTTAAACTGGAGCAACATCAGGATTGAGAGCGACTCTTCTACCATTGTGCAAGCCATCTAGAAGGGTGTGACTCACCTTGCATGGACTCTCACCCCCTGATGGATTATCTTCCTCCACTCACTCAACAGTCTCAATTTCATTGCTACACACAAATTCCATGAATCAAACAAGATCGCTGATGGTCTCGCCACCATGGGAGTCTCTCATGAGATCACTTGGAGGAATGATCTCCCTCCATATTTGATTCCGTTTTTTATTAGAGATTCTAGAAAATTTTCCTCATTTCGACTCATGTAACTTGTATGCTCATTTTGTTTGAATAAATTGTAGGGTTCTGGCCATTGTCCAGAACTCATCCCCCCCAAAAAATATTTTATATGTTATCTCTTTCTAGAACATCAAGAGATATCCCTTCTCTATTATTTTTTTAAATGAGAATCTGTATAAATTTATAAAGAGGAATAAATTTATAAAAGTGGATAAGTTTATAAAGTGATACACCTTGAATATATTATCATAAGGGTGACATATTATCCAATGGAGGAGATACTAAATTAATACTTTCCATCAGATTATAAATAGTTAATAAAATTAGGGGGATTTATTGTTTGAGGTAAACATTTATAGATCTTAAAAGTATAAAGGGATATATTTTTTTTAAAGTTATTAATTTTTCATTTTTATGTGTTGTGTTTTGTTCTTTCCTAAAAGGGTGATTGTTGAGTCAGAAGTCTTAATTCTTACATTTCTAGTCAATGGTTTTGGAAATAAAAAACATTTTTAAAATACTAATTTACAAACATTATATTTCACAGGTGTTTAAGTATGTTTTTGTAGAAAACATTAATTTATACCAAACATAGTAATAATTACAATGGAAACAAATATAAACATATCTTTTTTTTCTTTTGATGAATTAGACTAAAGATGAATACGATACATTAGACTAACTAGTGGTTTTATTGTGGTTAATGTTATATTTTACTAAAAAAGTGAAGATCATCGGAATAACCCTCATACAGATTAATCATAATAACCCTTATTCGAATTATCATATTCAAAATGAATAAGGAAGTCCATTAGAATATCAAAAAATTATAACTAGATTGATTTGAATTATTTATTTCATATGGAATCTAGAATTACATTATAATATTGATAATATAAATGACGTTGGAATATCAAATTAAAGATTATCCTTTGCTAGAAAATTGAAAATCTAGATCATTATGATTTGTCAAGAGTATGCTATGTGAGGCCATTACAACTAACTCTGAAATATGACCATTGAAAAAATAACTTTAAATTGGAGGTCATTTGAATAGTTGGGAGCTAATGAAATTCACAACCCAAGTTACATAAATATTTCACTACATGAATAGCTCGTTCCTTGTCTTTTGAATACTTTAGAGATCTGATGTTCTAAGGAATCCTTGAAAGGGTTGTAATTACTTATAAACTATTTGATTTTCTAATCTAATGTCCCTTCATTGTACTGATTGAGGGATTCTTGAGATAGGAATATGTTGAATCTGATCCACAAGATCGAGTGATTTCAGGGATAAGAAGAAAGGAGTCGATCATCATATGAAGGGATTTCCTATTTAAGAAAGAGAGAGTTGAACAAGATCACTATATTGAGGTATTTTTAGGGATGGGAAGACGGAGATGATTTTGATCCATCAGATCGAGGGATTTCTTTATAAGGGAAGACATACATTGCAGTAGGTACTGAAAACTGTTGATATCTTTAGTCAGGATTTTTGAATACCTTAACTCTCGTGGCTAAAGCTTAAATTCTTTTATAAGTATGTAAGTCATTCTTTATACTATAATATTTTTTATTAATTATTCATACATGCCCTATTTTATATTTTTTCATTTATATTAAAAATTTACTTTTTATTATTATCTTTCTAAAAAACTATTTTATCAATGTGTCTATAAAACTGATAAACTATGATTTAATTAAACAGTATCTAGATATGATTATATTACTCTAATCATCAGATAATCTACGAGTCTGATCATCTTTACTAAATAGGTTTTTTATTTATTTAGTTTATTTAATAAAATAAAATTCAACCCATCTTGTAGCCTTCAAATACTATTTCTATCTAATTATTGTTGGCCATATTTAAGGATATTTCAAGAATATTAGTTATTCTATAACAATGAGAATAGTTCAGGGTGAATAGGTTGATGATATTGAACATGTTCATTGAATTGGATGATTTAGAAAAATATAAATAATGATAGATTTCACGAGAATTCATTCTTAGGAACATTTACATTTCTCACATTTATTTTTCATGCATCCAAATTTTGATTCTGTTTTTTTTGAACTCATAAAAAACAAAATACAATGTTTGTGCTATTATAATAATTATGAAGTTAAATGAAATATAAATAAGTTTTTAGAATAATGAAGAAAATACCCAGACACACTCCTTTGGAAATGATCATGTTCATCTATATACTTCATTTTAGGCTTTTAATAATAATTTTTTTACTGTGATCCACAACAACGATGCATTAACCCCTTTGATATGTTTTTTACTTACATCCTAATGAAAGAGATAATGCCACTTTTGAACATACTGATAAATTATGGTATCTAATCCCTGAGTTAATGATTCATATTGATTTCAAATGACTAAAATATCATTTTCTTTCTATTTCAGGTCATCAAAATATTTTTTAGTAAGTTTTAACTCTTACAAACATGTTTGTACAATTATTATGAAAAAAGATAATAATTTAAAATCATACCATATGCCATGACAATAAATCTAAGCATTCAATTGATGTTTAGTTTATTCTAAAAGAACAAAAATGATTCAATGAATTTTATCCTAGAATTTAATGTTAATCCAAAGACATTTTATCATTTTTGACCCCTAGTGGGAGATTTGTCATTTAAAAAAACTATAAAATGTTACCTATTTTTTCCATCATGATGAGTGGAATGAGAATCTGATGGATACAGTGTTCATTTCTATTGATAAAAAACAACTGGGTTATAATTATCCTAGTATTTCATGTCAATAAAATTATTTTCTCTTGGAATTATTCCGTTTTGTGTTATTTTTAACTTAACTCTAAATTGGTGGGGGGAGACACTCTAAATCATACAATATTATTTGGGTATCTGATCAATTTTACTATAAAAACAGTATATTTTAAATGACTTAAAGATAATTTTTCTTGGATTTCTTGTTAAATAGAGATCATTTTTCTTGTTTTGACCCCAGAACATATGGTTTTTCCATTATTACAAAAATATTGATAATGGTAAATCATGCCTTAATTTATACTAATCAATCTGGGAATGAAATTAATTCATGGTTTATTTAGATATTTTATAAATGATTCAAGGAATATTCTCCTTGATTTTCACATTAATCCAAATTCGTTTTACTATTTTAACCCCCCCCCCCATGGGAGATATTTCATTTTAATAAAATTATGCAATGTTAATAATTATTTTCCATCATATATTAAGACAACACAATCTGATGATTGTGGCATTGATTATTATAGATAAAAACATTATTAGTGATAATTCTACAAAAAATTTCATTTCAATATAAGTGTGTTTTCTAGGTATTAATCATTTTTTGTGATTTTCCCTTAGCTTTACATCCAAGAGACAAACCTGAATTTTAAATATACTAAAAAATTCAGGTATATGATCGAGGTTTAAATGATTACTATAGATTATAAATTACATAAAAATCTGTAATCCCCACCCATATCTCATTATTCATCCTAGTATCATACTTAATCACATACAAAGTGTCATATATAGATCACACAGAAGGTAGAAAGTAACAAGCATTGTCATGAAGGCAAATGGCCCTAAAAACAAGGTATATATCATTCACATGAAAATAGTATCTCACAAACCCTAAAAAATACATTTTTCATTCAAATAAAAATGGAAAAACATGGTTTCAAACAATTATCTATATTAAATAATTTGTTTTTAGTTCATTGAGAATTATAAAATTTAATTATTAAATGTTCCAACTATGGGAATCCTATGTAATCTTATATAATATTCATTATAGTGTAATTGCAGAATACAAATCCCAATAATTACAAGGAATAATAAATAACCAATATGGTTTAATTAAATAAATAATATATAAAATAAAATTGATTATAATGAAAAAATACCATAATAGAGGGCTGATGAGGGAATAGGGAAACAACCACAATTACAGATGTAAAACGAGAACCTAAAACAAAGTCAACACCTGGAATTATGTTCTTCGGTTCCATTGGGACCTACCGCATGGAAATAACCCCAACCAAACTCGATATTTTACTAGATGATCTAAAATAAACATATTATAGTGTACAGAGGAAAATCAGATATGCAGCTGAAATGCACAAAAGTTCTAAAATAGAAATTGTGTCTTACATGTAGCAACATAGAAGAAATTATTTTTATTAAAAACATAAAACCTTGGAATAATTTTCTAGGAATCTATATCACTTCATAATCCATGAACATTGATCCCATAACTTCAATGGATATTTCTATAGGATGGTCACACCAGTTAGCCGAATTCTAAAAATAGATACATGTCTTCAACTAGGAAGAGCCCTGATAGACTCCTCCATGAGACATGAACCAACGACATGTCGGGGGGATGGAGGACCACCATATGAGTCGACTTATGTGGATGATAGCACCACCACATGTGAGGTTAATTCCAAGGAAGAAAATTATCAACATTGGCTGAGGGAAAAAGTAGTCCAACCCACAAGTGGTGAGTGGGCATCAATTTAAGATTTTTTTATGTCTACTTACCAGAAGAAATTGACAACCTATGAAGATTATTTTCAGATATTTTTTATATATATAATGAATTCACCACATGGGTGATAAAACCCTCTACTATAACCTTAAACAACTATTTGTAGAGCCAATGGGAGGCTTCCATGAAGCCACGCCGAACTTCCCACCAAGCGACACATTGAACATATCAAATAAATGGATGACCAAGATAGATTAGCTGTCAACATCAATTGATGGACATAATTGAAGAGGATAAGTTTACAATATATAGAGAAGGAGGATTCCCAAGTCAACCATGCGATAAATTTGAGCAGGACACATAAATCTACTCGTGAGGTAAAATGAATCAAAAATCCGACATATATTAAAATGTTGAAATATTTAATAATAAAAGGCATGTACATAAAACAATATAAATAGAAGAAAAATTTAAATGGGTTGATTTCAATTTTCAATATGAAAATAATGAATTCCCAAATTAACAAATGAAAACCATTTTTAATTATGATTTGGTAATGTTATTTCATGTAAATTTTATTCATGTGGATCCATGTTCATGATATCTAATCAATAATTTAACGTGGATAAATTTTCAGCCTTAGTAAAACTATCAGTGGGGTTTTAATTTGTGAGTATCATAGCGACACACACTTCTCAAATTATAATAAATTCTCTAATAAAAAGAATCTTAATATCTATGTTCTTAGACCTAACATGTCCAACTAAATTTTTAGATAAATAAAAGAAAGATTAAGAAACACAATGTAAAATAATAATAGATTTTAATTTGCTATGTTCCGAACTCAAACCTTTAATACAGTTGGATTCCCTGAATGATTATGCTGGTTCAATGTAATAGGTTGTAGGGTTCGAGAGGTTTACCACTGATTTCATATTTCTCTTCCACGACATAAGCCCTCCACATGAAGTAATGACATAACCAGATAGTGATTTCTTAGTATCACCATTTCCATCATAGTCAGAATCCACATAACTAGTCAAATTATTATCTTATAAAATTGAATGAGATGAATCATATTAAATTCACTCCAACAACCATTTAAGAGCATGTCGAGGTTTATTTCATGGATTCTCCAAAAACAACCTCAATGTATAGCAAGAAAAAGAAACATATGTTTGAATAGATAAAATATAATACATAATACATTCCACTGCACTTGCACACATAATTCATCTCATATATTATATATCATAAGAAGTGGTAGGTGACTAAGATAAATATAATTTAAAATTCTTACCTGAAGGAAATATAGCAGTCTTCAAAGCATCAAACAAATAAATCATTACCACATTAAGGATTTAAGAATGTTTAGATTCACAAATAAACTTAAGCTTCTAATCCCTAATAATTTTATTTCCCATAATTTTCTTAGCACTACATAGATCTTTTATTAAAAAATATGAATTCAATTACATTAAATCATTGGTTATTATTTTCATATCACTACATATGAGTAACATTTATTCACCATAGTGAAGTAAGTAAAGCATGGTTTTTTAACAATTTTTTAATATATACATGCATATAAAAAACTCATGCTGAAAATAATTTCTAAGATGAATGACTCAAACATCTTATACCATTTTATTAAAGCTTCTTTAAATCTATATGACGATCTAATATGAAAACAAACTTATTTATATTTAAATTCATGTTCTTAACTAGTAAGAGGTTTCATATAAAATTTTTATATTAAATCACCATGATAGAAAGTATCTTTGACATCTAGCTATTCTATATGAAAATCTAAATGGGTAGTGAAAGAATGAATAATTATTAATGAAGAATATTTCTCAATAGGTGAAAAAAATAAGAATAATTGGTTACTTCTTTTTTAAGGAATCCTTTGGATACAATTATATATTTAAAATTAATTTTATTTCCTACAACATTACCTTATTTGTTTTATATATCACCATACAACAAATCACCATAAAAGTAGGTGGTATATTGACTATTGACCAGGTATGGTTCATTCTTAGGGTTTCATCTCATCTTCCATAGCTAAAATAAAATGCATAGAGTTCCTATCATTGATATATTGATTGTAGCATTTGGGATCCCATCCAAAAAGATCCACAACCACATTTAATGAAAAAGAAACTATATTAGCATAGATGTACCTAGGATGAGGTCAAATAACCCACCTATACCTATAGCTGGGGAGATAATAACCCATAAGGTCACTAGGAACTCTATAATTAGGAGTATCATTAGAATCAAACCATGATTATTTCATCATCTAAGTAAGCGGAACCTGATAGGTTAGGGGTTCTCAACATGAGACTCACTAACACTGGGATGTTCAAACTCATGATCCTTCATCAGAGAAAGATTAACACTATCCTTCGTGGGATGTTAGACTCTTGCAATAAAAGTCTCTTAAAAACAAAATCCTAGCTAATAACATACTTTTGAAAGCTAGGTTTATCTACCAATATCTTATAACAATTCAAACCCTCAATAAACCCTACAAAGATACACTTGACAGCTCAGAGATCCAGTTTACCATCATTAAAATGAGTTTATGCAGTGCATCCAAACACTATAAGATGTTCGTATGATGGGGGTGATTCCTCTACAATTCAATAAGAGTCTCAAATCAATTGGAATATGAGTGAAACCTATTTATTAAGTAAACTGTCATAATGGCATATTCCACTCAAAAGTATTTGGGCAAGCATGAGCATGAAATCATGCTTCATACCCGCTATAGAATGGTACTATTCATAATCTCATCTAGACCATTCTTACATGGAGTATGACTCATGGTTCGATGCATTAAAATCCAATAAATTTCACAAAACACGATAAACTCAGTAGAAAGGTATTTTTGGCCATTATCATTCCTCAATAATTTTAACTTCTGCACAGAATGATTTTCTACAAATTCATTCCTTGTTTTTAAGAACTCAAAGAGATTTAATTTATTTCTAAAAATATATACCCTAAACGTTCCTTGAAAATTTATATATAATGGTAAAAATGTTAGAGCCTCCATCATGGGAGGTATTCCTAGAAGGTCCCCACAAATCAGAGTGACCCTAATCAACTAGGTGACCAACATTAAAGATATATCTTTAAAAAATAAGTCTTTTGGACCATCCCATATCACAGTATGGACAAAAGGGTAAGATATTTGGTGAAACATGAGAGATTATATCTTGCTTGATCATTTTCACTAGACTTTTAACACTCATATGTCCCAGACACCTATTCCAAGGTATAGTGTTGTCATTGATAGTGACATAAATGTTACCCAACTTCTTGACGTCTGTTATTCCATACAAAACATATAACCATTTCAGCTAGGGGCATTTAAGAACCATACAATCTCCCTTGGAGATTTTATGAAAAAGTTAATTAGATTTAAAGGTAAAGACTCTATGATCATGACACCTAGTGAGATCATATTCATGTATAAATTTGGAACCCATATCAAATCCAATAAGGTGAAAAGATAATGGTCTTAGTGATCTAGAATAACAGAACCTCTACCCTAGACACAACATCTGTTCTTGTTTCCTATAACAACATCTCCTTCGACTCCCTCAGTAAAAAAAAACTCATATCTAGGATCATATTGGAACAACATCCTAAGTGTACGAATCACTTGAAATCAAGAGTATATCGAGACATAAAAAACACTTCAAAACATTTACAGTAATGTTCGACGAAGTGAGTATGATCAATAGACTCCTTTTAAGGTTTTTAGATTTTAAATAGGGTCATTTGGGTCTTATATTCTCTTGTTTCCCACAGTTGTATTAGGTAACTTCTTTAGGATATGGATTAGAATGATGTCTGTGTGATTGGGTATGACTCTTACTTCCAATATGATCTTTAGATTTATTATTTCCTCGAAACTCCAAATGACCCCTCACATTCAGACCCTTAGCTTTAGGTTCAACCATAGACTTATTTCACAACTCATGTGAAGGAAAGGATGACTTGAAATCCTCTAAAGTCAAGGAATCTCCAACATATATCATAGCATCTATAAGTTTTACATAAAAAATATCTATTAAAATTAGTAGTTTTGGGGTATGGTCCCCATCTTCATTATTAAAATTTATATTGGGGGCTCTAATAGGATTTTATTAAACACATCATGGTGTGTCTAGATGGTTGTTCCATGATGCATCTTGGAGGCATATAATTTCTGATTGTCATGTAGACAACTAGTTCAAGATGATTTCATATACATTTTTTCATGATTAGACCAAATTACAGTTTCATTTGTTTCTTATTAAACCTCTCACAAGACTTTATCACCTAAATAAATGGTTAAGAAGCAATGTACTTTCATTAGAAAGTTGGGTGGTACATATGAATAGGTTTTGACTATTTTACAATCAGTGTAAAGACATTATTGGGGGATTTCAGGTTCAAAAAGGTCATATTGCAGCACTTATTGGAGTAAATGGGTCGCATTTTTAATCACCCAAAATTAAAATCATTGCACTCATAAAAATATCTATTTCATATTTTTCAGACACCATTGTTTATGTGTGTTGCTCAGATACCACTTTATTGTTTGGTAATTTTTGAATAAAACCCCCAAAAAATTAAATCCAAGGACCTTAGAATATACAATACAGTTTAATTTAGTATACAAATCAGAAAAATGAATTTTATAACAATGAAAACACACCCAAACAGAGTGCTGAAGTGGAAATAGTGCAACAACAATAATTTTAGAGGAAGAAACAAGAACGAAAAAAGGAAAAAATAGGATATACGTGTTTTAGTCCCTTTAATAAATATTTCATGAAAATAACACCTACCAAAAATTTAATTTTATTATATTATCAAAAAAATGGATTACAGTGTATTGAGTCAATACGGATAGCAAACTGAAATTCACATAAGAGGTAAAATAGAAATTGCACACTAGAAGCAGAAACAAAAATGGAATCAGGTTTAAGAAAAACATAAAACCCTAAAAACATTCCGTGTGTCTATATCACATCTATATCCAAGAATACTGATCTCATTGCTACATTGGGTCTTGTCATTGGATGGTAATGCCAGGTATTCAAATTTGATCAATGGTCTGGTGTCTTAAACTGTGAAAATCCCAAACATGCTCAACCATGAGCCGCACAATAGCAGTATGTAGGGGGTTTGGAAGGTCACTAGATGATCTCACCAATGAGGATTATGGCACCACCCCCATTATGATCAATGTATAGGAAGATGATTCTAAAGGCAAGGTGAGAGAAAAAAATGATTGAACCCCCAACGTGAAGAAATGCAACCGACAACAGTGAGAGGGAATCAATTTCATGAATTAGGATCTCTTCTTACAAGATGAAATTGAATTCAAAATATGAATATTTTCATATCATTTTTTATATCAAATGTAGGTGCGTCAAGGGTGATGAAATGCCAACGATAACCCTAACTAGAGAACTATACAACCAAGGGGAGGCTTCCACGTAGCCAACACCGAACTACCCACCTAGCTTCACATGTAAAAAATCAAAAAAATGGATGGATTGGATATAGTAGTTGATAGTATCCAATTAAAACCATAAATTGAGATAATAGATATATAATGGATATCCATGTAGACATCCAAAATTGAGCAGGCCAACAAATTGAGCAGGCCACAAAAATAAGCTTATGTGGTAAAATTATACATAAATACATAATATATTAAAATGAGGAAATATTAACTAATAAATTGAAATTATTTAACACAATTTAAATTGAAGAAAAATTTAAATGGGATAAATTCAATTTTCAATATGATAAAAGAATACCCATATTAACAACAAGCTATTAAATTATTTAAACTTGGTCTACGGCATAAGCTTCTAGTTTCAAAAAACATAAGGTAGAAGAAAAAACATTAATAATCCCTTTTATTATAATCAACAATAATTAAAACATCAATTTCTTTATTGAATTACATTATTATATGGAAAAACAAATTCCGTTAAACATGCATCCTTGCATTAATTGGATTGTCCTCAAATTATGAGAAATAGAGTATTTTTTAAACATGTTTCATAATTAATTCTTTATCCAACCAAAAAAACCTTATCGGAATTATTTTCAAAATCCAAATTCTTCGATTTCAACAGGATAAACCAAGAATAACTACATGATACAGAAAGCATAGTATAAATAGAACACTATCTAGAAAAATAAGAAGAATACCATTATCATGGAGAATATCAACAAAATTCAATCACTAAGCATAAACTAATTCAATTCATTAATCTGGTTTTATATTTGTTAGGTTAATTACACCAACATACGATGGGATAAAACATGGTCAATTTATGTTTTCGTGTAAATAAATAGGAGAATAAATGAATCCCCTACCTCAAATATTCGGCATTCTTTTCATGAGAATGAATTAATGTCATGGATATCTGATCACCAATATGATTTGAAAACAATGATCTCTCAAGGATTTAATTTCAAAAAATCATTGATAAACGAAATATAAAAATCTATTTGAATTATGGAGATCAGCTTCCAAAAAAGGAAAGAAGGAATGATAGGAAAGTAGATCAAATGAAGAGAACTAACTTGGGAAGAGGAAGACCCTAACTCAGATCACCAAGGAAACTATAATCTCTCAAGGATGTAATTCCAAAAACTCATTGATAAACGACATATAAAAATCTATTAGAATTATGGAGATCATATTCCAAAAAAGGAAAGCAGGAATGATTGGAAAGTAGATCAAACAAAGAGAACCAACTTGGAAAGAGGAATACCCTAACTCAGATCACCAAGGATTGTACTTAGGAATTTGGGATTTAAACCATTTTGAAGGGGGATTCAAAGCCTTAGAAAAGAACCATTGGGAGCCTAGGGTTCAAGAGGAAGAATTGGGTGAAAATTGGGTCTAGGGGTCTTAGGGTATTTATAGGATAAAATATTTTTATAGGACCGTGATGCATCCACTAAGATCACATAGTTACACCACTGCACAGTGGGAGGAGACCATATCATGACCCTTGAAAAAACTAGTGGGTGGGATCCAAAGTTAGATCCATGGTGAAAAAATTATTTTTCATGGATAGGGACTATGACCCAACCAATAAGCCAATTTACATCCACCCTCATTATGGAAGTATCCTCAAAAACCACTACGGTGCTGCCACCTCACTCTAGGCTACATTGCTTAACACTAAGGAAGGGTCTACAGTGTAGCAAACCACCATGGAATAATAATTCCTAAAAAGATACTAGCCCTAATTTTCCTCCTTCAAGCCTCCCAACACTATAGTTAGGAGACCACACCATATATTACCTTCTTACGATGCAACCCATGGATCCACATTGCATCCCTACCTCAAACGGAAGTGAAACACATATTTTTCCCAATTTATCCTAAAATATACTTAGAACCTCAACATGGCACCTCTAACACCAAAAAACCTAATGAGGGAAAGGAAAGTAAAGTTCAAGCCCTAAAAATGTTTTTGTACAACAAACATAAATAGTTACACCAGATTTCATATTAATTGAATTTTTATAATTTTATATCACATAATATATTTAAATAGTTTTATAGTACACATTTTTAAAAAATATTTTTTTCATACAGATCACTCTACCAGAGTAATCTCAGATATCGAGCCTCAATAATTTTTATCATAGACTCAAAAAAATATGAAAAAATTATCAATAAATTATAATATCTTCTATTGACTCCCCATATAACCTTATATTGATCCCAATTTCAATGCCCATGCTAAACAGATTTTCAATTTATTAATGAAAAAAATTATAAAAACATGCAACTATTTTTTCCATATATAATAGTGTTCCCATTTATATTCAACATCTATTTCTAAATATTTTAATTTATTATTATATTTATCATTTTTTTTGTATGAAATTATTTAGGTGACAAATTTATCATATAGATAGGATGGTATATAATTTCATCCGAATACCCATCCAAATAATATTTACCTCAATAAGATTCATAGTAACACCATTATCTAATGAAAATTGGTTATTTATATAGAATATACCACTTAGAATCCAAATAATAATATAAAAGGAATTTAATTCAGTGTCTTCTAAATTAACAAAAAATAGTATTTATGTTATATAATGTTGAATATTTTCATTAAATGATAGTATAATAACAAACCAAGTTCAAACTAGAGAGAAAAATCCTTGTTTTTTTATTTATTTTTAAATTACTCTTGTAAGACAGTGTTTTGGAATGTAGATTTAGATAAACTCCACTTCCAAGAGGGAGCAACTACATTTCTAGAAAAAAAATCGGGATCGATCAACCTTGAAAATGTTTATCAGATAGAAGATAAAGAAGAAGCATAATAAGAGATAGATCAGATTTAGCTAACTATCGTATTGGTATAGATAATTGAACTAGTAAAATCATAAAGATATATATAGGCTAAAGAAGAATAAGCTAATAATTATTTCAGTGGTATTATAATAGAGTTATATTTTCCATATTGAGCAAATCAGACTCTTGAATCAAACAGAGTATCATTAAAAATTCCAGGAATTTATTACCAATATTTGGGTAAGAATGTGAATAATTTATTTCAAAGATAATATTTGTGAAAGTTGATAAAGAATTACTGCAACATGTTTGTTACCAAAATTATATTACATCATTTCATGATACATGAAGAACATTCACTATTTTGTTGAACATAGTGCTACATGAGTGTAAGGGCATATCCTAATAGTTGTATTCCACAAAAAATGATTGTTTTCTAGTGGATTTTATGGTATCATACTATTTTAAAAATATACCATGGACTAGAAACTCTTATTGAGTACTGAATACTGTAAATTATTGTGTTAATGTGGTTATGTGTTTGATTTTTTTTAGCAGAGAAAGAAATATTTCACCAAAGGAGAAGGTTGTTTCATAATAAAATAAACTTAAAGGAAAATGATATCACTGATTCACACCCTTCCCTTCTCAGTTATACTTAAATCATGTTTGGCCAATCTCATTAGTTTCAAACTACGAAACCCTTAAGTAATAATCTATGAAAATAAGTTAAATTATTTTAACATGATGTCTATCATAATCTTCTAGTTTCGACCAACTTAAGGATGAACAGAACTCATTTATCATTCATTTTATTATCATCAACAAGAATTCCAACTTCAATTTATTTATCCAATTCAATTAAAACATGAGATAAAACATTCAGTTAAACATGCATACCTACACAAATTTTATTACAATAAAATTATATGAAACACTAGATTTATTAAACATGAGTCCCCTTTAAATTTGATGGAAACCAAAAAGACATTATCAGTTTTTTATTTATCCAAATTCACCAATTTCAACATGATAAACAAAAAATAACAACTTGATATAAAAATAATAGTATATATTGAAAACTACCTAGAAAAATAAGAAAGAAAACCATATCCTGGTGGAAATAAATAACATTTTAACACTAAAGATTAAACCAATTCCATTATATAATCTTGTTTATTCTTTCTTAGGTTAATTCCTCTATCGTCCAATGGGATAAACCATGGTCATTTTATGATTTCATGTAATAAAATTGGAGAATAAATGAATCCCCAACCTCAAATAATCAAAATTATATGTACTAGAATGAATCAATTTCATGGATCTATAATCACCTATGTTGGGAGGAAACTATGATCTCCCAAGGTTGTTTTTCCAGGAACACATACCTAAACAATAATAAAACCCATATGGAATGGAGTAATGGGATGAAATGATGTCAAACAGATAGAAAGCATTAGATATGAGGAAGATCAAACCTTATATAACCATGGATTGAACCAGGGAAGTTGGGATTGATCCCCATAGAAAGGGGGATTTAATGAATTAAAAAAGAACTTTTGGGTTTCTAGGATTCAAGTAGAAGGAGTGGGAGAAAACAAGGTCTAGTAGAATTTGGGGTATTTATATGCATAACATTTTTAGAGGACCACAATGCATCCCCTAAGACCATGTAGTAGTCCACCAAGACCACTAAATAGTCATAGGATACCATATCGAAGCCCCTGTTAAAACCCACATCTATGTTCCACTATTGGATCCATACTACAAATCCTATTATGAAATGGGAGGGGGTGGGGGACTATGACCCAGCCTACAAGACAAGTTGAAACCACCCCTGATATGGTATTAACCTCAAAAACCACTACAGTACAACCACCTCCCTCCACACTACAGTGCTCGACACTGTGGATGGGTCTACAACACACCCAACCACTATAGCGTAGATAGTCCTAAAAAGACAGTGGACATGATTTTCCTCATTCAAGCCTCCCTACGCCACAACAAAAATACCAGGTCATAGAATCCTAGAATATAACAAAACCCATGGCTCTACATCCTAATATACCCTCAAATAGAATTAAAATCCACCTTTTCTCCATATACATGAAAATCTACATGAAACCTCATCCAATTTCCACCAACACCCAACACACACAAATGGGATGTCCACTGAGGTTTGATCCCTTAAACAGTATATTTATAACAAATAGTAACAATTAACAAAATAAAATGTGAATTTTTAGAATTTATATCACCTAATATATTTAATTTTTTACATTGTACACATTTAAATAAATATTTTTTTTATACATATGACTATACCAAAATAATTCATGATATCTAGTAATAATATTTGATATGATAGACAGAGAATATGTATGATAAGTTATGAGTATGTTATAAAATCCTCTATTGACTCACCATATCACTATATAGTGATCTAAATTTCAATGACCAGGTTAACAAAATAGTCAATTGATTCATCAAAAAATTTATAGAAACATGAAACTATTGTCTCTATATATAATGATGTTCACATTTACATTTTAATGTGGATTCTAAATGTTTTAATTTATTCTTATATTTCTCATAGTGTTTTTATCCAATTATCATAGTGAACTCTTTATTATATAGGTACATTTGTATAAAATCTCCTCCAAATATCCGACCTTGTAAGATTATTTTCAATAACAATCACAATAACACCATTATTCAGTGAAGAAAATGTTATTGCAATACAATACACAACATTGAATGAAAATAATAATAAATAAGGAATTCAATTTAGTTTATACTACAAGAACATAATTTTTTTGTGTTTTATAATGTTGAATACGTTTCTTATATGATAGTATAATATGAAACCAAGGTCCAACTATAGAGAACAATCCTTATTCTTATTGTATTTTTAAACAAATTTTTTATGTCAATGTATTGAAATATAGGTTTTGTTAAATTATTTAATAGAAATATAATATTAGATGGATACACTCAATCATTACATGAAATCAAGTATTCCTAATTTTTTTAACTTATAAATTGTTATGATTACAATATAATAGTATTTCCTTAGAAAGTTTTCAATTCAATATAATTAAATAAAATCCTAAATTCACTCAATTAGGGATCCCTAATAAATAAATTCTGTTTTTAAACCATATGCTGAAATTGATGAATCGACATAGTGAGAAAGATAGGAAAATAAAATATTTTTATACAATATATGGGCGACAAGATTGAACCCTAAAATTGATATTTTTTTTCAATGACTCCAGAATACATATTAAAAATACGGTCTTCCTCAAAAATTTGGACACTAAATGAGAGATCAATTGTGGAGGAACTAGGGGAGACAATGATGGTAGGATTGACTTGAATCAATGAAAATAGAAAGTGGGATCTAAGATGCATGGAAAGTGGCATTGCAAATGGGCATTGGTGTTGCAATGTGGTTGTTTAGAGTGGTTATGGGGTGGGGGAGTCGGGGGAGGGTTCATAGTCGGGGTAGGGAGGGAATGAGTAGGGTGGGCTTGATATGCAAGGTTTCAGTCTCAATGTAACAACCGCCAATGATGGTTGTCTGCGTAAAATTATACAAAAGATCAACTCTCTAGTATTTCATTAATTGGGAAAATCTCCCAATAAAGTAATGGATATTATTGAAAAAAGGGAAAGTCATATTTATAACACTGAAAAATATTTATGTTATTTAAAGTAAATACTAACGATTAGATCATTATGCCTATGATTAGGGTGTGAAATTGAAGTCATTGAAATGATTTTATTTAGGATATATTGTTATCTAAATAAAGGGTGAAATAAAATACATGGTCATGTGAATAGGTTATAATTGTTGAAAATAAATTTTGGTGTCAATAACATGAAACACATTGAAATTATTATTGACTGCTTTCAATAGTTGAAAGTCACCTGGAAATTCATACAAAGAAGACTATAGATATATGTGATCATTTGAATGAAAATCATTGGTGATGATTATCCAATTTATAGAACCCTAATAATGTTGTACAAAAATGGTTGTAGATATAAGTGAATTGGGCCGACTCGTGGGCAATCCCCACAAGCCCCAGTTCATGGGAAAAACAAAATGGGTGAAACCGCAACCCCTCTTCCTCTCTCCGATTTTCTCTACAACCCAAGATTTAGTGGTCAGTTCTAACTGTCTCCCCTCCCCACATGACATGATGACATATTTTCATTTCTGTTGTCATCGGTGAATCTGCATTGGCTCCAATGTCTAGGATGATTTGGTTGTATCCTCTATGTGTCGTCTTTCCAGCAATTCCTAGTGATTCGGGGTCTTGCCCTTGATTATTGAACTACATAGGGATTCATGATAGGATTTCCTCCCCAATTTTGTGATTCTGCCTTGTACATTAGGCATTCGACATTATTCTATGTAATATTACGCTGGTGAACACATGTTTTGCAATGAAGACCTACATCTCCCTCATCATCTCCCAGCCTCCTCACCCACATAAGTCCCGACATCATGCCTTTGTCAATTCCACTCTTAATTAGGAAGAATCACCTCTCCTAACACTGAAACATCCTCACATTCTACGTCTTTTCAAATGTATACCCCTTCCACCAACATCTAAACAATGTACTCTATCTTCTCCGAACATGTTAACATCTGATTCTTCTGGTGGAGGTTGGTCTTCAGCAACCACAAATTTGATAATTTTGATGGAAGCTACTCTAATAATAAAAATTTAATTTAATTCATTATTATAAAAATAGTTAAGTTAAATTATTATAATTATACTTTTTTGATGTCCCCCACACTAAGATAAAAATGAAATTACTTCATATCAAAGCATAGTTCAAGGATCTTGTGTGGCCCATTGAATTGATTAATTTCCACTTCTATGTTCAATTTCTTTTATCATTGTTCATTCTTTTCCTGGTGAAATTATATTATAGTCTTAAAAAGGTTATGTTTTGTCCGTATTTAAAGCATATTTCATATTGAGTTACTGAAACATTTTATTATTCATGTTGGAGGTTTTCTAGTTGAGATTTCTCCTGATACTAATACATGTTCTTATTTTAATTTTAAGTAATTGTAGTGGAACGTAAGAATAGTAAATCTAATAAATTATCCATCATGATATAAATAACTATAAAAATAAAAGAAACTACAAATAAAATAAAATTAAAAAGATTGAATTATTTCATATTATTTATAATTTATCATGTTCCATGAGATCAATGGGTGGCAGGGAGGTGACCAAATGTGATAGTAATGAAATGCATGTATAGATTTTATTTCATTTAATTTTTTGGGTTATTGATTTAAATTTAGTAGAAAAAATATTTTATGTATTTTTTATTTTATAGATACAATATTTTTTTATTTGTGATACATATAATGAATTCTTTCATATAATTGGCTATGACCATTACTTTCCTTCCTATTTTTAACTTTCTTTAACTATTGAAACTCTGAATGACCCCTCAAATTCTGACCCATGGAATCATGTTTAACTTTATCCTCGCTATGAAACTCACATGAACTCAAGGAGGAATTTATATTATATAAACATAAGGAATATATTTCATCTATTAGAGCATCAACAGGATGTCCATATGAACAATCTATTGAAATTAAAAGTATGATGGTTGGTCCTCATCTTGATCATTAAAATTAATATTGGTGAGCTCTATAAAGATTTTATTAAACTCATAAATGTGTATCAAGATAATGGTTCCATTATTCATATTGAAGGTATTTTATTTTTTTTCGTATGTAGAAAACCATTTAAAGATGATTTAATATACACTTTTTCATGTTTAGTCCAAATATTGACTATGGAGGTCCCATAAGAAGCTGCCCGTAAGACATTATCTCCTAAAGACATGGCTAATGTGATATTTTCATTCCTAAAAATATCTTTAATTTTCATATTCAATGTAATTGTATCACTAATAGGGGGATGGGTGAATTACTTATATTTTTCCTTTATGTTTCATTGAAAATGAAACATCGTTCACCTTCTATTAATGATTTCAGTTCCCTATTTAAAACAAATAAAACACACATCCACATGAACAACAATATTTACATGGTTCACTATTAAATAAGAATAGATATGTCCTTGGTATGGTTTTGAAATGTTCTAATAACATATAATCCACTATGAAACAATCCTGGGATTATAATTTTTAGGATATACCCTTTCACTCCTATAGAACATTGAAAACAATCCACAAGTGTGTTTGCACCCTATTAGCAAAAACATGATAATACAATGATTGTTTAACAAATCATGTTACAAGTTATTATTTTCAATTCAATAAGTGTATTATCTGAAACATAATTATTCAATTTCTCACTAAGAAGATGGTAAGAACTTCCTAGAAATTGAAAAAGAAAACTTAGTCCGATTTTTCTGAATCTGATTCTCCCAGTCTAATTCCTATGAGTATAATTCATAAAAAACAATTCTTCTTATTAAGATTAAAACCAGTATGAAAAATAACCTTTTATAAGTCTGGTATAGATGAATCAACACCACTTAAATTCTCCCTCTTCCTCATATTGGAAATCCCAATACGAAAATACTGATCCAATTACTCATCATGTAAAAATAATCATCTGAATACGATTGATAAATAGAGTATTATAATTAGCAGAGAATGATAATCCATGTGTACAATTATCATCTAAAAACCAATTTTTAATCTTTTTTTCTTCTCCAATAGATTCTTCATCAAAAAAATCTTAAATAGAGGATCAATACGAAAACTTATTCTTCTTGCTAAAAACTGAGAGCTTCTCTCCCTTCTATAGTGAATAGTGTAGTAGTCATAAAGTACAAATTACTTCAACATCTACAGGGGACCCACGGGAGTATTTGTCCAGAATCCCAAAAAATTTCTCACTAAAAATAATTAAACTGAATATAAATTTACCCTTAAATATTAGATATATTTAGGACTTGGTCAACTCTTCTAGAATCTTCTTTATTCATGTATAATCTTTACACCTTTAGAATTTCAATTCAATCATCTATCTAGTTTCAATTTATGAGTATGATTTTTTTAGAATGGATTATTCATCATAATTAATTATACCAAATGAATACAACTAATCTTTTGAATATCAAGAAAACACCCTGAAAATATAATCAACAATCTCCTTCATCTCTATTATCAAACAAATTTCCCTTCACATCATCCTCTCTTGACCCAGTTAGCCTGAATGGCCTGAATGCCTTATTTTTATAATTTTTTTTAATATCACACTTTAAATGGTTTAATGGGAACCCTTACATGTCTCATAGGCTCTATGACATTACATGACATGAAGGTCTTAGAAGAACTTATCCATCCAATAACTACTTGGAACTACCCCTCCCCAACATATAAATCATGATGTCAGCTCTCCACCATCACATGGCTATCCACCTAAGATTCTCGTGATCTCATAGGCTAGTCCTAATGAAAATTACCATACCCTCTATTTCATCATAATCTATTAATTCTTCACTGATGAATGTGCCTTACTCTGAGTCCTCAGGTATAGCCTACTCCTTAAAGAGTCTATCTGGTCCATTTAAGAAAAATTTCATGTGGTATGAAGGTATTGAGGTGGACTTATGGACATACAGTGGGATGAACACCTTGAGGTGGCCCTAAAGCCTTACTATCAAGAAGGATTTGGACGGCATGAAGTCCTTGAAGGCCGTGAAGACCAAAATAGTGGTCTAGAAACCCAAACAGATGAATTGTTCTAAATAATATAGTACTGAGATGTAACTTCTAGAGTTACTACTACATTGCCTATTGCTGTACATGTTTTAGTAATGTGAAATTATTTCTACACCCATATTTGATCTCATGTATCTTTGATTCACATGTCATTTCCTCAACAACTGGTTATAGGATATTTTGATCTCTTTAACCAATTCAATTCCACAACATCTTATTCCTCTTAATTATTGATCTACTTGATATGTATACATAGTAACTCAATGCTAGAACAAATTAGAGTAGAAATTTGAATTTTTTTCTATCATTGTCTTAACACGAGCTTTATTATTTTATCCTCATCCTGAGTATGTTCTTTCTATGGATGATTAGGAGAATAATTATTTTCCTGGGTATGATTTTTTTCTATGGTGTGTGATGGTGATCAGATTATATAGTCAATCAGTACCATCCCTTTCTCCCTTAATTCAAACATGAATGTATCACAAGATCTCCAATATACAATGGATTTTTATAAAATACTAATTAGAAAAGAATCATTAACTTGAAATTACTAATATTCATGAATAATATGATTCTCTATCAAAAAAATTACTTATTTTTACTGAATTTATAGTGAATCTGATGATCATTTAATTCCAGTATGATTTTTCCCTTTAATTCCAGACCTGACGTGTGTCTGATGTCCATTTACACCTAGGAAGATGTGTTCAATTTCATTCTAGACCTGACTTTAGTCTGATGGAAATCATATTGAATCATCTTATTATGATGGAAAAAGTAAGTATGACACGTTTGAAGACATGAGTCTGATACTTTTGAAAACCATGGTCTGCATGATGTTCACCCAAAATACAATGTTATCTGATTTTACATTTCATCATAAATCTTCCTTGACAATAAAAAACAAAACATGAAATTAGTCAGCTTCACCATCAGCTTGGTCTTAACACATCAGGATGGACATCTGAATAGGTTGTGACTATTTTACCATTAGTGGGATGACTTACTTGGGGATTATTAGGTCTGTAGAGGGGATATTTTATCCATTTTTGGACAAAAAAGATCACATTTTTAATCTCCAAAAATTAAAATCATTGCAACTATAAAATTTTATAGTTTCATATTTCACAGAAGTTATTATTTATTTAGATAGATCAAATACCACTTTGTTGTAGAGAAATAGTGGAAGACAACCCCCATCATATTATTCCATGGACCACTGAATAAAAAATATGGATTAAATCAAAATACAAAACAAAAAAAATAATAGGATTAAAATGAAAACACACCCAAACAGAGTCCTGATGCGGGAATAGTGTAACAACATTAATTTCAAAAGGAGAAATGAGAACAGAAAACAAAGGAAACATCAGGATTTATGTGATTGGGTCTAATTGGGACCTACTACATAGAAAGAACACCACCCACACATTAACTTTTATTAGATTATCAGAACAAAAATGTATTACTATGTATAGAGGAAAATGAGATATCCAATTAAAATGAATAGAAGTGTTGAAACAGAAACAATGCACTAGAAGCAACAACAAATACCGAATTGGGTTTAAGAAAAACTTCCAGCCCCAAAAATATTTCCCGGTATCCAGATCACATCATGATTCAAGAGAACTGATATCACTAATACATTGGATTTGACCATTGGATGACCATTCCAGGTCTCTTGATTCAAGCAATGGCCACACATCTTCAACCTAGAAGAACCTCAACAAACTCCACCATGATCTGCACACTAGTGGCATGTAGGGGGGTCGGTGGGCCACCATATGTGTAATTCAATGTGGAATATAACACCACCACTGGTGATATTGTTGATAAGGATGAGTATTCTATGCACAAGGTGAGAGAAATAGAATGAAAAACTACATGTGGGAAGGAAAAAACAATTGCAATGAGAGGGCATCAATTTCGAGAATCTAGATCTCTGATTACCAAATGAACTCAACATCCCAAGAATATTATTTTCAAATTTGTTTCATATATCTAATTTATTCACCACATGGGTGATACAACCACAAGCCAGAATACTATCTGGAAAACTATACAGCGAAAGGGAGGCTGACATGAATATAATGCCGAACTTCCCACCGAACAGTATATGGAACGACCCAAATCAGTGGATTCCCATTATAGATTATATGGAATCATCCATTTATGGACAAAAAATTAATAGAATATGAATACATTGAATAGCCATGGTGGCATCCCAATTCGAGAAATCCAATCAATTGAGCAGGCCACGAAAATCTGCTCATGTGGTAAAATGAAGAAAAAATCTTGTATATAATAAAATGAGTAAGTATTTAATAATAAATTGAATTTATTTAACATAGTTTAAATGGAAGAACAATTTAAATTGGTTAATATCAATTTTCAATATGAAAAAAAATATCAAAAATAACCACAAGCTGTTAAATTATATAAACATGCTCTACGTTACAAGATTCTAGTTTCAAAATATCTAAGGAAGAACAAAATGCATTAATCATTAATTTTATTATCATCAACTATTATTCCATCTTCACGTTCTTTATCCAATTACATTAACAGTTTGAAGAAAACATTTAGTTAAACATGCATACTTCCACCAATTTATTTACCATCAAATTTTGAGAAACATCATATTTGTTAATCATTTCTCCTCATTAATTATTTATCCAACCAAATAAACATTATCCATTTTAAGTTCATTATCGAAATTCATTAATTTCAACATTATATACCAAGAATAACAATATGCCTTAGAAAGCATAGTATAGATAGTATACTATCTAGTAAAACAAGGAGAGATCCATTATCAATGTCTAATACAACAACACCGGATTGCTAAACATAAACTAATTCCATTATTTAATCTAGTTTAAGGTTTATTAGGATAATTTAATCACCACCCAAAGGGCTAAACAATGGCCAATTTATGATTTCCTCTGCAAACTCTATATTTTTATTTTAAAACTACACTTCTTCTCTAAAACCATTAACTTTGCATGACAACAACAATGGTGTGATTATTTTAGAAAATGAGAAATCCATGTTTGAAATCACTCAAATAACCAACAAAAAATCAAATCAAAATCAAAATACCAAACGCATCTGAAACATGAGAGGACATACTCACCAATTTACCAAACTCATGTGACTTAAATTTTAAATTAAGCCACTAACTTGATTTCATTAAACTGTTCCACTGAAAAATTTAAAATTAGCTGAATAAAAATTAATTTTATTGACTCACTCACTTGATAACAGTTAATAAATAATTATAAGGGTTATAATTTAATTTTTTTTAACATAATTGTTTTTATAAATATATATATGAACATGTTATAATGATTTATATACTATTATATTTATTAAATTTTGTGTACATGTATTTATTATAATTCCATTCAAAAAATTTAAATTTAAATTATAAAAAAATAAAAATATAATAGTAAAAGAAATAAAAAAATTTAGTTTTCATGTATATATTATTATTCCCATATTAGTATATTCCTTGATATGATTTAATATTCACAAATTTATTTTAAAACAAATTTGTTGATGGAGGTACATGAGATTTCCCATTTCATTCCCACATTTTTAGGTGTAGTGATTTATATTTCAATGTAACATTATATTATCATTAAATATGTTGGTTGAATCAAGCATGAATAACTCTTTATAACGAAATATATTTACATGGATTTTAATTATATAAAATCCAAACTGCTTAATAAAAATGAGTTGAAATTCAATTCTAGAATGAATGATATTTCATTCATAATATGAATATAAATTATTATTTGGGAATTTACATAAATCATTATCCAAGTACCTAAAACAATCGAAATAATAGAAAAACATAAGGAAATTAGTAATAAAATTAATTGTGGGAATTTGATTCCAAACTTTTTAGGTGGAGGGATTTATATTTCATTACATTCCATTGCATGGTTCCTCCCCAACCTACAATTTGACACATTTATATATTTATTAACTATATTTATTTTGCCATATTTTGATAAGATACACCACCAAAAAACACAAAATTTCTATTGACACCCATTTCACAATAAAAAACAATCACAAAGGACAATAATTTATCACTCCTAAAAAAATCGATGATAAATGATACTTTTATTGGAGTTAAAAAATGTGGTGATAAAAAAGAACCTTTTGACACCATTTTCTTTTTCACTGATTAAAGGGTTCCCTTTGTCAATATTTTTTTAACGTTGATAATATATATTGAGAATAATTTAATTCAAATATAAATATTTATATAATTTTAAATATGATTGATACAATATGGAAAAATGGGGCTATCCCCATGAATCTATAGTCATAACCTATATAAACTATGAGTATATAGTGGCTGGAATCTGTCAATACCATGGCTTATGAAAACTATTGCAATAGAAAAGTTATCATTATGAGTTTAAAAAATCGTTCATATGGGTTGAGATATACATATTATTTTATAAAACAAATTGAGAAAGGGTTCTCTCATGTCCCTCGACCTCCCACATTCTTTGATTCATTCAGGAGCCATATTATTCCCTCACCCAAGAACCGAATGACTCTTTTATTATACTATGTTCTCTTCGAATTCATATATATTTTTATTTTGATCTTCTTCAACATCATATTAGAGAATCCCAAATCCTTATTCTCTTTTGTAGTCTATTTTTTCATTTTTTCCTAATAAATCTTATTGTAAAATATATATGTGTTGTTTTAATTTAGTTTTTCACTAAATTTTCCTAAATCTATTAATTTTTTTATAATATATTATAATAGATTATGTAATTAATTAACTGTGTGATTTGTCTATTTTATAAATGTATTAGAGGGTTATTTTATGTCCTATGATGATTTTGAATAATTCATGAGTTACCTTTACATAGATCAGTGTATCCTTGTATATCATTCAACATTTTATGCTTACCATTACATAGGTCAGTGTAATCTTACAATCCATTTCACAGGAATTACAAATAATAAATTTCCCTTATGTAGATTCTCCAACGGACTACTCCTATCCCTAAAAATGGGTGAGGAACATACAACTTTAAGAACTAGTTAAAACTAGTAGCAATCCATTTCTTCCAATTTATCTACCTTGAAAATTTCTTTCAAGTGATGATAAGTCTATTTTATGAGACAATATTTATCTCCCCATGATTTTTTGAACATTTAGATGCCACCTGTTGCAACCAAATTGTTTGTAGAATTATTTTTCTTTTTAGCTTCTATGTATCTTTGATGTCACTCAGTTGATACAAACATGTTATTTTATAACAAGTCTTTCAAAAGTTTCCCGAAATAGCCAAAATTCATTAGTAAAACTAAAAAATAGTTTTAATACTAGAATCACTCCAAATTTGGATTGAATTGCTATGTATCATTATTATACCAGTAGATTCATATATATTTCAGCATGTATGGTCAAATTCACAATGTTCTATACATAATTCATGATTTGTGAAATTTCAAAGTTATCTATAAAATTCATTTCCTCATATACTCTTATATTTGAATGTTCCATTTAATACGCACATAGTGAATACCCCCCATGGATTGTATTTAACCATTCATCCAACATCAACAAATTTTTTATATTTAACAATAATGTGAAAAGGGAGAGGAGTACTGCTTATATCCTAAAATTAATGATTGTAGTTTTTCTTGATGACCAAAATCTTTTCTTATACCCTTCATCCAAACCTTGGTAGTGGCAGATTTTTTTTTCAAAACCACTTGTGAGGATTCCACATCAACTGTTCCCTGTGAGAATTTTCATCCTTCTTGGCTTGGGTTCCATCACAATTATGAGACCAATCCCACTAATACATGAATCTTGTTTCGATGCATTTTTAACACAACGTTCAATAGGTTTCCTCTACAATGGAGGGATGTTCCACAAACTATGACCTCATGCCCAGTGGATTGCTGTGTGAGATCATTAAGGCATAATTTTTTTTCCTCTTATTTGATATCTAGAAGATTCACTTCCAAATTATTCTTCTTTAGTAAATCCTTATTTAAGGGAACTTTTGTCACAAAGTATGCACACTCTATGTGAATATATATCCCTTTAACATTGATTTTGGTTGTTAAAAGTTACTTTATGAGTAATTAGATGATCATTGGATATTATTTGGGCTTATGGAAGGAGAAAGGTGATAAATATTTCCTTTCCAATTAGAGATGATTAATTTTTGCTAAATTTTTTTTTATTACATTCTATATATCATACAACTTCCAACTTCTATCTCTTTTATTACATTTTTTATATTTTTGTATAAATCTTAGTTTTTATAAAATTAGGATAGGTTGAATATTTATATTATATCAATTATAGTAGAATTTATATGATATTATTGTACCATGTTTTGTGGTTTTAATGTTCGATGACACATTTTTTTATTCTTGAGTAAATGTTTTTCATCATAAAGAGAAGTGTATATTTAATTTTTGTAGAGATTATGAAAGATATTGAAGAATTTAGAAGGACGTGATTATTTGATAATGATTGATGGATGTAAGAGCTAGGGTTTCCTCCCATGGCTCCATTACTGATTATAATAATTGTGATATTTTTCTTATTCTATATATTTAATGTCTTTTCCTTATTATTTATCAATTTTTTAGGGATGTTCGACAGAAAAAGAGGTGACCACTTATCTTCTTACTAGTATGGGTCTGAGCGAGGGTACTCCCAATGCCACATGGAGCACATTTCATACCTATTCACACCCTGAACCACGAATGGAAACCCCATATACAACACATTTTCATCCTCCACTTGAGCCTCCAGGATTGTTCCAACCCTTGCCTCCATAATCGTATTATTTGTCCTCTTAATCTTGTATTTTGTCTATGTCATCCCTAGAAATGTTCACACTAAAATGAGGTCCATATCCAATTATATATCCCCATACCTTGTATCATTATCCCTCCATATTTACACCACTTTCAATTCCTATTATATATCTGGGATGTGATAATTTTGTTCCTTCAACTTCAACTCTAGTACATGAAGATGCCCCAATGTATGAATTGGAACAAAAACATTTATTGGGGTATTGAGAACATGTTTACAAATTTTTTTTATTTAAATGAAATAGAATATAAATAGTTTTATAAAAAACAAAAGAGCATAAGGAAAAATTCAAGAAAATAAAGATGTATTAGAGTATTTACATGGCTCAGAACATTTGGACCTGCACCACAGAAAGAACACCACAATAGATTTCATTATTATTATTGTAAATGGAAACAAAGAACATAAAAATAGATAAGAACCATAAAGATAAACCATGCACACAGACCATAGAATCCTTATAGTCATATGAACCTCACCACTCTAGATCCAGTGATGGAATCTGGCTTGAAGAAGGTAGTGTTCTCCCTCGAACTGGATGGACTCACACACGAAACTATGAGATCCATAACTAAAAAGAAGAAACATAACTAGAGAATACTATGAAAGATCCAGAAATATAGTGAAAAATATTTCAAAACTATAAGATCTAAATAGGGTGTGTCCATACCCAAGTCAAACAATCTTGAACAAATGGTGGTCCACCGAAGTTCACAAGGGCCGAAATCTACACTAGGGTGTCTCTCCCTAGAAGAGGTGTGAAAAGAATCGATGTAGAGGTCAGTTGGAGGTTCCCTCTCTCTCCATTCTCTCTCTCAAACTATTTGAATAATCCAGTGAGAACAAATAGAAACACACACCACGAACAATAAACGGCTAAATCTCTATAATAATGGAGAAGTAAAGGTTAGGTAATTCCTTGATAGGTGAAATAGGAATGGGGCCATGTGATTGGTCGAGGGATAAAAAATGATCATGAAGCAACAAGGATGAATCATATCTTGTGAAATCTGGGACACATGTCATGCGTGGAAAAAATAGGCGGCATAAAATAACCATATAAGAATTGAAAAAAACAAAAACACCCATTTCATGGGCCTTCAAATCACGGTTCATCAATTTCCAACATGAGGTGATGCATGAAGATCAACACAATGGCAACATAGAGGCTATATGGGACATCAAAATATCCCAACATTCCAAATATTGAGAAAAGTACCATCAACATAAGTAGTCTACAACAGAGCCTAGCGAAGGGAGAGACCCACATGGAGGCCCAAAATAAAACAGCCCACATAAATAATATTTCATGATAATAAAAGAAAAAAAGTAATATTTCATGGAAATAGGAACCAAAAAAGAATATTTGGATACCCCAAATTAACAAATCTCAACCTTTTAAATATTTAAATAAGAACATCGATGGTTTTCTTGGAACAAATCTAACTACCCTTAACCTATAACTTGTGTGGGAATATTTTATTAAACCGAAAACACTCTGCCTGCAAATATTTATCCAACATTAATATCACATAGAATAGACCAATAGTTTCACATGTTCTACCCACACTACAGATATACTACTAACATATTACACCATGCACATAAATTAAGCTATCTATGAAATCACATTAAAAAAGAGCTTACTCAAAATCACATTCAACAACATCAGAAACAAATATCATGGGCATTAAAAACCTGAAAATGAAACAACCATTCATGGGGGTAAAATATAGTGAATGTTAAAAAAAATAGAGCTCACAATTCCATAGTAATCAAATCTGGAAGAAAAAAATATTTGCAACCACTACAAGATACGAAACAGATAGGAAAAACTCCACCTAAGACTAAATGTCATAAACCATCCCAAAAAACCATTTTTCCCAACTGTGTTCCCCTACAAATACATGTGGATCTAGTCCTAGGATCCCATGAAAACGACAACATAGAACCTATGTCTATTTATAAAGAAGAATTTGAAAAAAAACCTAAGGACTTACAAAACATCCTAATCAGGACACGCCACATGTGTATGGGACATACTATATCTATCTGTTAGGCTATGGTTTTAATGTTTTATATGGACGATAACACGACACTCAAGACACCAGAATCCCTTAAACTGATTCTTATCTTTCAAACCCTTATTTTTTATAGGGCCCTTAGTATATATAATATGATGTTCAACCTTAAGACTACCCATATCTTCAATAAAACCATGTGTTTGAAGATCAAGGGAAAATATAGACAAATTAACTTTACTTAACGTAACCTAATCCAAACCATATATCATGGAGACCTTTAGAGAATTAAAATAATCATTAAGATAAGTTAACAATATTAAATCATGATCTTCATCAATAACAACTATATGAATATTATATAAATCTAACAAAACATTTTTAAACTCGTCAATATGAATTTGAACTGAAGATCCAGGGGTGATTTTAAAATTATATAACTATATATTTCAATATAAACCCCAAACAAAGGATTTATCCATTTAAATGTCCTCAAGTTTGAGAAAAATATGTTTATAAGTGGTTTCATGAAAAATATTATTAAAAAAATTAACCACTAGTATTAGAAGAAGAGTACATTGCGCCTTTATGAGTATACTAGGATCAATATCAACAAAGGAAGTGGTGTAATGACCATCAGCATTAACAGTAACTACGGGTTTCTTATTACTGTGTAAAGCATTATAAAAACCATTGTGAACTAATAATTAACACATTTTCTCTCTACAAAATTAAAAATAATTTTCACCACCAGCATTTCAATTTCAAACAAGACAATATTTGAAAAATAAAAATGATTACAGGCTCTAATACCACTTATTAGGGTATCTACAATAGGTTCACTGAATTTTTTCCTAGTAAATGCAACAGAATAGAATTTGTTTTCTTAAAAAATTGAAAGATAAAAAGGGAAAATATAGGATATAAATGTTGAACCTGTGAATTTATCTGGTTTGGAAAATTAGGTCCTACTCCCCCAAAAGAATACCACTACAATTTTATTTATAAAAATATACAATGGAAATAGAGTACATAAAAATAGATAAGAATGGTAATGAAAAACAATGCATGCAGACCAGATAAGCTATATTGGAATAGGTACCTTGTGACTCATGAGTAAGGGATGACATCTACCTTGATGTAGGTGTATTTATCCCTATAAATGGACATACATGTGCACGCAACCCTAATAGCTAGACCGAAAAAAGAAAAAAAATAATATGAACATGCAATGCAAGAGACAGAAATAGAAAGGAAAATATTACAAAACCAGCTTCTTAGATTAAGATGGAACTCTACCCAGGTCATACAATCATGATCATGAGGTGGTCCACAAGAGTTAAAATGTCTAGAACTCTAAATAGTGAAGTCTGTATGGATTAGGTGTGTGGAAAGCATCGAAACAATGGTTTCCTGAAGGTTCCCTCTCTCACTATCTCTATTTATTTTGACTCTATATTTCACTAAATAATCTAGTCCAAATGAAGAACCACACAAATCCATAAAATAAAATGAACACATTATTGTAATAATGGATAAGTAAAGGTGTGGAGATGACTTAATAGGAGCAATATAGTGGGGACCTCATAGTTGGTTGATGTCGAACAAAAGGATCAAAAATCATCATTCTTGAAACTGATCCTATGATATCCAAGACATGCGATAATCATAGGTAAAATATGTAGTGACACATCAGAATATAAGAATTGAAACAACACAAACATCAGGTTCTAGGGGCTTCAGATCATGGTTCATAATTGGAAATCATGAGTCAAGGTAGGTGGATCACTATGGGAGTAATATAAAGTCTAGACTGTCCAATGAAACAGCCCAAGGACCTTGGGACAGAGTGATAGCCCAGCAGCACAAGCTGTCTAGAACATACCATAGTGAAAAGAGAGGCCCACATAGAGGCCAAAAACACATCATCCCTTAGAATTAATACTTAATAATAATAAAGGATTTTTTTAAATAATGCATGGAAACCAGAAATGAACATTTTTATTATGAAATCCCAAATTAACACATCATTAATATGATATTAATATATGATATCCCATATATCAATTCGATTATAATGACCTGTATACATCAAGTTTTTTTATGTGTGTCAAATTATGTCACATTTATTATTGTGTTCTAGGAATTAATTATTATTTTTTCCTTTTATCATATTTATCGAGATCATCTAATCGGGAGAGTGGTTTTACTCAAATGTGTGATTCTTGGAATTGTTAAACATAAAATATGATGGATTACAATGAATACATGAAATTGTTATGTAAAAATGTTAGTAATTGTAGATGTTTTATGGAATCCTTTTCCAAGTACACTGATATCATTCCGGTGCAACCAGTCTCATGGAGGAATATTGGTAACAAAATAATTGATAAAGAATGGGTGGAGATATGGGTGAAAAATTTATTAAGTTGAAATCTATAAAAAAAAATATTTATAATTAACATGTTCATTGCCGAGTAAGTTTAACTATCCTGATGTTGAATCAGCTAGGGTTGCATGATTGATGGATCTTAGGAAGTTTTGGTGATCATATAAGAATTACTATATGTTTTTTTGTTGTATTTGAGGTCCTAGAACTTAATTCTATGTACTTTATGATAATATGTATTCATAGTTTTGAATATTAATAAATTTCTTAGAATATCATGAGTGTTCTTCTATATGACATAGTATTTGATAATATCTTATGAGTGAGTGTTTCATTGAAATGTCATAACATTTCTCCCCTATGATTAGAACTCAGAAGTTTTATAATAGTATTCTTAAAATTTATGTTCAATAGTCGGGTGATATCATTTGGGGGACACAAATGATATAGGATATCAGGTGTGGAGACTTATTGGACTTAGAGGTACCTTCACAGTGTGTATACCTTTGGTAATATCTAGTGTAGGGTATTATGATAACAAGACCCACCAGTAAGAAATCCACATTTACATGTGTCATTAGATGTTCCTTTCTATGGATGTTTTTATTTATCTATATAATTTAAGATTATTATTATTGAATATTAAAAGTTGTGTACTTTGATTTATTGATGAAAATTATAATGTCATATGTTCATAGTGAGGTACGATACATTGGGTGTGTAACATGTTATGTAGCTTTAATGAATAACATGAGAAAGGATTTATCTCATATATTTCTTTATTGAAAGATTATATCTGATTCCCTTTCATGAAAATTATATAGCCTAAATAAAAACTTTTCCATGGTGTTCTATAGGCATGTTGGATTTCTGTAAGTTCAAAGATATAGAAATTGAGCACATAGGCTCATGATGCCAACATGCAACCTGTTTGATTGGAGATATCATGATAAATGGTATATATTACACAGTGATCCCCCTTATAACTTATTATGTTGTTAAAAAATTAACTTATTTCTCTATAGGTTCTATAGAATGTTTCCAGAAAATAATCTTTTACTTTAGAGAGCTTCACCTACTTCCACTGAGAAAGAGGCGTAAAGGATCACAGACTAAATGTTTCCAGAATATCTATTAAATAATATATCACTATTTAATATTTAAACATTTAAATAAATATTATTCTCACCCATGTTTTAATAATTATTGATGTTTTTTTTATCACATATATTACTTCACAAATTTTTTGAGTGAATTTTATTTGAACGGAATATTTAGTAAATGTTTATTTTCTATTTAGTCAATATAATATTTATTTATTTATTTTATAATAATTAATGTGGTCTCGTGACATATAATATATATTTATTATCATTTTATAAAATGATATTTAATTTTAATTCATGGGTTTTTTGCATGTTAAGTAATAATATTAATATTAATATTATTATGGACAAGAGGTTCCACATGGATTATTAAAATAATAAGGGGAACCGGTGAAATTATTTATTTCTAAACATAAAGGTATATAAACCCAATTAAATTAAATTTAAAAAGATTAAATTTAATTTATGTTATGAACAATGACAAAAAGAGATAATCATCTCAAATGGTAGAGAGATCCCTCTCCAATAACACTCCCTGGAATGGAGAGCAGTCTTCCTCCACCATCTACTATCAAATCTGGAGAGATCAATGAAAATCCTTTAGAAGTGATTTTATAGGTGACCAAAAGTGAACGATTCAAGTTTTTAGATATTACATGATTGAAATAGGTGGTTCCTATGATGACATTAAATGATTTTTGGAACATGTTTGCATCCCCTCCAATAATGTCCCCGACTCAGAATCCACTAAATTGATGCTTCGAGTTGGGTCGCCACATGACCTCATACACACCTCACAGTACGATAGAGAATGTTGACTACAATAGAGGTTCTAATAGGTCTTGTGGGGAGACTATTCCATATGTACCAGAGTTTTCCACAAAATATTAGAGAAGAAATAATGAAAAAAGTAGAAAATAAACCCAAACATGCATTACCAACCATTTCTCAAACATGGTACAACCACACGCAAAAGATAAATATGACATGTCATGCTAAAAGTTCCAAAAGTGAAGGAATAATAAAAATAATCTTGGATACATCCCCCAAAATAGGTCTCGACTCCATGTTTTAATCCTTATCCACACACTTCCCAACACCAACTCAACTCCAAATCTCCTGGATTTTCCCTTGTCCAATCCTTAAAAAATGAATGTTTCTCAAGTACCCAACGATAGCCTTAGAACGGCGTTAGTAAAACTCAATAGGCCTACACCAAAGTTGTCTAAAAAATATCCAATCTTATTAGATAGTGTATGCATGTACTAAATAAAAGGAACAATAAAAAACAGAAAATAGTGGTTCCAATTGTTAATAATATTCACTTTGTCCACTTTGATCATTTCTTCCATTGAAGCACATAAACCATTTCTATCACATAAACTATGGGTTTTAAATTAAAATCAATTAAAATCTGTCCAAGGACGATCAATTGTCAGACATAAGGGAATATTTCACGTTCCCTATCTCACTAGGGATAAATATTTCATAATAAAAACATTTCACTCACCTGGGAGATTCAGTCTAGTTCATCTCATCAAATAAAACCATTAGTGTATTAGAGCCTTAGTTTTTCTACCTAACCTCTACAATTTAGGTGAGTGGTTTAGAGATTTAGTCCAACCTAAACTATGGGAGAAGCCTTAATTCAATACCCCACATACCACTAAGCCATGTCTACATTCTTAATCTTCAATTTACCACATTTACCAAATCACATACCATGAATAATCAATACACATAACATTCAAAATTCACATTCCATTTAACACTTTAATATTCATGGGTCCTTAACCAATTAAAACATTTACCACATACATTACATATCCCATTTATCCCGATTTCCATTAATATCTTATTCCATTTAACCCATTCAATAATTTCCATACATTAACCGATCTGACATAATTAATCATTTAACATGTATTAGAACACTCATGAATTTCAATTTCAATTTCACATATTGTTATGCACGTTCACCTTATTCCATTTATCACTCTTTATATTGTTCCAAAAAACCCTTCTGTCATTATCAAAGTCTAGTCACAACTATCAAGAATCCATTTTCCAAATGAAGTATCATATCAAAATGTCCAACTTGGGATCTACCTTGGTACAAGTCGATTCCATTGTTACAATTAAAGTTTTTCATATTCTGGAATATGGTAACAACCCATGGGTGGCCCTAAATTTGTACTTTCAACCTCAATTCATCCCATAGGGATCATTAGGGGTTCAATTCATCATTTAGCCAACCATTTTACCAAATCAATTTAAATGAATCAAATTCACAATAAAAGATAACCATTGACACAACCAAACATGAAAAAATAAACTTCAAGACCATGATATATAACTTTTAGACCACCTACCTAAAAACCAGAGATGAACGCACACTTAAACACAACCTTAGATCTAGATTCAATAACTCCTTGACGACCCTACCTATGATTAACTGGAAAAAGAGTATTTTAGGTATTAAAAAGAAGAATAACCAAACAAACAAGCCCTAATCTATTAAAGAGAGGCATGAGGAGTGTAATACATTCCCTTATCTTCGATCTTCACCCAACAACACACCAAAAGGAAATGAAATGAAGGATATATATACTTGGGAAGACATGGGTGTTTATGTTCATCACAAAGGCTACAGGAAGAATAATAATGAAGAACTTTAGGTGAGAAACAGAAAATACCATGTGGTAAAAATTATAAAATCCTACTTTTAATGGGGCCCACAGTTTGGCCACCTTATTTTCAAAACAGTGTGACAACTATGTTCATGCCTCTGGTCAAGAGGTATTGAGTTTTATGTCTACCTCGGGATGTACACATGGTTTGACAAACTGTGCACCTACTGTATGGAATTTCTATTTCAAGGAATGCACTATTGGGCCTCCCCTCTTTCACGGTTTATTAAACCATGAACGCATCCCTCTTGGCAAGAAGGGATTGGGAGAACAATTACTATTAACTATGTTACAACAATGAAATATGCATAGGATGGGAAAAATCTCAATTGTTTCATGTCCTGAGACCTTGAGACACCCCTGAGCATCCTCATACATCCAGAAAAAATTCCAGTAAGAAAAGTATGGATACATGAACCATAAAAAAAACTGGAACGTACCTCGAGAAAATCTGAGATCTTACAACATCCCAACATTATAACAGATCCTCCTTGATCCACATTCTCAAGCATTATTTAACTTCTAAAGAAAATTGATCGGGTCACTATGATATATATATATATATATATATATCCATCTCCCACGTTTCTTCCTCAACATTACCATGGTGCCAAAAAACTGGAACCCAAGGCACTATCATTACTCAAATGGATTTCTCACTGTGATCCACAATACACATGTGATGCTCCTCAAAGGATTCAATAGCTTGATGCTCAACATCATCAAAATCAAACACATGTTATGGGTCATGGTGATACTACCAAAGCTGTGACACAGAAAAAACATCATGAATACCATTATACCATTGTGGAAGAATGGATTGGTATGACGCCAGATTGATCATCTCCATACTCTCAAATATCCCCACATACCTGGGAACTATGTTTCCCAATTTCTATATTTGATGGTGAACTATCCTTGGTGACACCTGAAGAAACACACTATCACCCACTATAAACTCAAGAGGACTACAACACCAATTCATATTCATCTTCTACCTATATTGAGTAATTTACATACATTTTTTAATCAATTGAACATGTTCCTACATCTCCTTCATCAAACGTGGCCCTAACAATATAGATTCTCCTGCCTTCATCCAATACATTGAGGATGTATGTGTTCTACCATAGATTTCCTCATATAGTTCCATCTAAATCTCCTCCTAAAAAATAATTTTATAGGTGAATTCAACATGCTATATGTTCTTCTCCCATGATCCACCAAAATCAAGGAAACAATCTCTCAATATATCCCCCAATACCAAAATAGAATGATTTAATTTCTTGTCAGTCTGTTTGTGGAAATTCATAGTAAAAAAACACTTGGGTACTAAGTGCTTTCTGTAATTCCTTCTAGAAACATGATGTAAAATGTGGATCACTATCAGAAACTATAGTTTGTGGTACTCCATGAAATTCCACTATTTCACGAACATACAATTCATCCAATTTAACAATGGTGAAAGTATCTCTAATTGGAAAAAAATGATCCACTAAGGACAGCTGATTCACAACTATCCATATCACATCATTCTTATTTGGATTTCTCATATGGACTATCACTAAATCTATCCCTACTTCATTACATTTCCATTTTGGAATGGGAAATGGTTGTAAAAAAACAACCCAACCATTGAGCCTCAGCCTTCACCTAATGACCAAAATTCAAAATCCTCATGTTTCCATTACTTGATCCTTCTCAAAAGCATGAACATAACTGCCAAGGATGGAAGGGTTATTTACATGTGATCATTATACACCTCAAGATGCGTTGCTACAAAAAAACACCATCATTATCCATTTAGAATTGGATTCCTATATAGCCTAACATTGAGTCTTTTGGTTAAAATAATCTATAACACTATCCCCTTTCCCAGAGTGTAAACAAGATAAATGTAAAAATAATGCATGTACTCAATCGATATTAGCTTCTGAAGATTTAAATCACATTATGAGAATATTTCAATTAGGATTTTTTGATCTGTATACAAGGTAAACTATTCTTCCGACATGTAGTGTCACCAAAAAATTAAAGGATAATCCATTGCGGCCAACTGAATATTATGAAATGGTTAATTTCATTCTTGAGGCCTAAACTACCTTCACTTATATGCCACAACCTAATCATTCTACATACACACTACCCCATTTCCAAAACCATACACATCACAAAACTAGGAATACCACATACCTAGGTCGGGTAAGATTAGAATTGGAATGTATGTAAAATGATTCTTTAACTCTTGGAAAATATCATCACATGCATCAGACCATTCAAACATGATTTCATTCATAGTAAAAACCAAAATTGTTTTTTATAAATAGGATATTTCCTAAATGAAGCTTTTGTAATAGCTATGAAAACCCAAAAAAAACATTGAATATCTGAAACATTATTGGGTTGTTTCCAAGATACAACTACTCTCACTTTCTCTAGGTCCACTAAGAAACCATCCTCAAAGATGATGTGATCCATTAAATGTACCCTATCGATTTTGAAATGAAATTTAGATAGCATGGAATATAGCTTATGATATCCTAGTGTACTCAGGATGATTTCAAGATGTTTGGAATGATCTTAATGAGTATTAGACTACATAAATAACTCATCCACAGAAACAACTATATAATGATCCAGTTATGGGAGATATATTCAGTCCATCAGGTCCATAAAAATTGCTGGAGAATTTATCAATCAAAATGGAATTACTGAAAACTCATATAAAACATTTCTGCTCCTAAAGGCAGACTATAGTATATCTAACGGTATCACCCATATAGGCTGATAACACTGTCTTATATTAATCTTAAAGAACACTGAAGCAAACTATAGCTAGGTAAAAGGTCATAGAATTGAGGATGAGGGTTTCCGTTCTTAACCATCTTCTGATTTTTCTTCTATAGTTGACACAGAATCACAGTGACTTATTGGCATTATAAGGAATTAACATTGGAGATCCCCAAGGTGACATACTCAGGAGAAAGAATCACGTGTTTTCTTATTCCACTAACTTTATTTTATGATCTTGTAGTTCTTTTTATGACATTATATACATCAGAATAGCAATTAGCTATGCTCCATGCATCAAATCAATCGTGAAATCAACTTCTATTATGGAAAACATCCCTGATATATCCTTTGGAAACACAAACATAAAATGACACACCGTAGGAGGAATGGAAAAAATATTTATTCCCCAATCATCAAGCATAATACATGCCACTTGATTTGTGAGATCACACAACTACTGAAAAATGTCACTGCACAGCCTGCTCGAATGTCTCGATTTCCACAATAGAAAAAAGTGTATTTTTCAAGATAAATAAATGATAAACTATGGAGGAAGTAGCCTATAAGGTCCTGGTAAAACACTATCAAATCCATGATCAAAGACAAACCATAACATTACATCTCAAGTACAAACATGAACCATCGAAAACAGTGACCACCAACATTAAGAGAACACGCCATACACTGATTAATATTATATCCTCTCATCTCTAATGGTCTATCAATAAACTTGACCCCACAACAAAGTTCCACCAATAAAACCAACATAACCACAATATGAGTAGAAATAAATGATTGTTTGGCACCAGTATCAAATAAAGAACAAATAAAAATAGAATCTACAAGGATCATACCTCGATCAGTTGATGGTATAGCTTTTCCACCACAAAGTGTAGACTAAACTATATGATGATAACCTTATCCTCTACACTGGGATCCACTCTGAATTCCTAGGGTTGCACTACCCTACTGATATGGATGCTCTCACCTCATAGTACCATGTTAACCACCACGACTGGTATGACCAGTAGAGATCCCACTACCTGACTGATATAGGATAACCAACCCATTACCTACACTCATCACTAGACACATTCATCCATCGTCTCTTGTTTTTAGAGGGTTATAACTAATCCTCCTCACAAGCCCCATTATTCTGCATGCTCATCCTTATACTGGTGATTGGGTACACCATCCACACATGTTCCCCATCCTGCCACTCTAATAGTAGAAACATTTATCACTACCGTGAGTGGGTGGTTCTATCATCTAACTACTCTTTCCACCACCACCCTTGTGAATGTTCTCTAAATGGTTCTTCATTCCATTGGATTTTGCACAATTGGATCACCCATCTAGAACTGCATGCCCACCACCAGGGGACTCCATGATATTTAACTATAAAATAAGGGTATGATTCCCCACTTCAGTAACACTTTTTAAAATTATGATATTTACCTGGGACATAATCGTAGTTTTATGTCCATCCTAAAAACTTCTTTCTATAGCCACCTCATCACCTTCAAAATATTAAAAAAAGTATGAAATTTGGTGAAAAAACATGTGTATTCCATCAATTTCTTTGACCCCTAGGCCATCCTCATAAAATGAAAATCCTTTTCTACATCAAGGAATCTGAATCAAAATGTTCCAGAAACATTTATTGGAAATATTTCCATGACATACCATCATCCTGCTTGGTCTAAAGTAGAACATTCCACCTAGACTTTTCTATTCCTCACAACATGTAAGCTTCCAACATGACTATCTTTTCAAGATGAGTCTATAATTGGTCGGTAAATTTCTTGATGTACTCTATCCATACCTCAAATACATCAGGTCCACCCTCTCTAGAAAATGACATAAGATGTTGTATTTGAAACTCCCTAGTTAGCTCAAACATACTTGAGACAAGCCGCTCTAGGTCTCGTTCCATCATCTTCATAAATAAGATATGTTACATTGAAATGTATCCTCTAATTTGTTACCTTAAACCACCGGGTATTCTCGCTCCACTTCTGGATGAGCATTCTCGATGACATCCACTTATTTACCAATATGTAAATGATGTTTTTGTGGAATATTCTAATATTTCCAACACACATATTCTAATAGATAACATAAATCATCCATATTTTTCATAAAACAAGGCTCCCCACTAGCCATAAACAACCCCCTTTTTTAATCATTATTCCCATCATATATCATCTCACAATGAACACATCCCTTCCATGGGTCATGGTCAGCACTGGGTAAAAGAACCTAAAAATTAATGATTCTTTCATTATATACCCTTTTTAATCACATAAACCACTTCCTTATCATCTCATAATTTTTTTAACCAATAATTCGCACCCTCGGTACATGGGTTTTCCCCCATGGATGGGTTAGGTTCTCCAAAAAATGTGAAGCACTCCAAAACCAAAAACCTATTAATCTCTCATATACCATCATAAAACAACAATACAATATAATGATATACCTTGATACAACTTTGTATTGTCCCCGACCTAGAATCCACTAAACTGGTGCATTGAACGGAGTCACCCTATGAATTTAAGCATGAATCCCCATACTCTTGATGATTCCAAATACCAATAATGGTATTGTAGGTATTGTGAGGAGACTATAAATTCATTACGAGAGTATTCCACAATAGTTAACAAAATAAATAAGTAAAAAACATTGTAATAGAGCATTCATTACCAACCATTTCCCAAACCGAGTATGACGACAACCGATAGAAAAATATTCCTTGTCATGCTTATAGTTCCCAATGTTAAGGAAACCCAAAATAAATACTAAGATAATCATCCCCCAAGATGAGTATTGAATCAAATTCGGGATCCCCATCCATGCTCATCCCAATCCCAACTAAACTTCCTAGGATAAGGCTTTTTCCCTTGCCCAATCCTACACTAATGAAATTTACTTGGGTACCCAATGGTAGCCCGAGTAGGGTGTGAGTACAACTCAGTCGGTAACCACCTACAATTTCTACTAAATATCATGTAAAAATAGGTAGTTAATGAATTTGATAAATAAATGTCAATGAAAAAAATATAAATCAGGTTCCATTAGTAGAAATTGTATTATATATTGAAATTTACTTAATTAAATGATATTTAATTTAAATTAGTCGGTTTAGCATATTTCAAGAAATAATATTATTAAAATTATTATTGAAATTAGGTTTCTTTGGGATTAAATAAATAATTAGGGTAACTCGTGTAATTATTTACTTCTTACTATAGTGGTATATACACCCAAATATATTATTTTTTAATAGAGTCAGTTTCATTTGTGTTGTGCACAATTACAGCCAGATAGAATCTCCTCAAGCCCAAGAGATATCCCTATCCATGAAATCTCCCATGAATGGAGTGAAATATTTCTACACCATCTACTATCAAATTTAGAGAGACCAAGTAGAATCTTCTGGAAGCAATGATCAAGGTAATAAAAAATGAATGATGGAAGTGTTAGAATATTCCATGCTAGCACCTGTATATTCCTAGGAAAAAGTTTAGTGATTTGTGGAACATGTGTGTATCACTACATGTAACCACCACAAACAAGAATCCCCTATACTAGTGCTCAGATCCATGCCTCCACATGACCTAAAACACGCCTCCCCATATGCTATAGGATGTTGACTAGAGACGAGGGTCTAATAAGTCACATGTGGGGACTATACCCTCTTTAACAAAGATTTACATAATATATAACATTAGAAAGAATAAAAATTGTAGACAATTAACTCGAAAATTCATTACTAACCATTTCTGTAATATGGAACAACCACATCCAAAAGATAAATATTCCATGTCATGCTAACAATGACCAATGTGAAGGAAACCAAAAATAAAGACTAAGGGAAACATCACCCAAAACAGGTCTTCAATCAAATTATGAATCCTAAACCATTCACATATCAAGAACAACTCAACTCCCTAGCACAGGGCTTCTTACTTTGTCCAATCCTATAAAAATTAAATTTACTTGGGTAACCAATGGTGGCCCAAGCAGGGTGTGAGTAAAACCTAGTAGGCCACCCCCAACAGTGTCTACAAAATATATAGTCTCAACTCATATTGCATAAAAGTACTAATTAAATGGGAAGATAAAGAAAATAATACTTTTTTTTCATTAGTTAACAATATTTAGTTTATAAACATTGATGATTTATTCAATTCAATCACATAATCCAATTTCATCACATAATTAATGGGTTAGAAATTTACATCAGTTACACTCTATCCTAAGCCAATCAATTATCATAAATATGGGAATATGTTAAGTTCCCTTTCTCACTAGGGATAAATAATTCATAATAAATACATCACACTCATATGAGAGCATTTGTGTTAGTAGTATCATGAAATTGATCCGTTAGGGGATTATCCATCAGTCTGACTCCCTAAACCATGCATTCTGTGGGAGGGATTTAGAGCCTAAGTCCAACCCTACCCATGGGAGGATCCTTATTCAAATACCCCAAAAACCAAAAATACATTTTTACATTCTTATTAATCCAATTACCAAATATACCACATCACATACGATGATTAATCAAAACACATAACAATCAAAAATCACATTCTATTTGACACTTAAATCATATTCTAACTTTTACCCTTTAACACATTTACCACACACCTTACATAGCCCATTAAACCCAATTCTCTTACATATCTCAACCCATTTAACATATTCTATAATTTATATACATTAACCAATTTCAAATAATTCATCATTTCAGATGTATTATCCCATTCAATCATTTAAATTTCAATCTCACAAGTCATTAGACACATTCACATCATTCCATTTAACACTTTATAAATTCTTCCAATCAAACCCTTACGCCATTATCAAAGTCTAGGAACACCTATCTATAAACACATTTACAACTCAAATAACATATAAAAATTTTCATATGGGCTCTAAATTATCACAAATCAATTCTATACGTAACATAACAATTTTCCATGATCTGGAATATTATAACCCCCATGGGTGGCCCAAAACAATTGTTTATTCATCCTCAATGAATCCCACGGTGATCTTGAGGTGTTAAATTCCTCATCTATAAAACCATTTTAACAAATATATTCAAATGAATCGTTTTCACAACAATATATAACTATTAACCCTACCCCATATACAGAAATCAACTTCAAGACCATGGAATAAAACATGTATACCACCTACCTCAATACCAGAGATGAACACACACTTAACCAGATCCTTATATCTAGATTCAAACACCTATTGAATCCCTATCATATTTTCCATTGAAAAAAGTAGGTTTTAGGGACTCAAAATAAGAAGAATGAAACCAAAATCCCTAATCCATAAAAGAGAAGAAATAGGATCACAAAACAATCCAGTATCTTTGATTTACAACCAACGAAACTCCGAATGACCTATAAATGAAAGAGATCTGTCATTGGGAAGATTTGGGTTTTTAGCTTGATCACTAGGGATGGAGGAGGAAAAAATTAAGGTGGGGGACTTAAAATCCTAAGTGTCAAAATTGAAAAATCACACTTTTAATGGGGCCCATGGTTTGGGCGCACAGTTCCAAACAGTGTTCCAACCATACGCATGCCTCAAAATAAGAGGGGATGAGTCACATGTTTACATAGGGATTTTTTAATAGTTTGACAAAAAATTCTCCAACTGTGGATAATTCTTCTATACAAGCCTATATGGTTGTCCTCCCCTCTTGTACAGTTTCATAAACCATGAACTCCTTTTTCTTGGCTTGCATGGTTTGGGCACACAATTACTAATCAATATTCCCCAACCATGAAACTCAAATAGGATGGCCAAAATCAACCTTAATTTATTTTTCAATCCCTCGAGACACCCCTGAGTTTCCTCATACATCCAAAAAACATTCCATTAACCACAATAAGAAGAATTAAACAAAAACATTAACAAGAAAGTACTTCAAGAAAACTTGGGATCTTTCAACCTCCCCTCCATATAATGTCTCTCCCTCGTGCCACATTCCCAACAAACACTAAACTTCTAAAGAAATTTTTTAGGGCCACAAAACACAAATATCTGCTTCCCACCCTCTGTTTCGTCTTGATAATTACCATGCTGTAAAAAAACTCAAACTAATGTCATAGTCTTTCTGCACATGTATTTCTCATTGTGATCTACAATACAAAATAGATGTTCATCAAATGAAGCATATTCCCCAAGCTCAACATCCTCAACATCAAATACATTAGATTGTTTTGGGTGATATTAATGCTGTTTTGACACATGAAAAACATCATGCATTCCATTTTACCCCTATGGAAGAGAAAATCGGTATGCCATCGACTTGATCCTCCCAATAATCTCAAATGACCCCACATGTTTGGAAACAACATTCCCTATTTTTATATCGAATGGTGACCCAAAAATGGTGATATCTGTAGAAACATACGATCACCCATGATAAACTCAATAAATATATGATGTCGTTACACATATAAATTTTGCATACTTACTGAAATTTCTATATATTTATGAATTAACAGATCATGTTCCGACATCTTCTGCACAATACTCAACCCTATAAATTCATATTCTTTTGACTCAATTGAGCATAACAAGGATCTACATAGGCTACCATAGAGTTCCTCATATACTTTCATTTGATTCATCACTTGGTAACTATTGTTATATGTGAAATCTAAATTCAGTAATTACTTCTCCCATGATGCACCAAAATCTAGAACACAAGCCCTAAAAAATACTCTAGTACCTAAATAGTATGCTTTGATGGACCATCCAAATGTGGGTGGGAATCCATACTAAAAACAATTAGGTAACAAGATATTTTTTTAATACTGGATGGAAACATGATATAAAATTTCAATCACAATATGAAATAATAGTATATGGTAATCCGTCCATAAAACTACACTATTTCCCAAACATACAATTCACCCAACTGATCAATGGTGAAAATCCTAAAAATTGTAAAGAAATGTGCCACCATGGTCACCTAATTCACAAATACTCATTTTTCATTATTCTTCTAAGGTGTCCTTGGAATACCTATGACAAATTCCATCATTACTTCATTTCATTTCCATTCTAGAATGGGAAATGGTTGTTAAAGACCACTCCACCCTTGATGCTCCACCCTCACCTTCTGAAAGGTAATGCATCATGCCACAAAACCTAAAAAATATTTCTTCATTCCTAGCCACAAATACTATCTATGAATATCATGACATATTTTGACCAAACTATTATATAATTTCCACCTCGATTCATAGAACTCGCACATCAAGTCTTCCAGTAAACAAGTTTGCACAATAACACTACCAAAAACATAAATGATCCCATCATCACTAACAGTCAAATTGGATGGTGACACTCAACCTTTAAGACTCTCCCTTAAAACCAACCATTATAATTCCTCATTTTTCAATCCTTGATACAACTTAGAAGCATGATATTATCAACCAAGTATGCAAGGGTCATCTTTAAGCCCTAGTTATTCACTTGAGATGCATCTTAGTGAACAACACCAAAATCCTCCATTCATAACTAGATTCCTAAACATCCTAAATTTGAGTCTTCCAGATCAAATCAACTTTAACACTATTCCCCTTTCCTATAGATTAAACTAGATTAATGTCAAAATAATGCAATTACTCAACCCATCTTTTTTGGTGAAGATTCAAATCACACTAAGAGAATATTTAATTAAGGATCATATTATTGTTATACATGACAAACTGTTCTCATTAAAAGTAGTTTCTCCAACACATTAAGGTATAAACAATTTCGACCAACTCAGGATCATGTGTAGGGTAATTTATTTACTGAGGCCTCAACTACCTTGACCCATATGCCACAACTTGATCATTATGCAACAAAACTTCCCCATGTTTAACATCGGACACATCACAAAACAAGTATACCATTTACCAACATTAGGTATGATTGGAATTAGTTCTGATTCCAACCAATTCATTAACTTATTGAAAATAACCTCACATTACCCAAACCACTAAGACATTATTCAATTATTAGTCAAACCTTAAATCATTGTTTCCACATGGTAGAAGTCCTTAATGAAACTTCAGTTATAGGCTGAAAATCCACAAAAACATTCAATATTAAAAATAGTATTTGGTTTTTCCAAACATTAAAATGTTCTCACTTTCTCTAGGTCCACTAACACAATGGTGCCTTAGGATATTTTCAAAATCAACTACTTCCTTTAACCAAAAACACCTCAAGTTTCTTGGATAATATTTACCAATGCATCAATTCTCCATGAAAAATGTATTTCTTAAATATAATTTTGAAATATCTTCTTTAACTTGTTTTTATAAAAAAACCCTACTAATTCATCTTCAAATATTAAACAATTGGGTTTTGGAATATTACTTTTAGTATTTCTACAAATACAAAAATATGTAATTTGATAAATATAGGCTTCTCAGAGGTCTCCCTCTTGCAGAGCATCTATAAAATCATTTACTACTTCATAATCTTTAAATATTGAGAAGAATTTGAAATGACTCTTATGGTACTTCCCATGCTTAACATGGTATGAATGTCGAGAGAAAAAGATTCTCCAATAGACAGTACTTTATATGTGAAAGAATCATTAAAGGCTAGAGGTATTGAATGCCTCATAGTGTTATTTTCATGTAACTCTGTTATTTGAAAAAGTTTCAAAGTTACCTGAGAATGACTTTAGGGTAATCATTCCAACTAATTATTTAGGAAGAGAGAGAAGAGTGGTTCGTGATATTCCTCCTTCCATATTTTATCTAGGAAAATGAAAATAAAATTAGGGGGTTTGGATACATAGCTCATAATAATATGAAAAATAAAACATTGAACATACAAGGGTAAACTTGTATATGAATATTATATACCAACTTGTGAAACCCTATGTTTCAATCTAGGTTATCCATGATATATTTCCAAACATATATTCTTGTGGGATTTCATTGTTCCCCTAATAATGGTTTGTTTTATGATTATGAATATACCAATGAATATCTCCCGAGAGTGTCAAACCTAGAGTGAAAAAAGGCATGTTGTCATGCACCAGTTCCCATTCGTGTCTAGCTCAATGTGTTGTTTTTGGGTTTTACCCCAAGATATATATATGTCAGAGCCACCTCTACATGTTCGTATCCAAACATGGATGTAGTTTTTTTTATAAACCACTCACTATATAAATACCAAATTTCTGGGATGTTTTAATACACTTAGTCTTATCCGTAATGTTTTTCTCTATGATTTTCTAATCCTCATCCCAAAAATAATTATAACTTGCTCGTATAGTACATATATCAACCATGTTCTTATTACACATTAATAAATATTTATGACATGATATAACCCTTAATACAACCAAATAATATCAATTGGTATATTGTATTTGGGAATTAGGTATATTACATGAAAAAAACAAAAATGAAATACAACATCTTTATTGAAAACCACCTTAAGATGTTCTTATTAATCATTCATACTTAAAACTGCATGGGTAATCCTAGTAAAAACACATGAAATGGGAGAGATATAAAGGCCAGTAAGTGAGTAAACAAAAAATAACATTAATAATTATAATAAATGTTAGGAAATAGGAATATAAACATGGAATAACTAGAACAAGAATATAAAGGTGTGATAAAGTATAATAATCATAACAATGAAATGTGGCTACAACTTAAAACACTTAATCGTTAATATAAAGGAATCATGTAAAACCCAATCCCAACATGGTTGAAATAATTAACTATAAAGGGAATAGGTAAACCATTGTCCCATCATAACATATCATGATACTCAATATTACCAATGTATTGGATCACTATCATGTCACACCCTTCATGAACATTTCAATCTCATGCTTAACTATGCCACAAAGATCATATAACATGTATTCAGTCAAAATTACCATTTAAAACATGATAAAGGAATCTGGAATACATAAATGAAATTCAACATTCAATATGTATACATCATAATGTTTAATACTCTTGATAGAATAATGGGTATGGTGTTCACTATATGGTTATTTTGGCATGGAAATTACGGTGCAATTTCAGCAGCACGAAGTCGTCATATAGAAGTTCATAAATTGGGTTGATTAGGGGAAAATGGATATCTAATAATTTTTACATGATATATAATATAAGGGGATCATGGAAAATAATATTACAACATATGAAATGTTATTTATATTCATAATATACAATAAATTATGGAATGTAAATGATAAGAGGGGAATCCCTTACAAACTTCCAGCATTGTGATGGGTTTACTTAAAGGATAATATGGGGGATTAATTAGAGTAAAATGAAGATCTCATCACTTATAAATAAAATTTAAAGTATATGGGTGATGGAAAATTTTATCCCATTATATTAAAAAAGGAAATTTAATGACATAACCTGAAAGGAATGCTTGTTAAAAGATGAGGGTTGAATATCCCTTACGGAATTACAACATAGTAACGGATGTACGTGAAATATTATAGGGGGAATAATGAATATAAAAGGGTGATATAATCAATTATACATCAAATTGATATTATTTTAATCATGTAACATCATAACCCACAATGTAAAAATGTAATTTAAGAAACATAATATAAAAGAAATTCTTGAATGGAAATTAGATGGGAGAAATCCCTTACAAAAGTTCCGCACATAAACAACTTATATAAGGGTCCAAATGATGGAGGAAAAGTTATTAATCATTCAAATAACAGTATATGGACTTTAATTGAATAATTATAAAAGAAATATATGAATTTGAAATTAAAATAACTACATTGAAGTTAGAATCTTGAATTTGAAAGGAGGAGAGGAAAGTGAGGATCCCTTACTTGGATGTCCCACACCAAAGGCCTGGTGTAGGCTTATTAGGAGCCTGGGAGAGCCTTGGTAGGACTCTAGGGAGTATAAATATGAGTCTTCATGTGCATTAAGGTGGTTTAGTTAAGAGTAATGGGAGCATGGATGGGTTTATATAGTGAATGATGAATTATTTATTAATTTGGTTTTTGACACTACATATTAACATATTCAAAACCAAAAACCATACCACGATTATTTCCCATGGTTTCTAACAAAGGGGAGTGAAAGAAATTATATTATAATACCATGGGAAGAAAATATTAAAATAATATCCTTTCTTATGTTGAGGTGAGTCACACTCTCAAGGAAATTATTTTAAAATCATAAAATATTTTATAAGTGTTGGAGGATTCACTAAGGCATTATAAAATAAATAAAACAAACCAAAAATCACATTATTTTAAGTTTAAAACAGGTTTTTGGTAGAATATCATTTGTATATTATTTATTACAACACTATTGGATAATTATGAAATCATAAAACACAAAGTATATTTATATGACTTAATTTTTACACAAAATTTTGAGTATCTCAGAAAATTGACAACAATTAACCATTGGATAATTTCAACTTTCTGATTCCAAAAAAAAACATATTTTATATAAATAATATTCTAAATATTTTAATTTTTACTTATAAAATAAATCCATCATTTATTAACAGTTGATGGGTTTTGAAAAAAATAGTTTTCATACCTTAATTAAAATTAAATTAGATATCATAAAAAGTATATGATCATTTATACTTGATAAATGTAAATTTAATAATAATTTTTTATTAAAAATAATTTCCCAAAAAATCATTAATTCATCAATATAAATTCTTTATTTGATATTAAATATAATATTTCTCTTTTTATTTTATAAAAAAATAATTCATATCAAAATGATTATTTAATCATTTGTAGAGTAAAAACAATAGATATAATAATAGTTAATAATTAAACAGGAGTATTTTAAAAAACTATTTAATTATAATGACATTTTTAATAAAAAATAATTTATATAATAATTTATATATTTTTAAAAACAACATTTGTTTCCTGAAATTTAAATTTATCAAATTCATCATATTTTTATGAAATACTATTCTTTGAATAGGATTTATGGAATAAGACTATTATTTATAAAAAGGTATTAAAAAATAAGTAACTAATTATTTGTTTCATAACCCCTTATAACAACCTTATATGACCTAAGGTTAACGTGTGCGATGGTGACAAACTCTTGGGGTGGCATAAAAAACATTACTCTATTGGTGATTTCCTCAAACTTGAACATCTCCCATTGGTGATTGCGTTCAAGATAAACATGCTGAAACTCAGATTGGTATTGGTCTAGGGTGAACCCTAGTGATGCTACCTCCTTCCCAAGATCTAACAAATAGTCTTAGAATGACATAATTCTACTAGTGGAGGCTACTGGCTCTTCTTTTTTATTTAATTTTCCATTATCATTTCTTTTTGTAAAAAATTATTATAATGTTAAAATTGTTATTATTTCCAATGGTCATATTGATCATCAGTAATAATTAAACAATAGTCATATAACATTTTAATAGTAATACATACAATTTATATTATAATTATATAATTTTAATGAATGTGACACAGTAAAAAATCCATTTTCAGGAAAATAATATTATTCAAATGTTCAGGTCATTAAAAGTCCTTTATGAAAATTCATCAATTTAAACAAGATAAACCAGTCATCAGAACTTGTTATACAAATCATTGTATTAATATTATACTATTTAGAAAAATTAGATTCAAACCATTATCACGGTGTAAATCAACAACATGTGATCTCTAAACATAATCTAATTCAATTTTGTAATCCAGTTTAATCATTGTTAGTTTAATTCCACTTCCACCCAATGGACTAAACCATGGTCAATCATTGATTTCGCGTAAATAGATAAGAGAAGAAAGGAATCCCCTACCTCAAAGCTTTATAATTCCTTTCAAGAGAATGAATCAATGTCACAGATCCCTAATCACCTATGTTGTAAGGAAAATATGATCCCCCACGGATGTTGTTCAAGGATTTCAATGATAAACAATAATGAAAACCCCATTTGAATGATGAAGATCATCCACCATAATATAAAAAATAAGGATTGAGAGGAAATGAAATCAAAAGGAGATAAACCTCTAGAAAAGAGGAAGAGCCTACCTGAAATCATCATAGATTGAACTCAAGACGTTGGGTTTGATCCCTTTCGAAATGGAGCTTCAAAGACTTCAATAATAACCATTGGTTGACTTGGTTTGAAGAGGAAAGAGTGGGGGCAAACCATGTATAAGGTCCACAAGTGTATTTATAGGCAGACCGATTATTAGAGAACCACAACACTACCCCTAAGACCACGTAGTTGAAAACATAGACTGATACACGGTTGGAGGAGACCATATCACAACCCTAGGTAAAACCCGCATCATGGTCCACTACAGGATCCATGGTGATGATCATATTTAGCTAATGGAAGGGCCTATGCCCCAGCCAACAACCCACATTGTAGGTATCCACAATTTGGTAGTAGCCTCAAAAACCACTATGGTGCAGCCACCTCGCACCACGCATCAGTGCTCAACAACGAGGATGGGCCTACACCACATCCAACCAACACAGCACAATCAGGACTAAAAAAGTTAGTAGCCCCACACAATTGGAAATTTAGTCATTTGTGATTGGGAATTTGGGAGGTGATGCTATTGAAAAAGTTTATTTATGATAGGTCTTATTTCAAATTCCTTGTTGTAAAAAATGGCATCGCAAATAGTTTCTATGCAATTTTAAAAAAACTCTCTTTCGTAGGTAAAATCTTCTAATCATAAAAAACATAAAAAAATAAAAAAATTATAATAGTTATAAAATTTAAAATATTAATATTAGTAAAAATAAAAAAAATTCTAAATTATTATTGAAAATAATAATACGAATGTTAATAAAAATAATAATATAAATAATATTAAAATAATAATACTAATAAATAATATTAATATGATAATAAAAATACTATTAATATTAATATTATAATAAAAATAATATTAATAACATTAATATTAATAATAATAATAAAATTAAAAAAATGTAAATTATAAAAACCTTAATAACCGCAATAATATAAAAAATATAATAATAAAATAATAAGAAATAATTATTTTAATAAATTTATAAATAAATAATAATGTAATAAAAATAGTAAAAATTTAATAAAATAATTAAAAATATAATATTCACATCAATATAAAAAACACTTGTTAGAGAAATATAAATATATAATATTTCAGATAAAATTACATTCAAATGTTTTATCATAAAAAGTATATTCATCACTAAGGGAGATGGACTTTAGAGGAGCTGGTGGAGACAGTGGAGGTTGCTTCATCCATAAAAAATGAGTTAGGCGCCACATGTACTCCATCATTTGTTCGTATTGTTGTTGTTTTCATCGACGCCTCTCCTCCTACTATTCCTCGTATTGTTGACGGAGTTCTTCCTACTCCCTATGAATACTATCTATAAGGTTACAATAGGATCAAAACTACTCTTGATACTGTATAACATATGATGTTGACTCTCCATGAGCTCCTATCAAGAAGCACACCGACATCGCAGCGATACCATAATAACTCAAATGAATCAATTGATAGCTGATACCAAAATCTCAACCTTTCTCAAAGATATTCTGGGTTACCTGTATTCACACTGCCTCGTCAAAATCTTGTTCCACTGGTCTGATCCTCAGTCTCATCCGAAATCTCAGTCTATGTTTGAGATATTGCAGCATCATATCACTCCTTCAATTGCAATTTAAAATTAAAATAGTTAGAATAGTATTTGCGGTTAATTTTTAAACTCAAAAATAAATTATACTAACCATAATAAGAAGCTTTAAATCATCTCTAATTATAAGAAATTATTACTAGTTATTACTATTAATTACTAATTATTACCCTTTATTACAAATTATTACTATTTATAGCTAATTATAACAATTTACCCCAAATTATTACTATTTTCATCTAATTGTTACTATTTTCTACTTGTTATTATTGTTTTCCTCTAAAAATTACTAATTATTTCAATTTAATGCTAATTATTATTAATTACTACTATTAATTACTCTTTATTACAAGTAATTAATATTTTTTACTAATTATTACTAATTATTACTACCTAATACTATTTATTTCTATTTCCTACTATTTATTTCTATATATTACTACATATCACTAATTATTACTATTTATCACCATTAATTTCTTTTTAATAATATTTATTACTATTTATTAATATTTATTCCTATTTATTACTAATTACTGCTATTTATTACTACTTACTGCTATTTAATACAATTTATTCATAATTATTACTAATTACCACAAATTATTTATAATTACCACTAATTATTACTAATTATCACTAATTATTACAACTTAAAGCTAATTATTACAAATTGCTTCTAATTGCGGCTAATTATTACTAATTATTAATAATTATTACTATTTATATCTATTTAATAATATTATTACTATTTATAACTAATTATTACTAATTATTAGTATATATTAGTATTTATTACTATTTATAAATGTTTATTGCAAATTACAACAAATTATTTCTATTTTTTACTGACTAGCACCTATTTTTTCTAATTACCGCTAATTATTTCTAATTAGCGATTTTTTTTACTATTTACTGCTAATTGTTACAATTTATTATTATTTATTTCTAATTATTTCTAATAACTACTAATTACTACATATTAATTATAATTAATACTGATTACTACTAATTAGTAATAATTACAATAAATTACTACTAAATAATAATAACTAATACTAATTAAATTTTATTATTATTAAGTAATGATTATTGAAAAAAATTATTACAATTTAATTCTATTTACTTTTAAATAATAAAATAAATCATAATAAAACAACATATATTTAAAAATAAATAAAGAAAAATAAAACTATCTAATTGAAAATTAATTTAGTTTTCTCTAATTAACAATAATTATAACTAATTTGAAATAAAATGAATTAAGTGAAAAATAAAAGCAATAGATAAATACCTTACAATAGAATCTTTTGTATGATGCAATGCTTCAAAATTTCTCTCTTGTAAAATTTATCTAAAAAATGTGAGAGTTGAGAGGGAGAGATGATATCAGAGAAAAGTGAAATGAAAAAAAAATCAGTTAGAGGTATATATTGGTTTGATTATTTGTGATGGTAGTATTTTTGATGAGAGTATTTCTAACAGGATTCTCATTACAAAAAATAAAATTTGTGATGAGACCTGTCACAAATGGTCAGCCCCTATTAATTAGGGGCGACCGTTAAAAATGTATTTGTGACATGTCCCATTGTAAATATCTTCATGTCAACATAGTATTTGTGATGGCCCAATACAAATACTAAAAACCACCAAAACGAAATTGCACCTGGTCCTATCACAAATACCTATGTACTGACATAGTATTTGTGATGGGCCATCGGAAATACTCATTGTAAAGGAAGCTTCGCTCATTTATATAAGTTAAAAAACATTTCATCATTATTTTGTCGAAAAGGCCATAAAGTACCTCGTTTGGAAAATGAGGTAATGATTCCTTTCAGAAGTCTTATAAAAATTAAAACGTGGGTAAAAATGACATTAAAATATATTTTATGAATAGTAAAAAAAATAATACATTTTTAAGAAACATGGACATGGATGATAAATATGTACCAGTATATTCTTATGTATAAATAATCTCAGAGAAAAATGAGTTTCCAAAATTAACCCCAACCTTTGACTTTCCTTTAGGAAAGTGTGCATTAAGCTCCAATATAATAGTTAAATAATGTTTTTAAATTATACCATGACCATATCCACATTTCTGATATCATATATGATCCTCTTATATTATTTTTAATAATATTTCAATATTTACATTATTTCGGGTGTTAACTGCTTCGTTTTGTTATGCATGTTTTGTCGTGTAAGTCACATTTCATATGCCTAATACAGATAATATTCAGATCTATAATGATATTAAGATAATAAATATTATACATACTCATCATAATAATTTTATAATCATTATTAAATGGTAAAAGTGGAGAATGAATTTAATCGCGTTAGGGAGACGGTAGACCGTACATACGAATGAGCGATGATATTAATTATTTAATTGTAAAATGGTATATAACAGGATGATATATTAATTATATATAAATATAATTTCAAATTTATTATTCACATCAATTATAGTCACCATTATACCCATCAAAATAAATTGTAGATGAAAAACTGTCTACACCACGATGTAGATACATTATGTTGTACGCACACACAAATTGTGATATTATTATTCATAGGATGGATAAAAGAAGGAATATGGTTGTACCATAATCCAAATAACATATTAGAATGTAGATTATACTGGGGTTACTACTTTATTAGGGAAACAACATAGGAATATGAAATATAAGAAGAAAAGTACTTTGAAAGAGTTGATAAAACAATTACCTCTTCTTTGGGTATCTCATTTTTTAATATTCACAAAAGGACTCTGTAGGTTGGATTTATGTCCAATGAATGTCCTCTATGATGAAGTGAGTGAAGTGAGGAGGATATTTGGTCATGGTTTGGAAGAGCCAAATGTCATTTTAGGTGTGAATAAATGAGAACGAGAGGTTCCCTTTTATAAGAGAGGGGGGGGGGGAATCTTAGGAAACTCCAAAACAATTAATTTAATATAAATAGATTTTCAATTCAAAATAGCTCCAAAGTGAGTTATTTATAATATATGGTGAATTTGGGTCGAAATAAATTCATCCGATTAATTTTATACATGTTTTTATTTAATTTTAAAACATATCATTTAGATTTATCCTTATTTAATCTATTTGATTTTAATTTTGGAAATAATACTCTAAAAATTAAACGATTATAAATATTTACTTATATTTTGTAAATTGAATATAAATTAACACATTAGGAAATTTTTTACATCATAATTATAACTTATTAAATTTTAATGTATTTTTTTTAATAATTTAAATTATTGTTATCTTTATAAAATATCAATAGTGTGAATTTTAACACAATTCATTACATTAACATTAAATAAAATAAAGTCATAAATATTTATTCTAAAAAACCCTTTCATATAATCCTAACATGTCATAGGCTGCTAAAACATTCGTGGATCACCTCAGTTAGGTAAATTATGTTTCTTTTAATTTTTTAAAAATCATTTATTTGATATTTCTATTAATAAAATAATTACTTCTTCACAATTATGTCATTATTTATTAAAATTATTTAGTCTCTAAAAATAATAAATAAATATTTTATATGTATATAATTCTATTAAATTTTAAGATACTAATCATGATCGAAATTATCTCCATTTTATCTCTATATTAAAATTATTGTACTTATAAGAAATTAGAGTGTGACATTTTGTCACATTCATTGATTTTAAAAATATCAATGTCATTTTCATGGATAAGTGTCCATTAAATGATTAATAAAATATCATTATGGTATATTTGGAATTATATTAGTTATTTTTCTAAATTAAATATTTTTATGATGTTTATAAAAATTAATAATATATTATTTATTTTAATTTATCATTTATGTCAATTTGGATACAATTAAATATTAACATTTTTAAAAATATGGAACCAACATGATAAAAATAATTGAATACTTCTAATATAAAAATAACATGTATATGAGGTCAATAAAATTATTTTATTTCATTTATTAAATCATATTATAATTAATTTTAATATCATTTATTTGATATTTCCATTAATGAAATCATTACTACATCATCATAGTGTCAGAATTTAATTTAATTATTTATTTTCAAAAATTAATAATTAAATTACCATGATGTATTTCATTATATTAAATTTCTAAATAAAATTTATAGTCGAATAGATCCCATGTGTAACCCCATATTAAAAACAATGTAATTTTTAAAAACAAAAGTGTAGAAAAATGTCTTTTCATTGAATATAATATTATAAATGCATTGAAGTCATCTCCGTGGTTCTAACTGGTCCTAAATTAAACCAAAGGATGATCATGGGTATAATAAACTCATCCAGTTAAATTAATACATGTATCAGGGTAATTTTTAAATTTTAATAATATAATTCTTACCATTAATTAAATGATTTTCCATTAACCATTGTAAGAATATTTTTAACTAAAGCTATTATTCATAATGTCCAAAAATAAATGGGAACCGTTTACATAATTTGGACCTTTTGATTCAAAATATTGAATCCTTTTTTAAAATTCCAAATATATAATAGGTTGAAATTAATTAAAATTAATCCCATTTACAGAAATAAAAAATGGGGTTTTAAGTAAAACGTTCAAAAGATCACATAGTTTTTATATCCAATATCAATTTGGAATTGATTACAATAAAATAAATAGGATTAATTGATAAAAACATAATATATTTAATCTTTCAGAAAAAATAGATTGATAATCAATCTATATAAATAAATTAGACAAAAAAATTAGTTTTGAAAAAAATGTTGCACTTTTCACTATTTATTAAAATATGAAATTTATCAGAAAAATACCAATAATTCAACCAAAATAAATTCTTATGTCCTAATTACAAGTATGATGTTTATTTTTCCTAATATAACTTATAAAAGTGTCAAATAATATATTTTAAATGGGTTCATCATCATTAGGCTGCAAAACGACATTTTTTTAATAAAAAACATCTATTATCCAAAAAAATGAATTTGTTCTTATATCATGTCATATAATATGAGTTTTAAAATTATATAGAGTATACAAAATTTAAAATATAGTTAATACTATTCATAACCTCTAATTTAACAACTAGGATATATGTTAAATAATAATATTTTATTAATATATTTTGTTTGGTAAAAATGGGCCTTGTGTGTAACACAAGTGAACTCATTGTTGTGTGTAGAATTAGATTAACATGGTGTTGTGCAAAAATTAAGAATGTCGTAAAATTAAATTTATTCAGAAATTAAATTATTGCAATGTCTCGGGGAGTTACATTCTTCCCACCTTCAATAAATTGAAACATTGAAACTTTGAATTTCGGTTCGTTAACTAATGTTTGATTCTTCAAAATTACATTATTGAAATCTCACATCAGAACAATCATCGATAAATCATACTATTTAAAATAATTAAATCAATGTAAGAAGGTTACCAAAGATAACACGTAAAAGGATTCCATATAGGAAAAAATCTACATGAAAGATAAATCTAACCACCATGTTTTGATGGAGATTGATAGAGAACATGGTTAGGAAATATTTAACAATCACAAACCTATAAATCTGTGATGATATAAGGGACCATTTTGTTAATCAGAAAGAGTAATATGATAGAATTTTCTGTTTCAAAATCCTTTCCCTAGATTTGAAGAATATTTTAATATACAGATAATCACTAAGTTTATTTCATTCCATGTCATATGCATAATATCATCCTTTGGTTGTGCTATGATCTATTTTAACTTCATCTCTTACACATAGAAATGATACTGCAGATAAATCCTTATATATATATATATATATCATGAAACTTATATCCATGGATAAATTGATGTAATAATTCTGTAATCTAATTACAAAATAACCTTAATCATTCCACTGAACTCTTAATCTGTTAACTACACTTCAACATCTTTTTACTTAATACATCATTCATTTCATTTTTGGTAGAATCTTCATTATCATTAGTATAACAATTTCATTTATATCTATGTTGATTCTATACAATGACCAAAACGTAAAGAACAAAGTGTGAAACACTAATCATAGTGATATGATCATGAAGAATAATTTATAATATTTCTAAATAATTTCATCTTCTTCTCAATAAATATGTCTATATGATTAACCTTGGCTATCCACTACAAAATCAAAAGGATTATATCTAATACATAGACTTATATTCAAATTCTTTCATAGGGTTATGTTTTCTAATCTATGTTCTAAAAATATAATTTCCAAGGTTGTTGGTAAAATTCCATTAATACCAACTATAACGCCCATACCCCAAAAGTTGGGAGCTGGTGAATTATTTTAATACACTGTCATGATTATATGTAATCATATCCAGAAGGACTGATCAGTTTAAAAGTCTGGGAAAATATATTACATTAATTATCCTTACATTAAAATTAAAAGCCTAAAATGAAAATAGATAATCCATTGAAAATTCCATTATTCTCCTAGAATAAGAATACATATTAGTCATAATATACTTATTGGAATATTGGGAAAATAAAACATAAGAAAAGGGTGATCTCAGATTATCAAAAAGGGTATAATATATAATGAAATCTATAATAAATAAGCATAATAATTTTAGGAAAGATGTATAATAAACACACACACATTTTTAACAAAATCCTGAGAATAATATTGAAATAATAAATCAAATATTACTATATAATCATGAACATGTATATTCTACTAGTCTAATAATCACATGTTATAACTAATCTCATAATGAGTGAATGCATATTGTGGGACATATTAAATCTACCCTCCAGGGATCACCCATGACACCATACATCATTTGGTAAGACTTTAGAAAATACCCAAACATAATTATCTCATGAGACCTATATATGTGTCGATGAGATATAGTAAGGCCCAGTTGACACTTACAAAGTCCAATGCATTGTTCTTATGAAAGGGGTAAACCATAACCGACACAAACATTCATATTAAAAATAACATATGAAATTTTAATACAAAAACCATAAGATTTGAATATAATCAAAATACAAAATCAATAGTCAAATATATCATAAACCATTCAATAAAATATTATATATTGTATCATAAGAATACAACCTCAAGTAAATGTAAGATCCAATAATAGATGTTCACGTATATGAAAATAATCGAATAAAATCATTAAGAAATTTTGAGAGAAAATCCTTCTTTAAATGGAATCATTTTAAAGCTATTAAATAATAAAATAAAACAAATTCATATAAAAAATCTTTTATGTTTATAAAGGAATCTTTGCTCATGCCATATAATTAAAGAAAATTCCTTCCCAATTTTTTTTAAACGATCCTAAAATACCTCGTTTGAAAATGAAGGAATGATTCCTTTCAATTGATTTATAAAACATCAAACATGGGTAAAAATAAAGTTGAATTATTTTTTAGGAATAGTAATAATATTTTTAATATATTTTTATGAATAAGGACATGGATGATAAATATATCCTTGTAGATACTTACATATAAACATTCTCAGATAAAAATGAAATTTTGAAATTGACCCTTACGTTGGACTTTCCTTTAGTTAAGGGTGAATTAAGATTCCGTATAATGGTTAAATATTGTTATTAAATTATTCAATGGCCATAAATTTATTTATGATATCATATAAGATCATTTTATATCGTTTGGTTTGTAATATTTTAGTATTAACCTTGTATCAGGAGTTAACTACTTCAGTTTACTTTTCATGTTTTATCATGTAAGTCATGTTTCTTATAAGAACGAAATATTGTATTCATATCTATAATGATATTATGTTCATAAATATTATATTTACTTGACATATTAATTTAGTAATTTTTTTTGAATGGTTATCATGGGGAATGAATCACATCGTGTTGTAGAGGTGGTAGGTCACACGTACACACGCACGATATCATTCTTTTAATAGTTAAATGTTATAGAATTGGATGGTATATTAATTATATAAGATTATAATTTGATATTTATTATTTAATACTATTATTTTCAGCATTATATCCATCTAAATAATGTATATATTAAAAACAGTTTAGACCACATTTTGGAGATGGTAAGTCATACGCACGCACGCTAGGTGATATTGTTATTCATATGATGGATAAAAGGAGGAATATTGTAGTACAATAATCACATTAAAATCTTAGAATATAGATGATACTGTGGTGGTTACATTATTATGGAAACAATATAGTAAGAGTAAGTAGAATAAAAAATACCTTTTAAAGTGTGGAGAAAACAATTAACTTTTCATCGGGAATCTCCTTTTGATTTTAACACAAGGACTCCATAGGTTGGATTAATTTCCAAAGTATGGCCTCTATGATAAACTGAATGAAGATGTGAGGATATGTGGGAAGTGTGTGTCTATCAAAAAATGGATTTAGAGTTGTGAATAAAATATAATGAGAGGTTCTGTTTTATAAGAGATAGGAGGCACATATATGGAAACTCCAAAAATATTAGTTGAATATAAATTTATTTTTAATTCTAGACTACACTAAAGTGAGTTATTTTGAATATAATTCATGGATGGATTTAAATCCTATAAACTAATTAGTTATAGGCATGTTTTGATGTTATTTAAAATCCATTCATTTTCATTTTTACTTATTTAATCTATTTAATTTTAATTGTTGTAATAATAATATAAATATTAAATGGTTGTAAATATTTACTTATATGGGGTCATTTGGCCATAAATGGAAAATTTATAAAATTTCCAACATTATAATTATCAATTTATTTATTTATTTTTATTTCTTTAAATAATTTAATAAATTTTAATTTTAATAAAATATCAATAGTGTCAATAATGATACTATTCATTTCATTAACATTGAATAAAATAAAAACAAAAAATATAACTTTATAAAAAATCATTTAATATACAACTAACGTGTCATAAGAACATATTAATGTCGTGTATCACCTCATCTATGTGAAACTATATTTATTCAAATATTTTTAAAATCATTTATTTGATATTTCAATTAATAATATAATTACTTCTTCACCATTGAGTAATTATTTATGGTATATATTTAGTCTCTAGAAATAATAAATAAATTACTATGATTTAGAATATTCTGTTAATTTTCCAGATACAACTTAGGATTGAATTTATCTTTAATTTATCCATTTTTTAGAATTATTGTTCTTTTATGAAGTGATAGTGACATTTTGTCACATTCTTTGATTTTAAAAATATCAAGGTAAATTTCATTGACTAATTTCTATTAAATGACTCAAAATTTATCATAATAAAATCATTGAAATTGTCATATTTAATTTTATGAATTATATATTTTTAAGAATTTTATAACATTTAATAAATTGTTATTAATTGTAAAGTATCATTTATATCAATTTTGATACTATTGAATATTTTCATTCTTTAAAATATAAATCCAACATGATAACATTTAAAAAATACTTCAAATATGTCACTATCATGTTTATGTTATCTATAAAATTATTTCATCTCATTGATGAGGTCATATTATATTTATTTTAATATTTTTAATATCATTTATTTAATTCCTCCATTATTGAAGCAATTACTCCATCTTCATTATGTCACCATTTAATTTAGATTTTTATTTACTAAAAATTATAAATTATTTAACATAATATAGGTTACCATATTATATTTCTAAAGAATATTTATAGTTTAAGAGATTCCCTGTATAACCTGTTATTAAAAATACATTATTTGTTAAAAACAAAAGTGTAACAGAAATGACTTTTCATTCAATATACTATTATAAATGCATTAAATCCATATAAGTGGCTACATGTGGTACTAAATTTGACCCAAATATGACCATGGTCGGAATAATATCGTCAAATTAAAATAGAAAAAAATTATATAATTTGGATATTTATATAATATAATTCTTACCTTTAATTAAAAAATTTACCCTTAACTGCGGTAATAAAATTTGTTACTAATGTTATGATTAATAATGTCCAAAAATAAAATCCTCCAAATTATATAATTTGGAAATTCAGATTCCAAATATAAAATCCATTTTTATATATTCAAAACACAAAATTGGAAGAAATTAATTATAAATAATATCATTTATAGATTAAGAAAACATGTTTTTTTATGTAAAACATTCATATGTTCAAACATTTTTTATATCCAATTTCATTGTGAAATTGATTCCAATGAATTAAATTATATGAAATGATAAAAAAATAATCTAATTATACACTAAAACCAATTAATATGATAATATTTCAATATAAAAAAATTATAAGAAAGAGTTGTTTTGAATTTAAATACATTATTTTTCACTATTAATTAAAATATGAAATTTATTAGAAAAAATACCAATAATTCAACCAAAGCAAATTTCAATGTACACCTACCAAGGAAGAAGTTTATTATGTCAAATATTACTTATAAAAGATTTAAAAACTATATTTAAAATGTGTCCTCCATCAAAAGGTGGATAAACTAATTTTTTTTTAAAAATACTTCTTTTATCTAAAAAATTAAATATGATATAATATCATGTCACATTAGAGTAAAGGTAAAATTACTAAGAATATATAAAATTAAAAATTTGGTTAATATTATTCATAACCACTAATTTAACTACTAGGTTATATATTAAATAATAAAATTTTATTAATATATTTTTTCAGAAAAATTGTTCCTTGTGTATAATGAAAGACAAATAATTTTTATGTGTACTATAAACAAAACATGGTATTGAGTAAAAAGTAAAAAATCAATAAAATTAAATTTGTTCAGAAATGAAAATATTATAATGTCTCGGGGTGTTACAAAAAATAATTAGTTATTTGTGGTGGAAAAGGGTCTCTTCGCAAGTAGAATATCCCAATAGACTATTTACGATGGGACCCGTCCCCATCACAAATAACCCGTTGAAAATGATGGTTTTTTCAAAGTGCCAATTTTCCTCCTTCAAGACTCCCTACACCATAGACAAAAGACCACACAATACATGTCTAGATTGCGTTACAGCTTGTGGTTCCATGTCGCAACCTAGACCCAAATGGTTATGGTGCCCACCTTTTTCATCATTTAACCTCTAAACACATTGAAACTTTCTCGAGGTTCCTCCAACACCCAAAACACAAAAACAGAAGGTCCACTGAGGTTAGATCCCTTAGAATGTATATGTAAAACAAATAATTACAATTACACAAATATTAGGTTAATTTTTAAAATTTCAGATAACATAATATATTAAATTTTTTCATAGTCACATTTAAACAATATTATTTTATAAATAACATTCTACCGAAATAATTAATGATATATAACTTAAATAATTGATAACATAGACTCAAATATGTATGAAAAATTGTGAATATATTATAAAATCCTCTAATGACAAACCATATCACCTTATAGTGATACCAATTTCAATGACCATGTCAAACAAATATTAAATGGATTCATCAAACAAAGTAAAAGATACGTGCAAATATTGTCTCTATATATAATGATGCCCCCATTTATATTTGAACTTGGTTTCTAAATATTTTAATTTATTCTTATATTTCAGATACTATTTTTATCTAATTATCATTGTGATCTCTTTATCATAAAGATATTTTGGTATAAAATATCTTCCAAGTATCCATAGTAATAATATTTATTTTAGTAAGAATCATAATAACATCATTACCCTGTGAAGAAAATAATATTGCAGTAGAATATAAGACTTAGATTCTAAATATTAATAAATAAGGAATTAAATTTAGTGTCTACTACTAGAACAAGACTAATTTTTATGTTGTATAATATGTACTAGTTTTCTTATATGATAGTATAATAACCAACCAAGCTCAAAGTCGAGTAAAAAATATGTGTATTTAATGTATTTTTAATCTTTACTTATATGTCAGTGTGTTGAAATGTAGATTTTGTTAATTTATTTAATAGAAATATTGATTAGATGTATACACTAAATCAATACAACAAATCAATTTTTCCAGATGTAGTTAACTAATGAGTTATTAGGATTCCAAAATAATTTTATTTAATTAGAAAATATACAATTAATTATACATAAATAACAACATAAATTCACTCTATTAAGGATCATTAATAAATCAATACTAGGTTTTTAATCATATCCTGAAACTGATGAACAAACATAAGGTCAAATATATGGAAATAAAATATTGTTATAGAATTTATTGGTGAAAAAATGGAACACTAAAATAGAATGGTTTTTTGAATGAATCAAGAATACATATTGAAAACAGGGTTTACCTCATGAATCAGAAGACTAATGGAGGGATCATGAATGGAGGATATTAGGGTGGAAATGATGGTGGGATCACCCTGAATAAATGGAAATGGCATGTTGGGTCTGTGATGCGTGGTAACCAGGATTGCTAAGGGGATCTGGCAATGTGATGGCAGCGCCAATGTTGGGTAGTGGCTGAGGGAGTCGGGAGAGGATGCACAGTCATGGTAGGGAGGGCATGAGAAGGGTGTGGAAGATAATTATGGGTTTTTTCAGTGCAAAGAATTCCAATGTAGGTATTCTTTGTTAAGGGATACAAAATATCTACTCTCTTGTAGTGAATTATGTGGTAGAATCTCACATTAAGGGGAAGAAATTTTTTGAAAAATTGGGAAACCGTATTTATAATATTGAAAAAGATTTATGTTTTGGACAAAAAATCCAAATGATGAGATTGTTATGGCCATTATTATGGTGTTAAATTTAAGTTGAGGAAATGATTGTATTTGGGAGAGATTGTTCTTCACATAGAGGGTAAAATGAAAAACATGGTCATATAAATAGGTTACCTTGGTTGAAATTTATTATTTCTCAATAACATGAAGCACATTAAAAATATGATTGAGTTCTTTTAATAGTTGAAACTCACCATGAATTTCATACAAAGAATATGGTACATATAGGTAATCATTTTAAAGATAAACAAGGGTGATGATTTTAATGTTTATAGAACACCAAGTATATCATAAAAATAATATAGTACATATAAGTTAATAGGGATGACTCGAGGGAGATCCCCACGTTCCGTGGGACATGGGAAACTACCATCATGCATGGAAATAGGAATCCATCTCCCTCACTCCCATTTCCACTAGATCCCTAAACGAATCGGTCCATTCTAACCATCTCCCCTCCCTATTTCCATTAATGTCTTGGTTTCTACTATTATCATCGGGAAATCAGTATTTGATCCAATATGTTGGTTGATTTGGTTGTATCATCTATGATCATCTTCCTAGCGATTCCTAGTCCTTTGAGGTCTTCATCATGATTGTTGTACTAGTGGTGGCTGCTTGATAGGAACAACTCCCCTTTTCTATGATGTTTCCTTGTACTCCAGAAATTTTATGTTATGATCTAGAATCTTTCGGTGTTGAACGTGTATTGGAAAATGACTGGTTGGGTCTACCTCCTCGTCTCCCTACTTCCTCTCACGCTTAAATCCACACATCAGGCCCATGTTAATGCCAATCTTCTCTAGGACAACTCACCTCACCTAACAATTACCGATCCTCATCTACTGCATCATTTACAATGTATACCCATGCCTCTAATGGCTAAACACATGACTCCATCTTCCCCAAACATGGTAACATCAGACTCCTTAGCTGGATGTTGGTTTTTAGTAGACACATATTTGTGAATTTTTATGTATTATCCTCTAATAATCATAATTGATTTTAACTCATTCCTGTATAAATAGTTATTTCAAATTCCTAGCATTGATTTTATTTATCTTCTACACTATGGTCTAAAAATGAAATTATTTCATATCTATGATTGGTTCAAGGATCTTTTGTGACCCTTGGATTAGATTAATTTCCTCTTCTATATATAATTTATTTTATCATTAATCATATTTTGTCCAGTTAAATTCAATTATAGTCTTATAGAAGTCATATTATTTTCGGATTTTATGCATCTAACATATCATGTCACCCAGACTTTTTATTGTTCATGTTGGGAGTAGATCTCACACAGCCTTTGACAAGAAAGAGTTATTCATAACCGAGGTTGTCTGATTGAGATTTCTTTTGATACGCATAGATGTTCCAATATTAATTTTACATAATTTAAGGGTTCTATTTGAATTGAAAATCCTCAAAATTATCCGTCATGATATAAATTTATATAACAATATAAGAAATTACACATATAATAAAATTATCATGAATGAATTTTTTCATCAGAGGGAGGTCGATTTAGGGGGAGATTGGAGTGGTTCAAGAAATGATCAATGGAATAAATAACAAATCCTTTGGGGGTAATTTGGATCTAAAATTAGTCATAAACAAAGCCTATGACAGGTTATATTGGGGATTTGTCCTAAGAGTCCTGGATATCATGGGGTTCTATAATTTGACCATAGATCTTCCCTTCCGTTGTTTCAGTTCAGCATGGTTCTCTACTTCCTTCTTGGGAAAACAGTTTGGTTTTATTAAAGCCTTCCAGGGCCTCGGGCAGGGTGATCCTTTGTCCCCTACTTTATTCATTCTTGCACAAAATGATTTTAGGCTATATATTAATCAACGTCTTATTAGGGGTACAATTCTACCTTATCATAATAGGCATGGCATAAGGGTAGTCACTCACATGATGTTTACGGATGACACTATTATTTTTACCAATGATAGTAGGTGGTTAGTGCAGTGGTTGAATGGAATCATAGGGGAATACTGCAAGTGGAGTGGTCAGGTGGTGAATAAAGAGAAGAGTCTCTTCATTACTTCCAGTAAATACTCTAAGAGAAGGGAGAGGGCCATGGGTGCCTATTTGAGTATGTACAGGGGATCATTTTCCATGGAGTATCTTGGAGCACCAGTCATCCCCCTTGCACTTAGGTTACACCATTTTGATAAACTCATAGGAAAAATCACTGGGAGCATTTATAACTGGAAAAAAGGTTCTTATCCTTCGGAGGTCACATTACTATGGTGAATAGTGTTTTACTTTCCATCATTATACATATCCTCTCCACTCTTAAGGTCCCCAAGAGTGTGGTTGTCAACCTAGAAAATATTATGGTGTCCTTCATATGGGATGGGAAATTGGAAGGTAGGCACCATTGGGCCTCAAGAAAACGGTTGGACAGACCTCTATCAGAAGGGGGAATTAATATGAGAAGTGTCTCCTTACCATTAAAGGGTTACATGTGAAGCTGGCATGAGAAGCTCAGGAGGGCAGGTCTCTTTGGGGAAGAATAGTGTAGGGTTTTTATAGTATGAATGTGAATTCTCAATGGAGCCGGCCCTCTAGAATCGGGAACCTGATCCATCCATTCATTGAGGATATACATCATCATTATCAATGGATCGTGGGAAAGGGAAATGTATATTTTTTGACAACAAGATTGGGGGTGGGTATGTTGTGGATTCCGGGATGCCCCTCCCCGAGCATATCTTTTAGGGAGGCAAGTAGTCACCCCAGGTTTGTTCAGGATGTTCTGGATGAGATAAAATTAGGGTTTTTCAAAAAAATTATTTTTAATGATGAGGATTTTAAACTTCTCTTCACTAGCTCTGCGACATGTGCTTTCTCTATCAAGGACTATGTTCGAGTGGAAAGGGTCACCTCAGGTAATGATCTTTGGGGGGAGGTTTGTGGTGCAAGGAAATACCTTCCAAATTTAACTTTATATTATGGAGAATGAGGTATAGGGACTTACCTATGGATGAGAACCTGTAACGAATAGGAGTTAACATGGCCTCAAGGTGATGGTGTTTCAGGTCCTCTAATCAGGAGTCAGTGGGGAATCTCTTTTATGACAGTGATTGGACTAGGAGTGTTTGGTAGACTTTTGGGTCCTTCTTCAGGTGGAACGGTTTTGATGGGACAAATGGTGATTTTTTTAGTGCCTGGTTTATGGGAGTTGGGAGTCTTGGAGCAGAAAGAAAATCTAGGACTATCATTTTACTTGCAGGATGCTGGATGATATGGAAAGCTAGGAATGACAGACGTCATAGAAACTCCACTGGATCGCTGGTCAGCATTCTGTTCAAGATGAAGAATACTTTTTTGGATTTGATTATGTTGTGTCTCGAGTGCTATAATGCTCCATCTGTGCACGTCATCACCTCCAACCACCCTATTGTGTTTCGGGATGGCTCTTCAAGGTAGGGTTGTTGGGTTCACTGGAGTCCTCCGACCATGGGGATCAAGATCAACATGGATGGGTTGGTGATCCAAGGGGAGATGCATGGTGGGGGTGTCATCCGCGTCCAGTCAGGATCTTTTATTGCTGCATTCTCTAGGTGGCTTGGGAGAGGAGACATGCTAAAGGCCGAAGCCTTGGCTGTAGTGACTCGGGTTTTTGGTCTTGTCAGACTTTGGAATATTTCTAGGAATAATTCCAGAGCTAGGCGCAAAGATGGCGTGCGATTTCGAGGCCCGGTGTGCCCGGAATTAATTTTATAAGAATATTAAGTATTTTTATACTATGCACGTGGCGGGGGTGTGATATCTCCTAAAAGGTATCACCAAACAGGAATCTGAGGGCACGGTTGCGTCCGGAATGTGCCGTTTACCCTAGGCGTGGGTGTAAACTTTGCGGGCGCGGGCCTGCGGTGAGAAAAGCCACCAGGGGCGTTTTCATAAATAAGTAGCGAAGTTAGTGTGCGGGCGTCGGCTCAAATAACTTCTGAACGGAGTCTCGGATGGAAAATCTAAGTCTTCTGTTGCATTCAGAATGATGCGTTTACCCTAGGGGTGACCTTACTTTTGTTCGCATCAGGCGTCGGGTCTGAGGCGGGTTTGGCGTTGGCGGGCAGCTGATATAAATATCAGTGCCCCCCCCCCCCTTTATCGTTCCTCTCGACGTTCTTCGCCGTTCTTCATCGCCACTCCACCGAATCGAGCAAACGAAGTGCCCACGAGCTCGGATTTCGACGGCAGACGTTCCAGGAGCGCGCTCGGAAGCTCTAGAGCGCGGATCTGAGGCAGAACGTCGGCGTTTTGCCCGCGAGGTAGGAAGATTTGAGTTTTAACCTCCGATCCTGTTTTTGCTGCATTTTTCTGCAAATTGAAGCCGTAGCAGTGTAGATCGGGTCCCGAGGGTCGTGTAGACGCCTCCGGATCGCAAAACGGACCCCCGGGGTGCCCTAGACGGTCCGCGGAAGATCTGCCGGCGCGGCGCCAGCGGAGCCCGGCGGCCCGCAGCGGCGCGCGGCGGCCTGCGGCGGAGAGCCACCGGCCAGGGCGGGCCGGCGGCGGCGGCCGGTCCGGGCCGGCCGGACCGGCCGGTCGGGGTCGGTCCGGCCTCTTTTCTCATACGAGGGTCTTTAAACCCCCATATCTTGCAAACCGGGAGCCGGATTCGCGCACCGTTTGCGGCGACGTGACCCTGACGACGAGGCGAACCCTCCGGTGTAGGTTCGAGGGTTTAAAGGTTCGTGATCGTGGCCCGGGAGCTAGAAACGTCATATAAAATAATATTATTATATTATTTCACGACTTCGGGCCGTTGTAACTTCTACCGGAGCGTCCGATTGATGCGCCATCAGTGGCTTTGAGACCCTGATGGTACGACGGACTTTCTGAGATGGTTTCTGGGTGTTGGGACTGAGAACAGGGTGCGGGCCCCACGAGGCCGGGTTTTGGCGTTTGCGGAGAAACGCAGCTTTTGCACCAGGAGTCCGATTTTGGCGGATGAATAGTCGATACTGTGTGTTTTTCCAAGAGAAACGCAATGGTGTGTTCTGTTCGATGAGTTTCGGAATCTAGGCGTGGGACCCACCCAAGCTGGGCTTCGGTGAATAGTATCTTTTTCACCGGGTGTCCGTTTTGGACGAGCGAGTAGTCGATTCCGCTTGTTTTTCCGAGGGGATCGTCGTGGTGTGATCCGCTCAATGGTTTTCGCGATAGTTGTGTGGTCCCCGCAAGAGATAGCAAAAGTGAATAGTGCATTTTTCACCGGTGCTCCGTTTCGGGCGAGTAAACAGCCTATCCTGCGTGTTTTTCCGCGTGGACTGCGATGGTGGCCTCGGTTTTGGCTTAGGAGGTGCGCAGTGTGGCGTTGTGGCGGGTCGCTCGGGTTAGCGACGTTTGGACTAGCAGTGGTTGAGGGTTCTCCCTTGGTTCGTTCCTATGAGGGTTCGTGTGGTATCACAACTTTTTTATGGGTTTGTGATCCTCTCGATGGAATGTTTAAACTGTTAGAGTTGCGGTATCCCTCTGGTGGGCCCGGAGTGGATCCTCTAGCATCTTTACCCTAGATCGGGTTCTTGGTATCGATGTGACCGCTTATTTACGGGCGGCGATCCCCTATCTAGCTGGTTAACCCCGTAGGGTTTGTGGAATCATCGAAAATATGATCCCCTACGCGGTGGGCCGTGCTCAGTAGGGTTGTGGAATCGTCGGGTATACGATCCCCTACTCAGCATGTGGTTTATAGTAGGGTTACGGTATCGTTGGTTATGCGATCCCCTACTCTGCGCGAGCTTTCAGTAGGGTTGCAGCATCGTCAGTTCGATCCCCTACATCGCGAGTTATACCAGATAGGGTTCCAGTATCGCCGTGACCATCTTTATATGGACGATGATACTCTATCTGAGTGTGGGGTTTCTGTCGAGCGCCAGATCGGGTTGTGGTATCCCCCAACGGATCTTGGGTGTGATCCCCTATCTGTGAGAACTACGTATGCCAGATCGGGTCGTGGTATCCCCCAGCGGACCCTGGGAGTGATCCCCTATCTGTGAGCTACGTATACTGGAGTGGGTCTTGGTATCCCCTAGCGGACCCTAGCGGCGATCCCCTATCCGAGGAGTTTGGTGGTTATGGTGTTTCAACGATGTTTCCTCAGTGATGTTATCCGACGAGAGTGGTCTCTTGGGTGAGCGTCTGAGATGTTTGTTTGGGACCCGATGGAGTGTATCTCTCGGATGAGTGTCATCTGTTATGATAGTGATCATGGGGTGTACTCTCCTTGTTGGGACAGTTGCTGGTGATAAGGTCGGTACCTCTTGTGTCTTTGTGGCGTGAGCTGAGTATATCTGGATTGTTCAAGGTGTATTTATGGGAATACACCTGAGCTGAGCTGACTAGTTGTGTTTAGCCGAGGATGGTCATGAGATGGAGTTTCTCTCTCGTATGGGTTCCCTATGGCTGGGTTGAGCGGACTGTTGCCTTTCAGTTGCTCCCTTTGGTTTTGGGTTTTTGGGGTGCCTACTGAGTATGTTTATACTCACCCCTGCACGCGCTTTTCCCACACATGTTTGTGTCTTGTGCAGACCACAGGCCCTTCGATGGAGTTCCAAGAGGACCCGAAGCATGCGGAGCTTAGTGAGCGTGTTGACCGGGGTGTTTACCGGAGCTGTGCCGAGGGAGCTTTCCGGCAAGTGTTTTTGGCAGCGTTCCCCTCGTCAGAGCAGGTTGGACGCACTTGTAGTTTTCTTTTGGTGGGCCCAATTTTTCCCTTCTGTACTTCTGCTGTACTCTAGTTTGGGATAGTGTATGCATGCATTTACTTTTCAGTTTCAATATCTCTGCACTGTTTCATGGAGGTGTTTGTCGGTGCGTGTGTACAGGTACCTTAGGCTAATGCCTCCCATGTGTGTGATAGCATACTCGGCTCTGGTCGCCAGCCCCTGGCCTATTGGAGGCGGGCTTGGGGAGTTGCGGCTCGAGCCCCGTTGGGTCGGGTCGTGACAGAGTGGTATCAGAGGAGGTTCCACCTTTGGGATCTCTGAGTGTAGCTTGTCTAGCGGGAGTTTTGTTTCGGTTTCATAACGGCAGTGTTAGGATGTTTCAAGTTTGCCTTTTAGGCCAGGGACTCCAGTGTTGGTGCAGCGGCCGACGTATCCATACACCAGGACACTGATAACCTGCCTTTCGACTCGGGACATTCGTACACTGGTCGCAGGGACATAACAGTACATGCATCATATAGGACTGGGTTTTTGGGTTTTCCTTGTCCTTTTTGAGTCAGCTCTCCAGATATACTCTTGACATTGGTGTGTCTTGAATGTATTTCAGGATGCCACCACGACGACAGCCAGTGAGGGTTTCACATCAGGATTGTGCTAATGACTGGCTTGAGGTAGTTACCCGAGTTTTCCGCCTAGTGAGGACACCTCCAGATCAGAAGGTGGTCCTAGCGGCGAGCCTTATGCATGGTTCTTTCGAGCGATTGTGGAATTTGTTGACGCAGTCCCATAACGAGGAGACGCTCACGTGGGCAGAGTTTGATCGGCTCTTCAAGGAGGAGTTCTATCCGGTGACGCTGAGGTCAGTGCGGATCCAGGAGCTTCTGCAGCTTCTTCAGGAGAGCATTATTGTTTTGGAGTACTCAGTAAGGTTTACAGACATGTCGTGCTTCTCCCTGGATATGGTTCGAGACCCGTTCTTTAGGGCTTGGACCTTCGATCAGGGCTTACGTAGAGACATCCTAGCAGATGTGGTTTCCTTGTGCCTGCCCACCTATGCTTGGGTGCTGGAGCGAGCGCTGGTGGTGGAGAGCTTTCTGGCCGAGCAGATCCCGCCTGTTAGTGTTGGGCACGCGAGAGCTGAAACTTCGTTGGTCGGATCGGCATCTGGTAGCCGACGACAGACTCAGGGGTTTGGACGTGGCCGGCGTTTCAGGAGGCGACCCCAGGATGGAGGATCCGAGCCTCAGGGCTCACAGGGCTCGCAGGCCAGTTTTGGTCAGCTGCAGGAGAGGCGGTGTTATGCTTGCGATGGTCGGGGACATCTTGCTAGAGATTGTCCGACCCGATGTGCTGCTGAGAGGGAGTCAGTCGATGGACCGCCTTGGCAGAGGCAACGTCTCGAGCAAGGAGGTCCACAGGGCGGCGGACGTGGCGGCGGAGCTGGTGCAGCAGGAGGAGGTGGTAGGCAGTATCAGTTGCCACCACCCCCACCCCCAGGTGGTCCACGCCAAGCTCATGGAGCTGGTGGTCGAGGGCGAGGATAGCTGCATGCCCTGGAGCCAGTCGACCCAGTGGCACCGCGGATGGATAGTGGTACGCCTTGTGTCTTTTCTACTTACTGCAGTAGTTTGATAGACACTATTTAGTGGTACCCTCCTTTTTGTTGCTGGCTCGAGTTCTGTTCATGGCGTTGGTAAGACCCTGTGTGGGTGTTGTTCGACATGCTTCGAATTCATGAGGAGGAGGGATCCTTCCCCCACTAAGACATGTTTTTGGAGACGCGATTAAAACCGTGCGGGAAAGTCAGTGCCGCCCAAAGCGGATAGTATTGAGGTGTGGAGGATGAGTCCCTCAGTCCGGTCGCTTTCCTTGTACGTAGGGCATTTTAGGGATGAAAAGTTATAAGGGGTGGAGGATGTAGCGACTTGGGTTTTTGGTCCTGTCAGACTTTGGAATATTTATAGGAATAGTTCCAGAGCTAGGCGCGAAGACAGCGTGCGATTCCGAGGCCCGATGTGCCCGGAATTAATTTTATAAGAATATTAAGTATTTTTATACTATGCACGTGGAGGGGGTGTGATATCTCCTAAACGGTAGCTCATAATGGGAATCTGATGGTACGGTTGTGTCTGGAATGTGCCGTTTACCCTAGGTGGGGTGTAAACCTTGTGGACGCGGGCCTGCGGTGAGAAACGCCACCAGGGGCGTTTTCGTAAATAAGTGGTGAAGTTAGTGTGCAGGCGTCAGCTCAAATAACTTCTGAACAGAGTCTCAGATGGAAAATCTGAGTCTGCCGTTGCGTTCAGAACGACGCGTTTACCCTAGGGGTGACCTTACTTTTGTTTGCATCAGGCATCGGGTCCGAGGTAGGTTTGGCGTCGGCGGGCGGCTGATATAAATATCAGCGCCCCCCCCCCCCCCTATCGTTCCTCTCGACGTTTTTCGCCGCCACTCCGCCGAATCGAGCAAACGAAGCGCCAATGAGCTCAGATTTTGACGGTGGACGTTCCAGGAGCACACAGCGGAAGCTCTGGAGCACGGATCTGAGGCAGAACATCGGCGTTTCGCCCGCGAGGTAGGTGGATTTGAGTTTTAACCCCTGATCCCATTTTTTCTACGTTTTTCTGAAAATTGAAGCCGTAGCAGTGTATATCGGGTCCCGAGGGTCGTGTAGAAGCCTCCGGATCACAAAACGGACCGCCGGGGTGCCCCCGGCGGTCCGCAGAAGATCCGCCGGGGTGGCGGAGAGCCGCCGGCCGGTCGGGGCCGGTCCGGCCTCTTTTCTCATACGAGGGTCTTTAAACCCCCGTATCTTGCAAAACGGGAGCCGGATTCATGCGTCGTTTGCGGTGATGTGACCCTGACGACGAGGCGAACCCTCCGGTGTGGGTTCGAGGGTGTAAATGTTTGGGATCATGTCCCGGGAGCTAGAAACGTCGTATAAAATAATATTATTTTATTATTTCAAGACTTCGGGCCGTTGTAACTTCTTCCCGGAGCGTCCGATTGACATTCCATCAATGGCGTTGAGACCCTGATGGTACGCCGTAATCTTCATGACCATCTTTATATGGATGATGATCCTCTATCTGAGTGTGGAGTTTCTATCGAGCACTAGATCGGGTTGTGGTATCCCCCAACGGATCTTGGGTGTGATCCCCTATCTGTGAGAACTACATATGCCAGATCGGGTCGTGGTATCCCCCAACGGACCCTGGGAGTGATCCCCTATCTGTGAGCTACGTATACCGGAGTGGGTCTTGGTATCCCCTAGCGGACCCTAGTGGCGATCCCCTATCCGAGGAGTTTGGTGGTTATGGTGTTTCAGCGATGTTTCCTCAGTGATGTTATCCGACGAGCGTGGTCTCTCGGGTGAGCGTCTGCGATGTTTGTTTGGGACCCGATGGAGTATATCTCTCGGATGAGTGTCATCTGGTATGACAGTGATCAGGGGGTGTACTCTCCTTGTTGGTACAGTTGCTGGTGATGAGGTCGGTACCTCTTGTGGCTTTGTGGCGTGAGCTGGGTATATCTGGATTGTTCAAGGTGTATGTATGGGCATACACTTGAGATGAGCTGACTAGTTATGTTTATCCGAGGATGGTCACGAGATGGATTTTCTCTCTCGTATGGGTTCCCTCTGGCTGGGTTGAGCAGACTGTTGCCTTTTAGTTGCTGCCTTTGGTTTTGGGTTTTTGGGCTGTCTACTGAGTATGTTTATACTCACCCCTGCACGGGCTTTTCCCGCACATGTTTGTGTCTTGTGAAGACCACAGGCCCTTCGACGGAGTTCCAAGAGGACCCGGAGCAGGCGGAGCATAGTGAGCATGTTGACCGGGGTGTTTACCGGAGCTGTTCCAAGGGAGCTTTCCGGCGGGTGTTTGTGGCAGCGTTTCCCTCATCAGAGTAGGTTGGACGCGCTTGTAGTTTTCTTTTGGTGGGCCCTGTTTTGCCCTTCTGTACTTCTGCTGTACTCTGGTTTGGGATAGTGTATGCATGCATTTACTTTTCAGTTTCTATATCTATGCACTGTTGCATGGAGGTGTTTGTGGGTGCGTGTATACAGGTACCTTAGGCTAATGCCTCCCATGTGTGTGATAGCCTACTCGGCGCTAGTCGCCAGCCCCTGACCTATTGTAGGCGGGCCTGGGGAGTCGCGGCTCGAGCCCCGTTGGGTCGGGTCGTGACATTGGCTTTCGCCATTGGTTTTCATATGTGCATGCTAAGGCAGTTTCACCTAGGTTAGGCGGAGATAGACTCCATGGTGTTGTACAATGCGCTACAGGGAAAGGAAAGGATTCCATGGGCTATTACATACGTGGTTAGGTGGTGCAATCTGTTAATGGGGGCTCAAACGGAGGACTCTCACACCTGGCTGGAGGGTAATATGGTGGCTGACGTTTTGGCATCTATGGAAACTCCAGATCGAAGTATGGTTTCTTTGTCTGACTTGGGTTCCTTTCTTAGAGAGGGGTTGATATTTTTTGTCAATGATGCGTTGGTCTTGAAGTAATTTAGACCGCCATAATGTGGTTTGTTGTTTGTGGTTTGTGTTTTCATATCAATAAAAATGGTAATTTTCCATCAAAAAAATTCAATTTTTTTTATAATATATAATAGTCCTTATGATCAATGTGTGGTGGGGAGGAGATCAGATGTTATTGTAAACCAATGAGTGGATATATTTTATTTCATATCTTTTTTTGGTTATTGGATTATATTAAGTAGAATAATTTTTTATGTATTTCTATATTTTTATTGAAACAATAATTTAAAAGTCATTAATTCTAAATTTAATTAATTTTAATGTTTTAAAATACGTATCATTATTTTACACATGTTCTATATATAATAATTCATTTTAAAAAGTTTATATTTTGAAAATTATGCTCGAGTAACAATATTGTTGTGGACAGTGTACTAGAGATGGAAGTCATCCGTGATTGGTGCGTGAAGCAATTGTTGTTTCTATCAAAGATGTTGAAATACGGTTTCGTTCACAAAATATTATCTATTTCATCAGAGCAACTCATTGGGTAAAACATATATAAATTTGACATTTTTTTAAAACAGCCCCCACATGTGATCTCATGACCCCAATCATGGATGACAATCTTACCTACCCAAAGGCCAAAGTTATCTGACAATCATTCAATAGACTTAGTTATAGTGTCCACTAAGTATATATATCTTCCCCTTGTATGATAATGTCACAACCCATCCCCGGGGCCTGTATCGTCACTACCCCAAACCTTCCTTCCATAGGCCAGGGGTCGGTGACTAGCACCGAAGGTGTAAATCCATAAACTGGGAAGGCATTTCCTTTAAAACTGTAAATAGACACATCAGAGTACACAACTGGAAGTAAAACACTAAGTAAAACTGTATATGAAAGAGAGCCGAAAAGTAAAGGGGCTGGAAATACAAGCCCAACAGGAAAGTACAATACAAATGAAATGCAAGTAAAACCGAAGAAAAGTAAAGAAACTACTGGGTTGTCCTTCAGGGTTCCTACCTGAAGGGTTGGTACATATGGCCTCCTTAGCACTCCACGTTCGTCTGTCCGCTCCGTGCACCATCACGCCGAGTGTTCCACCTCCGAGTACCATCCAGTTTTGCTACTCTCTGCCTCAGTCAGCGATGTATTTCATCTGAAACCAACACAATGAGGTGCGGGCATAGCCCGTACAGAAGTGAGTATAACGATACTCAGTAGGGACCCTAAGACCCTCAATGTATCACTAAATCAAATAAGGATAAACCAAAATGAATGGATTCAACGGATAACCATTAATTAGATATATGCCCATACATATACCTAAGTTATCTATTAACCCATCTCAATAATGAGTAAAACTCAAAAGTCATTGAATCAGCTCAAACCATGATTTTATTCTAAGGGGGGTATTATCAAGTAACAACCCCAGTCACATTTTTGGAACCTCGACTGATGGTGTAATCCTCCTCTATCAAGTACAGTGGGTCAGTCACGTCACACATAGGCGCTTCCCACTATCATTAGATTGTTGAGGTACTCCACCTGTTGTAACACCCCGAGCTTCCACGATACGCTTCTCATTCAATAATACAATAGCTTGCATTGTACGCAACTTCGAGTTCTAAAACATCGCGACAAATCAAACTAGCCGTTATGAATAGTAATAACCACTTTTTAAAATTATAGAAATTTTATATTTCAAAATGGACTTCATTTTTGTATTCGTAATATCGAAATTAGCCTATGTTGAATTTTTGGTATTTTTCTGAGAACTTCTAATTTTTTATGAATAGTGAAAAATACTTTAAACAACTTTTTTAATCAAAATAATTTATAGTGATAAGTTATACTATTGAGTGGATTTAATGTATAATTAGAATATATTTTTACCATTTTATCCAATGGTGGTCATTAGAATTAATTTAACATTGAATTTGGACATAAACAATTGCCAATCTTTTGATATAAATTGTTTCTTGAAAACACGCTATTTGTCGTAACAGCGGGAATTAATTATAAAATTAATTAATGCAACTTATATGTTTGGAATTTTGTAAAATAGACATCATTTTTGAATTCGGAATATCAATTATAGCTTAGGATGAAATTTTGGCATTGTTCTGAGAAACTTCAATTTTTGATGAATAGGGAAACCACTAAGTGGTAGTTAAATAACTGATTTTTCGTTTAAATGAAATATTACCACTTCTGTGATTTGATTTTCAAAAATCCGACATACATGGTTGTCATTAAGAAGTAAAATGTGGTTCAATGAGATTATAATAATTTTTTGGTGAATAGTAACTTATTAAGTTCTTAATCGCGATTAGTGGTAATTAGTGTAGTTTAAGGTATAGATAATACTTTAATAATATTAAATGACCTAGACACATGTCCCAACCTCATTGGTTGAGTCATGGCCGACCAAGACAAGCCATGGCCTAACTTGGGGACCCCATGGATCCACTTTTGTTAGGAAATGACATAAATTACTTTTTATTTAATGTTAAAGTGAAAATGACACAAACATAATATGTTTTACGAAAACAATTTTTAAGTAGGGTTATACAAGTCCAAATTTTGATTATAAATAGTCATTGGAAAGATAAAAAGATTTCCTATACCATAGTATTTGTTTTATAATTTTTAGACATTAAATAAATTTAATTATTTATGACATAATAATGATGCAGCGATGACATCATTATCTAACGATTTAAATAAAATGGAAAGTTAATATAAAATCTATGAACTACACATGGCCAAAACCTATTGGATGAGTGGATTTCGATGCCTTATCACCTTATCCACGAATTATATCAATGTGGGACCTTTTAAAACCGAAACACATTTTCAAATAATGTAATGTTCCTTTACTTTCCAAAAGTGCCCCTCCTCTCCTCTTATAAAAGGCCCCCACCTCTACCTCATTTCACACACTCTTCAAGCCATTGGCTCGGCCAACCCCTGCCCATTTGCTCTCTCCACATCCCTCTCCTCATCCTAGAGGATTCCCTTTGGGCAGAATCCTTTCAAAGGAAGCCTTTAGGCTCAACTCAAAAGGAGTTACACTTTTTAAGGTAATTCATTCTCTCATGTTCTTTTGTTTTATTTTGCTTCTCCAACCCCCTAAACTCTTTTTATTTACTTCTTTTGTAACAACACCAGTATCTTCAATATACTAGGATGTTGTTATAAGATTTATTTGAGCTACACTTCCACACAACTACATCAAATGGTTAAAGAACATAAGGTTTCCGTGGATGGCGAAATTCTGCCTCCCGAAACGATGATTGTTCAACACTCATTTAACACCTTCAAAGGTGGCCATTATGATGTCACTATTTTTATATATGATATATAATATGTTTATGTTTTCCTTAAGCTTCTGTTTTTTTCATTTTGGGCATACCTTTATGGTTTCCATTATGGGTAAAACACGATATCTTCATTTTAGGAAGCGCGGACTACCGCCCCCTGAAAGTGATTTGATTCGTTAATACCATATGTGGGATGTGTGAAGGATAAAGTTAATGATATTATATATGTTATTATACTGGAATTATAATATACTCTTATATCATTATGATTCCATTCCAGAAAATATGAAATAGAAATGGAAGTAGCGTTCATGCGTACGTACGGCTTACCGTCTCCATGAACGGTGCATTTCATTTCTTACCTCTAAATGTGATGTAATATTATAAATGAATGTATGTACTGGATATATATGAAATATATGATATCTACATCATGAATACCATTCTGGATATAATGAACCTTTGACCAAATTAACAACATGTAAGTGTAAGAAGCCTATTTTTGACTTAAGAACCAAATACCGACAAAACGACCGTTATTAACTTAAATAATTACATAATGATCATATCATTGTAATAAGTGATATAATAAGGATAATGAAATTGAGAATGGTTCTTAATAAGGTATATATTAACTCTAGTTTATTATTCAGGAGGTTAAAGAACGGTTGAGTCAAGTCGGACACAAGGTAAGGGAACTTCTTAACCCAACTTCCATTCTTTGGGTTAATCTCCTACTTTCAAATTATGTCATGATATTATATCCTATTTTTTTTATTTTTACTTTCTTTATGTGTACCTATAGTGAATACACATAATAGATCTATTTTATTTTTAAAAATGATCTTTTTAAGGACTTCGTCTCTATCCCCTTTCATTGAGGCATATTTTGGCTTTATACACAACTTTCCTTTTATACGGTGTATAAAACCCTTTGACTTTTGCATTTATTCAAAAGGAATCTTTTTTATACGAAGCGTTTTACTAAACGGCAAAAGGGAATGTTTTTCTTTCCGTACTTATGCGGCGACAACGACTTCTCCGCCGCCGTGACCATTATTTGAGATCCGGCTTCCTCTTCAAGCCATCATTTTTTTTAATGAAAAATAAATACAAAGTTTTAACTCTCTTTTATTTTGGTATTGAAAATGGTTTTGAAAGCATTTTTATTATATCAATGTGTTGTATTTATATCTTGTGATTGAAATGTGGAAATGTTATGTTTCCTTTATGCCTGTTTTATGAGATACGATTATGTTATGGTTTATGATATGTTTAAACCTATTCATATGAGGAATGCATTGGACTTAATAAGTGACGGGTGGAGCCCGCTATAGCTCCTCGATGCATCGGCAGGTCTCATGAGACAAACTAGTGTCTTGGCACGAGGCCTTGACAAAATCTTATTTGTGGTCTTGGCACGAGGCCTTGACTACGTGGTTATGATAGTCTGGCATTATGCATTCCATCATTATGAAAGTGGTTATTGATATTGCATGTGATTATTCGACTAGTAGAATATCCATGTGAAGAAGTAAATGGCATTATCTCATTTTACTTTTGCCATATTATGTTGATGTTCAAGTTTAAAAGGCTTTTGTTTTAGTTATACATTGCCTTAAATGTTTATGTTTATTTATGAAAGCTTCCGCAATATTGTTATCCTTACTGAGCATCTGAGCTCACCCCTTTCAATGTTTTAATATTTTCCAGGATGTGAAGAAGTATTTTATGAATGACCTGCAGGGATAGTCAGAAGAGGATATGAGTGTGGACTATGGAGACTTTGTTATTGTAGTTTTTCACTTTATGATGTAATGTAACGTTTACAAATGTATCTAGTGTTTCCAAGGCTACTAAACTAATCGGTCTTTCGAGACTTGATCTTTTGTGATCATGCCAATGTTACGAAGTAATGCACCGACTCTGGGTAGCTGGGGTCGGGGCGTTACAGTTGGTATCAGAGGCAGTTTAGTACTAACCTTGGAAGCTAGATTTAGATAAACTCTGATTAGAGCACATAGCCCAAAGATAGACTTTGAGGATTAGTATAGAAGAACTTCCTAGAATTTTGGTATTATAGAGATGTTATGACTTTTCCGAGCAATACATCCCTGTCTGGATACGAGCAGGTAGAGGCGGCTCTGGCACAGATGTACCTAGGGGTAAAACCCGAAAACACCGCTTTGAGCTAGACTCGAACGGGAACTGGTGCACGACAACGGGCCTTGCTGCACTCTTGGTTACGACACTCCCGGGGGATATGCTTAGGATAATTCTCATTTTATTTACAAACCACTATGAAGGGTTATGAGTATATAATTCCTCAAAGAAAACCTTTTTATGATTATGGATTATATCCATAAATAGTTCAATTTATGTTAAGTAAGTATGGAATTATGTATTTCGATTCATAAACTAACCTATTTTATGGCATTGTATAGAAATGGCGCCCAGTAGAAGGAATGTGAACTCCATCAATACGTATGATCCAAAGAGTAAGAAGGATCATATCTTTCATGGTATTAAGCCAACATTTAGAAGGGAAATATTCTCCCATGTGTTATCAACATATGAAGAAATAATATCATGTGTTAGTAAGATAAGTAGAGAATTCTCTGAGTCTTATGGATTTGAAGGGATGAAAGAGAAGAAAAGGATGGAAGAGAGAATGATGGATAAAGGGACGAGGGAAAAGAAGAATTTTCCAATATGTGATAACTGTGGGAAGAAACACCCTGGTACTTGCCTAAAAGGAATGGGAGTCTGTTATAAATGTGGAGAAAAAGGTCACCAGGCACGTGATTGCAAGGGAAAGAAAGAGGCTGTCAAAGTTGAATGCTACAATTGTAGAGAAATGGGTCATTATGCAAATGAATGTCCTAAGCGTCAAGGAAACTTACCTCAGAAAAGGCCAAGGGATCAAGGACAATCTTATGCTATTACTACAGTTGAAGCAGAATAACTAATGTATTGGTGCTTTTGGACTCATGGATTATATTCTGGTTATTAGAATAATGTGATCTATATAAGGATTGTACTGCAGTACTTTTTGATTTCAGTAAGGTTTTAATATGATTAAGGTAATCATATTTTTAGTATGTGACAATAAGAGAAACTTTTCTTTTTATGGGGAATCTGATGCTACAATTGATTTTGGAATTAAGAGACATTTTAGAGAAAGTCTGGACAGAGTTATTTTGGAGTGGATTAAGTTGATCTTTGGATAGTATGGTTTAAGGTTAAAAAATTAATGAAGATTGTTTTTGGAGTATTATAATACTATAGTTTTAGGAAAAGGACAACCTGCAGGGTGGGGCATAAACCGTCGCGTCGGACAAAGCTGTAGGAATCGAACCCACAATCAAAGTGCGACAAGCCTTTATTTCCTACCACTAGCCTACAGGAAGTCCCTGGTTATTACAAAATAATTTTACTAATCTAAATGGTATGTTTTAACATTTTGAACCTTATACAATTAGGATAAGTATGATATTTTTGAGTTCTATTATCTTTTTGGGTGAAAGATGAGTTGAAGGTTGAAACTCTAATTGTCAAGCATAAATATATATATACCTATCTCTTATTCAATGAATAAATTAATTCTTAAACTTTAGTAAAGGGATATTAAAACAAAAAAATGTGTTATCCTAATACCTTATGTCTTGTTGAACTGATGATATTTTAAATCAATATAGATTGAAGGCTTTGAGGCCCTCAATTTGACAGTTGATTGTTATTGATGACCTCAATCACTCCCTACAAATATTTACGTTTTTCCTCCAATTATATGTCTCTAATTGCCACCAATGTTCTCCTTATCGAGATTATAATTTGGTGGTGACTTTCTTATTTCCATTTACCTCTTATTAAGGCTAAATTTTATTAATCTTATTTCCGATGTGGGTTTTCCACAAAGGTATTTTCCCTTTTCAACCTTTTATTTTCCAAGAAAAATTTCAAATTGCGAGGACGCAATTTATTGAAGGAGGGGAGAATGTAACACCCCGAGCTTCCACGATACGCTTCTCATTCAATAATACAATAGCTTGCATTGTACGCAACTTCGAGTTCTAAAACATCGCGACAAATCAAACTAGCCGTTATGAATAGTAATAACCACTTTTTAAAATTATAGAAATTTTATATTTCAAAATGGACTTCATTTTTGTATTCGTAATATCGAAATTAGCCTATGTTGAATTTTTGGTATTTTTCTGAGAACTTCTAATTTTTTATGAATAGTGAAAAATACTTTAAACAACTTTTTTAATCAAAATAATTTATAGTGATAAGTTATACTATTGAGTGGATTTAATGTATAATTAGAATATATTTTTACCATTTTATCCAATGGTGGTCATTAGAATTAATTTAACATTGAATTTGGACATAAACAATTGCCAATCTTTTGATATAAATTGTTTCTTGAAAACACGCTATTTGTCGTAACAGCGGGAATTAATTATAAAATTAATTAATGCAACTTATATGTTTGGAATTTTGTAAAATAGACATCATTTTTGAATTCGGAATATCAATTATAGCTTAGGATGAAATTTTGGCATTGTTCTGAGAAACTTCAATTTTTGATGAATAGGGAAACCACTAAGTGGTAGTTAAATAACTGATTTTTCGTTTAAATGAAATATTACCACTTCTGTGATTTGATTTTCAAAAATCCGACATAAATGGTTGTCATTAAGAAGTAAAATGTGGTTCAATGAGATTATAATAATTTTTTGGTGAATAGTAACTTATTAAGTTCTTAATCGCGATTAGTGGTAATTAGTGTAGTTTAAGGTATAGATAATACTTTAATAATATTAAATGACCTAGACACAAGTCCCAACCTCATTGGTTGAGTCATGGCCGACCAATACAAGCCATGGCCTAACTTGGGGACCCCATGGATCCACTTTTGTTAGGAAATGACATAAATTACTTTTTATTTAATGTTAAAGTGAAAATGACACAAACATAATATGTTTTACGAAAACAATTTTTAAGTAGGGTTATACAAGTCCAAATTTTGATTATAAATAGTCATTGGAAAGATAAAAAGATTTCCTATACCATAGTATTTGTTTTATAATTTTTAGACATTAAATAAATTTAATTATTTATGACATAATAATGATGCAGCGATGACATCATTATCTAACGATTTAAATAAAATGGAAAGTTAATATAAAATCTATGAACTAAACATGGCCAAAACCTATTGGATGAGTGGATTTCGATGCCTTATCACCTTATCCACGAATTCTATCAATGTGGGACCTTTTAAAACCGAAACACATTTTCAAATAATGTAATGTTCCTTTACTTTCCAAAAGTGCCCCTCCTCTCCTCTTATAAAAGGCCCCCACCTCTACCTCATTTCACACACTCTTCAAGCCATTGGCTCGGCCAACCCCTGCCCATTTGCTCTCTCCACATCCCTCTCCTCATCCTAGAGGATTCCCTTTGGGCAGAATCCTTTCAAAGGAAGCCTTTAGGCTCAACTCAAAAGGAGTTACACTTTTTAAGGTAATTCATTCTCTCATGTTCTTTTGTTTTATTTTGCTTCTCCAACCCCCTAAAATCTTTTTATTTACTTCTTTTGTAACAACACCAGTATCTTCAATATACTAGGATGTTGTTATAAGATTTATTTGAGCTACACTTCCACACAACTACATCAAATGGTTAAAGAACATAAGGTTTCCGTGGATGGCGAAATTCTGCCTCCCGAAACGATGATTGTTCAACACTCATTTAACACCTTCAAAGGTGGCCATTATGATGTCACTATTTTTATATATGATATATAATATGTTTATGTTTTCCTTAAGCTTCTGTTTTTTTCATTTTGGGCATACCTTTATGGTTTCCATTATGGGTAAAACACGATATCTTCATTTTAGGAAGCGCGGACTACCTCCCCCTGAAAGTGATTTGATTCGTTAATACCATATGTGGGATGTGTGAAGGATAAAGTTAATGATATTATATATGTTATTATACTGGAATTATAATATACTCTTATATCATTATGATTCCATTCCAGAAAATATGAAATAGAAATGGAAGTAGCGTTCATGCGTACGTACGGCTTACCGTCTCCATGAACGGTGCATTTCATTTCTTACCTCTAAATGTGATGTAATATTATAAATGAATGTATGTACTGGATATATATGACATATATGATATCTACATCATGAATACCATTCTGGATATAATGAACCTTTGACCAAATTAACAACATGTAAGTGTAAGAAGCCTATTTTTGACTTAAGAACCAAATACCGACAAAACGACCGTTATTAACTTAAATAATTACATAATGATCATATCATTGTAATAAGTGATATAATAAGGATAATGAAATTGAGAATGGTTCTTAATAAGGTATATATTAACTCTAGTTTATTATTCAGGAGGTTAAAGAACGGTTGAGTCAAGTCGGACACAAGGTAAGGGAACTTCTTAACCCAACTTCCATTCTTTGGGTTAATCTCCTACTTTCAAATTATGTCATGATATTATATCCTATTTTTTTTATTTTTACTTTCTTTATGTGTACCTATAGTGAATACACATAATAGATCTATTTTATTTTTAAAAATGATCTTTTTAAGGACTTCGTCTCTATCCCCTTTCATTGAGGCATATTTTGGCTTTATACACAACTTTCCTTTTATACGGTGTATAAAACCCTTTGACTTTTGCATTTATTCAAAAGGAATCTTTTTTATACGAAGCGTTTTACTAAACGACAAAAGGAAATGTTTTTCTTTCCGTACTTATGCGGCGACAACGACTTCTCCTCCGCCGTGACCATTATTTGAGATCCGGCTTCCTCTTCAAGCCATCATTTTTTTTAATGAAAAATAAATACAAAGTTTTAACTCTCTTTTATTTTGGTATTGAAAATGGTTTTGAAAGCATTTTTATTATATCAATGTGTTGTATTTATATCTTGTGATTGAAATGTGGAAATGTTATGTTTCCTTTATGCCTGTTTTATGAGATACGATTATGTTATGGTTTATGATATGTTTAAACCTATTCATATGAGGAATGTATTGGACTTAATAAGTGACGGGTGGAGCCCGCTATAGCTCCTCGATGCATCGGCAGGTCTCATGAGACAAACTAGTGTCTTGGCACGAGGCCTTGACAAAATCTTATTTGTGGTCTTGGCACGAGGCCTTGACTACGTGGTTATGATAGTCTGGCATTATGCATTCCATCATTATGAAAGTGGTTATTGATATTGCATGTGATTATTCGACTAGTATAATATCCATGTGAAGAAGTAAATGGCATTATCTCATTTTACTTTTGCCATATTATGTTGATGTTCAAGTTTAAAAGGCTTTTGTTTTAGTTATACATTGCCTTAAATGTTTATGTTTATTTATGAAAGCTTCCGCAATATTGTTATCCTTACTGAGCATCTGAGCTCACCCCTTTCAATGTTTTAATATTTTCCAGGATGTGAAGAAGTATTTTATGAATGACCTGCAGGGATAGTCAGAAGAGGATATGAGTGTGGACTATGGAGACTTTGTTATTGTAGTTTTTCACTTTATGATGTAATGTAACGTTTACAAATGTATCTAGTGTTTCCAAGGCTACTAAACTAATCGGTCTTTCGAGACTTGATCTTTTGTGATCATGCCAATGTTACGAAGTAATGCACCGACTCTGGGTAGCTGGGGTCGGGGCGTTACACCTGTTGAGTACCGTGGGTCTTCTGCGTCACACAGAGGCACTACCCACCACGGATCTGTCATGCTCTCATAGAGGCACCCCCCCCCCCCCCTCGTTGCGTGTTGAGGTACCCCTCCTGTCGATTATCGTGGGTCTGATGCACTCACACAGAGGTGTTCTCCACTGTGGTTCTATCGTGTCCCACAGAGACTCTCCCCACTGGGCTAGTTGAGTCACTTTGAGTCGAATCGGTCAAGCAGCCATCTGGTCTCAGCCAGCTACTAGGTCTTTGTACCCTATCCTCTCTCCTCTGGAAGGTTCCGCTCCACGAACTACTAGTAGATACTCCACATCTCACTAAGTCCCGTGTAGAAGTATCGCAAAGGTCTGACTCATCACGGGGGGTCTTAATGCAACAGACGGCCCGTCAATCAGACGCTCGGTCTGTGAGTTATTAGCATTTCTGTCTCGGGGGCCCAGTTGGATTTTAGGTTCAATCCAACCCGACGGTACACCAACTATGTCCAAAACTCAAGTGGGGTATTCCAAAATAACCATCTTTCTCTAAGCATTCTTTCACCGCATACGGTTCATCTATCAGACACCCATAGCCCAAAATATGAGTGAAAAGGTGTATTTGGGTCAAACGGGTTTATTCTGGGGTCCGACCCGGTCCGCAGGTCCAATCTGGCCCGAGGGGGGGGGGCGGACCTGCCTGAGGGAAGCCCGACATGAGGGGGCGTCCCATCCCGAGGGGGATACCCGGCCCAATGGGGTGGCCAGACCCGAGGGCAGCCCGACCCGAGGGGGCGGCACGTCGGCCTGTGTGGCCTGGCTGGCCAGCGGCCAGTGGCGCCCTGCGGGGCCCGCCCTCGCCGCATCTATGGGGGAGGCATGTGCCCCCTGGACTCTCGAATGGTTCAACCATTCGTGTGGTGACCCAAACCGGCGCCAGGTGGCACTGGTCCCGCTCACGCCAGACCCAGCGGTGTCCCGCTCCTCTCGGCTGGCCGAGCAGCCAGCTGCTCTGCATCGCCGACAGCTGGCCCGACACCGGACACCTTGGCTCCCCCGCTATGGCCCGCCCTAGCCACGACCCTCCTTCTATGAACGGAGCGACAACACCGCACCCCTTCTGCTGCGGCCCGCCCTCTCCGCGGCTCTCCATCTGCGCGACACGGTGGTGCAACGCCCTTTTGGCGACCCGGCAGCCAGGTGCTGCCGGTTTCTTCATAGTCGGCACGTTGCCAGCTGTCGTTGCTCCACCACGGTCCATTCTTCTGATGGAGCCGTTGGCCGTTTTCATCGTCAAAAAATGAGTAGAAATGAAGGGGGAGGGTCGGGTCATGTTTTTGCGGTCCGAGCCCTCCATGTTATGATGTTATCAATTGGAAAAACATTACCCATGGGTGAACAACGTAGAACATAACAATTTCTAAATCAAATCATAAAGAACCCCTACCTCGTATTGTTGTTCGTTGATGATGTTGCGATAAGGCAGAAGTCGTTGCCATTCTTCAAGGTCAACACTTCCCCTTCTTGTCCCACTTGAAAAAGAAAGAGATGTATGTCGTTCTTCGTTGGAAGATAATTCTCCAAGGGTTATCCCAGGCCTCCACTCCTCTTCTAATTCCCTTCTCACGAGGGTTGCGATGCCAAATTAATATAATTGAGTTTATTAACTTAACCCATAAAGTTGGAACATTAATTATGTTGGATTTGGAACAATTAATTATGATGGTGTTGGCACAATTAATTATTCTAGAGAGACACCAAGGGTCATCTCACATTCAAGAGAGAGCTCAAGGTTTTAGAGGTCGAGTGGTCCCCACCTCATTAATTGGAAAGAGGTGGTTAAAACTTGGATGTGCCCCACCACCATAACCTCTCATGGGAGGTTATGGTGTGGTGCACCCACCTCCAACCTTCTCTTGGAGGTTTTAACCACCACAAATAAAAATAAGATAACACATTATTTTTATTGTATTAAAAACCCAAAAACTAACTTCCATTCTCGACCAACTACCTTAGAGGTGAAGGTATTCATTAGCGAATACCAGTGTTGTGAGTTCAACGGAACCCTCAGATTTCAATTCTAACCTCCGGTTCAAAAGATATAATATCCCACTCGTACATTTACTGAACGTACCCAAAAAAACTTCAGAAATCGATTCCAGGCACACTGGGCCTCAAAATCAAGCGCCGTAAATTTTTGCGGACTCGTAAAATTCCAATGAATTTAAAAAAAATCCATAGAAATTCTGGTTCATTACATTCTCTCCACCTTAGGACTTTAGTTCCCCATAAGCTACAACTCAAACTAAGGGAACAAATGGGGGTACTGAGCATGCATCTGAGCCTCCCGCTACTATGTGTCTCCTGGAGGTTCCTGTGCTACCAGCGTATGCACACCAGAGGTATCGACCATCCTCATAGGACCAAATCCAATCGATCCTCAATCCCCACTGGAACCTCCTTGAAAGTTTCCCCATCATCGATGTCCAGCTCTCCATGGTCGATGATGTGGGAAATGTCGTGCACGTATCTCCTCAGCTGAGATATGTGGAAGACGTCATGCACCCGGTGTAACTGAGGTGGAAGATCTAGACAGTAAGCCACCTCTCCTACTCTACTATGGACCTAGAAAGGTCTGATGAAACGAAGATACCACTTTCTGCCTCGACCAATTATCTGTAGGCCTCGTTGGGGTGAGACCCGTAGAAAGATGTGGTCACCATCCTCGAACTCTAGAGGCCTTCGTCTCCTATCAGTATATGACTTATGCCATCTCTGTGTAGTCTTCATCCGCTCATAGATGATCTTCCCCTTATCTATAGTAGCTCATACCATCTCTGGTCACACTAGTACTAACTTCCCAGGGTCTGTCCAGCATAGTGGTGATCTATAAGGTCGACCATACAAGGCCTCAGAATGTTTCTACCGATGGTGGAGTGGTAGCTGTTGTTATAGGAAAACTCTACCAAGGGTATGTGATCCTCCCAACTACAAAAAAATTCAAGGAAACAGGCTCGGATCATGTATTTGAGGGTCTAAATGGTCTGCTCAGTCTGACCATCTATCTGAGGATGGAAGTCGGTGCTCAAGTGAAGCTGTGTCCCGAAAGCCTCCTACAACCCCTTCCATAGCTGGGAAGTAAACTGTGTGTCACGTTCGGAGTCAATATAAGTAGGTACTCCATGAAAACACACAATCTCTTGCACATAGAGGCATACCAAGTTCTCTATTGATCCATTCTCTCAGATCAGTATGAAGTGGGCTGACTTGGTGAGTCGGTCAACGATCACCCATATCGAATTGTGACCCCTTCATGTATGTGGAAGACCCATCACGAAGTCCATGGATTTCCCATCCCACTTCCACATTGGGACCTATAAGGGCTGAACCAGGACTATTGGTACCTTGTGCTCTGGCTTCACTTGCTGACAAGTGAGGCACTGAGAGAAAAACTCCACTACCACCTTCTTCAAACCTAGAAACCAGTGTTGTCATCTAATTTCATGGTACTTCTTCGCCACTCATGGATGTTCCGATAAAGATGATTTATGGAACTCCCTCAACAATTCATCATTAAGTGAAACATGTACCAAGTTATGTCCTATGAAGAGGATGACATCCTCCACACCATCTGAAAATCCATTAGGTGCCTGCCTTGTGGATATCTGACCACGTCGTGTCTCACAGCTATCATCTCCACGCTGTGCCTCCCTGACTCACTGAAGAAGTGGAAGTGTGACTATAAGAGACTAAATAAAAGCCACTCCATCTCGGTCCACATAATAAATCTATAAAGAAGTGAGCTACTTTGTCGCCTCTCCTAGTAGCTATATACCAGATCCCATTATGAGCGCATCTGCAATAACATTACCCTTCCCAGGAGTATAGACTATCTCGAAGTCATAGTCCTGGAAGAACTCAATCCAAAGACGTTGTCTCAGGTTCAAGCCCTTCTGGTAGAAGATATACCTGAGACTCTTGTGATTAGAGTAGACTGTGAAATGCTCACCCATCAGATAGTGCCACCACATCTTCAAGGTGAAGACTACTGATACTAACTCTAGGTCATGGGTAGCGTAGTTCTGCTCATGTTGTCTCAGCTGCAGAGAACCATACGCAATCACAGATCACTCCTGCATTAGGACACACCTGAGTCTGGTCCCTGATGCGTTGTAGTAGACTACGTACCCTACGCCTTCCTCTGGAAGCCTCATGATTGGGGCACTATTAAGCCTCTGCCTCAGCTCCTGAAGGCTCTGATGGCATCTCTCCAACCACACGTAAGGTTTCCCCTTCTTCATCAAGGTTAATAGTGGTGCTGCAACTCTGGAGAAGTATAGAACGAATCTCTGGTAGTATCCAGGAAAGCCTAGGAAACTCTATACCTCCATCACACTCTTGGGTGGCTCCCAAGCAAGTACCGCCTCAATCATTGCTGGATATTCTGCAACTCCAGCCTCCGAGATGACATGTCCCAAGAAGTAAACCTCTTGAATCCAAAACTGGAACTTCGAGAGATTACCATAAAGCTGGTACTCTCGGAGTGTGTGGAGTACTACCTGAAAATTGTAGGAATGATTCTCCTCAGTAGTCAAGTAGACCAGAATGTCGTCGATGAAGACCACAACAAAGAGATCAAGGTAAGGATGAAAGATCCTGTTTATCAGACTCATGAACACTATTCGAGTGTTGGTTACGCCGAATGTCTTAACCAAGAACTTGTAGTGGTTGTATAGACACCTGAAGTCCGTCTTCTACACATCTACATCTCGAACTCTGAGCTGATGATATCCTGATCTAAGGTCTATCTTCGAGAACCACCGTGCTCCCCTGAGCTGATCAAAGAGGTCATCAATCATTGGGTGTGGGTACTTGTTCTTAACTGTCACCTGGTTCAGGCGACATTATTCGACACAAAGCCTCATGCTCCCATCCTCCTTCTTGGTGAATAGAATCGGGGCTGCCTAGGGAGAAAAACTGGGCTAGATGAATCTCTTCCCCTGTAAGTCCTTCAGCTGTACTCGCAGCTCACGAAACACAGAAGGAGCCATACGATATTCCAGAGTAGATATCTGTGTCATCCCAAGGTATAGGTTAATGTAGAAGTCCACATGTATGCGAGGATGTAGTCCTGGAACAATGTTAGGGAAAAAATATACGTACTGATCCACCGCTACAGGATAAGTCAGACTCCCTACGTAAACTACTCTGAGGGTAAGGAAAGCCAACTAGTGAGTGATTGGCTACACCCTCCTCCGAGAAAGACTGTCTTGTGCTTCAAAGGTTCCATTCTCGCTGGTGAAGGTAAACTTGGTCCCATCCGTGCTGACACACTGCACTTTTCGCCTATTATAGTCAATCTAAACATTGACTATAGATAACCAGTCCATACCCAAAATGACGTCGTAAGGCCTCGATGCCACTATGACGAGATCCCAGCAGAAGCTCTCTCCTCCTAGAGTAAGATCACACTACCGGCACTAGTGCATAATCGTCGAGTCTGCTTATATAAGAGTCTTTAGCTGTATAGATCAAGCCAATGGCTCTGTTTGAATCTCTGAGCTCTGAACGAGGGCAGTGGCTACGAAAGAATGATGGGAACCTGTGTCTATAATAATTGCAACTAAGGTGGAGTAGATACAGATCATACCTAGAATCATCTCCAGAGTGCCATGGTGGTATGCCTCAGCTGCCTGAAGCTGAGATCTCCCCTATCCACCTGATCCCTGCAGTCGGGGTGGACCTCCTAGTGGTGGTGGCAGTATCACCTCATAATGTCGTCCACCGCCATCTACTCAACCAGCTCCTCTGCCATGTCTGCATGCGCCCTGCGGACCGCCTCCATCAAACCTATGCCTCTACCTGAGAGGTCCCTCAATTTTATGATGATCATCTGAATGGCAGGTCAGATAGTCACAAGTCATGCGACCCTTTCTGCCGTATGAGTAACACTACCTGCTCCCAGAAGGTAAGTCACTACCCCGAGTGCCCTGCACAACAGATCCTGAGTCCTGCAGTCACCCACCTATGGTCCTGGTCCTCTTGGACCTCTGCGTCATCTGTCTACTGCCAGCTGCAGAAGACTCCACTTCATGTCGGCTAGTAGTGGGTCTCGCTGCTGGTGACTACTCAGTAAGGAAACTCTCCACTAGGATGGATCTCTCTTACACCCCCGTCTGTGTTGGGATGCTGAGGGAGATCATCGATTCCCTGATCTCTCACCTGAGCCCCTCCTCGAAGGTCCGAGCCCTGAAGAATGGGTCCCAAACTATATATGTGTAGTAGCACGAGAGGTTGGTGAACCTCACTGAGTACTGAGCTATTGTCATGCTGCCTGGAGGTAGATGAAGTATCTCTTGTATCTGTACCGCTCGCAGTGTTTTTGGAACAAACTCTTCCTGGAACAGGCTCTTGAAGTTTGCCCAGAGAAGTGTCGCCTCGTCATGGACCTGGAGCATTAGGATTCACCGCCTACCTACTACTGCCTGAAGGAGAATCGCATCAAGGATCACCATGTAGTCTACTAGCGTCCCTACTAGCCTGAAGACTCTAACCACAGCCTCCAGCCAATACTCAGTTGCTTGTGGGTTCGTCTCTCCCTAGAACCAGGGTGGTCTCTGGTGCTGGAACTCATGAAACGTGATCAAACGACGTGCATCCTCTGCTGATGGGGCTGGTGGCATCGGTGGCCCAACGGGAAGTGGTACCATTGGTACCTCCACTGGTAAAGGGCTATGCACCAAGGCCTCATCGCTCGGTGGGATGTCAGAGCATACGTCTCTCGGGGCATTAACTAGTCATCTGCGGGGAGGCATCCTAAATGAAACAGATGTGACACGGTCAAACGATTTTACCTGGTGATTTGACCTAGTTGAGATGACTTAAGAAAACATTTAAAGACACACATGAAATCAGTGTTTTCATGCACTAAGTCAGAAATCAGTAGTCAGGGTCCAGGTGTATGGATACATCGGCCACCCGAACCAATACTGGACTCCCTGAAATGAAAACTACACTTAGTACCCTCAACACTATTTCTTAAGAGAAAAGAAATATTAAAGTCCTAAGTTCTAAGGAAGAACCGACTCCTCTGATAACATTTTTGTCATGACCCATCCCTCGGGGCCCGTATTGTGACTACCCCAAGCCTGCCTTCCATAGGCCAGGGTCCAGATACTAGCACCAAAGGCGTAAATCTCTAAATTGGGAAAACATTGTCTTCAAAACTGTAAACAAACACATCAGAGTACACAACTAGAATTAAAACACTAAGTAAAACTATATACGAAAGAGTGCCACAAAGTAAAGGGTCCAGAAATACAATCCCAATAGGAAAGTACAATACAACTGAAATAAAAGTACAATTGAAGAAAATTAAAGTAGCTACTGGGCCGTCCTCCGGGGTTCCTACCTAAAGGGTAGGTACAGATTGCCTCCTCAGCACTCCACATCCGTCCATCCACTAGGTTCACTGTCCACACCGAGTAGTCCACCTCCAGGTACCGTCTAGTCCTGCTACTCTCTGCCTCAGTCAGTGTTGTCCATCATCTACAACCAACAAAACGAGGTGCGGGCATAGCCCATGCAGGGGTGAGTATAACGATACTCAGTAGGTACCCTGAGACCCTCAAGGGCGCACTAAATCCAACAAGGATAAACCACAAAGCATGGATTCAACATATAAATATTACTTAGGTATATGCCCATACATATACCTAAGTTATATAGTAACCCATCTCAATCATGAGAAAAACTCAAAAGTTATTAACTCAGCTCAAACTAGGATTTTATTCTAAAGGGGTATTATCAAGTAACAACCCCAGTCACACTCTCGGAACCTCAACTGATGGTGTACTCCTCCTATATCGAGTATAGTGGTCCCACCGCATCACATAGAGGCACTTCCCACTATCCTTGGACTGCTGAGGTAGTCCTCCTGTCGAGTACCATGGGTCTGTTGCGTCACACTGATTCTCTCCCCACCATGGGTCTGCTGTGCTCACACAAAGTTAATCCCCCTTGTAGCCTGCTGAGGTACTCTTCCTGTCGAGTATCGTGGGTCTTCCGCACTCACACATAGGTTCTCCCGACTGTGGGTCTACCGTGTCACACTGAGGCGCTCCCCACTAGGCTATTCGAGTCACTCCAAGTCAAATCGGTCAAGCAGTCGTCAGGTCTCAGCCAGCTACTAGGTCTCTGTACTCTGTCTGATCACCTCTGGAAGGATCCGCTCCATGACCTACTGTTCGATACTAAAAAGATATCGAAGTCCTATTTAGAAGTATCTCAAAGGTCTTCCTCATCATGGGGGTCTCAATTCAATAGACATAACGTCAATCAGACGCTCGGTTTGTGAGTTATTAGCATTTCCGTCCCGGGGGCCCTTTTGGATTTTAGGTTCAAAACAACCTGACCATACCCCAACTATGTCTAAAACTCCAGTGGAATATTCCAAAATAACCGTCTCACTTTAAGCATTCTGTCGCTATAGACAGTTCTTCAATTGGACACCCTTAGCCCAAGATATGGGTGAAAAGGTGTATTAGGGACAAACGGGTTTGGACTGGGTTCCGACCAGGCCCGCGAGTCTGACTTGGCCCGATTGGGGGGGGGGGGACCGGCCTGAGGGCGGCCGGACACGAGGGGGCGGTCCGACACGAGGGGGGTGGCCCTGCCCGATGGGGCGGCCTGTGTGGCATGGTTGGCCAGCTGCCTGCGGCGCCCTGCGGGGCCCACCCTAGCCATGTCTAGGGGGGAAGCCAACACCCCTTGGACTCCCGAACGGTTTAACCATTTGGGTGGTGATCCAAACCAGATCCAGGTGATGCTGGTCCAGTTCATGCGGGACCCATAAGGGTCCCGCTTCTCCTGGCTGGTCGAGCGACTAGCCGCTCAGCATCGTCGGTGGCCGACCCGACATCTGCCTCCTCATCTCCTCCTCTGCAGCTCGCCCTGGCCGGAGTCCTTCTCTTCGACGCGGCGCGACGGTGCCGCGCCCTTCCACCGTGACCCACCATGGCCGCATCCCCCCTCCTCCATGCGGCGCGATGGTGTCGCGCCCTTGCCGCTGCGGCCCGCCCTAGCCGCGACTCTCCTTCCACACGGCACAGCGGTGCCGCGCCCTTTTGGCGACCCGGCAGCCTTGCCCTGCCAGTTTCTTTGCGGTCAGCCCGTCGTCAGTCGTCGTTGCTCTGCCGAGGTCCACTCTTCCAGTAGCGCTGTTGCGCCTCCACCGTCATCATCAAACGCGGAGAAACAAAGGGGGAGGGCAGGGCCGTGTTCATGCAGTCCTAACCCTCCACGTTATGGTGTTATCAATTGGAAAAACATTACCCATGGGTGAATGACATAGAACAGAACAATTTCAAACTCAAATCATAAAACAACCCCCACCTCATTTTTTTGTTCGTTGATGATTTTGCGGAAAGGTGGACATCGTCGGCATTCTTCAAGGTCAATGGTTCCCTTTCATGTCCCGGTTGAAAAAGAAAGAGATGTTCGTCATTCTTCGTTGGAAGATAATTTTCCAAGGGTTCTCCCAAGCCCCCTCTCTTCTGCCAATTACTTTCCCATGAGGGTTGCAGTGTCAAATTAATATAATTTAGTTTATTAACTTAACACATAAAGTTGGAACATTAATTATGTTGGATTTGGCATACTTAATTATGCTGGAGTTGGCACAATTAATTTTACTAGAGAGAAACCAAAGGTTATCTCACATTCAAGAGGGAGGTAAAGGTTTTAGAGGTCGGGTGGTCCCCACCTAATTAATTGACTATAGGTGTTTAAATCTCGGGTGGGCCCCACCACCATAACCTCTCATGGGAGGTTATGGTGTGGTGGCCCCCACCTCTAACCTCTTCTTTGAGGTTTTAACCACAATAAATAAAAATAAGCTAACACATTATTTTTTTATTAAAAACCTAAAAACTAACTTCCACTCTCAACCAACTACTGTCGAGGTGAAAGTCTTATTTAGCGAATACCAGCACTACGAGTTCATCGGTGCCCTCAGATTTCAATTCCGAGCATCGGTTCAAAATATATAAAATCCCGCTCATACCTCTACTGAACGTACCCAAAAAAAACATCCGAAATTGATTCCAGGAACACCGGGCCTCGGAATCAAGTTCTATATATTTTCGCGGAGTCGTCAAATTCCCATGTATTTAAAAAAAATTCCACAGAAATTCTGGGTCTTTACAAATCACCTCCTCCTCCTCCCCTCCGGGAAACAGATACATAAGGATGAGTGACACCTTCATTCTAACTATTCGGGACACACACCCCTTGGATTTCTTTGGTGAATTGGGGGCATCAATCTCATCAGAACACAAACCCATCTTCAGGTGAAATACATATCCCTTCAAAGGAGTGGTAAAAGGGAAGTGCATTAACTTCACAATCAAGAACTATAAATCCAAATTTGAAATGTGTGAAGAATATACAAAAAGACACACATAGAATTCATTACCACTCACAACATCATGAATTGAATAAATATATAAGAACATGATTTAAAAAAATTATATTTTAAAATTTTCCTATCATGTATTTATTATCATTCCCCTCAAAAAACATTTTAATTTAAAATTATAAAAAATAAAAATGATAATTGTAATTATATAAACATATTTTATTTTATTATTCCCATAACCTCATATTTCTATTTATAATTTAATATCCTCCATTTTATTTTTAAAGTATGTAGTCTATGTTTGTGTTCTCTTAAAATATCATGAATGAACCAAGATGGGAGAACTATTGGGAATCATCATATTTACGATATGAGAGAAAATTATTAATAAATACAGTTTACCCAACATTAATAGGGAATTTATCCCAACATTAAGGAGAGTTAATTGTTAGTATGAATTGATACAAAAGGGGTTTTTTATGAATTTATTAGAGATATGTACATGGTATCTATATAAGAGGATGAAGTAACATATTTTGAACATATTTTCAGGAGTACCAGTATGATGTAGCTGATAAGGAATACCTGGGGAGGGGTTTCCGAGTGTGCGGTGGCCCATGTGACATGATGAAAATGATGAAATTATCTTGTATGCGTGGATATTTTCTTGGTATGATTTTTAAGACTTAGTAAACTGGGTGAATGAAGGGGGACAGTACGTTCATGGTAATAGGTGAGGTGTGTCAACGTTGGACATGCGAGATGCATCAATGATGTGATCAACGATTAAAGCCATGTATTGAGAGTCTTATTTATTGCAATAATCTAGAAGTGTGTCCGGTTTAAATATATGTAGTGAATAATGATGGAAATACCACGAGAGAAAAACCCTTCAGGGGTCACAAGATGGTTCTATACTGATTCATGTTCCGTTGAAGATCCCTGGCGTATTGATTTTTTATCAATAGATGGGTGAATTTTTCTCATAAAAGTATCTTTAGATACATGGACTAGGATTGATATTAATCAGAGAGAGGGTAGAGGCATATCATGGTGATGTTTTAACACAGTTTGTCTATGCTCTCTCATTTGTATTTCATGTTTAGAAATTACTTGTATTTACTGTAATATCAAATTCATAGTTTATATTTGGGAAATTTCCCATGGATTTTTAAACCTCCTCATCGGAGGGGTTTCTATGTTAAAAATCACATATGCTAATTTATTTATTGTACTAAATATCACTTCCATATTTCCTATAGTTTCTCACAATTTGTTTCACAAGCCTTTTTTTCATGACATCAGGATTATCCCTCAACAAGTGGTATTATAGCTGATGGTTTAGGCAACCAAACTGTGATGAGAATTTTGGATGTTTTGAAGACGATCACAGAAGCATTCTTGAAGAAGAAGAATATTTGAAAATCAAATAAGGATAAGATAGGTGATGTGCTAGCTACACGATAGATTATAAGTAGGGTGAAAAATGTTTTTATGTGGGTGCTCTAAATTGGGTAGGGGTCACGATTATGGGGGAGTCATATTATTTTTATCCTTTTCTAATTCAGAAACATGGTGCAGATATATGTGCGAAGAATATTTTGACATTTTATCTTTTCTTTGCGGGGTGTGATGATATTTTTTTGTATTAAGTGAAATAGGACTTCCTCATATTTTCAACAAATTAAGATTGTTGTTGTGATACCAACCTGTTTTCATTGAAACTGGGTTTTTTTTATTTCTCCAATCATTAATGTTTTGAAGGGGAGATTGTTGGGATTCATCATATTTATAAAGAGAGAAAAATTTATTATTTATGAGATTTATCTCAACATTAATTGGGTATTTCTCCCCACATTAAAGAGATTTAATTCTCAATATTAGTTGATGGAAAATGGAATTTTTAATGCATTAATTGGAGATATGGAATTGGTGTCTATATAACACGATGTAGTAACATATTTTGAACGGAGTGTCAGTAGTGTCTGCCAAATGTAGCTGACAAGGGAGATCTGGGAAGGGGCCTTTGAGTTTGTAGTGGCCTATGTGACATGATGATGACAATGCATTGTATAGTACATGTGTACAGGTTCTTGGTAATATGTTCAGTATGTAGTCCATTGAGAGAAAGTAGGGGGATACTACGTCAGTGGAAGCATGTGTAGCTTGTTGACCTTAAACAGTTGAGAAGCAACGATGACATGATCAATGACATGGACCATGTATCATGTTGGTTCACAATTGCAGTAATCAAGTGGTGTGTCCCATTTGAGGATTTTTGGTACATCATGATGTTGATGTCATGAGAGAGAAATCCATCTAGTGTCGCAAGATGGTGCGAGGTTGATGCATGTTTGTATGAATATATTGGATGTAGTGACATTTCGTCGACAAAAGGGTGATGCTTTGTCCTATATGGATCATTCAATACATGGAATTGGTGAGATTTTTATCAGATAGAAGGTATAGGTGTATCATGGTGTTGTTTTCACACAGATTCTCTATAATCTCCCTTTCGTAATTCATTTTCGGGAATTATTGGTATTCTTCATATTATCTAATTCACAGTTGATATTTGGGAATTGCCCTATGTTTTTATAATCCTCTGCATTGGAGGGTTTTTCACCAATAAAAATCCTACTTTATGTTTTATTTATTATTATATATATCACTTCTATATTTAATATGGTTTCCTAGAATTGGTTTCTTAAGTGTTGTTATCTCGAGGTTGGGATTCTACCTCGACCCTAACTCCTTCCGATAACAACATATATTTACTATGATTTAAATTATATAAAAAACCAATTAATTCATTAAAATGAGTTTCTAGTTGATTCTCAAGAGAATGGGATTTCATTAATGGTTGAGAAATAAAATATATTGTGAGTATTTATAAAAATATTTATCTGAGTTCCCAAAATCATTGAAATAATAAAAAAACATGTGGTTGTTTTTTATAAAAATAATTCCTGGAATTTCATTCCCACATTTTCTGGTGTAAGGATTTATATTTCACTGCATACCATCTCATGTAACCTACCCACCACTTTAATCTCCCACCTCACCATATAAACCATTTATATTTTATTGAACTAAATTTATTTATCCTTATTTTGATGATATATACTAACACATATTTCAAAATTTTAAATGAAACTTTTTATAACCATTAAAATTAACCCACTTATAAGATATAATTTTATCAAAACTAATATTAATGAATGAAAAATGATACATTTATCCGTCATAAAAAAACTACCTCACACAGTCAATTTCTTGAAAATATCTGTCGAAAATAGCTCTCTTTGCAATGGAATATACATATATAGTCATCCACTATAACATCATGAATCGGAATTATCGAGAATGATCTGGAATGAAACATTACCTCAAACACATCTCTCCATATGTTAGAGGCTTCTTACTAACAACAATGGTCTATGGTGGATCATGATGTGATTATACTCCCTACCAGAGTACACAATAACAAAAAATAATTAAACATGTAAAAATATACGATTACAGTGAATTAAAAACAAAATAGATATCATCTGTAATGAGTGAATATAGAAACAACAAACTCAACAATCATAACTATATACATGACACTGATCTCCAATAAGGATGATCAAACACATGAGATATAACGTGATTAAATAAAAAGATGTTATGCGACACCCAACCTCACCTCATCTCGGTCTCCAAAACAATAGAGAGATATCAAACTCAATGATCAATCTCAGGAATCAACCCAACCTTTACTAGAAACATGTGAGGGATACCAAGGTACCCATGTTTCATAGTTTCATGGGTAGGGTGCGAGTAAAACTTATATGGACACCACCAATGTGGTCCAGTACCCTACTAGTAAATGCATTTCATGTGCATTTGGAAATATCAATAATATATAAAAAAACAATACGTAACTGCTCAAAAAAAAAAATCACTAACACATAAAAATGAAAAAAACACCCATGTACTGAGTTGTCGTTCACTTACAAATCTTTTTCGAACCCCAATTCTTCATGATTCAACTCCATGCTGGTAGAATGAATATTTCTATCATGGCATGTTAGAAGATGTGTCACAACCCCCAGTGTTGGTTAGGACCCTACACCTTCCATTCCGAAATCCATGTTTCGCCAATAATGAAACATGTCATGCCCCACCATGATGGTTTTGATTATCCGGAACACCCTAATGGTGGTAGTTATCAGAAACACCATATACCCCACCCTGATTGTAACACCCCAAGCTTCTACAGTATGCTTCTCTTTGAATAATACAGTAGCGTGTGTTGTACACAACTTCGAGTTCTAACACACACCAAAACCAATCAAACTAGCTGTTATGAATAGTAATACCCACTTATTAAAATTTTATGAATTTTGTCTTTCAAAATAGACTTCATTTTTGGATTTGGAATATCGAAATTATCCTAGGGTGAATTTTTTGTATTTTTCTAAAAACTATCAATTTTTTATGAATAGTGAAAAACACTGAATTATTGGTTAAAACCAACTTTTTATTTAAATAATTATTTATTTTATTTAAATTTATTTTAGGTCAAAATAGATACTTAATACATATATAAGTTAAATGTAATTCATTGGAGTCAGTTTATAATAATTTTAGATATATAAAAATTTTATTGAACTTTTCACCATCTTTTACCAACCTCCTATGAGAATTTGCAAATTCACATAAAACATAATTTTACCGCTTCTGTGAGTGGAATTTAGAAAACTTGAGAGACACTATTAATATCAAGGAGTAAAATTTGGTTCAATAATATGAAAATAATTTTGGGTGAATAGTAACTTTTTACTTTTATTTACAATGGTTAAAAGTAAATATGGTAATTAAGGGTAAAAATGATATTAATATTTCCCTAACACTTGTAATAATTCTATTGGAAAAGTTTATATCGACCAAAAACAACCTTAGGAATAAAATATTATCATTTAGGCCCACTTGGATTAGATTAGGACATTTATTATTATTTAATTTAAAGAAGAGTTAAAAGAGTTAAAATCAAAGTTTAATAAATAAAAAAAATTAAGATAGGGTTATACATAAGATAAATTGGATTATAAATATTCATTAGAAATCTAAAAAGATTTCCTACATAATGGTATTTTATTTATAATTTTTAGACATTAAATAAGTTATGTTATTTATGACAGAATGGTGATGTAGTAATTACCTAATTAATGAAATATTAAAATAATTGATATTATAACTATCAAAATAAATGTTATTTGAGACTTTTTATGAATTCCAATAATTTTATAGGTTAATATGACATATTAGGACTAGTTATATAAATTTTTGTTCAAATTAATAATGCTTTTATAAAATTATCATAAATAAAATACCCAATAGTGTCAAAATTGAAATAAGAGAGTTTTTAAATAAAATATTATATTATTAATTTATATTCTATTCCTAAAAATATAAGGTTCAGAAAATAGACTTATATTATGATAGGTGTATCATTAATGGACCACTTTTTGGTCGCTTGGAAGTTTATAGTATGTTTATTAACCATATAATATAAAAATACATAGATATATGGTAAGTGTCAAACTAATTAACTAAGAGTTAAAACTAAAAGATAAGGTAAATAAAGTGACCCAAACCTGTCTAAAACCTATTGGTTGAGTGGTTTTCGACCTATCCCCACCTTAAATATTAAATAATCCACTTTTTATTCATTATAAACCAAATATGAATTTAATATAAAATAATATTTCTAGCTTTTCCAAAGGTGCCCATCACCCCTCTTATAAAAGGAAACTCCCCCTTCGCTCAATTTCACACCTTCAAAGCCTTTTGGCTCAGCCAAACCCTGCTCGAATATTATCTCAACTTCCTTCACTTCAACCTAGAGGCCTTAGTTTGATCATAAATCCAACCTAAGGGGCCCTTTTAATCAAATCAAAAGGAAGAACCCGAAGAAGAGGTAATGTTTTCCCCACCCTCTTTCAAGTTCCTTTCTTCTAAAACTTCTTCTTTCTTTGTTATTTCCATTCTAAAATAATAAATCCAGTATATTATATATAATGTGATGTTATTATCAATATGGTACATCCATATTCAGTATTCTATCCATCCATTGAATGACATGTCACCATACGTGCGTATGTACGGCTTACCGTCTCCACGTCGTGGTGTAATTGTTATTCAATATGTTATTATTTGGATGGGTATAATAATGATGTGTAATTCATGTAAATAATAAATATAACATGATAATTATTGGTTATATATGATATACTATCCAATTATATATTATTTTAATATAAAAATAATGATATTTTCGCTCATACGTACGTACGGACTACCGTCTCCACAAACGTGATGAGATTCATTCCCCATCGTATCCATTCAAGACTAATTCTCTTTTGATGATTAAAAGTAATCTTTAAGAACTTTATATCATTTTGATATGAATACGATACAACCTATCTATAACAAACATGACTTATGTAACAAAACATATAAAATAAAATGAGTAAGTTAACACCCAAAACGACGATAATACTAAAATATTATTAACAGAGCATTATTAAAAGATCATATATGATATCATAATTATGTATATGGTTATTGTATGATTTAATAACAATGTTTTAACTATTATATAGGAGGATAACATACCATCGACTAAGGAAAAGTACAAGGTAATAGTTTATTTCACAATCTCTTCATTATCCGAGGTTGTTTACACGTAATTATCTACTGGGACCTCTTTATCTTCCACATCCATGTTTCTTAAAAATGTATTTCAAAACATTCTTACTATTTTACAGAATATGGGTTAAAGTCATGTATACCCTTGTTTGACTTTTTATAAGATGTTTATAAAGGAATCTTTCCATCGTTTTCCAAATAAGGTCCTTTTTAATCTTTTCGACAGAATTAAGGTAAGACTGTTTTTTTAACTTATACGACGGATACAACTATTTTCCGCTGTTATAAAATCGTCGAATCATCCCTTACAAGTTTATAAGAATATTTTCAAAGTAAATGTTTTATTTTATAATTATGATACTTTTAAATGATTTAAAAAAAAGAAATATTTCTCTCAAATAGTTTTTATTTCATCTATGTCAACATCCTTTGATGGATTTTAAGTTTATTTGAAGTTTATTATTATTATACCAAACATCCATATTGTATTCAAGGTTTAGTGATATGTTTTACTGTGGATATGTTATTTTTATATACCATTCATGGTTTATGAAGAAAGTATTTATATTTCGTATTCCAGTTTTAATATAAATGTTTATGTTATGTTTAAACCCGTTCATATGAGGAATTAATTGGACTTAATTTGTGACGGATGGAGCCTGCTATAGATCCTCGATGCATCGGTAGGTCTCATGAGACAAACTAGTATTTTGGCACAAGGACTTGACAAAATCTTATTTGTAGTCTTGGCACAGGGCCTTGACTATGTGGTTATGATAGTCTGACATTATGCATTCCATCATTCTGAAAGGGGTTATTGATATTGCATGTGATAATTTGACTAGTATAAAATCCATGTGAATAAGTAAATGGACTTATTTTATTTTATCTTTTCCATATTATCATGAAGTTCATGTTTAAAAGTCTTTTGTTTTAGTTATACATTTCCATAAATTTTTATGCTTATTTATGAAAGTTTCTGCTATATTGTTATCATTACTGAGCATCTAAGCTCACCCCTTTCAATGTTTTATTTTTCCCAGGATGTGAAGAAGTAATTTATGAATGACCTGCAAGGATAGTATGAGGGGATATGAAGACAAGATTTTGTTGTAGTAGTTTTCACTTTATGATGTAATGTAAACTTTATGAATGTATCTAGTTATACCAAGGCTACTAAACTAATCAGTATTTCTAGACGTGATCTTTTGTGATCATGCCAATATTATGTAATAATGCACCGACTCTAGGTAACTAGGTTCGGGGCATTACAGTTGGTATCAGAGGAAGTTTAGTAAAAACCTTGGAAGCTAGATTTAGATAAAATCTGATTAGAGCACATAGCCCTAAGATATACTTTGAGGATGAGTATAGAAGAACTTCCTAGAATTTTGGTATTGTAGAGATTTTTTGAGTTCACTGAGCAATACAACCCTATCTAGATAAGAGCAGGTAAAGGCAGCTCTGGTACATATGTACCTAGGGGTAAAACCCAAAAACACCGCTTTGAGATAGACTCAAACGAGGATTGGTGCACGACAACGGACCTTGCTGCACTCTTGGTTACGACACTCCCAGGGGATATTCTTAGGATAATTCTCATTTTCTTTAAAAACCATTATAAAGGGTTTATGAGTATATAACTCTTCAAAGAAAACATTTTTATTATTATAGATTATATCCATAAATAGTTGAATTTATGTTAAGTGTTTTACAAGTATGGAATTATGTATTTTCATTCATAAACTCATATAGTTTATGTCATTGTTTAGAAATGGTACCTAGTGGAAGAAATGGAAACCGTATCAATGCACACACTCCATGTAGGGATTGCCCGCCTGCTCAAGATAATTATAGTGGAGCTGGTCATGCAACTGGTGATGATCAGCTTATCACCATACTGGGACAACTCACTCAGGTTATGAATAATAACCTTACCCGTATGGAGCACCCTGATCCACAGCGTGGAGGATCAATGTTAGATCTCTTCATGAGGAAACAACCACCAAAATTCAATGGGAGTACAAATCCATTGGTATCTGAGCAATGGATAAGTTCCCTAGAGAAAATATTTCAGGCTTTGGGGATTAGTGAAAGGGAAAATGTTATCATGGAAGTTTACTGCCTCACTGGAGATGTTGATCAATGGTGGTCATTGATTCAAAACATTAAGGAAGATGATGAAGTATCAAATATGGAATGGAGGGAGTTCAAGGATATTTTCTTTGAAAAATACTTTCCTCATGACCATCGAGAAGATATGGAAAGAAAATTCTTGAGTCTAAGACAAAAGGAGGATGAGAATGTCTCAAAGTATGAGGCTAACTCTACAAGGTTAGGAAGGTATGCTGGAGATTATATACGTAACCCAAGAAGTATGATTGATCATTTCTTTGATGGGTTAAAACCATTTCTCCATCAAGCATTAGTCTCATAATCCTTCTCGTCATACGAAGACATTATCTCATGTGCTATCAAGACAGAAAATGAATTCTCTAAGTCATATGACTTTAAAGAAAATCAAGTGAAGAAGTGATATGCTGATCAATCTAGGAATGGAAATAATGGGAAGAAGGGAAAAGTTGAATATCCATCCTGCAGTAAATGTGGGACGAAACACCCTGGTAATTTCTTGAATGGAATGGGAGTCTATTACAAGTGTGGTAAAAAAGGCCACCAAGCTTGTGATTTCAAGGGGAAAAAAGAAGCTACTGATGTTCAATGCTACAACTGCAGGGTGATGGGACATTATGCAAATGAATTTTCTAAGTGTCAATGGAACTTACCTCAGAAAAATCCAAGGGATCAAGGCCAAGCTTATGTTATCACTATTGTTGAGGTAGAAGCTCTGAAAGACGTGGTGGAAGGTAATTTAATGGTTTCCTAAAGTTTAGAAAATGCATTATTTAATTCTGGATCATCTCAGTGTTTCATATCTTCCCAGTTTTCTATGAAAATTAGATATTTCCAATTTGATTTAACAAGGGAGTTGTCAGTTAAAACTCTTAAGAGAAGTATCATTGCAACAAAGTTTTGTGAATCAGTCCCCATTAGAGCATATAAATGTTCTATATCTGTTGATCCCATTTTCATACCTATGATTGATTTTGATATAATCCTCGGTATGGATTGGATTTCAGGCCATGATTCAAATATTTATTGTAAGAAGAAGGAGGTTATAATTTTTTATGATGATGATAAGGAACACCTTATATTTAGAGCATAATCGTTACCACCTAATTCTTATCTAGATCCACCCCCAGTAGCTCAAATAAATTCAATTATTGGGGAGGAAGAGAATGAAATGACTGTGGGTGAGGAAAGTAATGTTCAAATAGAGGATGTACCTATTGTGAAAGAATATGTAGATGTGTTTCCAGAAGATTTATCTGGACATCCTCCAGAATGGGAAGTTGAGTTTTCCATTGATTTAATTCCTGGATCAAGGCGTATATCGAAGACCCCTTATAGAATGGTCACTATAGAATTCTTTGAACTAAAGAAACAACTAGAGGAATTGAGTAATAAGGGATTTATTCACCCTAGTGTTTCTCCATGGGGAGCCCCTGTCCTTTTTTGTTAAGAAGAAAGATGGATCTACAATGTTATTTATCGACTACAGGGAAATCAATTCTATAACAATAAAGAACAAGTATCCCCTACATCGCATTGATTATTTATTTGATCAACTGCATGGAGCTCAATAATTTTAAATGATTGAACTTTGATCTGGATACCATCAGTTGTGTGTGAGGAATGAAGACATTCTAAAGACAGCATTTCAAACTAGGTACAGGAATTACGAGTTTATAGTAATGCCTTTTGGGCTGACTAATGAACCCTCTGTATTCATGGATCTAATAAATAGATTTTTCAAGGAATATCTCGATGATTTTGTGGTGGTATTTATTGATGATATCTTGATATTCTCCAAAAGCTACGAAGATCATGAAAATCACTTTCACATTATCCTGAAGACTCTGAGAAGACATGAATTATATGGGAAGTTTAGCAAGTGTGAATTATGGATTCAGGAGATTTCTTTTCTTGGCCACATTATCTCTAAATATAGAATCTATATTGATCCTTCTAAGACCAAGTCAATCCAAGAATGTCCTGCACCGACATGTATAACTGAGGTACATAGTTTTATTAGTTTAGCAGGTTATTATCGGCATTTCATCCAGAATTTTTCCCGATTGGCTAACCCATTAACGAAGCTCACACGTAAAGGGGTTAAATATTTTTTGGACAAAAGAGTGTGAAGAATTTTTTGAAGAACTGAAGAGAAGATTTGTCAATGCCCCTATATTGACTCTACCATCAGGGAATTATGGGTTCGTTATTTATAGTGATGCATCGAAGAAAGGACTTGGTCGTGTCCTTATGCGGAATGATAGGGTTATTGCTTATGCATCACGACAGCTAAAAATTCATGAGATGAACTATCCTACTCATGATATTGAGTTATCCTCTATAATAATTTCTTTGAATATTTGGAGACACTATCTCTATGGTGAAAAATATGAGATTTATACTGATCACAAGAGTTTGAAGTATATTTCTCACAGAAAGAACTCAACATGAGGCAAAGGAGATGGCTTGAAATACTCAATGATTATGATTGCACGATACACTACCACCCGAGGAAGGCAAATAAGGTGGAAGATGCCTTGAGCAGAAAATATCATGGAGTTTTGAACATGATAAGAATTGAAAGGGAACCTATTTTCATGGATATAGTAAATTTGGATATGGGAATCACCATGGAAGGTGAGACATCAATTCTTTGTCAAATGGTTGCCAAACCATATTTACTAGAATGCATAAAGAGTTCTCAGACCGATGATGAAGAATTTCAAAAGAAGATTAAAGATATCAATGATGGGAGATTGAGTGACTTTTTGTATGAAGATGGAATTTTGAAATTTGGGAAGATACTTTGTGCTCCCGATATAACTGATCTAAAAAGGGAATTTTTGGACGATTCTCATAGTTCCAATTTCTCTATACACCCTGGGAGAACCAAAATGTATAGAGATTTGAAAGAAAATTTTTGGTGGGACATCATGAAGAGGGATATTGCTGATTTTGTGTCAAGATGTATGGTTTTTCAACAAGTGAAAGTTGTAAGGCTACATCCTAGAGGAGTCATGCAACCTCATCCCATACCGGAGTGGAAATGGGACAATATTTAAATGGACTTTTTCATGGTACTACCAAATAATACTAGAGGGAACGATGCAATATGGGTTATTGTTGATCATCTTACCAAGACAACACATTTTCTTACTATAAGAGAAGATCTACCACTGGAATGTCTAGCAAGACTATTATTAATGAAGTTTTTAGACTTCATGGAGTACCCCTATAGATTGTTTCTGATTGTGATCCCCGTTTTACTTTAAGATTCTGGAGAGTCTTCAAAAGGCCTTGGATACTGAACTTCATTTGAGCACTGACTACCATCCCCAAACTGATGGTCAATCAGAACGAACTATTAAAACATTATAAGACATTTTGAGATCATGCTCACTTGACTTTCAGGGTATGTTGGATCAATATTTACCTCTGGTAAAATTTTCCTATAATAATAGCTTCCATTCATGTATTCAGATGGCACCATATGAAGCGTTATATAGAAAGAGATGTCGCACACCAACCTATTGGGATGACGTTGATAAAAGATAACTTGAAGGCCCATAACTGGTGGAGGAAACGATGGAAAAGGTAAAGGTAATCCAAAACCAAATCAAAGCAGCTCAAAGTAGGCATAAGAGCTATGCTGATAACCGAAGGAATGATTTGGAATTTCAGGTAGGAGATCATGTTTTCATGAAGCTATACCCATGGAAGTGAGTTATACGTTTCGGTAAGAATGGTAAATTGAGTCTCAGGTACATCAGACCTTTATAAATTCTAGAACGAATTGGGGTTGTAGCTTACCGTTTGGCAATGCCGTCAAATCTCTCCAAAGTTCACGATGTGTTCCACGTATCACTGTTGAGAAAATTCATCCCTGACCCAACGCATGTACTCACTTACGAGGAATTAGAACTGGAACCCGATCTGTCTTATTGCGAAGATCCCATCAAGATTCTTGATACCAAAGAACAAGTGCTGAGAAACCGGATGACTCGTCTATTAAATGTTCTATGGAGAAACCATAAAATGAAAGAGGCAACGTGGGAACCTGAGGAACTTGTGATGAAGAATCACCCAAGTCTTTTTATGCGGAAGTATTATAGAAATTTCAAGGATGATATTATTTGAAGGAGTGGAAAATGTAACACCCCAAGCTTCTACGGTATGCTTCTCTTTGAATAATACAATAGTGTGTGTTGTACGCAACTTCGAGTTCTAACACACACCACAACCAATCAAACTAGCCGTTATGAATAGTAATACCCACTTTTTGAAATTTTATGAATTTTACCTTTCAAAATGGAAATCATTTTTGGATTCAGAATAACGAAATTTGCCTAGAGTGAATTTTTGGTATTTTTCTGAAAACATTCAATTTTTGATGAATAGTGAAAACATAGAATTTTTGGTTAAAACAGACTTTTTATTTAAATAATTATTTATTTTATTTAAATTTATTTTAGGCCAAAATAGACACGTAATACCTATATAAGTTCAATGTAATTCATTGGAGTCAGTTTATAATAATTTTAGATATATAAAAATTTTATTGAACTTTACACCATCTTTTACCCACCTCCTAGGAGAATTTGCAAATTCACATAAAACATAATTTTACCGCTTCTGTGAGTGGAATTTCAAAAATCCGAGAGACATGGTTAATATCAAGGAGTAAATTTTGGTTCAATAAGATGAAAATAATTTTTGGTGAATAGTAACTTTTTTCTTTTATTTACCACGGTTAAAAGTAAATAGGGTAATTTAGGGTAAAAATGATATTAATATTACCCTAAAACATGTCCTAATTCTATTGGACAAGTTTATATCGACCAGAAACAACTTTAGAAATAAAATATTATCATTTAGGTCTACTTGGATTAGATTAGGATGTTTATTATTATTTAATTCAAAGAAGAGTTAAAAGAGTTAAAATCAAATATTAATAACTAAAACATTTTTAATATAGGGTTATACATAAGATAAATTGGATTATAAATATTAATTATAAATCTAAAAATATTTTCTACATAATGGTATTTTATTTATAATTTTTAGACGTTAAATAATTTATGTTATTTATGACACAATGGTGATGCAGTAATTACATAATTAATGAAATATTAAAATAATTGATATTATAAATATCAAAATAAATGTAATTTGAGACTTTTAATGAATTCCACTAATTTATAGGTTAATATGACATATTATTAATGGTTATATAAATTTTTTTCAGAGTAATAATGTTATGAAATTATCAAAAACAAAATACCCAATAGTGTCAAAATTGACATAAGAGAGTTTTTAAAACAAATAGTATATTATTAATTTATATTCTATTCCTAAAAATCTAAGGTTCGGCCAAGAGACTTATATTAGGATAGTTGTGTCATTAATGGACCACTTGGGGGTCTTCTAAAAGTTTATAGTATGTTTATTAACTATATAATATAAAAATACAAAGAGACATGGTAAGTGTCAAACTAATTAACTAAGAGTTAAAACTAAAAGATAAGTTTAATAAAGTGACACAAACCTATATAAAACCTATTGGTTGAGAGGTTTTCAACCTATCCCCACCTTAACATTTAAATAATACACTTTGGAGCCATTATAAACCAAATATGATTTTAATATAAAATAATATTTCTGGATTTTCCAAAGGTTCCCCTCACCCCTTTTATAAAAGGGAACTCCCCCTTCTCTCAATTTCACACCTTCAAAGCCTTTTTTCTCGGCCCACCCCTGCCCAAATATTCTCTCAACTTCCCTCACTTAAACCTAGAGGCCTTAGTTTGATTAGAAAGCCAACCTAATGAGACCTTTTGATCAAATCAAAAGGAAGAACCCGAAGAAGAGGTAATGTTTTCACCACCCTCTTTCAAGTTCCTTTCTTCTTCAACTTCTTCTTTCTATTTTATTTAAATTCTAAAATAATAACTTCAATATCTTATATATATTGTGATGTTATTATAAATATGTTACAACCATATTCAGTATTCTATCCATCCTTTGAATGACATGTCACCATACGTGCATACGTACGGCTTACTGTCTCCACGTCGTGGTGTAATTGTTATTCAATATATTATTATTTGGATGGGTATAATAATGATGTTTATTTCATGTAAATAATAAATATTACATGATGATGATTCTTTATATATTATATACCATCCAATTATATATTATTTTAATTTCAAAAGAATGATATTGTCGCTCGTGTGTACGTACGGACTACCGTCTCCACGAACACGATGAGATTCATTCCCCATTATATCCATTCAAGACTAATTCTCATTTGATGATTAAAAATAATTTTTAAGAACTTTATATCATTCTAATATGAATAAGATACAACCTATCCATAAAAAACACGACGTATGTAACAAAATATATAAAATAAAATGAGTAAGTTAACACCCGAAACAACGATAATACTAAAATATTATTAACAAAGCATTATTAGAAGATCATATATGATATCATAATTATGTATATGGTTCTTTTATAATTTAATAACAATGTTTTAACTATTATAAATGATCTTAACATACCATCTACTAAGGAAAATTACAAGGTAAGGGTTTATTTCACAATCTCTTCATTATCCAAGGTTGTTTATACGTAATTATCTACTAGGACCTCTTTATCATCCACATCCATGTTTCTTAAAAATGTATTTCAAAACATTCTTACTATTTTACAGAATATGGGTTAAATTCATTTATACCCTTGTTTTATTTTTTGTAAGAAGTTTATAAAGGAATCTTTCCGTTGTTTTCCAAACAAGGTCCTTTTTAACCTTTTTGATGGAATTTAGGTAAGAATGTTTTTTTAACTTATACGGCGGGTACAGATATTCTCCGCCATTATAAAATCGTCTAAGCTTCCATTACAAAATTATAAGAATATTTTCAAAGTAAATGTTTTATTTTATAATTATGATACTTTTAAATGATTTCAAAAAAAGAGATATTTCTCTCAAATAGTTTTGATTTCATCTATGTCAACATCCTTTGATGGATTTTAAGATTATTTGAAGTTTATTATTATGATACAAAACTTCCATATTGTATTTAAGGTTTTGTGATATGTTTGACTATGGATGTGTTATTTTTATATACCATTCATGGTGTATGGAGTAAGTATTGACATTTCGTATGCTAGTTTTAATATGAATGTTTTTGTTATGTTTAAACTTGTCCATATGAGTAATGAATTGGACTTAATATGTGACGGGTGGAGCCCTCTATAGCTCCTCAATGCATCGGTAGGTATCATGAGACAAACTAGTGTCTTGGAACAAGGCCTTGATGAAATCTTATTTGTAGTCTTGGCACGAGGCCTTGACTACGTGGTTTTGATAGTCTGCCATTATGCATTCCATCATTATGAAAGTGGTTATTGATATTGCATGTGATTATTTGACTAGTAGAATATACATGTGAATAAGTAAATGATATTATTTCATTTTATCTTTTCCATATTATGTTGAAGTTCAAGTTTAAAAGGCTTTTTTTAGTTATACATTGCCTTAAATGTTTATGCTTATTTATGAAAGTTTCTGCTATATTTTTATCCTTACTGAGCATCTGAGCTCACCCCTTTCAATGTTTTATTTTTCCTAGGATGTGAAGAAGTAATTTGTGAATGACCTGCAGGGATAGTATGAAGGGATATAAAGAAAATATGTTGTTGTAGTAGTTTTCACTTTATGATGTAATGTAAACTTTATGAATGTATCTAGTTAAACCACATCTACTAAACTAATCTGACTATCGAGACTTGATATTTTGTGATCATGCCAATATTATGTAATAATGCACCGACTCTGGGTAATTGGGGTCAGGGCGTTACACTGATGGTGGACGTTATCAGGAAAACCACACAAGCCCACCCCAATCGTCGTCCTTATCATGAACACCGCACACTCCACCATGATAGTGGATGTTATTAGGAACATTTCACACCCCTCCTACATGGATATGTTTACCCTCAAATGATGTTATAACCTACATGACATGTCTCATGTAATTGGTTAATCAAATCACCCCAGCATGATATTTTCTCATTTTGGACTATAGCAAAAACATTCCAATTTCCCATGCATTGTTTACTCCCACATCACCAGATTTGTATTTGATATGACCAATAATATCAATAAATCCTTAGTCCATAGCCATCATAATACCAACACACTCCCCTCTAAGGGAATCTTTAACTGAAACTGACCATCCTAACCATCTTGATACATAAAGCATGCTTCTATAGGCTATGAAATACCACAAAACAATATGTATCATAATAAGGAATAATAAGGAATTTCTAAAATAGTTCTCAAGATGTTATACAAAAATCAAATGATCACATATCCAGAATGGTCTCAAGGTCCAAATACTCACCCATACACAAACACATATCATGTGTGGGTTATTAGGCATCAAACCTATGTTTCACAAGCTAGAAACAAACATACATTTGATAAAACATAAAGCATGGACTCATGATAATCCCAAACACACCGTTGAAGGTATCATGTAAGTAGTTTAAGCCTAGAAAGATGAGACATTAAAAAATTTCACAGAAAAATATGATGAACTCGTCAACATTGGTGAATCAATTCCCGTTTTAAGCATAGGATCTCACATGAATAAGAGTATGCACAAAATTAAAACCATTAATAGATGTTTTAGATTCAAAGTTTTCCATGATTTATGCTTATCATTGGTGATTGCTACTCGAATAATCGAATGTTGAATGCCTCTAGCTCATCAACACATGCATAAAAAATAAATGGGATCATCGATCATTGAAATTTGATGCTAGCGTGATGTTTCGAAAACACCATCGACGCACTGATAAACACAGTATTGCCTTGACTGCGATGCAAGAAATAGATATAGATCCAATATCTTGGATACAGAGCTTCTCCACTATATTGTGGGAGAGAGAATATAAGAGATAAATCCCATGAATTGTCCTGAGTGAATTCATCTATTCTTTTATTTATAGAGTGTCATGAAAGCACACGGTAATGCCTTCCCGGTCCGAAATAATTAACACTCTGTATACACAATATTATTACAACTAAGCTAAATAATAAATATATTATATTGTTATTACCAATTACCTGTAATATAATAAATATTTTATGAGATAATAATTGAGTCATTAACTTGGAACTCCATTCCCAAAAATACTAATTGGACCTTAAATATTTTAAAGTAATCTTAATTTAATTAATATTTTATACGTATTTAATTTATTACATTAAAATAAAAATAAAAAAATTTGTCTCCCATTATTCTAAACCTAAATTATATGAATTATTTATTTCATTTTTGATTGTATCTCCTTGGACAAATCTCAGACCGCATTAGTGGGGTCCACCATGTTAAATACTTTAATTCAAATGAATAGGGTAGATTATAGAATATGCTACTGTGTGTGACCCTCTAGGCCCATAGCTCGTGCTGGTGAATACTAGTCAAAGACCAAGAGAAGGATATAGAAACCAATCATATCCTCTAATGAGATGAGAAATTATCATAGTAGTGAAAACCAACCTACGAACACACATTGTGTAATATAATATCTTTATCATTAATATATCATAAAGAAAGAGGAACACCTGTATCATCTCCCTATTCATGCTTTATTTTTTTTTTGAATCTAACTGGATGAACCTACCCTCGACTATCATGGCCATGGTCTTATGATGGTACAACCATCCTGTTCAATGTGTCATGGGATATATTACATCCATAACTTAGAAGAGACAAATACAATCTTAACCATTCAACCAATTTCATACCACAAATGACGCACCCAACTCAAGCTACCTCACCATAATTTTGAAATTATGGTTTTTTCATTGCATAAAAGTATGCAGTCAGATGGAACACATTGACAATGAAATCAATTCAATAGACCACTTCTCATGTCCCTAAATAGGAACATCTGATGACATAAAAAAATTGGTGTTTCTATTGGTGGGTCGTTCCTCATGATCTCAGTACAAGAAATCACTAGTGTGGACTTAGTTAGAATATGTATCAATGATTTTGAGCCCCCACACTTGATAGAAAAACATCTACTATGTCTAGTCTATAAGATTCATCTTGAACATAAGACCAATTTTTATGATTAATGTAATAGTATCTTGAGGTTCTCCTTATATCTTGGAATTTTTTATATCCATTTGATACAAGAATTAATCAATGGAAATTTCCATTAAATAGTGGATTAAGAAATTTTTACTTTATAATGGTAAGAATACATCATGTATATCTAATTGTATACACGATATGATAATCAAAAGAACTATATAGTTGTGTCTAGGGAAAACACTTCTACAACAATCCCACTTTCACTAGAAAAAAACATGCTGACCAACCTTGTTAGCTTTCACATGATTATGATCATGTTTCTACTAAGTCATTACTTTAGCTGCTGGGCCTACCATGATTCCGCTTCATGGAAATTCTGTTATAGAGACCTCATCTCCTTGATTAAATCTTTTCAAGAGATGGTATCCCTGAGTACATCCCCTTTCTCACTTTGATATCATGACATATTATCTTCTTAATATATCATAATATAAATTATTATAATACTTTTCTTTATTTGTTAAATTCCATGAACTGGAACAAATTGTTGGGTATAACTACATTGGATCATCCTTATAATCTACAATGTGCTCGGTATTTTTAGGTATGGAAACCACCGGCTTCTAAGAGCTAGTCTCCCTCAAAAACATAGTCTAATTGTGATACTAGATAACATGGATCTATGGAAAAAATGTTTATGTCCCCTGAAAACTAGAATCCTTTCTTCTCTATTTACTAGGTCCATATCTTTTGTACATTTTGAAATAAAATTTAATAGTGCTGACTGCTTCACTTATAATGCTCCGAGATATAACATATTTTAGCATACTATAATATATGTCTTAGTAATATCAGTTCCTATACTAATCATGGCATACATGATTAATCCATTTATAAAGAGTATGGATTTATATCGCCATGTTAATCTCCTACCATGCCCCAAACATGTCATCCTAGAGAGATATATTCCATGTAACATTGTAAATATTTCAGTCTTGAATAGTTCCATCTTGTATTATTCAATACCATGTCACTAAAATATATGATTGATGAAGTCCAAGAAACCTTTAGATCTACCCTATAAGATCAGGTTTCTTAAAACATAGGTTTTTTACTTTAATTCAATCACTGGAAAATATATTCTTTCATCCAAGTCTTAAAAAACTGTAAGACCAATATATTTTACATATGTGAATGAAAATATTTAACCTGGAAAAGGATAATGATCCCACTAGAATTAGGTAAACACATGGAAAAAATTCATTCCAAATGTATATTCTATGATACCCTATATACTAAAATCATAAACAAGATATCAGTAACATGCATCCATTAATAGTGTTCTGTGATGTGGCCATCCATTTCTGGTACTGTCATATAGTCACCATCCATGATTTATGGGAATCACATCCAATTTTAAATAATACTATAAATGAAATTAGTTATGATAAGTAAAATTCTAATGGATTTAGGGATATTGTACTAGTGTTACAAATCAATCCTTACTGGTACAACAGTTGTACCATCCATGTATCAACTTATTTGAAAACCAACAACAATATTCAAACTAAATATCCACTTTTTCACATTGATACATGGAATCCATTTATTAAATTTTAATTAGTCAGGTCAATATTAGTTAATTTACATGAACCTCTTACCTAATGGATATATTATTCAAAAGGAATAATAGATCTCCGACAATGGTGAATACCAAAACCATCACCGTGGTTTTATCCTTCATATGACGTATGTGTATTATAGAAATACTATGTTCCACATGTTCTTGTGGAACTCATTCCTATGACAACTACATGTTCATCTTTAACATTGACTATGCTCAAGTCAATTTGGCTTCCACTATCTCAAAAGATAATTCAAAACTTATATATAAATATATTATATAAATTTTCTATAACTTTTCTATCATAGGCATTTATGTAATATCCTATGCAACCATTATGATGATTACAATATATGCATAATGTGTTTGTACTTGATGCATGTTTTTATATAAATTGACAAAAATTCAAATAAACACATATTTTATGACATAATGTATTTTCATCATATTTTAACTCATATGATATCCATTTTCATTTTAGCTGACATATGATTATGGGATATTTCCATTATTTGTGAATCACACCACGAAATATAATAGATGTTTCTACAAGTGGAAACATCAATACTCCTTACATCATTACTCTGATGTTTGAAGTGTGAATTTATGAATCACTCCATGCTTCATTTTTTATCAATTTTGACATGTAAGACTTCTTCATCAATCATCCCCATTAACATCAATGTCATGAAGCAGATAAGGTAATGTTCATTTAGAAATTACTTCACACTAAATTATCTTGACGGATGATTGATTGGTTAAGATATTCTTTAGCATGCTAGCCCAAATGAACTAATATCTTCTGACCATGTATATAAATCATTTTTTACATTCCATAATTACATAAAGGAATCTTGTGAAGTATATATACCTCCAGCATATTCTTGGAATAGTTCACGCTCTCATGCTGAACTAATTCTGAAATCATAATGTCTTATTTTATTTCTAAATGTTTCTCTTTCCAATCTAAATATGTCGATAATACCAATGGTGTTTATATTTTTCAATCCTAAATTACAAACCAAGCATATCCTTGAAATCCCATTTTAGTTTTAATTTTTAATGAATTATCTTTCCACTATTAGGTATTCATGTCATACAGTTATATTTAGCATATATTTCCAATGATTCATGTATCACTTGAACTATTACTTGAGTGTAGAACATCAAAATAAACATTAATTCCCCAACATGGATTAATTTATCCTTATGACCAAGGACACATGAGATTAATGTTTTTGTTATACTTAATAATAGTTCTACATGAATCTTTTATTTGGTAATAAAGAAGCTATGTACTTCTCACCATTGGCCTAGGTATCACCCTTTCTCAGCCACACATAGAATAAACTTCACTTCTAGAAATATTTGTTTACCTACTTGGTTACTGTATATCTATACACAAATGTGATAATAAAATTGTTTTTAATACCTAATATGTAAACCCAAAGCATTACATTGATGAATATTAATGAAGATGAAGTGATAACTTTCTTCTCCAATTTATTTTATTTCGATTAAACTTCCTTAATTTTATTTTATAATATTCAATTCAAATAACCTCTGTTATTTCTTCTTTCATTGAAGTATGTTTAAATTTGGCATTACCTTCCTTTTTCTTGTTATCCGTATCTTTCAATTTTTCTCCATAATAATTAAAGATTAAACCATCTTATTGATTCTTATTTACCTTGCGATCCATACCTAAATTGGTAATTAGGCATTTTCTCAATATTTGTTCAATTTTGAAATAAAAATGGGACTTGAATAAATGGGTGAAAATGATATGTTAAAGGGATACATTGAAATATCATGATCGATATTTCCATTTCTACATACTGTTTTAACCATTTCATTATTCATATCAGCCTTCACATTCTCATCGCCGACTTTTCGAAGACGATACTACATTATATATAATACACATCATGAGGTAGTGAATGATACTAGATTCATCTGTTGATGATAGCATAATGACCTAACCATCATATTCAATGTAAAATAGTCTCTTGTAAGCAAGTTTAACACCATCACTTCTTTGGATATTTTAACAGGTATAGCGGACACTTGAACCTTGAGCTTCCTAATTAATTTTATTATGTGCAAGAACCCATTCTATTCTTGGATTCTCACACTAGTGTATACATTCAAATTTTCCATTATTCCTCGCAGTTGATTTTTTTTGTTATATCTTTTTATTTTTCAAAAAAAAATTCTATAATATTAGTACCTTTTATCACGATTATAGATTTAGAAACATTAATTAATTAATTAAATCATAAAATTCCTCCCACTATTTTATCAAATTCTAGGATCCCTCTATACTAGAGTCGAAATAGTCTATTTCTAGAGTATTCTAGTGGAATGGATCCCTAAACCTCCCCTCATATTATACAATCATTGTCTATGCCAAAACATGGAGAGTTCAAGTTAGGAGTTTGTCTAGCGAAACACATTAACTCATGATTCCTTGATTTGTTGGGTAATGTACGATCTTCTTAAATCGTTACTTGATTTACTCAATGATTTACTCTACAATTAAAAAAACTATCTTTGGAAAAATATTTGGTGAAATATAAGTTAACTCAACCACCAATCTGATATGAACTCCCCAATATTAGGAGGAACCCACTGATTTGGCATGAAGAGCACCCTGAACACCTGTTTGTTTTCAAATTTGATTGATCTAAGGAAATTTAGACTTAATATTTCCTTGATGGTTTTTTTATTAATGTGATGATATAAATCATTTTATATCTTATTATCATTTACTATGTGATATCACCCAAAACATTCCATGATAAATGTAGAAAAATCTATCGCCACTACAGGAAAACCGCCTCTTACCGGCGGTTTTTTTCATATAGCGGCGGTTTAAACCGCCGCTATATGGCTTTGCGGCGGTTTACAGAAACCGCCGCTAAACTTGGTGTCGGCAATCTATTAGCGGCGGTTTTATGCATTTCACGGCGGTCAAACAAAAGCTTCGTAGTACCTCATTTCGTGGCGGTTTTTGGTAAATTTAGCGGCGGTTTTAAGGTCTATTTAATTAGCGGCGGCTATAATCTCCGCGAAACTCAGGCGTTCAAGTCGCCTTCTTAGCGGCGGTTAAAACCGCCGCAATTTCCGATGTGATTTCGCGGCGGTTCTAACCGCCGCTAAATAGTCTTCCGAATACATTTAGCAGTGGTTTAAACCGCCGCTAAATGTATAACTGGTAAAACATTAGCGGCGGTTAAAACCGCCACGAAATGCTGACCTAGAAAAAAAAATGCATTTTTGTTTATACTCCACCACTGCCCTGGAAAACAAACCAAACAACACATACTACATTTATATAATAATGACAAAATTTATGCACCACCTACGCAATATTCATAAACACCCTTTCATTTAATGTTGATGAAAAAGTTGATCCAATTCAATAAGAATACCTAAAGCATACAAAATACCTAAAATTATGGATATGGAATGAAACACAAGATAACATCAAATGAAACAAGAGATTGGGGGTCACATGGATTTATACTTACAGTTTACAGATGATCAAAATTGAAAATATTTTATTCCATAAAAGTATCCCAATGTTCCAAATGATAATTGAAATCCAGTTAAGTAACATGAATACTATTTGAATTGGTAATGTCCAATTTAGTCTCCAAAGTTATTCTTGTATCCTGAAAACTATAATATATATGTAGTGTGAGAAAAAAAAAGATATAATAATCTAGGTCTTAATGAACTCTTCAATTTTAGGTGAAAATGGGGTGTTAATGTGCTGGCCATCAAATAGAATAAACCATATAACCCCATACATTTCATCTAAATAATCCTTTGTACACCATGGATTACTCATAAAATAGTTGATCCAATATTATCATATGGAACTGTCTTCAACAAAAAATTAATGTAACCCCACTATAGATTAAACGTTACTTTTCCACTCTCACAACCTTATATCTAATTAGGAATGCTCTCATCCCATCCAAACAAACCACGTCACATCACATCAAATCCTTCCCATATACAAATGGGTTATCACATCACACCACATCCCAACAGCAGTCACCTAGGCCATCACATCACATCACATACCACCAGTAGACACATAGTCCATCACTTCACAATAAATCATACTTGTAGACAAATACACTACCACCTAACATCTCTTCCCACCCACGGACACATATTCTGTCAAATGGCATCCAAACTAGAACAAGAGTCTTAAGGTATCATGAATGTGATGGACATAATCATTGTTCACTCCTCCAACCATCAATTACCCCACAATATATCACATAGAAACACATAACTTATCACTCATAGAAATTGGGTCTAATAGATCAATTCCCACCGGAAGGCACCATGGACATGACATCGTTTCTATGAATTCTCCAACACCAACATGTGTCACTAATTCTGAATGAAGTGAGAGGATTTGTGTGAACACATGCCTAAATTTCACCACCATCATATTTATTGGTGAAAATACCTAAAACTCTAAACCTTTGAGTAGTGTTAATTTTATATAAATTATGTTTGGTGTATAAAATAATAGAAACATTCATGGTATATAGATATCCCACGATACCAAACCTATGTGTCCACATAAACTACACTTGAGCTTATTAGATCACCACACCATAACACAAATCAATAATCACAACTAATTAAATAACTATTTGAATCACCCAAGACAATCACAACACTATCAACACAACATTCCACTTTCCACATACATGTTTCACCACCTTTATTTTTTATCCATTACAATTCACATAACACTTTACATTTTCATTTGATTAATTTATAACATATTTATTTCCAATAAATATTTTTTATTTACTAACCTAGATCTTTTACATTATCAACATAGTTCATCTCATGGATAACCGAGAAACTGACATATCCATTCCATGCTACAACTAATTCAACTCACAAAACTATCACCACAACACCACACATCCACCATTGTTTCCACACCACATTGCCCAACCCATATCACAAAATAAAATACTCCTTAAAACCATCATGAAACTCTATCACCACATACCAAATCAACGAATCTGCTACAAAAACATTATTCTACAACCACTACACCACATCCATGACCCCATAACCATGTACCACAACCTCTTCATAGCACATTTCACTACTACCAAAATCACATACATGAAAATCGACCAAAGAATCACATCCCCTTGTACTACACAACCAATCTGGTCAATAACATCACCATACAACTTCCTAAACCATATAGTGAAACACAATAAGTTGAATTATCCACAAAAACACAGATAACGACTTCAATGAATATTCATGGGAATTATCACATATCATTTTTACTAATCATGGTTATCCCCAAACAAAACCCTTAGTAGAGTAAGAAATTAATATGGAACAAGGGGGGACCTTGTGGTATGGTAGGAATCGAAATATACAAAACCCTTAGTAGAGTAAGAAATTAATATGGAATGTTTTTATAAAAATATGGTTTCTAATGGGTATACCTTCTATGGGGACCAGGGTTCCCAAACACAATTATCCACTTATATTAATTGAAAATATTTGATTCCATAAAGGATTAAAGTGTATGGATCAAAATGTGCCAAAGAAGAGAGGGGAGGGATCACTACTAGTCGTTTGTCCTATAAGGATGAGGAACGAGGATTAAATGGGTTTCTGTTCAGTCAGAATAAGAACCTTTAAAACATTATTATTATAAAATACTTTATATCGATGATTGACATTATGGTTCCAGGAAATATGGTCTCTCCAGTCTACCACATAAGAAGACATTTCAGAAATAGAGGACATATTTAAAGAGAATAGAGAATATATTAGAAGATATGTAACCATTAAGAGAGAATCAGTTGTGCTAATCAAACAAAATAAGTGCATAACATGGAAAACATTACGTGGACCACATGAACCATTCTAGGTCACGAAAATCACATAACCCATAAAACATATTTTGATCACATCAACAATACTACTCATGGTTCGATGATGCATCGTCACCCTCTCCACCTCCATCTCCTGCTGCCACCTGTAAGAACATTATATTGAAAATTAAATATTGTTGCATATTTATAATTAAACTTAAAACCAATAAAAGTTTTCAAACTAAATGATTGTGATTTTTTGTGATTTACCAGCTCACCACCACTCAGTGCACTACCACTGGGGGAATATCTGCTCATCTGCTGATATAAATCAGTCAATGCTTTCTGCATAGTGGATATCTGAGCCCCTTGGTCTTGAAATATGGCTCGTAGAGAAGAAATATCCCTCTGAGCATCTTCAGGTATGGGCTGACCATAACCAGGAGTAGATGCAGCCAGAATCCCTGATGGCCTGCTAAAGACCTCAGATGGTACGGGTCCCAAACCCATCCCGCGCACTCTACCAGGATGCTCCTTCCCAAGGACTTGAGCAACCGGGTCATCCTGGGAGACTGAGTAGGACTGCCCAGGACTGGCATCCCATAGTTCTTTAATTTTTACCTATAAATCAAATATCAATACATATTAACACAGTAAAAACTGATAATAAGTTAAAAATTTGACTTCATAACCCAACTTATTTGGTAGGCTCATTAACAAAAGAGCCATCTGATTTTCTGTGAACATCCAACCACAGTTCAGTCCGGGAGGCTTCGTGCCCTAAATTATGTGACTGCATTAAGAAAAGATAAATCAAAAATTCAATATATTAAATAGATAATATTGTATTATAAATATTTCAACTATTTAAAATATTACCAATGAAATTCGGCTTCTAGAAAAGCTTTTTGAGCCCGCCGTGTGAGGGATGACTTGCTTCGCCCTGTTTGATGCATTCTGTCGTGAAAGATCCTGAAATAAATAAAATGAAATTTAACAGTAATGTATCCAATGTCATCTCCTCCTCATATACATGTATTAATGTAAAATGAGGATAATATAATAATATATATTTCAATACCATCCGCTTCTCATCACGATGTCTGTGAACAAAAACTTTCCACTGCTCTTTCGGTACCCCATTGGGTAGCTTGTCATACATTTGTTCCAAGGTCAACGAAGTATCATTGACATCACACCACAATCTCCATTTGAAATCTTTCCATTTTTAACCGAGATTTTTCAAAGTCCACTTCCGTGCTATCACATCAGCAACTGTGAAGTGGAAGAACATCTGTATACATAAATTCATTTTGAACATATTAGTAACATGACATTCAATTAAACCATAATGTAATAAAATTACCTTTATTTGAGAATCGAAAACTTCATTTTTCCAGTTTGGAGGCATATGTATCCAATCATCATATGAAATGGGAAGGAAAATGGGCTCCGTAGCCAACTGACCTATAATCTAGCCAAGTAACCCCGCATCATCATCCATAGGGACCCCATAAGAATCAAATGGCATGACTATATTTTCTTCATTCAAGTTACAAACATCTGAGATTTTTAAGTGTTTCTCCACGGTTTTATTTTTGTCATCTTCAATGAGCAAATAATTATTATAAACAAAATGCAATAAATTTATTTAATTAAAATTTATACCTATGATTGTGACCCTCCAGTGTGTCCGGGATGAACTGGAAGGGGTCTGTCGCCGCCCAAATGATGAGGAACCTGTAGGGGGAGTCGATGACTCAACCTCTAATGGGAGGCTCTCTGATGGTGTGAGAGATGGTGCAGGGGGAGATGGTGCGGGGGTATAGGCAGCTGGTGCCTCAGATGTCGTGGGGAGTGACCCAAATGGATCGGCATCCGTCGCAGAACTAGAAGAAATAGTATACCGCTTCCTCCTTGGAATTCCTGTCATTTAATCAAATAAAATTATGTTCAGAATATATATTTCAAAAAAATTATGCAGAAAAAAAAATTAAAAATGATAATAGATGCCCAGTACTAACAAACCAAATATATATAACAATGATAATGAATGACTGCAGAAATGAAACAAGTGGTTGCTGCATGAATGAATAATTGTACATACAATCATTTTCCCCTTCAATAATGTCGGTTTCCTGCTCCATTGCTTAATCCACTTCATTCATCCTTGCAAGACTAATATTTTCAATATCATGATGGAAAAATAATTCTGCTTCCTTTTGTTGATGACATTCAACTTCAGAGGTCAAATCTTCCACTTCATCACCCATATCATACAAATCTCTTTGTATTACGTGAGTAACTACACTCCCCCTTCATCCACAACATCATTCACATAATATACCATTTTTTATTGAGATGCTAAGATATATGGATCATGCATTTCACGATCACCAACATCCATCAAGCGAGAGAAGTTCACAGAAGTAAATTGCAATGAATCTTTTTTAACACCTCTGATAATATCGACCCATTTGCATTTGAATAAAACAACAGAAAAATGTCCATGGTAGTTTAATTAAATAATATCATGCAGCTTTCCATAGTATCCCACTTCAGCAAATGTAAATATACCACTATTTTGTGTTTTCAAACCCACTTCTCGATCAACTGTACGAAATCTAAAGCCATTCACATTATAAGCGTCGAACTTTCTAACTTGCTTTATAGGACCTCTAGCAAGAAACTTCAAATCTTATGACAAGTCTGCTCGAGTATCAGTATTCATGATCTGAAAAAAGAAATATAATTTAATAGATTTACAAATTTTATGTTTCAAACTAATATTCTTATTTATTGAAATATTTATGAACTTACACATCGTACAAACCATTCTACAAGCTCTTTATTCATAGCTTTCGTTATATCTTTCTCATTTCGTGTTCGGCCTCTCATTCGTCTCTTTGTTTGTATCCTAAACTCTTCAATAAATGGATATGCAATTTCACTATTCAGCAGCACATATCTATGTGCCTGTAATAATTCCAATTCTGTCAGTGTCACATTTGAGGTCCTCCCAACTGATCGGCCAATAGTAGGAAATATTTTTGATTTCTAATGCATTTGAGATTGAGTTGATGTGTTTTCAACACGTCCAACTCGATTAAATCTTGTCTCAATATCATCTAAATACCTGGAACAAAAGGTAAGACATTCCTCAGCCAAATAGCATTCAGCAATAGAGCCTTCTGGTTGAGCTTTATTTCTCACGTATGATTTCAAATTCCCAAGATATCTGTGAAATAAAATAATAATATTGTGCATTTTTTAAATGTCAAAAATTGTTTACATAACTAGAAAACATATAAATAAAATACCTCTCAATTGGATACATCCATCGATAATGAACAGGGCCTCCTAATTTAACTTCTTCAACCAAATGCACAGTTAAATGCATCATGATAGTAAAAAACGATGGAGGAAAGATCATCTCCATTGCACAAAGAGTCAATAAAAACCTCTCCTAGAGGTTGTCAAGCTAAAATGGATGTACAAATTTCTCACATAATTTCCTGAAAAATGTGCAGAATTGGAGTACAACAGCAGTAACTTTTTCAGGTAATAATGTACGCAATGCCAATGGTAGTAACAGCTGTAACAAAATATTTGAATCACGACTTTTCAATTCATGTAACTTATGATTCTTCCAGTCAACACACCTCGAGATGTTACTTGAATACCCATCAGATACCTTCACATTCTTTAAAATTTGAAGGAACATATCTTTATCCCTATTTTTCATTGCGAAAATGGCCGGAGCATACTTTTCATTCTCATCTGGCCAGAGATCGCGTTTTATGTTCATTACTCGTAAGTCTTTGCGAGCATTAAGATGATCCTTCAACTTTCCATGCTCATTAAGTAATGTGAAAATCAAATTATCACAGACATTCTTCTCAATATGAATCACATCAAGATTGTGGCACAATGAATTAAATTCCCAATACGAAAGTTTAAAGAATATACTTTTTTTTCTTCCATTGTTGCATTCTGATTTCACTTGACGATGCACTTCAGACCCGTTTTCCACTATCATTCAAATGATGAACCTTCCCAAATTCGGTTTCAACATTTTCAAGCTGTGTCAATATTTTAGAACCGGTTAACAACTTTGGAGGTGGTCTACGATCAATGAAACCATTAAATTTTGATTTGTTCAGCCGAAATCTATGAGATGCATCGAGAAATCTTCGATGGCATAAGAAGCACCATTTTCTACTGTGAGGTAGCCGTTTGGGCTCAAAATCAAAGTTACAAACGGGACAATCCAAACCCGTATAAGTGTTCCAACCAGATAAATTCCCAAGCCCAGGGAAGTCACTAATGTTCGACAGTAAAGCAGCATGCATTTTGAACATTGTTTTAGAACAAACATCAAATGTCTCAACACCGTTACTCCATAACTCCTGCAATTCTTCAATCAAAGGCTGCAAGTATACATCAATATCATTTCCAGGCATTTTTTTTTCAGGAATAATCATTGAAATGATAAAAGATGATTGTTTCACACACATCCACAGAGGCAGATTATAAGGGATCAAAACAACTGGCCAAATGATATAACTTGTACTCAAAGTCCCAAATGGGTTGAATCTATCGGTAGCCAATCCCAATCAAATATTCCTAGGATCAGCTAAGAAATCTGGATGTAATGAATCAAATATCTTCCATGATTGGGAATCTCATGGATGTCTCATTAACCCATCATTGTTATTATCTACAGAATTCCACTTCATGTGTTCGGCGGTTTTTGATGACATGAATAATCTTTGCAATCGTGGCTTCAAAGGAAAGTAACGCAAAACCTTTGAGGTTGTGTTCATTTTATTCTTCTTCATGAAATTATGTTCAGTCAGACTTCCAACATCACCCTTTGACTTCCATCTAGAAGAAGAACATTTCTTGCAATTCTGTCTACTTGAATCCTCTCCCCAATAAAGCATACAATCATTGGGACATGCATGTATTTTTATATAATTCAGACCAAGCTTGTTAACAACTTTTTTCATATCATAAAAAGATTCTGGGATTTTTGCTTCAGGAAATGCATCATGAATCAATTCCAATATCATGGACATTGCCTTATTTGTAATTCCACATAGTCATTTGATATGCTACAACTTCAGCAGAAATGAAAGCTTTGAATATTTCAAACACCCACTATACAACTCTTGATTTCCATCGTCAACTAAATCATGATATGCATTTTTATCAGTGAAGTTTTCCGTTACATTAGGCTCTACAGAATCAAGAGGAGGATCCAATTATATGTTCCAATCTTGATCTACTTGTGTTACAGTCTCAAAAACATCACTTGTCACGTTGCAATTTGTAGCACCCTCTTCTGGTTGTTCTGATATGTTTTGATGCTGATAGTGGTGTCTTTCAGTACCGAATGCATCATTTATGAGGTTTTTCATTTCATTTTCCATTGTCGACGAACTTGGGACCTCATTCTATGGATTAACATCAGTGCTCAATCTTTCTGTATTGTTCGATTCTCCATGCCAATTCCAACACAAATATTGACTAGGGAATTGCTTCAGTATTAAATGTTCATAAACTTCATATCTCTTCAACCATGTTCTAAATTTACATTTAGGACATGGACATCTTATTCTACCTTCAACGGATCGATTAGAAATCACAAACTCTAAAAAATCATTCAAACCCTTAACATACCTAGGTGTGTTCCTCAGTAATGTGATCCAGCTTTTATCCATGTATATCACAATGTGCCTACACAAAATATACGATAGTGTAATATTGCATAATCATAATATAATAAAGATGACCAATTGATCATGAAGTATGCATAATATAATAAAGATGATTCATTGATCACATTTACCACTTACTTAGCATGCCCAGACAAACCAAACAAGTCTGGTCCTTAGGAGACCGCGTGAACACCTCATTGAGGAGCAGTAAGAATATCGGGATACACAATTATCATAACACTGTCAATCACACATTTATGTTGCCTCAAACAATTTCTATCCCCACTACATTAATGAGATACATTGGTCCACTCAGATTACTTCCACACCCTCACAAAAAATACTACAACTTTCCTGAACATCTCATGTACTCACATGCTTGGTCATCTCAATTAAATGTTTTATTTTATTTTCCATATCTAGAAATGGGATACCAGTCGGTATTTATAACACTATCGATCACACATTTATTTTGCCTCAAACAACACCCCATTGATGTGTGATCGAAACTGATCATAATGCATTTTAAACCTGAGACATTATGTGATTGTTTAGGCTTGACCTTAGATGTCCTCCAAGAGTAATGATGTTTCTCAATGGTTTCATACACAACCAAGCATATCAAAGTCGTATTTCCTATGAAAAAGAAGACTATCTGGGTACCAATCCATGTACTGAATATGGTGTGAGGTAAATTAAGTAGGCCACCACTAATGGTTTCTAATGCATAATCTAGTACACGAATATAAAACAAACAATAGTGTGCAGGTATATCAAAATTAAGTGTCACTATAAATATAAATCCATGTCACACTCAGGTTTCTTAGGAGACACTTGGCACAATATCAAACCTTAGAGATTTCATGTAAACATTGGTAATAATATCAACTTTGAAATGCACCAACCTAGAAAAGTTAGTGGAATACACTATAAAAATACATTCCCATTTTTATAATGTTAGAAAGTATCAGTTCTTTTTCCACATGTAACATTTTAGGATAAAACTATAGTTTATATATTTTCTTGAAGGATTCCCACGTAAGATCCTCATGAAATATAGCATGCACAACTAAGTCTCACCATTTCCTTCCCAATCCATCAAGAATATTTGTTGACCCCCACCCCTTAGATTCTTTGGGAATCTTTAGAATTTTAAATCTCCTACCAATCTACTCAATCCTCTCCTCATATTTCTAGATTCCATTATCACCATGAAAGATAAGTGGATTCTTGTTAGTAAATTATGATTCATGATCCACTACTCCTCTTGGGTTTTTAATACCTTCATAACCAAAGTATGAATAGTGAATTTTATAACTTCCACTAAAGAAGATACCACTAAGGGATTCTCCTAATAAACCCATCTCACAAATCCATCACTTAGATTCATAAGAACTCTTCTAGTACGAATCGTCTAACAAATACAAGATGAAAACCCCTTTAGTCATGAGAAAATTCCTAAATCATAGAACAACTTCCATAATCCATATTAATGATTTAAAATAATAATAATTTTATGAATTTATGAATTCTATTAATGAAACATAAAACATGAAAAAGGAATAGTTTGTTTTAAATAGACACCAAATCTAGTTTATTCAATCAACCACAAAGACCAAGTGACAATATTTTCAAAAATAACTAACCACCCATAGTAACTTGAATTCATACATGGAGGTAAGATGTCTAGGCACCATCCCACACATATTAACTAAATTTTAGTGCTACTAAATCTAGTCTACCAATGACACTAAACCAAAACTATGAAGTTTCGTAACATTCCAGGCTCAATATTCCTTTTGATATCAATTTATAATGAACCGACTAGGGAAAACTAGGAAAGTCTCCCAAGAGGGTCTTATACATGGAGATGTGTAATAAAGAGACATGTAAGTAGTATCTTGTTTTCGAAAATAAAGTTATGAAACCAAATTAAAATAAAAAATAAAGATAAACATCCATTAGTATAAAAAATTCAATCTAAATAGGCCAAACCATAAAGATAAAATAGACAATACTATCATCTCCCTATATGACCATCTATCACCACCAAACCATCTTTATACAAAGATAGTAAACAAAAAGAGAAAATTACAAGTTCTAATATCAAAAATTAAATATCTCTATCTTTAAAATAAATCCAATTTACATATATTTTTCATAAAATAAAACAATTTTTTTAAAATAATCCTTCGATTTTCATAAAAAAACCATATACAAAAAATCTAGGAATATGTTAAGAATAAAAGAAATCGGGTAGTCATAGAAAAACCCAACCATAGATATACTATAATATAACTGTGTGAGCAAGTAACCATGAAAATACCATCATGTGATAAACAAATCATCAATGAAAAAACCCACCATTTGGGATCCAAACTATGGGTTTACGTTCTAGACATGAAAGAGAATCCCCAATCCAAGATTAAGGTGGATTCAACTAATATAACCTCTAGTGGAATTACACACAAAAAAGTGTCATAAAACCTCTTGTGGAATTACATAAAAAAAGAGTGAGAATTATATTTCCAATGCATCTAAGGACACCTAATGTTCCAAGTTTTTCAAAATCTTTTTAGAAACCATGATCACATATAATAAAACAATTTTAATAATAAATCCTTTCGACTTCAAGCTTGAAAACCCATTTTAAAAACAAACCCACCCTTTAAAGAATTTAGTCAACCACTTTTCGTGAGAAAACCCATTTTTGAAGAAAGACCTCTTTAAAAACATGTATATTTTCCATAAAATCCATTTAAATCCATCAATTTCATGAAACAAGCCGAAGAAATTAATAAGAATATAAGGAAATTTTAAATTAGAACCACTTGTATAGATACACCTACCTTATAAACATAAGGAACCTAAGATCCTTCGACAACATAAATTGGAAACAAGCAGATATTCCTCAAATAGAAAAGGAATGGGGGAAAACCACAATGGATTGATTGATAACACATATTATTTATGAAACCATCGAAACCATATCACACAACACTACCAAACCAAGAACATAAATGATAAAGAGAGTGAATGATATTACACGTACCCAAAGGAAGACAACCCACCACACTAGTGATCAAATGCCCTAAGCAAAGAAATCTGGTAGAGGAAGATACCCAATATTATCTAAAATCTTTCTAGGATTTATGAGGGAGGTCTTCACATTGAATGGAAGAAGAGTAATATGTAAATCATGATAAAAACCATTGGTTCTAAATAATTCATGTCATGAACCCCTTTCATGGTGTGAATTCCACGATTTATAAAAATACCCAAAAAAGTATCCTTAGTTTGAATTAATCCTAATCAACCCATTAAAAACTTGAAAATGTTTTATGACTTATAATTCTTCAAGCTCTAAACCAAACCCATAGTATCTACCCTACAGTAGATTCACATTGTGTAACAAAGTCATGATTCGAATCAAAGAACCAAGAAATAACTAAAATTTACCAAAATCGAAGGGGGTCGCGGGGGGCGTCGGGGGGGGGGGGGGGGTGCGGGGGTCGCCGGAGGCCGCGGGGGTCGCTGGAGCGCGCGAGGGGCGCGGGGGTCGCCGGGGGTCGAGGGGGGTGCGGGGTTCGCCGGGGCGCGGGGGGCGCGGGGGGTGCAGGGGTCGCCGGAGGGCGCGGGGGTCGCCGGGGCCGGGGGGGATCGGGGAAGAGGGGCGAGGGTTTGTGGGGTAAACGCGATAGGGGTGGGGGAAAGGGTCGCGGTTTTTTTTTAAAAAAAATGGGTTTCGCGGCGGTTTTTAATAAACCGCCGTGAAACCTTTCACGGAAAACGTTTAGCGGCGGTTTTGTGAACTGCCGCCACAAAACCACTGCTAAACCCGGGTTTTTTTGTAGTGCGCATCACATTTTCATTTTATCTTGCATGCTTGTTAATTATTTCTATGTGATCACACAGAGACTACACATTCACAAAAATAATATACCATGAAAAAAATAACATGACAACATGATCATTATATTATTCTAATGGTTAATCCAATAAGTCAATATTGGACTAGCCTAGGCCCTCGGGGATATACCTTCATTCTGGTCAATTGTGACTCATATTGCGGCGTTTTCTAAACCAACACATCCAACTCCTATTTGGTGCATTTCCATCACTTGGAATGATGTGCATCACTCCAAGTCTCATCATTATACAATAGTACTTGCTCGTAGGCAAGGGGAACTATCGAATATTAAATATAAATCTGAATTGCACCTGCAGGTCCTTATACATATAATAACAGTGAGAGGACTCACAAATCAACATAAAATTAAATTAATTATTACAGAACCATTGTAATAAGTTAATTAAATAAATGAAAACCCACCAAACATACATTGGAAGGTCTAAGGGTCACGATCAACCAATACTCATTGAATCGCGTATTTATATTAAATGATGAATTAAAACATAAACTTGCATTAATTATTTATCTGAAGGTACTCTTATTGATTTAAAATTTCACTCGTATTTTAATTCAAAAAAATCGTCATTCGGTCCAATTAAGTAATTTAATTTTAAAACCAAAATATAAATTAATATTAAAATTTAGAAATAAAGATAATTTAAATTCAAAAAATAAAATTTAATTAATATAATTTATAACCTTACCTAAATAATTAAATTTAATTAATTGTTTATTATTTAAACTATTCGGGCCCCAAAAACCTCTGTCATGGCCTGTATGGGCTAGTCCTGACTTGCACAGGCTCATTCTGGGTTGGGCCAACCCCATGCAGGGGAACCCTTGGCCAAGAAGGTCTAACCGCGCCCGCTCTAGGCTGGGCATACCTACACAAGTTTGTTTTGGCACAATCCCGTGTTGTCCAGATGGTTACATCCCATTTGGTCCACAGAATAGGGATGAACATGTGCTTGGGAAGACCAGAATGGCGGCCGATCATCCTGGCTCCATTCGGAGGAGCAGGCGGTTGGAGGAACCAATGTGGAGGAGGTGAGTCCGGCCAAATTTGGCAGACAGTGCTCGCAGCACACCGAGTTCCACGAGGGATGGAGCTCTGGCAAGGGAGTCCTTATGTCGCTCGGGTCCAAAAGAACCTCCACAATGATGGGTGTGGAGAGCATTCAGTTTTGTGTTACAGGATTCCAGTAGGTGAATCTACTTTGTTTACGTGACCACCTTGTTCGACCTTAGTGGAGGAGTGGCCTTGAGGTGAGCCAGTGGGAATTAGGTGCTCCCAAATCGAGATGAGTGTGATGGGATAGCGCACCGGTGCAGTCGGCATGGAACCATGTGGGAGGTGACCACCATCCAAATCTGGGCCGATGGTGCTTGTAGGGGAGGCAAGAGGCAACACGATTTAGATCTCGTTGGTGGGGCATGTGTGGCGACCTCGGGTCTATAAGATCGATGACATGCATGGGAGAGTCGGCGAGGCGGGGAGCCGCTGCAGTGCTTGCACGTTAGAGAAGAGGAGTTCGCCGGGGAGAGCGGGTATGGCCGGAGGATGCACGGCCGATAGGGTTCCACTGAGAAGAATGGTGTGGCATTCGGACTTCCAGGAAAGGAAATAGGGGGCCCGAGTGGCCCATGACTTTTGGACTTCCTTTCTTCTTTTTTGTTTATAATCAAGCCCCCATTGCCCATTTCTTTTTAATTGACTTTTAAAACAAAAACAAGATGGCTAACAAAAATTTTCTACATCCATTTGGGTGTGATTCTCTCCACTATATTACAGACTGAATAAAATAAATAAATAAATTAATAAAATTAATTAATAAAATTAATTATCTAATTAATAATAGTAATTTATTAATATATCCTTTCCGGAGAACCCTATTCTAGCATTGGGAACTCCGGACGATGATCAACTTCACAGGTAAAGCCTTCTAGTTAACCTATAAAATGAGTTTTCAATCCACAATTAAAACATCTGTTTTTTATAACATGGACATCTGATGTTGGATTGGAAATACTTATGTAGTATAGGGATCGTAACGATTCCCATTATGATATTTAATGTAAATTTAATTTTTTTTTTCTGGGCTTAAAATCTACACATATCGCTCTGATACCAATTGAAGTTACCAAGCATGCAGCGAAATACCCGAATGATGAGACTTTAAATTTTTTTACTGATGAATGACATGAACTCATTGACATCAGCAAAGAGCTACCTGGTTTAAGTATAGGATCTCACCTGAAGATGATTGAGCACAAAATTAAAACTATAAAATACTTGGTTTTGATCTAAAGTTTCACTCAATGTCTGCTCATCGTCGGAAATCACTACTTGATGAATCTGAATCCGAATTCCTCTAGATCACTGACACGTGTCTAAAAAATCTATGAGAGCATTGACCATCAAAATTATGGTGCTAGCACAGAGTTTTGATGACACCTTTGATGCCCCAATGAACACTACATCACCTTGCTTGTGATATGAAAATGATAGCACAATCTAAGCTCCTAGATCTAGATCCCCTCACTAAAGACTGTGGGAGAGAGAATAAGAGAGAGAAATCCCTTGAATAGTCATGAGTGAATTCTTCTCTTCATCTAGTTTAAGACTGTTAAGAAAACACCTCGTAATTCCTTCTCAGCCCCGAATAATTAACACTCTAACAATGATTAGATTACTAAAAAAAGTCAAAAATATCATTTATTATTACTATCACTTACCTGTAATATAATTAATATATTACATGATAATAATTGAGTCATTAACTCAATGTGTCATTCCTAGATATATTAATTGAACCGTGAATATTTTTAACTAATACTCATTCAATTAATATTTTCCAAGCATTTATAGTAAATCATGTATATTCCATTCTCATTATTTTAACCTGAATAATATGAATTTCATTATATCTTTGGTGATCATATCTCCTTGAAAAAATTCCGTACCCCAGTGGTGGGGCCCCCCATGTCCAAAACTCCAATTCAAATAAATAGGGATTTTTTTTAAAAATGGTAATGTGTGTGACCCTCTAGGCCCTTGTCTCGAAAGTAGTGAATACTATTGATACACCATGTGTGGGATCTAGTAACCCATCATGACCCCTAATGACGTAAGGATTGTCACAACAGTGATAACCAACCAACAAACATGCACTGTGTAATATAATATCTTTGACTTTAATATCTAGTAATACAGGACACACACTATCATGACCCCCTCCTACCAAAGATGCCCCTCCTGAGTTGGCAATGGTGAAAGAGAGATAATGACCCCCCGAGTCCCGCATCTAGTAGGCCCCAGAGTGGTGACTAGCACCAAGGGTATGAGTTTTCACAAATATGGGAGGCATTACCCTTTTTATTATTTAAGATCGGGAAATAGGATGAGTCAAACACCAAAAATGAAAATGAACAAGTAAATGAAAATAAACCCAAAACCAAACCCTTAGGCATGTTTTATACAATACCGAAACAAGAGTACAAGTACAAGAAAAGTTCCAAAGTACAATACCAGAAAGAAGAAAGAAAAAACTACCACCAGCAAAACTCCAACACCCAACTAGCAAGGTCCCGAATGGTCCCTGAAGTCCTCCTGAAAACCTGAAAGTAACGTAGGGTGAGCATACAAGTATAATCAGTCGGGAAACCTAAAGCTCTCATGCACGGGTGGGGAGACATCCTAATGCCCCGTGAGAAAACAGATGGAACCAAAGCCTAACAAGGAATCTATACACCCAACCTCACAAGCCATGCTCACCAAATATCGCAAGACAATATAGTAGTATAATAATATTATCAAAGTATGGGTACCCCGCACCACCTTCCCACTGAATACTACTCAAGCCCTCACGCCTAACGCTCTGATGCTTCCCCCTCTTCTTGAGCTAGTGCCACAACTTGTCCATACAAATCTCATAGTATCCCGCCAACACTCAATCCTCGACCATCATAGTATCCCGCATGCACTCAATCCTCGGCCATCATAGTATCCCACCGGAACTCAATCCTCATCCATAACCACATATCATCCCAAAGAAACCTTGGAACCACATCACATCCTCATCCCAAAGACTCTTGGGAAACATCTGTCGTATCCTGCCCGAATGATCTTGGGCTATAGAACCTGGAAGAGGGGGCACAGGGAAGAACAGTAACCAGACATCCTTTAGATGTTTGAGAATCTCACCCCCGTCCCATGGGTGTTCGGCACGTAGTGCACAACATGAGTGGGGTGCATAAAGAAACATAAAACGTACAGATTTATATAATTATATCAACCACTCATCCCATACTAAGGCTTCTACACAAGAGATATGAGCACTTTCCTCGACACTGCTACCTCGAAGGTATGCACACACAAAAAACTGCCCCAAACCCCATTAAGCTTTTCATGTTTCAACAGTTTTAGTTTATCAGTTCTTTAACTATTGAGCAGCTAACAACAACCAAACAAGATCAAACGTTCGTAAAACATATCCCTGCCAACCACAAATAAAGTTAGGGTAAACACAAGGAACACATAACCATTTTTTCTTTAATCATCCAACAAATTTCATTGATTTTTCGTATTTAATCAACTACCATGCCCCACAATTCATTAGTTAACTCTTCCACTTTTATTCATATGCACAACCCATCCCTGCAACCCTGCTGCCGTCCACCATAACCACAAACACATCGGAAACAATACTAGTACCACATCATCATCCCTTTGATACAATTTACAACAGTTCCACTACCCATCACAACCATATCTTAAACGCCAACCCACAACCAAGCCAACTGCAGCCCCACTACTCACCCGTTCGACAACAACCCACGAAACACCCCTTCACATAATTAAACCCCAACTAGCACCCACAAAATTCATTCTTTCATTTAGTTTAACCAGGGTGATCATACAAGGGTTCCACGTTTTCATTTAATCAGCCAACTTTACATGATTAACCAATTTCCTCATTCTATGAAATTCCATCCACAAAACAATCTTTAAAAAAACAGGGCAACATTTAATTGCGCAAGAAAGGCCCCCAACGACCGTGATTTTCAGTAGGCATAAGCTTATTCAATTTTACAACATAATCAATGGATCAGAATTGATGGAAATAAAACAACAATATCAACAAAATTTCCCCAAACCCATTCTTTAACCAGTTATTATCATTATTTACTGGTTCAACCATATCTCACAAAAATAAGAAGATACCCACCCCGCATGATGCACAAAAGAGATAGAGATGAAGGTAAGATCCCTACCTCAAAGCTTTTTTATGAAACCCCCAACAAACGAAGAACACCCAAGAAGGCCGGGTTGATTCGCCAAGAACCAGCCTTCGATCTCTCCTCATAGAAATATCAAGACCAAAGCTCATCATATTTGGTATCCACACACTTAGATCTACCCACAACGGGCGTAGATCTAAGAAACCGAGATAAGAGGATAAGTAGATCCAAGTGGATCTAAGAAACCAACCAAGAACAAGGAAGAACGAAGAAGAACAATCACATACCTCAAGAAACCGGCTTCGATTCGCGAAGAGAAGCCTCTAGATCACCTCCAAAATGCTTCAGAGAGGTTCTCCTACCTTCAAGGAAGATTAATCCTGAGTTATGTCTGCTTAGGGGCTAAAATGAACCATTTAGAGGCAAAATGAGTTTGATCCACAATTTTAGGATCTAAGATTAAGTGCCCGTACGGTTAGTCTGCACATTTTAACAAACCGTGCGCTAACCGTGCGTTAGCTTCTGCCTCGTCAAACACTACTCGCACGGTTAGGCTGCACGGTTAGACAAACCGTGCGCTAACTGTGCGTTAGCCACTGCCACCAAGACCACCCTTGCACGGTTTGGCCACACGGTTTAGGCAAACTGTGCGCAAACCGTGCAAAATCTATTTCCCTTTAGCTTTCCTTAAAGTTAACCCAAGTGCAACCCCAAGCCACTACTCCAAACCAGAGGTAGTTAGAAACATCAAAAGCACCTGAATACCTAACGTGATGTTACAGTTTACAACTGTCTACCATTGAAACGGTTCATCAAAAAGGATGATTTTGGAAAAGTGTTGGGGAAAAGTTATCTTGACCTCCCAGAATGCCTCTAACACCAAATATTTACAATGTAATGGACCAGATAGGTCCGGGCCATTACATCAGATACCTCTCAAAACATTATTTTCCTAGATAATTAAAAAAACAACCCATAAAAAGGGGAAAGCTTCGAACAACCACCCCGCAAGATACCTCTCAGGGCTCTCGTCATAATAGGAATCCAACCACTATCCTAATTATGTGAGTCAGGTAATTCCATCCCCCATGTCGAGATATTATCCTCTTTAGGCGGCACTGAATCGCCTACACGGGTTTAATCGCATCCACATTAATGCATCTTGATTATGGACCAGGTCCTCTTCTCCCCACATGTTTGGACTCTTCACACACATTTAAAGGAAAAATGGAAAAAACATAGCATTATAGACTCATGAAAAACAAGGTCCAGGCCCAAAGCATGGGCGAGAATGAGTTACAACAAAGGAGTGTGATGCTCTTAAATTTAAACAAAACATAAATGAGAGTATTTAAGTAAAAACGAAAACATCTCTCTTGATATCTGGCCTTTCTAGGGTTACCGCTTCTATTGTGTGCAACTGTCCACGTCCCACTCCCCTGACTCTATTTTGACATCCACCTCCTTGGTGACATCCCGGTTGGGGTCCTTGAGGAACTCCCTATGGTTGGAAACCACTTGCTCTGGCTCCCCTTGGAGGGACTGAAGCCTGTTGCTGCTGGAATGGTAGGGCTGGGAACTGCTGCTGGGGATGGGGCTGAGCAAGACAAGTCTTTCCATACTGAGTCTGAAAAGGGAAGTATCTATCAAGATTCCCACAATTCCCACACGCAAAGAACCTCAGTCCCTGGCCCACAGAAAATGGGCAGAAATCGTCAGATTGGTATGGGACCTGCTAAAGTATGCTCCCTATCAGTCAAAACATGGAAGGTCATGTTGCTGGGGATCTACTGCTGACCGCCTCCTTCTTGAACGAACTTGGGTGAATCCTTTTTCATGATGGACCTACTTGCGAGTGCATCCTCTCGATTATCTCTGCCTTCATCTGTACTTCCAGGTACGTTGGTAAGGTAAAAGGGGTCACTGTGCACCGAATAGAGGGGTGACGTGCCTCCTCTAAACATATGGCTCGATAATCCTCATCTGGAAAGAGATTCGGGGAAAAATGAAGGAGATCCTTGAACTTAACCCCTAGTTCCATCACTAACATGCTTCCATGTTGGAGAGACAAAAACTCCTACCTCTTCTCGGCCTTCCTCTCCGAGGAATGAAATTCCTCGCGGAACTCCTTTTCAAAGTTGGCCCCTAGAACTTCTGTCTCCTTCCCCTCCCCAAGGTAAAGCATCCACCACTGACGCGCCGCTCCTCGTAGCTGGCATACTGCTAGAGGAACCCAGTACTCTAATGGAGCCCTAATCAGCCGAAAGTTGATCTCGAGTTCCTCCAACCAACTCTCTGATTCTGTATTCGAAGTGCTACCTTCATACTTCTTCATGCTCTGTCACTGGAAAGCACGTAACGTGAACTACCACAAGTCTTCTTCCTCCTCTTGGCCAATCCTCAGCTGATTGACAGTCTGAAACTACTGGGCCTCGACTGCCTGAGTCACCTGGGAACGACGTCCAGGTGCCATAGCTGCACGGTGAACAAGGAATTCCTTATCCCAAGTAGCCAGAAATTTTTTCTCAAGGTTTCATTTTATCATTTTATTTAGATTTCTTTCCCAGAACACCCAAATCAAGTAAAAAAATCATTATGATGCATTACCTATCCAAGGGTCTCTACCCTGCAATCAATGTAGTCTTACTTGGTCATTCTGTAAGCTCAGAGTCCCTACATCGGATCACGGGGGGCCCTAAAATCCTGTGTCCTAGCCGGTCTTCTCTGGCCTATGTCACGCACCATGATCAACCAACACTGTTTCCCTACCATACCATACAATCCTCACTCTGCCTAACTCTAGACTCCATCCTATCTCTCAACCATCTGCCTCTAATACCATTCTGTCACAATCCCTCCCACCAAAGATACCCCTATTGAGCTAGCAATGGTGAAAGAGAGATAATGACCCCCCGAGTCCCACCTCCAATAGGCCCTGGAGTGGCGACTAGCACCAATGGTATGAGTTTTCACAAATATGGGAGGCATTACCCTTTTTATTATTTATGATCAGGAAATAGGATGAGTCAAACACCAAAAAGGAAAAGGAACAAGTAAATGAAAATAAACCCAAAACCAAACCCTTATGCAAGTTTTATACAATACTGAAATAAGAGTACAAGTACAAGAAAAGCTCCAAAGTACGATACCAGAAAGAAGAAAGAAAAAACTGAAACCAGAAAAACTCCAACGCCCAACTAGCAAGGTCCCGCACGGTCACTGAAGTCCTCCTGAAAACCTGAAAGTAATATAGGGTGAGAATAAAAGTATACTCAGTAGAGAAACCTAAATCTCTTATGCACAGTTGGGGAGACATCCTAATGCCCCATGAGAAAGCAGAAGGAACCAAAGTCTAACAAGGAATCTATCCACCCAACCTCACAAGCTACACTCACCAAATATCACAAGTCAATAGAGTAGTGTAGTAATATTATCAAAGTATGGGTACCCCTCACCGCCTTCCCACTGAATACTGCTCAATCCCTCATACCTAACGCTTTGATTCTTCCCCCTCTTCTTGAGCTAGTGCCGCAACCTGGCCATACAATGCTCATAGTATCCCACCGGCACTCAATCCTCGAACATCATAGTATCCCTTCGACACTCAATCCTTGCCCATCATAGTATCCCACCGGCACTCAATCCTCTGCCATAACCACATCTCATCCTGAAGACACCTGGGAACCACATCACATCTTCATCCCGAAGACTCTTGGGAAACATCTGTCGTAACCTGCCCGAAGGATCTTGGGCTATAGAACCTGGAAGAGGGAGCACATGGAAGAACAATAACCAACCATCCTTTAATTGTTTTAGAATCTCACCCCATCCCATGGGTGTTCAGAATGTAGTGCTCAAGATGGGTGGGGTGCGTAAAGAAAAATAAAACGTACAGATTTATATAATTATATCAACCACTCATCCCATCCTAAGGCTTCTACACAAGAGATCTGAGCACATGACTCAGCACTGCTACCTAGAAGGTATGCACACAAAAAAAACATCCCCAAACCCCATTAAGCTTTTCATGTTTCAACAATTTTAGTTTATCAGATCCTTAAATACCAAGCAACTAACAACAACCAAACCAGATCAAACATTTGTAAAATATATCCCTACCAACCACAAATAATGTTAGGGAAAACACAAGCAACAAAAAACCATTTTTTCTTTTATCAGCCAATAAATTCCATTGATTTTCCATATTTAATCACCTACCATGCACCACAATTAATTAGTAAAACTTCCACTTTTATTCATATGCACAACCCATCCCTACAGCCCTGCTGCCAACCACAATAACCACAAACACATCGGAAACAATACCCATACCACATCATCATCCCTTTGATACCATTTACCGCATCTCCACTACCCATCAAAACAATATCATACACACCAACCCATAACCAAGACAACCGCAGCCTCGCTGCTCACCCGTTCTACAACAACCCTCATTACACCCCTTCAAATAATTAAACCCAAACTAGCACCCACAAAATTCATTATTTCATTTAGTTTAATCGGGGAAATCATACAAGGGTTCCATGTATTTAGTTAATCATCCAACATTACATGATTAACCAATTTCTACATTCTATGAAATTCCATCCACAAAACAATCCAGAATAAAAAACAGGGCAACATTTAATTGTGCAAGCAAGGCCCCCAACGACTGTGATTTTCAGTAGGCATAAGCCTATTCAATTCACAACATAATCATAGGATAATAATTGATGGAAATAAAACAACAATATAAAAAAAATTTCCCCAAACCTGTTCTTTAACCAGTTATTATCTTTATTTACTTGTTCACCATATCTCACAAAAACAAGAGGATACCCACCCCGCATGGTGCACAAAAGAGAGAGAGACGAAGGTAAGATCCCTACCTCAAAGCTTTTTAAAGAAACCCCCAACAAACAAAGAATGCCCAAGAAGGCCAGGTTGATTCTCCAAGAACCCGCCTTCGGTCTCTCCTCCTAGCAAGATTAAGAACAAAGCTCATCATATTTGGTATACACACACTTAGATCTACCCATAACGAGTGTAGATCTAAGAAACCGAGAGAAGAGGAAAATTATATCTAAGTGGATCTAAGAAACCAACCATGAACAAGGAAGAAATAAGAAGAATGATCACATACCTCAAGAAACCGGCTTCGATTCATGAAGAGAAGCCTCCAGATCGCCTCCAAAATTCTTGGGAGAGGTTCTCCTACCTTTAAGGAAGGTTAATCCCGAGTTATGGCCACTTAGGGGATTAAATGAACCATTTAGAGGCAAAACGAGTTATATCCACAATTTTAGGATCTAAGATTAAGTGCCCTCACGGTTAGACTGCACGGTTTAACAAACCGTGCGCTAACCATGCATTAGCCACTGCCTCCAAGACCAGCCTTGCATGATTTGGCATCATGGTTTACGCAAATAGTGCACTAACCAACCAAAAGATATTTCCCTTTAGCTTTCCTTAAAGTTTAGCCAGGCACACCCCCAAGCCACTACTCCAAAACAGAGGTAGTTAAAAATATCAAAAGTACCTGAATACGTAACGTGATGTTACAGTTTACAACTGTTTACCATTGAAACGGTTCATCAAAAAGGATGATTTTGGAAAAGCGTTGGGGGTAAGTTATCTTGACCTCCCAGAATGCCTCTAACACCACATTTTTATTAAGTAATTGACCGGAGAGGTCCGGGACATTACACACACCCATGTCATTGACCTTTTCCTACCTTATTATTTATTGATATAACTGGCAGACATACCCTTGACTACCATGGACATGGTATTATGAAGGTACTACCATCCTGTTTAATGTGCATGAGATATATTACTTTTATAACCCATAAGCAACAAATCCTATCCTGGCCATTAAACCAATATCATACCACTGATAATTCACCAAACATACGCTACACAGCCTTGATTTCATGATAATGGTTTTTTTCGTGCATCAATGTACTAAATCAAATGGAAGACATTAAAAATGACATCATGTCAGGGGACCATTACACATGTCTGTAGATAGAAACATAAAATGAAACACAAAAAAGCGTTGTTCCTATTGGCCAGTCTATCCTCATGATCTCACTATTAGAGATCACCAAAGGTGAATTCTGAAGAATATTTGTCAATGCTTATAAGACCCCATCACCATATAGTAAAAAATATACGATGTATAGGCTGTAAGATGCATCTGAAATAGATAACCTTTGTTTAAAATAAATTTCATAGTACCTCAAGGATATCGTTATAGATGGGGATCTTCTAAAACCATTTGATATGAAAAGTAATCTATAGACATTACCATTAAATAGCGTACGTAGAAAATTCTACACTATTATGTTAACAATACATCATCTATATCTAACTATATACACAATATGGTATTCAAAATATCATTATTTTTGGATCTAGGGAACCCACTATAACTAAAAAAACACACACGCACACATGTGATCCACCATTGACCATCGATGAACAACATAAAGACAGTGCACAAGGGCCCATCGAGACCCTTGGAACATTGTTAAGTTACAGTAGGTAGGACTAATTTAATTAATTAAGACTTGAGGTTCATAAAATGACTAAGCATTACTTGGATTTCATAACACATAAATTATTTAAGGGTCATTTTCCCAAGGTAGAGAACCTCATATCACATACAAATAAACCATGCATACAACCATAGGGTGGAGTACACTTATAGGTTATGTAAAAAAGTGTCAAATCTAATCCAATCAAGGCCAAACAACTTTTCCATAGCCATCCATGTCTATTTGGCCTCCATCGATCTTCATGAGGTTCTAACACATGCCCGATAATTCTAAAATAATTAATTATAACCAAATTATAATTAATTAAATGATTACAAGGAATTTCATTTTCAAAGGTGGAATTTATTATTGCTGAAGAACTTACATGATATCATAGAATAGCCAGAACCATAACCGATCACTCATGGAAGGTCTACAATACTCTTTTGACATTATTTCGGGGGAAGGACCTATTATGTGACAATGAAAAAAGGGATAATTTGTTATAATTAACTTGAAAAAATTAGATAAAACCAACCAAGAGAAGTACCTTAGAAGAAATTTCAACCAATAGATATATTTTCACTATTGACACACTCTTTATTCTATGGAAATAAAAATCTGAAAATCTATTTTGTGATACGCTGGCCATTTTAACTCAATTTGACCAAAAACCATAGAAGTCATTACCAAGGAAGATACCTTAAATGAAACAACTTCCAACACCACACATTCATCATCATAATACATCCTATATCCATTCCAATATATGGACCCACTATTCTTAGAAAATTCCATTTCAATATCATGAAAATGTCATACAATTCTCTATTTTAGATCATTCCATGACTCAAACAATGATCAAGATTATCAAGGGGAAGAAGATTCAAGGATAATTGAGACATCCTATATTTGTAAAGGCCAAGACATACTAAGAAAATAATCCATGATGAATGTCACAATGATCACCCCCTACAAAAGGAAGAAGAAGTCCATGATTTATGAAGAGGAAAGGATTGTAGTTCGATTTTTCAATGAAGCGTGATTTAGAAAATTTCTAGTAAAAAACACAAATACGCTATATCCAGATCCAATCTATCACCAAAAAAAATAACATATCATCGGATCCTAACCTTATAGGCTGAGACTAATGATTTTTTCAATGAATAATTGTGGATATAAAAAGATCATGTCAAATGAAAGGAAAACAAACACATAACATGAACTTCTATGATCTAGTCTTTCTAGATCCATCTTGATCTTTCTTGGAATTTGTGGAATTTTCCTAGAAGTTCATTGGAGTCTATAAGATCGCGATCATTGGAGAAAAGAAAGAAAAACTATTTAATTTAGTGTGTTAAACGTCATTTAATGGAGTTTTATTTCATTAAAAACACATGCACATGGTTTGGTTACATGGTTCTCCAAACCGCATGCCAATTGTTTAGGGATACTGCCTCTCCTAGGAAACCCAAATAGTGAGGTCACACAATTTGTCAAACTATTTTCCTAACATGATCGTATCACTTGGATGAGTTGTATAGTTTTTTAGGTGAGGGTGGAAAGTTTGTTAATAAGTGCGCCTTAACCACACGCCTCCCCTTGGGATACTTCCACAAGGAACATAGATTCCTCTGTAAAATGCATGGTTTATCCTAACCATGATAAAACCATACACTATTTAAATGGTGTCCAAAACACACAAAAAAAACATTATAACAACCCAAAAATTCTTACACACAACCAATAATCCAAAAAAATGTAATAACTCAAAATTCCCTAAGAATTTACACATGTAACAATATAGGATGTTACAACCCACCCATTATAGTGCTTCACATCCTTGAGAAGTAACTATATCATGAAAATCACACTTTTTGATATTCCTCAATAAAAATCCAAAAATATATCTCTACATTCCATCCTGGAATGTCAACTTATCAACTTATGGTAGCAGTCATCCCTAAACACCCATCACACTCTCATAGTGGGACTCGCAACATTGACACGAGAAGTAGTGCCAAAAGAATTCTCTCATTCTACATCAAGACAATGATCACCACTTTTGTAAAACAAAACACACTGTGATGTATTATTTATATTCCTTCTAAATAATTGAGGTTATACCTACAATAAGAGTCACCTAAAAAATAAGAATATAAAATTCCAATGTCACACCCAGTGTGGTTCTATTCAATCACGCTTGATCAATGAAAGAACGAGGTTAAAAGATGGAACTGAAACATCATTCCTTATTATGATCCAAACCAAAAAGTCACTACCAAAAAACACTATCAAAATGCATAAACCATTATATAATGGCCCCATATAATTCTTAAACACCTCAATCATACACGATATGATGACATCTGCACGATTCCAACCCACTGCTTTTAAGTTCATAGGGAAACACCAGTCAGTTATTTTCTATTCGTATTCTTACACAGGTACCCGATTTCAATTATGGATTTTCCTAAACTCCCCAAATAAAATTTTCTTAATAATAAAAGGCATTGTTAGATTGATCTAACATCCTTACCAAATTCAAAACTGACTTCACAGGAGTTTCCATGGTTGGTTCACTAACTACTTTCACCATCCACAAGGATCTCAATTGTGAACGAATGCACCAAAAACCCAAATCCCTATCATTTTGTATCAATTTTCCACAATTATAATGCCCACATAAGGTCCCCTCCTAGATATACACCATAAAAAATGCATTAAATTTAACACAGATCATGATACCCTTGAGTCCATTACACATCAGCCTCATTGAGTCACCATGACCACTCAACAATCAAACTTGAATTGATCCACAAACCTTTCCAAGAGAGGTTCATTTCACTTATGACCAGATTGAAGCTCCTCACCATAGTAGTATCTTTACTATCACCTAACAATTAATATAGTAGTATACTTAACCTTAAACTAGTTCTTTGATGAATATATTGACTAAACGTGACCATCAGTTCATACCTAATAACCAAGAAAGAAAAACTATATGTTGTGCACACCTAGATACACAACATTCATTTGAATAGTTTATATTAAATGAAAATGAATATATTATTCCCAAAAAAATTCCAAATAATATAATTTTTCAAAAACCCCATTCAAGAATAGGTTCTCCCTCTTGGTAACTCTTGTAAATTGGTATTTGTTTGAACATTTTCTATACAGAAAACTAATATAATCACATTGAAATACACTAGTGAAATTATTAATCTCCATAAATCCCTAAAAATGTTTTTAGACTGTATATTTGGACGATAAATCCATCTCTTATGTATATATGTACGTCAGGACCCCTCCCCCCAAATAGTACCCCTCATGGGCCGGTAATTGGACAAGGAGGATAGTGACTGCCCAAGTCCTACTAACAGAATGCCTAGGTTGGAAACTATAACCAATGATATTTCATACATTTAAATGATAGGCATTACCCTCTAAGAGAACGGTATAAGAGAGATATATTAGACATAAAAACCAATCAACTCATGATCATAAAGTTAAAAGAAACCCATGTGTATACATGTTATGTAATAAGAAACTGAAACTACTGGGAATGAAACTAAAAGTACCAAAAGGATAAACACAAAAGAGACCATGAATCCCAAATATATCCTACAAAACCAAAAGCTAGTAATATCTTGATTGATCTCTAACATGCTCTTACAAACCTAAAAATTAGTTTATATATACATTGGTTTATCATAATAGTACACTCAGTAGGATCCTCCCCAGAGCCACCAACACAAAATATAATGAAAAATACTAAATCCCAAAGAACAGTAATCCTTTGGATACAATATAAAAATATACATGTGTGTGAAACAACCACAATCCATTACATCCCTCTACATACATATATGGGAAAACTGACCACCGTTCATATCGGCACATAATACTGTTTGGAGAAAATAATGGGACCAGAGGTGGTAGTCAGTTATCTGTCCCCCTACAACCTAGATGTTGGAAAAAAACCCTCCCAGAATCCACTTGGTGTCATTGTCTATACCAACAAGGATATCGTAGCATAAGAAATCAATAAACACAAAAGATATAGTATAGGGAATGACCACATTATAGGAATTAAATTATTTCTAGGCTCATTTACAACTATCATCTCTCCAACACCCTACTACTACTACTAAGGACTAGATATCATATAAGAAAAAAAAATATTAATTGAGCTATGTTTAATTCATTATTTTGTTTAGACATCTCCCCTCATGTGAATTAATTCATTAACTATTAATTAAATTTTTTGATTATATTTCATTAACCATACATGTGAAGTCCATGAACTCCATGAATAATCAAACTGAGTCCATGGTTTATAAGGATTAACATTAACATTTTCATGTCAGTAAGAACTAAAACCTTGGGGTAATTATTTATTAAAAATTATACCCATTCAATAATTCTAGGTACTCTAGGAGTAAAATCTTAAAATAACATTAAGAGATGTTACCAAACACATCCATCTACCCCATGTAGTAGAGAATGGAATGGAGGAAAGACTTGAAAACCAATCATTCCTCCATTAAATATATTCTTCAACTAGAAATCATATCATCATTCAACACAAAAATGATTGATCATACCTTCAACCCATTCCATCCAATCTTGTGTCATCACTAACACCCTCATGATTATAAAAATTCATCTCACTATCATGTACATTACCAGCTACCACAAACCCAGGGCTCCCAATCCATATCTCATCTTCTAGCGCAGTCTCATATCTCATCATAAAAAAAGATCATATCTAGATCACATAGAAGGTATTAAGAAACAAACATAGTTAAGATGGTAACTTTTCCCTAAATGTAAGGTATCTAGCCTGCGCATGTAAATGGGTTCTCACAACCCCAACATAAGACATTATGCCTTCAAATGAAAATAAGCAACCTTGGACCCAAACATTATTATTTTTAAAAAATCCTTTTTTATTCCATGTTAAATTAAGTAATTCAATTATCATAGGTTCCAACAATGAGAAACCAAAGGAATTAGCTATAAAAAGTGTTTTGGAGTATTGAAGGAATACACCCACCAAAAAAAAACAAATTCCAAGGACCACTAAATAAAAAATATTTATTATTTCAATATATAAAAATAATAATTATATTATAATTAAAACACTCCCAAACTCAGTTATGATGTCGGAATAGTGAAACAAAAACATTTACAGAAGAAGAAAAGAGAATAGAAATCAATGGTAACACTAGGATTTATGTGCTTATATCCCTTTGGTACCTACTACCTGGAAAGACCACCACCCACACATGCACTTTGATCAGATTCTCATAAAAAAGTAGATTATAGTGTACATTGGAAAAGAGGACAGGCGACTGAATTGTACAGAAGTGAAAAAACAAAAACTACACACTAGAAGAAATAACTTGAAGAAATCAGGTTTAAGAAAAAAATAAAGCCCAGAAAAATGCTTGGGTGTCCAGATCACTTCAAGAACCAAGAAAATTGATCCCATTGATTCATTGGATCTCACCATAGGTTGATCACATTATATTTCCATATTTGATATGTGGTAAGACATCTTCAACATGGATTAACCACAATAGGTTCCACCATTATCCGTAGACCAATGACGTGTAGGGGGTCGGTGGGCCACCATATGAGTTTGCTGATGAGGAAGAAGTCACCACCACTAGGAAGACTGAAGATGAAGAAGTCTATTCTTAACTCTGAGTGAGTGAAAAATTAGACTGAACCATAATCAAGAAGAAAACAAACCACCAACGATGAGTGTGAGTCAATGTTGGGAATCCATATCTCTACATTTTAAATAAAATAGACCACCTAAGAAGCTGATTTTCATTTCACTTTCATTTATTGAATACAAGGTCCATATGGATGATGAATCCCCTTGAAAAAACCAGAATTTTCTAACTGTATAGACATGGGGAGGCTTCCATGAACCCATCACCAAACTTCCCATCCAGTGGCACATGGAATGGATCAAATCAATGGATGTCTAGGATATATTAGTCAAAAACATACGTTGACATCTATAAATGAAAAGGATTGGTATTCAACTCATAGAGAAGGTGGTATCCTAAATCAAGTTGGAAAAAAAATTCAGCAGGCCGTGTGAATCAGCTCATGTAGCAAAATGAAACAAAAAACCAATAGATATTAAAATGAGAAAGTATTTTATAATAAATTGCATGTATTTAAAACAATTTAAATTGAAGATCAATTTATATGGGTTAATTTCAATTTTCAATATGAAAATAGAGAGTATCCAAATTAAGAAATCATTCTAAATTACAATTGAAAATTGGTGAAATTATTTCACATAAATGTTATTCAAGTGGAAACATGTTCAACATATCTAAGAAATACTTGAACTTGTATAAAGTTGTATCCTTAATCAAACCATCAGATGGGTTTTCATCTGTGTGAATTTTATTGAAACACACTTCTCCAGTTTCGAAAACTTCTCTAATAAAATGTATCCAAATATCTATGTTAATTGAAGTACCATTGAATACTAAATGTTTAGACCAATACAGGGGAGAGTATGAATCACAATGTACATTTTTAATAATAATTACTTATACAATGTTCATAAATCCAACCCCTAAGCCATATGGATTCTTTGAATACTTCTATTGGTTCTATGTACTCAGCTGTAGTGGTCGAGAGGGTCAAAACAAATTTCATATTGCACTTACAGGATATAGGTCCTCCACATTTAGTAAATACATAACCAGTTAGTGATTTTCTACAATCAAACTTTCCAGAGTAGTTAGAATCCACATTACCTGTCACTAATTTAGAAGAATTAATATACTAACAATAGAAAATTTAATGAGATAATTTAGAAGAAATGTACCTCAACAAGTATTTAATGAAAACCAATGTGGATTTCCTGAATTTTATATAAGGAAAATCAATGTACAGATAAGAAAAGAAAAATATGGTCAAGTAAAAATCATAGAACACATAATACTTCACACTATATTAATATACGAGATTCTACTCATATATTCAATATCATAAGCTATGGTCTGTGTCTAAGATAAAGGAAACATAAAATGTTGACCTAAATGAACACTAAAATGCTTCAAATCATCAAATAAATACCTCTTAAGAACATTATGGATATAAGATCATTGATATACATAAAGAAGCTTATGATACTAATTCCTAAGAATTTCCATGCCCGAAATTTTCTTTTCACAACCTAGAAGATTCATACTAAAAGATGAATTCAATTTTATTTTTACATTGGTGATGAATTTCATATAACAATATATGAGTAACATGTCATTTATATAGAGAAGTAAATAAATTAGGTATTCTTTAATAGATTTAAAATATACACATGCATGAAACTCACTCCTGCTAAAACCAATTTGTAACATGAATGAATAATACATATTATACCATATTCTTTATTCATATATAAATATATATAAATATTTATTATGAAGAAAAAATGGTTATTATTATATTTATGTTCAAATCCATTAGGATACTTCATGTAATGTTGTACAATTAAATCAGTAGGCAAGAAAGCAGTTTTTAAATATATATATTCTATATGGATATCTATATGGATAGAATAATAAATATGAATACTTATTGAATAATGATTCAATACCATAGAAAAAACTCAAGAGTAATCAATTCTTTCCCTTCTAAGGAAACCATTGGCCAAAAATATAACATTAAACAAAATATTATTTCATATAGTATTGTCTACTTTTATTTATATATTAATTTACAACCAATCACCTTGTCAGGAGGTAGTTTATTTACCATGGTCCAATTATTGTTATTTCTTCCGGATTACATGTCATCTTCCATAGCTAAAATTCAATGATTAGAGTTTCTTTCATTGAGGGGTTGATTGTAGATTTGAGGATCCTCTCCACCAAGATCCTCTACCACATTCAGGGAAATGGAAACCATATCTGCATGGATATACCTAGGAGGAGGTATAATGACCCTCATATTCCAATCTCTAATAAGATTATAAAACCTAATTCCAATAAGAACTACATCATCTGGAGTATAATCATAATGAGACCAAGATTATGGATCAAGATGTGAAAGGGGAACCATATATTTAGAAGGAGTCTCAACAGGAGACTCACTAGCATTTGGAGGATCAACCTCATGACGCCCCTTCAGAGAAGGATCAACACGGTCATTAGGGGTATGATAGACTCTAGCATGAAAAAACTCTTGAAACACCAAATACCAGCTAAGAATATACTATTGAAATCTAGGTTTATCTAGACAAATATTATACCCCTTCACCCCTTATAATACCCTTTGAAGATGCAATAGAAAACTCTCAAATCATGTATATCATCCATTACAAGATCATATGTCATTTATACAAACACCCTAAGATGTTCATAGGATTGGTGTGATTTATCCACAATTCAATAAGAGTCATACTTGTGCTATTATGGGAGGGACACCTATTTATTACGTAAATACCCTAGAGATTGATTCTTCCTAAAATAATTTGGGCAAGTCGAAGACTGAAAGCATGCAATGAACCCATTAATGAATGGTATGATTCATACGCTCAGCTACCCCATTATATTGAGGAGTGTGACTCATGATTTGGATCATTATAATTCCCTCACCATCACAAAAAAGTATAAACATAGAAGATCGGTATCAAAGTAAATTATGAATCAACAGACACTTTAACATCTTCCGAGACTGATTTTCTACAGAACACTTGGATGTTATCAACACCTCTAGAACATAATAATTATTTATAAAAAATATAAACCCATAATATCTTTCAAAAGTATTCTATAAAGGTGAAAAAGTATGATCATCCACCATGTGAGGTAGTCCAAGTGGGTCCTAACAAATCCAAGTGAACATATTCATGTGGGGGATCATATTTAATATTAGATATATGAAAATTGATGATTTTAGGCTTAACCAGGGCACAATATCCAAAAAGGGTATGTTACATGGTGTAACATGAGTGAGTATACATCACATGATCAATTGCACGAGAACATTAGAGCTCACATTTCCCAACCGCCTATTCCAAAGCATAGTTTTGTCATTTTAGGTGACATAAGTGTTTCCCCACTTCTTGACATGATTTCTTCTATAGAAAAACATATAACCCATTAAGAATGGTGCCTTTAAGAGCTGTATGATATTCCTAGGAGATTCTGTGTCAACCAAAATCCAATTTAAAGGTAAAAAATATATGATCTAATAAACCTAGTGAGATCACATTCTGATGTGAATCCAAAACCCTTCCAACATCCAATAAGATGAAAATATAATGGTCTAAGAGAAATATTATAACAAAACCTCCACCCATGAGGCATCATCTCTCATTGTTTACTATATCGATCACTTATTAAACTCCATCGGTCAAACAAGAATCAAAACTCCTATATGGGAACATTTGTAATGAACATCTAGAGTCTAAGACCCACTAGAAATAATGATTATCTTAGGACACACACAACACCTCAACAATTTCATAGACTTTGTATGAAAATATTGAATTATCAAAAGACCCCATATAAGTTTTTCTAAATTTAAAATTGGTTCATTTGGATTTAATATGACTACGTTTACCATAGTGGTACCAGTAAACCTCATTCATATTGGATTTAGACCAATATTCAAGTGACTGTGTAAGCCTCTTACATCCCTTCCAATGTTTACCTTTACTTTTCCTTTTAGACTCTGAATGACCCCTCACATTTGGACCCAAATCATTAGGTTTTACCATTTCCATGATATGAAACTCACATGAACGCACGATGGACACTGTCACATAAAGATATGGGTAATGAGCTATGTTCTTTAATAAAAATATCACGAGGGACATCTGAATAGGTTGCGACTATTTAACCATCAGTGGGCAGATTTACCGGTGGTTTCATAGGTCCATAATGGGAATGTTTCACCCATTTTTGGTCCAACAGGGATCATTTATTTAATCACCACAAATTAAAATCATTTCACCCTTCAAATGTTTCTATTTCGTATTTTGTAGACACTATTTTTTATTTGGGTGGCTTTAATACCAATTTGTTGATGGGTAATAGAAGAATACACCCCCTATAAAAATAATTCCATGGACCAACGGATAAAAAATATGGTTTAATTCAATATACAAAATAAAAAAATTAATTTTTTTACAATTCTAACACCCCAAAATAGAGTGATGTTGTGGGAATAGTGAAATAACCAAATTGTGAAGAAGAAATGAGAACAGAAAAACAAAAGACTATACTGGGATTTACATGACTCAATCCATTTGGGAACTATTAAGTGGAAAAAAATGAACCACACATGAAAATTTATTGTATTATCAAAACAAAAAGAAAATTATAGTTTACAATGGAAAAGTAGATATACAATCACAATTCACAGAATTGCTAAAACAGATACTGGGAATTAGATGCGACAACACAGAAGGAATCGAGTTTATGAAAATCATACAAACTCGAAAAAATGCCTGACTAACCAGATTAATTCTAGATACAAGAATACCAATCACATTCTTCATTGGATATCATTGTAAGATGATAACACTTGGTCTATGGACTCGAGAAATGGATACACCCATCAACTAGGAAGAATCCCAATAGGCTCTACCAGGAGTTTCACAACATAAATGTGCAGGGGGTTAGTGGGACACTAGATGAGTTCATTGATGTGGATGAGAGCATAAAAACATGAATAATTGAAGACATGTATTATGATAATAAACACTGATAAAGAGATAAAGTAAAATGAACTCCCAGTGGGAAGAATACAAACCACCAGCGGTAAGAGGGAATCAATTTAGGGAATCTGGATCTCTCTTTAAAATATAAACTCCTACACAAGAAGAATATTTCAAGATCTATTTCTTATATTTTATTTAGTTTCTGCAGGGGTTATAAAAATACCTACTGGAACCCTAACTGGCTAACTACACAACCAAGGGGAGGATGACAGAAATCCAACATCGAACTACCCACCTAGTGACGCATAGAATGACTTAAATCAATGGATGGTCATGATAGATTATGTGGCAACATCCATATATGGACAAAAATTAATTGAATATTTTTAATGTGGATAGGGAACTTGGAATCCCAAATAAAATAGTCCAAACAGTTGAGTGGGACATGTTAGTCATCTCATGTGGTAAAATGAAACCAAAATCGAGTAGATATTAAATTGAGAGAATATTAAATAAAAAATTTCAGGTATTAAAAACAGTTTAAATTGACGAATAATTTTAGTGGGTTAATTTCAATTATCAATATGAAAAAATAATACCCAAATTTACATCAATTTATTACATTATTTAAACATTCTTTTCAACATAAGATTCAAGTTTTGACAAACATAATGAAGAACAAAACTCATTGATAAAGCCTTTTATTATCATAAATAATCATAATAGCTTAATGTTCCTTATCCAATTAAAATGAGAAAATATTAAATAATATATTTCATGTATTTAAAACAATTTAAATGGAATAAATATTTAAATTGGATAATTTAAATTTTCAATATAAAATCAAAACAATACCAAAAATACCAACAATATATTACATTATTTAAGCATGATCAACGACATAAGCTTCCAGTTTCAACAATCATAAGGAAGAAAATAATCATTTATATTGACTTTTATTATCTTAAATAATCATTTCATCACCTGGTTCATTATAATATTCCATTAACACATGGAATAACCCATTTAGTTAAACATTCATACCTGTATTAATTTTCTTACCATCAAATAATGAGACACCCCATATTTTTTAAGCTTGTATCCTATTTAATTCATTATCAAAATAATAAAACATTATTGGGTTTATGTTTTTTGTCTAAATTCATCAATTTCAACATGATAATCTTAGAATAACAACATGCTATAAAAATCATAACATATATATAAAAATATCTATAAAAATAAAAAGAAAACCATTATCATGGAAAAATTCAACAACATGAGATCATTAAACATAAACTAATTCCATTCTTTAATTTGAATCAATCATTATTAGGTTAATTACACCACCATATAAAGGAATAAAACTTGGTGAATTTTTTAATTCACATAAATAAATATGAAAATAAATGAATCACCTTCCTTGAAGCTTTGACATTCTTCGCATGAGAATGAATCAATAATGTGGATCTCTGATCATCGATACCGTGAAGAAACTACGGTCTCTCAGGGATCTCATTCCATGAATTCATTGATAAAAAAAATTAAAACTCCATTATAATGATTAATATCGTATTTCATAACTTGGAAAAAATGAACATTATGAAATAATATCAAACAAAGAGAAATAGCTTGAAATGATGATGAACCTACCTCAGATCACCACAGATTAAACTAGGGAATTTTGGATTAATACATATCTAAATGGGGATTATAATCCTTTGAAAAGAACACTTGGTTGCCTAGAGTTTAAGAGGAAGGCGTGGAAGGACACTCGGTCCAAGGGCCTCAAGGGTACATATAGGAAAATAGATTTTTAGGGGACCACAATGCAGCCCGTAAGATCACACAGCAGACCACCTGGACCACAATAAAGGGGTACGATACCATATCACAACCCCTAAAAAACCCATGTCTAGGATCCACTAATAGATCCATTGTGAGTATCCTATTTTTCCCAGGGATGGATTACAACCCATCCTACAACCCACATTGCTTCAACCCCCGATTTGGATATATCCTCAAAAACCACTATGATGCATCTACCTCGCTCCTCGCCATAGTGGACGACACTGGGGAAGAGACTATGTTGTATCCAACCACCATGGAAAAACCAGGACTAAAAAGGTATTCTCCCAAATTTTCCACCTTCAAGCTTTCTTACTCCTCATTCGGGATACCACACTGATGGGGCAAGTCATATGACACAACCCATATCTCCATGGTGAAATCTAGCCTCAAATTCTAGTGGAACCCCCTTTTTTCTTCATTTACTATCCAAACTCCTTTGAAACATCTTCTATGTGCCTCTAATAACCAAAACACAAAGAGGGACGGGACACTAAGGTTTGATACCTTACTCTGTTTATATATAAAAACATCAAAAATTTCATAATATTTCATATTAAATGAATTTTTTGATTTTCAGATCACATAATATATTTAAACAGTTTTATATTACACATTTTTTTAAAAAGTTTATATACATCACTCTACTTAAATAATTCATGATATATGGCCTTAACAAATGATATCATAGACTCAAAATATTTATGAAAATTTATCAATAAATTATAAAATCCTTTAATTGCATCCCATACTTCCTTATATGGATCACAATTTCAATGAAATTGTTAAGAAAGATCAACTGATTAATCAAAAAATTATAAAAACTTGAAACTATTTTAAATATATATTATGATGTTCTCCATTACATTTGAAATGTGTTTCTAAATATATGAATTTATCTTATATTTCTGAAAGTGTTTTTTATCCAATTATCATAGTGGCCTCTTTATCACATATATACATTGGTATAAAATTTATTCCAAATATCCATCCTAATAATATTATTTTTAATAATACTAATAATAAAACCTCTATCTAGTGAAAAGAGCTATTGTTATAGAATATAATATATAAAGTATAAATAATAATAAATAATTAATTCAATTTAGTGTCTACTACATTAATGAATTTTTTTTTCATGTTATATAATGTTGAATATTTTACATATTTGTTAGTATAATAATAAAACAAGTTCAAAAATGATAGAAAAATACTTCCAGTTAATGTGATTTTAAACTCCTCTTGTATATTAGTGTGTTAAAATGTAGACTCTTATAAAATCCCCTTCCAAGAGAGTATATCCTCATTTATAGCAATAAAATGTTTCTAGATTGAGTATTCAAGAAAAGTTTATCAGATAAATGAAGTAGAAGAGGAGATGAATCATATTATATTGGTTATCATATTGGTCTTGATAATCGGACATGGAAAATCATATTGTGATTTCTAGAATTATGAAAAAGAATATTGGAATTGTTTCAGTAGTATTCTTACAGAGTTTTATTTTCTGTATTGAGGAATCATATATGGGAATCAGACTATGAAATTGGATAGACTATCATTACAATTTCCCTGACGTTCTTACCCATATGTTGGAAAAAAATGAAGAATTGTTTTGAATGATTATCTTTGTGATAGTTTATGAGGAAGCACCAAAATATTTTTGTTACAAAAATTTCATTGCGTCATCTTATGGAACGTGAAGCACACACACAATTTTATTTTACATAGTTCTACCCATGTGTAATGGAATATTCTACTCATTGCATCCCATATAAAAGGATTGTTTTCTATTGCATTTTGTGGTATCAAATTATTTCCAAACCATAAAAATGGATAGATAATATTTTTGAGTAGTGATTATTGTTAATTATTATGTTCATGTGGTGATGTTTTTGATTTTTTTTCACCAGTTAATGAAATCATTAACCCAAGGAGATGAATTTTTCCTGATAATGGAAACATAATATTAAAAATACATCACTGATTCACCCCCTCCCCCTCTCAGTGATACTTAAATCCTAGATGGGTAATATCATTAAAGTCTATGAAAGACAACCTAAGCCATCATCTATAACAAGCTATTGAATTATTTAAACATTCTCTATGGAATATGTTTCCCATTTCAATAATCATAAGAAAGAAAAAACACATTAATCATGCATTTTATTTTCTTCAAAAAGAATTCTGGCTTCGCATTCTTTAAACAATTCCATTAACACGTGGAAAAACTCATTTGCTTAAAAATTCATACTTGCATCACTTTTATTACCATCAAATTATGATAATCATGAAATTTGTTAAACATTCCTCCACTTAAATTCATTATCCAACTAGAAATACAATATCAAATTTATGTTCATTATCAAAATTCAACAATTTAAACATTGTAAACCAAGAATAATAACCTGTTATTCAGAGCATACTATAAATAGTACACTATTTAGAAAAACAAGAAGCAAACCATTATCACGGTGGAAAGAAAAAACATATGATTTCTCAATATAAATCAACTCCATTATTTAATATAGTTTAATACTTATTATGTTAATTCCACTATCATCTAAAGGGCTAAACCAATGTAAAATTATGATTTCCTATAAATAAATATGTTAATAAATCCATCCCCTACCTCAATGATTCAACATTCATTTCCAAAAAATGAATCAATATCATAGATATTTTATCAACTCCATTGTAATGAATCTATGAACACCCTAGGATTTTGTTCCATGAAAGCATTGACAAATAACTATGAAAATACCATTTGAATGATGGAGATAATCTTTCATAATATGGAATGAAGGAATGAGGGGAAATGAGATCAAAAAGAGATAATCTTATACAAAAGATGAAGATATAACTTTAGATCATTATTGATTTAACTTGGGATGTTGGGATTGATCCCTATCGAAAGGGGGATTCAAAGCCTTTTAAAATCACCATTGGGTGCCTAAGGTTTAAGAAGAAGTATTGGAAGAGAATCGTGTTGAGGGGCCTCATGGGTATTTAGAGGTAGAAATATTTTTATAGGACCCCAACACAACCCCTCAGACTATGTAATACACCACCTAGACCACTACACAGTTGGAAGAGACCTTATCACACCCCCTATTAAAACCTACATCTAGGATCCACATCTGATCCACGATACATATTCTATTAACTAGGGAAGGGACTATGACCTAGCCTACAACCCACATTCTAGCGATCTCTGATTTGCAATTACCCTCATAAACCACTACGATGCATGCACCTCGCTCCAGGACATAGTGATCGACACCCGGGATAGGCCTCCGCTACAACGAAAGAGAACAATATAGCCTGGCCTAAAAATATAATCACCCTGATATTCGTCCTTCGATCCTCCCTACACCGCAACTAGGTGACCTCACAAAAGAAGACTGGCTTGGGGAACATCCCATGTCTCCATGTCACAAAATTGCCTCAAATTGTAGTGCACCCACCTTTTTCCTTCATTTACCCTACAAAATCCTTGACACCTCCTCCTGGTGCCTCCAACACCCAAAACAAAAAATGATAAGGGCCACTGAGTTTTAATCCCTTACACTATATATGTACTACAAAATATAACAATTACACAAATATTAAGAGAAATTTTTTAATTTATGAACACATAATATATTAAAATAGTTTCATTGTACACATTTGAAAAAATTTAGTTTATCTCTACCAAAATAATTCATGATATCTCACTTCAATAATTGAAAACATAGGCTCAAATATGTATGAAAATTTATTAATATATTATAAATTTCTATATTGACTCACCATATGACCGTACAGTAATCCCAATTTCAATGACAATGTTAAACAAATTTTCAATTAATTAATCAAAAAAATTATAGAAACATGAAACTATTATATCTATAAATAATGATATCCCCATTTACATTTGAACATAGTTTTTAAATATTTTAATTTTTCCTTATATTGATCATAGTATTTTTTATCCAACTATCATAGTGATCTCATTATCATATTGATATGCTGGTATAAAATTTCTTCCATCTATCTATCCTAATAATATTTATTTCAATAAGATTCATACTAACACCATTATCTAGGGAAGCAGAGATTTTCAGGTTAGAATATACAAATTAGAATGAAAATAATAATAAATAATGAATTCAATTTAGTATCTAGTACTAGGGAAAAATGTTATTTATGTTATATAATATTGAATATTTTTATTTATTGATATTATAATAACAATCCATGGTCAAAATAGAGAGTAAATCCATATAATTAATGTATTTTTAAAGTCATATTATATGTTAGTGTGTTTAAATGACGATATTGTTAAATTATTTAATAGAAATATAATATTATATGGATTAACACAATCGATACATGAAATAAAGTATTCAAGATATAGATAAGTTACACATAGTTAGGATTCCAAATTAATTTTATTTCATTATAATGCTTTCAATTAAATATAATAAAATAACTACATAAATTTAATTAATATAGGATAAATAATTAATAAATATGTGTTTTTTAATCATAACATGAAATTGATGAATGAGCATAATGTAAAAGAGAAGAAAATAAAATAATTTTCTAGAATTTGTGTGTGAAAATATTGAACCCAAAATTAGGGTGTTTCTTCCATGCATCCAGAATACATATTTAAAATAGGGTGTACATTAAAATATCTTGAGACTAATAGAGTGATGAAGCAAGGGGTAAATGGGGGTGATGATGATGGTGTGGTCGGCCTAAGTCAATGGCAATGGAATGTTGGATCTTTTATGACTGTGAAGAATGATTGGAAATGGGATCCAGGGTTATGGTACTGGCACTGACTATGGGGAGGGGGTAGGGGAGTTGGGGGAGGGTGTGTAGTCTTGGTAGGGAGGGCACAAGTCGGTCCGAGGTGATAGGTAAGGTTTTTTTCAGTGCAATTACCACCAACAATTGTTAAAAATTCTGAAAAAAGTTTAACTCTCTAGTTGTGCATTATGTGGAAGAAGAACACATTAAGGGGAAGAAAATTATTTAAAAATGGAAAAAAGATATTTACAATATTGAAAATGATTGTTGTTATTGAAAACATATCCAGATTATGTGTTCATTGTGCCCATGATTAGGGTGTGAAACTGAATCACTAAAAATGATTGTATTTAGGGGATATTATTTTCTGCATAAAGGGTCAAACACAAGAAATTGTCATGTGAATAAGTTACATTTTTTAGAAATTAATTTTGATGTCAATAACATGAAGAATTTTTAAAAATTGATCTAGTTATTTCAAATGTTGAAACCCACCAAGAATTTCATACAAAGAAGATTTCTGATATAGGTTAAAATTTGAAAGATAAACATGGATGAAGAATTGAATGTTTATAGAACACCATGAATGTCATACAAAGCATATGGTAGATATAAGTGAATAAGGAAAGCCCAAAGGTGAGCCCCAAAATCCTCTGGGCTAGTGTAACAACTTAAAATGGGTCCTCCAAAATCTATCTTCCTCTTAAACATTTTCCCTACTACCCTAGATGTAGTAGTCAGTTATAACCATCTCTCATCCATATGTCCCTTGATGACCTCATTGCATTACTTTTTTTAATGGTGAATTAGCATTGTCTCCACTGTGTATGGTGATTTGGTTGTATCATATGTTTTTCATCTTTCCTGTGATTCCTAGTGTGTTGGGGTCTTTGGCTTGATTATGGAATTGGTCATGGTAGACCAACAGGTATGACTCCCCTATTCGGTGATTCTTCCTTGTACTCTAGGTATTTTATGTTCTTCTCGGGATTCTTATGATGATGAACTCACCTTGTAATATTATGGGATGGGTTGGCCCCCACATCCCCCTACTTCGTCACCAGCCTAAATCCCTACATCGTACACCTATCAATGAGACTCTTTCCTAGGAAAACTGACCTTTCTTATCCTTGACCCATAAATACCTTGTTCATATTTTCCAACATATACCCCTACCTCTGACAGTTAAACACTGGACTCCATCTTCCCTGAAACTGATAACATCAAAATTTTTAGGTGGAGGTTAGTCTTTAGAAAACATAGATTTTTATATTTTGATGGAAGATATTATAGTAATATTAATTGATTTGAACTCATTGATATAAGAATAGTTATTTAAATTTCATTTAATTTTATTTTTTGAACATCTCCACTATTTTCTAAAAATTAAATTAGTTCTTCTCTACGGTTGGTTCAAGAATATTTTGTGACCCTTTTATTTGAGTAATTTCCTCTTTTTTGTTCAATTTCTTTTATAATCAATCATATTTTTCTTGGTTTAACTATATTATAGTCTTATAGATTTCATGTTTTCTCTATTTTTTATTAATCATACATATCATGTCACTGGAACTTTTTATTGTGGACGTTGGAGGTTGGGTGGTTGAAATTACTTCTCATACTGATACTTATTCCAATTTTAATTTTATGAAATTTATCGGCCTATTTGGATTTCAACTCATCTAAATTATTCATCATTATATAAATCATTATGTAAATATAAAAAATTAAAATTATGGTCCATGTGACAAGATGTGATCAAGGTCCATGTGATCAATGAGTGGAAGGGATGTGACAAGACGTGATAATAATGTAATTAGTGGATATATTTTATTTCATCAATGTTTTGGGATATTTAATTATATGATTATTTTTACTCATCATCATCTATTTTATTATATAAAATCATTGGGTAAAACATCTATAAAGATCCAAATTTTTTAAAATAGTCCATGCATGTGAGCTCACTACCCCAATCATGACTCACTACCATAACTACCCAAAGCAAAAAATAATATAACAATAATTCGACATAGTCACATATAGTATCAACTATTTTTTTTATAGCTTCTCCATGCTATATAACCTCCGTATTGGACCCTCCTCCTCCATCCCTACTGGAAACAGAGCTACCTCATTGCGTGATACATTCTTTGTCAAGATCTATGATGAATCACTTATTTGTTAGGGATGAATCGATTGAAAAATATTTCACACCATCCCTCATAAAAATCCCCTTTTCACCCCCACATTATATTACATAACTTCACTTTTCCCTATATCCATTTACTCTGCACAAAAATAAAAAATGCCTGATTATTTCATAATATTAGAAAACAATGTCCAAACTTAGTCAAATAATCAACACAGAATCAAATCAAAATCCCCTAACCATCTAAAATAAGAGGCGACATACTCAAAATTTTACCAAACTCAGGTAATATAAATATCAAAATTTTTAGGTGTGGTTTTCTCATTCCCCCTCACTCATTATATATCATTAACAAAAACATATACATTTTTTCAAGTAAGCTTCATAAATGAACACTTTATCTTTAGGTACTGGAAGTTTAGTACATGCTTCCCCACCCCATGATTTTAGTATCATTATTCTGAAGCTAATCCAAATATTCTGCTGAACCAACATGCATAGCCAAATAACTTCCCTATCTACCAAGGTGGGTGGGTTCTTCACCTGATGATGAAGTCGGTCCGATCCCAACCCTGGTTCACCCTTATCCAGACACATAAGTGTTTGTTGAGTCTGCACTAATGAGTAGGCAGGTATGGGTGAGGGGCATCTCACATGTTGGGATTGGATGATTATCTATACTTATATCAATTATGGTAGCATTTAATTGATATTATTATACCATGTTTTGTAGTTTTTATGTTTGGTGACACATTTTTTTATTCTTGAGTAAATTTGTTTCATACTAAAGGCAAGTGTACAATTAATTCATCAATATATTATGAAATATATTGATGAATTTTGAAGGAATATATTTTTTGATAATGATTGATGGATGTCATAGCTAGGGTTTCCTCAATCGATTCACTTATTGTTTATAATCATTATAATATTTATCTTCTACATTACATTTAATGTCATTTAATTATGATTTATCAAATTTTTATAGGGGTGTTTCACTGAACTATAGTTGGCTTATTTTCCACCTAATAGTATGGGTCTGAGTGGGGGTGCTCTTATAGTTACACCTAGCACTCACTATACCCATTCACACCCTAAACCTCCAACAGACACCCAATATACAACACCTTTTCATCCAACAATTGATCCTCCAGGGTTATTCCCACTCATACATCCATCATCATCTTATTTAGGCTCTTATTCTCAAACCGTGTCTTTTTTGCCACCAAAAATGTTCAAAAATATAACATATACCTTTCCATTGATGTATCAATATCACTTCCATCATCATTACACCATGCCTACACCACCTCCATTTCCTACCATCCATCCGTGATCTGATGATTTTTTCTTTCAGCTTCACATATAGTGCATGTAGATGACCCTGAGAATGAATGGGAACAGACACATCCATCATAGTTTACTATTCAAGGATAGCCCATAGATCTATCCAAGCCTAATGGGAAGTTTGCATCATGTTTTTTAAATGCGTGTAAAATAATAAATAATTTAATTTCCTGGGTTTAGCGTATGTCGAGAAATATTATTATTATTATTTACTTGTTCTTCCACATATATTAAATAAATAATAGAGGATATTTGTGAAATTATATATTTCTAACAACATAGGTATATAAACCCAATTATGTTATTTTTTAGTAGATTCAGTTTCATATGTGATGTGCACAATGAAAACTAGTGATAATCACCTCAAGACTTGGAGAGAAACCTCTCCAAGAACACTCCCATTAATAGAGAGAAATCTTCCACCACTATCTACTCTCAAATCTAGAAGATCATGGAGAATCCTCTGGAAGAGATTATCGAGGTCATCAAAAGAGAACATCAGAAGGGTTTAGGATCATCCGCTCTAGCAACAAAATATTCCTATGACTACATTTGGAGATTTGTGGAGCATATGTGGATCACCACTTGTAACATCCCCAACCCTGAATCCACTAAACTGGTGCTCCGTGATGGGTCACCACACGACCTCAAGACATAGAGAGAAACCTCTCCGATAACACTCCCATTAACGGAGAGAAATCTTCCTCCCCCATCTACTCCCAAATCTATAAAGATCATGGAGAATCCTATGGAAGATATTATCGAGGTCATCAAAAGAGAACATCACAAGGGTTTAGGATCCACTGCTATAGTACCCAAATATTCCTATGACTACATTTGGATATTTGTGGAGTATATGTGGATCACCACTTGTAACATTCCCAACCTTGAATCCACTAAACGGGTGCTCCACGATGGGTCACCGCATGACCTCAAGTGTGCCTCCACATAAGCTAGAATCTACCAACTAGTATCAAGGGTGTAATAGGTCACATGTGAATAATATACACTCTTTAACAGATTATTCCAAAATAGATAACATATGAAATAAGTAAAATAATATAAATTATATCATATCATGATTTAGAAATCATTTCCCAAATGTGATTCAACCACAACCAAAAGATAAATATTCCATTTCATGCTAATAGTTCCAAAAGTGATGGAAACCCAAAATAAAGAATAATAGAAACATCCCCCAAAATGATTCCTAACTCCTAGTCTGAATCATAATCTGTGCACATCCAAATCCCAAATCAAATCCTTGTAATTGGGAATTTTCCATTTCCCATTCCTGCTGTAATGAAATTTTCTCAGGTACCCAACAAAGGCCTGAGTAGGTTGTGAGTACAACTCATTAGGTCACCACCAATGTTGTATCTAGAATATCAATTATAAATATATAGTGAATGTAAGGGGGAAATAATAGTCAAGATAAATAAAGACAACATAGGGTCAATTAGTTATCAATATTCACTTTAGAAACATTGATCATTTATTTCGTTTGACCACTTAAACCATTTCTATAACTTAATCCATGTGTTATGAATTTACATCATTTAAACATTAGCCTATACCGACCAATTATCAAAAATAATGGAAGACTTAAAGTTCCCTATAAAACTAGAGGTAAAAATTTCCAAACAAATAAATCAAACTCTCCTTGGAGCCTCTGTCTTGGTATTCTCATGAAATGAAACCTCTAGGGGCTTACTTCCTTAGTCTGACTCCCTAACCGGTGTATTATAGGGCTGTGGTTTTGAGCCATTGTCCAAAATGACCCATGGGAGGATCCTTAGTCAAATAAACCACAAACCACCATGAAAATTCTTCATTCATATTCATCCAATTACCACATATATCAAATACCATACCATATACAATCAATAAAAAAATCATTCACAATTCACATACCAGTTAACACTTAAAATCATCATTGGTCCTTAACCCATTATATAATTTACCACACACCATACATAGCCCATATATCCAAATCCCCTTTCATATCTCGACCCATTTATCATATTCAATAATTTCCACACATTGACCCATTTAAAATAATTCATCATTTCACATGTATAATCACTTTAACGAATTACAATTTCAGTCTCAGAAGTCATTAGACACATTCAATTTATTATAGTTCAACCTCTTTACACTGTTCCAAAAACACCCTTATGTTTTTATCAAATACTAGGAATAAATATAAATAAACCATTTTCTAGATCAACTAAGATACCAAAATTTTTATCTTGGGCTCAACATTATCACAAGTTAATTCCATACTTATCATTACAGTTGTTCACGTTCAGGAATATTGGTACACCCTGTCGGTGGCCCTAAAATGGTATAGTCAACCTCAACGCATCAGATTGGGATCAGGGGGGGGGGGGGTTAATTCATTATTTATCCAACATTTTATTAAAAAATTCAAAGGAATCAAATTCATAAAAATATAGAACCATAAACACCACAAACCATTCTCAAATCAACTTCTAGACCATGTAATATAACTTTTATACCACCTTCCTCGAAACCAGAGAAGAACACTCATTTAACCTTATCCTTAGATCTAGATTTAATAACACTTTGAATACCTAACATATGGTCTACTAGGAAAATGGGTTTTTGGGATTTATAGGAAGAATAATAAAACCACTATAGGTTCCGGGCATAGCGGAAGCACGTTGGTGGGTTTGCCCAACATTAATTTTAGTGTTAAATGATGTTTAATCTAAGATCCATCACGATATAAAATGTCAGATCATATGAATAGAACAAAGAACGGAAAAAGAAAAGAAGAGTCCCGGAACCCTCGAGATAGGATCATCATATGGTTGTTATAATTAATTTAATTAATTCATAATAATTACCTCAATGGAATTCCTTGTTCGTTGATGTCTATGATCATGATCCTGTGATCTGTCATTGCATTGCAGAATCCATGTATAGGATTCCTCTAGCGGTGATCCACGCATTCTCCACGTATCTCTGGATGTCACCGAAGGGAACTCTGGGTTCTAGCGCCAAAGATCCCTCGCTTGCGATGTCTGTCTTCGATCGCCTTGATCCGGTGGAGGATCTTGATTTCGTAACTTGAAAGTGTTCTTAGTGGAAAGAGAATTATATCATGGCTTGAGAGTATTTCCAATCCGTTGTGCACAACCAAAATGGCTAACCCTCATGAGAATAATTTAATTAGGATTTATAATACATAGAATAATAAAATGAATTAATTTCCCAAAAGAATTTAATTATTTCATTTAATTCTTAGCAATGCCCCATGTCTTAATAATGATAGTTGACCATAATTATTACTTGACATGCATCCAATGTATCACATTTAATATCATTTAATTACATAAACAATATTTTCTCACGAATCCCAAAAAAAAACAAACTACACGGTGTGTATGTATAAAAATACACGATGTGTATTTTTATTTTTCCATTTTTATTTATTTTCCTTCACCTAATTTATTAAACCTTGAGTAATGGCTATTTATTTCTTAAATAAATGTAAGTGCATTACTCTCTAACAAATACATATTATTTCTCCCACAATATATTCTCTCAAATAATTAGTGTCGAAATAAATGTGATCAAACATCCTTGAATATTTATTAAACCACAATCGGGAATAATATTTATTCAACTTGTTAAATTAATATTTAACTGAGATACATGGACACACTTAGTGTGGGACCCTCTAGGACTCTTTCTAAGTGGCATTAGGCTGAGCCTGCCTAAAGTCCAAGGTTAGCGTCTAGCAACACTCCAAGGCACCCATAGAGAAAGAATTTAACGTCACAATGACGTGTCACCTCCTAGAAATTATTACCATGTAATATAATCCCTTTGTCTCGATATCTCCAATCAAGCGAGTTTCGTGCTAGTTCCATCAACCCATGTGCTCGATTATTCTTTCTTTGACATCCCGAAATTGAACTCACCCATACCTTACCATGGCCAAGGATTTATTTGGGTTGTATGAATTCGATCAAAGGGCCTGAGATATCTACTTCCGTTATGGAACATAATGGAAAAATCCTTTCTCGCATTATCTATTAATGCAATATTACTCGTTACGCACCCAACGTATCCTACCTTGCTGCGAACAGTGTGTCGTCACAGTTTTCATCAATACATCTACGTGCATGAGTTGTATTACCCATTAATAATAATCTTAAAGTCTAAGGACCAATACACACGTCTGCAGATAGGAACATCCAATGACACTATGAAATGTGGATTTCCTACTGGCGGGTCTCGTTCTCATAATAACCTCCTGGTCACGCAGAAGAAAAATCAATATGTGATAAGAATTTTATTAATGAATAAAGTACAAAGTAGTTGGTTCTTGACCACCAACTCCAACAGACTCCCACTTGGACTAGATCCAACTGCTAACAACCTTTAGCCCGCTAGCTCTCACAAGATATTCATGATTCTGATGAGACATGCCTTTAGTCATGGGGTCTGCCACGTTATCTTTCATGGACACTCTGCTCACAGCAACTTCACCACTCTGATAGAAATCCCTAAAGAGGTGATACTTCCGGAGTATGTGCTTTGTCCATTGTTTTGACCTTGGTTCTTTTGAAAGATCTACTGCTCTAGTATTATCACAATACAATGTAATGGGATCTTTAATGCTAGGCACCACGTCAAGATCCTGGACAATGTTCTGAATCCATACGGCTTCCTTGGCTGCATCAAAAGCCGCTATATATTTAGACTCTGCTGTAGAATCGGTGACAACTGGATGCTTTGGACTCTTCCAACTCACAACTCCTCTATTGAGACAGAAAACATATCCAGATTACAACTTTAGATCATTCTGATCTGTCTAAAAACCAGCATCAACATACCCTCTGGTGACAAGCTCCTCGTCTCCTCCATACACTAGGAACATATCCTTAGTTCTTCTCAGATACTTAAGGATAGTCTTAACAGCAGTCCAATGCTATTCCCCTGGAACTTCTAGATATCTTCATACCATACTCAGTGTATAGGAAACATCAAGCCTGGAACATAACAAGGCATACATGATGGATCCTATAGCCGAAGCAATCCCCTATTTGATTGTTCCATACTAAATCTCTATAGTATCTGGTAAATGTATGTACCTTGACTTAGTCCAAGCAGCCTATTGGATCTATCACGAATGATCTTGATCTCTAGAATGTTGGATCCTTCTCTTAAGTCCTTCATGGATAAACACTTGTTCAACCAGTCCTTAACTGACTATAAGACTGGTACATCATTTCCAATAAGTAATATGTCGTAAACATATACTACTAGGATAACGATCGCATTCCCATTAAACCTCTTATAAACACATGGCTCACATTCGTTTTTAATGAAACCGAATTCCTTTATGGCTTCATCAAGTCAAATGTTCCATGACCTGGATGCATGATTCAATCCATAAATGGATTTCTGCAACTTGAAAACCCATTTGTATTCACATGGTGTCACAAACCCTTCTGGTTGTGTCATACAGACATCTTCATGAAGGTTCCCATTAAGGAATGTTGTTTTGAAATCCATATGCCAAATCTCGTAGTCATGGTAAGATTCTATGGAAAGTATGATTCTTATGGATTTAAACATGGAAACTGGAGAGAATGTTTCATCATAGTCAATTCCTTGACGTTGTCTGAATCCTTTAGCCACTAGCCTTGCTTTATAGGTGCTAACTTGACCTTCCATGTCCGGCTTTCTCTTGAATACCCATTTGCATCCAACATGCTTTACATAAACTGGCTCATCAACCAGAACCCAAACTTTGTTCTGATACATGGAATCCATCTCAGAATTCTTAGCTTCTAGCCACCTTGTAGCTTCTGAGCTTTCAACTACTGCCTTGTAGGAGAGAGGCTCATCATTGCCCAATAATAATGATTCACCATCCTCAATGACTAGGAAACCAAATCTCTCTGGTTCCCTTAACTCTCTTGAGCTCCTACACAGTACTTGTGTTTCTGGAACCTCTTCCACGGGGACCTTTGGAACTTTTTTCTGTACCAACTCCTGTGTATCTTGAACATCAACTTCATCAAAGTCAATCTTTCTCCCACTATCCTTTTTGAGGATGTGCTCCCTCTTAAGAGAGACGACTTCTCTGGCGATAGTCACTTCCTTGTCTTGAGGGTTATATAGGTAATATCCTTTCGTTTCCTTAGGATATCCTATAAAGATACACCTCATGCCCCGAGGTGCTAGTTTGTGTCCTAAGAAGGCCTTAAAAAAGCCTCACATCCCCATACACGTGTTTGCGACAAAGTGGGTTTCCTTACATTCCATAACTCAGATGGAATTACATGTGACACCATAGTTGGTACTCGATTTAATGTTTATGTTGCGGTTTGTAATTCATATCCCCAAAAGGACAATGGAAGATCTGCATGACTCATCATCGACCACACCATGTCCAACAAGGTGCGGTTCCTCCTTTCACTAACACCACTCCAGTGTGGTGTATAAGGAGGAGTGAGCTGAGATAGAATCCCAGAATCCCGTAGAAGATCAATGAACTCTTGGTTCAGATATTCTCCACCTCGATCCGATCAAAGCTTCTTTATCTTTTTACCAAGCTGATTCTCTACTTCATTCTTGAATTCTATAAATTTCTCTAAGGCTTCATACTTATACCTCATTAAGTAGACAAATCTATATCTACTTAAATCATCAGTAAAATTAATGAAGTAAGAATATCCACCTCTAGCTTCTATTGGAAATGGTCCACATATATCCGTGTGTACCAGTCCTAGAAGCTCTATGACCCTTCACCCTGTCCACCAAAAGAAGGCTTGGTCATTTTACCTTGTAAACAAGCGTGACATCTATCAAGTGGTTTTAGCTCAGTAGAGTCTAAATATCCATCTTGGTAGAGCTTTGTCAAGCGCTTCTTGTTTACATGACCGAGACAGTGATGCCAAAACTGGGTGATGTATGAGTCATGTGAGTTTGTTTCGTTATCGATTGAAAACACATGGTTTTCATAATTTAATACACACAAACCATTATTTAAATGTTCCATACCATAACATACGTTGTTATTATAAAAAATACAACCCTTAATTTCAAACATGAAAACAAATCCATCCATATCCAAAAAAGATACAGAAATTATGTTCTTGGTAACACTAGGCACAAAATAAAAGTTATGTAAAACCAAAATCATCACAATCATCAATGAGAGGTGGTAGTCGCCAATAGCCAATGCTGATAGGCTTGCACCATTTGTAGCTTGAAGATCCACCTCTCCTCTGGTGATATTTCTAAATCTACTTGGTTCCTGCATTTGAATACAAATGTGAGCCCCACAAGCTGTATATAACACCCATTTTGTAGAAATATAAATATTTCACTCGATAACGAACACACCTTTAGCATCCCCACGCTTCTGGGTGCAGTACCTTTTCTAGTGGCCCTGCTTGCCATATGCAAAACACACCGCCTCTTGTTCCTTGCCCTACCTCTAGATCTTCCCTTTCTTGGAGGGACGATGCTCGGGGGCTTCAGACCATTTATAATTCTCTGTCCCCTTTTCCTTGTCCTTCCTTTTCTTGTTCACCATAAGGACCGTGGGTTTGTCACACCCCATGTCCTTATCTACCTGGCGAATCAAGGTCAGAAGCTCCGATAGACTCTTCTCAATTCCTATCATGTTATAATTGACAATGAAGCTAGAGAAGGTCTTGGGTAGTGATGATAGGATTAGATATTTACGCAACTCATCCGGGAATTTAATCCCTAAGATGTCCAGGCATTCAATGTAGCCAATAAGCTTAACTACATGATGCACAGCTGGAGCAAACTCTCCAAGAATAGTTGTAAACAAAGCATTAGAGATCTCATACCTCTTCTGTCTCACCTTCTCTTGGTAGAGATCCTTAAGGTGAGATATCATGCTATACACGTCCATGTTTTCATATTGCATTAAGAGCTCATTGGACATGGCCGATAACATGAAACACTAGACATCTGTCGAATCATCCATGCGTTTCATATAGAGAGATAATTCCTCATCACCAGCCTCTTTCCCCGGTGAAACTGGAATAGGCTCTTCCAACACATACAATTTCCTTTCGTGGCGATGGAAGATGCGTAAACGCCACTGCCACTCTTGGAAATTGGTGCCGGTGAGAAGCTTTTCCTTCTTGAGTATGGTGCACAATGATATGTTTGAAGTCATTTTCTTGTCGTTTTTACAAATTCAGATGATCAAAGGTTTAGTACTTTATTAAAAAAATTGAGACAAATAAATAAATTAATACTTATTAGTCTCCCACTATTTTATCGAAATCCAATAGCCCTCACCATTGACTTCAGAATATTATTTTGCCTAAATATTCTAGTGGAAAGGATCCATATTTCCCTTCACATTACCCCAAATAGGGTTGGTCAAGAAACTTTAAGGGTTTTAGGTATGAATTTTAAATTGAAACTGCATTAACTCGCAGCTCCTTGACCCACTGAGTGGACTCCCCAATCCTGAAATCCTTTTATTTTGGATTTCCTCAACCTTTGCCTCTTGGTCACACCAAGTTCTTCTATGGAATTCAACCCTTGATGTGAACCAAGTCAAGTCAACCCAAAACCTTGAATTAGAATTTCCCGATAATTGAAAGCACCCCAACTAGGGTTGGTCAAGCACTTTGAACTATGGTTCGATTCTAACCAAGATTATGGAAGGCTATACCAACTTAATATTTCATTTGAGGGATTTTATCCTTATACATAAATTTTCATTTTATTATCTTTGATTAAATGCTTGTTAATATTAATTGGGATATACTTAAGTGATTAACCATTTCTAAGTTAATATTTACGAATAATCTGGTTTTATTTTAGTTCCATCTTGAATGCTCGTTTAATTTATTAATTGTGTGATCGTGACAACACACCCACAATAAATAAACCATGAAACTGACAGAAATAAAATAAGTGGTATGATCATGATCTTTTATATTGGTTAGTTTATCTAGTGGTTGATAAACTATCCCAAGACCTAGGGGAGAAACACCTTGAACTTTTTGGGTTCGTGTTTATAGATTTCCACCTATCTACCTTTGTATCTCCTTGGATTGGTTTCACCTTGCCTCATGACTTGATCTGCCTCCACTAGCATGGGAGCTCCATCCATTACATATTCATTGATCTCACACGCAGGTGGGGTGTAAAAAAGTGGGTTTTACATAAAAGAATCCTTGGGCGCGCAGACCCTACATATTAATGAGGAGATGGCTCATAGGAAAAAAATTTAATTTAAATAAATAAATTAAAAGAAACCATTCACATACAAATGTCTCGGGCTAGCTCATGATCATCCATACATGCAACGCTATTTACGCATAAATAAAACTAGCATTCAATTCTTTAATCATTTTTGTTTAAGATAAATCACGCTCGAATTAATTAATTATCTGTAATTAATCAATCCTTTTATCTTAAAACCTTTTCTAGAACTTCCTTGAGATTCTCATCCATCATAATTTTAAAAAAATAAATTCATTTAAAATTATCCTTTCACGTAACATGTACCTTTGGAGGAAACTCGGTGAATTACTGTTCATTACGCATATGTTTAATTAAAAACATATATATAAAACACCTTTCACGTGTTGTGCCTCAGCTTTATTCTTGCACCATGGTACACGTCTCAAGGGTTTGTATAATATAATAATAAAATTTAATAAATCTTCGTAATTTGGGTGAGTACATGGTGTGTAGTTCCGACTACACGGCGTGTACTTTTCTTCACCGTCCATCTAAAGTACACGCTCGGGGACAGGGCGTTTTAATGTACTTCGGAAATTTTCGGAGTACACGACATGTTCTGTGGGACACACGCCGTGTAGTTTCCGTGTTACACGGTTTCCAGCTGGGAAAGCTGTGTACGGGATACACAGACCAACCCTAACCTGAAGGGACTACATGCCGTGTTCATTGGACCACATGACGTGTAATCTAGAAACCGTGTGCCACCTGTTTCTGGTCAACACACGGTGTCTTAAATTCTTTGAAAGAATCCAATACATGGCTTGATTTGGAGGATCAGTCAATGCATTGAACGTAGACTACATGGCGTGTACATCCGAATACACGTCGTATATTTTACTGTTGTATGGACAGAAATGTTTGGCTCCTCTGGATGAGTTCCTCTATTTTATTTTAATCAAAATTAAAAGAAAAAATTGTTTCTATGAGGTGAACGAGAAACGAGGGAGGAGGAACAGATCTCGACATTCAGATTTTTTAGAACAATTAAACATGAATTGAAATAACTTAATTATTAAATGCGTAAATCACCAAAAAAAAAAAATAATTATAATCAATGATATGACTGCTCTGATACCACTTGTTGGTTCCGTGCGCAGCCGAAGCGCGTTGGTGGGTTTTCCCAACATTAATTTTAACGTTAAACGACGTTTAATCTGAGATCCGTCATGATATAAAACGCCGGATCATTGCAATAGAACGATGAACAGAAAATGAAAAGAAGAGTCCCATAACCCGCAAGATAGGATCATCATATGTTGGTTATAATTAATTTAATTAATTCATAAGAATTACCTTGATTGAAATCCTTGTTTGTTGATGTCTCTGATCACGATCCTGTGATCCGTCGTTGCGTCGTAGAATCCAAGTATAGGATTCCTCTAGCGGTGATCCACGTGTGCTCCATGTATCTCTAGACATCTCCGAAGGGAACTCCGGGTGCTTGCACGGAAGATCCCTCGCTTGCGATGTCCGTCTTCGATCGCCTTGATCCAGTGGGGGATCTTGCTTTCGTAAATTGAAAGCATTCTTGGTGGAAAGGGAATTCTCTCTTGTCTTGAGAGTATTTCCAATCCGTTGTGCACAACCAAAATGGCTAACCATCATGAGAATAATGTAATTGGGATTTATAATACTTAGATTAATAAAATTAATTAATTGCCCAAAAGCATTTAATTATTTCATTTAATTCTTAGTAATAACCCATGTCTTAATAATTGAAGTTGACCATCATTGTTACTTGACATTTATCAAATGTATCACATTTAATATCATTTAATTAAATAAAAAATATTTTCTCACGAATCCCGAAAAAAACTAACTACACGGCGTGTATGTATAAACATACACGGCATGTACTTTTATTTTTCCAGTTTTATTTATTTTCCTCCACCTCATTTATTAGACCTTCAGTAATGGATATTTATTTCTTAAATAAATTTAACTGCATTACTTGCTAATAATTACATATTATTTCACCAACAATATATTCTATCGAATAACTGGTGTCGAAATATATGCGATCAGACATCCTTGAATAATTATTAAACCCCAATCGGGAATAATCTTTATTAAACTTGTTAAATTATTATTTAACTGAGATTCATGGACACACTTAGTGTGTGACCCTCTAGGCCTCTTTCTCAGTGGCATTAGGCTGATCCTGCCTAAAGTCCAAGGTTAGTGTCTAGCAACATGCCAAGGCACCCATAAAGAAAGAAGTTAATGCCGTAATGACGTGTCACCTCCTACAAACGTTTACCGTGTAATATAACCCCTTTGTCTTAATATCTCCAATAAAGTGGGTTTCATGCTAGTGCCATCAACCCATGTGCTCAATTATTATTTCTTTGAATTCCTGAAATTGAACTCACCCATACCTTACCATGGCCATGGATTTATTTCGGATGTATCAATTCCATCAAAGGGCCTAAGATATCTACTCTTGTTATGGAATAGAAGGGACAAATCCTTTCTCGCATTATCTATTAATGCAGTATTACTCGTGATGCACCCAACGTATCCTACCTCACTATGAACAGTGTGTCGTCACAGTTTTCGTCAATACATCTAAGTGTGTGAGTTGTAATACCCATTAATAATAATCTTAAAGTCTAAGGACCAATACACACGTCTCCAAATAGGAACATCCAATGACAATATGAAATGTGGATTTCCTAATTGCAGGTCTCGTTCTAATAATATCCTCCTAGATATTACCAAGGGTGCACAACATGAGAAGGGGCCTCAATGTTTTAGGAGTCCTCACCCATAATGACCTGTATTATTTGTGTCCATCAAATAATATCATCCGACCATAGAACATATATTCAAGAACAGTGTTATGGAACTTCTGGGTTCTCATCATAGTAGGGATCCTCTATGACCCATTAATGTAACAGGTGTCCTTAGGACATTATCACATGCATTGTCACGCAGAAGAACAATCAAGATGTGATAAGGATTTTATTAATGAATAATGTACAAAGTAGTTGGTTCTAGACTAGAAACTCCAAAAACCAAAATCCCTGATCCGTAAAAGATAAGAAAGTGAAGAGTAACACATAAACACAGCTTCATTCCGCATCTAATAACACTCAAAAGGAACTAGAAAAAATAGAGACCAATATTTGGGAAGATATGGATATTAATATTAGTCACTAGGATCAGTGGAGGAAGAATGAGGAAGAAATTCTGGTGAAGAACATTAAATCATAAAGGTAAAAAATAGTAAAATCCCACTTTTAATGGGGCCCACTGTTTGGTCGTGCCTTTTTCCAAACTGTTCTCCAACCCTATGCATGCCACTGTCCATGAGGGGCTGAGTCACATAGTTATCTGGGGAGCCATGAACAATTTGAAAAAAATTCTCTATCCATGTAGAATACCCTTATATAGATCTGCAATGATTGGCCTCCACTCTTTCATAGAATATTATACCATTAAACCATTCCTCTTGGCCAGCATAGTTTGTGCGCAGTGTTACTACTAACCATGTGCCAACCATGAAACATGATCATGATGGCCCAAATATATTTTTTTGGGTCACGAGCCCCTGAAACACCCCAGAGGATCCTCATACACCAATAAAACATTCCATTAACAACAATAACAAGTCTTAAACCATATCATAAATAGGAACATACCTCTAGAAATTCTAATATCTTATAACCTACCAACCTTATAATAGTTTATCCTCGAGCCACATTCCCAACCACCACTGAAATTCTAAAGAAAAGTGATCTGGACACTGAGCCCACATATCAATCTCTCTCTCACAAGATTATTCATAATCCTTACCATTATTCCCAAAAACTTGAACCAAAGGCACAATCTTGCCTCAAAATGATTTCTCACTATGATCCACTATATGAATTGGATGCTCCTCAAAGGATAAATTAGACACAACCTCAACATCCTTGACATCGAACACATGTTATGGGTATGGGTGATACTGTTGAAGCTGTGAAACATGAATAAAATCATGCATGACACTATACCACAATGGAAAATTCAATCGGTATGTCACAAACTCGATTATTTCCACAATCCCAATCAACCCCATATATTAGGGTATCAACATTCCCTATTTTTGAATCCAACAATGACTTGATCTTGAGTACCTCAAAAGAAACGCACGATCTCCCACCATAAACTCATGAGGCCAACAATGCCAATCAACATATTAATTATTCTTACTCTTAGCCATTTCTAAACCATTCAAAATCAATTAACCTATTATGATGTGTCCTACACCATAATTGGCCATAAAAATTCATATTCTCCTACCTTTATCCATCACACTGAGGATCTACAAGATTTACAATAGATATCCAAATAGAGGTTCAACCAAATTTACACCCAGTAACTATTTTATTATGTGAATTCAATAAGTGCAATGTGAATCTCCATGGAACCCCCAAAATCCAAAAAATAATCCCTCATCATGTCCTCTAGTACCTGAATAGTATCCTCTAATTGTCTGTCTCTCTGTTGGTGGAAATTCATACGCAAAAATACATGGGAACCGAATTATTTTTATTATAACTACTAGAAACGTGATGTAAAATATGGATCAAAATTTGAATCAATTGACTGTAGTACTCCATGCAACTACACTATATCCTAAAAATAAAATTCACTCAACTGATCAAAAGTAAATGTCTCTCAAATTGTCAAGAATTTTTCCACCACTACTAACTAATCCACATCTAGACATATAAGATAATTTTTATGAGTAATACTTGGATGAAATACCCCAAAACCCATCATTACATCATCTAAAATCCCTTCAAGAATGGGAAATGGTTGTAACAAACCACCATGTTGTCAATGCTTTTCTTGGACCTGCTAATAAGTAATGCATCTTTCCTTGAAACCCTAATCCTCATTATTTATTCCTGACCAAGAATTTTATCAATGAAAATCATGATACATTTAGCTCAAACCAGGATTCTCGTCCCACCCTGATGCCTAAAACTCACACATCAAATCTTCCCACAAAAATGATGGCACAACAATATGACCATGAACATAAAAAATCACATCATCACTAACCATCCAAAAAAGAGAATAATGAGAGAATATGTAATTATGAATTTTATGATTTCTATACATGGTAAACGGTTCTCCAAACAAGTAGTGTCACACAAAAGTTAAACCATAAATCATTGCAGCCAACTAAAGATCATGTTTCAGGTAATTTCTTTCATGAGGCCTGTATTGTATTGACCCATATGCCACAAAATTATCATTCTAAATCAACACAACCCCATGTCTAACACCAGAACATCACAGAATATGGTATACCCCTTACCCATGTTGAGTAAGATTAGAATTGGTGCAGATGTCTATTATTTCATTAACTCTGGTAAAATAGACTCACATTCCCAAGACCATTTTAACATGAGGCCATTATTAGTCAAACCGAAAGTTCTATTTCCAAACTTGAGAATTATTCAATGAACCGTCGACAATAGCTTTCCAAAACCATAAAAAATAGGCTACTAGAACATTTTTGGGTTGTATCAAAGATACAACTAATCTCTCTATATTTGGGTCCACAAACACTCTTTCCTCAGAGATGTTGTGACCCAAGAAGTGAACCCATTAAATTTAGAAACAAAATTTCAATAAAATTTCATATATCCCATTCCCTCTTAGTTTACTAATGATTATTCCATGATGTTTGGAATGATCATTATGAGTTTTAGAGTTCTGCATGATTTAATATTAAAATAAAACTACAAATATATTCACATCGGAGTGAAGTATTCTATTTATTAGATCCATAAACACTACTGGTGAATTTTTCAATCCAAATAGCATTACCAAAAACTCATATAAACCATATCTACTTCTAAACTATGTCTGTTGTATTTTAGAAGTTCTCAAACTTAGTTGATGATACCCTTATCTCAGATCAATATTATAGAACACTGAGGAAACCCCTATCTTGATAAAAAGTTCATTTATTCAACGAAGAGTGTATCAGTTCGTAACCGTCATCTAATTCAGCTTCCAATAATTGACAAAAAACATCAATGATTGAAAATCCATATTAGGGGAAAAATTTGTTGATCCACAAGGTGACATTCTCATGTTTTAAACCTCGTTGTTTATAATTTGACCATCTATGTTTTATGATCTTGGAGTTTTGATAGTGCGTGTTCAATACTACAAAATATAAACTGGGTCACCTCAAAGTAGAAACTCTATGGTGAACTCAATATCTATATTGGGAGACAACCAGAAGAAGTCCTCTATAAAGACATCCCGAAACAAATAAAACTAGAAGAAAATACAAGTTACTTTACTTTCCCATCATCAAGCATTTTACAAGACACATGAGTTGTGAGCTCACTCAACTGCTAACAAACTAGCCCTGCATTTCCTGCTCGACTATCCCACTCAACAATATAGACATAAGTGTCTCCTTTGAGAGACATGAAAGTTAACATATGACGATAACAATTTCTATGGACCTAGTAAAACATTATCCAATCCAGGCCCAAAATAAGATAAAAACATGACATCTCTAGAACTAACATGTATCATAGGAAATAGTACCCACCAACATAAAGAGAATAACCCTTACAATTCTTAATATTCTCTACTCACATCCCTAGTAGTTTATCAATCAAAATCACCCCACAAAAATGATCCACCACTAAACCCAACATAACCAAAAGGAGTAAAAAATAAAATAATGTGAGGCACATGTATTGACTAAGGTGCGTATAATAATAGAGGATATAATAATCACACCTCAAAATGTTTATGGTCTAGCCTCACCACCTCTTGGTGTAGACAAAAATGTATAATGTTGGCCAACATCTCAACCTAGGGCTCCAATCTGAATTTTGGGCGATGCACTTCTGTACTGATATGGATGCTCTTTCCCTAGAGTACCATATCTTCCACCTTGACCGATGTGGCCTGTAGAGCTCCAACAGCCTTCCTGATATGGGGTAACCACCACCCTACCTAGAGATTGCATCAGGTTCATCCCTCCATATTTTTCATTTTATCACAAAAAATCTCCACATGCTCGGAACTCAACTAGTGGTTAGGGACACTATCCACACATGTTCCCTATCCTTCCACACTGATAGAAGATAACATGATCATTTCCATATGGGGATCATTCTATATTATAAATACTCTATCCCCCACTTCCTCGGTGAATGTTATCAAAATGGAACCTCCTTCCACTAGATGTAACGCCAATGGATCTCCAAATACGAACTGCATTCCCACCACCAGGTTCCTCCTTTAGGATTCCCTCTAATATAAGGGGCCAATACAACACCTCATCAATTCTTTTTAAATATAATATATTCAAATGGGACTTAAAATCATGTTTATTTAAATCCTAAATATGACGTTATATAGCCTATTCCTCCGCTTCCAATGTTGGAACTAAATGTTGGAAGTCTATTAAAGAACTTGGGTATTCTATCACAATCTTCGATCCCTAGGTCAACCTCATAAACTGCATAGCATTTTCCTACCTCATGGTCTTTGAATATAAATCTTATAGAAAAAATTCCTAATAATATTTCCATTAAATATTTTCGAACTATTTCTCTAAACCAGAATTTCCCACAAGCTCATTGCATGACCAAAAAAAATGTAATCCTCCAACATGACTATCTTATCAAGAGGAGTCTCTATTTGTCCAAGAAACATCTAGTTTGAATACATCTAGAACTCAACTGCTTCAGTTCAACCATATCCAGCAAAATTCCGAGGGTGTTGTAGCTAAAACTCCCATATCCACTCAAATATTCTTAGCACTATGCATCCAATTTCTCCTTCCATCATCTTCATAAAATATGAAATATTCTCAAGAAACTGATCCTCTCATATGGTACCATGAACCACCGGGTTTTCTTACTCCTCTTATGTAGGATAGTTCTTAATAATTTCTTCTTAGTTCCTAACTAGAGCGTGACAGTGTGGTGGCATATTCCAACAATTACAACACACATCTCAAAACACATAAATTAAAACATCCATAGTTTTCGTAAAAGGAGTCTCTCCACTAGCCATAATCAACCATTTGTTTCATACACTTTTCCAAATAGACATCATATCACTTTAAACACAACCCTAAACAATCCCTACTGTGGGTCATGGTCAATATGTGGTAAACCAACATTCGAAGTCTCAAGTCATTCATTAGACACCCTTTTTAAAACATTTTCACATTTACAATGCAAATTATTCTGTTTTAAGAACCCTTATTATCTCAACATTTATTATAACATGAATTTTATCTCATTTAAAACATTTCATCAAGAACAATTCTTTAATAATAATTTCACAAACATTACATTTACCCATTCATATTATAAAGAATCATGTATGAAAAATATCCTTCCATTACATCCAAAATAAACTTTTCATAAAACAATCTCATCACACAACAAGTTCTTCACCTAATGGTGAAATTTCATTCAGCTACAACAACACATATCAAGAGAAACAATTACCACCATGGGCACATGGGGTTTCCCCCGTGGATGGGTTAGCTGGTCCCAAACATGAGTTCATCACCAAAACTAGACACATCTTAATATACCATATACCATCCCAGAATAGTAGGAGTATAGAAATGAACTACTTTGATACCACTTTGTTACATCTCCGACCCGTAAGACACTAAACAGTGCTCCAAGTTGGGTCACCACATGACCTTAAGCGCTCCACCCCATATGATAGAGTTTTTCAACTAGTAGTGGGGGTCTAATAGGTCATTTGGGGAGACTATACATTCTTTAACAGAGTATTCCACAATAAGTAATGAAATAAAATATTAAAAAAATAGACAATAAACTAGAACATTCATTACTAACCATTTCCCACACAGGGTACAACCAAAACCAAAATAAAAATATTCCATCCCATGTGAACAGTTCCAAAATTGATGGAAACCTAAAATAATAACTAATGGAAACATATACCAAAATGGACCCAACCCAATGCCTGGATCATCAAAATTATTCATCCAAAGCCCATATCAACTCCCTAGAATATACCATTTTCCCTTGTCCAATCCCACAATAATGAAATCTGCTCGGGTACCCATCAGTGGCCCGATGATAGTGTGAGTACAACTCAGAAGGCCACCACCAACGTGGTCTAAAAAAATATAAATCCAAAATGGAATGTGATTAAATGTACTAATTAAATAGAAAGATAAAAAAAAGGAAACAACAGTTCCATTAGTTAACAATATTCACTTTAGAAACATTCAAAATTTATTACATTAAATCACTTAAACCATTTCTATCACTCAATCCACGGGTCAAGAATTTACATCATTTAAACATTTACCTAAGCTGATCAATTACCAAATATAAGGGAGATGTCATTTTCCCTATCTCACAAGGGATAAACATTTCATAACAAATACATCACACTCACCTTGGAGTCTCAGTCAAGGTAGTCTCATCAAAATAAACTGTTAGGGGATTAGGGCCTCAATTTGACTCCATAACCCATGAATTCTAGGGGTGGGGATTAGCACCTCAGTCCTACCCATCTCATGAGAGGAGCCTCAGTCCAATATCCTACATACCAAAAAGCCATGTGCACATGAATATTCTTCAAATTACAACATATACCAAATAATATACCATGAAAATTCAATACACATAACATTAAAAATTCACATTCCATTTAACACATTGTTTGGTCCATAACCAATTAACAAATTTAACACACACCTTAAATATCCCATTTAACCCAGTTAACTTTCATATATCAACCCATATAACATTTCAACAATTTATATACATTAAACCATTTCACATAATTCATCATTTCAAATGTATTATCCCATTCATGAATTTCAATTTCAATCTCACAAGTCATCAGACACATTCATATTATTCCACTTAACCCTCTTTACATTTTTTCAAACAAACCCATATGCTATTTTCATTGTCTAGGAACAATAATCAATAATCTATTTTCTAACTCATCTGACATGTCAATATGTTCATCTTGTGATCTACTTTTTCATAATTCAAACACATAGTTAACATTATAATTTTACATGTTTGGGAATATTGCCACACCCCATGGGTGGCCCTAAATTGGACTAGTCAATCTTAATGCCCCCACTAGGATCATTTGGGGTACAATTCATTACATAGACAACCATTTTACAAAATAAATTCAATGACATCAAATTAACAATAAGAGAAAACTATTAACACAAAAACACATGAAAAAATCTACTTCAAGACCATGGAATATAACTTGTAGACTACCTACCTCAAAACCAAAGTAGAACATAGGCTTAACCTCAGTCTTAAATATGGATTCAATCAACCTTTGAAGACCCAGCCGATGATCCACTAGAGAAGTGAGTTTTGGGATTAAAAATAATAGTAATTAAACAAAAATACCTAATTCAGAAATGATATGTAAGAGGGAAATAAGACTTACCCAAAGTTTCTATCCACAACCAATGACACACCAAACGCCCTAGAAATGAGAGAGATTAAGCCATGGGACTATTTGGGTGTTTATATTCATCACTAAGGCTATAAGAGGACAAATTAGGAAGATATTTGGGTGATGAACTTAAAATCAAGAGGGGGATGGTAAATTAAAACTTTTAATGAGGTAAACAGTTTGGATGCACACTTTTCCAAACATTGTGCTAACCAATCATCTACATGTTTCCAAGAGGGTCTAGGTTGCACGGTCACTTGGGGATCCCTGTCGGTTTTGAAATACCATGTTCCAACCATGCAGAATGTCTCTATATATGATTTCATGGTTTGGAATCCCTTCTTGTATGGTTTACAAAACCATGAACTCTATCTTCTTTGCTAGCATGGTTTGGATGCACATTTATTACTAATTGTGTTCCAACCATGAAACATGCACAAGATGGCCAACATCTCCCTATTTAATGTCTAAATCCCACAAGAGACCCTCAAGACTCCTCATAAATCCAAAAAACATTCTATTATAAAAAATAATGAGACTTAATCCAAAACCATAACAAGAACATACATTGAGAAAATTGAGTATCTTATACTGCTTGAGGGAATCTGCCTTTGATTCCTATAACACAACAACAATACAACATAGATCTGCTGTCAGATTCATCAGAAGTGAAAGAATCTCTCATCGGGTAATTTTTTAATTGTGTAAATTAGTTATAAATAATACGTGATGATCATGTGCACTGGTTACAGTGTTTAATCTGTTGATTATTTTTATTCAATTCCATTGATAATGATGTTTATCGTCAGGTAAACCGTGGATTGATCAATGATTATGAAAAAAGGGAAATTTTGGCATGAACCATTTCATTCTTCTATTGCACTTGGAAAATATAAGTTATATCAGAGAGGTCACATAATTATTTATATTTATTTAAATATCAATGATTGATTTATGAATTTTTAATTTAGTTTTCAATTTTTTTAAATCGTTCTTTAATCCATATTGTGATATTTTATTCTCCCTCTTCCATTACTCATAAATATAATCAAATTTGTTAATTTTATGATTGTAATAAATACAAAGACATCATCTGGAGTTGCTAAGGAATCTGGCTGGATAATACAAGAGTACATGTCTTGTATCCTGGAGGTACACCTAGTGTACTAGTGATTAATGCACCTAGAATCAATTACAAATTAATTAAATGAGTCTAAATTTATTATATGAATCACATTCAATCTAACTCCATGTTCTTACCAAGCTAGTTTGGCACATAGTCAGTCAGAGTACACCACGTGTAAATTCCGTACTTGGTGTGTAATCTCTTAGTCACAAATGGGTCATGTATCTTATTACATGACCTACCTAACTAGTGAAAATGTTTCTTAGAGACCACATGACATGTTTACTATTTATACATAGTGTACTCATACTATATACATTCCACTATTGACATGCCAAGTCCCTATGTACATGTCTCAAATGGACGGTTAAAATAGTTCACACAGTGTAGCTGGATTGAACATGCCGTGTTATTTTACCGAATTAAGTAAAATTAAAAATTAATTTATTATACTACGAAAACCTTATCTAAGTGTTCTTGTGTGTGGTTATTAATTTTATAGGACTCTCCATGAAGTGAGTATTAACATATATAATTATTTAATTAATTTCAATATATTTTTTGTTTCTTCATAACATGTATGAGTAATATTCTAATCATTTATCCATGTACATTAAAGTATAACACGTGACAGAAAAATCATGTAATCAGTTTAACCATTAAGATAATAGTACACATCCTAAATTTATGTGATATGTTGTGAATAAAACAAATATAAAGAGTAAACATTATATGAGTGCAATTCATATTCGGTAGTTTATATGGGTACTCATCGTGTTTTTTCCAAGGTATATTTTTTTACACAGTTAATTTCTAATAACTTTTTATAATTTGTTACAAAATTATGATGAATGACAATCTGAAAGAAATTTATATGTTAATTATGAAAAAATAATTTACTAATTAAAGATTATAATTAATTTATTTTATTGTAATTTATCTTAAATATGATTTATTATAATTGAATTATAATTTTATTAAATGTATAATTCCTTGCATTCATGTGGATCAACATGTGCCTATGCAAGACCATTGCATGTTATTTGTTTCATATAACTCATTATTAAATTATATTGATTTAATGTGTTCCAAATATATTCTTATTATTTAAGGGTAAACATGTCTATTGTTTATTTTATGTTAACCAATTTCCCTCAATTGTGTGTGAATAAAATCATATGTAATGTACCGAGCTCCCAAGTTGGTTTAGAATGTTGAAGTTTGGATATGACATGAAACCAATTCAAGAAATATAGATAGGTGGATAGGTGGAAAACTAAAACAAGAACCATAAATGGTTCAAGGTGGTTTCCCCCTCCATCTACATTTTGTTTATCATCCACTTGATAAACTAACCATTTGTAAAATATTTATAAATCAGATCCTTTTGTTTTTGAAAAACCCCAACATACATATTCAAATTTTATTTATAAAATGGATTTTAAACACTTGTTATAAAGTTCTTAATATGTGAAAAAAACTGAAGAATATATTTATTATGTTTTTATTCTTGAATATATTCAACCTATTGTTGAAAAAAAGACTTTTGAAAACCCAAGAAGTTTTTTGTTTCTTAAGAATCATCATTGTGATAACATAATTATTGATGTAGATAAAATAACGAGAACTATAATTTCATTGATAATTGTAATTTATCATATATCATTTTTATCCCAATTCAATCCTAATAATATTGATGAGGATTAATGTTAATTGTATTGTATTAAAGAAATCAAAATTGAATTCAATGAGATTGAAAAGAGAAATGTTTCGACTTTGGTTCCATGTCCTAATGATACTTGGGTTTTTCATAACAAATGTGATAAAAATGGAATAATAGTTTTAAATAAAATCTAACCTTGTAAATAAGTTTATAATCAACACAATATAATGCTATATGGAGAAACCTATACTGTAGTAACAAGACTTGAACTTATTCATATACCGCTAGATTTTGTATCATTTTTAAATTTTAATAAATTTAAAATTGACATGAAGTGTTCTTTAATTATTGAATATTATCATGATAAAGTTTATGTGTACCAACCCCATATTTTTTAAAATAAGAAACATCCAAAACAAGTTTATAAACATACCAAAGAACTTTATGGACTTAATCAAGGCCGTAGATCTTGGTATGAAAAGATAATTGGAAGTTTTTATAAAATATATTTGTTAAGGCTTCTAGATATCCATTTATTATTATAAAATTAGTCAATAATATCATTATGATTATACATATATATGTTGATGACATTATATATTGTTGAACAATAAAATATTAAAGATATTCATTTGCATATCATGGGAAATATGAGTTTGAAATTAGTATGATGGGAAAGATAAAATACATTGGAGGTTTTCGCATTTCTGAAAAACTATAAGGAACTTTTCTATCTCAACACATGTATATAAAAGTTATTCTTAATATATTAAGTTGTGAAAACCCTAAAATTATTAGTACTCCCATTTGATCCTCAAATACATTAGATCATAATGAATATGGGAAACCAGTTGATCAGAAGACTTTTAGAGGAATTATGAGAAGTTTACTTTACTCAATTTCTAGTCATCCAGATTAAATATTTTCATTATGATTATATTTTATATATTAATCATATCCAAAAAAAAAACTCTTCATGAAGATGTAAAATCAATTTTTAGTAAACCCCTAATTTATGAAATATTGGAATACATTAAACATAATCTATTAATGTCCAATATCAGGTGCTTTTTCATATGTACTTATTTTTATTAGTCTAATTAAATTGATGAAATCATTTTCAAAGGGGGAATACATATGAATTTCATCTTCCAAAACATTTTTTTTCATAAAACATTCAGTTTTATAAAAATGATTTGTTTTTATATTTAGTTTGTCAGACTCAAAAACTTTTTAAAAACTTTTCAGAGTTATATTCTGTTATAAAAACTCTCTGCATCTAATATGTTTTACAAATGATTAGTTTGAGTCACAAACTATTCAGTAACCATATATGTTATAAAATGGTTTCAGTAAAAAAATTTGTGTTATAAATTTCTGAATAAAAAATCATTAAAAAATGTTCCAATAATAATTTTTTCTAATCATTATCAAAAATAAATTTCATTACAAAAACAAAAGAGACCAATTTAATCATACTGATGTTACCTTTCTAATAATAACTATATTATTCTTATAGTTTTTACACTGAATCATTACATTCGTTATAATAGTTCTTTTTTAGTTATTATTTTAGTTTTAATACTTCATTTTGTTTTCAATATTAAATGTTTTCAAATCATATTGATTATAATTCCAATTAAATATTCTCTAGAAAACATTACGAGTTCAAAATTAACTTTAAATTCATTCTTCAATTAATACATTAACATGAGATCAGATTAGGATTTTTTTCTGGGCCATTTAAATTCATGGGATTATAAACATCATTGTTATGCCTATATTAGGGATGGACATCCTTTGTCCATTATTAGTACTTAGATAATTTTTTCCTGACTATTACCACTCCATTAAGTGATTTATCCAATGTTTTTTCATTTTTTTGATTTACAGCTGAAGTTCCTATACACTTGAAATTGTAGATGATTTTTCATATGTAGAAGTCTATATAGAAATAATTTCAATATAAAATGGTTTGTAAAGTAATATTCAATTATTAAAAGGATTATTTGTATTCATGGATGGAAGATCATTTGTATGAATAAAATATTATGATTTTGATTTACATTTTCCTAAAATTGTAATTGAATTTTATTCTATAGATTGAGAAGGAATTAAAATAATAGGAAACGAAACACGTAGAAGTGAAATAAGTGGGAGAAGAAGAATCAATGGAGAGGAGGAATAGGAAGTGGAAGAATAATATGTAGATGAAGAATAAATATATTCTGATGAAGATAAAAAGGAAAATAAAGCATTTGACTCATCATTAACATAAACTCTGATACCTTCCTAATCATAAAAGGATGTAGACTAGGATGAATTAAGGGATGGAAAATCATCATCCAAAGAAGAATAAATGTCATTATCAATAGTTGAGGAAGAAAATATAAATTTAAAAATAAAATTTTTAGATAAAGATAAATATAATTAAGAAGTTTACATTATTGATATATCTTAAGAAGAAAATGTTCCTCAAAATGTCATGGGAAAAAGTTGAGATGGAAGAAAACCAGAGGTAGAATCCTCCACACAAAATGATCCAAAATATTTATTAGGTTCATGATACTCTAAATGTTTAGTTGCTCAAAATGTTTTTGACTATATTTTCCAAATCATGATATGGTTATGTGATTCCATTCCCTATCTTGAAAAAATATAATGAAGGGCTAAATTGATTCAAAAATAGTCTAAATGGAATATTAGAATCACTGAATGTTTGGACTATATCAATTATTAATAGTATGGAAGATTTGAAATATTTCAAAAAATAAGACAATGAGTTATAGGATATCATACAATCAGATGGTTAAGTATTATAATATTTTAGGCTGATCTCAAGGATCATGATTATCATTTCATAGATGTGGATAATCTTTCTTTAGAAATGGAAAAAACATTTGATAATTAATCAACTGATGATTCTGAAAGAGTTATGTTTGTGGAATCGTTTAGTGATACAAGTGATTATCATAATAAAGAAGTAATTTTTTTAATGAAATGGTTCATAGTTGAGAGTTATAAAACAACATACTCTAAATGTCGGAAGATGATATTTTCCTTATGAATGAGGAAAATAAAAAGATCTACGAGGAAGATGAAATACATAAGTTAAAATTTCCCAAGAAACCATGAAGGAGTACCTGATCTAGAATCATAAATCATCAGTTAGAGAGGCTTTGAATGATAGTGATGCATTTTATAAAATGGAAGGAAATTGTGAAAAAGAAGATGAAAAAATAATGAACTATTTTTATTTAAACTCTTGATTTATATTTTGAAACATTTTTTTGAATTAATATTTAATCTGAATGACCTTTTCGTCAAAAAAATTTATATACGAATATAATCTAATTAATTTTGTAAGTATGATATTTGTTTTATTTATTGGATGACAAGTTATTGCAAATACATTTGTTTCTTATGTTATATATTTTTAACATTTCAAGAGATATCCCTTCCATATTATTTTTTTAATAAAAATGGAAGAGAAAATTTTAATTTGGGAGGAATTTATTAATTGGGGCATGATTATAATGGGATAAGGATTTGGAATATAATCCTAAGGGGGAGATATTATCTTGAAGGGGGGGGGGGTACTGAATTAATATTTTCCATCAGATTATAATGATGTTATAAACTCAAGGGGAGTTAAGATAAGAGGTATAACATTGAAGATCATAAATGTATAAAGGGATGTAAGACTTTTTTCAAGGTTATTATTTTTTTTTCATTTTATGTGTTCGGTTTATTGAATTTTGAAAATTTGGGATTATTGGGTTAGAAGTATTACTTCTTACATTTCATTTCCATTTTTTAGAAATAACAAAAACTTCTGTAAAACACTATTGTGATAACTTTATATTTTCCAAGTTCCAAAATATGTTTTTGTAGAAAACATTAATTTATAATTAATGATGAAATAATTACAATGAAAATATATATAAAATTATTATTTTTCATTACAATCAATAGAAATAAATATTTATATGATACATTAGTCTAAATAGTTGTTTGATAAGTGGTTAGAGTTAAATATTACTAAAAAATGTCAATACCATCAGACTAACCCTGGAACCGATTCATTAGAACAAAACACATTATTATTTTTGGATTAAAAATAAATTTTAATTTCCATCGAACAATCCAATGTTTATAATTGGTTTAATTAAAATTATATATATCATAAGGAATCCAAAATAGCAGTGTAATGGAGCTAATCTAAATTATGTCAGAATATCAAAGTGAAAAATCATCATTAGCTGTCAAGTTAGAGATCCAAATAATTATTAGAATTCAATTCCAAGCTATCTGAGGCCATTGAAAATAACTCTAAAATATGATCATTAAAAAATTTCTTATAAGTAGGGGGACATTTGAATAGTTGTGAGCTGATGTTATTCACAACTCATGTCATATAATGATTTCTCAACGTGAAAACCTCATTCATAGTCTTCTTAATGTTTTAGAGTGTTGAAGTTATAAGGAATCTATGTAAGGATTATATTTCCTTAATAACAATTTTATATTTTTATCACACAACCAATAATTTTACGGGTAAAGGGCTTATGTGAATTAGAAGATTGTGAATTTGATCTATCAGATCAAGGGATTCTTTGGATAGGAATACATGCATTAATAATCATATAAATGGATTTATTGGTCATGAAATACATATTTTAATCTGATCAACATATCAAGGGATTCCAAGGGATTGTAATAAAAGGATGATTTTAATCTATCAGATGAAGGGATATTATGGTAAGGAAAGACATACCTTACAGAAGGTACTGGGAACTGTGGATATCCTTAGATAGGATTTATGACTACCTTAACTCCTAAGGTTTAGGAGTTGTAGGGTACTAAAAACTTGGAAAAATAGAAGGTATATAGTCAAACAATTTCAACAATGAAAGGATTCATCATTGATAGAATAATTTGAGAAGAATTTTTAAGAAATTGAATTTCTAAAAGGACCCAATGTTGTTCGCATAATGGATTCCGGGAATCATCTGTGAAGGGAAGAGACCATGTACTACCAGTTCTTAGTTGTGCCTAAGAAATTTTGGAATAATATGCATTATCTAGTGAATCATGCATTTCAAAAATGGGGAAGACCTCCCCACATACTGTTTATGTGATCCGAGTAGTTCACTGGTGAGGTGAGATATGATGCTTCATGCAAACTGTAGCCCCCACAAACCGTGGTTGACCGAGTCATCCAGGGGCCAAGTGATATCCCTCTAGGATTCAAAAAAGGTGTCGTGTTTCCATTGATACAACTTCTCCTAAAATCTATAAATTTATCACAATGGGGACTAAGGGGGGATATACGAGAAAACAATGACATAAAATATGAAACTCAGAAGAGTTTGGCCTTTGATGATGAATGATCGACAATGTATGAACCCAAAAATCATTCCATGTTGGTATAAACCCTCTACATATGATAAAAAGGAAGAAAACATAATAATAATTGGAAGAGAAAAAACCAATAGGTGATTCACTAACCATATTAAAATTTCTATTGATCTTACAGTGAACCGTAGGAACAATACCCCTCCTTCAATCCAACGTCCCACATAGAACATCTCTACATGGAAAAAATCCTGAACCACATAGAGAATCACTACATGGATGAAATTCAGTGCCATATAACACCACGATATAAGGACAGAACTTGGTTACAAATATAAAAATGCTATGTGGACCACATTCTATTTTTTCCAATACATCGGTATGTCATCGGACCCTCCACCCACATAAGAGTACGCTTTGTAGGAAAACCCCCATCCCTCATGAAAAAGTGTTGTGCAGATTGGGGTATCCTTAGGCATTCTTTCTTATGGTTCCAATCAAGTCATTTCAATCCTGAAACCTCCTCTATAGACCCTTATTGAACCATTCCACCCGCATTAGGCCAAAGCCTCTTCCAAAAACACCAGACTTGTATGATCAAACCATTAGGTACACCAGTGTACTATTAGAGGTTTACAAACCCATGGCCAGTAGATACATGTGGGTATTGCCTGTAATGGTATGAACCCTGAAATTTTCCAATGTTTACATTGCCATGGTAACCTAAGGTCCTACCATGAAATACTCACATGTACCTCCCTATTCTAGGGATAAATCATACTTACTATCCATTCCATTTCCTGAGGGTAAATGAAAAACAAGGAGAACACAATTGTGTTTCCTTTTATTAGTAATAAATATTCTACCCTTTCCAAAAAATGGACCAGGGGAACTCCCCTAAGGTATGACACATTCTTTTCTTGTGGGAGGTGTAACTCTTACTGCTTTTCAATCTGTCCTAGGGAAAATATGTATAGATCACTAGATACGACTATCCTAAATATCAACACAGGAGAGACTAGCAGAGCCAAACCCTCTCTCTCTCCCTTTGGGATGTCACCCCGCTATCTTTCATCGTCGTACTCTTCCTTTCCCATCATTGGGGAAAGGAATATGTGTAGTTTTCTAGATATACTACCTCTTTTTTATCACACCTACCATGACTCACGTGGGATTATAGTTTAGTGGTGAACACAACATTCCCAACACCAAGAAATGAACCATGAGAACTACTATTATTGCTTTGATCATGATACGTAGGAAACCAATTTGAGCAATAATCTCGGGGGATAGTCTCCCAAAAAAGATAGTCCCAATAAATCATGAATATCACTAGGTTATCCTCTTTAAGAATAATCTATTATGTGATTCTTTTATAAATTCCTCTACTATGTTTATGCCCCAAAATATGTTCTGTCGAATGTGAAAAACCTCTATGTAATCCCCCACCAATCATGAAACCACACAAGAATCCATGATGTATGTAAGTCCCATCTGAAACCAAACAATGAAGGATGTGATTCCCAACTAATTGGGATAAGTAGGAAGCCTCATCAAGGTCCCAATCAGATGCGCAAATTAACCCTAATGTTCTATGGTACATATCCCCAATCGGGACATATCCGACTAGGAACCCATATATCTTATGGGTCCCTCAGGTTATGTTGGAGTTAGTTTTATACCCTATCTTGACTAAGCATCTTCCTCAGGGATGACCTTGCCAATTGATGTAAAGTTGAATGGATTTTTCCTTATATTATGACCATAAAAGGTTATGTGTCTTGATAAGTGGCAGTAAACTATGTGGTTTTTTATTTATCTCATGATGATACATAAGAATCCCATATCATGGGTTCAATCACAATGTCCAAAACACCTCCCATCCCCCCCATATGATGATAAACTCTAGAGTTCCGAATATCATGGTTTAATCCCACATTATCATAGTAATGTCAAACCCATATATTTCCATGATGATCTTGCAAGCCAAGGGTAACCCATGAACACATTCATGGGAATGAGTCTAGGATTAGCAAAGATATGAACACTTAATAAATCTATATGAGAATCCAATAGTGGAAAATAATTCCCTCCCCCCAAAAAGGTATGATGAACCCAACCTCTCATCCTCTCAATAAATGGAGTCCTTAAATGTCTTTGTCCAAATCATCAAAAAAGCACCTCACATTGGAAATATGGTCCATTATTCATGGATAAAGGTTTCATTGGGTGTTTTCGGATCCATGAAAAAACCCGTTGGAGACCATATGATTACATCATACCCTCTGTGGACTGATTGTTGAAACACTTAACCCCATGAAATCACCTGATGAGGTCATCCTACTATGGATCCTCCTTAGAAGCATAAAACGATACACTACCTAGTCCATATTGGATCAAAATAGTCCAACTATCTATAAAAGAGAAACGATGTGAATCAATTCCAAACTAAAATGGCGAAACTGGAATGAATCATTAACCAAGGCGGTTGCATTAACCAACATCAAGACCCATCCGTATAAAAAAAGAAATATGGCCGAGAAAAATCATTAATAATACATGTGATCAGGAGAATATACTATTACTAGGTTGTGTTGTATATACTTTCCACACCTTTGGCAGGTTCCCCAGTATAGATGCCTTCAATCCAATGATGTCCATACAGTTTACTAAATCATGCGCAACGGTAAAATCATATAACGTTGGGTCCCCAAGGAGGAAATAGACTCCCACACCAACCTAGTGTCTCCAAAGGTTAGTGTAAAATTCTCTTATCAAAGATTAACATAGGAATGATACTTTACCCTCAATAAAGGATTCTAGATATGATTTTGAATAGGTTAAATCAATCCAGCTACTACTACAAACACGATTGGCATTTTGGCACATTGAAGCTTCACTAGACATCTCAACCATTTTAGGAGATTGTTCTTGAAATACGACAATGAGTACCTCCTTAATCTTAGGGAGGTATATGATGTTGACACTGGTGACTTCATCCTAGTTTTTTAGGAACCCCACTTGAGTGCTCCTGCCAGAGGACATCACCAACAATGATGTACATCCTAGTGTCCCCATGCTAAATAGTAAGTTATGCCGAGAGACCCTAATGGTGAATGATAATCATGGTCCCCTCAGGATGCCGTCAAGGGTGGAAAATATGAAATCAAGAGAATTTCATCACCAAAATTTCTATGGAGGGCATCCGCTACACAAACACAGTTTCATAAAATGAGTAGCTTATAACTATGCCCCTATTCTAAATCCATCCATTGAAATATGGAGGAAATATACTAGAAGACATATATTATTGACCACTAAACTGAAGCATAGCATAGAAATAGGGTGTCAAATCCTGAGTCAGCACATGTCCCAGCCAATATTTTATAGTCATTCCTTACAGTCAGAGTAAAAAATTATAGGCAAATGCATGTATCTATCGATGTTAAAGAATCCCAAAATCCCAATAGTGAGACAACCATCTTCACAAATCCCTACTAATACATATGAATCTTTCTATCTATATAGGGAAGCAAACTGTGGGTAGTCAGAAAATACTACCAATGCATATGAATCCCACCAGTCAAATATGGTGGCAACCAAATATAAGCAGTGTGAATTTCTTGTGGATGCATACAAAGCCTCTGAGACAAATAAAATGAAAAATTAGCATACACAAATCCTTACTCTTAAAAATAAATCCCAATAGTAAAATATGGTGTTAACTAGAGAAACATGTCTGGGGCAGAATTGTTCATCTATCCAAACATAGTAGATCTTCCAGTATCCACTAGTAACATATAGGGGACTGAAGCCTACACCAAATCATACTACGACATTGGAATGGACATTCATACCTGTTATAGACAAATATGTATCCCAACACATCCTGTAAATGATGGAGGATCAGAAGTCGATTCCAGAATATATCCTACAGTCCTGTCAAGAATTCATTGCATCCGCGACAATAGTGGGGAACTAGGCCCACAACCTGGTTTCCCAGAATGGAGTGACTCATTCCAAAAATATGATGGTTACTCTAAAGTATTTCTGCATCTATGCTTCTATCCAAAAGGGGTAAGGGATATATTACATGACATAAGGACAACAATACTGATAAAAAATACTTTTCCCAACTGGGGGACACCATTCCAATATGGTGGCCACAAAATGGTAGGCATATATACTTTGTAGAATTCAAGATGACCAGCGTAATATCTCAGCAACTTCATGGGAACCAACCAAATAGGGACCCATATGTGTGGGTAGTTGCCAATAGTAGATGACCCCTATTTCCAAAAAACATTCATCTAGAAATTAAATGCACCAATTTCAAATAGAAAATGAAGAGGAAATTCATGATTCTAATCTAATAAAAGATGGAGTTCTTGACTCCATCAAACATCTATCAATAAAGGCGCAACATAATGACGATCCATTATAAAATTATAGAAGTTGAACTAGTAGTTGCAAAGTCCCTCCCTGTAATGAATCTACCTACAACTCTGATGGTCCTCCTTAATGAAACCATAGGGGCTTACTCTGTGGGCCAATAATGATCGATAATGATATCCTATAACCTGAGGAGTGTCATGGTATCCCTTCATTTGACCAGAAGATTACATGGAAAGAGTTACTCTCCTTACTGTGGTCCACCATGATTGTCCTCCCTAGGGTATACTATGCATAAATGTTTCTCCCTATAGCCAGATGTCAAGTAATCTTGGTAGTACTTGTCACGATGGTAGTCACTATAAATGACCTCCACATAGTAAAATCAAGCAATGATAATGTCCTCCCCTCATTTTAGTTCATCATGATGGTCCTCCCCATGATGAACACTAACAAAACACTCCCTATATCCAGATATCAAGATATAATGGTAGTTTTTCCATAATAGCAGTCATCGGGAAGGTCCTCCCCTCAATGAAGTCAAGCAGCAAGAAGGTCCTCCCCCTACTATAGTATTCCCTAATGGCCCTCCCTAAGGTATATGCCATTGGGTCACCCCCCATGGATGGACATTAAGCTATAATGGTAGTACTCACCATTGTAGCACTAACTTTGAAGGCCCTCTCTGTATTACAAATTCACACTAGAAAGAAGGTACTCCCCTTGCCAAGACAAAATTGAGAATGCCCTCCAATGATTAGGCATATGGAAATATGGAGTCTGACATTTTATATACTCTATCCACAATAAGTGACATACTTTCTCAACTGGAAGATGGTCAGATGCTATGCACATCCTCCAAATCACCATCGTGCTAATCATATATCAATGAGCCTCCTACTTGCCCCAATTCTTGGAAAAAAATCATCACTAATAATTAAAGTTGGAAAAATAAATTAGAGGACTCTCTAGAAGAGAAACACAAATAAATATTGCTCATGAGAGGAAAATTAGATAGGGATGACCTCCCATTTATTTTTACACCCAAAACCACTTCTCGGTTCAACAAACCAATATAGTTTTCTAAAGGATACATGAAAAACATTCATCTCAATATCTAGACAACTCTCTAACATATAAATGAGGACTTCTTGACCTATAAATGGTATGCAGACCAAGTCAAAATATTAGGATATATTCACCATCTAATAAACCTTGAAGACCTCCTATCTACATGACATCCAAAATCATAGTGACAAAAGAATTTCCTCATATTGGAAATCCTCCATTGGCTTCTCAAGTTGCGTTGTCTTATCAGGTACAGCCGGTATGACATTTCTATCTAGGTGTAGAACATGGATCTCCACACTTCATGTAAAATATTTTCTAGAAGAACCCAATGGAAATGACATCTTGTAATTTCATATTCCCGAGATGGGAGTTAAATAAAGTCTCTACTCCGAAAAGGTAGAACAGTCGACTAGAACCGACCATGAGTAAGTCTAAAAAGAATACATCCTGATAATAGTGAGACATTGATTATCTCTTGAGCTTGGAATCTTAGAACATATTTCAAGCCACCCGTCTATGAGATGACAAACAACAAGAAATGGTCATGTTGTTAGAAGAAAATAATTCATATGTAGACCCAACACCACATCTGGCTCACACCCAAATGAACTTTTGTGATATCAGGATGGAGAAAAAAGTTCTAACAACTGACACAAGTCAAAATCATCCCCATCTTACAAATATAGTGGAATTATTAACTCAAAATGCACCCATAAGACCAGAAAATATGGGATAGGGAACAATCTTATTGGAATGGGAGAAACCCCATCCTACAAGGCTAGAGACATTTTTTTCTTATATTCCCACCGAATTGACGTTAGTATCTTCCCACCTAGGGAGGAATCCATGTAGTTTGGTTACCCATTGCATCCCATCTAGTTAATCCTATCCCCTAGGATGGATGGAAGAATTTTTATAGGTCATTCCAAGGCTCCCGTTGAGGCACCCTTCTCTAGGAAAATAAAAAAGAGTCACAAAATGGAATAAAAACATCCATAAAAGGACATCAGATGGTCTCATCCCATTCTATACATGGAATTACACCCCCAATGAAAAATTCATTGGTTAATTCCAGGGAAATAAATCCCACAGACCCCACTTAAAAAATACAAATGACAAACAATATGGAGGATATAGTTCCCTCTCGGATGATGCTCACACCAATCCTAGAGGCGGGTGTACCCAGAACCGATGATCTACCCTAAATCTGATCACTCACTCATCAAATCCATCTTTTCCAACATCTCTAATCCCTATAAGAGAGAAATATAAAACCATGGTTGTACATGACCTGCCTCCTCCTCCCTGTGAAAATGAGTCCCTCACAGTTGAGGTTAGATTCACCCAACCTGAGGAAGAAATGAAAGATCTTATGTGAATCAATGATGAGCTATTTCAAGGAGGATATTTTAAAGGTAATTACCCTCATGTATATTTTTAACATATAATTAGATCATAGGTGCCTCTACCAGGAGGGCTAATCCCAGTAAATTAGACCAGACTCAGCTACTCTTCCAGTACAACACTAGGACTGTCATTTTTTTAAATCCAGCCCTAAAAGGATACAAAGATTTCCCTATGCAATGGAAATATGTTCAACACAGTCATGAAAATACATAGAGGATACCTTTAAAATGTATCAAATTCATGTAAAAATAGAGCCAGAACCTCGACTATTTTACCCTGCTATACTCACACATACTCAAGTTCAGCAGGATATGCATCACGGGCTCAGGAATTCCATTGATTCACTGACTAATCAACATGTAGCCATGGAAGGGAACTGTGCTCCAATATAGTAGGAATAGAATCCTTACCCTAATAGGGTGGGAGATGTTCCACCAAATTCTATCTTCATGAAACTTTTATACCTAGTGCTCAATGGTTTAGGGGACCTAGAACAACATCTAATGAACTATACCTCTTAGTGTGATCCAAAAATCGGAACCCCAGAACCACAATAATTAGAAAATCATTGATTATTCATGTTAACATTCTATGTTTTAGAATTTCTAGTGAACAAAATTTTTATATCCAACTAAATAATAGGGTGATAGGATCTATAGTGATAGATCATCTTCTATTTTAGTTCAAAATTTCCAAAGACCGCAGTCAGTGACCTTATGAACTGAAAATAATGAGAGAATTGGAGAGTTTCAGACTTCATTTCTAGATTTAATGGTCTGAATCACTCCGTGAAATAGACTCTCCCCCAGGATTAGATACATTATATGTACAAAAAAACCTCCATGAACACCTATGAACAACACTCATTCATATGAAGTATACCCATGGGTTTCATGATTTCTCCACCATTTCCAAATGCATAGAATCTTCCTTACAATGATCTAATATCAAGTCCTAAAAAATCCCACTATCCATATGAAAATTAATACGAAGTGGTAATGTGGCTTCTATCATGCTTATTCCACCACCTGCACCAACCCCAACTGCAAGGCCACCACAAAATCATGCTAGACCCCCTAGATTCCCATAGAAACCCTGTCTTAGGAAGTCAATTTAATGGAATCATATAAGAATCATTTCAAGGATAAAAGAAAAAAAAATTATTCACTCCATGTTGATCAAATTTGTGGATACTTTTTAGAGGCCATGAATTCCAACATGCTTCTGAGACTAGATTCAAAGAGAGTTGATGACGTATCTCCTGACGACAAGCCAAATTATTTTCCCTTCTACTCGATAATGGGACACACCATCCATTAGTGTTTCGTCTTCATCGACATCCTTTAATTGATGGTAGAATCCAAATAGGTCTATTTGGGAACACCACCATCATAGGTGGAATACATTTCCACCACTGACCCTAATGAGGGTGGGGAGTTCAGAATAGTCACAAGCAAGAAGGATAATAAATTCAATAGTTAGAAGACTTAGAAAATAAATAATCGATCCCCTGAAATACTATAGGAATAGTTTAAGAAATGAACCATTTCTAAAAATTCTCCTAATCTAGCACATCCATTATCTTCGACTACACAATGCTCTATGGGTTAGTCATAAAGAAAACAATTTAATCAAAAAGGAAGAAAGTAGGCATAAGAAGATGAACCATCACCTAGGAAGAAGCTAGAAATGAAAAATTTGGATTTCATTCCATCAGATATGAATGTAAAATAACCTCTCCACAATATGAAACCATCAGAAGAAGTCATCCAGTCAGAATCATCATCATACAAATAACTTATCTTAATTAATATTAATGTCACACAATTAATAGAAACCTTATCTGATGGAGAATATTGTTATGATTTGGAATTCCCTACATCAATACAAGAATCTAGAGGAAGAGTCTCTAGGAATTGAGGGTTCATAGAGGGAGGTTGTCAAGGAAGGAGTAAAATTCTCAACCACACACTATCTCAACCCATTAATGTTGCATAATCTTGTAGAAGATCCTTCTAGGAGATACAATAAGACCATTTGTATTTATGTTCTTTCTCTAGAATAAATTCTCCCCCAATTATCATGGATTATCCATCAGTGGAGGAACATATTTCTAATCATCCAATACAGATGGGAATATTTGCCAGACCAAACCCCAAAAGTATATAAGAAGTATCAGCTCCTATCATAGAGGCCAGTATATCTACTAACAAAGTTCAAGCTCCTAAAGAATTCGTGAAATAGAATCCCTTGGATTAAAAGAATCGGTCTTTATAGAAAAAATATTATATTCTTATGTAACTTTCCTTGCCACTATAAAAGTTCTCAATCCTGGATGCACTAAATCTCACACCAGATCTTAGGGAAGCACTCATTGAAACTTTAATAATTACCCATTAGTCTAATGCTGAAAATTCCACTTCTAAACTATACCAGATAGAGACCCTCCCTACCAAATTACATGATATAATTTCCATCATGGATCAAGATTAATACGAAATCATAAAGGGGAACATCGAACCCCTATATTTTTAGTGTAGGATAAATGATATCGATATCCAGAAAGTCTTCATCGACAGTCTCTCTGGTGTTAATCTCATCCCAATGAGAACACTTTGTTGACTGTGATGCAATGTGGATAATATTCCACCCTGAGCCACAAATTTTATAGGATATGATAAAATTGAGGAAAATAAGATGGTAGAAATAAATATGAAAATTCGGTTAGGAGAAATGCCAACTGACATAGAGTTTCTAGTGGTTTGATAGAACAAAACCCTCACTGTGCTGTTAGGAATACCCCGCCAACCCCCAACATGCGGCTACTCCCTCATCATACGACCAGTACGTCAATTATTTCACTAACGAGAAGAGTGAAAGATTTCATGATGATAAATTCGCATTAATATCTTGGGAATAACACTACAATGTTGAAATATTTTATGATCCATAAAGGAAGCGATCTTCAACTGATGGTATTGAATGGGCCGCTTCCACAAATGGTTTGTAAATAGTCCCAAGTGACCCCCTCTAGTTTCTCTTCATAGAGTAAATGATTTCCATTAATCAGGTTGAGTTAATATACCCATGTTTGGATACATATTTCATAGTTCTTATAGTCTCAATCATGGACACTAAGCTTGAATGTTTCAAAATATGCACTAACCACAAATAAGAAGGGGAAAACCTAGATAAAATTACCCTCAGTTCATCTTTGGGGATTCAGTGAATCCTTACCCCATTAAATAAGGTAAGAAAGAATTTCCCATCACCTAAGGAAGATAGAAATACTCATACATACCTTGTTCCACCCTCTCCAAAAGATTCCCTCCTGCCAATATGGAAAAAGGAAGATGTTCTAGCCTCCGAACATCAAACCTGTTACACTTCTCTTGAATTAGAAGTGTTTAACTCAAAAAAAGTTTACACATCATAGGGATAAGATGTTTGGTAGGAGTGTATAGATTTGGAAGATTAACAACCCCTTAGAGATGCCCCTCCATATTTTGAGGAAGGTATCTCTACCATAATTAAGGAACTCAGGGAAATAAACAGGGGGACTAAAGAATACCCATGAAGAACTATGATTAGTGTGTCTATGAATTCTAATGAGAAAGAGGCATACTCATCCTTCCTGAAGAATAATATAGATTTTATATCTTGAAACTATACAGAAATTCAAGGTCTCAATCTAGAGGTGGCCCACCTCCACCTGGTCCTACCAGAAGACCACTGTGTTTTCATGCAAGCTGTAAGAAGGATAAACCTGACAGAAGCTCCCAAAATAGATGTTGATGTTTATAAAATCATGAGAGCCAAAATTAATTGGGAAGTAAAATATCCAATCTAGATGGGAAATACGATTCCCTCAAGAAGAATAACCTGGATATTATATTCTCTATTGACTTCGAGGACCTCAATCGGCATTTTCCAAAAGATGACATCTTGAACTAGTTAATAGAATTGTTGATTAATGCAACTGAAGGATACAGATATCTCTCTTTCATGTATCGATATTACAAATATAACCAAATGTGAAGGTCCTATGAAGATGAGGAATCTAGTGCATTCGGGGGCCCTAGGGATTATTTTTATACGAGGCTATTCCCTTCAGTTTAAAAAATTCTGGCACCGCATATCAATGTGGGATGCATCACATTTTTAAACCCTTTATAGGGGGATTCGTCAAGTGATACATCGACGAAATGGTGTTTATATTATGACAACACTCATAACACCTAAAAGATCATGGGACCTTCTTAAATAAACAATGATAGTAGAGTATAAAGATAAACCCCCTACAATGCGATTTTGGTGTAACCTCATGGAAATTCCTTGAATTCATCGTATGCCATCGCAATATCGATGTCATCCTTATGAATACAAAATCCATCCTTGGAATTACACCACATCATAATATCCTTGAGTTGAGAGTTCTCTAGGGCCACCTGGCATACATTGTATGCTTCATAGGCAACCATTGAGGTAAATTTTTTCATGTCACCAGGTTGATGAAAAATGTTGTCACATATTATTGGGCTGATGGTTTTTAGAAGTAATTTGACAATATCATTAAATATCTCATGGGAACACCATTGGTAATTCCAGTGGTCAATGGGAGATAAAACATTCTGTATTTAACCCCCTTTGATTGATCACTAGGTTCCATCCTGTGAAAAATACTTGTTCCCTTAGTGAAAATAGTATCTATTTTCTCATCCAGACCAAGATTGAAGCATAGGACTAAATTCAAATAATGAGGAGTGATGCCTGGAATTGATATTTGTTGTCTATAAAATTATAAATTATCTATATTTCCATGAGTTCCACCTAGTCTCTCCTAGAAATTCAATCAATTATATCCTAAGCCATCTGATGATAATAGGATACTTATCATAGTGGACTGTCATCCTGCAATAGTTTATCATATCATTAAGGCCTCAAAAAGCCATAAAAATGCAGGCACTAGAGGATTTATTGGCTGAGAATGTTTCGGTAGAAGTGAATCCGCTATATGATGAACTTCAGAATGAAGATGTGCTCTTTATGCAAGAGGCTTTCCAGACATGGGAAATGTATTTCAATGTTTCACCCTGAATCATGATAGGAAAATGATGGAATACACCATGTTTAATTGAGTTTATCTATGAGTTATAGTCTTATCTCTAGAAAAGGCCGTATTTACTAACTCTTTATTTTTAGAAGGGTTCACAAGTTATGAAGTAGAATACTAGGCCCTTATAACAGGCATGGAGCTAGCACTTCAAGCACAAGAAAATCACTTAATGGAAAAAGGTGACTTGGGAAATGTGTTCAAGCAGGTTAATGGTTACTATTCCATCAAGAAAGAGTAATTACTCCATTTAATGCACTATATTCAGGAATTAATAGTTGAATTACCATAAGAACCCACTATGACATATGTCCCTTGGTCCCAAAACACACAAGGAGATGCATTCTCAAATGCATCAAATTCCCTGTCTGTTCTAGATGGTGATGAAACCGTCATCAGCATTTCCCACCGTCGGATGGTCTTGCCATGTGTTCAGGCCAACATGGAAGAAATCAATGATATTATCCCCATCCCTAGAACTTATGTTCATACCACAGGCTAGATGACTCCCATTGATAATTACCTTCTATAGGGGAGGACACCCACCAGATAGGGCTAGAAGAGAATTGATTTGGAGGAAAATGGTCAACATTTTTCATTATGATGAAATATCCAACATAGGGTAATCTATAAGCGAGGAATTGATGGAGTCATTCTTAGGTACATTGATGGAGTCATTCTTAGGTACATTGATGGAGAAGTGCGTACTTCATTCATGAAAGTAGGGAATTTTGAAACTTGTGGGGCACACTAATGAGAATCTAATCTCTCTCATCAAGTTCCAAGACTTGGATACTAATGGCCCACTAGGATATAGGATTGTGATACATTCACTAAGAAGTGTCCTTACTTCCAATTCAATGTCGACTTTATCCACCAACCCCCATGTTACTTCACATACCCAAATACTCATGGACATTTTCCATATGGGGAATTTGTGTTGTGGGACCATGTCCTCATACAATGGCCAAGCAATTCAACATTATTCCCATAAAAACTGACTTATTTCAAAATGGGCATATGTTGTACCACTTATATATATCGAGGAAAGAAGCATTGTCAGCTTTGTGAAAGCCAAAATCATTACAAAATTTGGTGTCCCTCACGCAATACTGACAGATAATGGGAAAAAAATTTCTCTGTTGAGTTGGAGAAGCTATATCAATAGTATTGTATCAATCCAACCATTCATCCCTCTACTATGAAGTGAAAAACTAACAGATATAGGATTTAAAAAAGACCCTATCCAATACAGTACAGAAAATGGTAGAGAGAGACAAGAAGTCATGGTTAGACAAGCTCCTCCATGCTTTTTTGGCCTACTAGACCACTAACCGCACTGCCCTCAAGAAACCTCATACACACTTGTATATGGTATAGAGGTAGTTCTTAACATTGATGTGTTGTTTCCATCACTCCATGTTTTTTATGTGATAAACTATCAATAAATGAGAAGTTAAAGAAATAGGCTAATGAGTTGGAGCTATTGGATGGAAAAAGGATTCAAACTTTTTTACCATTTATAAGTCTACCATAATTAGATCATATGGGCCTTTGAAAAAATATTTCAGCATCGCTCATTTCTCTGAGGTGTAATGGTGTTGGTCCTTAGAAACCCAATTATACTCCAGAAGAAATCAAACAAATGAGAAGGACCATAAGTCATACACATAGTCTATTCCAATAGAGAATATTCCTTAATCTAAATGGATAGAAAGATCATCATGGGTCCTACCAATGCAAGATTCTTGATGTATTATTTCATATAGCCAAAATAATTGGCATCCTTTCTACATGACATTGAACTGTTAAGAATCTTTATCTTGATCGCATGACCTAAATCTTCATGATAAGGCCATATTTACTGTAGGAAATTAATCTACAAGGTCAAATCATCCTAGACACCGGACGTAAAACTTCATGGGATCATTTTGTTTCAATAAATTATTCATTTCACCTGAGTCAGATATGTTCCATATGACGTTGAAATTCCTCTATTCATATGAATGAGTAAAATCCACATGGGAATCCCCAATTCACTAAATACGTGTATCGTGATCCCCACCTATGTAGTAAACGTAGTTACACCCATATTCTACATCTTACCCAGCCACCACAATCAGATAATGATGTACCCTTCATGTGCACGAGTTCAATCGATACATAGAATTAATGAACTACATGGGGATAGATTCCCATCAACATATGATGCATTATGATGCACAAATTCCATATCCAGGTCTAGATTCCATTTGAAAAGAAGGTGACCCCCCTTGTGTAGGGACCAAACCTATATAAGCATGGTTTTCATGTACTACATGTGGAATGATTCACTTCATCATGGGATACATAGTTACACCCACATTCTATATTCTAGTTCCACCTTAATTCAATGAAACATTCCTCCCTCACGTTGAAAATGGTGTAAATTTATACGAGGATGTCATTCAAGAAATTTTTGTGTCTTGATTCCCTGTCATCATGAGATACATTTAGACACTTGGATTCCGTATTCCAGATCAGCCAATATATCAAAAAAACATTCCCCCTTACTTGTGTGCAGAATATACCGACACATGGATCACATTACAAGACTATATATAACATTAGTCCCATTCATCTTGGGATATATAATGATTCTGAGATCCTAGATCTTGGTACACCTATCACATGGCACAAAATGCCTCTATCATTTCCTCTGTTTCCTCTACAGTGAAGGTAAAATCCTTGTCATTATTTGCTTCTCACACCATGTATGACTCATGTGAGATAGGTAATAGGGGTAAGGTTTCCATGTATAGACCATGAATCGAGGAGTATGATAAGCACCTCAACATGATGGAATTTTTTAAAATTCCCCCTCCTAGTGTATTTTCTAGACCTATATAGGAAGGATGATTCTAGATCTATGTATGGATTGATTTCTTCCCGCATAGGATACATATTGATTACCAGATCCCATATCCTTGTCCAGCCACTATTCCGTCTAACATTTCCCTTTCAATACTTATGGTTCGAACCTATGTAGGTATGTTCCTTCAAGAACTACATTTGTCTTGATTCCTATCCTTACAGGATACATATTGATGCCAATATCATACATATCAGTGCAACCACCATCATCCAGGAAAAGAAAGATTCCCCAACCTAGTGTATAGGCCATACATAATCAGGGAAAGTCATGAAGTAGAACATGGATTGGTTCTCATCAATACATGGTATATATCATCACCTATGCCTCTGAAACATCAGATGAGATACAACCATGTATTAATGGAAAACATTCCTCTATACTTTGTTGAGTAATCCCATTCTACTAAAACAATTCACCAAAATCTCTTACACACAATGTACAAGCCTATGCATGTGATTTCAAATCTTGAATCATCTAACAAGTAGGTGTAAAATGATCACTCCCCCTAAAAATGTATCATATTTGTCTAGGGGATTCCATATTTTAATGATAATCAAAGTCAGAATATTTCTTATGTACCCATAGACATCCTTTTCATTCATCAAACTTCATGCCCTAGAAATCTCAGATCATCAAAATCCTAGAAGACCATAGGATATGGAGATTCAGTGTCCTATGGACTCATTTTCTTAACTATGCACAAAATTCCTTAATTGATCCACAAACATTGATGACAAAAATGTCCTGTCAACCAAAAGAAAATTCAAACTCAGGAGATAATTTTCCTATCTCCAAATTCCCACCGACTTCCATGTGCAACACCACTACTCCTGATCCAAGAACACTTGGAATCATGGTTTACACTCTCCTCCCTCACTCATGTATAGGGTATCTTAGAATATCCTGACTTGATTAGTCCATATTTACTCATGATTTCTAGGCCAATTAATCCCTATAAAAAACATTAAACTTTGTCGTTGATGTCCTTTCCGAAAGACTCGAAACATTATGGATACGTTATAGCCATCTCTTTCATGTCGATTCAAATGTGTACTTATCACATGATGTTAAACTAAAAGGCCATAAAAGTCCTATATGCATGACATAAAACATCCCAACATGATGGTATCCTTGCCATAGGGGACTTTACCTCCAACATTGGTTATATACCATTTCATGCCTTATAAAAAATTTATGGATTTATTCCTGTCTACACAAGACACATAGTGATGCTTGGATTCCTAACCTTTCCCATCTTCACCTTAATGTACCCCTTTTTATAGGTTCAATATACATTGGGTAAGCTCATTGAAGAACCATGTGTGACATGATCTTCATTTCATAGGATTTTTTTTGGTACCTATGTTCTACATGCCAAGACCAACCACATAAAGCATTGAAATTTCCTATCCTCTATACAAAGACATGATCAAGGTTGAGAACCCCTAGATAGGCCATATTCATAGGAATATAATTGGAGCAATCACATTTCCCTTCATTCACACCATGCTCATTTTAGTCCTTTCCAAATGAATTATACTGAATGGAATTCATCCTTTTGATAAACTTCACAAAACTTTGAGCTTGAAATGCTCCCCTCTGCGATTGTTCAATCTCAAGGTGATGGATTAGAACCTGGTGCCTCTATTTTTTTTCTCACACTGAGTGTGGATCTTGTGGTCTTAGAAATACATGTAGGGGATTACCATAAAACCATGGAAAATATATTCTATAATTCATCCTAGTAGTATGACATTACAAGGATCATTGGATTCATCCCCTTCTCGGTTGGGGTAGCCAATGTCAAAATCGTACGGTAGTAAACTGTAAGGTTCTCCAAAGTTAGAATTAATTCCTTTTCCCTTATGTACAGACCTATCCTACATTGGGTGCCTACATCCAAGACATATGGATCTAAAAACCTTGGATTAGTATTAGTAACTTAAATTAAATGTCTTACCCAATGTATTTGCAGATATATTTATGGAGATATCGTGTTTTATAGGGTAATCATGGGCCGTATGTTGAAAATATGTTCAAATACACCCCTTCCATCAATAAAACCCTATTATATGAGTATCCTTGTATCTTCATTATCATCCACATTCTTTAGAAATAGAGGTCCATTTTCATTCGGACACCATATCATGACAATTCACCCAATTTCCTGGGGGTCTAAAAACATTTCACTAAAAAACATCATATCAAAAAAAAAAATCATCCTTCGAAGTGACTTTTCCTCTATCATTATTCCCACCATATTCTAATCCCCACACCATTCCTCCAAATCCATGTACACTTGGAATCTTGTCTAACACATTCCTTATTATTAACATTAGGAAAAATCAAAACAAACTGGATCAATTATTCTCCAGTTAATAAAGGATTTTATTCCAAATTACTGATCACATGACATCAAAATTTTATGATACATGAGCCCAATGAGCACTCTTGGGTCTATAAATAACAAAGTGAATTTCCCCTTTTCATTTTTGTGTAGGAAACACATATGCATCTAAAGGATAGGTGTGAGTCCCACCTTATGGGAACCCCGTGTAAAATTTTACCACCCATACATGTGAATTGGATCTAAATATGGGAAACATTCATGAATATTCCACAATATTTATGGAGTAGGGGTCACACTTTCATAAAAAACCTATTCATACTACTATAGTGAAGATGCCGCAGTCTATTCTTTGTAAATTTTGGCATGAAATTCCCCCAACTTCATGTTTTGGGACCCCCACTTCATAGATCACACTCTGTTTGAAGAAAGTTTCGAATCCCCATAATCACCCATATCCATTGGATATGAATGTAAGTGTCCTATAGACACCATATATTGACTATGCACACAAGGCCCCAGCAGCTCTACATATGCTTCCCATAAAAACAACCTGTCTACCATAGGTAAATTCATCTTATAGAGTGGCTTCTCCTATAAGGGTATGCCCATATGATGATTATGTATCACCCCACTCCATGGTTTTGGAAACCCCCAAGATCACATTTTATGCCTTCTGCCTCTTTCATGCCTGAATATGAAGAATATTTTTGGTTTACCGATAATGGAAAAGAAAAATAATTTCTTAGTTGGTTAAATTTAAATTACACTAGAATCTTGAGTCATAAATGTCTCAGTGTATGCTGTTAAACTACAAAACATTTCAACCCCCTTTTACATGAATCAAATTCATGTTAGAGTGGTTTCTCAATGAAAACCTATGTAAATGTTATAATTACACTTATACATCATAGGACACCCACATTGGTATTCAACAGTGAATAAAATAAAACCCTTATAAATTTCCTAGACCATGGAAATATATGACAATTGTATTTTAGACTCCTTTATTTGAGTATGCATACAATGACCCGATGGATCTGAATAGGTTTCCCACAAAAAGTCTTTGCATTGAAAGGAAAAATGATCTCCAAGAGAGGTTGTTTCTACTTCTATATACCCTATGGCTTCCATGAATTATATCATCTTCCATATTGAGAAATAATAAAATTCGGGTAAAGAAAATCCTTTATCCATGTATGAATGTTACAAGACCCCCTCGTCTAATGAATCTCTAATTGGGGCCCCCTCCCTTCAAATCATGGAAAAGTTGTTTGATATAAAACATCATTATTGGTAAGAGTTGTTTGGACTAAAAAATCAATGTTGAAAAGCCTGGTTTTGAATACTGTAATATACTAATGAAAAAGACACAAAACATTTTAGGATGAAGACCCGCATACTATATCCTGGAAAATGTCAATTACTAGATCTCTAAAACTACACTCTATATAGTTTTGGGAAAACATCAACAATCGAACAATAAAATGAGACAAAAATCATGTAAGGTCAAAAATATATGAAGTGAGGCATATTAAAAAGTGAATTTATACCTTCTATGTCCACGTTAAAATGGGTTTAGTAAAAAATTAGGGTAATAAAAGAAAATATAAAAACATTGTAGGGTTTCAATGTAAACCTATCAACAGTAAAACTATACTGGCTAAGCCCATAGAATTTAGAAAAAATTAGAGCATCATTTGATTATTTTAATTTACTTGTCCCAGATCATGACTCAAATCAATTTCTGATTGATGCAATTATTCAAAATGGAGAATCAACTGATTAAATATCAATAGAAGATAATGAACAAAACTAATATAATAAAAAAATTTATTCAATGAAAATAGGAGGAACATCCACACTTTGGAGTCTCTCCCTGGTGTAAAAAGGAGGGAGACACAATAAAACCAAAAATATTACAACAAGGCCCAACACGCTCATTCCAACATGTTGAAAACCACATGACATGGTCCATCATGGGATTTCTCTCGAAGAACCATCTATTCAACTTCATCCTCAACCAAGAGGCGCACTTACATCATAAAGACATTGTGGTCCTACCCCTTCTGCATAATAGTCTAAGGATTGATACTTGATGATACTAGTTGTGTCTTTAGTCTAGCCACATGAACCTCACCTCTTATAGATTCTCTCTTTGAGTGATCCCTTTTTCATAAGCCTTTGACTCCTCAACCACTAGATGATGAAATTCCTCAAAAACGTCTCAGAAAGTTATTACATGATTATGCGAGGAATTGAATTATGAAATAACGTATTCAAATGCATCATTATCTTCTCTATCTGTGAAACTTTGATATATGAAAAGCTATATACTTTGGTATTCAAAACATCTCAAACCCAATTCCAAGAACAATAATTGTGAGGAATAATTAGGATAAAAAAATTATGAACATTCAGTTTTCGTGGAAATGGTATAGTGTTGAAGTCGTACCCACTTCTGTGTATCCTGCTGTTTCCTAATGATATGAGGAATCTTGTATTTATCTTATATCGTGAATGGTATGTAATCAAGAAGCATCATTGAGGCAGGTGAGATGATATATGATGAGTTAATTGAGTCACCCATGTTGGAGGGTCATCCCCTCCTATAGCTGATTTAACCTTTGGGACTAAGAACTAGATATCGACAGTATCAACGAGAATGATGAGTGATTCCCCACCTGGACTAGTTTCGGTAGGGCCACATACCATCTCTGTCAAAGGTAAAGAGTCTGATTCTCTCTCCATGAAGATAGTCTATGCAGATTAATCCCCTTATAAATGCATGTGGGGGATAACATAACACCATCTTGCTTTAGAGAGGGGACTGGATAGTGTAATCTCTATAGTTGGGATATGATTGGAAACAACCCATGGTCTCTGAACTTGTCAAACTAGTTATAAAAATACCACCATCAAGAATGTGATTCATTAAAAATTTGGAATATTCCAATTGTCAAAATTTTGAAGCAACCATCATAGGAATACGAACCTCCGTGAAGGCATTATCCCACGTCATCTTCGGCTATAATTGGTAAAGGATTATAAGATGAGATTCTCTATTCAACTGAGTAGAAGAAAGGGATGTAATCTACTGCTGATGTCCAAATTTCTTATCAAACCTATAAGGGATATATAGCTCACAAATCTTTACTCTCTCTATATGTGAAATCAAAACTCTATCATGAACCGTGATGAAATAAGAGCGTTAACTGGGGGGAATCCTCTTTTCATTCATAAATATTCCACTGGGTACATGGTAAGGTATTGAAAAGAACTCAAAAACATCATTCATTAGTCCAACCTGATTGCCAATGCTCAAACATTTGGGTTGAACAATGACATTATTGGGGAAATATGGGTGAAATTCATAATGAGGAACTTCCACTATATGATAATATTTGTAGTCGGGGAAATTATATGCTATCTAGACTTAAAAAAATATATGGGTCCCCTCAGATGATGTGGGGGCCTCCCATCTGGTGTCTTCCCTAAATACTCAAAAATTCAGGAAAGGGTGGGAACAACTTGAATAATGGTCTCTCCCCCACCTAGTTTGGTCACCATCACACGAGTACAAACTCAAATGCCATTGTATACAATGGAAGAGGGGAAAATCCATCCTCTCAAAGACATTGAAAAGAATAGTACTAATCTGAGTTTAGGTGATACTTCTTATATGATTTCGGAACACCAGATGGTATACTGAACTGCCTTATGGGTAGCGCAATACGAGCTTAGGATTTTTCTTGATTTCTATGCCAGATGCATTTGGATCTGGAGAAATTTCAACCATGATCCACTTACCCTCAAGAACAGCCTTATCCTATCATCAAATGCGATGAGTGTGCTGGCATGGAGAGAATTACCGAGCAGTACCTCCACCATGAACAATAAGTTCCTCACCAATGGAGACACCTAATGAACATTTTCCCAGGTTTTAGCCACTAGAAGAAATTAATTATATATATTTCCAAGAATGGTAATCCCTTCAAGTTGATGGATATTTGTAAGCTGATCCCCACCACTCCATGTGATAAATGGATGGTGTTGGTTCTAGAACACCAACAACTAAGCAGTTCGGGTTGAATCTCACTTGAGGAGTTTATTGTAAAATAAGAAACCTATGCTGTATGATATATATTTAAGGATTCCAACCAATCAAGTGACTCTAGAAAGAGTTAAAGAATCCATAAATCCAATTACCATTCATCATAAAATCATCCTCTAGATCAAAGATTCTATTTGGACCTCCACCCTCTATTAGGGTTATCTTGAGGAAGATTGATAATAGATGGGTACTCCATGATTATCTATTCAAAGGAAGTGATACTGTGGCACTAGTTACTATGAATCCACGCAGACCCCTTCATTGTGAAAATGTTATCATGATTAATAGTAGCTATGATTTATCCCACATAAGATATATTTGATCAATCACACCCTTAGAATGCCTCAAAGAAAATTACTGGGATATTTTGATTAGCCAATGGAAATGGAGAGTTATCTTGAACATCAAAGTTTTAATGTTGATATTAGACAGATAATGGATAAGCAATAATCACTGTGAAAAGGAGGTCTCTAAGGGAACCCTCTTGAGGAATGATGTAAGAACAATGGTTATATTCTGTGTTTCAACCATATCCACCCTCCTCCTAATCACCTCTATTGAGATAAGAGGAAGAACCATTTTAATCTACACAAAAAGTCCATAGAAGACGTCAATCTAATAAAATTCTTGGGAAAAGGAAAAAAATTGAATGGACCAAAAAGAAGTATGAAAAATACATGGTCAACATATAGTACCCCATGGATGGTTCATGGATGGAATCCCCCATGAACCGACAGTTTGTAGAATTCCTCATGAAGTGCTGGCTCATGAATCCTTGGACAATGAGACAAAAAAATTATAGAATGGGTGAGCTATGTATTAAACCTTGATAAGTGGATATTCAAAGTTTTCAGTTTAAAAATTTTATAGTTTGATTTGGAAATTTAATGTTTAGTTTGTCGATTTGAGGTTCAGTTTTTGGGTGATATGAGCTTCGTAGTATCTTAATATATAAAAATTGAAACATAAGTCTTAATGTTCCATAGTTATATTCATGGATTCCATGGTTAGATCATAGATAAAGAAAACTGTGATGAGTTCACAGTTCATGAAGTGAAAAAATAGTTCAAGGATAATGGATTTCACAAAGAAACTTGTACAATGAAGATGGGAAGGTCATGAGAATGTTAGGAGAACACTTTTACGAGAAACCATGTAAATGAAAAATAACCTAGGCCCCCTATATATAGTTGTTTTCTTCATATGGTTCTACCATTTTACTATAAAACCCTTCATTTTAGAACCAATTTACACATCGGAATAGATTCCTCTTCATTCTGATTGGACTCCATTCCGATGGGGGATTTTTTAGTGTCCAAAAATATTCAAATAGGGAAGGAAAATACCACCACATGTTCAACAACAAAATAGATGCATGTTTAATGGAAGAATTTCATAAGCAATTTGATGAAATAAAATTTTGAAAAGTAACCAAATAGGTCCACATATTGGATTCCAGGAATGGTTCTTGGAGGTCACAGACCGTGAATAAGAAGATCACGGACAATACCGAAAAACACGGGCCTATGAAGCAATGGACAATTAACCATGTTGTTCACAAATGGATAAAACTTCCCCACATAATTTTTCCATGAACATAGCACCTCGTGAAATATGATATACCAGAGGAGTCCGAAGAACTAAAACCCCTACAAACCTCACCTAATTGATTCATCTGCGGTACGGGTGATATCTCTGTGGGATTCCACAAAAGGTGTCATGTGACCATAGATATAGATTCCACATAACTCTATAAAAGTACCCAAATGGGGACTGAAGGGTAGAAAAGAGAAAAAAGAGACACAGAAGAAGAAACAAAGGTTTTATACTTCAAAGAGGAACGATTGAAAAAGTTCAAACCCGCGAATGATTCCCAGTTTTTATACACCCATTGCATAACCTAAAAAGATAGAAACAAAATAATAATTGGAAAACCACAAACAATTTGGTGAACCATGAATAATAATCCCTTTAAAGATGAGATTACCAAAAACCACAGTCCCAATTTCCTTCTTTCACTCCAGCGTTCTGCATAGTGCATCGCTATATGGAAAAAACCCTACACTGCATAGATAATCGCTATAGGGAGGGATCTTAGTGCTACATAGCACCCCACTATATGGATGAAACTTGTTTCCAAATAGAAAAATGATATTCAGACCACATCTAGGTCTACATACTACTTTAGTACAAGGAACAATCCTCCACCCAAAAATAATTACACTATACGGGAAAACCCCCATCTCATATGAAAAATAGGTATGCCAAATCAGGTATTCTGGGATATTACATCTTCTGGTTCCAATACAATCCTTCAATTTATGTCATTTCCTCCATATCCCCTCTAAAAATTAGTCCATTGAGATCTGGTCAAAGTCTCTTCCAATGCCACCACACCCATATGATCAAACCATTGCGTCCTCTAGAGCACCCTTCTGAGTTTATATACCTATGGTAAGCAGTGACATGTGGGTAATCCCTACCATGGTATGAACCGCTAGAATGTTCCTAAGTTTAAATTAACGAGGTAACTTGGGGTCCAAAATTGGGATAATCACATGTATATCCCCATTATAGAGATCAATGGTAATCATTGGCCTTTCTATTTCATGGGCTCCAGTGACAAATAAGGAGATCACACTTGTATTTCCTTTGATGAGGAAAAATTATTCTCCCCTTTCTGAGAACTAGCTCGAGGGAACTCCCCCTGAGGTAAGACCATAGCTTTTTGATGGGACGTTTAACTATTACTCCTCTTCCCTTTGGCCCTATGACATGTTCAAATTGATCATTATATGTCAGTATCCAATATATCAATGTGAGAGGGACTAACATAGCCAAATCTCTCTCTTTACCTCTCCCTTTAGGGTCTCACCCCATCAACATCCTCTGTCATCCTCCTCCTTTTCCAACAACAAGGAAGGTGAAGTGTGTGGTTTTTCAGATCTACCGCTTCCTCTTTTTTCTCACATTGAGCATGACTCTTGTTGGATTAGAGGTTAGCAGTTATTGAGACATTCACACCATAAAAAAAATGAACTATAGTAACTCTGATTCCTACTTTGACCAGGATATGTAGGATGCCAGTTTAAGGCTAGAACTCAAGGGAAGGCCTCTTTAAAATTCTATCCCAATAAATTGACCAATCTCACTGGGGCCTCATTTTTTGGAATAAGAATTGATGTGATACTTTATGAAAGGCCACCACATTGGTGAAATCCCAAACCATGTTCCCTCGAATGGGAAGCACCTCTACATAATTCCCATGAAATCATGCCACTGCATTGGACACCATTAGGGGTAAGTCCCAACTCAAGCTGAACTATAAGTTCAATGATTCCCAACTTATTGGGATACATATGAAACATCCTAGGTGTCCAAAACTGACACCAAATTACTCCGTAATTTTTTTGGTATATATCCCTAGTAGGTTCATATCCTAGAAGAGGACCATATCACTTATGGATCCCTCAAGACTTTTTGGTGTAAGTCCCACACCCAATCATAACTGAGAATAATTTACTAGGATGTCATCTCCAAAAGATATTAAACTTAATGGATGAGTCCTCAGTGCACAACCATGAAAGGTGATGTGTCCATTTAAGTGGGACCTAATGCCATGGGTTATAATTCCTCTCTCGAAGATACATAGAAATCACATCTCATAGGTTTGATCCCAATATAAAAACAACTCATTCCCCCTGATGGTGACAAACTCTAAATTGGCCAATCACATGGAATAAGAAAATGTGTTCATAGTAATGTAAGACCCATGTATACCAATGATAATCTTGAAACCCATTGGTAACTTGCGGACACATTTTTGAGAATGAACCATGTATTCACGAACATATGTACATTTATTAAATATATAAAAGAGTCTTAGAGTAAGAAGTATTTCCCTGAAAATTTCCATGATGAGCCTGAACTCCCATCATCTCGACCAATGGAGTCCATATTTTTTATTAGGGAAATCATCTATGAAACTCCTACCTATGGAAATAAGGTTAATTAATCCGGGATAAAAGGATCGTTGGGTGTTTCTGGCTCCTTGGGTAAACTCATTGGAGAAAATCCAAGGACATCATGCCCTATGTAGACCGATTTCCAAAACAGTTTACCCCTTCAATATCTCGTTGAGACCATTCAACCATGGAACCTCCTTCACGAAATAAAAATGATAAATTTCCCAGTCCCCATCTGGTCAAATCAATCCACCTACCTATAAAAGGGACATGATGTGAACCAGGTTGAAAAAAGTAAAATATTTTATAATCTTGTAAATCATTCTAACAATTATAATATTTTGTATTTGTTGGTTATAAAAAATATATTTTCTATTGTTCATGAATATTAAATAGTTATTTTCTACTTATCTTCTTATCTAACTATTTTCTCGGGGTCCCTGTGACGCTGATAAACTCTTATTTAATTGGACAGTATCTATATATGATTATATTACTCTAATCATCAGATGATCTGTGGGTTTGAAATTTTTTACTTAAGTGGTTTTTTATTTTATTTTAGTTTAATTTATAATTTTCAAATAACCCCCTCTTATTACCATCAAATACTATTTCAATCTAAAAATTGTCGGTCTACATAAGTGTCTCTCAAGAAGATTAGTGGTTCTGTACCATAGAAAATGTTGGAGGGTGAATAGGTGAATGATATTGAACTTTTACATTAAATTAGATAATTTAGAAAAAAAGTAAATAATGAATGATCTCAATGGAATTTATTCTAAGGATGATTTAAATTTTTCAGATTTATATTTTATGCATCTAATTTTTTGAATCTATTATATTATTCATTCGATAAAATCCAAAACACAATGTTGGTGTTATTTTAATATTTTAGAAAACAAAAAAATATTAATAAGTGATTAGAATAGTGATGAACAAACCCACACACACTACTCGAGAAATGATCTTGTTTATCCCTATACATAATTAAAATATTTTAATAAAAACAATTGTTTGATTGTGGTCTGCAACAACCGTGTGTTCACCCATTTTATGTGATTTGACGCTTAGATACAAATATGTTGGATAACACCACATTTGAGCATAATATAAAATTTAGGTTTATGATCAACGTGTTAATGATTCATATAGATTTAAAATGAGAAATATTATTTTCATAATATTTCATGTCAATTGTAGCCTTCTTGGAAGTTTTCACCCCTAAAAACATGATTGTTTCATAATTATAAGAAAGTGAATAACTTCTTATCATAAATTAATCCATAATGATCAATCTATATATCATATTGATGATTGGGTCATTCCAAAATATAAAAAAAATATTCAAGGAAGGTTATCCTAGATTTTCACGTCAATCCAAAGTTATTGTTTTATTTTACCCCCATTGGAAAATATGTAATTTTAGTAAATATTTGAAATTAAACCTGTTTTTTCCATCATACTAATAAAAACAATAATATTTCGGATACGACATTGACTACTATAAATCAAAAACAAGTGGGTGATAATTGGTCAATAATTTTACATCAATCCACGTGTGTTATCTTTAAATTGGTCCCTTTCTTGTGAATTTTCACTTAACTATATATTCGGGGGTGAATCTTTCATTAATATTATTAAATTCCTATATTAGATTGATGTTCCAATGAATCATATATATTTGAAATGACTTAATGATCATTTTCCTTGGATTTCATGTTAGTCAGAGCTTTCTTGGTTGATTTTGAACCCAAGCTGTTTGATGTTCCCATTATTAAAAAAATGTTAATAATGTAAAATCATACCTTAAGTTATACTGATCAATCTAGGAATCAAATTAGTTCTTGTATGATTAAAAAAAGTTTAAAAATGACTTAAGGAATATTCTCCTTTATTATCATATCAATATAAAGTTGTTTTCTTGTTTTTTACCCCCCAATGGGAGATATTTTATTTTAATAAAACTATGCAATGTTACTCATTATTTTCCATCATATATAGAGGCACCAGAATATGATGGATGTGTAATTGATAACTAAATATCAAAAATGTCTTAGTGATCATTCTCTAATAATTTTATTTCAATCCAATTGTGATTAATTGGTATTAAACACTTTTATGTGATTTTTCACTTAACTCACAATTCTAGATAAAAACACGAGTTTAAATCACACTAAGAAATTAAGGTATCTAATTAATGTGGAAATTATTCTTGTACAATATAAATGTCATAAAGATCAATTTCCAAATATTTCATGTCAATCAAATCTTGTTTGGTTGGTTTTCACCCCAAGACACTTACCTTAAGCCATACTGATCAATCTGGGCATCATATTGACATACAATTGATACTAAAATATTGAAAATGATATGAGGAATGTTCTCAATGATTTTGACATCAATGTGATGTTGTTTTCTCATTTTTTACCCCCTGATGGGAGATGATTCATTTAATAAAACTATACAAGGATACTAGTTGTTTTCTGTCATATAGAGTGAAAAAAGCATTCGATGGAAGGGGCATGGACTCGTAAATATCCAAAATGAATCATTGATTGTTATCCCTCAATTTCATGTCAATAAAAACGTTTTTTCATGGTAATAACCCCCTTGATGTGATTTTTCACATATCTTCAAATCGGAGGGAGAAACTTCAATTTTGATCACAACAACCAAATTGAATATCTGATCGATGTGTTGATGATTCTTACAGATTGTAAATGATGTAAATAACATTTTACAAGGATTTAATGTTATTCATATATAATAATTATCTTATAATTTCACACTAATCCAATTTTGTTTCCTAATTTTTGACTCCTAAACTAGTAATAATTCAATTTAAGAAATTATTAAATTTAAAAAAGTACAACAAATTTCACCAACTATTTTGATAATAAAATTGAAATGTGTCTTAAATTTAATGATATAAATTCACATAATGGTTATATTATAATATTTTTAATCCATCTAATTGTATTTTGTTTGATTTGAATCAACTCGTAGAAAAATTACATTTTAATGAAAATGTAATTTTGATTTTTGACCTTAATATACATATAGAATAAAATTATACATTGAAGTTGAATGGGAAACTAGGTTGGTAAAATGAAACACACCACCTTGATCTGATGCTTCTTATAGGACCATGGCTTCTACAAACATCTATTATAGTAGGTTCCTACAAAAAATAAAAATTATAAACAAAATAAGAATGAATGTGATTAATATAAACCAAAAAACTAGTATAAACATGCATCATAGGATCCCCTATACCATACCATGGAAGATATATTCTTATAATTCATGGACGTCAGCTAGCAGTAGTGTATTGGACATCTCAAGATCATGCATCTATATTCAAAATTTTTACTCGTTGTTTCATTGTAGCAGTAAGAGGATCCAAAACCATAGCACATGAAACTATATAAAATAGAATCTTTGTTTCATATGTCAATTAAATCCATGTCCATCACAATTGATGATGTGCTAATATATGTCATCCCTCAACATGGAATGTTATCTATGGTCATCTGGAAGCGATGCTAGCTCTATCTCAAATAGATCGCATTCAATATATGCATACATATATATATATATGTATGTATATATGTATAGATAATTAATATATAAACAGTCTATAACATTCATATCATTAGGATAATTTTTATCTTGAGTTATCATGAACACCGATATTCTACCAGTCATTGTACCATTCTCCTATAACTATAGAACAATACGATATAAATATAGAACATAAAACCATATAAAATAATAGATAACAAATTTAAATGAAAAATAGATCATGTAAAATCAAGGAACAAGATGTGTCCCAATTTTATCAGGTAGTCCCTACATCACATGATTCTAAAAATGATGCACCACTAACACCTACATTCAATTAATTAAAATTTTAAACTAGTAGAATGTTACAAATTATTTGAAATATATAAACCAAATATTAGCAGGCACACTGTCATAGCCTCAGTGTACCAGTATGTAACCATGTAACAACCCTGTTATGTGAGAACACCACCCAAGACTATATCTAGAACGTCTGGGGAACCCACATTTGGTACCCATTTCTCCGTGTTCACTCTATCTTTATGATATTTCCAAAAAATAAATATTTTTTGATACACACAAACTAAAACTCATTGGATATCTCTCTCATATTACATTAAAATTAAATAATAATAATAAAATTATTATTTTTAGTCACAACTATGAAACAAAAATGATTCTCTTACCAAATCTTGCCTCCATTTTCGTTCTAATTTTACATGAGGGAATGAAGCACAATCATGAATAGTCAACATATATATAGGTGGTTCATGCATGACATGACCCAACTAGTGAATAAATGAAGGGGAACTCTCCCATGGGATGGTATTTATCATAAAATGATATATCAAGGGTCTTGTCAGGATGAAAGACCATAACCAAGGCCTATCCTATGAGTAGAAGATGAATTTTAGTCAAATCCTATTCAAATAAATTTCATAAATAATTTTAAATATATGAATATTTATGATAAAATATTAATTGATAAATAAAGAAACACATTTACTTTCACACATACCTCGACCAATAGAATTAGATGCCTCTCAAAAATAATGTGGATATGGTTAAAATTAACTAACATATCAGTAGTCATAGAATGCATTTAAATTTGAAAAAACATAGTCTATATATCAAAGAATGGGAAAGTTAATAAAAAAATGTAACCAGTTTATAAAAAGTTAAATTGTTAAAAATAGATTTAAAACAAAAGATCGTTAAAGACATCATACCTTTCACTATAGCTAAAAAGTGATCATTTCCCCTTCAACTATCTCTCTAAAATATTTAATATCTTCTTCATGTTTATCTATTATGTATTGATCTTACTATTGTGAAGAAAATTCAATAGTTTTTTGATCATCTCATTTAATTAAAAACACTCATCACCTTGAAATTTTAACAAAAAAATTCTAATTTGAATTAGATAGTTAAGTGGTGAAGAAAATGTGTTCAACATGAAATTAAAAAATTAGAAGCATGTTACTAACACGCTCATCTCTATATACCATACTTTTAATTTTCAGAAATGTTAAATAAAATTGAAAAACATTAGATCCATGAACTAGATCAACCCAAATACACATTAATGATATGTATTTAAAACTATGTTCATATACAACATCAATGATTTCTTTCAATTGACTATAGTAATAAAAAAAATATAAATATGGTTAAAGAATGTCACGGTTTTTTGTTTCTCTTTTGTCATCCACATATTTAATGTGAATCTGAAAGGAATTAAAATATAATGCTTTGAAATGATGAGTCGTTATTGATGGACCACCAGTTGGTTAAATTCATCAATAATTGTTGGGTCACCCAACTCATGCAGGTTATGTACCTATATATTTTCTAGAATTCAATAAATAGTATTGTAGAAATTTATTAGTACTATACATTAATCATAATGAAAATGCATTTATACATACAAAATTATTGATCCAATCATTAAACGATGCATAATGGGATTGTTGAATCTAATAATAACTAGTAAAAGGAATATATTGTTTTATCTTCTTAATATGTTCCCTATAAATGGTAATTTCATATTTAAATTATCAACTTATATATTAAAAAAAATTAAATGTTGAATAGTAGATTTTCTAATATGCTTACTACAACAACAATGCAGCTAATTGAGTATTGAAAGAGATGTATCGATGAGATTGTACCACTTAGATGTTGTATATAAAAAATATAGTTCATTATCTATCTATCCTTCCTCAATCTGAAAGGGGTTATCTAATTTTTTTCCATGTCTATATGTTATTCAGTTAAAAAAGTTGTAAACTCATCCGTCAAATAACTATTGGCTTTTGAAACCTATAGATGTGATCTATTACACATAAATCATTTTAATGTATTAAAATACCCTCAAATGAAGCATAAAATATAAAAATGAGGGTGGAAATAGTTTTTACATGTGAAATATTTTATGTAAAATCCTATCCTGAATTTTTTAATCAGTCATTAATTGATTTTTTAATCAAATATGCCTAAAAAATGACCCATATCAATTAATGGTCAAAAAAATTGGGTGATAAACACTCACAAATTATGCCTGGAATCTATTAATGATGTATTAAATGATTTTCATAAATTTTCAAATCATACTGGAATAGTAGCCATGATACATGATGATCATCTTCAAAATTGAATGAAATATCATTTATACTCATCATATACTATGCATCATGCTTGAAGTACTCGTTACCCTCACCCAATTATAAATGCCATTTTTTCCATCAACCCATTTATTCTAAACCACATCATGCTTTGACATTATCCTTTTATTTTCCGTTGAAACCCAATATTCTGAAAAATATATTATCACGAAAATAAAATTAAATGTGCATGACATCAAAATAATTAAATAATATGTTTATTATCTATTAATAGAGATTAAAAATTATTATTCTCCATCAAATTCTGGCTGTGTTTTATAACTAAACCACAAATAGAGGGTAATGAAAGATCCAACAAATCCTAAAATTCATATACCATTGGAATGTTTTATTTTCAAATCTCTAACAATATTTCAAATCATGCGAGGGTAGTTGGTGTGAGGTTGAATTATCAAAAACTAAAAATTTTAATTTGACAATTCTAAACATGTTTTGAGGGGGAAGAAAACATATGGGGTGTGTGCATGTCCATTTTTTACAAATTTTAATCCTTATATAATTTTTACAGTTGTTACACCATGGGTAAAAACAGTTTACCTTTCATAATCCAACATGATGAATTAGTATAATCCTAACAGTCATTGATTTTCTATAATAAACTAGCTGGGAGTTTGAATATTTTAGTCATGTCAAAATTGTAAGTGATCACACCATTACCCCAAAATTCATTCAAATACTCAATAAATGGATGAATGTAAACATCAATATTATCCCCCATACTTCTTATGTCGTTCAATAAGAGGGTAAATTAATAGAAATGTTAGTTTCATACAATGCCAGAAAGGAAGATTGTACTGAACAAACACCATGGGTCATGTGTTATGAGTTGCACCCACCAAAGTCCTGAATTAATTAAAATAATCTACTACGAACCCCAATCTAAAATTAAGGCTATATTTAGAAAATTTACTGTGCCTCTGATTAAGCTCTACAATTTCAAGAGAGTCTATTGAGTGGGTTAGCATATCATCATCTTTAATTGTTTCCATGTTTCATCTGAATAATCTATAATCCTTAGATGACATAAATAACGTTTTCAAACTTGGATTTAGTGGAAGGTAATGCATTTTATTTACAACAATAAATTTCCCCTATTGCATAGTGTTAAATTGATAAGTCTGATTTTCCCCCATTATCTTTCCACATGAATGTTCTATAGAATATACAATTATCCAAATATGATGTTTCTTTTCTAAACAACATATAGTTTTTTTCATGAATCTATGGTCTCATATGTAAAACCAATATTCTTTTTAAACTTCAGAGCATGGTAATATGTCTCTTGACTCATACCATCAACAGGAGATACTTTTTTCAATAACACCAATAATAAGATGAATGTTGTGTCTGATGACTAATGCAATGACATCATGATAAATAAATCCATGATAAATGAAAGGTCACTCTATGTAGTACACTAAAAATATAATTCAGTATGTGTATGATCAGGTTTTTTAAAATAACACAATGAATCATGATCTACACTGCTGTTCAGATTTATCTGACCAGCCACAACATTTTGTATATTAATCCCTTCAGGAAGTGACAAATATAACATTTCATTGGACATTTTATGAGTTATATCAGTCGTACTCGTATGAATTTCCATATGAATAGTTCATATTCAATGAAAATGAATATATTATTCCCCTTAACAATTCAAACTCTTCATAATTTTCAGAATCCCATTCAAGAATAAGTGCTCCCTCAGAGTATCTCATGTGAGCTGATATCCGTTTTCAAATGTTCTACACTAACAACTAATGTTGTCACTTTTTAATACTCTAGTGAAGTAATTAAACCGCATAATTCTCTCCAAAATATTCTGTAGAAGATCCATTTTGAATATCAATCCATGTCGTATCCATATATTTATTTTATTACCCCTTCCCCAAAATTGTACCCCTCCTGGGCCAGTAATTGGATAAGGAGGAAAGTTACCACCAGAGTCATGTTGCCCGCATGCCCCAAGTTGGAAACTAGCACCGAGGGTATATCATACATATAAATGTGTGACACATACCTCTAATAGAAACGTTAAAATGTGTGATATAAGATAGAGACACCAGTCAAATAATGCTAAAATGATAAAGGAACCCAAATTGTATACATGTAATGTCATCCAAAACTAAAACACATGGAAAGGAAACTAAAATTACCACATAGTTAAACTCAAAAATGACCTTGAATCAATACAATTTCCTACAAAACCAAAAGCTAGAAATATCAATCTTGGTCTCCATATTCCTCTTACTTACCTGAAAAACAATTTTAATATATGTGGTTTGATCATAACAGTACACCTAGTAGGATCAACCCTAGAGACTCTCACACAAAAGGTAATGAAGTCATAGTAATGCTTATTGAATAATAAGTGAAACTAACACATCCCATAAATAGTTATATTAATTACACAACATCATCATGTCTATCTATCACCATGTAAAAGATACAAGAGAGATCATATAATATAAAAATATATCAACAAGGTCACCCCACTTCTTTTTCCCCAGTGGTTTGTTGCAATGACCAAACATCACATGTCTTTTGCCATCTCTCTCTAAATGAAGCTAGCATAAAGACCCCTCATCTAAGTATCATGACATGCATCTCATTCATCACATAATTTCATCTTCTCATAACACATCTCCATATAGTGACTGAGTAGTATTCAGGATCTATTACAACTCATATGACGTGTATCATTTCATCAGGTATTATACCCCAGGCCATCAAAACCCATTCACCGAGTATGGTACCCAAATTCATCACAAACAATACGCATAATACCTATAATAATCCTTTAGATACTATATATGGAGATACATGTGTGAGAACTAACAATAATACATTAAATCCCTCTAAATACATATATAGAGAAACTAACCCCCATGCTTACAAGCATATAATAGTATTAGGAAATGAAATTGAGACCAGAGGGGGTAGTTAATATTCTACCCCTCTCCGACCAAGATATTGGGGAAAACCCTCCCAGATTGCACTGATTTTCATTCTCCCTGCCGACATGGGTTAGGTATCATAAGAAATCATAAAACACGAATGATAGATTATATCCCATGACCACACTATAGGTATTATAATAGTCTTATGCTCAACTGTTACTATTGTCACTCGGACACCCGACGACTACTTCTAAGGAATATATATCCTATAACCACAGAAGAAATTAGTGGTGCTATATGAAATTCATTTTTTTCTTTTAATATTTCACTTCACATTAATTAATTCATTTACTATGAATTAAAATTATTTTGACTATATTTCATTAACCATCCATTTGAAGTCTATGGACTCCAATAATAATCCAACTAAGTACTTGGTTTCTCAATATTTATATTAAAATTTTCATTCATATAAGAACTAAAACCATGGGTTAAACATTAATTAACCATTAAAACCATTCCCTTGTTCTAGGAACTCTAGGAAAATATTCTAAGCTACCATTAAGAGATGTAACCAACCACATCCATCTACCTCATGATGTTGGGAACAGAATTTTTGTAAAACATGAAACCCAATCATCCATTAATTAAAATTACTAATCAACAAGAAATCATATCATATTTCAATACAACATAAATTATGGCTAATTTCAAATCGTTCCATCAACTCTTGCATCATCCCTGACACCCTCTTGTATATCACTATGCATCTCGCCATCATGGGAGTCAACTACTTCCACAGTCTCGGGCCTCCCCACCCATATCTCATCACCCAAAGGAGTATCCTATAATATCACTTCTAAAGACTCATACCTAGATCACATAGAAGGTAGCAAGTAATAGACTAATTCAAGATGGAAACATGGACCTAAAAACAAGGAATCTAGCCTTCGAATGAAAACATGCTCTCACAGCCCCAACACAAAACATTAAGCCGTGACATGAAAATGTAAAATCTTGGCTCCAAACATTTATATTTTTAATAAATCATTTTTTTCTTCCGTCTTCAATTAACCAAATAAATTATCATTGGTTACAACTATTGTAAACCTAAGGAATCAGCTATAACAAGTGTTATCGGTGTAATGGTAGAATACCCCACCCCAAAATAACTCCAAGGACAATAAAATCTACAATATGGTTTTATTAAATATATAAAATAGAAAAATTTAATTTTATTACATTGAAGAAACTCACAAAATGAGTGATGGTGTGGTAATAGAGAAATAAAAAAATTATAGAAGAAGAAATCAGAACACAAAACAAAGGAAACACCAAGATATATGTGCTACAGTCCCTTTCGGACCTACTGCAAGGAAAGAACACCACCCACAAACACAATTTTATTATATGTTCAAAACCAAAAATATATTACATTGTTCATAAGAAAAGTTGATAGGAAACTAAGATGTATTGAAGTACAAAAAAAAAGATAATGCACACTAGATGTAGCAATCAAGAAGGAATCGGGTTTAAGAAAAATCTAACACCTAGACAAATGTCCAGGAATCCAGATGAGTTAAAGATCCAAGAACATAAATACAACTACATAATTGGATTTCACAATAGTATCATCATACCAGGTCTCTGGATTCTAGAAATGGTCACACATCTTTAACAAGGAAGAACCCTGAGAGGCTCCTCCAGGATCTTTGCACCGGTTGTGTGTATGTGTGTTTGTGGGGAGGGGGGGGGGGGGTCGGCGGGCCACTAGATGAGGCCTCTAATGAGGATTCTAGGACCAAAACTAGATATATTTATGCTAAGGAATATGGTTATCCACACCAGGAAAAAGAAAAACCAGAATGGACCCCCAGCAGGAAGAAAAAAAACCACCAGCGATGAGAGGGAATCAATTTTACAAAACTAAATATTCTCTTACCAAATGAACTCAACCGCATAATAATAATATTTTTAGATATATTTTTTATATAGACATCAAGTGTCATATGGGTAATGAAACCCACTTACATATCCTTATCTGGATGACAAAACAACCAAGGGAAGGCCGCTATGAATCTAACTCCAAACTGCCCACCTAGAATCACATGGTACAACTGAAATCAACAGATGGATATGATATATTAGGTGTCAATATCTATTAATGAAAAAAATGAAGAGAAAAGGTATTAATTAAATATCAAATGTGGAATATTAAACCTATAATAACACTCAATTGAGTGGGCCATGTAAATTAGCTCATGATGTAAAATGAAACCAAAATCCAATAGATATTAAAATGAAAAATATATAATAATAAATATCATGTATTTAAAACAATTTAAATGAAAGAACATTTTAAATGGGATAATTTAATTTTTATAATTATAAATTAAAGAATACAAGTATTAAAAAATATCCACCATTTTTAATTGAAAATTGGTGATGTTATTTCTCCTAAATGTTATTTAAATGGAGAATGTTCAAGATATCTAAGAAATCCTTGAACATGGATAATAGTGCAGCATTTATAAAACTATTAGCTAGGTTTTCATCCATGGGTTTCTTAGTGAAACACAGTTATCCACTTTCAAAATCATTTCCTATAAAATGAAGCCTAATATATATGTTCTTATAACTACATGGAATAATAAATTTTTTGACACATAAAAGGAATATTGATAATAACAATGTATAGTAATAAAAAATTACTTATACTATGTTTAGAAATCAAACCCTTAAGCATTAAAGCTTCTAATAATTCTTTTGTCTTTGCTATGTACTCGGCTATAATCTTCGAGAGGTTCCCCACCGATTTCATATTGTACATCCATGATATATGTCCAAAATAAGCAATAAAGACATAAAATATTAGTTATTTCTTCGTATCAACATTTCCAGCATATTTAGAATCCACATAACCAGTCAATAATTTAGATGATTTATTGTTCTTATAATAGAAAATTGAATGATTTGGAGTATATGAAATGTATCTCAAAAACCATTTAAGATCATTCCAGTGTGGATTTCTGGTATTTTCCAAAAAACTACACAAAGTAAATATATAAAAATGAACATGTGGTCAAGTACAAGTCATAGAATATATAATTCTTCCCACTAAATTAACATATGATATTCTACTCATATTTTTAATATCAAATGTTTTGGCTAGTGATTGAGAAAAATAAAATTTAAAATGTTGACGTAAAAAAACAGTAACTAGATTCAGATAATCAAAAAATACCTCTTAATCACTTTAAAAATTTAGTAATGTTAAGATACATAAATAAACATATTCTTCTTATCTAGAAAAATTTCAATGCCCTAAATTTTCTTCACATAGCCTAGAACATTCATTTAAAAATAGGAATTCAATGGAATTTTATAGTGGGTGATTAATTTCAAATCACAACATAAGAGTAACATGTCACCTACAAAGAGTTGTAAATAAAGAATTAACTTTTAAAAAATTTAAAATATACACATTCCTCAAATATACTTCTACAGAAACAATTTTACAAAATGAATGATCTGTCATTCTTAAACCTTTTGTTGAAGATTATTTTAATCCATGTGGTGATTTATTAATAATAAAATTTGGTTTTCATTAGATTCATGTTCAAAACCACTATGAGGAAACATGTATACTATTTCAGTTAAATCACCATAAATGAAGTCAATTTTTACATCTAGATATTCTATATTCATATCTAAATGGTTAGAAAAATATGTAAGAATATTTTTTGTATAATGTTTCACTACATGAGAATTTTTTAAAGAAACCAATTGAACCTTTTTAAATGAATCCTTTGGTATAATCGTTCCTTTAAACATAATTTGATTTCCTATAGTATTTTCTTATTTTGTTATATATATATATATATCAATTTACAACCAATAACCAAGGTAGAAAGTAGTTTATTGACTATGTACCAAGTATGATTCTTTCTTCGGGACACCATCTCATCTTCCATAAAAGATATCCAATGTTTATAGTTGCTAACATTGAAAACATGATTGTAGATTTGGGGATCTTTTCCACCAATATCTGCTACAGATTTATGGAAAAGTTAACCATATCAATGTGAATGTAACTAGGAGGATGAATAATGACCCTACTATATATATCCCTAGAGACATGATAAACCATTAGGTCACTAAGATCTCCATCATCAAGAGAATCATCAGAATTAGAATCAGATTATTTCTCAGGATGAAAAAGGGGTACCAGTTAGGTAGAAGGAGTCTCAACATGAGGCAAACTAACACTCAGAAAGTCAACCTCAAGATACCTCTTCTAAGAAGGATAAACACTTCAAACAGTGGGAGGATGGAATCTCTAAATAAAATACACTTTGAACACTACATCCTAGCATAGAATAAAATTTTGAATTCTAGGTTTATCTTCCCAAAAAATATATGCCTTAACACCCTCAAGATAAACTATGAATATGCACTCGATAACTATTTGCTCAATTTTATCATCCTTAACATGAGCATTGGTAGTGAATCTAAAACCCCATAAGATTTTAATAGGATGTGGTGATTTATCCACAATTATATATGATTCTTAAATATCTTGGAAGACAAGGGACACCGATTTATTATCTAAACTGTCGTAGTGACATCTTCTGCCCAAAATGATTTGGGAATGCTCATGAAAGTAGGCATGCTACGAACCCACCCATGAATGGTTCAATTTATATACTGAATTAGACCATTCTACTGAGGAGTATGACTCATATATTTTTTCATTAAAATTACACCACTTTCAAAAAACATGACAAGCACGTTAGATCGGTATTCAAGGAAATTGTCAGTCATGCATGCCTTTAAATTCTTCATAAATTGATTTTCTATAAATTATATCCAATATTAAAACACCACAAATACATAAAATTTATTTTTCAAAATATAAACCTAGAAATTCTTTAATAAATCATTTATAAAGGTGAAAATGTAAGTTCCTCCACCTTGGGAGGTAGTCCTATTAGGTCCCCACAAATGAGAGTGAACAATCTCAAATGGGAGACCAAAATTAATTCTTGATATGTTTAGAGTACTTATTTTAGACTTACCCATGACATATTCTTCAAAAAAGGATATGTTACTTTGAGAAACATGAGTGGGAAGCCCTAGAATGATCAAATTATCTAGACCATAAGAACTCACATGTTCCACCCGCATTTGAGAAAGCATAGTATTATCATTGTTAGTGAAATATGTGTTTCCAAACAACTTTATATATGTTCATCCATATAAGACATATAACCTATTTAGTAGATAGCCTTTAATAACAATATGATCTCCCTTAGAGGTTCATAGACATTATGAATAATATTTAAAGGTAAAACCTATCTGACAAAAGACACCTTGTGAGAGCATATTATAGTGTATATCTAAAACCCACATCACATCCAATAAGGATACAAGAAAATGGTCTAAGAGATATAGTATAACACAACCTATACCGTTGATGCAACATCTCTTATTGTTTCTAATAACAACCTCTCCTTCAACTCCTCCAGTCAAAAAAATAAACTCCTATCTAGTTACATATGGAAAGTCATCCCGAGTCAAAGAACCACTCGAAATCAAGAGTATCATAAGACACCCACAACACCTCAATAATTTCCTATTATTGGTCTAAAAATAGAAAATTATCTCTATAATCCATATAAGGTTTTCAATATTTTAAATTAATTCATTTGGGTCTAATATGCCCAGGTTTTACACAGTGGTAGTAGGTAACCTATTTTTTCATGGGATTGGACAGATGTTTGTGTGATTGGATACAACTCTTCATTCCAATCCCATGCCTACCTTTAATTTTCCATCCAAAATCCTAATAACCCCTCAAATTCAGACCCTTGGCTTCTGGTTTAACCTCATCCTTACTATGCAACTCAATTGAATGAAAGGTGTACATGACATCCTCTAAATTTAAGGAATCTTTTTCATACATCAAAACATGTATATGATGTTCATATAAACTAACTAAATAAATTAAATGTATGATGTCTTGGTCCTCATCTTCAATATTAAATTTTATATTGGGGAGATTTAATTTACTTATTAAAATCATCAGTGTGTGTGTATAGATGGCGGTCCATGAGGTATCACAAAGGTATAGAAATTGTGTTTCTTATGTAGAAGACTAATAAAAGATGTTTTCAAATTTATTTACTCATTTTTAGACAACATAACAGATACAGATGTCTCATATACAATATTTTAGAGGACTTTATCACTGATAGACAATGCTAAAGAGCTATTTTTTTCATCAAAATGTCGGAAGGGATGAAAAGTTTGTGACTATTTGACAATCAGTGGATAGACAGACATGTGGATTATTAAGTAAGAAAATGGAATATTGCATTACTTTTTTGTCTAAAATGGCTTTTATTTTTAATCTCCATGAATTAAAATCACTCCCCCATCAAATATTTCTATTTCATAATTCGCATATTCCATGGTTATTCAAGTGGATCTGATACCACATTGTTGTTGGGTAATAGTAGAATACACCCCCAAATAATTTATAGGTAAATTTAATAAATAATATAGTTTAATTCAGTATAAAAATTAGAAAAAGGAATTTTATTACAATTTAAACATACAAAAATAGGTTGTTTATGGTGAATTAGTGAAACACCAACATTTACAGTAGACGAAATGAAAACAGAAAATAAATAAAACACTAGGATCTGCATGTTTTTATCCATTTGGAACCTAATTTATGGAAAGAACATGACCCACGCATGAAATTATATTATATCCTCAAAAAAACATGAATTACAGTGTATTGAGGGGAGGAATATGGTCAAATGAAATGCATAGAAGCGCTAATATACAAACATTGCACAAGAAACAACAACACAAAATGAATTAGGTTTAAGAGAAAATTAAAATATCGAAAAAATGTCTGGGATTCTAGATCACATTATGATCCAAGAACCATGATTCCTTTGCATCATTGGATCTCGCCATATGATGTTCGTACCAGGTCAATGGATTCGAGCAATAGTCACATGCCTATAATCGATAGGAATCCCGATAGGCTCCACCATGATCCATTTACTAATATCTTTTGGGGGGTTAGTACGACATCAGATGATTTCAACGATGAGGATGATAACCCCACCACTGGCAAGATTGATGTCGAGGATGACAATTCTAAACACCGGGTGAGAGAAAATGTAGACCAAGCTACCAATGAGAAGAAAAAAAACTACCAACAGTTATATAGAGTCAATTTTTGGAATTTTGATCTCTACATACTAGATAAACATACCCACCCAATAATATGATTTTTATATTTTAATCATATAACTAATTCAGGCACTATAGAGGTGATGAAACCCCCTTCTATAACCCTAACTTTCTAACTCCATATCCATGGGGAGGTTTCCATGAAGCCAACACTGAACTGCCCACCTAACGACAGATAGAAAGACTCAAATAAAATGATGAAAATGATATATTAGGTTATAGTAACCATTGATGAAAAAAATATTGAATAGTTATACATTATATAGCCTAGTAGGCATCCCGAATTTAGCAAGCAAACCAACTGAGCGAGCCACATAAATCATCCCATGTGGTAAAATGAAACCAAAATTGACAAGACATTAAACTAATTAATAATTTAATAACAGATGGAATGTATTGAAAAACTTTAGATGTAATAACAATTTAAAGCAGTTACTTTCAATTTACAATATAAAAAAGAATATGCAAATTGGCAACAAGCTATTAAATGATTTAAACATGTTATGTGACATATGCTACCATTTTCAACAAAATTAGGGAAGAAAAAATTAATTAATGATGCATTTTCTTATCATCAAAGAGAATTCCATATTCATATTCATTATCCAATTACATTAACACATGGAATAACACGTTCAGTTAAACAAGTATATTTACACCAATTAAATTACCATCAAATTAAGATAAACACTGGATTTGTTAAACATGTTCATATTTAATTCTTAATCCAATAAACAAAACATTATCAACATTACTTTCTATATCAAAATTCATCAATTTCAAAATGAAAAACCATAAATAATAATATTCAATAAAAATCATAGTATAGGTAGAACACTATAATGAAAAACAAGAATAAAACCATTATCATGGTGCAAGGAAACAACATGCCATCACTAAACATAAAGTAATTCCATTCCATAATCTAGTTTACATATTATTATATTAATTCCACCACCATAAAAAAAGATAAACCATGGTAAATTTATGAATTCAAGTAAATAAATAATAGAATAAATGAATCCCCCACTTTGAAGCTTCAACATTATTCGCACAAGAATGAATCAATTTCGTGGATCTCTAATCACTTCGGCTGTGAGAAAACCATGATATCTCTAGGCTTTCATTACATGAATGCATTGACAAATGAAAAAGAAAATTCAATTAGAATTATTTAGATCATCTAGCATAACATGGAAAGAATTAATGGGAGGAAACAATGTCAAATTGAGAGAAACCACAAGAAAAGAGGAAGAGTATAACATAGATCACCACTAATTGTAATCAAGAATTCTGGATTCATACCTATTGAAATTGGGATTAAAAGTCTTCAAAAATCACTATTTGAAGCCAATGGTTTAACGGTATGGAGGGGGAGAAAATGAGGTCCAAGGGACTTGGGTGTATTTATAGAAAAAAATATTTTTACAGGACCGCGACGCAACCCCTAAGATGACATAGTAGACCACGTAGACCATTGTACAGTGGGAGGTGGCCATATCATGGCTCCTGGTAAAACCCATGTCTGAGATACAGTACTAGTTCCATGATTCTTATCCTATTGATATAGTTTATGGATTATATCCTTGACTAAATCCCACATTGTAGCCACCATTGATTTGGAATTATCCTCAAAACCCACTATAGTGCATCCACCTCACTGAACACTATAGTGCTCGACACTAGGAAGGATCCTATACTATACACAACAACAACGATAGAGCTAGGACTAAAATGAAAGTGGCACTAATTATCCTCTTTTGAGACACCAAATTCCACAATCAGGAGAAAAAACTATATAATCCTCTCTTACGACACAACCCATTGATCTAGTCTACAACCTGGCCTAAAAAGGAAGTGGTACCCTCTTTTTTATTCAGTTATCCTCCAAACACTTTGAATCATCCTCCAGGTGCGTCCAACACCCAATCCAAAAAAATGTAAGGTGACTCTATTTTTTGGGACCTCACATGGTATATGTACAACATACATTAACAATTACACAAGATTTTGTATTAATCAAATTTTTATAATTTCAGATCACATATTATTTTTAAATAATTGTGTAGTGCACATCAAAAAAATATTATTCTATAGAGATAACTCTACTAGAATAATTCAGTATATATAGCCTCAATAATTGATAACATATACTCAAATATTTATGAAAAATTATCAATATATTATAAAATCCTCTAACGAATCTCCATATCTTCTTATAGTGATCTAAATTTCAATGATCATGTTAACAAAATTGAATTGATTAGTAAAAAATTATAGAACCCCTAAATAATTATTTATATATATATAATGATATTCCCATTTATATTCAAACTCTAATTCAAAATATTGTAATTTAATCTTATATTTATCATATATTTTTATCCAATTATCATAGTGACCTCTTTATCATATAGATATGCTGGTATAAAATTTTATCCAACAATCAGTCCTAATAATATTTATTTCAATAATATTCGTAACCACATCATAATATTATGGAAGAATGGTTTTTTTTATAATATAAAACAAATAATTGAAATAATAATAATAAAATAGAAATTAAATTTTTTGTCTTCTATATGAACAAAAATATTTTAATGTTGAATAATGTTGAATATTTCTCTTATATAATAGTATAATAGTAATCTCAGGTAAAAATAGTGAGAATTATCCTTATAGTTAATATATTTTTAATCTCATATTGTATGGAAATGTGATTAAATGTAGATTTTGATAAAATCCTCTTCCAAGAGACAAACTCTACATTTCTAGCAAGAAGATGTTTTTGGATTGAGTTTACTTGAAAATTTTTGTCTGGCATAATAATAATAATAATAATAATAATAATAAGAGATATATAGTATTCATATGGTAATAATATTGGGCTTGATAATTGGACTGGGAAATCGTATTGAGATCTCAGGACTATTGATGAAGAAGCTGAAATTTGTTTTAGTGGAATTCTAATAGAGTTATATATTCATTATTGAGAAATCAGACGTGGGAATTAGATAGGAAAAACAAACAAAATATCATTACATAATCTAGGATGTTCTTACCCACTTATGGGTAAGAAAGTGATTAACTGTTTTCAATGGTCATATTTGTTATTGTTGATCTAAAATCACCATAAAATGTTTTTTAAAAAATATTATAACATCGTTCAGTGATACTAAAAGCATAAACACTATTGTATTTAACATATTTATACTCGAGTGTAAGGGCATATATAACTCATTTTATTCTTCACAAAAGGATTGTTTTCAAGCAGATTATGTTGAATTATATTATTTCCAATCCTTACCAAGGACTAGCTACTCTGATGGTATTGTTATCATATTAAATTATTATGTTCATGTGGATATGTATTTGATTTGTTTTTAGCGAAGAAATAAATACTTAACTAGAGATGAATGTTGTTTCTTAGGAAATGAAACATAAAAGAAAATGATATCACTAATTTACACCCTACCCCTCTAAGTGATACTTAAATCCTAATCAGGTGATCACAATAGGATCCAACTATGAAAACCTAAGGAACGAACTATAACAAGTTACTAAATTATTTAAACATGATCTATTGCATAATCTTCTAGTATAAACAAAAAAAAAGGAAGAACAAAAATAACAAATCATGCATTTTATTATCATCAACATACATTTTGGCTTCATGTTCATTATCCAATTCCAATAATTCCTGGAATAATACATCCAGTTAAACAAGAAAACATGCATCAATCTGAGTATAGTAAAATTGATTGAAAAATAGGTTTGTTAAACATGCCTCCTCTTTAGTTCATTAGATAACCAAAAATACATCCTCAGATTTATTTTCCTTATCCAAATTCACCAATTTCAATATGATAAAACAATCATAACAACATGATATACAATATCATAGTATAAATAGATCACTATTTAGAAAAATAAGAATCAAACCATTATCACGGTGGAAGGAAACAACATGAAATCGATAAACATAAAAAAATTATATTCAATAATCCAGTTAAATATTTATTAGTTTAATTCCACTTCCATATAAATGGATAAACTGTGATAAATTTATGATTTCATGCAAATTAATAGGAGAATAAAATAATCCCCTACTTCAATGATTCATCATTTTTTTCATTAGAAATGATCAATGGCATGGATCTATGGTCACCTCTTCCATGCGGAAACTACAATCTCTCAATGATTTTGTTCCTTGAATGCATTGATAAAGGAAAATGAAAACTAAATTAGAATGATGGAGATCATCCACCATAATATGGAAATAAGAAATGCTATGAAATGAGAATAAATTGACTAAAACCTCTAGAAAAGACGAGGAGCCTACCAGAGATCACTACAGATTGAACATGGGAAGTCAAAATTGATCCCTATCAAAAGGGGACATAAAAGCCTTCAAAAAGAACCCCTGGGTGCCTATGGTTCAATAGGATGGAGTGGGAGAAAATATGTTTCATATGAATCAGGTGTATTTATAGAACGAAATATATTTTGAGTACCACAATACATAACCTAATACCACATAGAAGACCACCTAGTCCACTACATGGGCGGAGGAGACCAAATCAAACCCCCCAGTAAAACCCAGGTTTGGGACCCATTACGGGATCTAAGATGAACATTCTATTTAGAAAGGGAAAGGGACTATGACCCAGCCTACATCCCATGTTTCAGCCACACCCAATTTAAAATTAGCAATAGAAACCGCTACGGCACAACCACCTCACTCCATGATGCAGTTCTTGACACTGGGGATCAGTCTACACCACAGCCAACCACCACAACACATCCATGCCAAAAATTAAATTAGCCCAAATTTTCCCCCTTTGTGCCTCCAAACACCACTGTCGGTAGACCATGTCATATAATCTTCTTATACAAAATAACACATGGCTCTACATCACAACTCGGCCTCAAATGGAAATGGCACCCATGTCGTTTCTCAATTTACCCTACAAAGTCCATGGAAATTATTCTAGGTTCTTAAAAACCCTAAAACACACAAATGGAAGTTCCAATGAGGTTTGATACCATATACAGTATATGCACAAAAAATAGTTATAATTACACAAATATTTTGTGAATTTTTAGAATTTAATATAACATAATATATTTAAATAGTTGGATATTACAGATTTTGAATTAATATTATTTTAAACATATTACTCTACCAAAATAATTCCTTATATGTAGCTTCAATAATTGATAACATAGACTGAAATATATATGAAAAATTATCAACATATTATTAAATCCTCTAATGACTCATCATATCACCTTATAGTGATCAAAATTTCAATGACCATTGTAGACACATTTTCAATTGAATCATAATAAAAATTAAAGAATCATGAAACTATTGTATCTATATATAATGATGTACGAATTTACATTTGAACTCAATTTCAAAATATTTTAATTTATTCTTATATTTTTATTGTATTTTGTCCAATTTTTATTGTGATATCTTTATCTTATAGATACACTGGTATTACATTTCTTTAATGTATCTATCCTAATAGTATTTATTTCAATAATATTCATAGTAATACCATAATACAGTGAGTAAAAAGTTATTGCAGTTGAATATACAACAAATAATCCAAATAATAGTAAATAAGGAACTCAAACTAGTGTCTACTACTTGATAATTATAATAAGCTGTATATTGTTTAATATATTTCTTATATGATATTTTAATAACAAAATAAGGTAAAAATAGAGAGGAAAATCCTTATATATAATGTATTTCTTAACTATTCTTCTTTATCAGTGTGTTGAAATGGTCATTCTGTTAAATTATTTTATAAAAATATAAGTTTATATGGATACACATAGTCTATATGTGAAATCAATTTTTCAAGATGTAGTTAACCTATACATTGTTAGGATTCAAAAAAATTTATTCCATTAGAAAATTTTCAATTAAATATATTTAAATAACGATGTAGATCCACTTAATTAAGGATCCCTAATAAATAAATCCTTTTTTTAATCATATCCCAAAATTTATTAATCAACATAAGGAAAAAGAGAGAGAAATAAAATAATTGTCCAGAATATATGGCTGATAAGATAAAACCTTAAAATATAGTGTTTTTTCAATGAATAATGAATTCATATTGAATAGAAGGCTTGCCTCTTGAATCTATAGGCGAATAGAGGAATCAAGAGTGGAGGAAATGTGGGTGGCTATGATGGTGGGATAGGCCTGAATCAATGGAAACAATAAGCGAGATCTGTGATGCATGTCAAGAGGGATTGACAACGAGCTCTAGTGCTATGGAGGTGGTTCTAGGCGTGGGTATGGTGTGAGGGAGTCGGGCCAAGGTTCACAGTTGGGGTAGAGTGGGAAATGGAAAGGTTGTAGAAATAGGTATGGTTTTTTAGAGAAACAACCTCCAATGATGGACGTATGTTTCAATGGACAAAAAATTTGAACGCTCTAGTAGTGCACTAAGTGGGATAAGCTCACATTAGGAGGAATATCTTTATTTTATAATTGAATAATCATATTTATAATATTAAAAATGAATTATGTTATTTAGAACAAATCCAAATGATTAAATTACTGTGCCAAGGATTAGAATGTGAAATTGAAGACATGGGAATAAATGTATATTGGATATTTTATTATCCATATAGAGGGTTAAATAAAATACATGGTCATGTAAATGGGTTATATTTTTTGAATTTTTTTTTCAAAACAACATGAAGCACATTAAAAATTTGATTGGGTATATTCAATAGTTGAAACTAAAAAATAATATAATATAAAGACGATTTTTGATATAGGTGAACAATTGGAAGATAAACTTGGGATAATTTTTGATTGTTTACAGAAAACCAGGAATTTCATACAATGATAACTGACCTGAGGGTGAGACCCATGAGCCCATGTCTCGAGAAACAATAATAAATGGTGAAACCACTAGCCCTCTTCCACTCTCCCACAATCTCTACAACCATAGAAGTAGTCGTCAGTTCCAACCATCTCCCATCCGTGCATCCCTTGATCACCTCATATCATTGCTGTTATCATCAGTATATCTACTTTATCACAACAATGTAGGTTTATTTGGATGTATAATCTATTCATGGTGTTGATAGTGATTCATAGTGCTTCACAGTCTCTGGCATGATTGTTGTATTGGCCATGGCTGCTTAATGGGAACACCTCCCATTTTCTACGACTCTACCTTGTATTATATGAATTTTATGTTATTCTATTGAATATCATGGTGGCGAACATACCTTGTACAATGACGGGCAGGGTCTACCACCTCATCTCCCTTCTTCCTCACCTGCCTAAATCCCCACATCACACCCCTATCAAGGCCACTCTTCAATAGAACAGATCACCTCACATAACCATTACCCATCCTCATTATCTGCCTCTTTTCCAATGTATACCCCTTCCTCTGACCGTTAAACACAAAAATACATCTCTCCTGATCATGGTAACAACATATTCAATAGGTGGAGGTTGGTCTTCAGTGAACATAGATTTGTGAATTTTGATGTTATATTATTTAATAGGCATAATAGATATTAACATATTATAATAAAAATATATATTTCAAATTACTAGAATTTAATTTGATGAACATATACACTATAAGCTAAAAATGAAATTAATTCAAGTTTAATCTACGTTCAAGGATCTTGTGTGACTATTTAATTTAACTAATTACATCTTCTATGTTCAACATAATTTATCATCGATCATAGTTTTCCTAGATAATTTCTATTGTTGTCTTACGGAATTCATGTTTCCTATGAATTTAAGGCATATTACATATAAATTCTTCAAAACTTTTTATTTTGTGTGTTGGAGGTTTTGTGGTTGAGAATTATTCTAATACTGATACATGTTCCAATTTTAATTTTATGTAATTTAATGTTCCTGTTTGAATTTAAACTCCGCTAAATTATAAATCATGATATAAATCTATAGAATAATATAAATAATGATAAAATAATTAAAATTAACAAAAATGGATTATTTCAAATTATTTATAATTTATAATGGTCCTTACGATAAATGTGTGGATGGGAGGTGACCATATTTTATAGTAATAAAATCATTGGATTGATTTTATTTAATACCGGTTCTTGGGTTATTGTTTTATATTTAGTTGAATATTTTTTTTATTTTTTATTTATTTTGACAGATGCAATAATTTTACACTCAATAGTATTAAAATTAATTAATCTGAATGGTTTAAAATATTAATCAGAATTTTACATATGTTCTTTATGTAACAATGAATTTTACAAAGCTAATATTTTGAAAACTGGTATTATGAAATTTTTTTTTCTAGGATTCTATATGTGAACATTTGAATGATAGAAATGGGTGAAGCATTGAGAAAAACATTAAATATGTTTTCCAAGAGTTGCCATATTTGAATTAAAACATAATAGGATTCTACGTGTACTAGAGATATAAGTATTAAATGACTGGGGCTTGAAAGAATAGTAATTTTCTATAATATGATTAAATATGATCCTATCCAAAAAATATAAACTCTTTCATTAGACAAAACCATCGGGTAAAACATCTATAAAGTATCAATTTTTTAAAAACTGTCCCCTCATGGTAGCTGACATCCCCAATCACAACTGAAATATATACCTACCAAATGATCTCACAATTTATATTTCATTACATCCCATTTCATGGTGCCACCCCACCTCACCACATGACACACACACACACACATGTTAACAATATTTATATTCCGAAATTTAGATGTGGTACACCTCCATAGATCTCAAAAATTTTAATTCTACATTTTTTCACAATTAAAAAATGACACAGATAATGGATAAAATTTTTCCACCGCTATCAAAAATCGATGATAAATGATACTTTTATCAGTGTTCAAAAAATAAGTGATCAAAAAGAACTTTTTTAACTTTTATATTTAGCAGTAATGATGGGATCCCTTTATCACTAGTTTTTTAACATTCATAAAGTATACCATGAATAATTTAATTCATATATAAATATTTATATATTTTTAAATGTGATTTATATAGTACAAAAAATGGGGATATCCCAATTCAACTATAATCGCGGTTTATATAAACCCTGAGTATATAGTGGTTGAAATCTATCTATACCAACGGTTTTTGTAAACCCTTTGTATAGAAAATTTAACCTAATGGTTTTTAAAAAATCATTAGAATGGGTTGAGATATACCATATATTTGATAACAACTGTTGGGATAGAGTTATCTTATTTCCCTCGGCCTCCCACTGTCCCTGATTCACTCGCGAGCCTTATTCCCATCTCACCTGAGAACTGACCGACTCTCTTATCCTCCAACATTCTCTCCTAATTCAGAGAAATTTTGATTTCGATGTTCTACGGAAAAATATTAGTGAATTTAAAATCCTTATTATCTTTTTTCAGAATATTTTTCCATTTTTATTCTTTTCAAAATAAATGTGAGAGTAATATATATTTTTGTATTTTTAATTTAGTAACCCACTACTTTTACTTACATCAAATACAATTTCTTTATTAATTATTTTTATAGTTATTTAGTTCTATTATTGTATTTGGGGGGTATTATATATCCTATTATTAGATATAATAATTCATGAGAAACTATTACATAGATCAATAAAAACTCCCATAGAATTCATCTTTTTATGCATACCATTACATAGGTCATTGTACTCATACAAACCTTTACACATGTATTGAAAATATTTAATGAACCTTATTTAGATAATTCAACGGACTACCCCTTCCCTTAATCAATGACAAGGAATATACCATTAGAAGAGAAAGTTCATACCACTATAATATTATTTATTTTAATTTATCAACAATGAATCATTATTTCAAGTGAGGCTAAGTATATTTTATGAGCCAATGTTTATCTCCCCTTAATTTTTTGAACCTCTAGAAGCCACTTGTTGAAACCCCATTGTTTGTAGAATTATTCATCCATGTAATTTTCATGTATCATGAATAGAACTCAGTTGATACCATCATGTTAGTTTATAACAAATACCTTGAATGGTGTTCCAAATTTTTGAACATCATTAGTAAAAAAAACATGGATTTGAAACATTAATCACTAAAAAAGAAGTTGAAAATAAACTATATCATTAATATTTCAATAGTTTAATATATATTAAACCATGTAAAATCAATTTCACAATGTTCTAAACGTAATTGATGATCATTGAAATATCATATTTATCAAGTAATTTAATTTCTCCAGGTAAACTTGTTTTTATAGTACTCATTTAAATGGACACATGGTTAATACCCCCCATGTATTGTATTTACCCCTTCATCCAATGTCACTCAATTTATTATTTGTAACAACAAACTAAATGGGGAGATGGGTACCTATGACATCCTCATGTTATTGATTGTGGTTTTTCTAGATGAATTGACTCTTTTATTCAACTCTTCCTCCAAGACATTATAGTGGATGTTTTTTTTCATAACCACTTCTGATTATCCCACTTCAAATCATATCTATGATATTATTTATCGTTCTTATATTGGGATCCTTCGGCATTATCAGACCAATCCCACTAATACTTGTTTATTTTGTTGATACATGTTTCTCGCACGCTTCAATGTGTTTCCTCTTCCAATGGAGGGGCACTCCACCAAAATTTACCTCTTGAATTGTTGAGTGATATGTGAGATCATTATAGAATAATTTGTGATTTTTCACTTATTTTATGTCCATAAGAGTCAATTCATACTTATTCTTCCATATTGAATACTTATTTAAGGGAATATACTTCATAATTTAAAAACACACTATGTGTAGGTAGAAAAATATTTCTTAGATTTTGGTAGTTAAAATTTTCTGTTTGAGTTAGTGGATGACAACTGTATTTTATTTGGGCTTTTAGAGGAATACAAGGGATACATTTATTCTTTACAGATAGAGAAGGTTAATTTCTACCAAAAAGTTTTGTATTAAATTCCATATATCAAACACCTTCAAGCCTCCATCTCCTTCATTACATTTTTAATATTTTTTTCTTTAAATATTAGTTTCTATGATATTTGGATTGTATGATTATTTATATTAATTCAAATTATGGTAGAATTTACATGATATTGTTATACCATGTTTTGTGGTTCTGATGTTGGGTGACTCATTATTGTTATCTTTGAGTAAATGTTTTTCATCATAAATCCATGTGTACATTTCATTCTTATATATATTATGAAATATATTGAAGAAGATAAAATAATGAGATTATTTGATAATTATTGATGGATTTTTTATCTCTGTTTTCCTCCTCCAATTCCCTTAGGGATTATGATAATGGTAATATTATTCTAAGGCATTACATATAGTGTCATGTGGTTATTATTTATCATTTTTAGGGGCATTAAACTGAACCAAAGTTTAATTCTTATAATATTACTAGTATGGTTCCATGTAGGGTTACTCCTATATCTACACGGATCCCCCGTTGTACCCGTTCACACCCTGACCCACCAGTGGAAACCCCATCTACCTCACTTTTTCTTCCTCCAATTGAGCCTCACGGGTTGTTTCAACCCATACCTCCATCATCATCTTATTTAGCCTCTTATTCTCATACCATGCCTATATAACCTCCATAATTTTTTCCACCTATACTATATACATATCTTATGATATATCCTTAGAACTTTTATCCTTATCCCACTATGTGTACATCGCTTCCATTTCCAACTATCCATACATGATCTGAGGATTTTTTTCCGTTCAACATCAACTCTAGTGCATGAAGATGACCCAATTAATGCATTGGAATAGACACATACTTCATAAGATATTTTTTATAGACACCAGATGGATCCATCCAAGCGTAATGAAAAGTCTACATTGGTTTTTTTATTAGTGCATCAAATTATGTCACATTATTCTTTTCTTGTGGTACTATGAATTAATTATTTTTTATTTTCATATTATTATATTATATATTAAAATAAGGGATTTGGGTGAACCCATATGAATGAATATTTAAATAGACAAACATGACTAATGGTGGATTGAAATGAAGAAAGTAAAATGATGGGTAAAAATCCCAAGCAGTGTAGAAGTTTCATGGAATATTTTTCCAACTATAATGTTATCATTCCTATGCAACTAGTCTCATGGATGCATCTCGGTAATAAAATCAAGGAGAAAGAATTGGTGGAGATATGGGTAAGATAATTTGTTAAATTTATATCTATATTATTGTTGTATTTATATGAATAAACATGTCTTTTGTATCATCAGTTTGACTTTTTTGATAGTGAATCTACTAAGGTAACATATTTGATAGATTTTGTGAAGTTGTGGCTATCATATAAGCATGATTTATAAGATTTTTTTGTTGGATTTTGTGTCATAGATCTGAGTTTTGTATACTTTATGATAACTTCTATTCAGAGTTTTGAATATTAATAATCTTCTTAACCCGTGATGATTGTTCTTCTCCAAGACATGGTAGTGACAATATCCTAAGAAACAATATCACATTGAAAGGACATATTAGTTCTACACTATAATGAGAACCCATAAGATTCATAGTAGTATTGTAAAAAAATTTGATCTGTAGTCATATGATATCATTATGAGTGAAACAAATTATATAGGATATTAGGGGTGGAGACTCATGGGAACTTTAAAAAACTTATCATTGTGTTCTCTTTGGTAATATAAAGTGTATGATATTATAAAAACATGACCCAACAATAGGAAAATAACATTTAAATATGTTGTTTGATATTCCTATATACAAAAATGTGTATTGATCCTTGGGATTCAATATTATTATTGATGAATATTATAAGTTGTGTACATTAATGTATTGATCAAATTAATTATGACATATGTTGACGGTGAGTTAGGATATGTTGGGTGTGTCATGAGTAATATTGCATTAATGAATAAAGTGAGAGAGGATGTGTCCCTTCAATTAATTAATGGAAGTTGATAGATCAATACCTTTCATGAAAATGATATATCCTAAATAAATTCACTGTGATTGAGTTTTATTGGCATGTTTGATCTCTAGAAATTCAATTAAAGTGATATTGAGCACATAAGTTGAAGATGTCATCATGAAACCTGCTTGATTATATATATCATGATAAATGTATTATATTACACACTAAACACCCATATGATGTATTATGTTGTTTCATCATTAATTTATTTCTCAATAGGTTCCTTGGTGTGTTGTTATATGATATCCTTGGCCTGTAGTCTACTTCAACAATTGCCACTGAGAATGAGGCATATGGGATCATAATATAAATGTATCTAGAATCTTAGTTAAATAATATATTAATTTTTCTTATTTTAAATGTTCAATAAATGTTATTCTTGTATGTGGTTTAATAATTATTTGTGTTATCTAAATCACATATATTTCGTGTCCTATTATTTGAGAGAATATTAGGTGATCAGAATATTTGATATATATTTATTTTCAATTTAGTGAAATTAATATTTATTTATTTATTAGTGAATTATAAGATGATATTAATTTGTTAAATAAATATTCTTTATTCAAGGCCTCGTAAATATTTTTCAGGAATGGCTAATCGAGTTTATAGGTCCAGTAATAAATACTATGTATTGAGTATTATTTGAATAAATGATATTTAATTATAATTCACAAGTTTAGTAAATGTCATGAAATAATAAAATTATTAATATTATTATCGATAAGGGATACCATAGGGATTAAATAAATAAGAAGAAGAACTTGTGTAATTATTTATTTCTAACAATTACAGAATAAAAACCCAAATATATTCTTTTTCTAGAGAGTCAATTTCATTTGTGTTGTGCATAATAAAATCCTTCTCAAGAACACTCCCATGAATGGAGTGAGATATTCCTCCACCATATACCCTCAAATATAGAGAGATCAAGGAGATTCATATTGATGATAATCTTGTGGAGATCATAAGAAAATGATGCAAGCATTAGGATTTTAAATGATAGAATCCTGAAATTTCTACTATAGTGTTCACAGATTTTTGGAACACATGTGGATCACCCCTTATAGAATCCCCAACTCATAATCCACTAAATTAGTTCTCTAAGCCAAGTAGCCACCTAGATTCACATATGATTCTCTATATGATAAAGGGTGAAAACTAGCATCGAGGATCTAATAGGTCATGTGGGGAAACTATACCCAATTTACTAGAGTTTTTCACAACATATAACATAATAAGTAAGCGACAAAATTGAAAATAAATCAGAACTAGCATTAGAAACCATTTCCCTAACATGGTATGACCACAACCAAACGGTCAATATTCCATGTCATGCTAATAATTCCAAAATTGAAGGAAATAGAAAATAAATACTGACAAAAACAACCCCATAAATGGGTCCTGACTCCAAATCAAAAACCTCATTCATGAAAATCCCAATCCGAACTCAACTCCCTAGAAAAAGTATTTTCCCGTGTCCAATCATGAAATAATGAAATTTTATCGGGTACCCAATGACAGCGTGAGTTGGGTGTGAGTACAAACCAATAGTCCACCACCAATGGTGGCTATAAAATATCCATTTTAAACAAATAGTTCATGAAATTACTAAATAAATTTAATGATAAATAAAAAAAATCCCCTATCCCAATAGCTAATAATATTCACTTTTGGTAATTTTATCATTTATTCTAATCGATCACTTAATTGTTTCCATCACATAATCCATCGGTTAGTAATTTATGTAATTTACAATCCAGCCTATGTCAAAAAATTATAAAAAATTAGAGAAAATTGCAGGTTCCCTCTATCAAAAATGATAAAAATTTCATAACAAATACATCACACTCACCTTGGATCCTCAGTCTAAGAAGTCTCATCAAATGAAACTCTTAAGGGTGTAGATCCTCAGTCTGACTATCTAACCCATTCATTCTAGGTGTGGGGCTTAGATCCAAAATACAACCTGAACCATGGGAGGATCCTTAGTCTAATACCCCCCATATCACCAATACATGTTCACGATCTTATTCATCAAATTACCACATATACAAAATAACAGACCATGCATAATCAATAAACATAACATTCAAAATCCGCGTTCCATTTAACACGAAAATAATATTTGGGCTTTAACCCATTAATACATTTACCACACACCATACATAGCCGATTTAACCCAGTTCCCTTTCATATCTCAACCCATTTATCTTATTCACCAATTTCCATACATTAATCAATTTAACACAATTCATCATTTCACATGTATTTTCTCATTTATGAATTTTAATTTCAATCTCACAAGTCATTAGATACATTAAAATTATCCCATTTAACCCTATTTATATTGTAAAAAACAAACCCTTATGCCATTATCAAAGTCTAGGAACAAAAATCAATAACTCCTTTTCCTACTCAACAAACATATCAACATGTTAATCTTGGTCTCTAATTAATCACATGTCAATTCCATACTTATCATTACAATTGGTCATCTTCGGGAATATTGGTACTCCCCCTGGGAGGCCCTAAATCGGTAAAGTCTACCTCAAATCATCCCACATGGATCATTAGGTGATTTAATTCATTGTTTGGACTGAAGTTTTACCAAATACATTAAAAGGTATCAAATTTATAGTAAGAGAGAATTGTTATCAAAAACAGACGTGCACAAATAAACTTTAAGACCATTTAATATAACGTGTAGACCATCTACCTCAAAATTAGAGATGTACGCACACATAACCATAGCCATATATCTAGAATCAAGAACCATTGGAATCTCAAACCAATGATCCACTATAAAAAGTTGTTTTTTTGGATTATTAATAATATTAATGGAGCCATATGCCCTAATCCATAGAAGGGAAGCAAGTGGAGTGTGAGATTTACCTGTATCTTCGATCCACAATGAACGACACTACAAATGGACTTTAAATGATGGAGATCGATAAATGGGAAGATTTTTGTATTTAGATTCATGGCTAGGGATAAAGGAATAAGAATGATAAAGAAATTCAGGTGAGGAACATAAAATTATGAGGGTAATAATGGTAAAATAGAAATTTTAATGGGGTCTATGGTTTGGACAAAATAATTTTCCAAACCATGCGCCAATTATACGTATGCCTCAGCCCAATAGGGGTAGAATCCCAAGGTTAACTAGGGAGTCACACACAATTTGACAAATCACGCTCCAACCATTTGGAATGCCTCTCTCTAGGCCCATGTGGTTTTTACTCCCTTCATGCATAGTTTTTGAATTTGTGAACCCCTTCATCTTGGATATCATGGAGTGGGTTCTAGATTACTACCAACCATGCGCTAATCATGCAACATGAACCTGATTGTCAACATATCCTATCTATAATGTCTCGAGCCCCCTAGACACCCCAAAGCCTTCTTATACATATATAAAACATTAAATTAACCAAATAAATGATACATAAATTAAAACATAAACAAGAATATACTTCATGAAAATTAAATATCTTACAACCTCCCCAACTTATTATAGATCGTCCTCGAGGCTCATTATCAAGAATCAATGTACTTCTAAAGATAAGTAATCAGGCCACTGAGCCCACATGGTTGTCTCCCTCACCCAATTTTCTTCTTAAATGTTATTATGATGCCAAAAAACTAGATCCAAAGTTATAATTCTACCTCACAAGGATTTATCACTATGATCAAAAATTTGAAAATGATGTTCCTCAAATGATGCATCAGCCTCAAGATCAACAACCTCAAAATCAAACACATGAGATGGGTCAGGGTGATACTATTGATGCTGTGACACCTAAAAAACATCATGAATGCCATTATACCACTATGTAAGATCTAATTGGTATTCCACTGGCCAATCATCTCTACAATCTCAAATGACCCCACCTACCTGTGCGCCAACTTTCGAGGAATCTATATCTGATGGTGGCTAAACATTGGTGACACCCAATGAATCACATGATCACTGACCATACACTCAATAGTTCTAAAACGTTGATCCACATATTACACCAACCTAATATAATCCATTTCATTAAATTTCTCAATCTACATAGCTTGTCCTGAAATCTCTTGCATGATATATGGCTCTTACAATTCAAATTCTCGTACTCCCATCCAACACAATGAGTATCTACATGGTCTACCATAGAGTCCCCCATAAATTTTCATAAGAATCATTACCATGTAACTATTATTTTCAGTGAATTCAACTTACACTAAGTGCTTCTCCCATAATCCACCCAAATCCATGACATAATCCTTAAACATATCCTCCAGAACCTGAATAGTATTTTGTGATTTCCCGTCCTTTTGTTGGTATAATTCAGTTCTAAAAAACACCTAGATACCGAATGATTTCATTAATACATTATAGAACTATGATGAAAAATATGGATCATGATCTGATACTATATTCTAAGTACTCCATGAAACTACATTATTTTAAAAACATACAATTCTCCCAACTGATCATTGGAGAAAATATATCAAATTGCCATGAAATGTGCCTACATAGTCAACTAATCCACAAATAATATTTTCACTCAATTATTTGGATGTCTCCTCATAATAAATAAAATTATATCATTCATTATTTCATCCCATTTCCATTATGAAATGGGAAAATTTAACAACAAACCACCCAGCAATTGATGCTTGGCCTTTAGCTTATAGCAGGTATGGCATCACACCACAAAAGACTACATGTAGTTAACAAATCTTTGTTGCTGAAGATTCCAATCATGATGATTGAATATGTACTTAAAGACTTATTTATTCGTATACACGGTAAATTTTTCTATGAAAAAATAATGTCTCCAACCCATTGAAGCATAAACTATTTTGGCCAACTCAAGATCATGCATAAGGTAATTCATTTCATGAGGCATAAATTTTATTGACTCATATTCCACATCCAGATCAATCTGAATCAACACTTCCCCAATTCCATCAATGGACACATCCCAAAACAAGGTATACCCCTTAAAAGGGTCATGTAAGATAAGAATTTTATGGATGTCAATTGATTCTTTAACTCCTGGAAAATGTCCTCACATTCCCAAACCATTGTCGCTTCATTCCATTGTTAGTCAAACCCAAAATCATTGTTTCAAAATATTATAAGTCATTAATGAACCTTCAGTAATAGCTGGAAAATACCAAAATACTAAAAATATTTGAAAAATTCATGGGTTCTTCCTAAGAAACAACTAGTTGTACATTCTCGTAGTCCACTAACACACTTTCCTTACAGATTATGTGACCCATGAAGTGCACCCAATCAATTTAAAAATGAAATTTGGATATATTTTCATATATCCTATGATCTTGTAGTGTACTCAAGACGATGTTAATATTTTTGGAATGATCATCAAGAGTTTTAGAGTACACCAATATGTCATCAACAAAAAAAACTACAAACTGATCTCAATATAAGTGCAAGATTTAGGTCATTAGGGACATGAACCCTACTAGTGTATTGGTAAATCACAACTGAATTAGAAAAACTCCTTTAAATTATATATTCTCTTAACGGTATCCTACGGTATATTAGAAGGTTTCACCCTTACCTGATGATACCCTGATCTTATATCAATCTTAGAGAACACTAAAGCAACCCTTTGCTGGTTAAAAAGAGTTTTTATTCGAGGAAGAGGGTATCAGTTCTTAACCATCATCTTATTAATCTTCCCATAATTAAAAAACAACTATAATGATCCATCAGACATATTTCAAAAAAAATTGGTGATCCCCAAGGTGACATACATAGGAAAACAGACTGGTTGTTTTCCAATTCCTCCAACTGAGTTGTGAACTTACCCAACCACTGAAAACCATGCCCTGCACATCCTTCCCAAATATCCCACTCACCAAAATAGAGATAAGTGTCTCCTCAAAGAGATATGAATGTTAACATATGACAACAATAATCGATATGGATTTGGTAAAAAACAATCCCATCCATGAAAAAAATAAAATCAAAACATGACATCCCAAAAACAAACACATCCCATAGGAAACAATACCCTCAAACATCAAGAGAACACCTCTTACACTACCAAATATTCTCTTCTCACATATCTGATTGTGTATTAATATAAATGAACCCACAAAAACATTACACTCTTAGACCGAATATAACAACAAGGTAAGAAGAAATAAAAGAATATGAGGAACTATTATTAAATAAGGAAGTAAGAAGAATGGAATCTACAAGGTTCAAACCTCGAACAATCAATGGTCCAGCCTTGCCACATATCGGTGTCGACTGAACTATATGATGTTGACTTACCCTTCTACCCTAGGATCTGGTCTGAATTCTTAGCGCTGTATTGTTGGAGCTCACAACACCGTAAGATGGTAGGGGTGAATCAGGGTGTCATCATTTTCTTATTAAAGAGACTAATCGTGTTCTCAAATTGGTCGGAACATATTAATCCTATTAAAAAAATTCATACAAATAGATGATACAAAATGTTTACTTGGTTCTAACCTAAGGTCCTGTCCAAGGATGATACACTGAAAATGTGTCAGTTGTACCAAAGTCTACTAATATTCACTAGATATGGAGTATAATAATTTTGGCACAATCACTATGAATAAGGCACACTAACTTTACATGGTTTTAGGGATAGCCCACTACATCTCTTGAAACACTTCCATTAACTATCCATAGATAATTTATTTGAGAGATGTCAAAATTTATTTATCGACTAGAAGATTGATTCAACGGATTTCCATTAAAATATTTTTCTATGTCTAGCAAGAGACTCCTCTTACACCATCAACTTGAGTTGATGCGCTCTAAAATATCTATTCACTAATAACTGAATCTTCGAATTCGTGAAGCACCCCTACCTTCATGGATAAAATTCTTTCATGAAGCTCACTGGCTCATTTTATAATTCCCCATTATCATGTAGCACCCATTACTTAGAGGCATTTCATCAGTCAAGAGTTTAGTATTCTTTTAACGATGATCAATCTCACATAGAATACAAGATTCATGGAGCTCCCTAGCATAATGAAATCAAAGTGATACTAGATTCTCTCTGAACTCTTCATCTGAAATGAAGTGGGGACTACCTTATATTTATAGTATCGGCGATATGCAATGCTCCAATTCCTACAAAACATCTTCTATATATTTCAAAGATAACATCAAGATGTTAATCCCTTCCCTATGATCAAACAAAATTTTATGTAGTTAAGGAGCTCTCAATCATCACATCACACATGCACGATGTTCAAATTATCTTAATAGTATAGAAATAATATCCCTATTCAAGATGCTCCTCCTTTTCCTAAACATAATCCACGACATCACGAAATACATGAAATTTTTATATTTATGAAATATTTATTCAATGAAATACCTTTCACAATGATCACCTCTTCTTCCTGATTAATGACCCCAATAATTTGGCAAACTCTGGGAAATGACTCCACCATCAAAACTATTGTCGACATGAAATATAAGGTCCCCTTATGTACAAAATCGTTTATCATATATGTGATAATTGAAAAAAAAACACAAACAATAATCTATTTCTAGAAAATAATATCATTGGTTCCAACAATATCTCCTTTTGGGTTTGTTGGAAATCTGGAGATAAATTCAATAAAGAACCATCCACAATCAAATCATGATATGAATGAAAGAAATAAACCAGTTCTCTAAGTCAATTTGATCAGTGCTCTATGTAGAAAATTTTTTTGGAATCAAGTATATTGTTTTTCTATATTCGAGTGCTTAATAATGTTCAAGCTAAGATCTAATTATTTCCTAAAAAAAGACTTTTTTTCTCTATTCTAATTTTTTAATTCACCATTTTCCTAAAACCAGAAACAATCATCACACTACTTATTTGAATAAATTAATTTATCCATTTTCCTACAATGGAAATAAAACCAAAAGCCTAATTTTTTCTTGTATATATGAAAAAATACTACCCCTAGAGAACATCTCTCCCATAAACCGTCATTAATTCCTCAAACAGATTAAAACTATTTAATCAAATGGGGAGAACGGATCACTCATAACATCCTCATGCACTGAGAGGTGGCAGATCACTGAGGTTCAAATGATGCTTCTCGAACACATTTGTTGACAATGGATGTGTCACTATGACTGTAACTTGATCAGTAGTGCTAAAATTATCAACGTTATTCATTCCATGTTCAACTTTTTCTTTCATAAATTGGTATCTTATTTCAATGTGTATTGTATGATATTGATGAACAAGATTCTTCAAAAGATCAATTGTGATCTTGTTTTCATAGTGACCAACCATTTTCTATTTCACCTCATCGCCAATATCAGGTAGTTGTTAATCCATCCAATGTAGTTGTATGCATTCCTTTGTAGCAAAGATATACTCAGCATCAGCAGTACTACATGAAGTACTTTTTCGTTTCTTACTGAACTAGCCCACATATTTCTATATAATAAATAATTCTACAACACTTTTGGAATTTTTAACAACAACATCTCTAGCCTAGTCTGCATTAGAAAAGGAAGATAATCCACTATCTCTTCTAGATGAAAACTATGATCCATAATTGTTAGTACCTTGAATGTACGTAGAGATTATTTTATCTAAGTCCATATGTTATTATTTCGGATTGCATTTATATCGAGCCGCTTGAATGTTTCAAAGAAAAAATGTGGCCATTTCACCATCAAGTATAGTATTCTTCCAATAATTCTCATGTACATTGTGGGATAAAAAAATGTCTCATTATCATGCTTTACCAGTTTTTTCACAACCATAATTAGAGTCGAAATTGTTTTGGAGTCAGGCATATTGAATTTATAAAACAACTGCCTTGAATACATTTCCTAAAAAATAAAAGTGTAGTCTTTCTTCAAAATCACTTGAAAACCCATGAAAGAAATGATTTCCCCAATCATAGAAATTTCAAATTCTGATTTCATGTGATTGTACAATTTATCAACTAATCCATGTCTATTGAAAAAAAATATAATATCATCTATGTAAAAAATCACCATGATATGATCTTTTTGAGAATTATTTACATATAGATTTTAATCTTCTCCTACTATTTTAAACTCTACCTTCTTTAGAGAGGAATCCCATTAGAAATACCACACTCTTGAATCCAATTTTAAACCATATAATTCTATATTTAGTCCTCACACCTTCATCTCATCATTATTATTTATAAATAGCACAAGTTGTTCTAAGAGGACTTCTTCATTAAGAACAAAATTTAATAAAGTTGTTTTTACATCCATTTGAAACAATTTGTATCCTATCTTAATTTCCATGTGAAGAAAAAGTCTGATTGACTCCAGTCTACCCTCTAGAGAAAATGATTCTTCAACATATGCACTTTCAGTTTGCGAATATACTTTACCACAAAATAATGCCTTATTTATGTTCACAATATCGTGTTCAAGATATTGTTTATTAAAAATAGTCATCATTATAATCACATTGTGGCCATCGGGTCACATGACAGATACCACATTTGGTTCATGTCGATCTGGTCTAACTCATCATTCATGGAATTAACCCAAGATGCATCCTTTGTATGTCAACCATGCTTTTATTACAAACTTAAACATGATTTATTACATAAAAAATCACTTAATACAATAAGAATATCAAGAGGTTTAGTGTATTTGGGTCTTAGGAGCATTACATAATAAATTAAAACATGAAAATACAACATCTTTATTGAAAACTTCCTTTACATGACCACTACATTCCCTCATACTTAGCATTGCATGGGATAACTTGAGAACATGCATAAGAAAAGGGTGAGCTATAATGCCCCATAAGGAAATACACATGGAATAACATGAGGAGTACAATACATGTTAGACAATAGGAATATCAATAGAGCACAATAGAAATATGAACATAATGGCATGATAAAGCATGATAATGATAACATGTGAATGTGGCAAGAACACTTAACATCGAATTAGCATGAGCCAAGGCTCATTGCACATTGATCATGAGTAAACCCTCATTGCACATGAAGCACGAGTAAACCCTCGTTGAATTTGAATTAGCATGAGTCAACACTCATTGCACATGATGTATCATGATACTATACTTTACCCAATGCATTGGAGGGCTATAAGGGCGCACTCTTCTTAAACATTTCATTTCATGCATAAATGTGCCACATGGATCTTAAAACATGGATTCATAAAACATAATCATCTATTCCACGATAAAGGAATGTGGAATTCATACATGAAACATTAAAATCAATAAGTAAATGTGCATAAAGGTGAATACCCTTGATGGAGAAATGGGCATGGTATTCACTACACAATGACATTGGCTTAGAAAATCGGTGCGATTTCGGCAGTGTAACAGCGTGACGTAAGAATTCATAAAAATGGTTGATGAGAGAGAAAGGGGTTCCACATCATATTCACATGTAATTGATAGTAAGGAGGTCATATAGATACATGTTTCAACAATTGTAATGGAATTTAGATTCATGATACAAACGTATTTCTTGAATGTAAAAGAGTAGAGAGAAGTTCTTTTCGGAATTTTGGCATAGTAACGGGTGTACATGGGAGGAATTTAATGAGAGAGAAAGGGTATCACATCCTTTAAACATAAATAGGGAAGTATAAGGGAGGGGATTAACCATACCACAACATTTATAATTGAAATTAAAAGGGAAAATCAACTTAATGAAAATTGGGCAAAAAATGAGAAAGGAAGAAAAAACCCTTACTTGGAAGTGTGCTTCCAAAAGCTAGAGAGAGTCTTGTGAGAGGATTCTTGGGAGCTTGGGGAACCTTGGGAGGATTATAGAGAGAGTAGGTCAGAGGATGGACGAACTACAAAGGCTTTGAGTGAGGAGGAAGTGGGAGCTTGTGTGTGTTTATATAGGAAAGGTGAGGGAATTCTTTATTATTTAGGTTTGGGACCCCTTATATTAAATTAATCCAAACTAGAAACCATACCATGGTTTTTGCCCATTTTTTTTGGAAAAGGGAAGAGGAAAATAATATTTTATAAGGCCAAGGTCTGAACTTCTTAAAATATTAGGGATGCTTATGTGGAGGTGAGTCACACTCCCATTGAAATTAATTTCAAAGGACAAGGTGTTTAATAAGTCTTGAGGGGTCCATTAATGCTTTTAAATGTAATTCAAACAAACCAAAAATCAAATTATTTTAATAGTAAAAAATATATTGGCCAAACATAAATATTATACAATTTTATTACATCACTATTGGGTCATCATGATGTCATAAAACACACTATCTATTTAAACGGTATTTAATTTTTACCCAAAAATTTGACTATCTATTAAAATTATGAAGAATTTAACATTGGATAATTTCGACATCCTGATTCCAGAAATAACATTTATTTTATCTAAATAATTTTTTATATATGTTAATTTTCACTTTTAAAATAAAAACCGACATTTATTGAAAATTCACGGGTTTTGACAAAAATGGATTTCAAACCTTAATAAAAATTATAATTGCATTCATGAAATTATAAGATCATTTATATTTAATAAAATTTAATTTAATATTAATAATATTTTATTAAAATATTATTTAATTAAACTATCCATTAATTTTAAAAAAAATATAATTCTTAATTAAAAATAACTAAAAACACTATTTTTTCTATAAAAATTATTTACAATGTATCAATAATGACAAGAAATTATATACATTATTATATACAAAAAAATAATGTACATGAACATAATACTTTCGATTCATTACATAACCCCTTAAAACAACCGCATAAGACCTAAGAGTAAGGTGTGTGATGTTGACAGACTCTTGGGGTGGCTCGGATAACATCGCTCGAGTGGTAATTTCTATCAACTTCCACTTTTCCCATAGACGGTCCCCTTTGAGCTTGTCATGATGAAGCTCAGCTAGCGCTTGGTCAAGAGCGAAGCCCAAGGATGCCACCTATTTTTTGAACTCTGAAAAGTGGGCTTTGTATCGGGAAATTCTACTGGATGAGGCTATAACTTCCTTTGTCTCAGTAAATTTGGATTTGTTAAAGTTCTATATTTATACTAATAATGTGATCACTATTCAACAGCTATATTAGCAATGGTAAAAAAATTCTTAACATAAAACCAAAGAAGTTGACATTTTATATAAACAAAAAGAGACATCTAATTTGATCAAGAGGTATTTCCATTAATGAAACTTTGGGTCGTTACAATATTCCCCCCTTAAGAAATTTCTCCCTATAAATTTTCCTTTTCCCACACTAAAACAAATTCGGGTAACTCAGCTTCATCATTTCCTCCGATTCCCAAGTCACTTCTTCAAACTTGTGGTTTCCCCACAACACATTGATGAGGGGCATTGTCTTATTTTAAGGAACTTTTTCTCTATGATCTAAGATCTTCACTGGTTACTCCTCATAACAAAGATCATCTTCAAATTGTACCACCTCAGAACAGAGTACATGTGAAGGGTTCAGTATGTACTTCCTTAATAGTGATACATGAAAGACATCATGTACTTTGGCCTTGGTAGGTGGAAGTGCTAGTCGATAGGCCACATCCCCGACACGATCAAGAATCTTAAAGGGGACGATGTACCTTGGACTTAACTTCCCTTTTTTCCAAACCTCATGACCTTCTTCCACAAAGATATGCGTAGAAAAACCATGTCTCCAAATTTAAACTCAAGGTCCTGTCGACGGTTATCTACATAACTCTTCTATCGACTCTGAGATGCCTTGATATGCTGCTGAATGGTTTTCACCTTCTCCACCATTTCCTCGACCATTTCTGGTCCAAGAAGCTTAAGTTAACCGACCTCATCCCAACATGCCGGTGTTCTACACCTTTTCCCATATAGGGCTTCATATGGTGCCATTTGGATGCTCGAGTGAAAACTGTTTTTATAAGAGAACTCAAACAGAGGAAGATGTTGATCCAATCCTTCTTTAAAGTCCATTGAGCACGCTCTGAACATGTCCTCAAGTGTTTGGATAGTCTGCTTGGATTGGCCATCAGTTTGAGGATGATAGGCCATACTGAAGTTCAGATCAGTATTCAGAGCATGTTGAAGAATCTTTCAAAACATAGAGGTGAATCTTAGATCTCGGTCAGAAACAATAGATATTGGTACTCCATGATACCTTACCACTTCCCTGATATATATTTGTGCCTGTTGATCCAATGAGAAATCCTCCCGAATAGCAATAAAGTGTGCAGTCTTTGTAACACGATCCACAACAACCCTGATTGCATTGTTCCCTTTGGATATCCTCAGAATTCCAGTGACAAAGTCCATGGTGATGTTCTCCAATTTCCATTCTGGTTTAGTAAATGGTTGCATCATCTGCTTAGACTTCTTCCTTTCTTCCTTCACTTGCTGGCACACCAGGCACTTTCATGTATATTCAGCGATCTCCTTCTTCATATTATCCCATCAAAGGTTCTCTCGGAGATCTCGATACATCTTTTTCCTCCCTTGGTGAATAGAGAAATTTGAACTATGTGCATCGTCCAAAAGTAAATTCTTCATCACCAGAATTGATGGAACACATATTCTTTTCCAAAACCGCACAATTCCTTTTTCATTAACATTAAACTCCGAGGATTTCCCTTTTTTGATAGCTTCCACTTTTTCCTGAATTCCCACATCATCCTTTTGATCATCATTTAACCTTTCCAAAAGAGATGGTTGAGCAATAATTTGTGAAAGGATTGATGATGTTACCTTCTTTATGATTCCCATGTCCATCTTCATCAAGTATAAGAGTATTGGATCCTTCTGAATTCTCATCATTGATAGAATCGCTGGGTCCTTTCTACTTAGGGCATCTGCCACCTTGTCTGCTTTCCCAGGGTGGTAATGTATTGAATAGTCATAATCCTTGATGAACTCTATCCATATTCTCTGGAACATATTAAGCTCTTTCAGTGTGAATATATATTTAAGACTCTTCTAGTTAGTATATATCTCACATTTCTCTCCATAGAGATAATGACGCCAGAATTTCAAGGCAAAGATCACAACCTCCAACTATAGATCATGTGTTGGACAGTTTCGTTCATCGATTTTCAACTTCCTTGAGGCATAGGATATCAATTTATCATTCTTCATCTGCACACAACCTAATCCCTTCTTTGAAGAATCACTGAATACCAAAAAAGTTCTCCACTTGTGGGTAAAGTGAGCACGAGCGTAGTGATCAGCCTCTTTTTCAACTCTTTGAAGCTTTATTCGCTTTCATCACTCCAAGAAAACATTACTCCCATTCAAGTTATCTTGGTAATAGGGTTGGAAAATCATGACAAATTTCTCACAAATCATCGATAATATCCAGCTAACCCCAAGAAGCTACAGATAGCCGTTACCGATGTTGGCCTCAGCCATCCCTCAATTGCATCTATTTTGGAGGGGTCCAAAGATATCCCATTGCTTGTGATGATATAGACCAATAATGAGACCCCCTTCAACCAGAACTCACACTTGCTGTACTTTTCATAGGGCTTCTCCTTTTGAAAGGTCTCTAGTACAGTTCTTAAATGCTCATCATAATCCTCCTTGGTTTTAGAGTATATTATAATATCATCTATAAAGACTACAACAAATTTGTCGAGGTAATCTCTAAAGAATCTATTCATCAAGTCCATGAAGATTGCTGGAGAATTTGTGAGACCAAAAATAATTACTATGAATTCATAGTGCCCTTATCTTGTGCGAAAAGCAGTCTTGGGGATGTCTTCCTTCTTCACCCTTACTTGATAATATCCCAACCACAAGTCCACCTTGGAGAAGTATTGTGCTTCACACAGCTGATCGAACAAGTCATCAATTCATGGGAGAGGATACTTGTTCTTTATCGTGATTTAGTTATGTTCATGATAATCGATGAAAATCCGCATTGACCTATCCTTCTTCTTGACGAAGAGGACTAGTGCACCCCATGGTGAAGCACTTGGGTGTATAAACCCTTTATCCAGATTCTCCTGTAGTTGTTTCTTCAACTCTTCAAGCTCTACAACAGCAATTCTATATGGAGTCTTGGATATTGGTAAAGCCCTAGGTATAAGTTCAATTGAGAATTCATCATCTCTTCTAGGAGGAAGACCAGGCAGTTCCTCCGGAAACACTTCCACGAATTCCCTCACAATAGGCATTTCTTCAAGGTTGGTTTCTTCCTTGGACTCAATCATCTGACCCAAATACGCATGCTAATAGGGTAGTAATATCCATTCTTGAGATGATGGAGCTAAAGGAGATTCATCTTCCTCCTTACACTTGTAAGGAATTGGGGGTCGATTCTCCAAATGGAGTGTGATTTCCCTCTCCCGACAATTTATGTTGGCTCTATATAAGGAAATCCAATCGATGCCAAGAATCGCATCAAATTCCACCAGAGGGAGTATGACGAGGTTATCCAGGAAATTCAATCCATAGATTATAACAGGGGTGGACTTATATTCATGGGATGCAATGATTGCCCCATTTTCCGTACTCACCAACATCTTCACTTCCATGATTTGTGGTGGTGCTGGGATTGTTCTACTAATCATTCGAGATATAAAAGAATGCGTAGAACCTGATCCAAAAAGTACGTTCGCTATTCTTGAATGAATAACTAGCGTACCTGTCACCACTTCGTTGTCGGGGTTCACTTCAGCAGAAGTGATGGCAAAAGCTCTTCCTTACTGTCTTTGAGGTTGTTGGTTGTCTTTGAAAACCCTTGGATTAGGGTACTGATTTGCAAAATGACTTGGTTATTTTCATTTGTAGCATTGAACAATGCATTGAGTTTCTAACGGAGCATTCCTCTCCACTGTCGTAGCCGTGGGATTATCTTGACGGAAGTTAACAGCTAGGTGCCCTTCTCTTCCACACCTAAAGCATTTCATCATCCCCTTAAGACAATTTCCAGGGTGCTTCTTTCAGCACTTTTGGAAAGTGGGGTGCTGGATCTTCTTAGCACCGTTGGATTTATCCATCGGACAACCAACATTGAAGTCCACCTTATGCTTCTTGTCCCCATGATACCCATGTGATTCCCCAATCTCTATTTCTACGTTGAGGGCACATCGGGCAATTTCCTCATAGTTGTCGAAGTCACGGATCGATAATGCATTCCGTAGGCTAGGCTTCACCCCACAAAAGAAGCGGTCAAATTTGCATTCAGGGGTAATGACAAAGCCGGAAGCGTATCGTGCAAGCCTTGTGAAGTTTTCCTTGTACGCTCCAACAGATTCATCATCATTTTTCTTGAGGGAAAGGAAATCCCTTTCCATCACAAGCCAGAGGGTGCGCGAAAAATATTTATCGAAAAACATCTTCTGGAAATCCTTCCATTCCAACTCCTCGATCTCCTCCTTAGGCTTCGTATTTTTGATCAACATCCACCATTGATCAGATTCACCCTCCAGAAGATAAGCACCCAGGAGAACCTTCTCTTGTTCAGAACATTGAAGGATGAATAAGATATTTTCAATGGAGTTGATCCATTGTTCAGCGATCATGGGATCAGATGATCCACTAAAAGTAGGAGGCCTTTGTCTCATGAAGGTCTCGATAGAGACTTGTTCTTTCATGGGGGGGGGGGGGTTGAACGTTCCTCTTGACCCGTGTTTCTATTCAAAACATGAGTTAGCTGAGAGAGAAGTGTGACAAAGTATGTGATTACCGCTCCCATTGGATTGAGCATCTCATTAGTACAGTCATCGCACTGATCATCACTACGGTTGTTAGCCTGAGTCCTCCTATTACCAGACATTATTTGGAATAAAAGGAAAGTTAGGGGTAACACATAAAGGGTAATCCAAAGACAAAAGTTGATTACTTATAAATAAACTTTTATTTCCTTAACTCATGAGTCTATAGGCTTCAATCTAGGCTTTTCATGATCTAGTTTATAGCATATATTCTTAGGTGTAGTTTTTCTAATTCCCTTCATAAGGGTTCATACTAAGCTTGTGAATTTTTCAAAACATATCCCCCAAGAGTGTTGTAACAAAGAGTGCAGCAAGACCCCTTGTCGTGCACCAGTATCGTTTGAGTCTAGCTCAAAGCGGTGTTTTCAGGTTTTACCCATAGGATACATCTATGCCAGAGCCGCCTCTACCTGCTCGTATCCAGACAGGGATGTATTAGTTTGATAAACCACTTACTTAGTACTTACCAAAACGTAGGGATGGTTTTATTATACATAGTCTCATCTCTAACTCTTTACTAGGGTTTTATAATCCTAATCCCAAAAATAACTAAACCTATCCTCTGATACCAACTATGAAAACCCTACTTTTATTACAAACTTGAACCTGATTTATTACATAAAACATCACTTGATACAATAAGAGGATCAAAGGGTTTTGTGTCTTTGGGGCTTAGGATCATTACATAGAAACTTAAAACATGAAAATACAACATCTTTATTGAAAACAACCTTTACATGACCACTACAATCCCTCGTACTTAGCATTGCATGAGATAACCTGAGGACATGCATAAGAAAAGGGTGAGCTATAAAGCCCAGTAAGGGAACACACATGGATTAACATGAGGAGTAAAATAAATGTTAGAAAATAAGAATATCAATAGAGCACAATAGAAACATGAACATAATGTCATGATAAAGCATTATAATCATAACATGGGAATGTGGCAACAACACTTAACCTAGAATTAGCATGAGCTAAGGCTCATTGCACATAGAGCATGAGTAAAACCTTATTTCAAATGAAGCACGAGTAAAACCTCGTTTCACTTGAATTACCATGACTCAACACTCATTGCACATGATGTATCATGATACTATACTTTACCCAATGCATTGGAGCACTATAAGGGCACACCCTTCTTAAACTTTTCATTTCATGCATTAGTGTGCCACATGGATTATAAAACCTGGATTCATAAAACATAATAATTTATTCCAAGATAAAGGAATGTGGAATTCATACATGAAACTTTACAATCAATAAGTAAATGTGCATAAAGGTGAATACCCTTTATGGATAAATGGGCATGGTATTCACTACACAATGACATTGACTTAGAATATCGGTGCGATTTTGGCAGCGTAACAACGTGACATACGAATTCATAAAAATGGTTGATGAGAGAGAAAGGGGTTCCTAATCATATTTACATGTAATGGAGAGTAATGAGTTCATATAGATACATGTCCCAACAATTTTAATGGAATTTAGATTCATGATACAAAAGTATTGCTTGAATGTAAAAGAGGAGAGAGAAGTTCCTTTCGGAATTTCGGCATAGTAACGGGTGTACATGGGAGGCATTTAATGAGAGAGAAAGGGTCTCCCATCCTTCAAAAATAAAGAGGGAAGTATGAGGGAGGTTTAAAACCATACCCCAACATTTATAATTGAAATTAAAAGGGAAACAAAACTTAAATAAAAATGGACAAAAATGAGAAAGGAAGAAAAACCCTTACTTGGAAGTGTGCTTCCAAAGGCTAGAGAGATGCTTGTGAGATGCTTCTTGGGAGCTTGGGGAACCTTGGAAGGATTCTAGAGAGATTAGGGCAGAGGTTGGGTGATCTCCAAATGCTTTTAGGGAGGAGGAAGTGGGGGCATGGGTGGGTTTATATAGGAATGGTGAGGGAATTGTTTATTATTTAGGCTTGGGACCCCTTATATTAAATTAATCCAAACCAAAAACCATACCATGGTTTTTGCCCATGGTTTTTGGCAAAAGGAAGAGGAAAATAATATTTTATAAGGTCAAGGTCAGAAATTCTTAAAATATTAGGGTTACTTATGTGGAGGTGAGTCACACTCCCATGGAAATTAATTTAAAAAGACAAGGTGTTTAATAAGTCTTGAGGGGTCAATTAATGCTTTGCAAAGTAAGTAAAACAAACCCAAAAACACATTATTTTAATGGTAAAACATATATTGGCCGAACATAAAGATTATTGTTTTTTATTACATCACTATTGGGTCATTATGATGTCGAAAAACACATTATATATTTAAACGATATTTAATTTTTACCCAAATATTTGACTGTCTCAGAAAATTACGAAAAATTCACCATTGGATAATTTCGACATCTTGATTCCAGAAATAACATTTATTTTATCTAAATAATTTTATAAATATGTTAATTTTCACTTTTAAAATAAAAACTGACATTTATCGCAGATTCACGTGTTTTGACAGAAATGGATTTCAAACCTTAATAAAAATTATAATTGCATTAATAAAATTATACGATCATTTACATTTAATAAAAAATAATTTCATAATAATACTATTTTATTAACATATTATTTAATTCAAAAATCATTTAATTTTTAAAAAATAGAGTTCTTAATTAAATAATAACTAAAAACAATATTTGTACTTTAAAAATTATTTACAATGTATCAATAATGACAAGAAAGTATATACATTATTATATACAAAAATATAATGTACATGAACATAGTAATATAGACTCATTACATAACCTCTTAAAATAGCCGCATAAGACCTAAGGGTAAGGTGTGTGATGGTGACAGACTTTTGGGGGTGGCTCAGATAACATCGCTCGAGTGGTAATTTCTATCATCTTCCACTTTTCCCGTAGATGGTCCCCTTCGAGCTTGACATGATGAAGCTCAGCTTGGGGTTGGTCAAGAGCAAAGCCCATGGATTCCACCTCTTTTCCGTGCTCCGATAAATGGGCTTCGTATGGGGAAATTATATTGGATGAGGCCATCACTTCCTTTGTCTGAGTAAATTCTTATTTGATAACGTCCTATATTTATACTAATCATGTGATCACTGTTCAACGACTATATTAGAAACGGTAAAAAAATTCTTAACATAAAACCAAAGAAGTTGACATTTTATATAAACATAAAGAGACATTTAATTTGATCAAGAGGGATTTCCATTAATGAAACTTTGGGTCGTTACACTTTGTAGCTTATTCAAATGATAATGGATCCAAAACTGATAGAAAAAAAGATTGTGCATTATACTATTTCACCTTGTGTATGTGGGTGATTTCCAATCCCAAAAAGGTTTGTTGGATCAATTTTTTCTCTTCGGTTTATCTAATGAGGTTCTGAATTGTTTTATTCAGTCTTGGTTTCAACTTCAAATTATTCCTGTAAATCAACTAAATGTGCTTCACTCCTTCCTCTACATATGTATTAGAATATGTCCCATGTAATATTACTTGTATATTATCAATAACATCAGAAAATGTTCCCCTCGTGGTATTTATGGTCTTATCATCAATTATCATAAAATCTGTACCTTCCAAAATCCATGTGAGATGATTATTGAAACATTTGAAGGAATTGATTTTAATTGAATATCATAGGAATATTCCACCATCCGATGCATCACTACGTAGGCCTTGGTTTAATTATTTATTTATAATAAATGTTTTACTTCTGAAAACATAGAAATAATTCTCAGGGGGATTCCTTCCATGGAAAAACCCATTCCATGTCTTGGTTTCACCCATATAAATCCTTATTAGATTTTGAATATACATGGTATCCTGATTGGATTCTATCTAGTAATATCGATGAATAAAACTCTCAATCAACATAATTCTGGACATATTGTTCACCTATCGATTATTGTACTCAACTACTCCATTTTTCATTGGGATTATTATAGCAGCCACCTCATGTTGTATTCTATACTTATTCATGTAATTTTTAAACTCAATGTATGTTTATTCCACTCCATTATCAGACTGTAGAATTTTTATTGTCCATCCAGTATGGTTCTCACCAATTTGGTGATATGTTCTCATGAAATTTAGAACATACCATTTTCCGTGTATAACTAACACAAAATCCATTATACTATAATCATCAATGAAAAGAACAATCTGCCATTATCCATGAATCATAACAACATTTATCGGGCCACATACATCTGTATAGATTTGAACAAGAATATTTGATTCCCTTGTGTTCTTTGACTAATATGAACTACAAAAAAACTTCCCTCATATGTAGGTATATGAATCTATTTCTGATTGATGATTCAGATTAGGGATATTCATGACTATCTTTAGATTATATATCTTTTCAATGTCCTATTTATTATTGTTCCCCAACCTCTAGTGCCACATGTAATTTTATTCTTCAATAGTTAAGTATAAAATATTCTCTCTACAATCAACCTGGTATAATTTTCCATTTGTTATACAACCTTTCATGAGTGAATTTTATTTATTTATTTTTATAGTGAACCCCAATTTATTAAATTTTACTATAATTCCTAATTCACAGAGTTTAATCACATGAATAATATTGTCATTCTAACCGTCCACATAAAGAACATTAGTTTTCTTCAACTCTCTATTAGTTAGTTCAGTACTTCAACTGTTGTTGATCTTCTATGCACCATAATTACCAAAACAAAAATTTCATCATCCTTTTTCTTAAGATTCATTAATAAGTCGTAATTACCCATCACATGGGATGAACATATGCTATCAAGAATCTAGGAACTGTTTCTCTTTGTAGATTTGAGGGCTACATCTACAAGGGTAGATTTTTCAATTTTCTTCTTTTCCTTCACTGAAATATTAGATTGATTAAAGTAAAAGGATGTCCTTCCAATTATCTCTACCATTTAAGAAGATATTAATGATAATACTCTTCTTCTAGAGGAGAATTTTTTTTGTAAGAGTAACACCATCTATTTGGCAACAATTGAATTTTCTCTAATTTAAATATGTATTGTTCATGTATTTCTTATGCCTACAATGGAATGCTTTATGGATAAATATAGAACAATGAAAACTATATGAATTTATATTAGATATAATGTAACTATTATGATATGAATTTTTTCTCTTTTATTGAACTCCACACTCCTCTCCTTTCAAATAACTCATTGCCTCTTCACATTAGGACATAGTATGACCCGGATGGCCACATAATTTACGTTTCAAAATAAGAAGTGTATTCTCATATATTATCCTCCACATGTTTTCTTCCATAGGATAATAGTTTTACTTCATATAAATCATGGAGTATTAGGGAGATATTTCATCTCTCCTTTCAGTTTTATTTGAGTGTATCTTTTCTTTCACTCCAGGTGTCTTGTCAATATATACAACATTCATCATGCATTTATTGGGGCCCATTTTATTTATATAATTGGATGTTTATGCATCACAACTGATTCCATGTCTTCCAATGAATGTTTATATTTTATTATTAAAAACCTTCTCAACTCCATTAGAACCATGCATAGCTCTCCCTAGAAACTCATCATCAGATGATTTTCTAAACTGTATTTTATTATTTGTTTCTTTAAAATTTGAATAACTTTTGAGTTTACTCCTAAGAGTCACCACATCTTCCACGAGTGACCAAATAGTATTGTACTTCTACTCTATTTTATATGTATGTTCAATGAAGACATTTTACTCTCCTTCAATTTTGATCTTTAGTTCCGTTATATCTTCTATGCTTTCATGATTTGGTGACTGCACTTTCACTACTTCTTCCAGTCATTAAATTTCAAATTCAATATAATTGATATATTATAATGATTATTCCACAAATACTCTCCACATTTTACATATATTACTTTTATTATCATGCATTATATGATAATCCTTATTTTGTAACTTTAGATCATCATCAGTACTCAACTGATGATCTGTGACTTTACCTTTAAATGGTTATGACTTCTCAACAGTAGCCATAATAGATATTTGTTTTCCAAATTTAAACATTGTTTCTTATCACTAAAATAATTCATTATCACCATCATATTATTCATATAAAAATATATTTTTCTACAGTTTCATTGCAGATTTGAAGTTTCCCTTTTTTTTAATCCTCTTCTGAGACTTTTTCAAGTTTCCAGCTTCACCTTCATCATCATCGAACCTCCTTGATCCCAGAGGGGAAATGTACCCAACTCTTCCTCAATGAAAATATTCAAAGGCTATATTTTCTTCAAATATCACTTTTCCACCTCTTTAATTTATTGGAAATGTGTGAAGGAAGTTATCCTTTCACAGCAGCTTCATTGACACTGTACAATGAAATTTTGAGTTCTCCCATGGCATTGAATTTTATCTCATTTCTAATAAGATTTGATGCATCATATAGATTCAATCTCATTTAATATAAAGCCATACTACTCAGTAGATCATATAATGATCATTTTGAAAGATATATTTCTACAAGGACAAACACCTTTGGATTTTAAAGAGGTTCAAAGATTCTAAATATTTTCATTACATTGTCAATGTCATTGATTTATTCACCAAGACCTCGAATTTCTCTAACAAATTCATTAATTTGATTAATGAATGTATCTTCATTTTTATCAAGATATATCTTCATATAATCAAACCTATTATGAAAAACATGAAAATATGTCTCCTTCATGCTGTTTTTGCATTGAAAAATATTTTCAAGTTTCTACCACATTGACTTGGAAGATGTGTGACTCATTTCCATAAGATAAATCTTATAATAAAGAGAGGTTGTGAGAGAATTCTATGATTACACGTATACATCATGAATTTTCAAATTTATATTAGTCATATAAAGCATTATAAGATCAGGGACTTTTATTCCCTATGAATTAGAAAAAAAACATTTCTAATCCAAGATATCTTAGATGAGATCTCATTCTATATTTCCAAATCCGGAAAATAATTTCATTGAATATGGGTACTCCCCTGACATTTACTGAATTCTCCATGATAGAAAATAAGGACATACATTTCACTAGCAACCTATAGGCTCTGATACCACTTGTAGGACCTCAGAGAACCCTGAGAGGATATGGGTGAATCGGGGTGTAAATGTTCTCAACATAAAGAGACTGATCTTGTTCCCACATGGCTAGGAACCTGTTAAAACTTTCAAACAAATTCACGGAATGTGATGACACAAAAATTTTACATTGTTCACCATTAAGGTCTAGTCTAAGCCGAATATGTCGAGATTGTGACCATCATACCAAAGTCCATTAATATTCTGTATATGTGTAGTACAAAACATTAGGCACAATCACCATGATATTGGGAAAATTCCTAACGAGTCATTATGGATGTCTCACTACATCCCTCAGAACACTTCTGTTGACTCCCCCTAGCTCACTACATTGAGAGAAGTCAAACTCAGTTTATCGACTTGAAGTTTGATTCAATGGATTTGCATTAATTTCTTTGTCTCTTTTTAGGATGAGACTATTTTAGATATGTAGACCTTAGTATATTCACTCTAAATGTTGTGTTCACTAAAAAATTTCCTTTCCTGAAGCTCCTTCACGAAGCTCACTCCTTCAGGATGCACCCCTACCTTTTTGAAAAAACACTCCTTCTTGAAGATTACTGATTCAACATGGAATACCCTATCATCATGAAGTTACCATTAATTAGAATCATTGTAATCCATCAAGACATGAGTATTATTTTTTCAATTCTCAAGCTTTCATAGAAAACAAGATTCTCAAAGCTCCCATAGCTACATAAAATCAAAACGATTCTATATTTTATCTAAAATCTTCATCTGAAAATATGTGGGTGTATCCTTAAATTTATAGGGTAATCCATTAGTGATGCTCCACCACCTACAAATTTTTTTCTGAAACATAAAAAACAACATCGTGGAGCTCCTCCCTTCATAATTCTCTAAAGAAAGATTACGTAGTCATGTGGTTCACTGTCACTAAATTGTGCAGTAGTGATGGTTAACATCTCAAAATCATGTAGAAACACCATATATATTAATTATTATCCTCATCCTCATAAACATAATCCCAATATTTGTTAAATAAACGAGTTTACCATATTTATGAAATTTTAATTCCCGAAAATACCTTTCACGATGCTCAACTCTGTCTCCTCATTATTGAACCGAAAAATTTGGCAAACACTGGGAAACGACTCCGCGATGAAAACTATTATCTACATGAACTATAAGATACCTTTAAATTAAAACTCCTTATATATTCAATTTTATTTTAAAAAAAACACAAAACATAATCAATTTTCATCAATGAAAATATTTTTTTACAGCAATGTCCCCTTTGGGTTTTTGGAAATTTGTAAATAAATTCAATAATAAACCAACGACAATAAAAACCTGATATTAATGAAACAAATCAACAAAAAATCTATGTTGTAATGATAAATGATAATGGTAGAAAAAAGAGGGGAAACATGGATTGGGTTCTCAATTTTTGGAAATCATAATGATTTCTAAGCTAATATCTTAATTTTTTTCTCTTATTATTGAATTTTTTCCTCTATTCTCATTTTCCCCTTCTCCATTCCCCTACATCCTAGAAAAACTTTAACTCTTTTCCTCTATAAAAAAGAATTTATCCATTCTCCGTCATTGGTAATAAACCCAATATTCCTGATTTTGACATTCAATCACAAAACATACTACTTCGGGATCTTATCTCCACCATAAATCAACATCACTTCAACAAATAGATTAAAAATGATAAAACAATGTCTACAGGATCACTCAAATCGAACTACATTCCCACCATCAGGTGCCTCCATTAGGTATCCCTCCAAAATAGGGGTCTGATCCCCCACCTCAAAAACTCATTTTAAACATAATATATTCACCTAGTAATTAATCTCATGTTTAGTTCCATCCTAAAAATGTCTTTCCATAACCTCATCATCCCCTTCCAAATATGGTAAAAAAAGTTCCAAGACTGTGATACAACTACTATATTCCATCACTATCTCAACCCCTGGTCCAACCTCATATATTATGAAACATTTTCCAATCTCAAGGTCTCCAAATAGAAATATTCCATAAAAACTTTCGAGAAATATTAATATAATATCCCATCATGATACAAGGTTTAATCCAACATGTTTCACCAAAACATTTCCTATCCTCACAACATGTAATCCAAAAACATGATTTTCTTGTCAGGAAGATTCTGTAGGTGACCAAGAATCATCTGGATAGACTCTATCCAGAACACGGTTGCATCATGTTCACCCTCTCTTGAAGACGTCATAGGGTGTTACAACCGAAACTCCCTAGTTTACTCAAACATACTTGGAACGACCTGCCCTAGGTCCTATTCCATCATTTATATAAAATGAGTGATATTATAACGAAAATTCTCTTATATGTTGTTACCCTAAACCGTCGTGTTTTTTTTTCACGGCATCCAGAGGAGTGTTCTTGACGACATCCTCTTATTCCCCTACCAGAAAAAGTCATTGTGGTGGTATATTCCTACCACCCTAACAAACATCACTAAACACATTACATTAACATAAATTTTTATTTATAAAATATGCCTCTATACTAGACATAAGAAACCCCTTTTTTGTACACCATTCCTAACACCCAACGCCTCACTTTGAACACTGTCCTCAACCATCCCTACCGTGGTTCATTGTAATCATGGGCTAAACCAACTGACACAATCATGAGTCATTCATTAAACAACCTTTTTAAAGTATTTCCAAAATTACAACACAAATATATATCTATTATGTACCCTTATCATCTCAACATTTTTTATAACGAACATTTTAGTACATTTGACTACTTTCATTAACAACAATTATTTAACCATTCTTTCACAATATTTTCATTTAATCATTCTTATCATCATTATTAGACCTCAAATTAATCATATTTTAAGGGATGTGAAAAATATTCTACTCTTCATCTCTCAAACATCCAACCTATGTATTCCCATCATGAATAATTCCACCTATATCCCTAGGATCTTATAATGATGAATGTATGAAAAAACTCATTCCATTCAAGCAAGGGGAAAATTTTCATAAAAAATATCATCAAACAACAAGTGAATCACCCAAAGGGGAAATATTATTCAAATGTAACAACATGTTTCAAGAACAAAAAATACCATCGTGGATACTTGGGTTATCCCTTGTTTATGGGTTAGATACTCCCAGACATGATCTCAGTTCCAAAACCCAGGACATCCTAATATCCAGTATACCATCCCCAAATTGTAAGACCATAGATAACAACTTCCCTTATACCACTTTGTAATTTCCATGATCTGGAACCACTAAACTAGTTCTCTATGATAGGTCACCAAATGATCTAAATTGTGTGTACCCATACACTAGAGGCTTATAACTTGCATGGAGGGTCTAATAGATCATCTAGGGAGACTATACCTTACTTTTCAATGCATTCCACAATAGGTATCGTAAGAAATAAGGAAACAATTGACCATAAAATAAAACATTCATTACCAACCATTACCAAAATAGGATACAAACAAAACCAAAATAGAAATTTGTCATTTCATTCTAATAGTGATAAAAATAAAAAGAAATAGATAATAAAGTCTAACAAAACATCCCCCAAATACTTTTCGGACTCCAAGTCCAAATCCTCTTCCATATTCATCACAATCCCGATTCAACTCCCTAAAATAAGGCATTTTACCTTTTCTAATACTACAAAAAATAAATCTTCTCAGTTACCCAAAAGTATCCCAAGCAATGTGTGAGTACATACCAGTTGGCCACCACCAACAATGTCAACAAAATACTCCATTTAAAAAGATAGTGCATGAAAGTACTAAATAAATGAAAAGATAAACCAAAGACAAATCATATTCTATTAGTTAAAAAATAGCCATAGAAACATTCATCATTTATTCCATTGAACCACTTATGCCATTTTTATGACATAATCCTTTGGTTAGGAATCTATATCATTTACACCTCTGCCTAAGTTGGTCAATTATCATAAATAAGTTAATAAGTCAAGTTCCCGATATCATTAGGGATAATAATTTCATAAAAAATTCATAACACTCACCATGTATTGTCAATCTATGTAGTCTCATCAAATGAAACTATTTGGGGTTTAGATCCCCAATCCAACACCCTAACATGTGAATTATAGGGATGTGGTTTAGAGCCTCAGTCCAACCCAACATGTCTGAGGATCATTGTCCAATATCCCACATACTACCAAGCCATGTGCGCATGATTATTCATCAAATTACCACATATAACATTTTATAGACAATGAATAATCAATACACATATCACTCTCAATTCAAATTCCATTTAACAATTAAATAAAATATGGGTCCTAACCCATTAACAAATTTACAACACACCATACATAACCCATTTAACCCAATTTTCATTCATATCTCCTCCTATTTACCTCATTCAATAATTTACATACATTAACCAAATTCAAATAATTCTTCATTTAACATGTATTATCCCATTCATGCATTTCAATTTTAATATCACATGCCATTAGACACATTCTCATTATTCCTTTCTACTCTCTATAAATTGTTCCAAAAAACCCTTATGAAATGATCAAATTCTAGGCATAACTATCAATAATCCATTTACATAATCAGCTAAAAAATCACCATGTTCAATTTCAACTCTACTTGATCAGAAATCAACACCATAGTTATCATTATAATTTTCCATGTTCGGGAATATTGTAACACTCCATGGGGGTGGCTAAATCGGTCTAGTCAATATCAATGCAGTCAAATGGGATCATAAGGGGATCAATTCATCATATATCATACGATTTTTTAAAAACATTCAAAGGAATTAGACGAATAATAATAAAGAACCATTAACACAACAACACATGCACAAATCAACATGAAGAACATGGAATACAACTTATTGATGACTTACCTCTAAACAATAGATTAAAGCATGCTTAAACATAGCCTTAGATCATGATTCAAGAACCCTTTGAGGCCCTGAACTAAGATACACTCTAAAATATGGTTTTTGAAATACAAAATAAATAGAATGAAACTACAATCCATATTCTAGAAAAAGAAGAAAGAGGAGAATAAGTCATACCCAGAGTTTCAATCTAAGACCAATAACACTCCAAACTGCATAGAAATGAAGAATATAAATCCTTGGGATGATTTTTCTATTTGGGTTCGTTATTAAGGATATAGGATTAACAATGAAGAAGCAACTCAGGTGAAAACATACAATCCCAAGGGAGAAGAGTAGTAAAATACCACTTTTAATGAGGTGCAGCCAACACAGTTTTCCAAACTGTGTTCCATCTGTGTGTATGCCTCTATCCAATAATGGATGAGTCTCATAATTACACAGGGACCCCTAAACAATTTGAAAAACAATGTACCAAATGTATAAAATCTATATGGCTAGGATTGTATGGTTTGGGCTCCCTTGTTACAAGGTTTACTAAACTGTGAACCCCTTCACCTTGGATAGAACGGTTTGGGGGCATGATTACTACTAATAGTGCGCCAACCATGCCACATGGACCAGATGGACATAATCTCCCATCATTCATATCTTGTGCTCACTAGACACCCCCAGTATTCCTCATACATCCAAAAAACATTTCATTAACCATAATAAGGATTCATAAACCAAAACATAAACAAGAATGTACCTTGAGAAAATTGCAGATCCTACACCACTTGAGGGAATCTACCATTGATTCCTATAACAAAACAAAAATACATTGTAGATATATTTTAGGATCCATCAACAATGAAATACATTCTCAGAAGGTAATTTTTTAATTTATTAAAATAATTATAAATCATATGTGATTATCTTGTTCTTTGGTTCAAGTGTTTTATGCATTTTCAATTTTTATTTGATCTTGTTGATCATGATGTTTATCATCAGGTAAGTGTTTAATTGTTGATTGTTTATGACAAAAATAAAAGTGGTGCATGACCCATAACATGAATCTATTGTGCTTGGAACCTAAAAATTTTATTAGAGAGGTCCCATAATTATTTATAATTATTAAAATATCATTGATTGATTTATGCATTTGTATTTTAGTTTTTAATTTCATTTTAATAATTATTAAATATATATTTTGATATATGATTCGTCCACATTAATTTCTCATAAATATTATCTGATTGATTAATTTTATGAATGAAATAAATTTGATGATATCAACTGGAGGTGATGAGTAATCTGGTCGGATAACAAAAGAGTACACACTGTTTGACATAGAGGGACACGTAGTGTACTAGTGTTCAATGAACCATAAATTAATTCAGAATTAATTCAAGGAGTGTACATTTATTATACATAGTACCTTTAATTTTATACCATGTCTTGACTGGAATAGTCTGACACATAGTCAACCAATGTACACAATGAGTAATACTTTAGTCATAGATGGGTCACGTATCATCTTACCCATCCTACCTGAATTTTGACCATGTAACTCAGAGACCACAAGACTTGTATCCCATGTACACATCATGTACTCTTACTTTTTTCCACGGAACAAATTTCATGCCAATTCCTTATATGCATGTATTATATAGACAGTGGAAAATAGTGCATGTCGTGTATTTGGCTTATACATGAAAGGTACTTTAACCAAATTATGCAAAATTAAAAATTAATCTATTATATAATGCAATCCATATCAACATTTTATTATGTGTAGTAATTAATTTGATAAGACATTCCATGTTATAAGTCTTAATATATATAAATTTTTAATTAATTTTTTATTATGTTTGGATCTACATATCATGTATGATTCATATTATAGTTATTTATCTACGTACATGGATGCATAACACATGACTTAAAAATCATGTAATCTGTGTAATTATTAAGCTGATAGTACTCATCAGGAAAATATATGATATGTCATGTATGATAAAAATCGAATGGGTAAACAATATAGGTTAGTAATAAAAATTTGGTTTTATAGATTTTTAATCATTACGTTGTCTCCAAGATACATTTAGGTACAAAATAAATAAATTTATTTTTTAAAAAATCACAATGGCTAAAAATATCAAAGAAATTTCAATGTGAATTAACATAAAATAATTAATTAATTAATGAATATAATTATTTTATTCCCACATGGCTTATTATAAATAACATTGATTAGAATTGAATGTGAATTTTATTAAATAAATAATGTGTTGCATGAATGTGGATGATTATGAAAATAGACCAGTGCATTGCATGTGATTTTTTTTATTTAATTTATTTCTAAATTACATTTTTTGCATGCATTCCATCTCTCTTATAATTATGTATGGGTCGATGTACCCATTGTTTCATTAATATAATCCAATTTCCCTCACTTTTTTGTGAATAAAATCTTATGTAATGGATGTATCTCCCATGTTAATGGGGGAAGTTCATGTTTGGAGCATAGAAAGAACTACTCCAAGAGAGATACATATGTGGATAGGTGGAAAACAACAACATGAACTATAAATGGTTCAATGTGTTTTCCCCCTCAGTAAATGGATTGTTAATCATCATCTATATAAAATAACCATTAGTAAAATGATGATGAAACTGATTTTATTTGTTTTCAAAAAACCCCAAATTAAATCTTCAGATATTTTTTCAAAAACTAAACTTTACCTAAGTTCGAAAGTTCTCCTTATGAGAAAAAAACTCAAGAATATATTTTTGATGTATTTCATCAATAATGTTTTCAACCTATTGTTGAGTAACATAATTTTTAAAACCCATGAATTTAATAGTCTCTTAAGAATCGTCATACTGATAATATCATTAGTGATGTAGATGAATCTATATAGACACTAATTTCATTGAGATATGAAATTGAACATCAATTTTTCATATCAAAATTTGTTCCTGATAATTTAGATGGGGCTTTATGTGATGAGAATTGGAATATAGAAATGCAAGATAAAATCAATGAGTTTGAAAGGAATATTGATTTGAATTTGATTGAACGTCCTAATGATACTTCTATAATTGGAAAAAAATTGGTTTTCATAAAATTTTTATTGAAATTGAAAAATAGTTAAAAATAAATCTAAATTTCTTTACTAAAGTTTATAACAAAAAATAGGGATTAGACTATAGTGAAACCTATTCACCAGTATCAATACATGAACATACTTTTATACTTTTATCTTTTGATGCATTCATATATTTTAATATATTTCAAATGGATGTGAAGTGTTATGTCCTTAATAGATCTGTTCAGAAAAAATATTATGTATAAATATTCCCTAGATTTGAAAATAAATAACATCTTGAAAATGCTTATAAACGTACCAAAGCTCTTTATCGACTTAAATAATCCCCTATAGCTTGGTATGATAATTCACCAGGATTTTTGTTACAAAAAAACATTTTAAACAGATATATAGATCCAAATAATTTTATAAATGAAGTTAATAAAAAAATTATGATTGTACATATATATTCTTATGAAATTATAATTTTTTTAACTCAAAAATCATTAATATATTCCTTTTGTAGATCTTATGAAAAAAGAGTTTTAAATGATTATGATGGTTGGGGTTAACATTAATTCTAGGTTTTAAAATTTCCAGAAAACAAGAAGGAACTTTTATATTGCAACATAAGATTATAATATTCCATAATAAATTCTATTATGATATCATTAAAAGTATTATTATGATAGTTGAAGCCTGCAATACATTATATATTGATGAATCTAGGAAAGTGGTTGATGTATAGTCTTTTAGATGTACGATTGGATTTTTACATTACTCTATAGCTAGTCATCCATATATAATGTTTTCAAAATTATTATATTATAGATATCAAGACAATCCAAAAGTATCTCATCTTAAAGATATAAAAATATATTTTTTATTATATAAAGTGAATAAGGATTTGGCTTATTATATTCTTCAAGAAATGATTTTGAACTAAAATGTTTTTTAGATGATAAATTTTGGGGATGTAGAATAGACAGGAAATGTACTTGTGGAATATAAAATTTATTAGGGGAAGATTTAATTTTTCGGTTATGTATGAAAAAAAAATATATTAGTTTCCAGAGCTGAAGATAAATATGTTGTAGTTGGAAGTTTTTGTGCTCAGGTGCTGTAAATGCAATACACACTCATTAACTTTGGCTTGAGTTTTACTAAAAATAATTTTTTTGGGATATCACATGTGTCATAGTTATAAGTAAAAACTCATCGCATCTCTTACATCCTATGAAAATAGACATCAGACACAATTTTATTCAAGATCACACATGAAAAGGAAATATAATTTTACAATTCATTGGAACACAACAACAACATGCTGACATTTTTCCTAAACTGCTTTGTTTAAATATATTTAAATACATTAAGAAGAATAATGTAATGATAAATAAGAGGTGATTATTTATATCTACTTCTTATTATCAATATCCTTATATTAATGAACTCCTTGCCAATGTGGGAGTGCATATGATTTTAATATTTTAAAACCATTTTTTATCTTTAAATATTCATCTTTTTAAAATGTTTTTTAATGTTTTCTAGGTGTCATATTTTCTTATAAAAACTCTCTAAATCTATTTTTATCAAATAGTTCGTTGGAGTTAATTTTTTTTCTAGAACCAAATAAATTATAAAAAAATATATATCACAATTTTTTATAAATAATTTGTACTAAAAAATTATTAAAAAATGTTTGGACAATATTTTTTTTAAAAAACATTTTCATTTTAAAATTTACATATCAAAACCAAGAAGATCGGTTTAATCGTACCGATGAATATTTTATACTCTAAAAGGTATTATTTTTTAGGATTTTACAGTGATTCATTACAGTGGTTATAAATTTTCTTATGTACTTATAATTTTAGTTTTGAATATCTTTTTCTTTTAAACATTATAAGTATTCAAACCGTTTTGATACTCATAAAAATGAAATGTTATCTTAAAAACATCTAGAGTGAAAAATTCACAATAAATTATTTATTTAATTAATTCTGAATTATCAGATCTAATAAGGAATTTTAATATATACCTTTGAAATTAATGTAATTCAAACTATTGTTCTTGTGCCAATATATGTTTGGGACAACATGTGTCCCACATCGGTTCTCATATACTTTTCTTCTGAATCATACCACTCTTTTAAGTTCTCTATCCAATGATTTTTCATTTTTCTAATTTTCATTTCATGTATCAGTGTAATGGAAACAATATAATAATTTTCATAGAGATAAGTATATAGAGAAATAATCATCGAGAGAAAATGGTAGGACAATTATGATTCAATTATTTAAAGGATCACAAGTTTTCATGGATGTGTGAAAGTTTTTTTGAAAAAAAACAATAAGTATTTTGAGTTATATTTTCCGGAAATTAAAAATAAAATTTTACGCTACAATTTTAGAAGGAATTAGAAGAAGAGTAAGAGTAACATGAAGTAGAGAAAAAAGTGGGATAATAAGAAAAAAATTAATAATAAGAATAGGTAGAGGAAGTGATGATGATGATGAACAAAATTATGAACTAATAAAGAATAAAAAAAATAAAACACTATAATAATCATTATCTTAAACTCTGATATCTTCCAAATCAGATAAATATGCAAACTTGGAAGAGTTATGAGATGAAAAATCATTATTCAATGAAGAAAAAAAGTCATCATCAAAATATATAGAAGATGATAAAAAATCCCAAACAAAAGTTTTAGATAATGTTGAATCTGATGAGGAATTGGAAATTATTAAATTATCCAAATAAGAAAATAATTCATAGAATAGAAAGGGAAAAAGTAGAGAAGATTGAAAAATCAGGTTTAGAATCATCTAGACCAAATGCTTCTAAATCATTATAAGGTTCATCAAACTCTAATGAGATATTTACTCAGAATATTTTGGATTTATTTTCCAAACTGAGAACATTTGAAGTGATTTTATTCCCTGTTTTCCAAACAAAGAAGTAAGGTGAAAATTAAATCAAAATAGTATAAAAGAAAAATTATAATCACTGGAGGTTTTGACTTAAGTAGTCGTTCAAAAGAAGGAATATTTAAAATGTTTCAGAGAAATTACAAAGTCTTAAAAGAGACCGTACAATTAGACGGTTCTGTGTTTAAACAACATGGAAATTTATCACAAGGATAATAATGATCAGTTCATAGAAGTAAATAAACATTCATTAGAAATGGAAAAATCTATTGATAATTTATCAATGGTTGTTTCTGATATAGTTAATTTTGTGAAAGAGATCATAGATAAGATTGATGGTCATAATGACGAGGTAAACTTTTTGAAATAAATTGTTAGGAGTTTAGAATTACAATGCATTAGACTTAGAACATATGAAGACGATATTTCATTTTGAAGGAGGAAAATAAATAGATATACGGGGATGTTTAAAGACTAATCTTGTAAATTCAAAAGAAAATGGTGGTGTAGGAATAAATGGTGAATCATAAATCATTGATTTCTTAGGATTAGAAGTATCATGATGAATTTAAGAAAATAAAGGAAATTGTGAAAAAATTAGTGAATAAAGAATAATATTTGTTTATTTGAACACTTTATGTATATATTAACACTTTTTTTGAATGAATGTTAAATCCATATGAAATTTTAATCCAAAAACATTATGTCTGAATGTATTCCAATTAATTGTTGATGTATTGTCTTTCTATAATTTATTGCATGATAAGTTATTTAACATAAAATTGTTGCATATGTTATATATTTATAAAGATTCAGGAGATATCCCTTCCTTATTTTTTGGTAAATAAAAAATAGAAGCAAATTTAAAATGACAGAGAAATTTATAAAATAGAAGAAGTTAATAAAAAGACATGACATTATGATATTATCCTATGTGTGAGATATTATCCCAAGGAGGGGACTAAATTAATACATTCCATTGGATTATAAATGTCTTATAAACATTAGGAGACTTAATATATGAGTTATATCATTGAAGATCATAAATTTTTAAAGGAATGTATGTTTATTTAATGAAAATGTTTTTTTTAAGTGTTATGTTTTGTGCTTTTCGAAAAGGGGAGATTTTTGGGTGAGGATTATTAAATATTAAATTTCCATTCCTTATCATTGGAAATAAAAAACATCATTAAAACACTAATTTACAAACATTATACTTCCTAAGTGTCTCAGTGTGTTATTGTAGAAAAAATTACATTATACCATAAATATAACTATTTCCAATGAAAACAAATAAAATATTATTATTTTTCATTTCAATAAATCACAATGAAGGTGTGTATGAAACATTGGACTAAATAGTGGTTTCATTAGTGGTTAGAGTTACGACTTACTAAAACAACTCATGACCTTTGGACAGACCCAGGCACTAATTCATCAAACCAATCCTTATTTAGTTTATTGGACTGAAAATCAATATGGATGTCCATCGGACAATCCAATGTTTATAATTGGTTTGATTAGAGATATATCTTTCATATGGAATCAAAAATTTTATTTTAATGGTTCAAATATATATTATGTTGTACTATAAAAGTAAAAAATAAACCATAGATAGCATGTTGAAGGTCCATATCATTATGAGAGGTCTACTGCAAGCTATCTAATGTCAGTGCAACTATCTCTGAAATATCACCATCAAAAAATTCCCTATAAATAGGGAGCCATTTGAATAATTCGGAACTCATAAAATTCATAATTCATGTATCCTAAATATTTATTATTATTCACACCTCATTCCATGTCTTTGTAATTATTTATATATGTGATGTTCTAAGGAATAATTGTGAGGTTTGTAATCCTATAAGAAATATTTGCTTTTATACTCACATTTAAAATCATGGTACTGATCTAGAGATTCTACAGAAGGGAATATGGTGATTTTGATCCATCTAATTGAGGGTTATGGGGATAGGAAGATAGAAATTGATCATCATATCAAGATATTACAAGATCATGAAAGACAGGGTTGAATCTGATCATCATGTCAAGTGCTTCCTAGGGATTGGAAGATAGTGATGATTTTTACTCATCAGATTGGTGTATTTACTCATAAGGAATGAAATTCCTTACAGTAGCGACTAAAAATGTTGGATATGTTTAGTTAGGTCTTATGAGTACAATAACTCTTAATTTGAAAGTGTAAATTCTTTTACAAACTTATAATTCATTATAACTATTATACAATTTTTTATTTATTATTTATACAGGATTAATATTTTGTTTTACATGTTAATTAAAAATTGGTATTTTATACTTATCATTCCAAAATACTATTTTATCAGTGTGTCTCTGATATTGATAAACCTTAATTTAATCATAAAGTTTCAGGATCTGATTTTATTACTCTAATCAATAGGCAATCTCTAATTCTGGTCATTTTTACATAAGAGGTTTTGAGTTTTGTTTTGGTAATATTTCTAAACTATAATTCCCCACCCTCTTGTAGCCATATAATTCTAATTATATCCAATAATTGTTGGTTGTTTTAAGAATATCTCATGAATATTATTGTTTACATATCAAAGAAAAATATGGAGGGTGAATAGGTTGATGATACATAACAAGTTAAATGAATAAAATGATTTAAAAAAAGTAAATAATGATAGATATCAATAGAATTAATCCTTAGGAATATTTACATTTCTGATGTTAATTTTGTCTATATTTACATTTTGAATCTATTAATTATTCAGTTATAAAAAACAAAATATAATGTTTGTGTTATTTTAATAATTAACAAAACAAAAGAAATATTGATAAGTGATTATAATTGTGAGGAACAGACCAACACACAATCATTGGGAAAAGATCATCTTCATCCCTATACTTTCTTCCAAGGTTTTAATTAATTTTTTTTAAACATTGGTCAGAAACAACAACATGATTCCCCATTTTATTGGATTTGTCACTTAGCTCCAAATGAAGGGAATCACACCACTTTTAAACATATAAGAAAATTTGGGTCTCCAATCAATTTGTTACTGATTCATATATATTTTAAATGACTAAAAATCATTTTACTTATATTTCATTTTAATCAGAGCTTATTTGGAGATTTTTGACCCAAAAAACATGATTTTTCTATTATTCTAAAAATGTCAATAATGTCAAATCATACTTTAAGTTGTATGGATAAATTTGAGTATCATATTGATGTTTTGTTGAATTAAAATGATCAAAAATGATTCATGAAATGTAATCCTAGCTTTTCACATCAATGCGAAGTCATTTTTTAATATTTGACCCCTTGATGGGAGATATGTCATTTTAATAAAACTATAAAATGTTACCTATTAGTTTCCATATTACTGAGCAACATGAGAATATGATGGATTCAGTGTTGATTCAAATAGATCGAAAATGACTGGGTGATCTTTATTCTATGATTTCATGCCAATCTTAGTGTCTTATCTTTGCATTATTCATTTTTATGTGATTTCTCACATATCTCTAAATTCAGGGGGGGCACAAATTTTGATTGTACTAATAAATTTAGTTATCTGATCAATGTTCCAATGAAACCTATATATTTTAAATTACTTGAAGATAATATCCTATGATTTCAAGTTAATCATATCTCGTTTGGTAGGTTTAACCCATAACCATATTATCTTTCAATTATTACAAAAATGATAATAATGTAAAATGATACATTAGGTTATATAGATCAATCTGGGCATCAAATTGATTCTTTCTTGATTCCTAAAGATTATAAAAATTATTAAAGAAATAATATCCACGATTTTCACATCAATCCATTGTGTTTTTTCGGTTTTTATGGCCCTGATGGGAGAATATAATTTTAATAAAACTATGAACTGTTACTCACTGTTTTCCATTGTATCAACAGAACCCAAAATTTGATGGATGAAACCTTGATTCTTATTGATCATAAATCTATTATTGATAATTATCCCATAATCTCATTTCATTCTATGTGTGTTTACTAGGTATTAAACCCTTTAATGTGATTTTCACTTAATTCCAATTATGAGAGACATACAAGACATTCAATCATATTAAGAAATTAGGGTATTTTATTGATGGTACAATGATTACTATAGATTATAGATGACATAATGATCACATTAAAAATATTTCTTGTCAATCCAATCATGATTGGTTTGTTTTAACCCCAAGACCATACGTTAAGACGAAATGATCAATATGGGCATTGGATGGAAGGAGATTGATACCAAAAAATCACAAATGATTTGAGGAATGTTCTCCAAGATTTACACATCAATATGATATGGTTTTCTAATTTATAACCCCCCTGATGGGAGATATGTCATTTTAATAAGACAATAAAATGTCACCAGTTTTTATCCGCAATACCGAGTGGAACGAGATTTCGATGTATCTGGAGTTGACTCCTACTGATAAAAAATGACTCTGTATTTTTTATCCCTAAATTTCATATCATTAAAATTGTTTTCTCATGGTATAACCGCCCTTTATTTTATTATTCACTTTACTCAAAATATTATGGAAAACACCACTTTTCTCGTATCAACCCATTGGAATATTTGATTGAATTATTGATGATTCCTGAAAAATATAAAATGACTTAACGACCATTGTACTAGGATTTAATGTTAATCAATGTTCATTGTTCTATTATTATTTCACACTAATCCAAGAGTGTTTCAACATTTTGATTCCTAAACTGATAATATGCCATTTTAATAAAATAATAAATGTAAAAAAGAACAAGAAATTTCACTAAAAATTTTGAGAATACAATTGAAATGTTTTGTAAATTTAATGATAAAAATCACTTAATGGTTATTTTATTAATTTTTATCATCAACTTAAATATATTCAGATGGTTTTGAATCATAACATAGTCAAATATATTTTTAATTAAAATGTAAATATTTTTTGTGAATTTACTAAAAATAAAAAATATTATGAGATATTCAATTTGAATGGGTATATAGAAAGATAAAATGAAAAACACCACCTAGATATAGTAAATCCTGAAGGACCGGGGATTCTACATATCTATGTTGCTGTAAGGGCCTAAAAAATATAAAAATATAAAAATATAATAATAAATAATGTAATGATGATAAAAAATATAGAATAATACTTCATCATATGATCCAATGCACCATCACCCTGGAAGATATGTTTCCATAATGCTCTTACTCCATCTAGTAGGAGTGTATTTACCTTCTTGGGAGCATAAATCTAGTCTCTAAATTTGTCAACTAATTTTTTAGCCTAATAATAAAAGGAGACACAACCTTATCACATGATAATATATAATAGGGAAACATTGTTACATATTTCATGTTATATCCATGTCCATTGCGATCAATGATGTGTTGAAATATCTCTTCCCACTACATGGAATGTTATCGATGGTCATATAGAAACTATGTTGACCTATCCTAAAGTAAATCATGTGTAATATATATATTTATATATATTCATATATATGTAATTATTGTTAATTAATAAAATAACTTTCAGTAAGAGTCTAAACCTTTGGATCATTTTGATATCGATGTTTTATCCACACAGATATTCAATCATTCAGTGTACCTTGCATCCATATCTATAATCCAAAAAGATATATCTATAGAACCCATGACCTTATTAAATAATAAATATAAAAATTAAATTATAAATACATCATTTCAATTCTAGGACATGGGATGAGTCCCAAGGCCTTAAGGTATTCCAAGTATAATATGATTCTAAGAATCACGTGCTTCCACCACCAACATTCAATTAATTAAAATTTGAAACTTGTAAAATGATTCAAATTATTTGAAATCAATAAACAAAAAATAATAAGGATCACTATATTAGCCTTATTTGACCAATATATAACCATGTCACACCATTGATATGGGATAACACCTCTCTAGACTCTATCCAGAATTTCTAGGGCACCCACATTTGGTATGAAGTGATCCCTCTTCACTCTACCTTTATAATATTAACATATTTAAAAAATGTTCTACACACTAACTGAAACTAATTGGGTAGAAATCTCATATTATTCAATTTAATAAAAACAATATCACTAATTTAATACTTTTTAAAGCCTATCTAAGAATCTAAAATGACTCTCTTACCCTAACAACCATCGATAGTCGATTTATTATGTCCCGAGGGAATGAATCCTAGTCATGTGTAGTCATAAGAAATATATTTGGGTCATTAGTGATATGACACAACTGGTAAATAAATGGGGTGGATTCTCTCCCATGGGATGGTATATCTCATAAAATCATATATCAAGGGTTTTGTCATGATGAAATCCCAGAACCATGGCCTCTTCTATGATAAGAAGCAGTGGTTGAGTTGAAACCTATTGATAGAATTTTCATAAATAAGTTTAATGATGTGTATATATATGTTTAACTCTTAATTGACAATAAAAAAACACATTTACATTTATACATACCTCAACCCATAGATGTAGATTCTTCTCTAGAATAATGTGTTTATGGTTCCAGTTCTGCTAACATGTCTATAGTAATAGAATGCATTAATAGTTGAACACACAAAGACGATATATCAAAGAAAGAGATAGTAAATACACGAAAAATATGTAAATGGTTTATAAAGAGTTAAAAAGTTAATTATATCTCTAAAACCAAACAGCGTGAAAAACATCATACTTTTCACTAGACCTGAAAATTGACTATTTCCCCTTCAAAGTTCTCTCTAAAATATTAAATATCTTAGTTATGTTAATCTATAGTCTATTGATATATATATATATTTCAAAAAAAATTCTACAGTATCGGGTTCATATCATTCTATTAAAAACCCACCTCAGCCTTACATTTTCCCAGAAACATTATTATTTGGACTAGATAGAAAGGTGGTGGAGAAATTACGTTATCCATGCGATGCCGAAATGAAAAGTATGTTACTAAATCATACATCTCTATATAAAATACTATTAATGTTCACAAATGTAAACTGAAATTGATTAAATTTATTTCCACATATTTGATCAACCCAATTACACTTTAATAATATGTATTTCAACCTATGTGCATAAAAAACGTCAATGATGTTTTTCAATTGAACTTGGTAATAACCAAAATTGACATATGGATAAACAATTTCATGGTCTTGTGTTTCTATTTTGTCATCAAAATATTTATTGTGAATGTAAAATTCATTATGATTTTAATATTTTTAATAATTAGCTGTTATTGATATACTGGTATCTTGTCTGTTAAATTCTTCATTCGTTGTAGGGTCACCTACCTTCTACAGGTCATGTAATAATGTATTTCATGTATTAATTAACTAGTGATGTATAAATATATGAGTACAATACATCAATAATAATTAAAATGCATTTATACGTAAAACATCCTTGAAACAATCATGAAACGATGCATAATGAGACTTTTGGAAATGATAATCACTAGAAGAAGTAAAATTTTGTTTTATCTGTTTAAATTTTTCCTATTAATGATAATTACATGTTTAAATGATCAACATCTATATGTAAACAAATAGGTAAAAGTTTTATAGTAAATGTGATAATACACTTACTACAACAATGGTGAAAATAATGGAGTATTAAACAAGATGCATCGATGAGAATGTAAAAATTTAATGTTGTACACATAAAATATATTTCATTATATATTTATCCTATCATGAATCTGAAATGGATTATAAATTTTTTTTCATCAACTATAAGATATTTATCAGAAAAATGCAGTAAACTCATCCATCAAATAACTATTTTCTCTTGATACCTCAAGATGATCTATATTACATATAAATCAGTTTAATATATTAAAATTTCACTCAATTGGATACATCCACCTAAATTTCACAATACTAATAGAAATTACTTCAATGGTTAAGTGTGAAATCAAATGAAGCATAACATTGAAAAATGAGAGTGGAAATAGTTTCTCCAAGTGAAAACCCATAAGTAAAAACCTATCATATAAAAATTTTAAATGACTCATTCATTGATTATTTAGAAAAATAAGTCTAAAAAAATTGACCATCTCAGTCAAAGGTTAAATAACATTGGGTGATGAATAATCATAAATTATGATTGGAAACAACTCTTAATGTAGTATGTGATTCTTATGAATTATCAACACTTGTTAGAATTGTATGCAGCATTCACCATGAGAATCTTCAAATTTGAATTAATGGTCATTTTTACTCATCATATACTGTGTATGAGGCACATATTTTTTATTATCCTCACCCAACTACAAATTCAATTATTTCCATAAATCCATTTCCTTTAAATCACATCACGCATTCACATTGTACATTTATTTTCCATTGAAACCTGATATGGTCCCCAATATATTATCACAAAAAAATATCAACGTGCAATACATCTAGATTATTTCTTATTGTATTAATTTTATAGTAAAAGAGTTTAAGAAATATTTTTCTCCTCCCAATTATGACTGTGTTTTCTACCAACACCATCAGTATATGGTAATGAAAGTGCCTACAAATTATAAAATTCATATTACATGGGAATGTTTTCTTTCTCAATATCATGTTAATATTTCATCTCATGTCATGATCTTTAGTGCTAGGATTAATTATCTAGAACCATAAAATTCCAATTTGGTAATTTGAACTACTGTTTAGGGGGAAGAAAACATATCTGGCTCGTCTATGTCCATTTTTTACAATGTTTAATTCATATAGAATTTTTTCTTTTATTGAATCGAGGGAATGAAAATTTACCATTCAAAATTTAACCTGATAAATTTTTAAAATCAGGGATGTCATTTATTTTATATAATAAAATAGAATAGAGTTTGAAAATTTTATTCATTTCAAAATCATATGTTATCCCACCATCACCCAGAAGTTCAATCAACTCGTCAATCAATGGATGAATTAAACCTCTATATTTTCCATTGGAATTCTAGGTGAATTAATAAGAGTGAAAATTAATAGAAATTTTTGTTTCATATAATGCCATAAAGAAAGATTATATGGATCCAAAACCATGGGCCTTGTATTATTAGTTTCACCAACCAAATTCCAAAATGAAATTAAATCAGGCACAACCAACACTAATCAAATATTATGACTATCTTTAGCAATGTGCGGGCACCTCTAATTAAGATCCTTCTTTGCAAGAGAGTTTGTCCAGTGGGTTAGGATTTCACTATCCATATTCCTTTTGTTTGTGTCATCTAATTAATCATCAAACATTATATGAAATTAATATTATTTTCATCCAAATATTTTTTCGAAGATGATTCATTTTCATTATGGAAATCGGTTTCCCCTGTTTTCTAGTCTCACTTTGATAATTATGATTCCACCCATTATCTTTCTACTTGGAAGAGACATAGACTATAGAATTATCCAAATGGTAATTTTAATTTCTATTCAACATATAATTGTTTGCACAAAAATTTATGGTCTCATATTTAAAAAATAAGTTCTTTTTCAACATACGATCATGGTAATATGACTCTGGAATCATTGAATTAGAAGTAAGTATTTTTTGAATAACAAAAAAAAAATGTTGAACGATCTGTCTCACCAGAAATTCAAAGCCTTAAAGTGAAATAACTCCATGATAAAAGACAATTTATTCTAAGCAGTACATTAAAAATATAATTCATTTTGTTAATTATATAGTATTTCATGAATCCCAATAATAATGATCAACACTAGAGTGAATATTGATCTCTCCAGTCTCAACATTCTGAATGTTATTTTTTTATGGATCTGACCCACATAACAATTCATAAATCATTTCTTTCATTAGACCTATCATCCTCACATCAACGTCCTTATAAATAGTTTCTATTCAAATTAAATGAATCTATTATTCCCCATAATAATTCAAACTCTTATTTTTCATCAGAAAATATTTCAATAATAGGTTCTCCCTCACGGTGTCTCAAGTGAAGTGATATCTGTCTTCCCATTTTCTACACAGACAACTAAAATAGTCACATTGAAATCATTTAGAGAAATCAATAAATATAATATTTACATCAAAATATTCTTTAGATGTTCTATTTGAGGATCAATACTTCTCATATCCATATATGTATGTCATGACCCCCGCCCCCAAGTGTACCCCCCATGGGATGGTATGTTGACAAGGAGGATAGTGACCGCCCTAGTCCTACCGCCAGTAGGCCCTAGGTTGGAAACTATCACTGATGGTATATCATAAACATAATTGTGAGGCATTATCGTCTAAGAGAAACCTGTATAAGATATTGATAAGATAGATACACCAATTAACACATGATAATAAAAATTAATGAAACGTAGGTGTATATAAGTAATTCCATACAAAACTAAAACAACTTTCAAGGAACCCAAAAGATTCAAAATGGTATACTCAACAATCACCATAATGTCCAAACTGCTCCAATAGAACCATAATCTTTTAATAACTAGATTGATCTAGAAATTTATCATACTAACCAGAAAAACAATTTTTATATACATAGGGTGGTCATAATAGTACACTCAGTAGGATCCTCCCCAGATCCTCACACAAAATTGATAAAGAAAGCATAATAAAGCCCAATGAAAAATAATTGAAACTAAATCATCACCCAAATATGTATACCCATCCTCACCGTGGCTATCTCTCACTAAGTCAAAGATACATGAGAAATCATATAATATAATAACAAATCAACAAGGGAACACTGCTTTCACATTCACACTGAGTGAAAGTTATCTTTTGTTGAATAAAGAAGGGTATGACACCTACCATTCAAGGAGGGAGAAAGTGGCGTAGACCAAGGGAATCCCCTTGCACTACCCCTTTGCACTCGGCTGGAAGAGAGTCTATACTAGAAAAAAACATAAGATCCTCACCCTGCTAACCCAAACGAGCCAGGGAGTTTTTGAAAAAGTTATTCTCCCTCCAACTATGGTGAACTATTTTCCAATTATTTGTCTCTATCTTTCACCTGCGGAAAAAATATGTCAACTCCCATGGTACCACATGTCCTCCCTGTAAAGCCCACACCAGGACTTCAGTGTCAGATTCTATATCATTCACTCGAAAGCCCTACCTCCTACAAACCATAAGGCTGAAATGAAGTGTCCGCACTTCCGCCCCTAGAGAGTTTCCAATACTATAAAAGGAACTGAAGCCATGATGATCTGAACCCAGTGAGTCCCGGAGAACCCTGTCGCCCCTCATCACCCCCTCCATGAAAGAACCATCCTCGTTCAACTTAAAACCATTGCATGGTGGCTTCTATATAAACCAATTAAAGCTCAATGGCGATGTATCTAACCCGCATTTTCCTAAATAACAGGGAGTTCCTGGATCCCAACCGAACAAAATTGCGAGCTTCCCAGATAGTCCAGCATATGGGAAGAAAAATGATGTTCTGCGCAGCGTGCTCCATGACTTTGTTCTTGGAGCCTCAAAACCATGTAGCCATGAAACCCTGCAAAGACAGGGAGCCACTCCCCATGCTGGGGTGGGGGTTGAAGTGGGACCAAAGATGAGTGGCCCATTTCCTTTGAAGGAACAGGTGAACCATCGACTCCGCCTTTATCATCTCACAACAGTAGTAGTGGGAATCCATGGAGATACCCATTTTTTGGGTGTTATATTTGTTGGGGCACAGCGGAGGTGCGTGGTACCTCAAACACACAAAAACAGGAGCAAACTGAGCGACATAAGAATTCTTAACGTGGTTCGTTCGTATGACCTACATCCATGGGAGAAGGGGGAGTCACTATATTTTTGTCTTTTCCGAATCTCGTCGGAGGATTACACAAGGATTACAGCCACACACAATACAACATAATTATCTCTTTAAATAGAGGAAAAATAGATGAATTTGTCTTCGGTTGGTAGAGGGTAGCTTATCTACCGCGGAAGAAATCTCCTGCTACCTACTATAGTACACCACCTTTAATTCCAACCAATGAAGAATTCCACCATGTTGTTGCAGTTGTTGCCGACCAAGGAAGAAGCTGCTGCCAACCAAAGACCTCCTCCCTTGAAAAAATCCACCCCATATTGGGAGTGGCCCCCACAAATCTCCCCCTCACGACCAATTTGGGGAAGAAGCTTGACCTGTAGTCTCCTTTAAAGTTTTGAAAACTTCATCAGCAAATCGAACATGATTCTTCATGCCAGATGACATGGCACTTCCATTGTCTTCAGTCAATCTCGGGCTGACTGCAGTCTCCATCAAATGATACAACCCATGGGACTCCTTCCCAGTAAGTTTTACTACATCCCCGCGTGAGACTTTCAACACTATACCTGCTATGGAAATATTTAATTCTCCCGCATCGAGATTACTCAATGATATCAAGTTCTGCCTCATCCTCAAAACGAATTTCACATCAGCCATTTTACGAACTCCTCCATCGGGTGTCTTCAATTTCACTGTCCCGACTCCTCGAACCTCGCATGTTAACTGATCACCAAGTCACAATGAGTCTCGCACCTGCTGAAAATTATCAAATGTACCTCGCATCGTACATATGTGTGCCGAGCTCCGCGAATCCATAACACAACCATCTTCCTTTGGATTTTGAGCCCGCTCGTTCTTCCTTCTCAGAAAACGACATTCCCGCTTCATGTGCCCGTATCTTTTGTAGTAATGACACTGCACTTCTTCCCATTCAACTCTCCCATCTGAGTATGAGCTTCCCATTGTCACGCAGATTTCATCATCTGCTAGTAAACCTGTGATGTTCACATCCTCCTCTCCAACTTTCTTCTTCCCAGACACGTACCGTTTGCGCTCTCCACAATCACTTTTATAGTGACCATTCTTCTCAGACTAGAAACACGTGATTTATCTAGGATCACGCCCCCTGGATTTTGGCGGCCATTCTCTACCTCCTGACTGTCGATGTCGGCTCCTCCCACGCTTATCATCTTGTATCGCCATGATTTTCCCACCTGAATGCATCACGGGTCTTCATAATGCCTTCGAATATTGAAGTGACGCCATCACATCATCCAGCTTCAATTTCTCCTTCCCCAATGTAGTCACAAGCCCATCAAATGAGCTTGGTAGGGATGATAAAAGCAAAACAGCTTTATCTTCCTCTCCAACCTTCACACCGAGCCCCAATAACTGTGTCAAGATCTTGTTAAATTCGTTGGTGTGATCCAACAAATCTGTTCCCTCGTCCATGCACAACTGGTACAATTTCTTCTTTAGGAATAATTTGTTGGTGAGCGACTTCAACATATACCGATGTTCCAACTTCTCCTAGATCTCTTTCGGTGAGGTCTCATCCAACACCGAGTGAATCACCTCATTTGCCAGACATAGCTGAATTGTGCTAACGACCCGCATCTCGAGCTCTTCTCAATCATCGGCACTAGTTGTCTCGGGCATTTCTCCGATCAACGGTTTAATCATGCCCTACAACACCAAAAGATCCTTCACCGTTCTTTCCAGAAGCCAAAATTTTTTCGACCATCGAACTTCTCGATATCAAATCTTGGTAGTGCTCCGCCACCCGTCAAATTCGTTGCCACAAAACGCAATCACCGTCGTCGATGTCACACCTCTTTGTCCCCACCTGATGAAGAGAGAATTTTGAAAAAATAACCATACAGATGTGTCTGTAATGGTCGAAATAGTAGGAATCGGCTCCTGGATTTCCGAAATGGGACACCAATTGACCGATATATGGTCAACATACGTTCAATGGTCCAGATCACCCGATGATGCGGCGCTGACGTGGCGCAGACGTGCCGATGACGTGGCACGCCGGAATTCCCGCTGGAATATTGCTGGAACTGTTACCGGCATCATGAACAATGTCGTCTTCTCCGGCACAGTGGTACTGTTCACCCTGTGGGTTTGACCGAACTTTGACCGACCCTACCAGGCTCGTTTCAACTCGGTTTTTATCGCCGCTTACGCCGTTGGAATCGTCTCACCGTCCTCTTCACGGATCTGGCCTCGGAAATTTTTTTGACCAATTTCAATTTTCCAACCACCAGAAAACTCATCATCGCCGCGCTGGTTAACCTCTGTTCTCTCCGAATCCCCTCGGATACTACTTGTTGGGATGCAGCGGAGGTGCGTGGTACCTCAAACACACAAAAACATGAGCAAACGGAGCAGCACAAGAATTTTTAACGTGGTTCGGTCATATGACCTTCATCCATGGGATAAGGGGGCGTCACTATATTTCTGTCTTCTCTGAATCTCGTCGGAGGATTACACAAGGATTACATCCACACAATATACAACATAATTATCTCTTTAAATGGAGGAAGAATAAATGAAATTTTCTTCGGTTGGTGGAGGGTAGCTTATCTACCGCTGAAGAAATCTCCCACTGCCTGCTGTAGTAAAACACCTTGACTGCCAACCAAAGAAGAATTCCACCATGCTGCTGTGGTTGTTGCCGACCAAGGAAGAAGCTACTGCTAACCAAAGATTTCATCCCTCACAAAAATCCACCCCATTTTGGGAGTGGCCCCCACACTTTTGTTGGGTCAAAAACAGATTGGTTTCAAATATAAACTCAGTTACAACAAAAAAAATTTGTGAGAATCACCAATGTAAACGAAGCGCCAAACCAAACAGAAGAATAAAAATGAGGACACAATTTTTAACGTGGAAAAACCCTCCTTTAGAAGGATTAAAAAACAATGGGGCAACTCTAAGAAAATTCACTATGAATCAGAGAGTACAAAAATTCAAGTTAAACCCGAAACTTGAATCGCAAATACAGCATAAAAACCTGTGTGAAAAACCACACCCTGATATGCCTCTTTCACCTCTCTAATAATAGTCTGTGACAATACGTCACCCTTCAGAGATCAAAATCGAACTTGCGGCGTCGTTGTGGAACCTCGTTGCACAACCTGATTTTCCACTGCTCACTGCTACCCACGTCCTAGAAAACAGTCACCCAAGTATCTGCTCTTCTTGGGTTTTCACGCACCACCAAGTTGTTACATTCCTTGATTCGCTGCTTCCCCTTTAATAGGCTCCCATATGCCACATATCTTTATTGAAATGGAAATCTGAAAATATCTCAAAAAGATATCATGAGATATTACCGGAATATCATGCTCGCAGATACACAATGGAAGAATTTTGAATTTCCAAAAAAAAATATATCTTCAAATATAAAAGATACATCATATGAAAAATAATGGAAACACTCATGCGTGGGCTGAACCCCAACAATCTCCCCCTTCAGCCCTTCGAAGAAGGAGATTGCAACCAACAAACTCAGTTGAAAAGAAAACTGGTTGGTATCACACCAACCGCCATCCTCTATAGAAAATATGGCATCCCTCTTTTGCATATCTGACGGAAACCAGAAAGCTCCCCCTGCAAAGGAAATCCAAATGACAAAGTCTTATTCATACATATGTCTGCACTGCTAATACCAGAATCAACAATATCCAGCTCCCCCATAACTGTGATCGCCACATAGTCTGGAGCAGCTGTAGGAATTACTTGCTCCCTCTGCTCAACATCCTTCGAGCAGTCAAAAACACTCAGTGCATCACCTCGATATTTGATTTCCATTCTTTCTTCAATAGTGACACTATCTGAAGAAAAATAATTAGGTGTAAGATCTGAAACACCCGCCATGACAAGCTTCGGCTTCCAAACCTTCTTCAACTTAGTCGACGACCTTCGAATCATGCACGACGATCGCCACTGCCACAAATCTGAAGAAGTCCTCTTCAAAACTGGATTCATCACATCACTGCATGCCTTTACATCTTTCCTGTAAAGCATGTCATCCATTTTTCCGTGTGCATAAACCTTCGAGCCTCTGGACAATGTCCATCTTCCACCGCTAAATGAACTCCTGAATCCATCAGTATCAAGAGAACTGGCAGATAACAAATTATGGCGAATACCTAGCACATGTCACACATCCTTCAATGTCAGTGTACAACCAGCATTCGTAGTGATACAAATATCACCAACACCAATGACATCAGCAAAATCTTCATTTCCCATCTTCAATCAACCAAAGTCACCTTTTTCATATGAGGAAAATAGTCCCTTATTTGGTGAAATATGGTATGATGCTGCTGAATCAACCACCCATTCGGTGTACAAATCTGACCTGTGACAATCAATGCCAACTGAAAGTAAATTGCCCTCACCTTGAACATGACTTATGCCGGTATCCTTAGAATTGGTGTTGTGCGCCTTGTTTTCCTTCTTAATACTTTTCAATTCATAGCAGCGTCTCTGCACATGACCCTCCTTGTTGCAAAAGTAGCACTTGGACTTTCTTCTTGTCTTTGACCGACCTCTTTGACTACCGCATCCATCTGCCACAGCCAGAGTACCACGGTAACCTGAAGATTAACCATCATTGGTCTTTCGTCGAGTCTCGTTCATCAACAATGATGAAATCACATCATCTAAAATCAGTGTATCCTTCCCAAACAACAGTGTGGTGATGAGATTATCATACGAATCAGGAAACGAACCCAAAAGAAGCAAAGACTTGTCTTCTTCTTCCATTTCAACAGGTACCGAGTTAACTTTATCATCAATCTTGACCGCCATCGAGGAATGCTCCATCAGAAGTTTGGTGAACTTGTCCAGATGGTTACCTAAATCTCCATTCTCTGGCATTCGCAAATGATACAACTGTTTCTTGAAATATAAATGATTTGTGAGGGATTTTGATTAATACCTACTTTCAAGCTTCACCCAGATCTCCTCTGGATCTATCAGATTCATCACATCCCGCAATGTATTATCACCCAAATACATCTGAATCGTGCTTGTCGCCAACTCTCGCATATCCTGACAATCATCATCACTCATCATGTCCATCTTCTCTGATTTTTTCTTCAACGCCTTCACTGTCTTCTCACAGACCAAAATATTTTTAACTCGTTGCTTCCAAAGTGTAAAATCATTTTGACCGTTGAACAGTTCAATGTGAGTAGAAATCTCACAGCGTGAATCCACCATATTAATCAGTAAGAAGTCACGAATAACCTCCTCTGATACCAGATGTTGGGTCGGAAAAAGATTGGTTTCAAATATAAACTCAGTTGCGACAAAAACAATTTGTGAGAATCACCAATGTAAACGAAGCGCCAAACAAAACAGCAGAATAAAAAATGAGGACACAAATTTTCACATGGAAAAACCCATCCTTTCGAAGGATTAAAAAACCATAGGGAAACTCTGAGAAAATTCACTATGAATCAAAGAGTACAAAAATCCATGTTAAACCCGAAACATGAATCGCAAATACAGCATAAAAACTTGTGTGAAAAATCACACCCTGAAATGCCTCTGTCACCTCTCTGATAATATTCTATGACAATATTTCACCCTTCGGAGGTCAAAATCGAACTTGGTGCGTCGTTGAAGCACCTCGTTGCACAACCTGATTTGCCGCTACTCGCTGCTGCCCACGCCCTAGAAAACAGTCACCAACGTATATTCTCTCCTTGGGTTTTCGCGCACCACCAAGTTGCCACATTCCTTGATTCGCTGGTTCCCCATTAATAGGCTCCTATATACCACATATCTTGATTGAAAAAGAAATATGAAAATATCTCAGAAAGATATCATGAGATATTACCTGAATCTCATGCTAGAAGATACACAGTGGAAGAATCTTGAATTTCCAAAAAAAAAATATGTTCAAATCTAAAAGATACATCATATCAAAAATAATGGAAACACCCATGTGTGGGCTGAACCCAACAACTCTTCCATAAGGATCACTTTATTTCTGATCCTCCAAACCAAGAAATTCATTCTCATGGGAACCTCCTTGCACCAAACCATTTGCTCCCACACGTTCGACACAGCCGGCCCAAGGGAGATGCTCCGGTACTCTATGGAATTGAACCTTCCCATACTCAAGTTTGCAAAACAGAATTGGTCCGGTTCCTCACTCATGACAATGCTATAAAATTTGGTCCTCCGGTTCGGGTTCAACACCGTTTGAATGAAATCAGAATGCGTGGAAGCTTTTCAGAAGGAGATTTCCGAAGCGGGGCATTCTGGGTAAGACAATCTTTCCCCGGATCAGTTGGCTTCACAAAAGTTTCTATCTTCTAGGCCAATAATCAATGGGTTGAAACCGCGCAACACCTAGAGGTGGGAAGACATGCAGCGCACCGAACCATTTGCACCCCGATGATGAGGCACGTCCCTGTGAATTTCGGAACGTGCATTGAAGAACCTATCCCACAGAGACCCTCCAACAACAATTTCCCAAGATAACCTCCCTTGCAAGATGTATGTAGTCTCATTAATATCCTGAAGGCCAACACTGCCTTCGGCGACTGGTTTCGGTAAGCGCGGCCATGAGGCCCCGTGGAACATCCCAACCTGCATCGTATCCCACAGGAAGTTGTTGATAATTCTCACCATTTTCAGGACCACACATTTTGGAGGTTCAACGTTGGAGAAGACATGCATCTATATATAGGTTAGTATGCTGTTGATCATAATAACCCCACCTACAAATGATAACAACTTATTCTTTCAGCTGAAGATCCATACCATCAGCCTATCTAGGATAATATCGATGGGATGCTTCCTGATGCAGCCGCATCAAACTGAGACAGCAAGGTAGAGCAAGGGTAACTGCTTCTGCGGACAACCAATGATTTCTTTGATACCCCTACATCTTCTACTGGAACATTTTTCATTAAATAAGGACATGGCTTTTGCAGGGTTGATACACTAGCCGCTAAGTCCACTATTTTGAGAAATAATCTCCATCAAATGCAACAGGGACCTGCGCCTGCCATTAGTAAAGATCAGCACATCGTCAGAGAAAATAAAGAGAGAAATCCTCCCCAAACCCCACCTACCGTGGAAATGTTTTCTCCTTCCCTCTTCCTTACTATGAAACTCGTCTAGGATAAAAAGTCTTGGGGATAACAAATTCCCTTGAGAGACCCTGACACCCATTTGAAGTAGCTGAAGCACTTCCCCATCAATGAAACAGTCATCCAAGGTGATGAATACCACCTGAAGTATATGTCACATAACCTTTCTTGGAAGCCAAACCACCTCATAACACTAAGTATGAAGAATTACTGGATATTGTCAAAAGATTTATTCATATCAACTTGAAATATGAAAATGAACCCAAATGAATGCCCGTGAAGATCCATCAGCAGCTCGCTCGTGATGTCGACCGCCCATTGGATTCTTCGGCCCTAGATGAACTTGTGTTGTTCCATGGAAACCAAATTGGGAATGAAACCACAAAGCCATCTTGAGATAACTGCGGCCAGGATTTTATATGAAATGTTGAAAAGGCAGATAGGCCTGTACTAATTAATAAGAGTTGGATTCTTGATATTAGGGATAAAAACAACACATGTGGAGCAGATGCACCTGTTCAGCGCCCCACCTCCGAAGAAGTCTGGAACTGCATCCACCACGAGCAGGTCGACCACCTTCCAAGTGGCCATATATCAGGAGGTCGGGAAACCATCTGTCCCAGGTGCACTATCATGTGGAATTCCCTACACCGAACCCTTGACCTCACTCTCCACTGGTAAAGAGGACAGGAAGGTATTTTCGGCCTCCCTTATGAGGTGCAGAATACTACTCATGAAATCTTCACCATCCATGGCGTCTTGCGCAATGTTAGAGGAGGCCTCTCCTGAAAGAAGGCCTTAGAAATTATCCATATCCATTTTTCCTAAAACATTCACATCAGTGGTAAAGGCCCCATTTCTAAGGCTCAGATTGATCATTATACTCCTCTTCAAATTCATGCATACTTGAATGAACCTTGTGTTGGGAACTCCTTCTCTTAACCACTTGACCCGAGAGTGTTTCTTAATGATTATCTCAATTTTAAGAAGCTTATCATCCTGAGAAAACCTCTTGTCATGAAGAGTAAAAAAGGTGTTGTCATCCCAAACATTTTGGAGCGAAATCTATAGCCTATCAACCTCCACCTGAATAATGTCCACTCCTTCTAGATCATCTGCGTTGAGCGGAGTATTGTTTTCAACAATATGTATTAATGTTATTTAAAGGGGGAGATTATTGAAAATAATACCCTGTCTCTTTATGATAATTTTGATTCTCACAAATACCCTTAGTTATTTTCTAATGATTTTATTTAGTATTTTGCAGGAGTTTATTAATTTATTTTACTCTTGAAATAACAAGAATTTATTACTTAGCGTGGAATCTATTTTAGCGCATTCTGGAATCACTGTTCAGATCTTATGTAGATAAATATAGGTGGAATCTACTTTAGCGCGTTCTGGAATCACTGTTCATACCCTACGTGGATAAACGTAGCGTAAGGATGAAAAGAGGATATTTTTTGATATAAGAGAAATTTATGGTTAAACAACCATACGTTTTCAGCAAATTATGGAAGGAGAACCTTACGTTAGGAAGGAACCTAACGTTTTGGTTATCAACAAAGTATGGAAGGAGAACCGTACGTAAATTCTATATGATTCGTTTGTTTCTCAAAAGTATGGTTCATCAACCATACTTTTGTGAACAACCATTCGTTCTTGGAAAAGTTTGGATCAAGTAAAAGTGTGGATCTTTTACCATACATTTGAGTGTTGAAGAAGAAGTATGGATATTCAACCTTATGTTTGTATTCAAGATTACGTTATCAACCTTACGTTGTTAACCTTACGTTTGAAGACTATGTTATTAACCCTAAGTTTGGAGGCCACGTCATCAACCTTACGTTTGGCATCCGAAATTTTGATAGACGATATTTATGTGCAACGATCAGTAAGCTGATTTCTGGACGGATTTATAGCTGGATTTAAAGTCATTTTTGAAGTACGACTTTGGCTGATTCAAAGCCGTTTTATTAATGGATTTAAGATCGAATTAAAAGGATCTTTTTATGCTGAGTCTTAAGGGAAGTTACGACTTCTCTGTAAATTCAGATTTTTGAATATCACGAATCAGAAGGTGACTTTTATGGATCTAAATATACAGGAGATATGTTTTATTATATATGTTCTCTCTGAAACACCAGGTACAATAGGATGTGTTAGATCTATTAAAACTTATCTTAGATGTTTGGGGTTTAGAAAACCGAGGAATAAAGAAGAGATAACAACATTTAGTTTATAATATGGTAATGTCACAATGAAGACAATGCATCATTATGAATGAGACTGTGAAGTCGACCCAACAACGTTAGGGAATCATTTCTGGTTATGACTTTATTTATGAAATATTGTGCATCACAAAATCTGTCCTTGTTCTTGAGGCCAGTCCATCTCATTACGCATCCTACTCGCCTTTGGTCTCCCACGAGGACGTAACCGATTCATGTCAGGTATCACAATCGGCTGGCCTTCATGCATTGGGAAATAACGATACTACCCAATAGGTGTCCATGGTGAATCATAACAGTTAACAATGATATCCATCCGGTACACTGGATCAATATATGCTTCCCATGAGATGTTCACAGAGGCATAGGCTGCGATGGCGTGTGTACATGGAAACCATAAGGCCTGAAATTTTCTACATTGGCATTGCCTTATTTCTAGTAATACCACCATTTTTTCACCGACGAGATTTATGATAGGGTCTAAACGCTCTTGAACTTCAAATCGGGAGTATTCACTTAGAAAGAGACGGACGTGATAACCAGAAGCTTCTTCAATATTTTTTCAATCTCTCGTTGAAAGTTTCTTCCATATCTTAGCCCTTGATGTATTCCTTCTGATGCTAGTTTTTGTCTATCCACAAAGTACTTCATGCATCGATATAATGTGTCATGAACTAAGGCGGTTATAGGTATCTTGCGAAGTCCTTTGAATATACCATTGATGCACTCCACAATGTATGTCTTCATGTGTCTGTACCTCTTCCCCCTATCGTATGCCAATGTCCATTTCTCTTTTGAAATCTGCATCATATAATCATAAACTTCTTGATTTGCCTGAAAAATTTGTTCAAAACATTATTCAAATCATCATTGGTCCGACTCATATGCTAAAAAACATAGATGATATTTCACATAAATTGATTTTATCTTTATATTGAGACAGTAAAAGAGAACGAATAAAATACGTACCAAGCCTCGTGATTTCCCTCTTCATTGGTTCGTTGTGGAATTTTTTATGCACATTTCTAGCAATGTGTCTAATGCAGTACCGATGATGTGCATTTGGGTATCTCCATGTATCATGATCTTCATTGATTGCCTCTTTAATTGCTCGATGGCGACCAGATATCAAAAAAACTCCCTGAATGTTGGTGAAATGGTTGCTGATACATGCCAGAAACCAACTCTATGAATCATAGTTTTCTTTCTCTACAATAGCAAAGGCAAGCCGAAGAGGTGAACGGTTTCCATATTGGGTTTCCGCAATCAAAAATACACCCTTGTATTTTCCATACAGAAATGTTCCATCAATCTGAATAAACTGTTTTCAAAAATGAGATGCCGAGATACAAGGAAGGAATTCCCAGAACAACCGATGAAATTGAACACGAGATGGATCAACTCGATTATCACGAGACACATGTTTGTTTTTATCAATATGGAAGAAAACTTGTATATGATGCCTTAGTATGGCTAGAAATTGTGGAAATACTCGATATGAGTCATCCCAATCACCATATACCTTCACAATTGCCTTCTATTTCGCTATCCATGCCTTATTATAGGAAATATTATAACTGAATGTCTGTTGAATCCTCTCTTTCACAAGGGATATTGGAACATCTTGACATGTCCTAATCATCTCAACAACAATAGATGACACGAATTCTGCATCCAATGAATTATGATCTTGTGTGAGACTTGGCTGAAGGCAAGTATGAGCTGCCTCAATCCTTGAGATTCTCCAACCTCCAAATGTAATGTCTGGAATAGCCCTTAAGCAAAATCTACAATCATCCCCATACTTCACGCACCATATAACATATTTACTATGGCATGATTCGTGAACTACATAGTTGAAGTGTCTCTCAATATGAAATCTCTTTAACGTGCTTCTAAGGCATCTTTACTAGGAAAATTCCTTCCAATATATAAGGTTTTTTCCACCTCACTAAACCTAACTGGTTCAACTCCAGGGAACTCAGTTGTCGATGTGAGAACAGTATTATTGAATTCTTGCATGGGTGTCATTGCTTCTGACTAAGATTAAAAGAGTGGTGGATGATTTATTGACTGAGGTTGATGTACAATAATTGAATCTCTCAAAATCTCCTCTCTATCTTATGTTGGTCCCTCCTCATCGGCACTTTTTTCGCCATCTGATCCATCATTACGAAACTCCTCATCAGAAGTCGGATTGACATGTATATCTGGGAGAGCATCTAGGTTGTCCTCTTCTACTTCATCATTTGGAATAGGCTAAATTTCATGGGGTAGACTATCTTCAACCACTCTTGTAATTCTACTTCTATGTTCAAGTGGACGTTGTTGTTGTACAGTAACAACAACAACAACAACGTATAACTCCATCATGGTACCATCTAACCGTTGAGAAAATAAATTAATTGCTTGGACCCACTGCGCATCAGCATCCAATGGACAAGCTATATGCCACAGTGTTGTTGGAAATTGCAAATATCTATAGCTCATATACATGATCTCTTGATCGTGTCCCAGATTTAAGGAAACACGAATTCTCTCTTGAAGGTCACTTATGGTAACACAATCAACTGTAATAACCACCGTAATTGGTTGTGTACTGTAAGAATCTCCTTGCTCAGTTTGAATAATCTCCCCATAATAGTACACATAGGAAAACATGGCTCTCTACATCCAAAATGTTTCTTTCATCAAAATTATGATAGTGTAACAAATATTAAAAATTATTTTTGACCATATTATGTTTATTAGAATGTAATTTTAGTGTGACTTTCTATACCCTAAACTATGCTACTGATGTTTGACCATATGATATTTATTAGAATGTAATTTTAGAGTGCCTTTTTATTTACTTTGTCTGTTCTTCTTCATTTCACTTATATGTTCATCAGTATTGTTAACTAATCATTATATGAATCCATGTTTTAATCCCATGTTATATATTAATTATTCCAAAATTAACTAATAGTAACTAATCGTTAATTATTCTATTATTCTATAATTATCTAATAATAACGTTAATTCGTTAATTCTTATGTCCTTATTTGATTATATAACATTATATTTATAATATTTCATTGATAAATATAAAGATTTTCTTTTTATTCTCTTATAAATTTTAGTAGTTTATAAAGAAAATATGAATCATCTTTAGCATATTCCTCGGGAGTGTCAAACCAGGATGCATCAAGGCCCGTTATCGTGCACCAGTTCCCATTTGAGTCTAGCTCAAAGTGGTGTTTTCGGGTTTTACCCCTATAAACATCTGTGCCAGAGCCACATCCACTTGTTTGTATCCAGACAGGAATTTAATTGCGTAGATAACCACATAATCTTTAAGCTACCAAAATTTCTAAATACTTAATCTTAAGTTAATCTATACTTAATCTATACTACCAAACAATAATTATTTAAAACTATATATAACTAATTACAGAAACTAAACATCCAAATATTATGAACTACCTAAAATACTTAACAAATGAAAGATTTAAAACTAAACAAAATTAAATAAATAAAATAAAAACATTAAATTAAATAAAGAAACATACCTCTAAATGAAGCTTCGTAAAAACTCGCACAACAAAGGAATTTTAGAGATAGAGAGAAAAATTCGGAGTGGTGAAGTAAAGAAGGGAGAGAGGAAGGAAATGATCAAGTGAGGAGAGGGCGGGGGGGGGGGGGGGGGATGGCCTCCCTTTTATAGGGAGCTCAGGCCAAGGCGGCATCGTGGAAGCCGCCTTTCGCCTCTGCGTATGGCCAAAGGTGGCATCGCAGAAGCCGCCTTTCGCCTTATCCTGAGGCGAAAGGTGACATCCCCCCGACCGCCTTTTCCTTGTCATTGATCCGGGACAAAGGTGGTGCAGGGGACCAAAGGAGGCATCGTAGATGCCGCCTTTGTAGCGTATTTAAAAAAAATTGACCTAGGAAGTTTTTGAATTTTTTTTATAAAAAAGTATTTAAAAAAAACTCATTGATAAGCCAGCCATATGTTGGGGCCTTACTGAATGAACACGGTCCGAGGATCTTGGTTCAGGCGACCAGACAATCAGGTCTTGAGGGCCCAATAGGGGACCCGACACACCACTCATTGGGGCATAGATTCTCCCCTTCTTCTCTAACATCGTCACATAAAAATCCTTATACACCTTTGAATTTGAAAAACCAATAGTAACACCACCCGCCATCTTCTCCACCGAAACTGGGCCCTAACCAGAATCGTCTTGCGTGTCAGAACCAGACGGACCCGCCTCTCCCCGTCTTCTCCGGAAGGATGGATCCAAATGGCTGTGAAATCCGTAAAGATCAAAAAACCATGGAAACTTAGGGTAGAAGATCTGTTGTCACCAACTGAAACCATCACCGTATTTAAGAAGGAACCAAGAGGGTAGTTTCACAGAGAGATCCAACTCCACACAAATACGGGTATTGGATGCCGCCTGTTGATACCTGGTGTCCTCATCCACACAAATAATCTTTCATGACATGCATCTCATTCATCACAAGATTTTATAATCTCATTCCACATCTCTATATTGAAACCTGGTTTTTTAGAGCCACCACAACGTGTACGATGTGAATCATACAAGAGGTATTGTACCCCAAGAAGTCGTAGCCCACACACCGAATGTGGTACCTCAATCCATCACAACTTATACAATCCATACCTATAATAATACTTTGGGTAATATTTTCTAGGATACATGTGTTTAAAATAACCACAGGCCACCAAAACCCTCTATACAGATTTATGGGGAAACTAACTGACTTGCATTCCATCACAAAATACTATTAGGAGAAGAGTACGGGACAAGAGGGGGTAGTGAGCCATATGTCCCTCTCTAACCTAGATGTTGAAAAAAACCTCCCATAGTCCACTAGGTGTGATTATCAAAACCGACATGGATGGGGTAGTGTATGAAATCACAAAATATGAAAGATATAGTATAGCCCATGACCATACTATAGGCATTAACCTAGTCTTAGGCTCAACCATAACCATCATCTATCATACACCATACTTCTACTTCTAAGGCCATGATATTCTATAATCACACATGAAATTAAAAAAGCTATATAAAATACATTATGTTATTTTTACATTTCACTTCACCTTAACTAACTCATTATCTTTTTATATACATTATTTGAATTATGTTTCATTAACCATCCAAGTAAAGTACACACACTCAAAGAATAATCCAACAACCTGCATGGTTTCTCTTCAATAACATTAAAATTTTCATTCCAACAAGAACAACAACCATTGGTAAAACATCTATTAAATATTATATCCATTCTATAATTCTAGGTACTCTAAGAAAACATCCTAAGATACCCTTAATATATGTAACAAATGCATCCATATAGCTTAATAAGTGGATAAATGTATGTAGTTAAAACAAGAAACCCAATCATCCAACCATTTAATAGATTCATTAACATAATGCATATCATCATTCAATAAAAAATATAATCCTAACTTCAACTATTTCAATCAAATCTTGTTTCATCCATGACCACCACATGCTTATCTCCAAGCATCTCGTAGTCATGGGCATCAATTACTACCATAAAATCGATCCTCCCCACCCATATCCCATCATCCACACCAGTCTCATATCAATTCGAATAAAAAGGCACATATATAGATAACATAGAATGTAGAATGTAAACAATATTGGAAAGAATGAAACATGGCTATAAAAATAAGGCATCTAGCCTTCACATGAAAAAATGTTATCACATAGAAAACACAATACAATAAGCCTGCATATTTAAATGGGCAATCATGGCCCAAAATTTTTTTCTTGAATAATGAAATATTTATTTTTTCCATCTAGAAATATCCAATTAAATTTTCATAGGGTCCAACTATGGGAAACCTAAGGAATCATCTATAATAAGTGTTATGGGGTAATGGAAGAATACAACCGTCCCCCCAAAAAATATTCCATGGACTGAAAATAAATAATATGATTTAACTCAATATATAATATATAAAAATGAATTTAATTAAATTTAAAACACAATAAAATAGAGTGTTGATATGAGAAGAGAAAAAAAAATTTCATAAGAATAAATGAGAATAGAAAACAATGATAACGCCATGATTTACATGTTATAATCCCTTTTGGACCTACTGAACGAAATGGACACCACCCATACATGAACATTTATCAGATTCTAAAAAAACATGTTATATTATATAGAGGCAAAGAAGATAGGAAATTGATGTTCATAGAAGATCCAAAACTGAAACGCCACACTAGAAGCAGCAACACAAACAGAATCAAGTTTAAGAAAAACTTACAACCCAAAACAATATTTGGGCATCTAGATCACATCAATATTCAAGAACATAAATTCTACTAGTTCATTGGATCTCTCCATAGATTGGTCACACTTGGTCTCTATATTTGAGCAATGATCATACTTCTTCAACCAAAAAGAACATTGAGAGGCCCCACCATGATCCATGCACCATCATTGTGTAGGGGTGTTGGTTTGCCACTACATGAGTTCACTAATGATGATGATATCACCACAACCAGTTAGATTTATGATGAGGAAGATGATTCGAAACTATGATCGAGAGAAAAAGAATACTGAATCACCAGTAGAAAGAAAAACAAACCACCTACGTCTGGTAGTTCTCAATTTCATGAATCTGGATCCCTCCTTACCATATGAACTTGACCGTCTAAGAACTTGATTTTAAGATCTGTTTAATATATAAAATTTACAGGGATTAGGGATGATGAAAACCCATATGAGAACCATAAACTTTTAACTACATATCCAAGGGGAGGCTTCCATGAATCCAATGCTGAACTTCCCACCCAACAACATATAGAAAGACTCAAAATCAATGGACAGATATGATAGATTATGCATAACCATACATTGATGGCCATAAATGAAGAGAATAGGTATAAAATAGATATCCAAGGTGGCATCCCATATCAAGCATGCGAAAACATTTGGTGGGCTATATAAATTTTCTCATGGGGTAAAATGAAACCAAAATCTAGAAGATATTAAAATGAAAAACATTTAATAATAAATTACTTTCATTTAAAATAATTTAAATGGAATAAAAATTTGAAGGGGTTAATTTAAAATTTCTATATGAAAACAAAGAATCCAAAACTAACAAATATCTGCCATTTTCATCTGAAAATTGGAGGGGTTACTGCACCTAAATGTTAATCATGAGGATCCATGTTCAAGATATCCAATATATTACTAAACTATGGTAAATGTGCTTCCTTAGTCCAACTATTGGAAGGGTTTTCATCCATCTGTATCTTATTAACACACACTTATCTACCCTAAATAATGCTTATAATAAATTGAATCATAATATCTATGTACATAGTAATACCAGGGAATACTTAATTTTTAGACAAATAAATAGAATATTGTGAATGACAATGTATAGTATTAACAGAATTACATATATTATGTTCAGAAATCAAACCCTTAAGCCTTATGGATTCTTTGACTGCTTCTGTTAGCTATATGTGCTCAGATGTAGTTTTTGATAGGGTCACCACGAATTGAATATTACACATCCATTATAGAGGTCCTCCACTAGCAATAAATACATAACCAATTAGTGATTTCCTAGTATCAACATTTCCACAGTAGTTAGAATCCACATAACCATTCAAAAATTCATAAAAATTAATATTCATATAATATAGTATAGAAAGAGATGAATTAGAAGAAATGTACCTCAATAACCATTTAAGAGCATGCCGATGTGGCTTGACTAGATTTTACATAAACCTATTCAAATTAAATATTGAAAAAGAAACATCGGGGTAAGTACAAATCATAGCATACAAAAAACATCCCACTACATTTTCCTAAGATATACTACTCAATTATTCAAGATCAGAAGTTGTGGGAGGTTACTGAGATAAAGAAAATTTAAAATTTCAACTTAAAGGAAAACTAATAGTCTTCAAATCATCAAACAAACACCTCTTATAGACTATAAGGATAGAGGAATGATGATATACATAAATATTATTATCCTTCTTATACCTATTAATTTCCATGAATTGAATTTCTGTACCACATACTAGATCTTTCATTTCAAATGCTGAACTAAATTTCATTTTAGAATTGGTGATTAATTTAATTTCACTACATATGAGTAACATGTAATCTACATAGGAAAGTAAATATAGCATGGATTTTGAATAGATTCAAAATATATACATGCTTTAAACTGACTCTTGATGAATCCATTTTATCACATGAATTAATAAGAAAATTTATACCATTTTCTTGAAGCTTATTTTAATCCATATAATTATTTATTAAGAAAAAAATCTTTGTTAGCTTTAAATTCATGTTCTAAACCATTATGAGGCTTTATATATAAATTTTCAATTAAATTACCATGCATGAATGTAATTTTTACATCTTGCTATTATATATGAAAATATTAATGGTTAGAAGAAATAGAAGAATAATTATTGAAGAATGCTTCAATACCAGAGAAATTGATTTGGATTAATCAATTCCTTCTCTTTAAGGAAGCATTTGGAAAAATTTCAAGAATTAAACTTAATTTTATTTCCTTTATAATTTTCTTCTATTGTCTTATTTAAAAATTTAGAACCAATATATTTTGAAGTAGGTGTTTTATTCACTATAAACCAAGTATGGTTCTTTCATAGGGATTTCATCTCGTCTACCATATCTGAAATCTAATGCTTATAGTTGCTATTATTAAAATTGTGATTGCAGCTTTGGGGATCCTATCTACCTAGATCCAATCCCACATTTAAGGAACATGAAACCCTATCAACATGGATATACCTAAGTAGAGGTCTAATGACCCTCTTATTCCAATCCCCAGAGAGCTGATAACCCCTAACATTATGAGGAACTCTATAAATAGGTGTATCATTAGAATCATCCAAGATTAAGGATTATACTGAGAAAGGGGAACCTGAGAGGTTGAAGAAGTCTCTACGAAAGACTCACTAACATTTAGAAGATAAACTTAAAAATCCCTTTTCTAAAAAGGATAAACACTATAATTAGTGGGAGGTTGCAATCTATCATGAAATGACTCTTGATACACCATATCTTGGAAAGAATACAAATTTGAAATCTATTTTCTCTAACCAAATATTATACCCCTTCACCCCTCATGATACCCTATGAAGTCACCCTTCAATGCCCTACGACCATGTTAATAATCCTTAACATGAGAGTAAGAAGTGCATCCAAACACTCTATGTTATTCATATGATTGGTAGTGATTATTCTATAATTAAATAGGGGTATTAAAACTTTTGGAATATGAGGGAAAACTAATTGTTAAGTATACATTCATAGTGACAGCTTCTACCCAAAATGATTTCTGGAAAGCCTGAGCATGCAGAAATGCTACGAACTGGTCAAGAATGGTATGATTCAAATGCTCAGATAGACCATTATTCTACGGAGTATGAATCATGATTTTTTTATTAAAAATTCCATCTCACACACAAAGATTTATAAACTCTATAGATAGGTATTCAAGGACATTATCATTCTTTAATGGATTTAACTTCTTCAGAGATTTTTTTTTACATAGAGGCCTTCTAAGTTTTAAAAACCTAAAATATGTCATATTTATTTTACAATATATGAACCCAAATGTTTTTTGAAAATTCATTTAAAAAGGTGACTATGTAAGATATACCACCATGAGACGTAGTCCTAGAAGGTCCCCACAAATCATAGTGATCATAATCAATTGGATGACCAGATTTAATGATAAATATATTAAAAATGGCTCTTTTAGAGTTACCCATTACTCAATCATTACAAAACCATAAATTACTTAGTGTTGCTTGAGTGAGCATCCCTTAATTTCTAAATTTCTCTAGACCTTTATCACCCACATGTTCCAGTTTCCTATGTCAAATAATAATATCCTGATGGAGAAAAGTGGTAAAATACAACTTTTAATGGAGCCCATGGTTTATACGCATAGTTTTCCAAAGCATGCGCAAACTATGTGCATGCCTGTATCCATGTGGGGCTGAGTCACATGTTTACCTAGGGATCCACATGTAGTTTGAAAAACCATGAACCAACTGTGTGGAATTCTTATGTGTATTCCCACAATATTTTGCCTCCCCTCTTGCAAGGTTTACTAAACCAAGAACCCATTTCTCTTGGATAGCATGGTCTAGGTGCGCAGTTACTAGTAACCACACACTTAGTGCGCAACATGGATCAGATGGTGAAAATCTTTGTTCATTCATGTCCTGGTCCCCCATGACACCCATGAGCTTACTTATACACATAAAAAATTAAATTAACCACAATAAGTATACATAAACCGAAACTTTAAGAATAATATACCTTGAGAAAATACGGCATTTTACAACCTCCCTACCTTATTACAGCTCATCCTCAAGCCGCATTCCCAAGCATCAGTTAAATTTTAAATAAATGTGATTGGGAAACTGAGACCATGTATCTATCTCCATATACAAATATTCTTCCCAAATATTACCTTGATGACCAAAAATCTCTAACCAAAGGCACATTATTCCCTCTCTGGGATTTTTCACTACGATCAAAAATACGATCTGGATTCTCTTCTAAGGACACATTAGCCTCAAGATAAAAATCCACGACATCAAACATATGAGATGTGTCAGGGTGGTACTGTAGAAGGTGTGACATATAAAATACACCGTTCATGCCCTTATACCAATGTGGAAGATCCAATCAGTATGCGACATGCTCGATCCTCTCTACAATATCATTCTTTCCGACATACATGAGCACTAACATTCCATATTTGTGAATTCAATGGTGACCCAACCATGGTGACACCTAATGTAACACATGATCACCCACCATAAACTCAAGAGGTCTATGATGATGACCCACATTTATCTTATGCCTATACTGAGTTGTTACTATTAATGTCTAAATAATCTGAACCTATTCCGGCATCTCATGAATGAGATGCTGGCCTAACAATTCTGATTCTTCGGTCTCCATTTAGAAAAATGAGGATCTACATGGTGTACCCTAGAGTGCCACATATAATTCCATTGGAATTTTCACTATGTAAATATTGATATAGGTGAATTTAGCAAGAGTTATGGGATTTTTCCATGATCCACCAATATCTTGGACACAAGCACTCAACATAACCATGAGTACCTTAATTTGATGCTCTTATTTCCCCTCTATCTATGGGTGGAAATCCATAGTAAAAAAACATAGGTAACATGGGAATCCTGTAATCCCTTTTAGGAAATTGATGTATAATTTGGATCACGATCGAAAACAATAGTTTGTGGTACTCAATGCAATTGCACTTTTTCCAGAACAAAGAATTCACCCAACTAATCAATGGTGAACGTCTCTAAAATTGGAATGAAATGTGCCCCTGGTAAACTGATAAAAAACTACCGATATCATATCCTTATTTTAAGGGCTCCTCAGATGTCCTACCATTAATTCCATCATTACATCATCCCATTTCCATTCTATATTGGGAAATGGTTGTAACAAACCACTCAACCATTGATGCTTTCCCTTCACCTACTGATAGGTAAGGAATCATGCCACAAAACCTGTAAGAACATTCTTCATTCCTAGACACCAATACTATCATGAATATCAAGATACATTTTGGTCAAACCATGATGCACCACCCACCTCAACTGGTAAAACTCGGTCATAAACTCTTTCTGCAAACATGACGGCGCAACAACATGACCATGAATGTAAACGATCCCATCATCACTAATAGTCCCACCGAGAGGAGAATCACCACCTTTAAGAGTCTCTGTTAGATCCAAAAGTTCTTAATCATCATGATTCCATTCCTTTCTGTGTCTTAGAAGAATGAAATCAACTACCAAGGATGCAAGAATCATCCGCATGTTCTGATTCTGCACCACAATATGAAACTTAGAAAACAATGACATCATCCTCCATTCCAAAATATATTCCTAAACAACTTTTCTTTGAGTCTTTCATATCAAATAATCTCCAAAAATAATCCCATATCATGGAGAGTACACCATCACAATGTCAAAAGATTTCATGTACCCAACCCATCTTCACATTTGATGATTCAAATCACAATGAGATAATATGTAATTAAAGTTTTTATGATCGTTATACACTATAAACCATTATCCCAACATGTAGTGTAACCAACACATTAAAACATAAACCACTGTAGACAACTATTGATCTTGTAAATGGTAATTTATTTCCTGAGGCCTCAACAACATTGAACCATACACCAGAACCTAATGATTCTACAACAACACTACCCCAATTACAACACAAGACACATCCCAAGACAAGGTACACCCCAAACATGGTTTGAATAAAATAATAATTATTGTTGATTTCAACTAATTCATTAACTCTTGGAAAAAATCCTAACCAGCCCCATACCATTTATACATGATACCATTCTTGGTCAATCCCAAAAGAAGTGTTTCTATATAAGAAAAGTCTTAAGGAACCTTTGGTGATAGCTGAAAAAACCTTGAACAAATTGGATACTAGAAATAGTCTTGGGGTTTTCCCAAGATACGACTGCTCACACTTTCTCTTGGTCCACTAACAAACCATAGAGATGGCATGGCATATTAAATGCACCGTATTAATTCATAAATGACATTTATATTGCTTGGAATATATTCTATGCTCTCTTAGTGTACTCATAATGATGTACAAATGATTGGCGTAATTGTCATTATTTTTAGAGTACATCAAAATGTCATAAAAAAATCAAATATAAACTAATTCAGGCACAGTTGAAATATTCTGTTCATTATGGACATAAACACTATTGGTGAATAAGTCAATCAAAACAGCAATACAAAAACCTCATATAAACCATATTTTCTCATGATGGATGTTTGTGGTATATCAAAAGGTCTCACTCTTACCTAATGATACCCTGATGTCATATCAATTTTATAAAACACTGAAGACACCCTTAGGTTGTCAAAAAGATCATTAATTCGAGGAAGATGGTATCAATTCATAATAATCATCTGATTCATCTTCTTATAATCAACGCACAACCACAATGATCTATAAACCTTATTAGCAAACAAAACCATATATCCCTAAGGTGACCTACTCAAGTGAACAAACATCTTGTTTTCTAATTCCTCAAACTAGGTTTCAAGATCTTATAGTTCTTCTATTCCATTCTATATGATGGAATAGAAACTAGATCTGCTTCTAATAACAACTCTATCATAAACTCGATATCAATTTCGAGTGATGACCCTGAGAATTACATAGGAAACAAATCCTGAAAGTAATCCACCATAAAAGGAAAGACATGTTTCTCTACTCACTCATCATCATAAATAAGAGAAGCCACATGAGTTGTGAGCTCACCCAACTATTGGAAAACCAGCCCTACATGGCCTGCCCGAATGTCAGACTCACCATAATGGACATAAGTATCTCCTTCAAGAGATGATAATGTTAACCTATGATAGATACATTCTATAAAAGACTTGTAAAACACTATAAAATCGATGAAAATAAATCAGATCCAAAACTAAAATCTCAATTAAAAACATGTTACATTGGAAATAAGTCCCAACAACTTCAAGTAAACACCCTTTACACTACCTAATAATCTCTGCTCGTATCCCTAACAGATTATTTGTCGACATGACCACAAAAAAACATTCCAATGCTAGACCCAAAATAACAACATGGTGAGAAGAAATAAATTAATTTGCGGCATATATATTAAATAAATCTGTAACAAGCATAGAATCTACAAGGATCGTACCTCGAATTGTAAATTGTCTAGCCTCGCCACCTATGGGTGTAGACTGAATGGTATGATGTTTACCTACCCCTCTACCCCATGCTCTAGTTGGAATTCCCGGCACTACCCTACCCTGTAAATAAGGATACTCTTTCTTTACAGTACTAAGTCCTCCACCTTGATCAGTATAACTAGTAGAACTGCAATTCCCTACCTGATATTGGGTATGTAATGCCCCGAACCCAGTTATCCAGAGTTGGTGCATTATTACCTAACATTTTTATGATCACAAAAGATCAAATCTCGAGAGGCAAATTAGTTTATTATCCTTGGAAATACTAGATACATTCATAAAGTTTACATTACACCATAAGGTCAAAAACTACAACAACATCTTGTCTCCATATACCACACTCTTATCCCCTCATACTATACCGACAGTTCATTCATAAAATACATCTTCACATCCTGGGAAAAATAAAACATAGAAAGGGGTGAGCTCAGATGGCCATTAAGGATACAAATATATCGGAAACTTTCATAAATAAGCATAAACATTTAATGCAATGTATAACTAAATCAAAATCCTTTTAAGCTTGAACTTCAGTATAATATTGAAGAAATAAAATGAAATAATTCCATTTAATTATTCACATGGATATTATACTAGTCAAATAATCACATGAAATATCAATAACCACTTTCATAATGATGGAATGCATAATGTCAGATTATCATAACCACATAGTCATGGCCTTGTGCCAAGACTACAAATAATATTTTTCAAGGCCTTGTGCCAAGACACTAGTTTTCCTCATGAGACTAACCGATGCATCATGGAGCTATAGCGGGCTCCACCCGTCACTTACTAAGTCCAATGCATTCCTTATATGAACAGGTTTAAACATAACATAAACATTCTTATTAGAACTAGCATATGAAATTTCAATACTTTAACCAAAATGATGAATTGTATAAAAATAAAACATTCACAGTCAAACAAAACACATTCGATAAAATATGGAAGATTTTATTGTATCAGATTAACCTCAATCGAGAATAATGAAGGATATTGACATAGATGAAAATAATCTTTAAAACAATTAGAGAGAAATATCCCACTTTTTCTTGAAATCATTTAAAAGTCACACTATTGGTAAAGAATCCATTTAAAAATATATTTTTTAATAAAAATTTCCCATACCACTTTGAAAATTTTAAAAGGAATTTTAATTTGAAAACATTAATTTCCATATAAAGAAATCCTTAAAAACTATTTTTAAATTATGGCCATTAATGAGAAACATTTGGAATAATAAATATTTAAAACATTTAAAATGATATTTTAGTTCGAGTTCCTAACCAAAAGAGAGTCACTTGAATACAAATAATTGAGGTAATGAAAACATTGTAATATCATGTGAATAAAGGGATTAATGATATACTATGTCGAAGTACGTTATATACACCATATAAAATTGAATTGGTGTATAACAACAAAGAAGTCTCAATGGAATGTAAATTGAGATGAAATCTCTTATAAAGAACATATCCTTAGGTTAAGAATAAATCAACGACATAATTATGTGTGAAAAATATAAATACACTCAATATGATTGGATATTCAGTGTAAATCAATCAAAGTACATTCACTCATATTCTTGTAAAAACAACACCAATGAATTGGATATTTAACTCAACAAATGGAGATTGAGTTAAAATTACTCTTATCATGTTCATATCGATGATGTGAAAATTTATCAATTAAGTGAATATGTTTATAAAAATGTATATCCACAAAACTGGGAGTGGAAAATATGAAATAAGAAAATGATTAGTGATTCCACATATAATCTTGGAGTAAAATAATCAATGAAGTATGCGTAAATCCGAATGAGTGGAAATTTAAATTTCAAATTCCCTTATCGATTTGGTAACTTACGAAACATACACCTATGAAATAAGGATCATACAATGATGATTTAAATGTCCATAAATTTACGTATATTACACAAGGAATACAATAATGGTCAGTACACACACCACATGCAATAAATAAGTGGTGAACAAAGGAAATCTCACTGAATTAAAAGTGAGATAAGAAACCCCTTACTTTGTACTTTTTCATTGGTAGAGGGTAGGTTAACCTCCTGAATAATGGTGAAATAATTGTGATTAAATTATAAAATAATTATATACATTAATATGATATCATATATGATCTTGTAACATTGATTTGTTAATATCTTAGTATTATAGTCGTTTTAGGTGTTAACAGATTCGTTTTCCTTTATATTCTTTGTTATGTGATCCATATTTGTTAGGGATGGGATGTATCTTATTCATATCCTTAATGATATTAAGACTTTAAACATTATTTTTAACCATAAAATGAAAATTATTCTTGAATGGATATGATGGGAAATGAATCTCATCGCGTTCGTGGAGATGGTAGTCCGTACGTACGCACGAGCGACAATATCATTATTTTGAAGTTAAAATAATAATTATTGGATGGTATATCATATATACAGAATCATTATCATGTTATATTTATTATTTACATGAATTACACATCATTATTATAACAATAAAAATAATAATGTATTTAATAACAATTACACCACGACGTGGAGACGGTAATCCATACGTACGCACATATGGTGACATATAATTCAAAGGATGGATAGAATACTGAATATGGTTGTACCATATTTATAATAACATCAAATTATATAAAAGATACTGGATTTTTTATTTTAGAATGGAAGTAACAAAAATAGAAGAAATGGAAAAAGAAAGGCACTTGAAAGAGGGTGGTGAAATCATTACCTCTTCTTCGGGTTCTCGCTTTGGATTTGATCAAAAGGGCTTCTTAAGATGGATTTATGACCAAAGTAGGTCCTCTAGGATGAATTGAGGGAATTTGAGAGGATATATGAGCATGTTTTGGCCGAGACAAATGGCTTCGAAGGTGTGAATTAGAGAGAAGGGGGAGTTCCCTTTTATAAGAGGGGTGTGGGGCACCTTAGGAAATGATAGAAATATAAATTTATAATAAATTTATATTCAGTTTATAATGGCTCCAAACTGATTTATTTCACAGATAAGGTGGGTATGGGTCGAAAAAAACTCAACCAATAGGTTTTATATAGGTTTGTATCAATATATTAACCTTAACTTTTAGATTTAACTCTTAGTTAACTAGTTTGACATTTACCATGTCTCTTTGTATTTTTATATTATATGTTTAATAAACATACTATATACTTCCAAGAGAACCCCAAGTAGTTCATTAATGATACAAATATCATTATATAAGTCCTTTGGCCAAACCTTATATTTTTAAGAATATTATATCAATTTATAATATAATATTTCTTTTAAAAAACTCCTTTATGTCAATTTTGACACTATTTAATAATTGATTTTTTGTTAAGGTCATATAAACTTTATTAATTCAGAAAAAATTCATTTAAAAAATACTAACATGTCATATTGTCCAATAAAAGTATTGGATGACATCAAAACTTTCAAATTATTTTTATTAGAACATTTATAATAACAATTATTCTATTAATTCATTAATAATGAAAATATTGTATCATTATTGTGTCATTAATAAATTTAATTATTCAATGTCTAAAAATTATAAATAAAATTATATTCTGTAGGAAATCTATTTATCTTTCTAATTAATATTTATAGTCGAAAATATAACATTTATAACCCAATGTAAAAATTGTTTTTCTAAAAGATATATGCTTATGTCATTTTTGTATTTACTTTAACTTAATTAATATAAAGTGTCATTATCATCTACTGGTGGCTCCATGGTGTCCCCAAAATCGACCCCAAGATTCCTATGGACGGAAATGTATCAAAAAATTGGGTTAATACACGTCTTAGGGTAATTTAATATTGTTATAATATTATTTTCTTACCCTTATTTACCGGGTTTACCCTTTAACCTTGGTAAATAAACTATTTACCAAAGTAATTATTCAAAATGTCTAAAAATAAAAGTTAACTACTTACACTATTTGAAACTCCTTATTATAAATATGGAATCGATTTTTATAAATTCAAAACACCGAAGTGGAAAAAATTAATGAAAAATTAATTCCCGTTGTCAAACCAAAAAGCGTGTTTTTATGAAATAATAAATATCAAAAGATTGGCACTTTCTTATGTCCAGTTTAAATGTGAAATTATGTCCAATGACCAAAATTGGATGAAATGGTAAATGTATTATCTAATTATACTTAAAAATCCCTCAAATTAATAATTTATCACTATTGATTATTTCGAATAAAAAAGTTGTTTGTAATTAAAATTTAGTAATTTTCACCATTCATAAAAATATAAATGTTATTAGAAAAGTACCAAAAATTCACTCTACGCAAATTTCAATATTACAAATCCAAAAATGAAGTCCATTTTGAAAGCAAAAATTTATAAAATTTCAAAAAGTGGGTATTACTATTCATAACGGCTAGTTTGATTGGTGGTGGTGTGTTAGAACTCGATGTTGCATACAACACACGCTACTGTATTATTCAAAGAGAAGCTTACCGTGGAAGCTTGGGGTGTTGCATTCTCATCTCCTTCAATAAAATGCATCCTCTCAATTTTTAAAATTAGTCTTGGGAATATAATAGAAAGTCCCAAATCAGAAAAAGAGTCAATAAAACTATCACCTTAAAAGAAAGAAAGAGAAATACAAAGGTTACTTGAGATAACCTATACTAGGTATAGCGACCCGACCTTTTCTTACATTACTATTACATAATTTCAAATATAAACAACATAATAGTATTTTATATGGAGGATACATAGGTTTAGTGTCTTGGGGAAACTAGGACAATACATAACAAATACAACATCAACCATAAACATTTATTTAATTTCTTCTTCGCTAGCTTCTTAGTGAAAATTGTCCTCTCCTTAGTACATGTATCCACCTGAGGATATACATCAAAAGGGGTGATCTAGAAGCCCAGTAAGAGGGTATATAAGAACAATACATCATGGGGTGAGCATAATCATAACATAGGCAAAAGATCATGAACATGAGAGGAGCATAAGTAAAAGACTTGAAATGTGGCAATGCATAAAAATGAAACATCATGTCTTAGTGGTTAACTACCACAAATACTTGTGAACAAAGCTAGCATCATGTTCACACATTATTTCACATTTACTCATGAGATTCATCACTTTACGCAATGCATTGGAGCGCTATATAATTCCGGGCGCACCCATCACATTTAAACATTCATATTACGCTATATAATTCCGGGCACACCCGTCACATCATAACATTATCATTATCATGATTTCCACATAGAACACATATCAAACATGTACATAAATAACCCATGGAAAGATATGGGTTTCATTTCATAATAACACATTAATAATCTTTGGGTTCCTAAAAGAAATAGGGAACAACATACTTGATATAAGAACCATCAACCTTGAATGAGAGGTAAAAGGTGAGATCATGAAAGACGAGTTCTTTTGGAAAACATATTGATGGACATAAAAACCAGTGAAAAACATGTATATCCCAGAAAATTAATGTAAATGATGAAAAAATTATCTTTGAGGAGTAACCATATCAAAAATGGAGTGAAAGAGGGAGAACCCGAAGGAAGAAAATTGGGTTTGAGATTTCCCCTTACCTTGTACTCCAATGCCTCCTTCTCTTTAATGTCCTGTATAATGACATTATATTCATTAATTAGAAATTACAGAACCTTTTATACATTAATAGGGTTTATTCGGGTTTCATTATTTCATATTATGATCCATTGGATGACTTATAGATTTTAAAAACATTGTTCAGGGATGTTCGTTTTTATGGTTTTCTTGAGCGGTCCACTTGTATTCTTAAATTGATGTTTGGGTAGATCATGGGTAAACATCCAGAAAGGATACTACATGTTGTTAATTATATTACATTATCTTTAATAATTTTATTGTGAATTACATTAGACCCATGTGGACGAATCATTAGATAAAAATTTAATGATGGTTATTTTGGTTAATTTGAGCGGTTTTTGGATCACAACGACCTTGTTTTAACATTTAACTTATTAATAATGCCATAGGTTATTTCCAGAACCTAAAATAGAACATAATAAATATAAAATATTATGGTTCAACCATAAAAATGGTTTCATGACCAGATTTGAAGGTAGAAATTGAAAAAGAGAGCATGTCGTTTTGGAAGGTGATAAATTATCACCACATGAACAACGCTCTCTTTAATAAATTAAAAGGAAGGGGGAAAGGGTATGGGGTGATATAATATAACATTAGAATCATAACATTACAGTATATATATAATACTAGATTTACAGAACAATTTGGATGAATATAGGTAGGGATAGATCAAGAAAGGAACTTGAACTTGAAAGGAAATTAAAGGAGAAGAGAGAGAGAAATTTCCTTTAGAATCCTTCTCTTGGGATCCTCTTTAACGAAGCTAGGATTGGTATTTTGATGAGACCAGCAGCTTTTGGAAGTGAGTTATGAGCTAGGGACGGTGTTTTGGGCAGAGTTTTGAGAAGGCTTGGAGCTTGAGAGGTGTGAGGAAAAGAGGGAGTGAAGGGTGGATTTTATAGTGGAGGGGAGAGGGGTTTCCTTAATATAAAATTGATTAGCTTATTAATATCACCAAATACAGGGAATAGTGAGTCTTGGATGACCAATAATAGTAATTTTATAATTTAATCCCGAACCAAGTGGGCTTACATCAGCAGAACATTATCGATGACTCTATTAATACATTATTTAACTTTTATTGTGAATTATCGGATTCCACTATTCATCAAAAATTCAAGTATCTCAGAAAAATCCCAAAAATTTACCCCAACCATTTTTAGACGTGTAGAATCCAAAAATGAATTCCATTTTTCAAAAATAATTTTCTAAATATTATTAATTTAATATTTAAATAAAATCATTATTTACTTAAAAAAAACTGTTTTTAAGATTAAAACTGATTTTATAGTTCTTTCAAAAATTATGTAGGGTCTTATAAAGTTATATAAAAACTATTAGACATTTATTCAATACATTATGAATACATTCCAGGGGAATAAATATTCTTTTAAATTAATTAATTAATTAAAATTAATTATTTATGACTTATAAAATACCAAAAACGTTTACTAAGGTCAAATTATCACTTTCTATGATGTCTAAATTTTATTCTATTATTCATAGGTAATGTTACTCTTATTTACTATTCATAAGGGTCATATTACTATTCATAAGGGTAGGTTACTATTCATAAGGGTAGGTTACTATTCACCAAAAATTATTTTTGTTTCATTAGACACCAAAAACTATCTTGAGCACAACCGTGTATGTCAGATTTTTAAAATTCTACACATAAGGGTGACAAAATTATGTTTAAAGGTCACTTATCACTTAGTAGTTCATTATTTTGTGTTTTTATGACATAGATATAAGAAGGAAATTTTCTATTGAAATACTTTGGGTCGTTACATTCTTCCCCCCTTAAGAAATTTTTTTCCCCAAAATTTTACTTTACACAAACAGGTGAAGGTACTTCTCCTTCATTGCCTCTTCTAGCTCCCAAGTTGCTTCCTCAAACTTTTGGTTCCTCCACAACACTTTGACAAGGTGGGTTGTCTTGTTGCGTAGAACCTTATCACTTCGATCCAAAAATTTTACCAGCTACTCCTCATAGGAGAGATCAACCTCCAGCTGTACCACCTCTGAGTTTAGTACATTTGAGGGGTCTGGTATGTACTTCCTCAGCAGTGATACGTGAAACACATCATGAACTTGAGCCATATTCGGTGTAAGTGCCAGACGATAGGCCACAACTCCTATACGATCAAGGATCTCAAAGGGGCCAATGTACCATGGGCTTAACATCCCTTTCTTCTGAAATCTCATGACTCTCTTCCATGGAGATATTCGAAGGAAGACTTTATCTCCAACGTCGAACTCCAAGTCCCTTCGATGATTGTCAGCATAGCTCTTTTGCTGACTTTGAGCATCTTTGATGTGTTTCTGGATGACTTGAACATTTTTTGTCATCTATTGACCAAGTTCGGGACCAAGTAGCTTTTTTTCTCCAACTTCATCCCAATAGGTTGGAGTTCTACATCGCTTCCCATAAAGTGCTTCATATGGATCCATCTAAATACTTGAGTGGAAGCTATTGTTGTATGAGAACTCAACCAATGGGAGATGCTGATCCCAACCACCTTTTAATTCTAGAGAGCAGGCTCTTAGCATATCTTCAAGCGTCTGAATAGTCCTTTCAGATTGGCCATCAGTTTGGGGGTGATAGGTCGTGCTGAAATTTAATTCAGTACTCAAAGCATGTTGAAGGCTCCTCCAGAATTTAGATGTTAACCTTGGATCACGGTCAGAGGCAATCGAGAGTGGAACACCGTGCAATCTCACTACTTCATTCACATATATCCTTGCAAGCTGTTCAAGTTAGAGGTCTTCCCGAATATCGATAAAATGGGCAGTCTTGGTGAGTCGATCAACCACAACCCATATCGCATTATTTCCCTTTGACGTCTTCGGGAGACCCGTGACTAATTCCATAGTAACATTTTTCCATTTCCACATGGGTATAGGAAATGGCTGCATCATACCTTTGGACTTTCGCCGCTCAACTTTAACTTGCTGACATACCAAGCACCTTGATATATATTCCGCAATCTCCTTCTTCATGTTATCCCACCAGAAGTGTTCTCGGAGATCACGATACATCTTGGTACTTCCAGGATGAATAGATAAAGTTGAGATATGTGCATTATCCAATATCTCATTCTTTATTCCGGGTGATGAAGGCACACAAAGCCACGTTCCAAACCGAATCACACCATCATCGTCAACATGGAACTCTTGAAGCTTCCCTTCCTTTACTGCATTCACCCTCTTTTGTATCTCCACATCATCCCTTTGTGATTCCTTAATCTTATGTTGGATGGATGGTTGCGCAATCATTTCGGCAAGGTGGGATGTATCCCCTACCCTTAGGATTCCCAAATCCATTCTTTGCATATCCAAGAAGATAGGGTCTTTCCCAATCCTCAACATGGATAGAGTAGCATGTTCTTTCCTGCTTAGAGCATCAGCTACCTTGTTCGCCTTCCCAGGATGATAGTGAATAGATCAATCGTAATCCTTGATTAGCTCTAACCATCTCCTTTGATGCATGTTGATATCCTTTTGTGTGAATATATACTTTAGGCTTTTGTGGTCGGTGTATATGTCACACTTTTCACCATAAAGGTAGTGCCGCCAGATTTTCAAGGCAAAAATCACGACTGCCAGCTCTAGATCGTGCGTCTGGTAGTTCTGCTCATGGATCTTCAACTGTCATGAGGCATAGGCTATCACATTATCATTTTTCATGAGTACACAACCCAAGCCTTTCTTTGAAGCATTGCTGTATATCACAAAACTTTCTCCACTTTTCAGTAGTGTGAGTACAGGTGCAGTGATCAACCTTCTCTTTAGCTCCTTGAAGCTTCCCTCACATTCTTCCTTCCATACACACTTTACCCCTTTCCTTGTTAACCTAGTTAGTGGGATTGATAATCGTGAGAATTTTCTCACAAAACATCGATAGTACCCAGCTAATCCAAGAAAACTACAGATTTCTGTGACACTAGAGGGCCTGGGCCATTCCTCAATCGCCTTTGTCTTTGAAGGGTCCATAGAAATTCCCTCCCTTGTGATCACATGTCCCAAGAACGTGACTTGATTCATCCAAAAGTCACACTTCCTGAACTTGGTGTACAACTTCTCCTTTCTCAATGTCGCCAACACAAGTCTTAGATGTTCTTCATGTTCCTCCTTGTTCTCGGAGTATATGAGAATATCATCGATAAACACTACCACAAATTTGTCGAGGTAATGTTTAAAGACTCTATTCATCAAATTCATGAAGATTTTAGCGGTATTAGTAAGTCTGAAGGGCATCACCAAAAACTCATAGTGCCCATACCTTGTATGGAAGGCAGTCTTATGAATATCTTCCTTCTTCACCTTTACTTGAAGATATCCAGAACGAAGATCCACCTTTGAGAAGTATTGAGCTCCTCTTAACTGGTCGAACAAGTCATAAATCATTGGGAGAGGATACTTGTTCTTTATGGTGATCTTGTTGAGTTCTTGATAATCGATACACAGCCGCATGGTACCATCCTTCTTCTTTAGAAAGAGCACTAGCGCACCTCAAGGTGATGCACTAGGGCGTATGAACCCTTTGTCCAGATGCTCTTGAAGCTGCTTCTTTAAATCCTCCAGTTCAATAGGAGCCATCCTATAGGGGCACTTCGAGATAGGAGTAGCTCCGGGTATGAGTTCAATTGAGAACTCTACCTCACGATCCGGGGGAATTCCGGGTAACTCTTTGGGAAATACATTGCCATATTCCGTTACGATGGGCATTTCCTCAAGGTTGGCACTTTCCTTCAACTCAACCATTTGGGAGAGGTATGCTTTTTCATAGGGAATCATCACCCACACCATTGAAGGATTTTTCAAAGGATATTCATGATCTTCCTTGCATTTGTAGAAGAGCATGGGATGGTTCGGAATATGAAAATATATTTCCTTTTCCCGACATTTGATATGTGCCCTATATAACGAGAGCCAAACCATTCCCATTATAGCATCGAATTCCACCAAGGGAAGTATTACAAGATTTTCCAGAAGAATCTTCCCACATACGTCAACAGGAGAAGAGTCAAACACTTGGGTTGTAATGATTACACCACTTGGTGTTTTTATAGATATCTCTACTTCATGGTTTTTGGGCTTCGATTATATAGTTCTAGAAAACTTCCAAGATATAAAGGAATGCGTAGATCCAGAATCAAATAAGACTTTTGCCATTCTTGAGTGAATAGGAAGTGTACCTTGTATGACTTCATTATCATGTTCCACCTCCACAGTAGTGATGGCATAAGTCTTCCCTTGTTCCTTTGTCTTTGGTGGTTGTTGGCACTGATTACCCTCGAGAGCTCGAGGTTTAGTGCACTGGTTTGAATAGTGCCCTAGCTCCTTAAAGTTGTAGCATTTAACCACAAGTGGTTCTATCATTTCATCGGCTACATTATCCTTCCTTTTCATGTCCTTTCGACACTCGTGATCTTGGTGTCCTTCCTTCCCACCTTAAAGCATTTCTACGTACCTTTGAGGCAGTTCCCATGGTGCAACTTCCCACATTTTTGTCATGTGGGTTTTTGTGTTTTCTTCCCATATTTATCACTAGATCCACCAGCTTGAAACTCCATCTTTCTTTTCTTATCACCATAGGCATGGGACCATTCTCCAAACTCCATCTCCACTTTGAGAGCACACTGAACAACTTCTTCACAACTCCCAAAGTCTCAAATTGCAAGATACTTTCGAAGATGTGGTTTTAATCCACTAATGAATCTATCAATTTTGCTATCATTGTTGATAACAAAACCCGAAGCATACCTTGTGAGCGTTGTGAAATTTTCTTCATAGGTTGTGACAGATTCTCCTTCTTTTTTCTTGAGCTCTATGAATTCGCTCTCCATCTTCGTGTGAAGAGTTCGTGGGAAGTAATTATTATGAAAAATTCTCTTAAAGTCTTCCCATTCCATCTCTTAAATTTCATCCCTTGGATTGATGTTCTTAATCAAAGCCCACCATTGATAAACATATCCATCTAGACAATAAACTGCTAGAGTCACCTTCTCCATCTTGGAACAGTGAAGAACAGAAAAGATCTTCTCCATGGAGTTGACCCACTGTTCCGCAACTAGTGGATCAGAAGATCCACAAATGTCAGTGGTCATTACCGCATAAAACATTCGATAGCTAGTTGCTCCCTCTTTGGTTAAGGAGGATGTTCCCCATTATTATGGTTATTATTATTAACCCGAGATAATTGGGTAAGCATCGCCATGAAGTTTTGAACTCCACCTCCAAAATCGTTGGGGATGTCGTTCGGGCAATCATTGCATTGGCCTTCGCAAGAGTTGTTGGCCTGATTTCTCCTGGTTCCCACCATTTTCTAAAATAGAAAAGGTTAGAACAAAACATAAGTTAAAAAGTAATGAATAACTTATTCATTTAAACAATTATAACAAAAACATAACATATGGGATCCCTAGGTAAATATTCTTGTGTACATATTTGTACTTATTCTCATGCTATAGGTTTTCTCTAGGGTTTACTAATCCTAATTCCCAAATTAACTAACCCTTTCCTCTGATACCAACTATAGCGACCCGGGCTTTTCATACATTACTATTACATCATTTCAAAGATAAACAACATAATAGTTGTACACATGGAGGATACAGAGGTTTAGTGTCTTGGGAAAACTAGGACAACACATAACAAATACAACATCAACCATAAACATTTATTTAATTTCTTCTTCGCTAGCTTCTTAGTGGCCCTTGTCCTCTCCTTAGTACATGTATCCACCTGAGGATATACATCAAAAGGGGGGATCTAGAAGCCTAGTAAGAGGGTAGATAAGAACAATACATCATGGGGTGAGTGTAACGACCCAATCTTCGTGAGTAGTATATTAACTTACTCTTAATGATTTAATAAGATGTTAATGGTTAATGCAGAAAGAGGAGTCGATGGCTTCATCCAGTAGACTCGACCCTTATGAAGACCACTTATCAGAGCTTGGGAAGGAGGTAGCACCTGTGGGCTTCGCTTTGGACCAAGCCCAAGCCGAACTCCAGCATGTCAAGCTTGAACGGAAACGACTACGGGAGAAGTTCAAGTTAGTAGAGATTACTACTAGGGCAATGTTATCTGAGCCTCCCTCAGATTCTCTCACCATAGCACACCTTACACTTAGGTCTTATGCCGGTGTTATAAGGGGCTATGTGACGAGACCCTAGCTTCCTTGTGTAATCCTTTTGGGTGAATAAATTGAGATCTCTTCCTTTAGTGATGTTTGTGGAATTTCTTTTGTCCGGATAATTTTAGGATATATTTTATTGATGAATTTTTGAAAAAAGGATATTTTAAAACATTTATGTAAACCCTAAATAATTAATGATGTGTAATGATTTTCAAAAAATGGCCTTCTACAAAAGTGTTCAGTAAGGAATTTGGAGTCTAATAAGATCAACTTAATTTTTGATGAATAGTAAATTATGAATAGTTATTTTACGCTTAGGATTAGTAATGTGACCAAATGAATTAGTAATTTCACTCAAAGAAAGTTTTAATATAATTTAGACACCTAGATTAAGTAATGTGATTCAATAAAATGGGTAAATAACAGTTTCATAAATTATTAGTCAAGTATTAGTTTTTTCAGATGAATAGTTTTTTTTAATTAAAAATTTAATTAAAAATAATTAGAAAATTATTTTTATAAAAAGGGCTTTATTTTTGAACTCAGAGCATCGATATTATGTTAAGGTAATTTTTGGGGATTTTTCGGAAAAAAATGAATTTTCGATGAATAGTGTTTTTATTTAAAAATTAAATTAAAAATATTTAGAAAATTATTTTTATAAAATGGATTTCATTTTTGAAATCAGAGCATTGATATTTGGTTAAGGTGAAATTTTGGGATTATTCTGAGAAAGTTGAATTTTCAGTGAATAGTAAAAATACAGTTTTAGGGTTTCAGTATGTTTAATGACATCATAACTGTGTCATGATGATGTCATGAGATATTTCAAGGGTTGGCCGGCCAAGGGTGATGGAATATTGTTTTGGGGGCCCCATGTGGCCTAACTTTATGAAAAATATCATGAGAGAGCACATGGGTTTGAGAAAAACACTTCTGAGGTGTCCCTTGGCCATTAATGCCTTGTCCCCTCACTTTCCCTATAAATACCCACCCTCTCATCCTATAGTTCTCACTCCCAACTCTCCCCCAACGAAGTTATGGTCTCCTTGCCTTCCAAGGAGTCCTCCCAAGGTGCCCCCAAGCCCTCAAGGTCCAAAACATTGAGTTTCAAGAGTCACGTTTTAAGGTACGGGATTCGACCTCTCTCTTTCTTTTCATGTAATCCTTTTTTTGTCATTCCTTTTATGCACCATGTTCTATTGTGAGAGGATGTTCTTTTATATTCCTCTTACTGCCCTTTTCATGTTTATATGATGGCAGATCCCCTCTTACTCTCATCATTTCGTTTTATGAATGTTTAAGTGACGCCGTTAGGCTGCCGAATATTTAAGGGATTCTTTCACCCTTCTCATTTTTCAAGTTCGATTTTCATGTCAAGTATTTCATGTTACTTTTTATTATTGTTGGGTTATGATCTCTATATCTATCATACTGATCTCTTATGATCATATGATGAGATACCCTATTTGATCTTGTCAATTTTTTTTATTGAAGTTTAAGTGACGCCGTTAGGCTGCCGAATTTTCATAAGAGAAATCTAATTTTTGTCTTCCTTCCATGTTTTTCATTTCAAATGGTATGTACTTAAAATTTCATTACCATGTCCATATATCCTTCTGATTCTGTTCCCTTATTGTTTTATGGATCATTTAGGAGTGGGTGACCCATGTCCCCTCTCTTTTCAATGTTTTCTAAAACCTTGTAACCTAGCCGTTATGCTGCAGAATTTTCGTCTCAAAATACCTCTCTCTTTTCTCAAAATTATTTTATGTTATAAAGTGAATACTCAAAGCTCTTATTTCTAAAAGGGTATTCACATATATATCAAAATTTTCCATTTTAAATTCTGGGATTTACATACATGAGACCCGCTTTCCCTTCCGTGGGTTTAAAGTGCCGTAAAGATCATGTCTTTAAAGAAGTTTTTAAAACGTTATGATTATGAAATGAAACCCATTTATTTTATGCTATGTGGGTTATTTATGAAATGTTTGATGATGATATATGTGGATCACATGATAATAAAGGCAAATTTAAGGGTGCGCCCTGATAGCGCTCCAATGCATTTGGTAATGATGTAACCACTAGAGATTACAATTTTCACGATACCTCGGTGAATAACCTTGGTAATTTTCAAATGACACCTTGGGGATGGACCTTGGTGATATGCTCATGATTGTCTATATTAAATGATGTAGCCACATCTTCAAGTTATGGAAAATGTTATTTTTATTATGAAATGCCTCATGATTTCTTTCTCATGCCTTAAAGTTCTTTTCATGTCCTTATTGAAGTATCTCAAGTTCACATGTAAAATGTTTCTCTTGTTTCCCTTACTGGGCCTTCTGCTCACCCATTCTTTTGATGTATGTCCCCAGGTTATGAGATGCAGTAATGAACCTAGAATGAACTTAAGGAGAATCCTTTCAAGTGTTTAAGAAGAATGTTTTATGTTGTTTTCATGTATTATGTTCCTGGTTTCCAAGACACTAGACCTTAAAGATCCTCAGTTTTGTGTAATGTAATGAAAGTTTATGTTATAAAATGGCGGGATGCTATAGTTGGTATCAGAGGGAGGTTTAGTTATTTGTGGAAATTAGGATATAAAAACTTTAGGAAGAGCCCTATAGAAAAGTTTAAAAATAGGAAAACTTCCTGGTATTTTGGTAAGTATTGAGTAAGTGGTTTATCAAACAGATACATCCCTGTCTGGATACGAGCAGGTAGAGGCGGCTCTAGCACAGATGTACATAGGGGTAAAACCCGAAAACACCGCTTTAAGCTGGACTCGAATGGGAACTGGTGCACGATAACGGGCCTTGCTGCACTCTTGGTTACGACACTCCCGGGGGATATGTTTGGTTAATCACAAGCTTTTTATGAATCATTATGAAGGAATTATAGAAAAGTGTAATTGTCTAAGCATGAAGTCTTAGTTAAAAGATCCATAAATGAAATAAGTTTCTCACTAAGGTTTTATTCTTTTAGAAAATGGCGGGCAATAGGAGGAACCGTGCCGATGGTGACCGCAATGCACCTTGTGCTGACGGCCCTCCGACGAAAGCCGGAATGGAAACATTCATGCGAATGATGAACCAACTGACTCAAGTTATGAGTAATAACTTGAATCAAGCTGAGAGGCCGACCTCACCACGAAGGGAACAACTTTCTGTTGAGTCCTTCATGCGTCAACGACCACCAACATTCAGTGGATCTACTGACCCATTGGTTGCGGAACAATGGATAAGCTCCATTGAAAAGATCTTTTCTGTACTTCATTGTTTGGAACAAGAAAAAGTCACCCTTGCTGTTTACCGCCTAGAGGGAGAAGCTGATCAATGGTGGTCACTGATCAAAAACACGAATCCACGAGGAGAGATGAAAGCTATGGAGTGGGAAGAGTTCCGGGGAATATTCTTTAATAAGTATTTCCCTCGTTCGATGAGAACGAGAATGGAGAAAGAATTTCTCGAGCTGAAGAAAAAGGAGAATGAATCAGTTGGAACCTACGAGATGAACTTCACAAGGCTTTCCCGTTATACCTCAAGCTTCGTCATGGACCCTAATGGGAAGGTTGATAGATTATTTGGTGGACTACGACCTCATCTACGGAAGAATCTAGCCAACAGGTACTATGATAGCTATGAAGAAATTGTTCGAAGTGCTATGAAAGTTGAACAAGAGTTTGGGGAGACACAGTGGTCTCACAAATCTAATGAGAAGAAGAGAACTCTAGAACCAAGACTGGGACGAAGTTTTGATCAGGAAAGAGGTGGAAAGCATATGCAACATGCCACATGCAATAAATGTGGGAAGAAGCATTCGGGGAACTGCTTGATCGGAAGTGGTAAGTGCTATAGGTTTGGAAAAGAAGGCCATATTTCTCGGAATTGTCATAGTGATGTGAAGCCTCAACTTCCCAACACTAACGACAGAGGAAAGATGGTTCTGGCCCTACCCGAAGTCACATGCTTCAAGTGTGGACAGCTTGGGCACTTTGCTAATCAATGTCCAAATCCGAGGGCGGTGGAGGGGAATCACCATCAACATCAGCAGAGGACAAGGGAGCAAGGTCGTGCTTTCGCTATCACAACAACTGAAGTTGAAGTTCCGAACGATGTGGTAGCAGGTACTCTTGTTGTCCTCTCAAAACTAGAAAGTACTTTATTTGATTCTGGTTCTACGCATTCCTTTATTTTCTCCAAGTTTGCAAGGAATATAGAATCAATCCCCGAACTACTAGAGGTAGAGTTGTCAGTCAAGACTCCAAGTGGGAGTATCCTTGCATCAAAAGTATTTAGAGACTCTAGTGTTTACTTTAGTGAGCACAATCTTATCGCAAATCTAGTAGTCATTCCCATGTTGGAATTCTACGTTATACTAGGGATGGACAGGCTCTCAAAGTATAATGCTAAGATCAAATGCAGAAGTAAGGAAATATCAGTAGTCTTGAATAAACGACCAACAGTTATCTTCCAAGGAGAGATATCCCGAACTGATCCCTATCTAGAAGCACCTCCCATAGATTTCTTTATGGAGTTAATCAGTGATGATGAAAAAGGGAAAGGGAGCATACAAATTGAAGATGTTCCAATTGTTCAGGAGTACATGGATGTATTTCCTGAGGAGTTACCTGGACCTCCCCCAGAAAGAGAGGTAGAGTTCTCCATTGAACTCGTACCTGGGTCCCAACCGATATCAAAGACTCCGTATAGAATGGCAAATGGGGAGCTAGAAGAGTTAAAGAAACAACTCCAATACATGTTGGATAAGGGGTTTATCCGACCGAGTGTGTCTCCTTGGGGAGCACCAGTTCTCTTTGTAAAGAAGAAGGATGGATAAATGCGGCTATGCATTGATTATAGAGAATTGAAGAGGATCACAGTGAAGAACAGATATCCTCTTCCAAGAATTGATGATTTATTTGATCAACTTCGCGGGTCTCAATTCTTCTCTAAGATTGACCTTTGATTTGGTTATCATCAACTGAGGGTGAAGAAGGAAGATATTCCAAAGACTGCCTTCCGATCAAGATATGGGCATTATGAGTTTACTGTTATGCCTTTCGGCTTGACTAATGCTCCTGCTATTTTCATGGATTTGATGAATAGAGTCTTTAAGGACTACCTTGATAAATTTGTGGTAGTCTTTATTGATGATATTTTGATATATTCAAAAAGTCGTGAGGAGCATGAAGATCATCTGAGGGTTATTTTGAAAACTCTACGGAAGGAGAGGCTCTTTGGTAAGTTCAGCAAGTGTGAGTTTTTGTTACAACAAGTGGCTTTCTTGGGGCACATCGTAACCAATGAAGGAATCTCGGTTGACCCTGCAAAGACAATGGTTGTGGAGGAGTGGCCTCAACCCACAACAGTAACTGAGATTCATAGTTTCCTTGGTTTAGCGGGATATTATATGAGGTTTGTGAAGAACTTTTCACGGCTTTCTAATCCACTAACCAAGTTGACTTGAAAAGGGGTTAAGTTCATCTGGACAAAGGAATGCGAGGAAAGTTTCCAAGAGCTGAAGAAGAGATTGGTTACTGCACCTGTGTTAACACTACCCTCTATCGGAGAAGGATTCATTATTTTTAGCGATGCATATCTGAAAGGGCTTGGGTGAGTCCTCATGCAAAATGACAAGGTAATTTCTTATTCATCTCGACAGTTGAAGATTCATGAGCAGAATTATCCTACGCATGATCTAGAGCTGGCGGCAGTTGTTTTTGCTCAAAAGATATAGAGGCACTATCTTTATGGGGAGAAATGTGATATATACACTGACCACCAAAGTCTAAAGTATAATTTCACACAGAAATAATTGAACATGAGACAAAGGATATGGTTGGAGCTTATTAAAGACTATGACTGTTCAATTCATTATCACCCTGGAAGAGCAAAAAAAGTCGCGGATGCGTTAAGCAGGAAAGATCCTGTTGTTCTGACAACAATGAGGATCTTAGTAGATCCTTTGATTAAAGATCTAGTAAAACTGGACATGGGAATTATAAAGAAAGGGACATCATCAACCCTATCCCAAATTATTTCTCAACCTTCATTACTATAGAAGATCAAGAAGGCTCAAAAAGAAGATCCCTTACTGCAGGAGAAGTTCGAGGCTGTAAAGGATGGTAAGTTCCCTGATTTCAATGTTGATCAAGAAGGTGTATCGAAATTTCGTACAAGACTATGTGTTCCATCTATTCCGGAGATAAAGAAAGAACTGATGGATGAAGCTCATAGCTCTATTTTCTCTATACATCCTGGAAGCACTAAGATGTATAGAGACCTTCGTGATCATTATTGGTGGGATAACATGAAGAGGGAGATTGCTGATTACACTACAAGGTGCCTGGTGTGTCAGCAAGTAACGGAAGAACGGCAACTTCCTAAGGGGGTATTACAACCGCTACCCATACCAGTATGGAAGTGGGATAATATCACTATGGACTTTGTAACTGGTCTCCCGAAAACATCCAAAGGAAACAATGCGATAAGGGTTATTGTGGACCGTCTCACCAAGACAACCCATTTTATCTCTATTCGGGAAGATTTATCTCTGGATCATCTTGCCAAGATATACGTGAAGGAAGTGGTAAGGCTGCATGGGGTACCACTATCCATCGTATCTGATCGTGACCCAAGATTCACATCAAAATTCTGGAGAAGTCTTCAACATGCTGTAAATACTGAATTGAATTTTAGTATGGCCTATCATCCTTAAACTGATGGCCAATCTGAAAGGACTATTCAGACACTCGAAGACATGTTGAGATTATGCTCAATGGAATTTAAAGGTGGATGGGATCAACACCTCTCATTAGTGGAGTTCTCCTATAACAATAGCTTCCATGTGAGTATTCAGATGGCACCCTATGAAGCTCTGTATGGAAAGCGGTGTAGAACTCCTACTTGTTGGGATGAGACTGGTGAGAGGAAGCTTCTTGGGCCTGATCTCGTGCAAGAGATGACGAAACAGGTTCATGCTATCCAACAACACATAAAAGCTGCTCAAAGTCGGCAGAAGAGTTATGCTGACAATCGTCGAAGGGACTTGGAGTTTAGTGTTGGCGACAAAGTCTTCCTTCGAATTTCTCCATGGAAGAGAGTCTGCGGTTTGGGAAGAAAGGGAAGCTCAGCCCTAGGTACATTGGCCCCTATGAAATCCTTGATCGCATAGGAGCAGTGGCCTATCATCTAGCACTTCCAACGAACCTAGCTCAAGTTCATGATGTCCTCCATGTATCTCTCTTGAGGAAGTACATATCCTACCCTTCGCATGTACTGAACCCAGAGGTGGTACAACTGGAACATGACCTCTCTTATGAGGAGCAGCCAGTGGAGATCTTGGACCGTAGAGACAAGGTCCTACGAAACAAGACTACCCACCTTGTGAAAGTGTTGTGGAGGAATCATAAATATGAAGAAGCGACTTGGGAGCCTGAGGAAACAATGAAGCAAAAGTACCCTCACCTTTTCGACTAGGCCTCAAGTGTAAATTTCGGGGATGAAATTTCTTAAGGGGGGAAGAATGTAACGACCCAATCTTTTTGAGTAGTATATTAACTTACTCTTAATGATTTAATAAGATGTTAATGGTTAATGCAGAAAGAGGAGTCGATGGCTTCATCCAGTTGACTCGACCCTTATGAAGCCCACTTATCAGAGCTTGGGAAGGAGGTAGCATCTGTGGGCTTCGCTTTGGACCAAGCCCAAGCCGAACTCCAGCATGTCAAGCTTGAACGGAAACGCCTACGGGAGAAGTTAAAGTTAGTTGAGATTACTACTAGGGCAATGTTATCTGAGCCTCCCTCAGATTCTCTCACCATAGCACACCTTACACTTAGGTCTTATGCCGGTGTTATAAGGCGCTATGTGACAAGATCCTAGCTTCCTTGTATAATTCTTTTGGGTGAATAAATTGAGATCTCTTCCTTTAGTGATGTTTGTGGAATTTCTTTTGTCCGGATAATTTTAGGATATATTTTATTGATGAATTTTTGAAAAAAGGATATTTTAAAACATTTATGTAAACCATAAATAATTAATGATGTGTAATGATTTTCAAAAAATGGCCTTCTACAAAAGTGTTCAGTAAGGAATTTGGAGTCTAATAAGATTAACTTAATTTTTGATGAATAGTAAATTATGAATAGTGATTTTACGCTTAGGATTAGTAATGTGACCAAATGGATTAGTAATTTCACTCAAAGAAAGTTTTAATATAATTTAGACACCTAGATTAAGTAATGTGATTCAATAAAATGGGTAAATAACGGTTTCATAAATTATTAGTCAAGTATTAGTTTTTTCGGATGAACATTGTTTTTTAATTAAAAATTTAATTAAAAATAATTAGAAAATTATTTTTATAAAAAGGACTTTATTTTTGAACTCAGAGCATCGATATTATGTTACGGTAATTTTTGGGGATTTTTTTTGAAAAAAATGAATTTTCGATGAATAGTGTTTTTATTTAAAAATTAAATTAAAAATAATTAGAAAACTATTTTTATAAAATGGATTTCATTTTTGAAATGAGAGCATTGATATTTGGTTAAGGTGAAATTTTGGGATTATTCTGAGAAAGTTGAATTTTCAGTGAATAGTAAAAATACAGTTGTAGGGTTTCGGTATGTTTAATGACATCATAACTGTGTCATGATGATTTCATGAGATATTTCAAGGGTTGTCTGGCCAAGGGTGATGAAATATTGTTTTGGGGGCCCCATGTGGCCTTACTTTATGAAAAATATCATGAGAGAGCACATGGGTTTGAGAAAAACACTTGTGAGGTGTCCCTTGGCCGTTAATGCCTTGTCCCCTCACTTTCCCTATAAATACCCACCCTCTCCTCCTTTAGTTCTCACTCCCAACCCCCCCGCAACGAAGTTCTGGTCTCCTTACCTTCCAAGGAGTCCTCCCAAGGTGCCCCCAAGCCCCCAAGGTCCAAAACGTTGAGTTTCAAGAGTCACGTTTTAAGGTAAGGGATCCGACCTCTCTCTTTCTTTTCATGTAATCCTTTTTTATTTCATTCCTTTTATGAACCATGTTCTATTGTGAGAGGATGTTCTTTTATATTCCTCATACTGACCTTTTCATGTTTATATGATGGGAGATCCCCTCTTACTCTCATCATTTCGTTTTATGAATGTTTAAGTGACGTCATTAGGCTGCCGAATTTTTAAGGGATTCTTTCACCCTTCTCATTTTTCAAGTTCGATTTTCATGTCAAGTATTTCATGTTACTTTTTATTATGTTGGGGTATGATCTCTATATCTATCATACTGATATCTTATGATCATATGATTAGAGACCCTATTTGATCTTGTAAATTTTTTTTATTGAAGTTTAAGTGACGCCGTTAGGATGCCGAATTTTCATTAGAGAAATCTAATTTTTGTCTTCCTTCCATGTTTTTCATTTCAAATGGTATGTCCTTAAAATTTCATTAACATGTCCATATATCCTTCTTATTATGTTCCCTTATTGTTTTATGGATCATTTAGGAGTGGGTGACCCATGTCCCCTCTCTTTTCAATGTTTTCTAAAACCTTGTAACATAGCCGTTATGCTGCAGAATTTTCGTCTCAAAATACCTCTCTCTTTTCTCAAAATTATTTTATGTTATAAAGTGAATACTCAAAGCTCTTATTTCTACAAGGGTATTCACATATATATCAAAATGTTCCATTTTAAATTCTGGGATTTACGTACATGAGACCCGCTTTCCCTTCCGTGGGTTTAAAGTGCCGTAAAGATCATGTCTCTAAAGCAGTTTTTAAAACGTTATGATTATGAAATGAAACCCATTTATTTTATGCTATGTGGGTTATTTATTAAATGTTTGATGATGATATATGTGGATCACATGATAATAAAGGAAAATTTAAGGGTGCACCCTGATAGCGCTCCAATGCATTGGGTAATGATGTAACCACTAGAGATTATAATTTTCACGATACCTTGGTGAATAACCTTGGTAATTTTCAAATGACACCTTGTGGATGGACCTTGGTGATATGTTCATGATTGTCTATGTTAAATGATGTAGCCACATCTTCAAGTTATGGAAAATGTTATTTTTATTATGAAATGCCTCATGATTTCTTTCTCATGCCTTAAAGTTCTTTTCATGTCCTAATTGAAGTATCTCAAGTTCACATGTAAAATGTTTCTCTTGTTTCCCTTACTGGGCCTTCTGCTCACCCTTTCTTTTGATGTATGTCCCCAGGTTATGAGATGCAGTAATGAACCTAGAATGAACATAAGGAGACGCCTTTCAAGTGTTTAAGAAGAATGTTTTATGTTGTTTTCATGTATTATGTTCCTGGTTTCCAATACACTAGACCTTAAAGATCCTCAGTTTTGGGTAATGTAATGAAAGTTTATGTTATAAAATGGCGGGATTTTATAGTGAGCATAATCATAATATAGTCAAAAGATCATGAACATGAGAGGAGCATAAGTAAAAGACTTGAAATGTGGCAATGCATAAAAATGAATCATCATGTCTTAGTGGTTAACTACCACACATACTTGTGAACAAATATAGCATCATGTTCACACATCATTTCATATTTACTCACGAGATTCATCACTTTACCCAATGCATTGGAGCCCTATATAATTCCGAGCACACCCGTCACATTTAAACATTCATATTGCGCTATATAATTCCAGGCACACCCGTCACATCATAACATTATCATTATCATGATTGCCACATAGAACACATATCAAACATGTACATAAATAACCCATGGAATGGAATGTGTTTCATCTCATAATAACACATTCATAAGATTTTGGTTCCCAAAAGAAAGAGGGAACAACATACTTGATATAAGAACCATCAACCTTGAATGAGAGGTAAAAGGTGAGATCTCGAAAGAAGAGTTCTATTGGAAAAAATATTGATGGACATAAAAACCAGTGAAAAACATGTATATCCCATAAAAGTAATGGAAATGATGAACAAATGATCTTTGAGGAGTAACCATATCAAAAATTGAGTGAAAGAGGGAGAACCTGAAGGAAGAAAATTGGGTTCGAGATTTCCCCTTACCTTGTACTCGAATGCCTCCTTCTCTTTAATGTCCTTTATAATGAAATTATATTCATTAATTAGAAATTACAGAACCTTTTATACATTAATAGGGTACATTATGGTTTCATTATTTCATATTATGTTCCATTGGATGACTTATAGAGTTTAAAAACATTGTTCGGGGATGTTCGTTTTTATGGTATTCATGAGCGGTCAACTTGTATTCTTAAATTGATGTTTGGGTAGATCATGGGTAAACATCCAGAACTGATATTAAATGCTATTAATGATATTATAGTAGCTTTAATAATTTTATTGTGAATTATATTATACCCAAGTGGACGAATCATTAGATAAAAATTTAATGATGTTTATTTGGGTTAATTTGAGCGGTTTTTGGATCACAACGATCTTGTTTTAATATTTAACTTAGTAATAATTCCATTGGTTATTTAATAAACTTAAAATAGAACATAATACATATAAAATATTCTGGTTCAACCATAAAAATGGTTTCATGACCATATTTGAAGGTAGAAATGGAAAAAGAGAACATGTTGTTTTTGAAGGTGATAAATTATCACCACATGAACAACGTACTCTTCAATAAAATAAAAGGAAGGGGGAAAGGGTGTGGGGTGATATAATATAACATTAGAATCATAATATTAAAGCATATATATAATAATGGATTTACAGAACAATTTGGATGAATATAGGTAGGAAGAGATCAAGAAAGGAACATGAACATGAAAGGAAATTAAAGGAGAAGAGAGAGAGAAATTAGCTTTAGAATCCATCTCTTGAGATCCTCTTTAAGGAAGCTAGGCTTGGTCTTTTGATGAGACCAGAAGCTTTTAGACGTGGGGGATGAGCTAGGGAAGGTGTTTTGGATAGAGTTTAGAGATGTCTTGGAGCTTGAGAGGTGTGAGGAAAAGAGGGAGCGAAGGGTGACTTTTTTAGTGGAGGGGAGAGGGGTTTCCTTAATATAAAATTGATTAGATTATTAATATCACCAAAGACAAGGAATAGTGAGTCTTGGATGACCAATAATAGTAATTTTATAATGTAATCCCGAACCAAGTTGTATTTCATCAGCAGAACATCCTCGATGACTCAATTAATACATTATTTAGCTTTTATTGTGAATTATCGAATTCCACTATTCATCAAACATTCAAGTATCTCAGAAAAATCCCAAAAATTTACCCCAACCAATTTTCGACCTGTAGAATCCAAAAATGAAGTCCATTTTTCAAAAATAATTTTCTAAATATTATTAATTTAATATTTAAATAAAATCATAATTTACTTAAAAAAACTATTTTTAAGATTAAAACTGATTTTATAGTTCGTTCAAAAATTATGTAGGGTCTTATAAAATTATCTAAAAACTATTAGACATTGATTCAATACTTTATGAATACATTCCAGGGGAATAAATATACTTTTAAATTAATTAATTAATTATAATTAATTATTTATGACTTATGAAATACCAAAAACGTTTACTAAGGTCAAATTATCACTTTCTATGATGTCTAAATTATATTTTATTATTCATAGGTAATGTTACTCTTATTTAATATTCATAAGGGTCATATTACTATTCATAAGGGTAGGATACTATTCATAAGGGTAGGTTACTATTCACTAAAAATTATTTTTGTTTCATTAGACACCAAAAACTATCTTGAGCACAACCGTGTATGTCAGATTTTTAAATTCCAAACATAGGGGTGACAAAATTATGTTTAAAGGTCACTTATCACTTAGTAGTTCATTATTTTGTGTTTTTATGACATAGATATAAGAAGGGAATTTTCTATTGATATACTTTGGGTCATTAAACTAGGATTCCATGTAAATAAATATGGATATAGATTATAAACTAAGTGTCAAGTTTTGATGGAGAGGGACAGAAAACATGATCAGGAGAAATTTAACAATAAGAAAACCACAAACTTGTGATCAGATAAACGGTCATTAGTCTCCCATTAGGAAAAGTAAACTGACATCATTTTTTTAAGTTACATTACATAAATATGAGGAATTCATTTATGATATTTACATATAAAATAAAAAGATATACTTACTTTTTAAGTAGAGTTTTATTCTTTAATAAATTTCTACCACTAACTCATTTTATTAAACGATTAGTATTCAAGAAGACTTGGTCACACTGGAAGAGCTAGAATAAACCTCTATAGAATCACATGATCCACAAAGGATAAACAATATATTTACCTTGTCTTTAGAGATTAATCAAAACCAAAATGGTTAGTATAAGATCTGATGATCCACCAAAAGGATATTCCATTAGAGAAAGGAACACTAATATTAATTTATAAAATTAAACTGACAATACCCCAAAGTTAAATAAATACCATTAAATAAACAATTATCCTTAAAATCCTTTAATATTATCCAAAAAAATATTAATACCCAAAACTTAGAATAATTTGGTTATGTAGACTTCCATGTTAAATTGTATCTCCAAATGACATCAACTACTATTAAAGTCACATACTTAAAAGTAATTACCCTAATCACATATTTTCTTTTATAGGTTAATCATTTCCACAAATAACCCAAATCACTATAAATCCACAATAAAAATATATATAAAAATCCACTATTACTCCTCAAATGAAATCCCATAGTATTCTATTTTCATTGGGCATATAGTGTTCCCAACAAAGCGAACATCTTCCAAAATAACATTTATCACTTAATCATCAAATAAATTTTCTTATACTAAATGTATTCATTTGTTAAGACATAAAATCCCAAATCATATTATTATTGATCAATACAATCATTCAACTAAAAATAATTAGTCACACTAACCATGGACTTCACGTAGTCCAGTGGTAGGGAATAAGTCCCAATTGCACTTTGGTTGTGGGTTCGATTCACACAGCTTTTTCTGACGCGACGGGTTGCCACATGGTATGAGTGTTTTCCTTTTTCAAAAAATATATTTTTAACATTAAAAAAATGAGATAAATTACTCAAAATAACCATAACATAATTTAACCCCAAATTTTACCTCATACCTTGAATTTTCATCCCAAAATATAATAACTTGTAATTGACTCAAAGCCAATGATCATATATAACCAAATGGTTATTTATAACCATATCCACAATAGAAAAGATAAGTCTTCCTCAAATATCAATTTCACATGGAAAACTAAAGGGTTAAAAATACAAGAGAAATTTTTTCCAAAGTAATCCCATCAAGAAGGAGCATTAATAATTTTAAAAATTTCTCCAACAATTTATTTCCACATAGCTTCTTCTTTGACCAAGGAAACATCCTATAGAATAGGGAATTCACTTGGGTAATTGCCAGGTCCCCTATATTTATAGGAAATGACTGTAAATGGATTCTTGGGACTATTTTTATTTTCTTCCATAGTACTCTTCATTTTTCTTCAGCAATTCTTCAATTTATGTCCTTCTTTCCCGCACGTAAAGCATTTATTTGTCTAATTGAGACACTTTTTTGGATGTCTCCTTCCACATTTCCTACATGATGGAAATTGAGGATTCTTCTCTCCATGGACTCCACTACTGGATCTCTTCTCATTAATCACCTTTCTCTTCTTTATTGAGTCTGAGAGTTGGTTAATATATATGTTGTTGATCATATTTTTGGAAAAATGATTTGGCATGAACATGATATCTTTTATGCCTATCAGCATTAAATTTGTTTACTCATTTCCACCATCGTTACCACCTTGTACATCATTCTCAAAGTTACTATGACTTCCGTGGAATCCCTCCATTGACTAAAACCAGAAATCATTGAGTGAGTTACAGTAGTTATAAAACAATTTAGAGAATATCATGACACCATATTCTCAATTTGAAATAGCTTAGGATTAACCAAGGTAATTTATTCTCATATTATATTAATATACTTCAAATTGGTTGGCAAAGAAAATTTAAATAATCCTATGCATATCCCCTGGGAGTGTCGTAACCAAGAGTGAAGCAAGGCCCGTTATCGTGCACCAGTTCCCGTTCGAGTTTAGCTCAAAGTTGTGTGTTTGGGTTTTACCCCTAGGTACATCTGTGCCAGAGCCGCCTCTACCTTCTCATATCCAGACAGGGATGTATTTCTTGTTAAACTCAAAAAATATATACAATACCAAAATTCTAGGAAGTTCTTCTATATTAATCCTCAAAGTCTATCTTAGGGCTATGTGCTCTAATCAGAGTTTATCTAAATTTAGTTTCCAAGGTTTATACAAAACTTCCTCTGATAAAAACTGTAACTCCCTGACCCCAGTTACCCAGAGTTGGTGCATTATTACATAACATTGGCATGATCACAAAATATCAAATCTCGAAGGACCGATTATTTTAGTTGCCTTGTATACAATAGATGCATTCAGAAAGATTACATTATATCATAAGATGAAAAATTAAAAAAAAACATCTTGTCTCCATAGACCACACTCATATCCCCTCAAACTATCCCTAAATTTCATTCATAAAATACTCTTTCACATCATGGGTAAAATAAAACATACAAAGGGGTGAGCTCAGATGCCCAGTAAGGATAACAATATAGCAGAAACTTTAATAAATAAGCATAAACATTTAAGGCAATGTATAACTAAAAAAATCTTTTTAAACTTAAAATTTAGCATAATATGTCCGAAATAAAATTAAATAATTCCATTGACTTATTCATATGGATATTCTACTAGTCGAATAATAACATGCAATATCAATAACCACTATCATAATGATGGAATGCATAATTCCAGACTATCATATCCACATAGTCAAGGCCTTGTGCCAAGACAACAAATAAGATTTTTTCAAGGCCTTGTGCCAAGACAGTAGTTTGTCTCATGATACCTACCGATGCATCGAGGAGAAATAGTAGGATCCACCCCTCACTTACTAAGTCCAATTCATTCCTCATATGAACAGGTTTAAACATAACATAAACATTCATATTAAAACTAGCATACAAAATGTCAATACATTTACCACAAACCATGAATGGTATAAAAATAGCACATCCACAATAAAACATTACTCATTCGACAAATTATGGAAGATATTATTGTATCAGATTAGGCTCAATCAAGAATAATGAATGATTTTGACATAGATGAAAATAATCCTCAAAACTATTAGATAGAAACATTCCACTTTTTCTTGAAATCATTTAAAAGTCACACTATTTGTCAAGAAGCCATTTAAAAATAGATTTTTGAATCAAAGTGTCCCATACAACATTGAAACTTTAAAAAGGAATTTTAATTTGAAAACATTATTGTCCATATAAATAAATTCTTAAAACCTTTTTTAAAACATGGACATTAATGAAAAATATTTGGAATAATAAAACTTTAAAACATTTAAAATGATATTTTAGTTATAGTTGTTAACCAAAAAAGAGACACTTGAATACAAATAATCGAGGTAATCAATAACTTGTAATATCATGAGAATAAAGGGATTCATGATATAATATGTCAAAGTACATTATATAGACCATATAAAAGTGAATTAGCATATAACAACAAAGAAGTCTCAATGGAATATAAATTGAGATTAAATCTATTATAATAACTGTATCCTTAGGTTAAGGATAAATCAATGAAATAATTATGTGTGAAAAATATAAATACATTCAATATGATTGTATATTCCGTTTAAATCAATCAGAGTACATTCACACTTATTCTTGTAAAAACAATACCAATGTATTGGATATTTAACTCAAGAAATGGAGATTGAGTTAAAATTACTGTTATCAAGTTCATATCGATGACATGAAAATTTATGAATGGAGTGATTATGTGTATCAAAAAGTATGTCCTCAAAAATGGGAGTGAAAATTATGACATAAGAAAATGAATAGTGATTCCACACATAATCTTGGTGTAAAAAATCAAATAAGTATGTGTGAAGCCGAATGAGTGGAAATTGAAATTTAAAATTCCTTTATCGATTTGGTAACTTAAAAAACATACACCCATGAAAAAAGCAACATACAATGATTATGTAAATGTACATAAATTAAATTATATTACACAATTAATACAATCATGGGAATTACACACACCACATGCAATAAATTAGTGGTGAATAATAGAAATCTCACTGAATTAAAAGTGATATAAGAAACCCCTTACATTGTACTTTTTCCTTGTTAGAGGTTAGGTTAACCTCCTTTATAATTGTGAAATAATTTTTATTGAATTATACAAGAATAATATACATTAATATGATATCATATATGATCTTTTAACATTGATTTGTTAATAATATCTTAGTATTATCATAATTTCGGGTGTTAAGAGATTTGTTTTCCATAATATTATTTGTTATGTGACCCATATTTTTTATTGATGGGATGTATCATATTAATAAACAAAATGATATTAAGGGTTTAAAAATTATTGTTAACCATCAAATGAAAACTATTCTTCAATGGATACGATGGGGAATAAATCTCATCGCGTTTGTGTAGACGGTAGTCCGTACGTACACACGAGCAACAATATCATTCTTTTGATATCGAAATAATATATAATTGGATGATATATCATATATAATGAATCATTATCATGTTATATTTATTATTTCCTTGAATTAAACATCATTATTATACCCATCCAAATAATAATGTACTGAATAACAATTACACCACGACATGGAGACGGTAATCCATACGTACACACCTATGGTGACATGTCATTCAAATTATGGATAGAATAATAAATATGGTTGTACCATATTTACAATAACAACACATAATATATAAGATATTGGATTTATTATTTTATAATGGAAATAACAAATAATGAAGAAGTGGAAGAAGAAAGGAACTTGAAAGAGAGTGGTGAAATCATGAACTCTTCTTCGAGTTATTCCTTTTGATTTGATCACAAGGGCTCCTTAAGTTGGCTTTCAGACCAAATGAGGGCCTCTAAGATGAAGTTAGGGTAGTTGAGAGGATATTTGGGAAGGGTTTGGCCGATCCAAATGGCATTGAAGGTGTGAATTAGAGAGAAGGGGGAGTTCCCTTTTATAAGAGGGGTGTGGGGCACCTTAGGAAATGATTGAAATATAAATTTATAATAGATTTATATTCTGTTTATAATGGATCCAAACTGATTTATTTCGAGGATAAGGTGGGTATGGGTCAAAAACAACTCAACCAATTGGTTTTATATAGGTTTGGATCACTATATTAACCTTAACTTTTAGATTTAACTCTCAGTTAAATAGTTTGACATTTACCTTGTCTCTTTGTATTTTTATATTATATGTTTAATAAACATAATATATACTCCTAAGAGAACCCCAAGTGGTTAATTAATGATAAAAATATCATTATATAAGCCTATTGGCTGAACAATAAATTTTAATGAATATTATATCAATTTATAATATAATATTTTCTTCAAAAACTGCTTTTTGTCAATTTTGACACTATTTAATAAATGATTTTTTGTTAAGGTCTTAACAACTTTATTAATTATAACCAAATTCATTTAAGTAATCCTAGAATTTAATATTTAAAAATAAAATTCTGTGATGTCATTAATACTTTAAAATTATAATTATTGTAACATATATAATAATAATTATTTAATTCATTCATTAATAATGAAAATTCTTCATCATTATAGTGTCATAAATAAATTTAATTATTCAATGTCTAAAAATTATAAATAAAATAAAATTATATATTAAATTGTTTTATATTTATAATTAATATTTATAGTCGGAAATATAACATATATAACCCTATGTGAAAATTGTTTTTCTAAAAGATATATGCTTATGTCATTTTTGTATTTACTTTAACATAGTTAATATAGTGTCATTATCACTTACATGTTGCTCCATGGGGTCCCAAAATCAACCCAAATATGCCCATGGTCTGAAATTTATCAAACAATAGGGTTATTACACGTTTTAGGGTAATGTTATATTGTTATAATATTATTGTTTTACCCTTATTTACTGGATTTACCCTTTAACCATGGTAAATAAAATATTTACCGAAGTAATTATTCAAAATTTATAAAAATAAAAGTTACCTATTTACACAATTTGGACCTCATGATTCTAATTATGGAATCCATTTTTCTAAATTCAAAACACAAAAGTTACAGAAATTATTTTAAAATTAATTTCCTTTGTCAAAATAAAAGCCTGTTTTTAAGAAATAATAACTATCAAAAGATTGGAACTTGCTTATGTCCAGTTTAAATATGAAATTATGTATAATGACCAAAATTGGATTAAATGGTAAATGAATAATCTAATTATACTTTAAACTCAATCAAATACATAATTTATCACTATTAATTAATTCGAATAAAAATTTATTTTTAATTAAATTTTAGTAATTTTCACTATTCATCAAAATATGAAAGTTTTCAGAAAATTACAAAAACATCACCCTAAGATAATTTCGATATTAAAATTACAAAAATGAAGTCCATTTTGAAATATAAAAATTTCAAAATTTCAAAATGTGGGTATTACTATTCATAACAGTTAGTTTGATTGGTTGTGGTGTGTTAGAACTCGAAGTTGTGTACAACACATGCTACTGTATTATTCAAAGAGAAGTGTACCATGAAAGCATGGGGTGTTACATTCTCCCCTCCTTCAATAAATTGTGTCCTCAAAATTTATAAAATTGGGCTTGGGAATATAATTGAAAGTACAACATCAGAAAAAGTGTCAATAAAACTATCACTTTAAAAGAAATAAAGAGAAGTACAATGGTCAACCGAGATAACCTATACTAGGATTCCATGTAGAAAAACATTGATATGGATGATAAACTAAGTGTCATGTTCTGATGGAGAGGTATAGAAAACATGATCAGGATAAAGTTAACAACAATAAACCCATAAACATTTGATGGGACAAATAGTCATTAGTCTCCCTGTAGGAAAAGTAAACAAACAACATTTTTTTAAGTTACATTACATAAAGATGAGGAATTCATTTATGAGATTTACTAAGAACATAAAGAGATATACTTACTTTTTAAGTAGTGTTTCATTTTGTAATAAGTTACTACCACTAACTCATTTTTTTAAATGATGAGTTTTCAAGAGGACTTGGTCACACTGGAAGAGCTAGAAAAAACCTCTATAGAATCACATGATCTACGAAGGATAAACAATATACTTACCTTGTATTTAGATATTAATCAAAACCAAAATGGTTAGTATATGATTCGATGATCCCCCAAAAGGATATTCCATTTGAGAAATAAACACTAATCTTAATATCTAAAATTAAACTTACAATACTTCAAAGATAAATAAATACCATTCGACAATCAATTGTCCTTAAAATCCTTCAATATAATCCAAAATAATATTGAAACCCAAAATATAGAAGAATTTTTTTATGTAGTCTTCCATGTTAAATTGTATCTCCAAATGACATCAACTACTCTTAAAGTCACATACTTAAAAGTAATTATCCTAATCACATATTCTCTATTATAGGTTAATCATTTCTATAAATAAACCAAATCACTATAAATCCACAATAAAAATATAGATAATAATCGACCATTACTCCTCAAATGAAATCCCATAGTATTCTATTTTCATTGGGCATATAGTGTTCCCAAAAAAGAGAATATCTTCCAAAATAACATTTATCACCTAATCACCAAATCATTTTCCTAAACTAAGGGCATTCATTTATTAAGACATAAGATACCAAATCAACTTATTATTGATCAAAAAAATCATTTGAATAAAAATAATTAGTCACACTAACCAGGGACTTCATGTTGTCTAGTGGTAGGTGATAAATCCCAATTGCACTTTGGTTGTGGGTTCGATTCCCACATCTTTTTCTGACACGACGGGTTGTCACAGGGTATGTGTGTTTTCGTTTTTCAAAAACTATATTTTATAACATTACAAAAATGATATAAATTCCTCCAAATAACCATAACATAATTTAACCACAAATTTTATCTGATACCTTGAATTTTCATCCCAAAATATAATAACATGTAATTTCCTCAAACCCAATGATCATATTAAACCAAATGGTTATTTATAACAATATCCAGAAGAGAAAAGATAAATCTAACTCAAATATCATTCCCACATGGAAAACTATAGGGTTAAAAATAAAAGACAAAAATATTCCAAAGTAACCCCATCAACAAGGATCAATAATACTTTTAAACATTTATCCAACCATTTATTTGCACATAGTTTCTTCTTTGGCCAAGAAAATATCCTATAGAATAGGGCATTCACTCTGGTAATGGCCAGGTCCCCTGAATTTATGAAAATGACTGTAAATGGATTCTAAGGACCATTTTTATTTTCTTCCATAGTACTCTTCATTTTTCTTCGGAAATTTTTTACTTTATGTCCTTCTTTCCCGCATGTAAAGCATTTCATTGTTCCTTTGAGACACTTTCCTGGGTGTCTCATTCCAAATTTCCTACATGATAGAAATTGAGGATTCTACTATCCATGGTCTGCACTGCTAGAGCTCTTTTCATTCATCACCTTTATCTTCTTCATTGAGTATGGGAGTTGGTAAAAATATATGTTTTTGATCATATTTTTGGAAAAATGATTTGGCATGAACACAATATCTTTTACACCTATCGACATTCCATTTTGTTGCTCATTTCCTCCACCGTTCCCACCTTGTACATCATTCTCAAAGTTACTATGACTTCTTTTGAATCCAGCAATTAACTAAAACCAGAAATCATTGTCTGAGTAACTGTAGTCATAAAATAATTTAGAGAATATCATGACACCATTTTCTCAATTTGAAACACTTTAGGATTAACCAAGGTCATTTATTCTCATCTTACATTAAAATACTTCAAATTTTTTGGTAAAGAAAATGTAAATTATCCTAAGCATATCCCCCGGGACTGTCAAAACCAAGAGTGCAGCAAGGCCTGTTATCATGCACCAGTTCCCATTCATGTCTAGCTCAAATCGATGTTTTTAGGTTTTACCCCTAGGTACATCTGTACCAGAGCTGCCTCTACCTGCTCGTATCCTGATAGGGATGTATTTCTTTGAAAACTCACAAAATCTAAAAAATAGAAAAATTCTAGAATTTTCTTCTATATTAATCCTCAATGTCTATCTTATGGCTATGTGCTCTAATATGAGTTTACCTAAATATAGTTTTCAAGGTTTGTACTAAGCTTCCTATGATACGAACTGTAACTTCCTACCCCAGTTACCCAGAGTTGGTGCATTATTACATAACATTAGCATGATCACAGAAGATAAAATCTCTAAAGGCCAATTAGTTTAGTTTCCTTAGAAACACTAGATACATTCATAAAGTTTACATTACATCATAAGGTAAAAAACTACAACAACATCTTGTCTCCATAGTCCACACTCATATCCCCTCATACTATCCCTAGAGGTCATTCATAAAATAATTCTTCACATCCTGGGAAAAATAAAACATAGAAAGGGGTGAGCTCAGATTTCCATTAAGGATAACAATATTGTGGAAACTTTCATAAATAAGAATAAAAATTTAATGAAATATATAACCAAAACAAAAGCCTTTTAAACTTTAACTTCAGAATAATATGGAAGAAATAAAATGAAATAATTCCATTTACTTGTTCACATGGATATTCTAGTAGTCAAATAATCACATCCAATACCAATAACCACTTTTATAATGATGGAATGCATAATTCCAGACTATCATAACCACATAGTCACGGCCTTGTGCCAAGACTAAAAATAAGATTTTTTCAAGGCCTTGTTCCAAGACACTAGTTTGTGTCATGAGACCTATCGATGAATCAAAGAGTTATAGTGGGATCCACCCATCACTTACTAGGTCCAATGCATTCCTTATATGAATAGGTTTAAACATAACATACACATTTGTATTAAAATTAGCATACGTAATGTCAATACTTTAACCACAAACCATGACTAGTATAAAAATAGCACATCCATAGTCAAAAATAACTCATCTAATAAATTATGGAAGATTTTATTGTATCAGATTATCCTCAATAAAGAAAAATGAAGGATATTGACATTGATGAAAATAATCATCAAAACTATTAGAGAGAAATAACCCCCTTTTCTTGAAATCATTTAAAAGTCACACTATTTTTCAAGAAGCCATTTAAAAATAGATTTTGGAATCAATGTTTCCCTTACCACTTTGAATATTTTAAAAGGAATTTTGATTTAAAATAATTAATGTCTAGATAAATAAACCCTTAAAACTATTTTTAAAACATGTTCATTAATGAGAAAGATTTGGAATAATAAATCTTTAAAACATTTAAAATGATATTTTAGTTAGAGTTCCTAACCAAAAGAGACACACTTGAATACAAATAATTGAGGTAATCAAAACTTTTTAATATCATAATAATAAAGGTATTCATGATATACTATGAAAAATTACATTATATACACCATATAAAAGTGAATTGGTGTATAACAACAAACAAGTCTCAATGGAATGTAAATTGAGATGAAATATTTTATAAAGACCGTATCCTTAGGTTAAGGATAAATCAACGAAATTATTTTGTGTGAAAAAATATAAATTCACTCAATATTATCTGATATTCAGTGTAAATAAATCAGAGGATATTCACACATATTATTGTAATAAAAAAACCAATGAATTGGATATTTAACTCAACAAATGGAGATTGAGTTAAAATTACTCTTATCAAGTTCATATCAAGGACATGAGAATTTATCAATGGAGCGATTATGTTTATAAAAAAGTATATTCACAAAAAGGGGAGTGGAAATTATGACATAAGAAAATGAATAGTGATTCCACACATAATCTTGTAATAAAAAAATCAATGAAGTATGCGTAAAGCCGAATGAGTGGAAATAGAAATTTCAAATTCCCTTATCAATTTGGTAACATACGAAACATACACCCATCAAAGAAGGATAATAAAATGATGATTTATATTTCCTTATATTAAAGTATATTACACAACGAATACAATCATGGGCAGTACACACACCACATGCAATAAATAAGTGGTGAACAATAGAAATCTCAAGGAATTAAAAGTGAGATAAGAAACCCCTTACTTTGTACTTTTTCCTTAGTTGAGTGTAGGATAAACTCCTACATAATGGTGAAATAATTTTTATTGAATTATAAAGGAATCATATACATTAATATGATATCATATATGATCTTTTAACATTGATTTGTTAATAATATCTTAGTATTATCGTTGTTTCGGGTGTTAACGGATTCGTTTTCCTTTATATTCTTTGTTATGTGAGCCATATTTGTTATGGATGGGATGTATCTTATTCATATGAAGAATGATATTAAGTCTTTAAAAATTATTTTTAACCATCAAATGAAGATTATTTTTGGATGGATACGATGAGGAATAAATCTCATGGCGTTCGTGGAGACGGTAGTCCTTATGTACGCACGAGTGACAATATCATTATTTTGATATTAAAATAATATACAATTCGATGGTATATCATATATACAGGATCATAATCATGTTATATTTATTATTTAAATGAATTTCACATCATTATTATAACCATCAAAATAATAATGTATTGAATAACAATTACACCACGATGTGGAGATGGTAATCCGTACATACACACGTATGGTGACATGTCATTAAAAGGATGTATATAACATTAAATATGGTTGTACCATATTTATAATAACATCAAAGTATATAGAATATACTAGTGTTATTATTTTAGAATGGAAATAACAAAGAAAGAAGAAGTGGAAGAAGAAAGGAACTTGAAAGAGGGTGGTGAAATCATTACCTCTTCTGCGGGTTCTTCCTTTTGATTTCATCAAAAGGGATCATTATGTTGGCATTAGGACCAAAGGACGGCCTATTGGATGAATTAATGGAAGTTTAAAGGATATTTGGGTAGGGTTTGGCTGAGCCAAATGGCTTTGAAGGTGTGAATTAGAGAGAAGGGGGGGGGGGTCCCTTTTAGAAGAGGGGTGAGGGGCACCTTAGGAAAACATAGAATTATTATATTATTATAATTTAATATTCGGTTTCTAATGGAACAAAACTGATTTTGTTAAACAACTCAACCAATAGGTTTTAGACAGGTTTGGGTCACTATATTAACCTTAACTTTTAGATTTAACTCTTAGTTAAATAGTTTGACATTTACCATGTCTCTTTGTATTTTTATATGATATGGCTAATTAACATACTATATTCTAAAAAGAGAACCCCCAGTGGTTCATTAATGATACATATATCATTATATAAGTCCTTTGGCAGAACCTTTTATTTTTAGGAATATTATATCAATTTATGATATAATATTTGTTTTAAAAAGCCCCTTATATATGTTTTGACACTATTTAATAATTGAGCTTTTGTTAAGGTCTTAACACCTTTATTAATTTGAAACAAATTCAATTAAGAAATACGAATATGTCATATTAAATAATAAATTTAGTGTATGTCATCAAAACTTTCAAATTATACTTATTTTAACATTTATAATACCAATTATTTTATTCTTTATTTAATAAAGAAAAATAATTCATCATTGTTGTGCCATAAATAAATTATATTATTCAATGTCTAAAAATTATAAATAAAATACAATTATTTAGGAAATCTTTTTATCTTTTTAATGAATATTTTTAGTAAAATATATAACATATATAACCCTTATGTAAAAATTGTTTTTCTAAAAGATAAATGCTTATGTCATTTTTGTATTTACTTTAACTTAATTAATATAAAGTGTCATTCTCACTTACAAGTGGCTCCATGGGGTCCCAAAATTGACCCAAAGATTCCCATTGTCAGACATGTATCAAAATATAGGGTTAGGAAACGTTGTAGGGAAATTTAATATTATTATAATATTATTGTTTTACCCTTATTTACAGGATTTACTTTTTAACCATGGTAAATAAAATATTTACATAAGTAATTATTCAAAATGTCCAAAAATATAAGTTACCTATTTACAAAATTTGGACATCCTGATTATAAACATGGAATTCATTTTTCTAAATTCAAAACACAGATGTGACAGAAATTAATTTAAAATTAATTCCTGTTGTCAAAACAAAAAGCATGTTTTTAAGAAATAATAACTATCAAAAGATTGACACTTTATTATGTCCAGTTTAAATGTGAAATTATTTTCAATGACCTAAATTGGATTAAAAGGTAAAAGTATAATCTAATTTGTTTTTAAAATAAATCAAATTAATAATTTATCACTATTAATTATTTTGATTAAAAAAGTTATTTTTAAAAAATTTTTAGTAATTTTCACTATTTATCAAAATATGAATGTTATCAAAAAAAGTACCAAAAATTTACCCTAAGATAATTTCGATATTCTGAATCCAAAAATTAAGTCCATTTTAAATGATAAAATTTATAAAATTTCAAAAAGTGGGTATTACCATTCATAACTGCTAGTTTGATTGGTTGTGGTGTGTTAGAACTCGAAGTTGAGTACAACACACACTACTATATTATTCAATGGAAGCGTACTGTGGAATATTGGGGTGTTACAGGGTAACTAACCCCCTACATACACTCAACATAAGTCGTATCCATCCTTCATTTCTAATCTATTAAGGGTTCCTATATAACATTTGAACATTCCACATTCTACCGCATGCTCACACTGAATCAGTGGTCGAGGAAACTGACCACAGTTGTGACCCCTCCTACCACACTGATAGAAGAAAACATGATCAATACCTAAGGGTAAGTTTCTATATTATTATTACTCCATAAACCACCTCCCCGGGGAATGTTGTTGAAATATTTATTCCAGCCATAGGATGTCTCACCACTTGATCACCCGAATATAATTTTATGCTCACCACCATGGGATTCCTTGATGTTTCCCTCTGAAATAAGGGCATAAACCACCACATCAATAAATCTTTATAAACATAAGTTTATCACTTGGGATACAAAATCATGTTTAAGTACTTCTTAAAAAACATCTTTCTCTATCCACCTCATACCCTTCCAATGATAGATGAAAACATTGCAAATTGTTGAAATTTTATCCATATTACATTATAGTCTTCAACCCCTATGTAAACCTCATAAATTGTGAAGCCTTTTCCTACATTTAGGTCTCCGAATAGAAATGTTATAGAATCCATTTTGGTTCATATTTGCATGAAATACTATTAGAATCTTGGTAATTTACTAGAATATCCCACCAGTTCTTTGCCTTCCCTAGAAACACGTAAGACACCTAGTTGATTATATTCTAAGGAGGGGTATCTTAGTGACCATGAATCATCTTGATGGAAACTATCCAGAACTCAGCTATATCTACTACACCCTCTCTATCTAAAGATAGAGGGTGTTGGAGTTAAAACTGCTTAGTTATCTCAAACATTCTTGGCATGACCCACCCTCAGTCCCATTACACCATTTTCCTAAAATAAGTGAATCTATCATGAAACTCCTCCTCTCTTTGGTTACCCTGAACCACCAAGATTTCATGATCCACTTTTGGAGGATAAATCTCAACAATTTCAACTTATTTATCAACCCACATAGGATCTAGTGGTGGCATATTACTACAATATGAACAAGCATATCAGAACACATAACATTAAACATCAATAGTTCTCATAAATGAATTCTCTCCACTATCCATAAATAACCCTATTTTTCTTACACTATTACCAATAGACATCGTCTAACTTTGAAAAATACCCTCAACCATTCTTGTTATGGGTCACGATCATCTTGGGGTAAACCAACCTACATAATGATAATTTTTTCATTAAACACCCTTTGAAATCCATTTCCACATTCACAAAGAAAATATTTCTCTTTAATTACCCTATTCATCTCACCATTTATTATAGAAAACATTCTTACTAATTTTAATCCTTTTTTCCAACTCAATTCATTAACAATTCCTTCAAAATATTTCCATTTACCCATTCGTATCATTTTTTTATAAGTTACATTCTTCATATTTCAAAGAATGAAAAATGAATTCTACCCTTCCAATATCACACATTTATCTTATGTGTTTCTATCATGATGCATTCCACATGTATCCCTAGGTTCCTATAATGATTCATGTATGAAAAAACTAATTCCATTATATTTAGAAGGAAAATAACATAAAATATTATCATTACAAAATTAATGCATCAGCACATGGTAAAATATCATTTAAATGTAACAACACATATTAATAACAACAATTCCCACTCTGGGTATAGGGGTTTTCCATTGTGGATGGGATAGGTACTATCAAACACAAGCTCATCACCAAACCCCAACACATCCTAATCTCCTGTATACCAACCTCAAATAGTAATAACCAAGAAAATAACTACTCTGATACCACATTGTAACATCTTGGACATAGAATCTACTAAATGTGTTCTCCAATATAGTTCAAAATATGACCTTATATGAACCTCCCTGTAATCTAGTGGCTGCTGACTAGCATTGAGGGTCTAATATGTCATGTGGGTAAGCTATACCCTATTTACTAGAGTATAACAAAATATACAACCTAATTAATATGGAAAACATAGACAATAAACTATAATATTCATTTCCCACCATTTCCCAGAATGGGTACAACCAAAACCTAAGGATAAATATGCCAGGTCATGCTAACAGTGACCAAAGTGGTGGAAACAAAAAATAAAAAATAATGTAAAAATCCACCAAAACATGTAATAAGATCATAAATGGATCCTCATCTATTTTTATCCCAATCCCAACTCATCTCCATAGAATAAGGCCTTTTCTCTTATCCAACCTCGCAATAATGAAATTTGCTTTGGTACCCAACAATATCCCTAGACGAGTGTGAGTACAAGTCAATATTCCACCAAAAATGGTGTCAACAAAATATCTAGTCATAATAGATAGTATATGAAAGTACTAAATAAATGTAATGATAAAAAAGGAAACTCAGGTTCTATTAGTGAACAATATTAACTTCAGAAACATTCATCATTTAATCTTTTCATTCACTTAAACAATTTCCATCACATAATCCAAGGGTTAAGCATTCACATAATTTACACTGAGGAATATTTCCATATATTATCAAACATAAGGTAATAATTCTTGTTACCCAGCTCACTAGGGATTAACATTTCAAAATAAATACATCACACTCACATTGGAGTCTCAATCCAGGTAGTCTCATCAATTGAAACTATTTAGAGAAAATATCCTCAATCCCACTACCTAACCTGTGCATTATAGGGGTGGGTTTTAGAGACATAGTCCAACCTAAATAGTGGTAGGATCCTTAGAATAATATCCCGCATTCCACCAATACATGTTCATATTCTTATTCCTCGAATTACCACATATACCTAATTAGATACCATGCATAATCAATAAACATAACATTCACAATTCGCATTCCATTTAACACATATATCATAATTGGTTCTTATCCCATTAACACATTTAACACACACCTTACAAATCCAATTAAACCTAATTTTATTTTATATTTTAACCCATTTAACTTATTCAACAATTTCCATACCTTAACACATTTCACATTATAATTCATTTCACATGTATAACCCCATTCATTCATTTTAATATCATTCTCAGAAGCCGTTAAACACATTCACCTTATTCCATTTAACCCTATTTACATTTTAATAGACAATACCTTTTTCAATTATCAATGTCTTGGCACAAATATCAATAATCCCTTTTCTAACTAAAAATATTTTCAACTTGATCATCATGGGATCTACATTATCACAAATCAACTCCATAGTTAAGAGTAAAATTTTCCATGTTTAGGAATACTAGAACACCCCATGGGTGCACCTAAATGAGTCTTGTCAATCACATAGCATCCCACAAGGATAAATAGGTGTTCAATTCATCATTTATCAAACCATTTTACCATATAAATTCAAGGAAATCAAATGAAAAAACAAGGGAGAACGAATAACACAACCAATCATGCACAAATCAACTTCAAGACCGTAAAATATAACTTGTAGACCACCTAACTCAAAACCGGAGATGGAAAAACACATAACCAAAGCCATAGAATTGTATTTAAGAACCCTTGGAATTTCCAACCTATGATCCACTAGAAAAAGGGGGTTTTTGTGATTCAGAGTATGAAGAATGAAAATACATGCCATAATCTATAAAATAGAAGAAAGAGGAGCATAAGACTTTCCTGATGTTTTGATCCATGCACAACGACACCCCCAACTTTCTAGAAACAAAAGAGATCCATCATGGGGAAGATTTGGTGTATCGGGATTTCACGAGGGATGGTGGAGGAAGAATGAAGAAGAGATCCATGTGAGGAACTTAAAATTCAAAGGGGTCAACTGAAAATTTAAAACATTTAATGGGGTACATAGTTTGGCTCTGTGGTTTTCTTAACTAGGCACCAACCATTAATATAACTCTATCCAAGAGGGGATGAGTCACATAGTAACCTGGGGATCCCCCCCACAGTTTGAAAAACCGTACACTAATGGTGCATAATTCATCTATCTAGGACTACATGGTTTGGAATCCCATCTTGAATGGTTTTCTAAACTACAAAGCCATTCCTCTTGGCCAGTATGGATTGGGTGCATGGTTACTACAAATAGTGCACTAAAAATGAAACATGAAAAGGATGGTCAATGAATTTTTTATTACATGTCCTGATCCACTGAGACACCCCTCATATTCTTCATACATCCAAATAATATTACATTAACCAAAATAAGGTGATTTAAACAAAAACCTAAATAAGAACGTACCTCGACATAATCCACAATATTACACTGTCGGAGGTAATATACCCAAGATTCCTATAACGTATAGATACTATGACATATATATATTGATCGATCCATCAAAAATTATTGATCATCTCACAAGGAAATTGTTTTGTGGATTATGTAATGCCCCGACCCCAGTTACCCAGATTCGGTGCATTATTTTAATACATTGGCATGATTACAAGGAATCATGTCCCGAAGGACCGATCAGTTTAGTATTCTTGGAAAAATAGATCACATACATGAATGTTACATTTTCACTTTAAGACGTACAAAACAACATAAATAATCTTTATGAACGCCATTATTCCCTTGTCTTAACCCTGAATATCAATCACATTACACTTCTTGGAATCCTGGGAAAAATAAAACATAGAAAGGGGTGAGCTCAAATGCTCATTAGGGTAAGCAATACATCATAAACTTTCATAAATAAGCATAAAAATTTAAGGAAATGTATAAAACTAAAAAAATCCTTTTAAACATGAACTTCAGTATAATATGGCAGAAATAAAATGAAATAATGCCATTTACTTATTCACATGGATATTCTACTAATCGAATAATAACATGAAATATCACTAACCACATTCATAATGATGGAATGCATGATGCCGAACTTTAATTTCTGTGTCGAGGCCTTGTGCCAAGACCTAAGGGATAACTGTAACCAGAACCCAACCCGGAGATCCTCTGTAACTAGACTCCATCCCGGATTGCCTATAATAACCGGACACCAACCCGGAGTGCCTCTAATAACCGAACACCAACCCGGAGTGCCTCTAATAACCAGACACCAACCAGGAGGGCTTACTTTTACCGGTCCCCAACCCGGAACATACTAGTACAACACATTCATCTTAAGAAGATGATGAAATATAACATAAACATTCGTATTAAAACTAACATACAAAATGTGAAAACATTAATCACAAACCATTAATGGCATAAAAATAACTCATCCATAGTCAAAAATATCACAAAACCTTAAATATAATATGGATGATTTGTATCATAATAAATCAACTTTAAACAAGTTTAAAATTTATCAAAGGATGTTGACATAGATGAAATCAAAACTATTTGAGAGAAATATTTCTTTTTTTTTGAAATAATTTAAAAGTCGCATAATTATAGAGAAAACCTTTATTTTGAAAATATCTTTATAATATTTTGAAGGAAGATTCAAAGGTGTAATAATGGCGAAGAATAACCGCACCCGCTGTATAAGTTAAAAAAAACAATCTTACCTTAATTTTGTCAAAAAGGATAAAAATGACCTTTTTTGGAAAACGACGGAAATATTCCTTTATAAACCTCTTATAAAAAGTCAAACAAGGGTATAAATGTATTTAAACCATATTCTTGTAAATAGTAAAAATGTTTTGAAATACATTTTTAAGAAACATGTATGTGGATGATAAAGAGGTCCTAGTAGATTATTATGTATAAACAACCTCGGATAATGAAGAGATTGTAAAATAACCCTTACCAATTTGGTAACTTACAAAACATACACCCCATGAAAGAGGTATCATACAATTAATATGTAAATACACATAAATTAAAGTTTATTACATAAATAATACAATTATGGGAAGTACATACACCACACAAAAGGTAATAGTGGCAATATGGCATTAATCCCACGAGAATAAGGAGTGAGATGAAAACCCCTTACCTTGCACTTTCGTTTAATAGAGGGTACGTTTAACCTTCTGTACGAAGATCATATTATGTTATTAAATTATACCAGAACTATATTAATATTTATGACATCATACATGATTCATTTATGACTTTATATTACCCATTTAATAATAATTTCTATGTTAAGTTAATATTTCGGGTAATAATCACTTTCTTTATCGTACGTGTTTTAACTTGTCACTCTTGGTTGTATCACTTAGATAATGATTTAAATACTACCAGAATATAAAACATGATAAATATATCATATATATTTAGAATATAAATATGTATAATACACATATATATGAAATGGAAAACACCGTTTATGGAGACAGTAGTCCGTACGTACGCATAAACGTTGTTTCTGTTTTCATACAGTATTGAACGGAAGTAAGTGAATAAGATATATGTAAGTACATAAATCATTATTTATATATATATATATATTTAGTATCATTATTATGTCATATATTACATACTTATTAGTAATATATGTTTTTATAATTGTCGATGAATGGTGAACTTTGAAATGAATCTCATCGCGTCGTGGAGACGGTATTCCGTACGTACGCACGAGCGAAAATATCATTATTTAGATATTAAAATAATATATAATTGGATGGTATATCATTTATACAGAATAATTATTATGTTATATTTATTATTTACATGAATTACAAATAATTATTATACACATTCCAATAATAATATATTGAATAACAATTACACCACGACGTGGAGACGGTAAGCCGTACGTACGCACGTATGGTGACATGTCATTCAAAGGATGGATAGAATACCGAATATGGTTGTACCATATTTATAATAATATTACAGTATATAGTAGATACTGTATTAATTATTTTAGAATGGTTATAATAAAGAAAGAAGAAGTGGAAGAATAAAGGAACTTGAAAAAGGGTGGTGAAATCATTACCTCTTCTTCGAGTTATTCCTTTTGATTTGATCAAAAGGGCTCCTTAGGTTGGATTTCTGATCACACTAAGACCTCTAGGTTGTATTGAGGGAAGTTGAGAGAGTATTTGGGAAGGTGGTTTCCGAATCAAAAGGCTTTGAAGGTGTAAAGTAATGAGAAGGGGGAGTGCCCTTTTTTAAGAGGGGTGAGGGGCACCATTAGAAAAGCTAGAAATATTAATTTATAATAAATTAATATTCGATTTCTAATGGCTCAAAAGTTAATTAATTTAATTTTAAGATGGGTATGGGTCGAAAAACATTCAACCAATAGAATTTAGACAGGTTTGGGTTACTATATTAACCTTATCTTTAAGTATTAACTCTAAGTTAATTAGTTTCACTTTTACAATGTCTCTCTGTATTTTTATATTATATGGTTAATAAACATTCTATATACATCCAATAGACCCACAAGTGGTCCATTAAGGATAAAAATATCATTATATAAGTCTCTTGGCCGAACCTTATATTTTTATGAATTTAATATCAATTAATAATACAATATTTGTTTTAAAAACTCTTTTATGTCAATTTTGACACTATTCAATAAGTGATTTTTTTGAAACTCATAATAGAATGATTACTTCACAAGAAGTCAATTAAATCAATACTAATATGTCATAGTAACCTATAAAATTATTTTAATTTAATAAGAGTCTCAAATTATATTTATTTGGGTATTTATAATATCAATTATTTTAATTTTTCACTATTATGGTAATTACTGCATCATCATTGTTTCATAAATAAATTAAATGTTTTAATGTCTAAAAATTATAAATAAAATATAATTATGTATGAAATAGTTTTATATTTCTATTTAATATTTATAGTCGAAAATCCAACATATATAACCCTATGTAAAAATTGTTTTTCTAAAAGATATATGCTTATGTCATTTTTGTACTTATTTTAACTTAATTAAAATAAAGTGTCCCTATCACCTACAAGTGGCTCCATGGGGTCCCAAAATCGACCCAAAGATGCCCATGGTCGGACATGTATCCACCAATAAGGTTAGGACCCCTTTAAGGGTAATTTAGTATTATTATAATATTATTGTTTAACCCATATTTACCGGATTTACCCTTAACCATGGTAAATAAAATATTTACCGTAGTAATTATTCAATATGTCCTAAAATTAAAGCTACCTATTAACACAATATGAACATCCTGATTCCAAATATGGAATCCATTTTTCCAAATTCAAAACACATAAGTGGCAGTAATTAATTTTTAATTAATTCACGTTGTTAAAACAAAAAGCGTGTTTTTAAGAGATAATAACTATCAAAAGATTGACACTTGTTTATATCCGGTTTAATTGTAAAATTATGTACAATGACCAAAATTATATTAAATGGTAAAAATATATTATAAATATACTTTAAAACCACTCAAATTCATAATTTATCAATATAAATTATTTCGATTAAAAAAAGTTGTTTTTAATTAAAATTTAGTAATTTTCACTATTCATCAAAATATAACTGTTATCCGAAAAGTTACAAAATTTTACCCTAGGCTAAATTCGATATTCCGAATCTAAAAATTAAGTCCATTTCAAAATATAAAATAAATATAATTTCAAAAAGTAGCTATTACTATTCATAACGGCTAGTTTGATTGGTTGTGGTGTGTTTTAGAACTCAAAGTTGCATAAAACACACACTACTGTATTATTCAAAGGAAAGCGTACTGTGGAAGCTTGAGATGTTTCATTTTAAATTTTTGATGTCCCCATTTAGTAAAAAAGTTTAAAATATTGTTTTTAAAAAGGGTTCACTATTAAAAGTTGGTAAAAGTGCAATACTGAAAATGAATTTGTTCTTACATTATGTCTAAGAAACTCATAATATTGATTATAAATTATAAGGATTATATAAAGTTTAAAATTTAGTTAATACTATTCATAAACTTTTTTGAACATCTTGTTTGGTAAGTCATGGTGTGCTTGAACTCGGTGTTGTGTATAGTGAAAGTTATTGAATTATTTTGAAGAAATAACACACTATGAAATCTTGGGGAGTTACAGATTAAATTAATTATAAATAATATGTGATGATTGTGTACTTTGGTTCTGACATTTTATCCATCATGTTCTTTTTTATTCAATTCCATTAATCATGATATTTATCATCATATTAATCATGGATTGATAATTTATTATGGTAAGAATAAATATTTTGAATGACCCATCACATTGTTCTCTTGTTCCCAAAACCTACAACTTGTATTAGAGCTTTCACATAATGATTTATAATTACTTAAATATCATTGATTGATTTAAACATTTTTAATTTATTTTCAATTTCAATATAATTATTCATAAATACAAATTGTGATATCTTATTCTTCCATATTCATTTCTCATAAATATAATCAAATTTATTAATTTTATGAATGAAATAAATTTGATGATATCCTCTGAAGTTGTTATGGAATCTAGAAAAAAAACAAAAGAGTGTACACCGTGTAACTGGGAGGTACACGTTGTGTACCCATGATCAATGCACCAATAATTAATTCAAATATAATTAAAGAATTATACAGTTATTACACAAGGTACCATTATGTTTACACCAACCGTTCAATGAGAATGTATTGCACACAATCAGCTAAATTACATGCCATGTAACTGTCTTACATGGTTTGTATTATTTCAGTCATAGAAGGGTTAGGTATCTTCTTACGTGATCTACCTGACTGTTAACTGTGTAACTCAGAGAAGACATGACATGCATCCCATTTACACACCCTATACTATAACATTTTCCATGTCGTGGTTTAAATTACAAACTATTAGGCATGTTTCTCAGATAGGTGGTGAAAATATTCAATTCCTTGTAGTTGTCTTGTACAAGCCTTATAGTTTTACCAAATTATGGAATATTAAAAAATCAATTTATTATACTACGAAAACCGTATCAACATGATCATTTTGAGTTCGTTAATTTTATAGGACACACCATGTGATTTTTATTAATATATATATGTACTTAATTAATTTTTTTAAAATATTCTTATCTGCATGTCATGTATGAGTCATATTGTAGTTATTTCTCTATGTACATTGAATCATAACACATGACAGAAAAATCATTTAATTAGTGTAATCATTATGTTTACTGTAAGCATCAAAAAAGTATGTGTAAATTCTTGTACGACACATATCTCAAGAGTAAACGATATGAAAGTATAATACATATTGGGTAGTTAGGATATTTACTCTTCATGTTACCTCAAAGGTACATTAAGTACACTGTTAATTTTAAATAAATATATTTAATTTTGAAAAAACTTATGATGGATGAAAATCTGAAGGAAATTTAGTTGTGATTTAAAAAATGAATGAATTAATTAAATAATATATTTAATAGATTGGACTGTGATTTATCTTATATTAGAACAACTAAAAATGGATCCTAATTTTATTTAATGTATATTTTTTTTCATGCATGTTGATGATCATGAGCTTAGACTAGACCATCGCTAGTGATTGGTTTCATTTAATTTGTCATTAAATTAAATTATTGGAATTCATGTCTTCTATCTACTTATAAGATGAGGTTTTGCATGCCCATTTTTTCTTTTACAAAAATCAATTTCCCCTCAATTATGTTTGAATAAAAGAATATGTAATGGATGGAGCCACTAAGTAGGTGGAGTAAGTTCATGTTTGGAGCTAAGAAGAGACCAATCTAGGAGAGATACATATGTGGATTGGTGGAAAACTGAATCAAGGACCATAAATGGTTCCAGGTGTTATTCCTCTCAGTCCATAGTTATTTTATCTTCCACTATATAAACAATTAATTATAAATATCTAGATGAATGTAATCTTTTGTTTTCAAACAACTCAAACTTACATATTCAGATTTGTTTTCAAAAATTGATTTTCAACCAATTTGAGAGAGTTTATCTGATGATAAAACAACTAAAGAATAAACTTCCAATGTTTATCATCAATAATATCTTCAAAACATTATTGAAAAACATAATTTCAAAAACCCAAGAATTCAATTGTTTCTTAAGAATCATCCTTTTGATAACACCATTGGGGATGTAGATAAACCGATTAGAATAAGAAACTGTGTGATAAAATAAATTGAAAATTATTCATTTTTCCCTAATTTGAACATAATAATCCTGATGAGGCTTTAGGTTATGAGAATTATATTAAATAAAATCAAGATGAACTCAATGAGTGTGAATGGATCATAGCTTAGACCTTGGTTTAACGTCCTAATGATACTTCTATAATTTGTGCAAAATGGGGTTTCCCAAAAAATGTGATGAAAATGACATAAATGTTAGAAATAAATTGTGAATTATTATAAAGGATATAAACAACATGACAGAAAAAAATATGGATAATCATATGCACTAGTATCAACACATCATATTATTTGTGTACTTGTAGATTTTACAGCATTTTGATAATTGAATATTTCTAAAATGTAAGTGAAGTGTAAATTACATAATGGATAAGTTAAAGAGAAAGATTATTAATGAAAACAACTTGGTTAATAAAATAAAAAACATATAAAACATGTTTATAAACTTACCAGTCTGTGTTATGGACATAAAAAACCCCCTAGAGCTTCGTATGATAAGTTAACTATATTTTTATACAAACCAACTTCATTAAGGGATCTATAGATCCAAATATTTGTATAAAATAAGTTAATAAAGATATTATGATTGTAAAAATATATATTTATGAAATTATATTTGGTTTAACTGAAAAATAATTAATAGAATCCTTTGCTGATATAATGAAATCTGTTTTTTAAATGATTATGATTGGTGAGTTGACATACATTATATATTTTAAATTAAAAAAATAATAATGGAATTTTACATCTCAACATAATTATATAAATTTTCTTCTTAATAAATTCAGTTTTTAAAATAATAACTGTATTAGCACTCCTATTAGAACCTCCGTTACATTAAATCTAGTTGAAGCATGGAAACAAGTTAATCAGACTCCTTTTAGAGGCATGAATTGAAGTTTACTTTTCTTAACTACTAGTTGTCTATATATAATTATTTGAATATTATTATATTATAGATATCATACTAATCCAAAATATAATGATCTTATTTTTATAAAATGATTATTTCATTTTTTTAAGGGAACACTGGTTTTAGGATTTTTATATTCTTCTATAAATTATTTTGAAATACAATATTTTTTATATACTGATTTTGGTGGATATATAATGCATAGGAAATGTACATTGGAACATTTAATTTCTTAGCATAATATTTATTTTCTTGGTTATGTGAGAAACAACAATCAGTACCACTTTCCACAACTGAACCAAAATATGTGGTAGTTGGATGTTGTTATGCCCAAGTTTTGTTGATGCAACACCCACTCACTAACTAAGTAATGAGTTTTACTAAAACTCAATATTTGTGAGATAGCACACGTATCATTATGCTAGGTAAAAAAATAACATCACTTTCATGCTATGAAAATTGATATAAGACATCATTTACTTCAAGATCACACAAGTAAATGAGATTTTATTTTACACTTTATTGGAACGCAATAACCAATTGATGATATTTTTACAAAAACACATAGTCTCGATATATTTTAATACTTTAAAAAGATGCTAGGAATGAACAATATCAAGTGATTATTCAAATATACTTATTTTTATCAATTTCCTTCCACTAATGAACTCCTTTTTAATGGGGGTACGTAATATTTTATGTTTATTAAACTTTTTATTCTTTAAACATTCAGTTTTCTAAAAAGTTTTAGATTTTATATTTACTTTTTGAGACACAAATAAAATTAAAAAAATTTAGAGTCATATTTTCTTATAAAAACCTTCAAAATATGTTATAAATTATATTCAGTATCAAAATTTTATATAAAACTTTCAGGATAAAAAATTATTACCAAATAATTATACAATATTTTTTAAACATTATCATAATCAGTTTTCATTACAATAACCAAAAAGATTAGTTTACTCATACCGATGAAACTTTTATACTATATAAGGTATTAATCTATTAATTTTTACACTGATTCATTACATTAGTTATAAATTTTCTTGTTTACTTATTATTTTAGTTTTAAATTTTTAAAAAACTTATATGTTTTCAAATTTTATTGATACTCATTCCATGGAAAAGTTTTCATAAAAACATTAAGAGTTCTAAATGAACAATAACTTACTTCTTCAATTAATTAAATATCATAATATAAGATAAGGAATTTTAATCAGATTCATTGGAATTCATTGATTTATAACTGTCACATTTATGCCTATATAAGGGTGGGACAACATCTGTCCCTCATCAGTTCATAGAAACTTTCTCCTAAATCATACAACTCCTTTAATTGCCATGTCCAATGATTTTTCATTTTTCTTATCATCAGTTCATGTCACTATATAATTAATTCTTTAGAATATTTTCTATATATATAATTCAATAGATAAGTAATCATCGAAAGAAAATGTTATTAAATGTACGATTCACATACTAAAAGGATCATTAGTTTTAAAGGCCATGAAAAAGTATGTTTAGAAATACTTGATAAATATTTTTATTTACATTTTTAGGAAATTATAAGCGAATTTTATTATATAGTATGGGGATAAATTAGAATTAGAGGAAAAGGAATGGGAAGAAGCAAAATAAGTGGGAGAAGAAGAATAAAATGAAGAAGAGTAATAGGATGAGGAATTATAAGATGAAAAAGAAAAAAATGACTGATAAAGATTACAAATATAAGAATACATCATTCTCATCAAGACCATAAACTCTACTAAATTCCCATTAAAATAAGGATGAAGACATGGATGAATTAGGGGAAGAGAAATCATCATCCAATGAAGAAGAAATGTCATCATCAAAAGTTGAGTAAGAAGATAAAAAATCCCAAACAAAATTCTCAAATAAAGTTGAATCTGGTAAGGAAGTGGACATTATTAATGTATCAGAAGAAGAAAATTTTTCTTTAAAATGGTTTTGAAAAAGTTGAGAAGGAATGAATACTTGATATAGAATCCTCTAGACCCAATGATATGAATGATTTATCAGGTTCTTCCAATTTTGAAGGGATAGCTGCTTAGAATGGTTTTGAATATATTTACAAGCCTTGAAAAGGAAATGTGATTCCTTTCCCTATCTTAGGAACATATAATAATGGTGTAAATTGATTCATAATAGTCAAAATGTAATATTAGAACCACTAGAAATTTTGACTAAATCACTTGTTTACCATAATACAGATTTGAAATAATTACATAAAAGGAAAAAAGGCTTAAAAAGATCATACAATTAGAAGGTTATGATTTCAAACCAGGTGAAATTTAACTCAAAGATCATGACGATCAATTCATATAAGAATTAAACAATTCATTTGAAATATAAAAATCCATTGATAATTTATCAATGGATTTTTCAAATAGATTTATGTTTGTGGAAGATCTCATAGATACAAACGATGATCGTAATGAAGAAGTATATGTTTTTAAAGAAATGGTTCACAATTTAGAGTAAAAAATGTAGACACTAATGTGTAAAGATGATATTTTCCATATGACGGTGGAAAATAAAATTATCTTTGAAGATGTTGAATTACATTAGTCATAAATTCATAAGAAAACAATGATGGAGAACAATGCCATGAATCATAAATCATCAGTTTCATAGGCTTAGAAGTATCATCACAGATTTAATAAAATTAATGAAATTATGAAGATGTTGATGAATAAATTATTATCCTTTTTTATTAAAAGTATTGATTTATATTTCTTAAACATTTTTTAATGAATTTTAAATTTTAGTGAATTTCTCATCCAAAAACATTTTGTCTGAATGTATTCAAATTAATGTTGGGTGTATGTTATTTCATTTATTTCTTAGATGGTTTGTTATTTCACACAAAATTTTTTCCTATTTTATCACTTTCTAACATTTCAGGAGATATCCCTTCCCTGTTCTTTTAGTAAATCAAAAAGGGGGATAATCTTATAAATAATGATAAATTTATTAAAGGGGGTAAGTTAATAAATTGAAAAGATTTTCAGAAATTACACCAAGGGTGAGATATTATCCTAAGGGGGGGGGAACTAAATTAATATTTTCTATCAAGTTATAAGTATGTTATAAACTCAGGGGATGTAAAGATATAAGGAATATATTTGAAAATCTTAAAAGTATAAATGGTTGTATTTTGTTTTTCAATGTTACCTAGCCTCCAAATATGTCACCTTCTGTGTCATACCAGAAATAATTGGAGACATTACCTTATCACATGAAACTATAGAATGGGGAACCAATGTTCCATATTTCATGTTATATCCAAGACCATCACGATCAATGATATGGTAAAATATCTCATCCCTCTACATTGAATTTTATCAATGGTCATCTGGAATCTATGTTACATCATCCTCAAATAGATATTTTTTAATATATAAATATTAATATATATTTATATATATGTATATATAGATATATGTAAGTATATTTAATTAATACAAGAAGAATATATTGGAGTGGTAACCTCAAGATCATTTTGACCTGAAGATATCATCCACACTGATATTCTATCAGTTAGTCTACCTTTCTCATGTAACTATATTCTAGTAAGATATAACTATGTAAAAAACATATTAAATATTAAATATAATAATTAAATTATAAATATATCATTTCCAATAAAGGACTCATGATGAGTCCCAGGCCTGTGAGGTAGTCCCTGCATCACTTGATTCTCTGAATGACATGTCAACACCTCCTATATTCAATTATTTAAAATTTAAAATTTGTAAAATATTACACATTATGTGATATATATAATACAAAAATAATTATTCCATTTCCATAGCCTTATTAAACCCATAAGTAACCATGTCATTCTAGTGGGGAGGGAATACACCTCTCGAGACTCTTTCTAGAATGTTTACGACACCCACAATGGGTACCCAGTGCTCCACCTTCCATAAAACATTATAATATTTTAACATTTTAAAACATTTTTTCATTAAAACGCACTAAAACTCATTAAGTGTCACTCTCATATTATTCTATTTGAGAAAACAAATTACCACAAATTTATGTTTTCTTAAGCATGTCTATGAAACTAAAATGATTCTATTCCCTGAACCTCTCTCCATAGTCGATCTAATGTGTCATGAGTAAATAGATCCTAGTAATTTGTAGTCAATGGATATCTATGTGTGACATGTATTATATAACCCAACTAGAATGTAAATTTAGTGGGACCCTCTTCCCTGGAATGTTATGCCTCATAGAATGATTTATCATGGGTCTTTTCGTGATGAAATCACACAATCTGGGCATGTTCTATGCGAGGAAGAATAGGTTGAGTTGAATCCTATTGAAAACAATTTCATAAATAATTTTAATGTTTTTAATATATAAGTTAAACTCAAAATTTAAAATATAAAAACACAGTTAAATTCATAAATACCTGAACCCATAGAAGTATATGCCTCTCTGGAATAATGTGGATCTAGTTCCAATAACGCTAACATATCATTAGACATAGAAAGAATTAATATTTAATCATAAAAAGACTATATATTGAAGAATGATGTGATAAATACACATGATAATTAAATAGTGTGAAAATATTTAAATAGTTAAAAATAGCTTTAAAACCAAAGAGAATGAAAAACAACATACCTTTCACTAAATAAGTAATTGAAAATTTCTCCTTCAACTGTCAATGTAAACTGTTAAATATCTTCTTCACGATGATCTATAGTGTGTTTATCTTTATATTGTGAAAAAATTCAATAGTCTTGGGTTCACCTCATTCAATTAAAAACTCTCCTAACCATCACATTTTAAGATAAACATTAAATTTTGGATTAGATATCAATATGGTGAAGAAAATGTATTTTACTAGCGATGAAATAATTAAATGTATGTTACTAACTCATTTATCTCCATAAGAAAAAATATTAATGTTCAAAAATGTAAACTAAAATTTTTTAGCTTTAGTTCCATGGACTGGATCAACCAAATAACACTCTAACAATATGTATTTCAACCTATATGTATATATAACATCAATAATTTATTTCAAATTACCATAATAATAACAAAAATTAACCTATGGATTACTAATCTCACAGTTCTATGTTTCTCATTTTTATCAACATAATGAATGGGAATCTAAAATGAATTGTCATAAAAATATTTCTAATGATTTTTCGTAATAGATGGACCATCATATTGTTTTTAAAATTCTTCAGTCAGTGTACGATATCCAAACTCTTACAGGTTATGTTCCTTTATAATCCATGTTATTATATAAATAGTTATGTATGAATATATTATTATTATACATCAAACGTAATGAAAATTAATTTGTACATACAAATTCCTTGAACCAATCATGAAATGAAGCATAATTAGACTGTTGAATCTAATAATCACTATCATAAAGCATGTCTATTTTTATCTTATTAATGTGTTTCCTGAAAATGATATTTCCACGTTTTAATTATAATATTATATATGCAAACCACACACGTAATTGTCAAACAATAAAAGTGATCCAACATTTACTGCAACAATTTTGTAACTAATATAATATTGAACAAGATGTATCGATGAGATTGCACCACTTTGATGTTGTCTATAAAAAATATAGTTCATTCTATATCTATCCTATCAGGAATCTGATATGGATTGTCTATATATTTCAATATCCAAAATATTTTCAACACAAGAAGTAGTACACTCATCCATCAAATAATAATTTGTTATTAATACCTCTAGATGATATGTATTACATAGAAATCATTTTAATGTATACAAACACCACTCAAAAGAATACATCAACTTGAATTGCACAATACCCGTAGCAATTACTTCAATGGATAAGTGTAACATCAATTGAATCATAACATCTAATAATAATGGTAGAAATAGTTTATCCAAATGAAATTGTGTATGGAAAATCCAATCCTTTAAAATTTTTAAATCTCTCAATCATTGGTATTTAAAAAAAATGTCTAAATATTAATCATCTCAATTAATGGTTAAACAACATTGGGTGATAAAAAATCTCAAATTGTGATTAGAATAACCTATTGAAGTAGTATTTTATTTTAATGAATTTTAAAACATTTCTAGAAGAGTATCCATGAGGAACCATGAGAATCATCAAAATAAAAAGAAATTTCATTTTTGAAACATCATATATTTTGTAGCAAAAAATTAATCCACATTACCCTAACCCAAATTAAAATGATATTGTTTCATTAATCCCATTTCTTCTAAATCATGTCATGCATTGAAATTTTCCTTTTATTATCCACTGAAACTCAAAATGGTCCCCAAGATAATATAACTAAAAAATCAATGCACTTTCCATCCGATTATTCCATAATATGTTAATTTTCTAGTGAGGAAGTTTAAAAAAATTCCCCTTATAATTGTGATGGGGTTTTTTACCCACAACATGAATAGTGGGTAATGAAAGAGAAAACAAATCGAAAAATTAATAAACCATGGGAATGTTTTCTTTCTCAATATCTTATAATATTTCAAATCATGATATGTTCTTTCGTACTGGATTTAATTCTCTAGAACCATCAAATTCTAATTTTTCCCTTTTGAACTTGTGGCGAGGGGGAAGAAAACATAAGTGGCTCAAGTGTGTCCCTTTTTAACAATGTTTAATCCCTATATAATTTTCAATTTTATTGTGTCAAGGTAGATAAAATTTAGATTTCATACTCCATAATGATTAATTTCAATAAGTCGACAAGTCAATGATTGTCTATAGTAAAATAGCCTATGGTTTGAACATTTCATTCATTTGAAAATTTTATGTTATCACACAATCACATGAAAATTCATTAAAATCCTCTATAAATGGATGATGTTAAACATCAATATAATCCCCTATAATTCTAGGTCATCCAATAAGTGTGGAATGTAATTGAAATTTTTGTTTCATACAAATCCACAGAGGAAGATTATACTGAAACAACACCATGGGACATGTGTTTTGACTTTCGACAAACTAAGCCCTAAATGAATCTAATTCAACTGCTCCAAACCCAAATCATACATTAGGACTATATTTAGAATATTAAAGATTCATCTCATTAAATTGATACCATGAATTAGAATCTTTTGGGTGGGTTATCATATCAATATCCTTATTTATTTCCATGTGCATCTCATTAATTTAGAAACATTATATGAAAGAAAAATATTTTCAAACTCAGAGTTTCCGAAGGTGATCCATTTTCATTGTGAAAATAAATTTTCCATATTTCATATACTAGCATTGATAATTTTGATTTCCCACATTATCATTCCACATCAAAGATCCGTATACTAGATGATTATCCAAATGGGATGTTTATTTTATAAAAAACTTACAGTTGTATTCACATGAATCTGTGGCCTCATATGTGAAACCTATATTTTTTTCAACTTATGAGCATGGTAATAAGTCTCTGGAATATTAGAATTGATAAAAAGTACTTTTTTAATAACACCAACAACATGTTGAATTATGTGCCTGACCACTGATTCAAATCCATCAAGTAGAATAATTCGATGACACAAGACAATTTTCTATATGATGTAGACTAAAAATATAATTTAGTTTGTGCATCATGTAATATTTCATAAACACTCAATGAATCATGATACACACAAGAGCACAAATTGATCTCACAATTGTCAACATTTTTTATGTTAATTCCTTTAGGACCCAACCCATATAACATTTCATTAAGCATTTCATGAACCAGATCAGTCATCCTCACATAAACATCCATTGGAGTAGTTTCTATTCAATGAAAATGAATATTTTATTCCTCTTAAAAAGTTCAACTCTAATAATTCTTCAGAAACCCATTAAATAATAGGTGCTCCGTTAGTGTATCTCATTTTAATTAATATCTGTTTTCACATTTTCTACATGAAAAAAAATATATCCACATTGAAATCCTCTATTGAAAATAACAAACTTAATAATTCCTGAAAAATATTCGTTTAACATTTATGTGGAAGATCGATAAATCTATTATATATATATATATGTATGTCATGACACCATCCATCCCAAATAATACCCCTCCATGAATGGTAATTAGACAAGGATTATAGTTACCGCCCAAGTCCTGCCGCTAATAGGCCCTAGGTTGGCAACTAGGACCAGGGGTATATCATACATATAGATACGAGACATTAACCGATAAGAGAACCCTCCATAAGAGAGAGATAAGACAGATAAACCAAGAAACTCATTCTAGTAAATATAAAAGAATCCCAATTGTATACATGCAATGTCATATCAATCTAAAATAATTATGAAGGAAACTAAAGGTTTTATAAAGGTAAACTCAATAGTGACCACAAAGACCAAACAACTCATATAAAACCAGAAGCTAGTAATATCTATCTCGATCTCCAACATGATTCTATTGACATGAAAATATATATAAATGTATATATATATGGGTGATCATAATAGTACACTCAATAGGATCCTACAATAGCCTCTCATGAAAAAGATAACGAATGCATACTAATTCCCAAAATATAGTAAGTGAAACTAAATCATCGCCTAAATAGGTATACATGGTACCTAGCCTCAAAATGGCTATCTCTCACGAATTCAAAGATTCAAGAGACATAATATTATATAATAATAAATCAAAAAGGGAACCCCACTTATACTTCCCCACTGGTTTGCGGCTATGACCTAACGTTACATGTCCTGAGCCATATCTCTTTTAAAAGATGCTATCATGAAGACACTAGGGATAAATAACATGACATTCAACTCATTATTCTCATATTCTCATAATCTCATGCCACATATCCATATAGTAAACAAGTAGTTTAAGGGATTCACCACAACATGTATGACATGTATCATACATCACTTATTATACCCCATGCCATCACAGCCCAAACACCAAGTATGGTACATCAAGACATCATATCACATACACATCATTCCAATAATAATTATTTAGATACTATATCTAGAGATACATATGTTCGAAATAACTACAAGGTAGTACATATCTCAAGACACATAAATGGATAAAATAACAACTATGAATTCTAGAACATATTACTATTAGGAGAAGAGAATGGGACCAGAGGGGGTAGTCAGTCATCTATCCACCTCCATCTTAGATATTGGGGAAAACACCCTCCCAGAGTCCACAGGGTGTCATTATCTCTATTAACATGTGTGGGGTAGCTTAAGAAATCACATTACAAGAATGATATAGTATAGATCATGAAAAAATATAGGAATTAAACTAGTTCTAGAAAGAACTATTGTGATTTATTCTCAAACACCTAGATTCTACATTTAAGGAATAGATATCCTATAAACACACAAGCATTTAAAGAAAATAAATTAAATTCATTAATTTATTTTGACATTTCACATCAAATAAATTAATTCATTAACTATTAATTAAAATTATTTCTATTATATTTCATTAACCGTCCTTGTGAAGTCCATACACTCCAATAATAATCCAACTGAGACCATAGATTCTCAGGATTAACATTAACATTTTCATTCTATTAAGAACTAAAACCATGGGATTAAAATATATTTTACATTATAATAATTATATAAATCTAGGTACTATTGGAATACATCCTAGGCTATAATTAAGAGATGTAACTAAACACATCTATCTACATCAAGTAGCGGAAAATAGAATGTACAAAAAAAATCTACCCATTCAACTCGCTATGAAATAGAATCATTACCAAGAAATAATATCTTCTTTCCACATAGAAATAAGTAAGAATAAAATTATCCCATTCCATCAACTCTGGTTTTATCCCTGATAACTTCCTGCATATCACCATTCATCTCACCATCATGGGCATCAACGACTACCACCAATGTAGGCCTCCCCACCCATATCTCATAATCCATTCCAGTCTCAAATTGAACCTCATAAAGAGGTTCATATCTAGATAAAAAAGGTATCATAAAGAAATGATATTCATGAAGGAAAGATGGCCTTAAAAACAGGGCAGTTGACCTTTAGTTGCAAACATGCTCTCATGTCCCCAACAAAAGACATTAAACCATCACATGAAAAGGGTAATCCTTGGCCCCAACAATTTATCATTAATAAAAAAATAGGGTTTTATTCCACGATGAATTACCTAATTAAATTTTTCTAGTTTACAGCTATTGGAATCCTAAGTTATCATCTATAATAAGTTTAATGGATTAATGGAAGAATATAACCCAACTGAAAAAATTCTAATGACCACTGAATAAAAAATACAATTTAATTAAATATTAAAACTAGAAAAATGAATAATATTATAATGAAAACAAACACAAATATAGTTCTAATATGGGAATAGAGAAACAAAAACAATTTTAATGGAAGAAACAATAATTATAAAAACTAAGGAAACAACATGAATTACAATCTTCGGTCCCTTTGTGACCTACTACATGGAGAAAACACCTCCCACACACAGAAGAAATATGTTTTGACATATATTGGTCCAATATAAAAATATAAATGCGGAGAAAAAGAAAGAATAAATTCCATTAAATAATTTTCCTCTATATGAGAAAAGAATTTTGAGTAATCAATTTCTTCTCTTTGAAGGAAGTATTTCACTTCAAGTCTATCTTTATATTTAATTTATATCATGTATTATTTTCTTCATTTATTTTATATATCCATTTTACAAAAATCACCATGTTAGTTGGTTGTTTAATTACATCAGACCGTGTATAGTTACTTCTAATGGATTTAATCTCATATTCCAAACTTGATATCCAATTCATAGAGTCGTTTTCATTGATAGAATGATTGTAGATTTGAGAATCCTCTCCACTAATTTCCTCTTCCACATTTCAACTAAAAGAATCCATATAAGTATTTGTTTACCTAGGATGAGGTCTAATGACCCTATACTATCTATACCTAGTGAGTTGATAACCCCTATAGTAAATATGAACTCCATAATCAAGAGTATCATTTGAATCAAACCTAGATTATGGATCTGGTTGAGAAAGATGCACCTAAGAGGTGTAAAGAGTGTAAATAGGAGATTCACTAACATTGGGAGGATCATTCTATAGATAACTGTTATAATAACGATCAACACAATCATCAGTGGGAAGATGCAATCTAGAGAGATCATATCTTGAAACACTACATCCCAGTTAAGAATACACTTTTGAATTCCAGGTTTATCTACCCAATGCTTATACCCATTCAACCGATAAGGATACATTATGATGATTCACTTGATAGATGTAGGCTCAATTTCATCATCGTTAACATGAGCATAGGTAGTGCATCCAAACACCCTAACATGTTCATAGAATGAGGGTGATGGCTCCATAATTCAATAATATTTATAATATTGTTGGTAAATGAGGGAAAGATATTTATTATGTAATATTACTCAGTGAGAACATCTTCCCAAAAGGATTTGGAAATCCTGAGCATGAAATAATGCTACAAACCCGATCAACAATGGTATAATTCATATTCTGAGCTAGACCTTTCTGCTAAGTAGTATGAATAATGGTTCATTGCATTAAAATTCCCAAACTATCAAAAAACGTTATGAACTCAATATATAGGTATTCAATGATATTATTAGTCCTCAAATCCATTAACTTAATTATATAATTATTTTATTCATAGGATTTCTTTGTTTTAAACACCACAACGAAATCATATTTATTTCTTAAAATATAATCCCAGACTCTCCTTAAAATTTCATCTACAATGATTAAAAAGTAAGAGACTCCACCATGGGAGGTAGTCCTAAAAGGTCCCCACAAATCATAGTGAACATTATCAAGTGGGTAACTAGCATTAAAGTTGGATCTATGAAACCTAACTCTTTTAGACAAACCCATGACATAGTCTTCACAAAATTGTATGTTTCCTGGTTTAACATTAGTGAGCATCCTTTTCATGATCAATTTCTCTAGACCCTTAGCACTCACATATCCCAGCCACATCTACTAATGCATAGTGTATCATTGTTAGTGAAATAAGTGTTTCCCAACTACTTGAAGTGTTTTCTTCCAACCAAAACATATAAAACATTTATTCAAGTGCCTTTAAAACCCATGTGATATTTCTTATGGATTCAATGATAACCATAATCATAATTAAAGGTAAAACCTCCCTGATCTATGACAACTAGTGATATAAAATTATGGTTTGAATCTAGAACCCATCTCTCATACATTAAGGTGAAAAGGTAGTGGTCTGATAAATCTAGCATTTCATAACCTCTACCCATGAAGAAACATCTTTTTTTTTGTCTATAACAACCTCTACTTCAACTCCCTCAGTCTAATAAGAAATGGAAATCCTATCTAGGAACATATTGAAAGAACATCCTAAGTATAAGATCCGATCATCATCATGAGTATCTCCAGACACATACAACACCTCAACACATTCACATCTTTGCTCGGAAAAGAGAAAATGATCACTAGAATCCTTATGAGGTTTTCCAGATTTATAATTGGGTCATTATGGTCTAATATTCCTAGGTCTCCTAGAGTGGTAGTAAGTAACCTCCTTTTTCTTATGTTTAGAACAATGTTCATGTGATTTGATACTAATCATACAATGCTTCCAATGTTTTCCTTTCTTTTCCCCATGAATCTTTGAACGACCTCTTGCATTTATACCCTTGGATTCAGGTTTAATCTTATCCATGCTACGCAAATCAGGTGAAATCTAGGTGGAATTGACTCCCTCTAATATCAAATAATCTCTTCCATACATCATAGCATAAGAAATATGTTCATATGAATTATCTAATATAATTTAAATTATTATGGCTTGGTTATCATCTTCAACATTAAAATTTATATTGGCGAGCTCTAATAACAATATATTGAACTCATCTAGTTGTATTCGGATGGTGGTTCCATGATTCCTCTAGAAGGTATATAATTTTTGTTTATTATATAGATGTAAAAAATATGTTTTTATATACATTTTTTCATGTTTAGACCAAATAATGACTATGGAGGTCTCATAAGAAGCCTCTCATTGGACTTTACCAACTAAAAAATGTTTAATGATCTATGTGCTTTCCTCAAAATGTTGAGAGGGACATTTGAGTTTTTTGTGACTATTTGACCATCAGTGTAAAAAATTATTGGGGTTTCATAGGTCCAAAAAAGGGAATATTACAAACTATTTTGTACAAACAGTGTTCTCATTTTTAATCTCTACAATTTAAAATCATTTTACCCAACAAATTTTTCTATTTCAAATTTCATAGATGCCATTATTTAATTTGGTGGATTTGATACCACTTGGGGGGGGGGGTATAGAGGAATACAAACCCCCCTCAAAATAACTCCAAGGACCACCAAATAAACAACATGATTTAATTCAATTTAAAAAATAGAATAATAAATTTGATTACAATTCCAACACACACAAATAGAGTTCTCATGTTGGAATAGAAAAACAACAATAATTAAATCAAAAGAAAAAAGAATATAAAACAAAGAAAACACCACCCTTTACATCACTCGGTCAATTTAGGTCCTACTTCATGGAAAGAACACCACCCACAAACACACATTTTTTAGATTCTCAAAAAAATAGATTACAATGTATAAAGGCAATGCAGATAGCTAACTGAAACACATAAATGCTCAAAAATAGAAATTATGCATTAGAAGCAGCAATAGAGAAGGAAACGAGTTTATGAAAAAAATAAAACCCCAGATAAATGTTTGGGAATCTTGATCACTTTATGTTCCAAAAGAACAAATCCCATTTATCCATTCTATCTCGATGAAGGATGATCACGCAAGGTCTCTGGATTTGAGAAATGGTCACACATCTTCAACCGGGAAGAACCCTGACAACATGCACCATGAGCTACACACCGAAGATCTGAAAGGGGGTTGGTAGGCCACCATATGAGTTTATAATTGAGGATAATAGATCCTCCACCAGCACGATATATTCCATGGAAGATGATTTTCAACATCATTAGAGAGAAAAGGCATATCGAAAAAACAATAAGAAAAAAACAAACCGCCAACGGCGAGAGGCTGTCAATTTCTGGAATTTGGATCTTTTCTTACTAGATGAACTCGACCACCCAAGAAGATTATTTTCAGATCTACTTCATATATCAAATTAAATATCATCATGGGTGATGAAACCCCCTATAGGAATGATAATCAGCTAACTGCATAGCCAAGGGGAGGTTGTAACAAAGCCAATGTCGAACAACCCAGCCAGCGACACATAGAACAGATAAAATCAATTGGTGTACATGATATATTAGGTGGAATCATCTATATGTGTCCACAGATTATTATAATTGGTATATAGTGGGTATCTATATTGGAATTCCAAATTGATCCGTCCAAACAGTTGAACAGTCCATGTAAATCTAGTCATATGTTAAAATGAAACAAATATCAAGCACATATTAAAATGAGAAAATATTTAATAATAAATTTAACTTATTTAAAACAAATTAAATGGAATAAAATTTTAAATGTTTTAATTTAAATTTTAAATATGAAAACAAATAATACCCAAATCAACGACAAGCTATTAAATTATTTAATCATGCTCTACACCATAAGATTATAGTTCCAACAAACTTATGAAAGAACAAAACTCATTAATCATTCCTTTTATTATCATTAACATGCATTCTAGATTCATGTTCTTTATCCAATTATATTAACACATGGAGTTACACAATTAGTTAAACATTGATACTTTCACCAATTTGATGACCATCAAATTATGACAAAAACAAGATTTGTCAAACATGTATATTTATTAATTCATTATGCAACCAACAAAACAATATAAATTTTTATTCTTTATAGAAATTCATCAATATAAAAATTATAATCTAATTATAAAAACATTCTATACAAATCATAGTATATATAGAACACTTTCTAGAAAAACAAGATTCAAACCATTATCATGGTACAAAGAAAAAACTTGAGATCACTAAACATAAACGAATTCCATTCATTAATATTAATTAATCATTATTAGGTTAAATCCAACACCATAAAAGTGATAAAAAATGGTCAATTTTTTATTTCATGTAAATAAATAAGAGAGTAAATTAATCCCCTAGCACAAACCTTCAACATTTGTCACACGAGAATGAATCATTGGTAGGTATCTCTGATCACATCTACTATGAATAAACTACAATATGTCAAGGATTTTGTTCCATGAAATCATCAATAAATGAAAAATAAAACTCCATTAGAATGATGGAGATTATTTTCCATAGCCTGGAAACAATGAATGGGAGGAAACAATATCAAATTGAGAGATGATTCTAGAAAAGTTGAAGAGCCTACCTCTGATCACCACAAACTGAACAAAGAAACTTTTTATTTGTCCCTATCTAAATGGGTCTTAAAAAATTTTAAAATCACCCTTGGGTGCCTATGGTTCTAGAATAAGGAGTGCGAGAATACAGAGCCAAGGGGCCTCAGGGTTATTTATTAGAAAACATATTTTTAGAGGACCACGATGTAACCCGAATGATCACATAGTATACAACCAAATCCACAACACAGTGGGAGGAGACAATATCACAAACCCTAGTAAAACCTTTGTTTGGGATCCATTACTAGTTCCATAATTAATATTCTTGTTATCTTTGAGAGGGATAGTATCCTATCCTACAAACCACGTTGTAGCCACCCCCGATTTGGTTGTAGCCTCAAGAACCACTATGGTGCAGCCACCTCGCTCCACGATACATCACTCGACACCGGGGAAGGGCCAATGCTGTATCCAACCACCATGGCATTGAAATGCCTAAAATGGTCCTAGCCCCAATTTTCCTCCTTTGAGCCTCCCTACGTTGTATTTGGGAGACTACACCATTTAAGCATGACGTAGAACACATCCCATGGCTCCACACAGCAAGATGACCTCAAATAGGAGTGAAACCGTCCTTTTTCTTCATTTATCCCCCAAACTACTCAAACCACTTCTAGGTGCCTCCAACAACCAAAACAAAAAAGGGAAGGGCCATTATGGTTAAATCCCTTAAACTTTTTAAGTACAAAAAATAGTATCAATTACAAAATATTTTATATGACATGAATTTTTAGAATATCATAGCACATAGTATATTTAAATAGATGTATAGTAAATATTTTAAAAAAATATTATTCCATACATATCAATCTAGTGGACTAATTTAGGATATTTGGCTTTATTAATTGAAAATATATAATCAAATATATATGAAAATGTATCAATATATTATAAAATTATCTAATGACTCCTCATGTCAACTTATAGTGACCCCAATTTTAATGAATGTGTTAAATAATGTTTTGACTGATCAATCAGAAAAATTAGAGAAACATGCAACTATTTTATCTATATATAATGATGTTCTAATTTACACTCAAACTCTATTTCTAAATATTTTTATTTATTCTTATATTTCTATTAGTGGGGTTTATCCAATTATCACAGTGACCTATTTATCATATAGATACAATTGTATTAAATTTCCTCCAACTATTTATCCTCATAATATTTATTTCAATAAGATTCAAAATAAAACCATTATCTAGTGAAATAATGTTTATTTTTATATAATATAAAACATAGAATCCAAATAATAATAAACAAGGAATTCAAATTTGCATCTACTAGTTGAAAAAATGTTTTGTTATATAATGGTCAATATTTTTCTGATATAATTATATAATAACAAACCAAGGTCAAACAAGATGGAATAATCATTGAAATTAATGTATTTTGAACTCTTATAGAAATTCAGTGTGTTGAAATATAAATTTTTGATAAACTCCTCTTATAAGGAAGAATATCCACGTTTCTAGAAGGATTAATTTTTTGGATTGAGAATACATCAAAAAACATTTCTGATAGAAGAAGAAGAAGAGATAGATTGTATTTGGATGGTTATTATATTCATATAGTCATCATATTATATTGGATAATCAGACTGGGAAACTCATATTGAGATTTAGGGATTATAGAAGAAGAATCTCAGAAGTGTTTTGGTGGTATTCTGATAGAGTTATATTTTTCATATTGAGCAATCAGACATGGGAATCTGACTACAAAATTATACAGAGTATCATTACAAGGCCTATGAAGTTCATAATTCCTTATAAATATGATATTGAAAAACATGATTTGAATAATCGTATTTTTGAAATTTTATTAAAAGGACCCATACCATTTTTGTTACAAAAAATGTATTACATCATTTAATCCTACTTGAAAAAATGCACTAGTGTATTCAATATTTTTCTACACAAGTTTAAGGGCATATACTACTCATTGTATTCCACATAATTGGATTTTTTTTTCAAGTGGATTGTGTGGTATAAGATTATTTTCAAACCATACCAAGGTCTAGAAACTGTTGTTGCGTAGTAAACCCCATAAATTATTCTGTTCATGTGGTTATGTGTTTTATTTGTTTTTAGAAGGGAAAGAAATCAAAAATTGGACGAAATGGTTTTTTCTTCAGAATGGAAACATAAAAGAGAAATATAACATTTATTCAACCCATTCCGCTCTCAGTGATACATAAATCATGGATGGGTAATCTTAACTGGTTCCAATTATGGTAACCTAAGTAATCAGCTATAACAAGCTATTAAATTAATTAAACATGCTCTCTCATATAAGCTTCTAGTTTTATCACACTTATATATGATAAAAAATATTTAATCATTCATTTTACTTCCATATAAAATCATCACATCTTCATGTTATTTACCCAATTCCCTTAACACATGGAAAAATATTTAGTTAAACATGAATCCTTGCGTCAATTTTATTAAAATCAAATTATGCAAAGCATCCGATTTTTTGAACATGCCTACACTTTAATTCTACAGTCAACCAAAAAACAATATTGGTTTTATGTTCATTATCCAAATTCACCAATTTCAATATGATAATCCAATCATAAATACATGCTATACAAATCATCGTATAAGTATAACACAATCTATCAAAACAAATAAACCATAATCATAGTGGAATAAAACAACAAGAAATCGGTAAACATAAACCAATTCCATTATTTTATCGGATTTAATCAATATTAGTTTAATTAAACTACTATCCAAAGAGATAAACCAAGGTCAATTTATGATTTCATGTAAAGAAATAGTAGAAGAAATGATTCACCTCCCTCGAAGCTTCAACATTAATTTCATGAGAATAAATCATTGTTGTGGATCCCTGATCACCTCTACCGTGAATAAACTACAATCTCCTAAGGATATTATTCCATGGACACTATGATAAACAACAACAAAACCCCATTAGAATGATGGAGAACATCCACCCTAGTTTGGAAAGAAGTAATGGGAGGAAATAAGATAAAATAGAGACAAACCTCTAGAAAAAAAAGAAGATCTTACCTGAGATCAACACAAATTGAACTTATGATGTCAGGATTGATCCCTATAGAATGTGGGATTCAAATCATTCAAAAAGAACCCTGGGGTCTCTAGGGTTCAAGGGGAAGGAGTAGGAGGAAACTAGGTCAAGGGGCTTTGAGGTAATTATAGGAAGACCTATTTTTATAGGACCACAACACATCCCCTAAGACGACACAGTAGACCACCTAGAACACTACATAGTTAGAGGAGACCATATCAGAGCCCCTTGTAAAACCCACATCTGGGATCCACTACTCGATCCAACATGAGAATCATATTTATCAAGCGGGTGGGGACTATGACCAAATATACAAACCACATTGTATCCACCCCTAATTTGGAAGTAGCCTCAATAACCACTATGGAACAACCACCTCGCTCCACTTCACAACACTCAATACTATGTTGGGCCTATACAACTACAAACCACCATGGTGCATCCAAGACTAAAAAGGAAGTAGCCCTGATTTTCCTCCTACAATCCTCCCTATGCTGCTGTTAGGAGACCACTCCATAGAATCCATGATTATGAAACTACTGTTGGATCCACATTGCAACCTGGCCTCCAATGGAATTGGTACCCACCTTTTTCCCCATTTACCCACGATACTCCTTGAAACCTCATCTAGGTTCCTCCAACATCCAAAACACACAAAGGTAAGGGAAATTGAGGTAATAGCCCTTAAAAATTATATTTAAAATAAACAGTAATAATTACATAAATATTAAGCGAATTTTTTGAATTTTAGATCACATTATATATTTAATTTATTTCATATAACACATTATAGAAAATATTATTTTGTACAAATCACTTTACAAAAATAATTCATGGAATATGGCTTTAATAATTGATATCATTGACACAAATATGTATGGAAAATTATAAATATATTATACAATCCTCTAATTACTCACCATATCCCTTTATAGTTCTCCTAATTTCATTGACCATGTTAAACAACTTTTCAATTGATTCATCCAAAAATAATAGAAATAAGAAATTAATGTCTCTATATATAATGTTGTCCCAATTTACTTTTAAAATTAGTTTTTAAATATTTTAATTTATTATTATGTTTCTCATACCATTTTTACCTAATTAAGATAGTGATCCATTTGTTATATAGATACTCTAGTATAAAATTTCCCCCAACTATCCATACTGATAGTATTTATTTCAATAAGATTCATATTAACACCATTATCTAGTGAATAAAATATTTTTTTCAGTAGAATATATGATTTTATTAATATTTTATTGACTTATTATATACTGAATTTTGTGATTTTAAAAGATATTTTCATAATTTGTGTGAAATATTAATGTTTTAATACTAAGTAGAATTTTTGATCATTTTTAGAAGTAGTCCAATTGAGTCATTTTGTTATTTTCTTTATAAAACTCCCCATACTAATCCATATTTTGTGGTTCTAATTTTTTAGAATTCCAAATTCAATATCCAAAATTTCACTAGAATGGATCATGGGCTTGTTCTACCATTTGATGGCCCATATGGACCACAGAAGAAGGCCTAATAAATCTGGGAAGAAACTGGACCAGCCATGAAGATTTAATATCTAGGATAATTAATGATTTCAAAATTCTTTTATTCTCCTCTAATGTTATGGGGAATATTTACAGAGTCTTGGATAAAAATTTCAAGTCCCAACTCTAAATACAAGGGGCACAAATGATTCATTCAAACTCAGCCCACCATTCTGGCTGTGAATTAAAATCAGTATAGTATTCATTACATGTATCTTGATCTAGTATTCAATTCAAGCTGATATTTTTTAGAATGAAATAGAATATATATTTGGAGGACTTTTTTGAATAATTCATTCAGATTTGAAGGCAACTTAATAGTCCAAAATCCATTCACATTTTTTCCATCAAAAAAGCATGGATAGAAATGGACAGTTTAACATAGTTTATTCAAACCGCCAAACCATTGGATCCATAAGTCCAGTGGCATTTAAATTTTTAGAGTAGTCGACCAACATTATTATATACAACTTGGAAGAAGTAGATATCACTAGATTCTGCGTTTTTTATTTCCAAATCATTGAGCCAAGTGGCAGGACAAATTTTGAATTCAAACATTCAACTTCCTTGGGCTATAAATACACCCCCACCTCTCCTTCAAAGAGGTTGGAATTTCAGAAAATAGGGCCACATATTTGGATGACCAAATCCATTCCAAGGGCTTGGGAGGAAATTAAATACTCAATTTTTCACTTGAGATATCATTCCTCCTCTCTTTATTTTCATTTTACTTTTTTGTTCTTCATTATTGAAATCTTTTAAGTATTTTTTTGTAATTCTATTTTAATTCAAGTTACTTCTGTAATATCTCTTATTCTCATACACGATCATTAGTTTAATATTAATGTCCTGAAATTAGTTTAAATGCCGTTCAATCCCTTTCCCTTATTTTTCTTTCTCAATCAATCTAATGTTCATTTTTAATTATAATAATCATTTGTGTGTGTGTTCGACGGACCACTCATTTCATATCCATTTGTTTTTCTTATATTCATAATTTATCATCCTAATAATTGTAACCAGATTAATAATCATTTCAATGGATGATTAAATATTTCATTGGGGTGAGTTTTAATTTAGGGATGTTAATATATTGAGAACTTTTTCTCAAGGAGTATTCTTTGAATTAACATTGTGTATGTTGGACTTAACATGTCATGGATTAATGAACTGATTTGATTAACGAGTGGTTTCCATGGGTTATTGGAACCATAAATACACTACCATAAGAAATATATGATTAATATTAGAACCCTATGTTATGTTATGTCTTGGATTAAAGCCTTTACACTTGGGAATTCCACTCAATGTCAACTTGGGACAAGGGTGTTAATTTATTGAAATATAAGGCAATGCTCAAAGATATCACAATCTTAACTACCTAATAATGAACTCCCCCAAACATTATTAAATTTTTATATCAGTCAATATTTTACATTATGCTCTAAAAACAAACCCCCCTAATCAAAATACAATAAACTAAAAAATTACAATTAAAAAGTATCATCACTGAGGATTTGACCCGAGTGCTGCAATACAAATTAGCAGATCATCAGAACATAGACTGGCCTATAGACGATAATTAGATATTCTTTCAAAGAAAATAATAATTCACTTCATGACAAATACATCATCAGAAAGTGATTTCATGTAGGTGAAAAGGTAATTCTTTTCACCTTTAAATTTCAACTACACCTAGGTAAGATTAATTCTCATTGGGAAGGTCTTTTTGTTATTACTCATGTCTACCAATTTGGGGCAGTGAAAGTCCATGAACCATTTTCCAAAAGGACATTCACCATTAATGGGTATCGTTTAAAGCATAACCATATTAGGATACACAATCCTGGAACCGCATCACCTTCCATCGGATCCCCAACTTCTACAGTTGACCCACCACTGGATGGAGATGGAAACCAACCAAATCCAAACCAGGGGCACCTATTTCCCTTTATCTCCTCTTCCCTCCCTCTCTCTCTCTTTCTTCTTCTTCCTACCTCATTCTAATTTTTACCACATTCCTCATCATATTTTTATTTACTCTCGCTCTTTTGTGTGGGTGTGTAATTAAAAAACAAAAAAAATTAAGTAATGTAAAAAAACCAAAAAAAATCTTACTTACTCACCATCATGTTTTAGTATTTTTCCAAAAATTTTGGGAGTCAAAAGTCATTGTTTCATGTCAAAAAATTTGTGGTTTATTAATCCATTTAGATAAGGTATATAGATTCCATAAAAACAAATTTTGAATACTCAATTTTTTATTTGAAAAATGATTTTCACAAACCGTGAGGAACAAAATTAGCTTTCATGCCAAGGCCACATATGGAAATATTTTCAGAATGATTTTTTTTCACCCTCATTTGTGAATATTGAGTTAGCAGACCTTCAATCTGAATTTCTTACTTTAGTGTGAATTAATATGGTAGAGGAATTTTCCAAACCACATTAGAACTATAATAGTCAAATAGCCTCCCATTAACCATAAATTACTACTCCTTTTGAAATCCCCTTCAAGAATATGAAATCCTTTTCATTGATAGCCACAATACAAGCCCAATACCTTATCCCACTCAATATGAACATAAATTCTCATTACATAATTTTCTGAAATTTCAATGTGGGGGGAATGGATTTAATTTTTTGGTTTCCATTTTATTTATTTCTATGAGTTATCAAATGCTTGAGGGAAAGCATCCATTTTAGTTTGGGGGAGATGTTGTCATTCTGATAATTTTGGGGAATGTAATGTACATTCATTTATATAATTTTATATAAGTTATTGACAAGTGTTAAAACAATTAAAATAAAAATTCAAAAAAAAGAAAAAAAATGGGTTTTGTCTTGGGTAGGTTAAAAATCACTCTTCCTCAACCTTTTACCTGTTTATAACTTTTACAATTAGTTTCATGAGGATATCAATCATGTGTTGGGATATGAGTGTGGGATCTTTCCCAATTTCAACTTTTGAAAAAAAGACAAAAAAGAAAATAAAGAAAACCAGAAATATATTATTATGTCATTGAGAGAAGTTTTGTGTCTTGTAAATATTTCATATTCTCATTCCCTTCATATTTCCTTCAACTTTTGTGCCTTATTTATTAGTTTCATTCCCTTTTAAATATGTGTTTCTATTTCCTTTCTTGTCTCTTTTAAATAAAAATTCTTCATTTCTTTTTCCATGTTGGTGTTTTACACCTCTTATTTTCTCTCTTGGACATTATATTCATACCGTCCCATAGCCACGGAAAAAATCCTTCATAATACCTCTTGATTCTTGTGCACTTTGGAGAAAGAGTGGAAGTTGAGAGCTCTTTTAATCTCTAATATTTTCACTTTTTGTGGGTGGATGAGTGAAACTCTATAAAATAATTTTATCATCAAAAGAGGTGTTTGTTTAGTGTGCCACGATTTTCCATTTATAAATTTGAGCATGAAAATTTTAATTTTTTTGGAACATTGTTTCTATAAAAACTTGTGGTGGAATTCAATATGGATGAGTGAAATTTTCTAAACCTCCTTCATTGGGGAAAATTAATTTTAATATTTTGTGGTGGGTGAAATTGATTTTTGGCATGTTTTTATATTTGTTTCACATGAGTACATGGATAAGACTAAGTGTGGGGGATTTGGTGTTACTAATATTTTCATGATTTATTATACACTAACTTTAATGATTTTATATGAAATGTGCATTCTTTGGGTGAAATATTAATGTTTTAATACTAAGTATAATTTTTGAGCATTTTTAGAAGTAGTCCAATTTAGTCAGTTTACTATTTTATTTATTCATCTCCCCCTACTGATCCAATTTGTCTGGTTATTGTTTTTTAGGATTTCCAATTCAATATCCAACATTTCATTAGAAGTGATCATGGTCCAGTTCTCCCATTTGAAGGCCCATATAGACCATAGATGAAGGCCTACATAATCTATGAAGAAATTGGACCAACCATGAAGAATTTATTATTGGGCTCAATAAAAATGTCCAAAATTCTTTATTATTCTCCAACGTTTGGAGTATAATTTAAGGGGCCTTGGATAAAAATTTCAAGGCCCAAATCAAAATAAATGGGGCCCAAATGATTCATTTAAACTCATCCCACCATTCTGGATGGGAATTAAAATCATTACAGTATTCATGACATGTCTCTAGATATATTCATCAAATCGAGCTGAGATTTTGTAGTGTGAATGAGGTGCCATAGGTGGATGATGTTTTTGATGAAAGAATTCAGATTTGAAGGCATCTTCCTATTACAAAATCCATTCACATTTTGGCCATTGAAAAAACATGGATAGAAATGGAAAGTTTAATGTTGTTTATTGAAACTGTCTTAACATTTGATCCATAAGACCAAATGACTCCACATTTTAGAGTAGTTGACCAACATTATTATATACAACTTTGAATATGGATATTTCTTGAGATTTAGCTGTCTAGATGTCCAAATCATTGAGCCATGTTGAAGGGCATATTGGGAATGAACACAGTCCACTTCCTTGGGAAATAAATACATCCCCCTCCTCTCGTTGAAAGGGGTTGGAATTTCAGAAGAGAGGAGAACATATTGGAATGACCAAAGCTTTGAAAAACTCTTGGGAGGATCTGCCATACTCACGATTTTACATGAGAGATCGTTCATCCTCATTTTGATTCCATTTACTTTTGTGTTCTTCATTATTGTAATCTTGTAAGTATTTTTTTTAATTCTGTTTTAATAAATGTATCTTCTACAATATCTCTTATTGTCATCCACCTTCTGTAGTTTAATAATAATTTTCTTAAAATAGTTTAAATATAGTTGAATCCCCTTCCCTTATTTTTATTTCTCATTTAATCTTAAGCTTGTTTATAATTATCATCATCATTTGTGTGTGTGTCCGACGTGCCACTCTTTTCTTATCCATTTCATTTTATTATATTCTTAATTTATCATCATAATCATTATAAAGAGATTACTAATCATTTCAATGGCTGCATTAAATCTATCATTTCGATGAGTTGTAATTTAGGGTTGTTAAGCGATTGAGAACTTTTTCTCGATGAGTATTCATTGAATTGACATTGTGTATGTTGGACTTAACATGTCATGGATTAATGAATTGTTTTGTTTAAGAAATGGTTTCCATTGATTATAGAAACCATAAATACACTACCATAAATAATGTATGATTAATATTAGAACCCTAGGTTAAGTAAAGGCTTCTATTAAAGCCTTACCGCAACGGAATTCCAATCAACCTCAACTTGTGACATGGGTGTTAATTTAATGCAATATAAAGCAAAGCTCAAGGATATCACCAGATTAACTACCTAATTATGAACTCACCCATATCATTATTAAATTGTTAAATCGGTCATTTATTTCAATTAATCTCTACAAACAAACCCCCTAATCAAAATATAATCAACTAAAAACAAATGACTATTAAAAAGTATCATCACCGAGGATTCGACACGAGTGATGCTATACACATTAGAAGAGCATCAGAACTTTGACCGATTGATAGGAAACAATATGCCACATTTTCAATATACAACATGGAATCCAAATAATAATTAATAAGGATTTCTATTTAGTTTTTAATAGTTGAACAAATTTTTTTTAAGTAATATAATGTTGAGTATTTTTTTATATGATATTATAATAAAAATCAAAGGTCAAACTGAAGTGAACAATCCTTAATATTAATGTATTTTTAAACACCTCTTGTATGTCAAGGTATTGAAATAAATATTTATTTATATTATTTAATAGAAATATAAGTTTATATGGATACACTCAATAAATACATGAAATCACGTATTCTGTATATAGTTAACATATACATTGTTTGGATTAAAAATAATTTTATTTCTTTAAAAAATTTGCGATTAAATATAATTAAATAAATTACCTAATTCACTAAATTGCAAATCCCTAATAACACAACTATAGAAACTGATTTTCAAAGCACTATACTTTAAAAATAAATGTTTAAAAGTGATGTTAAAGGGGATACCTTTATAAGCATTTTTAAAGATTATAAATTTACTCCTCTGTCCTCACTTTTTTAGAACTCTTATAGGGGGACCATTGTTAGTTCTTTTGTAGATGTGCAAATAAAGAACCCCCCTTTTTCTGGGCTTTTTTATTAGCATCGATAAATGGATTCTTCGATAAAATATAACTAAAAATAATATACTCATATATTTTGATATTTATGTTGATATAAATATTATATATATATATTTGTTAGATAAGGATAAATAAAAACTTAACCTTAATATATTTGATATTCAGAAAAATGATTTTTAAATAATTTATAATATATTTTTTATTAATAAATTCGTAATTACTATTGATTAATATTTATTTAACAAAAAATTGAAAAAAAAATAAATTATCTAAAATAAGATGAAAATGAAACTCAAACAACATATGACCATAACATTTAATTAGGGTTTCTTTTTGGGATATACCACATATCAAATAAAAGTATGTGATGGGATATATAGCCTAACAACTTTGGGTAAACCCTTCATCAAAGTTTTCAAGGCCAAAAATCCCATAAGTTCTCTAAAATTGAATTTTAAGTCAGGGTACACCCATTTTTTAACATTCGATGTAATTTCAGCCTCTATAAAGGGATCTTTTCACCTTTTTAGTGGGGACTAAATTTTTTCCTTGGTCATACATTCATATGGATATTATGGTATTAAAATTTTATTTTTTTCCACAATGTATTGTTACTTATAATCAAATATATAATAATATATACATAGTTTTTATATATTCCACCATAGAAATCTAGTTTTATAAATAAATAATTAAACATATTTACATATAGAATATATTTATCAATATATAAACCATATATAAATAAAAAATAATATCCATTTTACTTAAAATAAAAATGTATGAATATTTATATATATAAATATCCAATTAATGCATATATTATATCTATATATCTATTTGTGTGTGTATTGGAAACCATATATACGTTTTTCAACATATTCAAAGATATATATATAAATATTAATATATAATATAAGTAAATAAAAAGATTTATGTATAATTATATTTATAGATACACTCATATATATAAATATATATGTATGTTTGAATTTATGAATACACACACACGATAAATTTAATATACATATTCATATATATATATATATGGATAAAAAATTTAATGAAATATATATAAATATATGGGTAAAAAAGGTAATGATATATATATAAATATATAGATATATCATTTAATGAAGAAAAAAATATATGTGTGTGGATGAGTTGTGGGTGCATGAGGAGGAGGTCTGAGGTTTGAAACCCAGTAAAGGAAAGGGCCCGCAGGAGGGCGAGTAAGTACCCAGCTCCATTAAAGGGTGTGTGGTTAGATCTATTAAAGGGGTAGGGGAGGATAACACTGTTATAAAGGGGGAGGGGGAGGCTAGCCCAGTTATTTCACCCTCATTGTTCCCGTGATTAGGGTTTTAAATTGATGTCTTGGTAATGGTTGTATTTAAGAGAGATTGTTCTCCATATAGAGGGTGAAATAAAATATATGGTCATTTGAATAGGTTAAATTTTATGAAAAGTAATTTTTATTTCAATAACATGAAGCACATTGAATGTTTGAAAGAGCGATTTCAATAGTTGAAACTCACCATGAATGTCATACAAATAAAACTGACGATATATGAAAACATTTTAAAGATAAACATGGGTTATGATTTGAATGATTATAGAAAACAAAGAATTTCGTACAATGAAGATGGTAGATAAAATTAAATAGGGTCAGATTTATGGAGATCCCTAGATGTAACACCGAAAGATTTCATAGTACATTATTTAATCAAAGTAATACAATAACTTGCATTACACGCAACACCGAGCTCAAGTGCACCACAACTTACCAAACATGCCGTTTGAAAGCAGTTATGAATAGTATCAACTGAATTTTTAACTACATATAATACTTATAATTTTAGAATCCATATTATGAGTTTCTTAGACATAATGTAAGAACTAATTCATTTTTTTAGATAAAAAGTATTTTTTTTAAAGCACTTTTACCACATTTTAATGGTAAACCCTTTTTAAATCCAATATTTCAAAATTTTATATATTAAATTTGAAAAAATAAATATCTTATTTAGAATCATGACATAAGAATTTAGTTTTAATAAATTTTTGTTGTTTTTCTGATAACTTTCATATATGGGTGAATGGTGAAAAATACTATATTTTAACTGAAAACAAATTTTTTAATCCAAATAATTTATAGTGTTAAAATATAATTTTTAATGGTTTTTAAGTATATATATATATATATATATTATATTTTATGATTTAATCTAATTTTGGTCATTTTAAGTATTTTCACTTTCATATTGGACATAAACAAGTGTTAATCTTTTGATGGATATTGTTTCTTAAAAATACGGCTTTTGGTTTTGACAACGAAAATTAATTTTAAATTAATAAATGAAACTTATATGTTTTTAATTTGTTAAAATGGACTTCATTTTTGGTTTCGGAATATTGAAATTAGCTTAGGGTGAAATTTTGGTACTTTTCGGATAACGTTTATATTTTGATGAATAGTGGAAGTTACTAAATTTTAATTAAAAACAACTTTTTTAATCGAAATAATTAATAGTGATACATTATGGATTTGAACGGTTTTAAAGTATATTTAGAATATATTTTTACCATTTAATAAAATTTTGGTCATTGGATGTAATTTCACATTTCAACCGGACATAAACAAGGGTCAATCTTTTGATACTTATTATTTCTTAAAAACACGCTTTTTGTTTTGAAAGCGGGAATTAATTTTAAATTAATTTCTTCCACTTCTATGTTTTGAATTTAGAAAAATGGTTTCCATTTTTATAATAAGTACGTCCAAATTGTGTAAATTGTTAACTTTTATTTTTAGACATTTTGAATAATTACTTCACTAAATATTTTATTTACCATGGTTAAAGGGTAAATCTGGTAAATTAGGGTAACAAAATAATATTATAATAATAGTAAATTACCCTAAAACGTGTCCTAACCCTATTGGTTGATACCTGTCCGACCATGGGCATCTTTGGATCGATTTTGGGACCCCATGGATCCACTTGTAAGTGATAATGACACTTTATATTAATTAAGTTAAAGTAAATACAAAAAATGTAATAAGCATATATCTTTTAAAAAAACAATTTTTACATAGGGTTATATGTGTTATATTTTAGACTATAAATATTAATTAGAAATAAAAAGATATTTCTTGCATAATGGTATTTTATTTATAATTTTTAGATATTGAATAATTAAATTTATATATGACCCAATAATGATGCAGTATTTTTTTATTAATGAAAGAATCAAATAATTAGTATTATAAATGTTAAAATAAAAATAAATTTAAAGTTTTTATGCCATACACGAATTTTATTGGTTAATATGACATGTTATGATATCTTAAATGAATTTTTTTTGAATTAATAAAGTTGTTATGATTTTAACAAAAAACATTTATTAAATATTGTCAAAATTGACATAAATTAGTTTTTAAAACAAATATTATATTATTAATTGATATTCTCTTCCTAAAAATATAAGGTTCTACCAAAGAACTTATAACATGATAGGTGTATCATTAATGGACCACTTAAGGGTCTCTAGGATGTTTATAGTATATTTAGTAACTATATAATATAAAAATACAAAGTGACATGGTAAATGTCAAACTAATTAATTAAGAGTTAAAACTAAATGATAAGGTTAATATAATGACACAAACCTATATAAAATCTATTGGTTGAAATTATTTCAAACCATCACCACCTTAGACTTTGAATAATCCACATTGGAGCCATTATAAACTGAATATGAATTTACTATTAATTAATACTTTATGTTTTTCCTAAAGATCCCCTCCTCCCCCTTATAAAAGGATAGCACTTCAAAACCAATTATTCATACCTTCAAAGAATTTTGGCTTGGTCGAACTCTACCCAAATACCATGTCAAGTATCCTCAATTAATCCTAGAGGCCTTCCATTAGTCAGAAATCCAACCTACGAAGCCCTTTTGTGCAAATCAAAAGGAAGAACCCAAAGAAGAGGCAATGTTTTCACCACCCTTTTTCAAGTTCCTTTCTTCTTAAACATCTTCTTACATTGTTATTTACTTTATAAAATAATAACTCCAGTGTCTACTACATATTGTGAAGTTATTGTAAACATGGTAGAACCATATTTAGTATTCTATCCATCCTTTGAATGACATGTCACCATACGTGCATATGTACGGCTTACCGTCTCCACGTCGTGGTATAATTGTTATTCAAAACATTATTATTTTGGATGGGTATGATAATGATGTGTAATTGATGTAAATAAAAAATAAAAAATGATAATTATTCTGTATATATGATATGCCATCCAATTATATATTATTTTAATATCAAAAAAATGATATTGTCGCTTGTGCGTACGTACGGACTACCATCTCTAGGAACACAATGAGATTCATTCCCCATCGTATACATGCAATTATAATTCCCATTTAATGATTAAAAATAAGGTTTAAGGACTTGATATCATTATGGATATGAATAATATACAACCTATCTATAACAAACATGATTTATGTAACAAAATATATAAAAGCAAATGAGTAAGTTTACACCCGAAAGGATGATAATACTAACAAAGCAATGTTGAAAGATAATATATGATATCATATTAATGTATATGATTCTTTTATAATTTAATAACAATTATTTCACCATTATATAGGAGGTTAACCTACCATCAACCAAGGAAAAGTACAAGTTAAGGGTTTATTTCACAATCACTTCATTATCTGAGGTTGTTCGCATGTAATTATCTACTGGGACCTCTTTATCATCCACATCCATGTTTCTTAAAAATGTATTTAAAAAAATTCTTACTATTTTATAGAATATGGTGTAAATTCATTTATATCCTTGTTGAATTTTTATAAGATGTTTATAAATGGATATTTCCGTCATTTTCCAAACAATGTCATTTTTAACCTTTTCAAAAAAATTAAGGCAAGAATATCTTTTTTATGTTATACGGCGGGTGCAGCTATTTTCTACTATTATAAACTTGTCTAAGCTTCTCTTACAAGCTTATAAGAATATTTTCAATGTAAATTTTTTATTTCATACTTATTTGACTCTAAAATGATTTCAAAATAGAAAGAGATATTTCTCTAAAAAGGGTTTTGATTTCATCTATTTCAACATCATTTGATGGATTTTAAGTTTATTTGGAGTTGATTTATTATGATACAAAACTTCCATATTGTATTGAAGGTTTTGTGATATGTTTGACTCTGGATGTGCTATTTTTATGCCATTCGTGATTTATGGTTAATGTATTGACATTTCTTATTCTAGTTTTAATACGATTTTTTATAATATGTTTAAACCTTTTCATATGAGGATTGCATTGGAGTTAGTAACTGACGGGTGGAGCCCGCTATGGCTCCTCGATGCATCGGTAGGTCTCATGAGACAACAAGACATGGAATTGGCCGTGCCGCTTTCCCAATTTGATTTATGGTTTTGGATGAGGCCTTAATCATTTTTAGATGTCTTGGCCGAGGCCTTGACAAAATGTTTCAGAATTTCCGGTATTATAAATTCCCTCATTATGGAAATAATATTGATGGTTCATGTGGTTATTTGACTAGTAGAATACCCATGATTATGTTTTATTATGGAAATATTTTCACATCTCATATTCTTGCCATAAAAGAATTCATATTTATTATTGGTAAAGGCATGTGGTTTCAATTATTTACCATGCTTAATATTTATGTCATTTTCTGCTGTATTACTTACCCTTACTAAGAGTTTGAGCTCACCCCTTTTCTTATGATTCATTTTCCCCAGATATGAAGAAGTTAGTTATGAGTGACCTGAAGGCATAATCTAGGAGTCTTGGATGTTTCTAATGAAATATATTTGTGTTGTATTTCTATTCCATCTATAAAGTTGAACTTATGTATGAATCTTGTTTCCAATAATACTAAACTGATCGGTCTTTCGAGACATGATTTTCATGTGATCATGCCAATGTTATGTAACAATGCACCGAATCTGGGTAACTAGGGTCGGGGTGTTACAGTTGGTACCAGAGGAAGTTTAGAACAAACCTTGGAAACTTTATTTAGATAAACTCTGATCAGTGCACATAGCCCTATGATAGACATTGAGGATTAGTATAGAAGAACTTTCTAGAATTTTGGTATTGTATTGATTTTGTGAGTTTTCCAAGAAATACATCCCTGTCTAGATATGAGCAGGTTGAGGTGGCTCTGGAATAGATGTACCTATGAGTAAAACCCAAAAAACCACTTTGAGCTAGACTCGAACGGGAACTGGTGCACGACAACAGGCCTTGCTACACTCTTGGTTACGACACTCTTAGGGGATATTCTTAGGATAATTCTCATTTTCATTACAAATCATTATGAAGGGTTTATGAGTATATAATTACTCAATGAAAAAGTCTTTATGATTATGGATTATATCCATAAACCGTTCAATTTACATTAGGTATTTTACAAGTTTGGAATTATTCATTGCAATTCATAAAATGACCTAGTTTATACTATTGTATAGAAATGGAGACTAGTAGAAGTAATGTGAACTCCAGTAATAAGTATGATCCAAAGAGTAAGAATGATAATATCTTTCATGGTATTAAGCCAACATTTAGAAGGGAAATAGTCTCCCATGTATTCTCAACAAATGAAGAAATTGTATCATGTGATAATAAATTATGTAAAGAATTCTATAAGTCCTATGGATTTGAAGGGAAACAAGATAATAAAAGGATGTAAGAGAGAAAATATTGATAAAGGGAAGAGGGAAAAAATAATTTTCCCATATGTGATAACTGTGGGAAGAAACACCCTGGAACTTGCCTGAAGGGAATGGGAGTTTGTTATAAGTGTGGAGGAAAAGGACACCATGTATGTGACTGTAAGGGTAAGAAAAAGGTTTCAAATGTAAAATGCTTCATCTTCAATGAGTTGGGACACTACGTGAACCAATTTCCAAATCATCAGAGTATTCCCCAAATGATGATATTGGATAATAATCATGTTATGATACTACCACAGATGAGGAGGAATGATTAGAGTTCTTATGTTGTTATTATAAAATTATTTCATTTGAGTGTTGTATCAACAATGTACTGGTTATAATAATTAGGGAGTATATAAGGATTTTAATATAGTACTATTTCATTAAGGACATGAGATTGTGTGGAACCAAGAAAAGTCACTCAATAGCAGGTTAATTTTTTGGAAAATATATGGTTCAGAAAATGATAAACCAAAATATGGTTCTAATAATGAGGTAGTGATTTTGGAATAATACATGATTGATTTGGATAAATTATATTGGATATTCTTGACTACATTGAAACTGATAAATGATTTTTATATTCTATCATTGTTGGTGTTTACAAAATTTCAGGATAGAAGGAGTATATATAGTAGTCTATAAGGAATAAGGGATCATGAATTTAATCAATAAGGTTTTAGGGTAATTTTGGATGTTTCAGCGTTTTAGAAGAATACATGATAAAGGTGTTAACATGTTATTACGCAGAAAAGAGGATCTTCATTGTGCTAACCTTACATATAAATTTTGGACTATGTGTTTGGATAAAGGTATTTTGGATAATTCATGTTTGAGAGTAATTTTGTATTCCATAAAAGAACAACCCGGAGGTCGAGCGGCAACCCGTCGTGTCTGGAAAGGCCGTGAGACTTGAACCCGCAACTGAAGGGCGACAAGGGTGTATCACCTACCACTAGCCCACGTGATGTCCTGGATTGAATAATGTAGTTTTTTTTTTAAAAAAAAGTTGTAGATGAATTATAAATTCATTTTTTTGAACCCTATTCGAATATGATAAATTGAATATTATTTCTAAGTTCTATTATCTTTTATAGTGAAAGTCGAGTTTGTGGTTGAAATTAGTTATAGGATGGGACTCTACTTGTCGTATATATTTTTCTTCTTCTCTAATTCTATGAAGAAATTTATTCTTATAATTTAGTGAAGGGATCATAAATCAAAAAATGTGTTATCCTAATACCATCTGTTTTGTTGAACCGATGGTATTTTAAATCATCATAGATTGATGAATTTAAGGCCCTCAATTTTACACTTTTTTTGATTGATGACCTCAATCAATACCTATAACTATTTAAGTTTTTCCTCTAATTATATGTCTTTAATTACCACCAATTTTCTCTTAATAGAGATCATAATTTGGTGTTGACCCTTTCATTTCCCTTTTCCTCTTATTAAGACTAAATTTTATTAACCAAATTTTCGATGTGGGTTTTCCCACAAAGGTATTTTCTATTTTCGAACTTTTTTTATTTGAAAAATTTCAAATTTTGAGGATGCAATTTATTGAAGGAGGGAAGAATTTAACACCCCATTATTTCATAGTACGATATTTGTTCAAAGTAATTCAATAACATGCATTACAAGCAACACCGAGTTCAAGTGCACCACAACTTACCAAACTAGCTGTTCAAAAATGGTTATGAATAGTACTAACTGAATTTTGAACTATATATAATACTTATAATTTTAGAATCCATATTATCAGATTCTTAGACATAATTTAAGAACTACTTCATTTTTTTCAGATAAAAGAAGTATTGTTTTAAAAATGCACTTTTACCAGCTTGTAATGGTAAAACCTTTTTATATCCATTATTTGAAACTTTTATATATTCAACATGAGTAAATAAACTTCTTATTTAGAATTAGGACATATGAATTTAGTTTCAATAATTTTTTGATGTTTTTTTGATAACTTTCAAATTTGGGTGAATAGTGAAAAATACCATATTTTAACTAAAAACAACTTTTTTAAACAAAATAATTTATAGTGTTAAGTTATATATTTTAATGGTTTTGAAGTATAAATATATTATATTTTACAATTTAATCCAATGATGGTCATTTTATGAAATTTCACTTTGAGATTGGACATAAACAAGTATTAATCCTATGATAGATATTGTTTCTTAAAAATACGCCTTTTGGTTTTGAAAATAGGAATTAATTTTAAATTAATAAATGAAACTTCTAGGTTTTTAATTTAGTAAAATGGAATTCATTGTTTTTTCAGAATATCTAAAATAGATTAGGGTGATGTTTTGGTACTTTTCGGATAACTTTTATATTTTGATGAATAATGGAAATTACTAAATTTTAATTAAAAAACTTTTTAATAGAAATAATTAATAGTGGTAAATTATTAATATTAATGGTTTTAAATTATATTTAGAATATATTTTTACCATTTTATACAATTTTGGTCATTGGATATAATTTCATATTTAAACTGGAAATAGGGAAGTGTCAATCTTTTTATACTTATTATTTCTTAAAAACACGCTTTTTGTTTTGACAGCGAGAATTAATTTTAAATTAATTTCTGCCACTTATGTGTTTTTAATTAAGATTAATGGATTCCATATTTATAATCCGGAGGTCCAAATTGTGTAAATAGGTAACTTTTATTTTTAGACATTTTGAATAATTACTTCACTAAATATTTTATTTTACATGGTTAAAGGGTAAATTTTGTAAATAAGGGTAAAAAATATTATTATTATAATAATAACATAACCTAAAACGTATCCTAACCCTATTGGTTGATACATGTTCTACCATGGGCATAATTGGGTCGATTTAGGGACCCCATGGATCCACTTGTAAGTGATAATGACACATTATATTAATTAAGTTAAAGTAAATACAAAAATGACATAAGCATATATCTTTTAGAAAAACAATTCTTACATAGGGTTCTATGTCATATATTTTCAACTATAAATATTCATTAGAAATATAAAAATAATTTCTACATAATGGTATTTTATTTATAATTTTTATACATTTAATAATTAAATTTATTTATGACACAATAATGATGCAGTATTTTCTTTATTGATTAATGAATCAAATAATTAGTATTATAAATGTTAAAATAAATATAATTTTAAAGTTTTTATGACATCCACGAATTTTATTGGTTAATATGACATTTTATTATTTCTTAAATGAATTTGTTTTTAATTAATAATGTTTTTGAGACTTGAACAAAAATCAATTATTAAATATTGTCAAAATTGACATAAAGTAGTTTTTAAAACAAATATTTTATTATTAATTGATATTCTATTCTTAAAAAACTATTGTTCGGCCAAAGGACTTATATCATAACATATGTATCATTAATTGACCTCTTGGGGGTCTCTTGGATGTATATAGTATGTTTATTAAGTATATAATATAAAAATACAAAGTGACATGGTAAATGGAAAACTAATTAATGAAGAGTTAAAACTAAACAATAAGGTTAATATAATGACCCAACCCTGTTTAGAATATATTGGTTGAAATTATATCGAACCATACCCACCTCATACTTTGAATTATCCACTTTGGAGCCATTAGAAACCAAATATGGATTTATTATAAATTAATACTTTAAGTCTTTCCTAAAAGAGCCCCTCCTCTCCCTTATAAAAGGATACCACTTCTAACCAATTCTTCATACCATCAATGCCTTTTGGATCAACCTACCTCTGCTGAAATACCCTCTAAACTATCCACCCTTCATCTTAGAGGCCTTCCTTTAGTCATAAATCCAACCTATGGTGCCCTTTTGATCAAATCAAAAGGAAGAACCTGAAGAAGATGTAATGTTTTCACCACCCTTTTTCAAGTTCCTTTCTACTTCAACATCTTCTTCCTTTGTTATTTCCATTCTAAAATAATAACTCTAGTATTCTTTGTATACTTTGATGTTATTATAAATATGGTACAACCATATTTTGTATTCTATCCATCCTTTGAATGAGATGTCACCATACGTGCATACGTACAACTTACCGTCTCCACGTCGTGGTGTAATTGTTATTCAAAACATTATGACTTTGGATGGGTATGATAATGACGTTTAATTCATGTAAATAATAAATAAAACATGATATTGATTCTGTATATATGATATAACATCCAATTATATATTATTTTAATATCAAAAGAATGATATTGTCGCTCGTGCGTACGTACGGACTACCGTCTCCAGGAACACAAAGAGATTCATTCCCCATCATATACATGAAATTATAATTCTCATATGATGATTAAAAATAAGGTTTAAGGACTTGATATCATTCTGGATATGAATAAGATACAAACTATCCATAACAAACACAGTTTATGTAACAAAATATATAAAATAAAATGAGTAAGTTAACAGCTGAAACGACGATAATACTAATAAAGCAATGTTAAAAGATCTTATATGATATCAGATTAATGTATATGATTCTTTTATAATTTAATAACAATTATTTCACCATTATATAGTAGGTTAACCTACTATCAACCAAGGAAAAGTACAAGGTAATGATTTATTTCACAATCTCTTCATTATCTGAGGTTGTTTATACGTAATTATCTACTAGGACCTCTTTATCATCCACATCCATGTTTCATAAAAATGTATTTCAAAACAGTATTACTATTTTATAGACTATGGTTAAATTCATTTATACCCTTGTTGACTTTTTATAAGATGTTTATAAATGAATCTTTATGTCATTTTCCAAACAATGTCTTTTTTAACCTTTTTAACAAAATTAAGGTAAGAATGTCTTTTTTAACTTATACGGCGGGTACAGCTATTTTCTACAGTTATAAACTCATCAAAGCTTCCCTTAAAATATTATAAGAATATTTTCAAAGTAAATGTATTATTTTATAATTATGTTACTCTTAAATTATTTGAAAATAGAAAGAGATATTTCTCTAAAAATGGTTTTGATTTCATCTATGTCAACATCCTTTGATGGATTTTAAGTTTATTTGGAGTTGATTTATTATGATACAAAACTTCCATATTGTATTGAAGGTTTTGTGATATTTTTGAATGTGGATGTGCCATTTTTATACCATTCATGATTTATGGTTAAATTATTGACATTTCGTATTGTAGTTTTAATATGAATGTTTATGATATGTTTAAATATTTTCATATGAGGAATGTATTGAACTTAGTAAGTGACGGGTGGAGCCAGCTATAGCTCCTCGATACATCGGTAGGTCTCATTAGACAACTGGACGTGGAATTGTCCGAGGCCCTTTACCAATTTTATTTATGGTTTTGGCTGAGCCCTTAATCATTTTTAGACGTCTTGGATGAGGCCTTGACAAAATGTTTCAGAATGTCTGACAGTATATATTCCCTCATTATGGAAATAATATTGATGGTTCATGTGGTCATTAGACTAGTAAAATACCCATGGATATGTTTTATTATGTCATTATTTACTCAGATCATAATCTTTCAATAAAATTATTCATGTTTATTATTGGTAAAGGCATGTGGTTTCAATTATTTACCATGCTTAATAATTATGTCATTTTCCACTGTATTACTTACCCTTACCGAGTGTTTGAGCTCACCCCTTTTCTTATGTTTCATTTTCCCAAGATATGAAGATGTTAGTTATGAGTGACCTGTAGGCATAATCTAGGAGGCTTGGATGTTTCTAATGAAATATATTTCTGTTGAATTTCTCTTCAAGATGTGAAGTTGAACATATGTATGAATCTTGTTTCCAACAATAGTAAACTGATTGGTATTTCGAGACATGATTTCTATGTGATCATGCCAATGTTAAGTAATAATGCACGGACTCTGGGTAACTAGGGTCGGGGCGTTACACCAGAATCCCTAAGGCTAGGGAAAATTTGGACATGGGGGTAATTGGAAGCCCTATTCCACTCTACCATTTTCTCTACAACCTTATAAGCATAATTCAGTTCAAACCTTCGCCACTCCCTATGTCCCTTGATTACCTTATTTCATTTCTATTATCGTTGGAGAATATTATTTGGGTCCACTATGTGGGTGAGTTATCTATATCATCTATGATTCATCTAGCTAGCGGTTCCTAGTGCTTTGAGGTATTCATCTGGATTGTTGTACTGGCCTTGGATTCCTGATAAGAAACCCTCCCATTTTCTAAAATTCCTTCTTGTACTCATCCCATTCAACATTATGCTTTGGAATATTATGGGGGTGAGTTCCTGTTGTGCAATGATGGGTGGGGTCTACCTATTCATGTCCCTACATCCTTGCATGCTAAAATCTAGGCATCACGGCCGTGTCAATGCCACAGGTATCTAGGAATTCTCACCTCACATAACCATGACCCATCCTATGATTTTCCTCTTTTACAACATATACCCTTACCTCCAACATCTAAACATAGGACTCCATCTTTCCCGAACTCGGTAACATCAGATTATTTATGTAGAGGTTGTTCTTCAGTGAACCTAGATTTCTAAATTTTGATAGAATCTCCTCTAATATGCATAATTTATTTAAACTCATTCTTATGAAAATAGATATGAAAAACTCCGAGAATTTATTTTCTTGAACTTGTCCACTCTGATCTAAAAATGAAATTATTTTCATGGCCATGCATTGTACAAGGATCTTGTGTGACACTTAGATTTAAATAATTTTATATTATATGTTCAATTTATTTTATCATAGATTATATGTTTCCTAGAAAAATTATATTATAGTCTTATAAAAGTCATATTTTTTCTATCTTTTAAAAATATTACATATCGAGTCACTAGACTTTCTTACTGTGCTTGATGAAGGATGTCGGGGAGAGATTTCTTCTGATACTGATACATGATTCTATTTTAATAATATGTAATTAAAGGGTCCAACTTGAACTAAAAAATCCTCTATGTTATCCATTGTGATATAAATATGTATAAGAATATAATAAATTAAATATAAAATATAATTATCATGAATAAATTATTTCACATATTTTTAATTTATAATGATCCATGAAATCAATGGGTGGTAGGGAGGTGACCAGATGTGATAGTAAATCATTAAGTGGTTAGATTTTATTTTATCTCATTTTTTGGGTTAATGATTTATATTTAGTAGAAATTTGTTTTTATTTTATGTTCTTATTTTGATAAATACAAAAGTTTAACACTCATAAATTTTAAATTTAATAAATTTGAAATTAATAATATATGTATAAAAAATTTACATATGTTCTTTATACAATAATTCACATTAAGATGTTAATATATTGAAAATTAGGCTTGAGAAAAAATGTTGCATTGGCCACTGTACTAGAGATAGGTGTCAGTCGTGATTGGGGCATGAAGCAATTGGTATTTCTATCTAAGATGTTGAGATTTTATCATTTTCCCACAATCTCACTATTTCATCAACCCAAATCATTGGGTACAACATTTATAGATTTATCTCATATCCCTCGGCCTCCCTCACTACCTGATTCATTCGAGACCCTTATTCTCCCCTCACAAGAGCACAAACTGACTCTCTTCTTCGCCCTCATTCTCTCCTAATTCATATAATTCTTGATTTTAATCTTCTTCGACATCTTGTTAGTTAATTCCAGATCCTTCTTCTCTTTTGAAGACTATTGTTTTTATTTCTATTATATTCATAATAAATGTGATTTTTAAGGATATATCTGTTGTTTTCAATTAATTATCCACTACTTTTATATAAATCCAATACAAAATTTATTTTTATATATTTTAAATTAATATATAATTAATTAATATAGAATTTTTTTATTTTATTAATGTATTATGTGGTTATTTTATGTCCTATGATTATAAAGAATAATTCATGAGTTCCATTACCTTGATTATTATACCCTTGCATAGCCATCAACTTTTTATGATTACCTTTAGATAGGTCAGTGTACTCTTACACACTATTACATAGGTATTGAAAATCTTCAATGAACCTTATGTATATTATTTAATGGATTTCTCATTCCCATATATATGGATGAAGAACACACCACATTAAGAGAAATTTGAATCCAGTAGAAATCTGTTTCATTCCATTTTTTGTAAAATGAATTATTTTTTCAAGTGAGGCTAATTAAATTTCATGAGCTGATCTTTACATCCCCATTGATTTTTTGAAACTCTAGACACAACGTGTTCAATCCACTTTTTTGGTAGAATTTTTTTTCTATGTAAACTTTGATTATACTGAAAATCACTTAGATGATACAAACAAGTTAGTTTATAATAAATTTCATTGAAGGTTTTCAAAATATCCAAACATCATTAGTAAAACTAAAACATGTATATGAAACCTAAATCAGTCTAAAATAGGTTTTAAATCTACAATATGAATAATATTTTAGTAGATTAATATATATTCCATAATTTATGGTCAAATTCAAACTATTCTACACTTAATTCATGATTTTTTTCATCATTAGATTTGTCTAGAAATTTCATTTCATCATGGACTGTTGTTTTTTTAGTTACATTTTTATTGAAAACATAGTGAATAACCCACATGGAATGTATTTACCCCTTATTCCTACATCACTCAATGTTTCATATTTAACATTAATGTAACAAGGGATATGGGTTCCTCTAACATCCTTTTATTAATGAATGATATTTTTCTTGATGAACTGACTATTTGATACTACTCTTCCTCCATGCCTTACTAGGGGATTCCTTTTTCAAACCCACTTATGATGATTCCACATAAACGGTTATCTATGAGATTATTTATCCATTGTAGATAGGTTTCATTCAACATTATGTGACCAATCCCACTAATACTTGTCTCTTCTTTTGATACATTTTTATTTCACCCTTCAACATGTTTCCCCTACCAAAGGAGGGATCTTCCACTAACATTGTCCTCTTTCTTTGTGGAGTGAAATCCTGGATTATTTATTATTATATTGCACTTTTCCTCTTATTTGAAATCAATAATGTTCACTTAAGACAAATTATTCTTTAGTGAATCATTATTTAAGTGGGCATCTTTAAAAATTTATGAACACTCAATGTGTATTTAGAACCAATTTACAATCATTTTGTAGTAGAAAGTTATTGTTTTAGTTATTGGATGATCATTGGATTTTATTTAGTCTTATAGAAGGATACAAGTGATACATTTTTTACATTACAAATAGATATTAGTAATTTTGGATAAGAATTATTTTATTTCATTTAAAATATCATTCTACTATGAGCTTCCACCTCCTTATTTCATTTTGGATATTTTTTTAATAATCATAGTTTCTATGATATTAGGATTTGATGATTATTTATATTTATATCAATTATAGTAGAATTTGCATTATATTATTATACTATGTTTTAGGATTTTGATGTTAGGTAACACATTGATTTTATTCTTGATTAAATTTTTTCCATCATAAAGACATGTGTATATTTCATTCTTAATAAGATTATGAATAAGTTTTAATAATTTTAAAGAGATTATTTGATAATTATTGATGGATGTGTAAGATAGGGTTGCCTCATTCGGTTCCCATAGTGAGTATAAAAATAATAATATTTTTATTCACCATTACATTTAATTTCTTGTCCATGTTATTTACGTTCGACTAAGCTAGAGTTGACTTCTTCTCTGCCTACTAGTATGGGTCAGAGTGGGGGTGATCCCAGAGCTAAATGGAACACCTGTTGTTCCTGTTCAATCCCTAACCTACAAAAGGATATCCCATCTACCAAAGATTTTCATCATCCACTGGAGCCTCTTGAGTTTTTTCCCACCCATTCCACCATCAATATCTTATTTACCCTTTTTTATCATATCATTTCGATGATGCCTCAATAAATGTTTCCACATATAACATATCAATATCATATGATGTATACCCATACGTTACATATTTAACCCACCATGTCCCCATCATCTCTATTCCCTTCTATCCATCTAGGATCTGATGATTTTATTCCATCAGCTTTAACTCAAGTGCAAGCAGATGACTTGTTGCATGCATTGGAACAGAAATCTCATTTAGAGGTTACTGATTGAGTACAACACACTAATCCATATGATCCTAATGAGTAGTCTAAATCATGTTTTTAAATGTATTTCAAATTATTTCACATTATAATTTTCTTATTTTTCTGTGAATTAATTATTCTATTTATCCTTTTTTATTCTATGAGATCTTCTGATAGGTGTTGTGGGTTAACCAATATGCATGATGCTTGTAATCATTAAACATAAATATTTGTTAATTAAATTGAATTAATTAAAATGATAGATAAAACTTCCAAGTAGTGTTGAGGTTTTAGGGAATCATTATCCATGTACAAATATATCATTCTAGAGAAAACATTCTAAGGGAGGAATATCAGTAATAAAATAAAAGATAAAGCATCAGTGGATATATGGGTAATAAAATTTATTAAATTAATATCTATGTAATTATTGTATTTATATGAATTAACATGTTCATTGTAGCATCAATTTAACTTTCCCAAAAGTGATCTACTATGGTCTCATGGTTGATTAATATTGGGAAATTGTGGTGATCATATAAGTACAAGTTATATGTTGGTTGTGCTGATGTCTTTGTCCTAGAACAAACTTTTTTTTACATTATGATGATATTTATTAATATTATTGAATATAAATAATCATCTTAACACATCATGATTTTTAATTTATGTGACATAGTGTGTGATAATATCCTTAGAGCGGGCGTCACACTGAAACGTCATATCAGTTCTCCACTATGATGAGAATCAAGAATCATCACAGTAGTATTCTTAAAATATATGTTCTATAGTCTCATGATATCATTTGCAGGACAAAAATGATATAATCTATGAGAGGTTTATACTCATATTACTTTGAGTCACCTTCTCATGGTTCAATCCTTCGTTAATATTTAATGTATGATATTATGAGAACAAGACCGGTTAGTAGGAAATAAAAATTTATATGTGTCATTGGAAGTTCCTATTTAAGAAAGTGAGTGTTGATACATAGAATTTAGTATTATTATTAATGAATATTATAAGTCATATAATTTTATGTATAAACAAAAATCATTATGAAATATTTTTGCGGTGTGGTAGGATATGTTGGGTGCATCACGAGTAATATTGCATTAATGAATAACACGAGAAGGTATTTTTTTCCTTGTTTACTTTAATGGAAGTTGATATCTTAGGAAATTTCATGAAAATGATATAGCCTAAATAAATCCATGGATTTAATGTTTTATAGTCATTTTAAATGTCCATAAACTCAATGAAAAATAAAACAAATAGATAGGTAGATAGCACCATCATGGAACCTTCTTGATTTGATATATCATGATAAAAATATTATATTTCATATTGTGTGACCATATAAGGTATTATTTTGTTGTTCCATTAACTTATATATCTATAGGTACGTTGGAATGTTTCTAGATGCTGACCTTGGACATTAGATTTCTTCGGCTAATTCCACTAAGAAAGAGGCATAAAAGACCACACACTAAATGTATCCAAAATATCAGTTACATTATAGATTACAATTTATGGTTTTGAAAGTTGAATAAATATTATTCTCATACATGGTTTAATAATTATTCATGTCTACATGATCACATATATTCTATCAAAAGTTAATCACGATAATATTATTTGAGTGGAATATTTAATTTTTTTCAATTTAGATAATATAGTATTTATTTATTTATTGGAGATTAAGGTAGTGATATTTATTTATTAAATAAAATGTCATCAATAAATTCCAGTAAAATATTATGGTGGAATATAAGATCGACATTATTGGTCTAGTGAGAAATTATATATATTGAATTTTATTTGATTAAGGGATATTTAATTTTAATTCTTGGGTTTCGATCATGTCACAAAATAATGTATTTATTATTAATGTTGTTGACATGGGTTTTTCATTGATTGAATAAATAATAAGAGGAACTTATGAAATTAGTTATTTCTAACCATAGAGTTATATATATACAATTTTATTATTTTTCAAGAGATTAAATTACATTTGTGTTGTGCACAGTGATTTCCAGAGAGAATCATCTCTATCCCTAGAGAGAACCCTCTCCAGGAATTCTCTTGAGATTGAAGTGGGATCTTTATAAAACATCTACTATAAAATATCTTGAAATAAAGTAGATTCCTATGGATGTGATTCTCAAGGTTATCAAAAGTGTATGACACAAGCATTAGGATCTTCCATTCTAGAACCCAATGATTCCTATGATGGCATTCATATATTTTGGGAACATGTGTGGATCCCCACTTGTAACGTCCCTGAATCAGAATCTATTAAACTAGTGCTTCTATATGGGTCACCACATGACCTCAAGAATGGATCACCATACACTAGAGGATGAAAACTAGTATCGACAGTATAATAGGTCACACGGGGTTACTCTACCATCATTACCAGAGTTTTCCACAACATATAACAATAGAAATAAAGAAAAAATAGAAATTAAACCAGAACAGGCATTACCAACCATTTCTCAAAAATGTTACAACCATAACCAAAAGATAAATATTTCATGTTATGAAAACAATTAAAAAAGTGATGGAAACCAAAAATAAAGACTAATGAGAACATCCCTCAAAATGGGTCCTAAAACCATTTCTGAATCCTCATCCATGCACATATTGTGCCCAAATAAAGTCCCTATAATATGGATTTTCCCTTATCCAATCATGTAAAAATGAAATTTTCTCATGTACCTAATTGTGTCCGGAGTAGGGTGTGAGTAAAAATATGCAAGCCACCAACAATGGTGTCTATAAAATATCTAGTTGAAATATATTGTGCATGAAATTACTATATAAATAGAATATTAAACAAAATAATGATCTATGTAGATTAGTTAACAATAATCACTTTATAAATGTTTATCATTTATTCCAATAAATCACGTACATCATTTCCATAACATAATCCATGGGTTTGGAATTTAAATTATTTACACACCAGCCAATGCAGATTAATTATTAGATATTAGGTAAAAATCCAAGTTTTCTATTTCACTAGGGAAAAACATTTCATATCAAATACATCTCACTTGACTAGGATCATCAATCTATGTAGTCTAATAAAATGAAATTTTTAGGGGCTTAGAGCCTTAGTCGAACTCCCTAACCTGTTCATTCTAGGGATGATTTTTAGAGCCTCATTCTAACCTGACCCATGGGAGGAGCCTCATTCCAATACCCCACTCACCACCAATCCATGTTCACTTGATTATTTAATCAATTAAAAAATATACCAAATCACACCCCTTACATAATCAATACACATAACAGTCTTAATTCACATTCCATTTACAATTTAAATCATATTTGGGCATTTACCCATTAACACATTTACCACACACATTATATAGCCCATTTTACCCAGTTAACATTCATATCTCAACAAGTTTAACATAATAAAAAATTTCCATACTTTAACCAATTTCACATAATTCACCATTTTACATGTATTATCGCAATTATGCATTTCAATTTTAATCTCAAATGTCAATAGAAATAGAAAACATACACTATTTAACACTCATTACTTTGCACTAAACAAACCCTTATGAAATTATCAAATTCTATGAATAGTTTTCATAAATACCCTTTCCAACTCAACTAACAAATCAACATTTTCATCATAGACTCTACATTATCACAAATCATTTCAATTCTTAACATTACATTTTTCCTTGTTTGGGAAAATCTTCAAACCCCATGGGTAGCCTTAAATAGGCCTCATCAACCTCAACACTACCCACAAGGATCATGAGGGGTTCAATTAATCATTTATTAATCATTTTACCAAATCCGTTCGAAGGAATCAAATTCACAATAAGAAAGAATGATTAACAGAACCACACATTCCGAAATCAAATTCAAGACCATGGAATATAACTTGTAGACCACCTACATCAGAACTAGATATGAATTCACATTTAATCTTATTCTTAGACGTGGATTATAGATCCCTTTATATCCCCAACCTAATATCCACTATAAAAATAGGGTTTTAGTGCTTTTGAAGATTAATAATGAAACCAAAATCCCTAATTCATAAAATAGAAGCAAGAGAGGTGTAATAATTACATGTAGCTTCGATCATAAAACAAAAACACTCTAAATGTCCTAGAAATGAAGGATATTGATCGTTGGGAATATTTGGGCGTTTTTTTATTTCACTAGGTCTGGAGGAGGAATAATTAAGAATAAATTCTTCTGAGGAACCTATAATCATGAGGTGGGAAAATGGTAAAATCCCACATTTAATGGGGTCCACAGCTTGGTCGCACAGTTTTCCAAACTATGCATAGACCATGAACATGTCTCTATCCAAGATGGTCTAAGTTACATTGTTACTAGGTTAACCTTGTATGTTTTGAGAAAACATTTGTCAAACATGCGAAATGCCACTATAAAGGTCCACACAGTTTGCCTTCCCCTCTTGTACCGTTTACTAAACTGTGAATTCCTTCATCTGGGATAGCATGGTTTGGGAACACATTGACAACTAACCATGCACCAACCGTGCATCATGCACTGGATGGACATAATCTCCCTTAATTAATGTATAAATCACCCAAGACACCCATGATATTCCTCACACATCTGGAAAACATTATATGACCTATAATATGGAGACATAAATAAAAAAATAAACTAGAACGTGCTTTGGGAAAATCCAGAATCTTAATTCCACCCCACCATATGACAGCTCATCCTCTAGCCAAATTCCAAAATAATCACTGAACATGTAAAGAAAATTGAGCAAGACACTAAGAACAAATATCTACCTCCCACTCCCAATATTATTCCTGAACATTACCATGCTTCCAAAAAAACTCAAACCAAATGCACCGTCTTACCTCTCAAAGATTTCTCACATTGTTCTACATTAGAAACTAGATGCTCTTCAAAGGAAGCATCAGCCTAAAACTAAACGTAATCATCATCAGAAACATGAGATGGATCAGGGAAATACTACCAAATCTTTTAGATATGAAAAACACCATGCATGCCGCTATACCATTGTAGAAGTGACAATCATTAGGCCACCAGCCCGATCCACTCTGCAATCTCAAACGACCCCACATACCTGGGTGCCAACATTCCCTATTTCAATATCTCATGGTGACCCAAACTATATGAAACATGATGAAACACATGATAACCCACCATAAACACAGGAGGTCTATGACACCGATCAACATATAACTTCTTCCTACTCTGTGTCGTTTCCATACGTTTCTGAGTCAACCAAACTTGATTCGACATTTGATACACGAGACTCATCCTTCCAAATTAATATTTTCATGCCTCCAATATACTCAATGTGTATCTACACAATCCGCAATAGAGAACCTCATATAGTTCCATTTGAAGTTTCTCTTATTAACTATTGTTATAAGTGAATTCAACAAGAACTAAGTGATTCACCCATGATCCACCAAAATCAATGACACAAGCCCTCAACATATCCTCTAGTATATGAAATGTATTATCGGATTTCTCATGCATATGTGTTTCAAAATTCATAATAAAAAACATATGGGAACCAAGTTCTTTCTATAATCCCTACTAGAAAAATGATGTAAACTGTAGATAACAATCAAAAACTATATTTTGTAGTACTCTTTGGAATTGTACTATTTCCTAAACATAAAATTCACCCAATAGATCGATGGTGAATGTCTCTCAAAATGGAATGAAATGTTCCACCATGGTAAATATATCCACAAATACCCATATCACATCATTGTTATGAGGCATCCTCAGAATTCATTCCATGAAATCTATAGTTACGCCATCTAATTTCCATTCTAGAATGGGAAATTGTCGTAACAAACCACCCAACCACTAATGCTCGGACTTCACCTATTGATAGGTTATGAATCACACCATTAAACCTACAACCTCTTTCTTCATTCCATGAATCCAATACCGTCTATGGAGATCATGATACTTTTAGGCCAAACCATGATGAACGCCCACCCCCTCGATGTATACAACTCATAAATCAACACTTCTCACAAAAATACTGGCACAAAAACATCTCTATAAACATAAATGATACGTCATCACTAAGGGTCTAACAAGAATGTGACTCCCCACCACTAATAATATCCCTTAAATCCAAACATTCTGAATCCTCATACTACTTTTCATTAATCCGACTCAGAATCATGAACTCAACTGCAAAGGATGAAAGGGTCATCTTCTTGTGCTCATTCTACACCATGATAGGCATATAAAAAAACACCATCATCCTCCATTAAATAATAGATTCCAAAATTTTCTGAATATGAGTCTTCCGACTCAATGCATCTGAAACACTATTCCCCTTTCCCAGATTGTAAAGCATCTCAATGTCAAAAGACTGCATGTACTCAACCCATCTTTGCTGCTGAAGACTCAAATCACACTCAGAGAAAATATATTTATTTCCTTTATGTCCATTATACATGGTAAACTATTCTCCCAAAAACTAGTATCACGAACACATTAAAGTAAAAACATACTCTCAATTAAAGATTGTGTGTTTGGTAATTTCTTTTGTGAGGCCTCATATTCCTTGAACCATACACCAATACCATATTAGTTTTTCCTAATCAGTTCCCCAATTCCAAAACAGAAGACGACACAAAACAAGGTAGACCCCATACCTGGGTTGGGTAAGATCATAATTACTGAATATTTCTATTGATTCTTCAACACTTGCAGAATATCCTAGTATTCTCCAAACCATTATAACGTGATTCCATTCTTAGTGAAACCCGAAATCATTGTTTCCATACAAGATAAGTCCATAATTATCCATTAGTTGTAGTTGGATGAACATAGAAAACATTGGATATTAGAAACATTTTTTTATTTTTCACAAGAAAAAACTACTCTAACTTTCTTTGATTCCACTAACTCACCTTACTCAGAGATGATGTGACCCATGAAATTTACCCTACCAATTCATAAATGAAATTTTTATATCTTGACGTATATCCCATGCTCTCTTAGTGTAATCAAGACAATGAAAAGATGTTTGTCTTGATGGTCATGAGTTTTAGAGTTCACCAAGATTTCATAAAAACAACTAAAAACATATCCAGGTATGGGTGAATGATTCAGTTCGTTCGGATCATAAACACAACTGGTGAATTGGTAAATCCAATAAGCATTACCAAAAACACATATAAAATATAACTCCATTTAAATGATGTCCATGGAATATCAGAAGATCTCACCCATAGCTGATAATACCATGATCTTATATCAATATTTGATTAAACTAAAGAAACTCTAAGCTAGTAAAAAATATCATCGATTTTAGGAAAGGGGTATCAGTTCTTAACCATTATGGGATTCAGCTTCCTATAATCGACACATTACCATAAAAATATGACATCATTATTTTGAACATACCCTAGAGATCCCCAAAGTGAAATACATGGGTGAACACACCTCTTGTTTTCCAATTCCTCTAACTATTTTTTAAGCTGCTAGAGTTCTGGCGGTGACATTCTAATCAATAAAATAGAAACTATATATTATTCCAACAGGAACTCTATCATGAACTCAACATCTCTTTTTGGGGATAACCATTGATAATTTCATTGGAAACTATTCCTAAAAACTATCCCCCACTAGAGAAAAGAAAATCTACACTACTAACCAATAATCATGAATATGACATGCAACTTGAGTTTTGAGCTCATCCAACCACAGACAAACTGTCCATGAATGGCCTTCTGGAATGTCTCACTCAACATGAAGGACATAATTGTCTCATTAAAGTTATGTGAATGATAAAAGATAATGGATTCAATCGACATGGGCCTAGTAAAACACTATCCAATCGAGGCCCAAAATTATATCAAAATATGACATATAATGAACAAACACGTCTCATTGGATGTGACACACTCCAACATCAAGAGAGAATCTCATACACTGCCTAATATTGTCTACCCAAATCCCTAATGGTGTATCAATTGACATGATCCTAAAATACCATTCCACTGATAGACCCAAAATAACCACAAGATGAGTATAAAAAATAATAATGTGAGGCACTTTTATCGAATAAAGAACTAACATGTGTGGAATCTACAAGGATCGTACCTCAAAAAGTATATGGTCAGGGCTTTCCAGATCCTAGTGTAGAATGAACTATATGAAACTAACATGCTCTAATACCTTGGGATTATTTCCAAATTCCTAACACTAAAAAACCCTACTAATATGGTTTCCCTCACACTAAAGTACTATATCTACCACCTCGACTAGTACGACCAATAGATCTCCAACTGACTACCTAATATGGGATAACAACTCCAATGCATGTACTCTGCATCAACCTTATCCCTCTATCATTTTCCATAAGTGGATTGTTCCTACAATACCTTAACACATTCCCTGTTATTTTATATGTTCGTCACTTAATCGATGTTCATGTACTTTGAAAACTTATTTACACTGTCCCACCACACTGATAGTAAACCACATTATCCCTACTCTGAGGCTATTGTTTTATCTTCTGACTACTTCGTCCACTACCACCCTGGTGATTGTTCCTAAAATATTTATTCATTTGATTGGATGTCCCACCACTATGTCACCCAACTAGAATAGAATGCCAACCATTGTGGGCCTCCTTGATGTTTCCCTCTAAAATAAGGGGATGATCCACCTTTTCAACAACTCTTTTGAAACATAATATATTCACTTTGGAGTTAATTTCATGTTTATTATCATCCCAAAAATGTCATTCCATAGTTTCCTCATTCCGCTTCCAATGCTAGATAAAAATGATCAAATTCATTGAAACAACATACATATTTCATCACTCTCTTTGACCCCTTGGTCAACATCATAAACTGCACAACATTTTCCTAAGACTAGGTCTCCAAATACTAATTTCCCTAAATAATGTCTGGAAAATATTTCCATGACATACCTTCAACCAGCTAGGTGTAAACCAGAATGTCCCACCAGTGCATTCCCTTCCCTCGCAACATGTATGCTTCCAACATGACTGTCTTCTCAGTATGAGTTTCTATGTGACCAGGAATCTTCTTTGTGGTATCCATCCAGAACTCGAATGCATCAGGTCCACCATCTCTAGAAAATGCCAGAGGGTGTTACAACTAAAACTCCCTAGTGAAGTCAAACATACATGACACCACCTATATTGTTCTCCATTATCTAAATAAATTTTGTGATGTTCTCGTGAAAATGATCATCCCTTATGTTTCCATGAAACACCTAGTTTTTTTAATATTCTTGTGGAGGATAATTCTCAATGATGTCCTCTTATTTCAAAACTAGAACATGATGTTGTGGTTGTATATTCATATAATTCCAACACACATCTCAGAACACAAAACATAAAACATCTAATGTATTCATATAAGATGGATCTCGACTAGAAATAAAAAACCCCTTTTTTGAACACTATTCCCAACAGATAAAATATCACATTAAACACTCCAATAAAAAATATTCTCCAAGGGTCATGGTCAAGATGGGTTAAATCAAATTGCATAACCATGATCATTTCATTAGACTCACTTTTCAAAGAGTTTCCACAGTTACAATGAAAATAATTCCTTTCAAAGTACCCTTATTATCTCATCATTTATTATAACCAAAATTTTACCTCATTTAAATCCTTTCAACAAGTGAAATTATTTATCCATTCATTCACAATATTTACATTTGACCATTCATATCATATTTATTAGACATTACTTTCTTCATATTTTATGTAATGTTAACAGCATTATACCATGAATGTCCCACACATCCATCTCATATGTGCCCATTAGGATACATTACACCAATATCCCTAGGGGCCTATAATAATGAATGTATGCCGAAACTCATTCCATTATTTCCATGGAAAAAATATCATAAAACAATCTCGTAACATAACAAATGTATCACCCTATGGTGAAATATAATTCAACTATATCGACACATATCAAGAATAATAATTCCCACCCTAGGTACATGGGTTTCCCCCCATGGATGGGTTATCATCTCCCAAACAAGTGCTCATCATCAAAACAGATCACATAATAATCTCTTGTATACATCCCCAAATATTAATTCAATATAAATGAATAGCTCTGATACCAATTATTAATTTCCCTGAACCATAATCCCCTAAACCGGTGCATTGAGTCGCATTTCCACATCATATTAAATGATCCTCCTTGTACTCTAGAGGCTTCTAACTAATAGAAAGGTTCTAATAGGTCTTGTGGGGAGACTATAAATTCTTTACTATAGTATGCCACATCTGGTAACATAATAAATAAGGAAAAAATAAAAAATAAAATAGAATTGAAATTACCAACCTTTTCCCAAACAGGGAAAACCACAACCAAAAGATAAACATTCCATTTCATGACAAAAATTTAAAAAGTGATAGAAGGAAAAAATAAAGACTAATGGAATCATCCCCCAAAATATTTCATGAATCTGTGATCGGTTCCTCATCAATACTCATCCCAAGCCCAACTCAACTCCCAATAACATGGTCTTTTCCCTTTTCCAATCCCACAACAATGAAATCTGTTTGGGTACCCAATAATAGCCAGACAAGGGTGTGAGTACAAGTTAGAGAGGCACCACCAACAACATCTTAAAAATATCTAAAAAAATGGATAGTGCATTGTAATATTAAATACATTTAAAGAGAACCAAATGACAACTCAGTTTCCATTATTAACCTATATTAAATTTTTCAATATTCATAATTTATTATTGTCCAACACTTAAACCATTTCTGTAACTTAATACATGGGTAAGGCATTTACAAAATTTATATATCATCCAAATTTAATTAATTATAATACATTTCGGAATAATTCAAGATCCTTATCTCAAAAGAGACAAAAATATCAAAACAAATACATCATAATCACCTTAGAGTACCTGCCGAGCTTGTGTCACCAAAGGAAAATTGTTAGGGGCTTATAGCCTCAATTCTACTCTCCAAACCTGTTCATTCTCGTTGTGGGGATTAGATCCTCAGTCCAACCCGACTAGTGGGAGAAGTTTCAGTCCAATATCCCACATACCACCTAGCTAGTGCAAAAATATTATTATTCCAATTACCCAAAATACCAACCCATAAAGAATGCATAATCAATACAAAAAAAAACATTCACAATTCACATTCCATTTCACTCTTAAACCATCTTTTGTTCATAACCCATTGACACTTTTACCACACACCTTACATAGCCAATTTAACCCAAACACCTTTCTTAACCTAACCCATTTGACTTATTCAAATGGATCAATACATTATCTAATTTCACATAATTCATCATTTCACATTTATTATCCCATTCATTCATTTTAATTTCAATATCTCAATTCATTAGAAACATTAACCTTATTAAAGTTAACCATATTCACAAAATTTCAAACAAACTGTAATGTCATTATCAAATTCTAGACACAATAATCAATAATTTCTTCTACTACTAATCTAAAATATAAACATGTTAATTTGGGTCTATAATTTATCACAAGTCAACTCCATTGGTAACATTACAATTTTTCATTTATGAGAATATTGGAACACCCAGTGGGTGGCCATAAATTAGTCTAGGAAATTTCAATATATCCCGTACAGATTATGAGGGGTTCAATTCATCATTTAGACAACCGTTTTAACAAATCCATTCAAAGGAATCAAATGAACAATAAGAGGGAACCATTAACACTACCACATATGCACATATCAACATCATGCCTGTGGAATATAATATGTAGACCACCTACCCAAAACCGGAGATGAACACATTCTTAAACATAGTGTTATATCTGGATTCAAGATCCCTTTGAATCCATAACCTAATATCCACTTGAAAAATAGGCATTCAGGTCCATATAAGAAGAATAATGAAAAAAAAATCTCTAAACTAGAAAAGAGAATCCAGAGGAGATTAATATATACTATGTGTTGTGATCTACAACCAGTTACCCTACAAACAACCTAGAAATGAAGGAGATCGAACCTTAGGAATATTTGGGTGTTTTAGTTCATCAATAGGGAGGTAATTGCAAGCATAATGAATAAATTTGGGTTAGGAACATAAAATATTGAGGGTCAGAAATGTTAAATCCCAATTTTAATGGGGTGTACAGTTTGGCTGCACAGTTTTCCAAACCATGTGCCAACCACAATCGACCTCTATCTAAGAAGTGTTGAGCCACAAGGTTACTCAGGGTTCCCTACATAGTTTGAAAAACTTTGCGCCAACTGTGCATAATGCCTCTATCTAGTCCCACATGGTTTATCCTCCCCTCTTCAGTGGTATACTAAAAAGTGAACCCCTTCATCTTGTCCATCATGGTTTGGGTGTATGGTTACTACTAACCATGTGCCAACCGTGAAACATGAAATGGTTGGCTAAAAGCTCCCTTATTTCTTGTCTAAAACCCCCCAAGACACCACCAAACATCCCCATAAATCATAAAACATTCCATTAACCGTAATAAGGTGACATAAATCAAAACATAAACAATAACATACCTCAAGAAAATATGGGATCTTACATTGCTAGAGGGAATCATCCCTTGATTCCTATAATTAAATGAAAGTACAATATAGATCTATTGTTAGATCCACTGATAATGAAATATTTTCTCCAAGGATAATTTTTTAATTGATTAATTTATTTATATATAATATGTGACAATATGGTTCTCTTGTTCAAACATTTTATCCATTGTCTATTTTTTATTCAATTCCATTGATCATGATGCTTATTATCATGTAAATCCTGGATTGATCATTGATTATGACAAATAGAATAGTATGAAATGCCCCATTTAATTATTATATTATTTTTGGAACTAACTAGTTGTATCAGAGTGGTCATATAAATATTTATATTTATTTAAATACCATTGATTGTATTACACATTTGTAATTTAGTTTTTGAATTCCAATTTAATAATTATTAAATCAAAATTGTGTGATTTTATTCATCCTATTTAATTTATCGTAAATATAGTCAAATTGAAACATTTTTTGACATAGATAAACTCAAAGATATCATCTGGAGGTGCAGAGGAATCTGGATGGATAACACAATAGTACATGTCATGTAACCCAGAGGTACAGGTCATGTAATACTGTTCAATTCACCAATAATTAATTGGGAATTATTTCATGGACTGTGCATTTATTACAAGTAGTACCTTTAATTTTACAGCACAAGTTGACCAGTTCAGTTTGGTACATAGTGATCCACAATACTTTTCATGTAACTTCCATACACAATGTGTAATATTTTATTCACAAACAGGTCATGTATCTTCTTACAAAACTACCTAACTTGTGACTGTGTAACTCGGAGACCATAGGATGTGATTCCCATGCACACACCATGTAATGTATATTTTCCCATGGCATAGTTTACATGCCAAGTCCCTTATCATGTGTCTTGGATACAAAGTGAATATAGTACATGATGTGTATCTGGTTTGTAAATGTCGTCCAATTTTACCAAATTACTAAAAATTGAAAATTAATTTATTATACTATGAATCTCGTATCAACATGTACTTGAGTTCAGCCATTAAGATGATCATATGTGCCATGAGATATGAATAAATGTTTAATTAATTTCATTATACTATTAAGATATGAATATCATATATGATTCATATTATAATTATTTCTTTACATATAATGAATCATAACATGTGATAGAAAAATCATGTAATATATGTAACAATTAAAATAATAGTAAACATCAGGAAAGTGTGTGATAATTCATGTATGACACATATCTCATGAGTAAACAATGTTAAAGTATGACACATATTGGGTAGTTTGGATGGGTACTCATTGTGTTTCATCCAAGGTACATTTATGTACATTGTTAATTTTAAATAAATTTATTTAATTTTAAAAAAAATACGATGGATGAATATCAAGGAAATTTATATTTGAATTAATGTAAATAAATTATTATTTAAACAATATAATTAATTGATTTGAGTATTATTTAACTTAATTACTAATTATTTTAATTGAATGCTAATTTTATTAAATAATTTTTTTGCATGTATATAGATGATCTTTAGCCTAGGACAGACCATTTCATGTGATTGGTTTCGTTAAATTTGTTATTAAATAAAATTGTTGGCATGCATTCCATCTGTCCTTGGATTATGTAAGGGATTGGATGCCCATTATTTCATTTATTTATACCATTTCCCCTCACTTTTTCATGAACAAAATAAAATGTAATGGGTATATCTCCCATTTTAGTGGAGGATGTTTATGTTTTCATCTGAGGAAAAATCAATCCTAGAGTGATAGATAGGTGGACAGGTGAAACACTGTAACACAAACAGTAAATGGTTCAAGGTTTTTTTCCCCTCAGTCAAGAATTATTTTATCATCCACTATAATAACTAACCATTAGTAAAAGCTTTATGAAACTAATCCTTTTGTTTTCAAAAAACCCCAAGTTACATCTTCCAATGTTATTTCTAAAACTGATTTTCATCCTATGTTAGAATGTTTTTATTAGGAGAAAACAACTCAAGAATATATTTTTTATGTTTTTCATCAAGAATATTTTCAAAAAATTGTTGAAGAATACACTTTTTAAAACCCAATAAGTTTTTTGATTCTTATTATTCAACCTAGTGATAATATTATTTGTGATGTAGATCAAAATATTAGAAGTAGAATTTCTATGAGAAATGAAATAAAACATATATGATTTGTACCAAAATTCAAACCTATGTATTCTGATGAGGATTTTGGTGATGGGGATATGATTAAATCAATCAATGATTATCCCAATGATATTGAAAGGAAAATTTTTTAGTCTTATGTTGAACATCTTAATGATACATCTATAATTGGTGTAAAATGGTGTTTTCTAAAAAAATGTGATGAAAATGTAACAATAGTTAGAAATAATGATAGAATTGTTAATAAATTTTCTAATTAACAAGAATGAATAGACTATAGAGAATCCTATTCATTAGTAGAAAGACTTTAATTTATTCAAATATGTCATGATTTTGTATCATTTTTAAATTTTAATATATGTCAAATGGAAGTGAAGTAGGCTTTCCACAATGTATATGTTTAAGATAATGTTTATGTATAACAAACACCTTTTTTGGAAAATTAAAAATAACCCAAATATTTCTATAAATATACCAATGATCTTTAAGGTCTTAAAAAATCCACTAGATCTTGGTATGATAAGTTAACAAAAATTTTCATACAAAACTGCTTTGTTAAAGGAGCTACATATCCAAATATTTTTATAAAATAGTTTAATAAAAACATTCCTACAGTACAAATTTATTTTAATGAAATTATATTTGGTTTATCTAAAAAATATTTAAAATATTACATTGTGAATCTTATAAAATTATAATTTGAAATGAGTGCGATGGGTGAGTGATAATACATTCCAGTTTTTCAAATTTCAAGAAAACCCAAAAGGAAATTTTATATCTTCACATAAGTATATAAAATATTTTATTAACAAATTCAGGTATTACTCCACTAAAAGTATTAGTACTCCAATTGTATCCTATAATAATTTAGTTTTATAAAAATATGGAAACCAGTCGAATAAAATTCTTTTATAGGTTTGATTGGAGGTTTACATTATATTACAACTGTTTATCTATATTTGGTTTTTCCAATATTCTTATTTTATAGACACCGATCCAATACAAAATAACCTAATCTTAAATCTCTAAAATAATTTTTTACTATCTTTATGTATCTTAATATTTAGGCTTATTTTATTCTTTTATAAATTATTTTGAACTAAATTTGTTTTCATATACATATTTTTAAAGATATAGAATGGATAGGAAAAGTACATCCAGAGTATTTTTTATAAATGGTGGGGAAGAAGCCTCATTTTGTTATTAAATCAAAGACCTCTTTTGACAGGGTAGTGGGAGACCCATTACACAGCCCGAAGGCCCAAGGCCATGTTGACAGAATATAAGGCTTGAAAGCCCATTTTTTCCCAAAGGACCCTTCGGTGAACAATACTTCTATAGTACCGAGACTGCTACAACACATGCTACAACGTTGTCACCACTATAGTTCTTGCTATAGTACCTCCAGTGCTACAATTTCATCACTACTATAGTTATTTGTAAATTCATCCCTATACAGATTTGATCCTAGGTCTTTTGGATGCCATGCAGGATCCTGATCCACTTGGGTACATGCTCATTGTCAAAGTATTTCTAGAGTATGTCTTTTCCTAGGAGAAGCTTTATTTTCTTAGTTATATAAGAAACAAGACTCCTACTCAATTTCCATAACAGAAGCCGAATATGTGGTAGTGAGAAGTTATTGTGCTCATGCATTATAGATGAAACACACATACATTGACTATTTCATGAGATTTACAAAAACTATATTTTTTTGTGATAACCCAACTTCCATTACACTATGTAAAAAACCATCACATCACTTATATGTTAATAAAATATAAATAAGACATAATTTCATTTTAAATCACACACATAAAGGTGTTATTATTTTACAATTCATTAGAATGCATGAACAACATCATGATATTTTTACAAAACCCCTTAGATCTAATAGATTATAGTACATTTAATAGAATCTAGGAATAATCAATATTGTGTGATTAATCATATGTACTTATTTTTATCCATATCCTTACATTAATGAACACATTATCAAAGGGAGAGCATATATGATTTTATGTTTCTAATACCTTTTTCTCTTAAAACACACAATATTCTAAAATGTTTTAGTTTTTATATTTATTTTTTAGACTCAAATTTTATTTAAAATTTTTCAGAGTAATATTTTCTTTCAAAAACATAGTGAACATAAAATGAATTGAAAATGATTATTTTAATTCAAAAGCTTTTCCATAACCAAAACATGTTATAAAATATTATCTATATCAAAATTTGTTATAAAATTTTTGGACTGAAAAAACGAAACAATCTCTTTATAAAATATTGTTTTTATAAACTTTAACATAATATATTTTTCTAAAAACAACCAAAAAGATTAGTTTACTCGTACCGATGTAAATTTTATACTCCAAAAGGTATTCTACTTTCTCTTTTTCACTGATTCATTTCATTTGTAATAAATTTACTTGTTTACTTATTCATTTATTTTTAATAATTCTTTTTTGTTTTCAAACATAAAATATTACAAATCGGATTAATATTTATTCCAATGAAAATTTTTCATAAAAATATAAAGAGTTCAAACTTAACATTGAATAAATTCTTCAAATTTTTCATGATTGTTAGATCTGATAAAGACATTCAAATATGGTCCATTGAAATTCAAGGAATTTTAACTGTCATTGTCGTGAATAAATAAGGGTGGGACAACCTGTGTAATTCATCTATTTTTAGATACATTTTTCCTGACTCTTACCACTCCTTTAATTTCTATATCAAACATTTTCGCATATGTTTTATCACTGATTGAGGTGTTAGTACAATTGAATCTTTAGATGATTTTTTAGAGATTGAAGTAAACATATAATGAATTGTTCAGAGAACATGGTATCAAATGCGCAATTCAATAATTAAAAGGATCATTATTTTTCAAGCATGGGAGAAATTTTGTGTAGAGAAACTAGATGCAGATTTTTATTTTTATTTTCCAAAAATTATAAGACAATTTTATTTTAAACATTGAGAAGGAATTATATGAATAAGAATATGAACAAGAAGAAAAGAATTAAGTGGTATAAGAAGAAAAAAAGATGAGGAATATAAATATGAGGATGAAGATTATGAAGAAGAAGAGATAGATACTGATGAAGTGTTAAAAGAAAAAAGAAAACATTAGACTCGTCATCATCTAAAACTTCACTACCTTCCCAATTAGATAACGATAGGGACATAGAATAATTGGAGGAGGAAAAAATATCATTCCAAGAAGAATAAAAGTCATCATCAAAAGAAGGGGAATATGATAAACAATCCGAGAAAAAATTTAGATTATGTTGAATCTGATAAGGATTTTGATTTTAGTAATGCATCAAAGGAAAAAAATACTTCACATGAAAGAAATTAAAATGTTGTTTAGGAATTAAAACAATAAATATATCCTCCAAACCAAATGATCCTAATGCATTATCAGGTTCATTAAACTCTTAAGGATTCAATGCTCAGAATGTTTTTGACTATATTTTCCAAACATTAAAAAGGTTAACTGATTCTATTCAGTATCATCCAAACATAAAAGATAGATGTAAATCGATTCAAAATTGTCTCAATGAAAAATCTGAATCACTAAATTGTTTGACAGAATTAGTTGTTCACATTAAAGAAGATTTAAAATCATTCAAAATAAAAGGAACTTTCTTAAAATAGATCATAAAATTAGATGGTTAAGTGTTAAGAGAATGTGGAAATTTATCTAAAGGATCATGATGTTAAATTCATAGAAATAAATAAACATTATTTATAAATGTGGTTATACTTTCATAATTTTTCAATAGATATTTCTAAAAGAGTTATGTTTTTTGAAAAGTTCATAGATACTACTTATGATGGTAATGAGAACTTAAATGTTTTAAATCTAATGGTTCACAGTTTAGTGATAGAAAACATGAGACTAAAAAGGTGTGAAGATGATATTTTCCTTATGATGGAGGAAAAAAAATTATCTCTAAGAAAGTTGAAATAATTAAGTAATAAATTCAATAGAAAACAACAATGGATGATGATATCATAGAATCTTAAATCATCGATTTTAGTGGCTTATTAGAATCATGATGCATTTATGAAACTGAAGGAAATTGTGTAAAATTTGATAAATAAAGAATTTACTTTATTTAGTTCAACACTTCATCTATATTTCAAATAATAATTTGAATGAATGTTAAAAATGTATGAATTTTTCATTAAAAAACATTATGTATGAATGTATTAAAATTAATTTTGGATGTGTGTTCTTTCTTTTATTTCCCAGATGATTTTTTATTCTCATAAAATTGTTTCACAGAAAATCTCTTTCTATCACTTCATGAAATATCTGTTGCCTACCATTTTTAGAAAATCATAAAGGGGGAGAAATATGTAAAGATGAAAAAATTTATAAAAGGAAACATGTTTATAATGGGAAAATACTTTGATATATTATCCTATGGGTGACATTTTTTCATAAGGGAGTAAATCTAAATTAATACTTTCCATCAAATTATAAAGATAGTATAAACTAAGGAAGATTTAATATATGAGTTATATCTTTGATGATCTTAAAATTTCAATGGTTGTGTAGTTTTATTCAAAGTTGTTATTTATTTCATTTTAGGGGATGTGTTTTGTCATTACTAAAAGGGGGGATTGAAACACACGGCCGATTGTCGCCTATCGACCGGTCAAAATTCCGGTGCTCTGCTAATGTGTATAGCAGCACTCAGGTCGAATCCTCAGCGATGATACTTTGTAATAGTCATTTGTTTTTAGTTGACTGTATTTCGATTAGGGGGGTTTGTTTTCAGATATTAATTGAAATGATTTATGGATGATGTTTGATTTACCAAATTGATAAATATTGGGATGAGTTAATCATTGGGGAGTTAAGACTGTGATATCCTTGATCTTTGCTTTATATTGCATTTAAATTAACACCCATGTCACAAGATGATGTTGATTAGAAATCCTAAGTGTTAAGGCTTTAATCCAAGCCTTAAATTAACTTAGGGTTCTAATCTTGATCAAATGTTGTTTATGGTAGTGTATTTATGGTTCCAATAATCAATGGAAACCACACGTTAAACAAATCTAGTCATTAATCCATGACATGCTAAGTCCAACATACACAATGTTAATTCAACGAATACTCATCGAGCAAAAGCTCTCAATCGCTTAACATACCTAAATTAAAACTCACCCCAATGAGAAATTTACTCAGACATTATGATGTTTATTAATCTGGTAATATATGTTTATGGTGATGAATTATAAAGAGAAGAAAAAGAAAGGGACAAGATAAGAGTAGTGTGCCGAACACACACACGAAATATTTTGAGAATCAAAAATGGAATTTTGATTGAATGAGGAAGCAAGATAAGGTACTGTAATTTAAAATGATTCAAACTATTTTAAGACCATGAATATTATACTACAGAAGGTGGAGGAGAATAAGAGATATTGAAGAAGAAACTTTCATTAAAACAGAATTACAAAATAAAGGACTTACAAAATTACAAAAAGGAAGAACACAAAAGTAAGTGAAAACAAAGAGAAGATGAAAGGTCTCTCAAGTGAAAACATGAGTATGTAAGGTCCTCATATGCCTTTGGAAAATCTTTGGTCGTGCCAATATGATCTCCTCTCTTCTGAAATGCCAACCCCTCTCAAGGAGAGAAGGGGAGAGTATTTATAGCCCAAGGAGTGGACTGTTTTCATTCCTAATCTGTCCCTCCACTTGCATCGCCAATTTGGATATTCAAAAAGCTGAATCTCTAAATATCTCCTTCTTCACAGTTGTAGAAAATAAAGCTGTCCGACTACTGTCAAAATATGGAGGCATTTGGACAATTGGATCCAAAGTTATGGTGGTTTTATTAAACAAAGGTAAACTGTCCATTTCTATCCATGCTTTTTCGATGGCCAAACTGTGAATGGATTTTTGAACAGGAATATGCCTTCAAATCCGAATGACTTCTTCAACAAAGTCGGCCGACTATGTCTCCTCTTTCCCACTGAAAAACCTCCGCTCGATTTGATGCTTACATCATGAGATATGTCATGAATAGTATACTGAGTTTAATTCTCGGACAGAAAGGTGGTCTGGACTTCAATGCTTCATTTGGGCCACTTGTACATGGACTTGGGCAATGAAATTTTTATCCCAGATGACATGTAGTGTCCCCCGAATTATGGTGGAGAGTTAATGTTTTTGGACTTCTGTATTGAGCCCAGTAAATCAATCTTCAAGGCTGGTCCAGTTTGTTTACAGATTCTTTGGTCTTGTTTGTGAGGACCATATGACCCTTCAAATAGCAGAATTGGATCATGGTTCCTTCTAATGAAATGTTTTATATTGAAAAGATAATCCTACAGAACAAGAACCACACAATTTGGATCAGTAAATGGACATTTATTATTAAAACATTAAACTGACTCAATTGGACTACTTCTAAAAATGCTCAAATATTATACTTAATATTAAAACATTAATATTTCACACAAATTATGCACATTTCATATAACATAAGTAAAGGGGGAATATAATAAGTCATGAAAATATTAATAACATGAGGGATTGTTGAGTGAGAATTATTAATTCTTGCATTTCCTTTCCTTAGTTTTGGAAATCACAATCACTTCCCCAAAAACTATTTTACTAACATTATATTTCCAAATTTTATTATTATGTTTTAATAGAAATTATAAATGTATACCCATCATAGAAATAATTCCATTAAAAACAAATATAGACTTTTTATTTTTCATTCTGATCAATAGGACTAAAGGTGCGTAATATACATTGGACTAACTAGTGGTTTGATCAGTTGTTAGATTAATGTCTTGCTGATAGATCTCAAGACCATCTGATTAACCCTTATAATGATTCATAAGAGTTACCCTTATTGAGTATATCAGATTGAAAATAAATAAAGAAGTCCATCAGACTCTCCATAGTTTATAATTGGTTTTATTAGAATTATATCAATCATATGAAATATAGAATAGAATTGTAATTTTTAAAATCTAAATGACATGAGTCTATCAAATTAAAAATCATCCTTAGATATAAATTTGAAGAAGAAATATTAGTATGATCATTCAATTGCAAGATTACTGAGTCCATTGCAACTATCACTGAAATATGAATGTTAGAAAATTTTATATAAATAGGAGGTTATTTTAATATCTGGGAGATGAAGGAATTCACAACTCAATAAATTTAATGATTTCCCTATGTGAAAACCTCATTCCAGTATTTTTAAATCATTAGAGAGTATATGTTCTATGAAATATTTTTGAGGGATGTAATTATTTAATAAATATTTTCTTTTATTATTGCATGTCCAATCACAGTACAGATTGAGGGATTCTATGGATAAGAAGATGGTGAATCTGATCTTTCAGATCGAGGACTTATAGGGATAGGATGTCATATGTCGATCATCATATAGAGGGATTTCGTGGTCATGAAATGTGGAGTTGAATATGAACATTGTATCAAGGGATTCCTAGGGATAAGATGATGGAGCTGATTTTAGCCCATCAAATCATGGGATTTCCTATAAAATAAAGGCATACCATATAGTAGGTACATAAGAATATGGAAATCATTAAATAGGATTTCTGACTACCTTAACTCTTATGGTTAAACAATAAATTATTTTGTAAGATTATATGTCATTCTTATTATTATAATATTTTGTATTTATTGTTTATACTAGACCGATTTCCTGTTATACATGTATATTAACATGTTATTTTTTATAATTATATTTATAACAAACTATATTTTTGGTGTGTCTATGATATCGATAAAATCTCATTTAATCAGAAAATATTGGGATCAGATTGTATTACTCTAATAATCATATGATCTATGAGTATAATCATTCTTATATTAAGAGGTTTTCTATTATGTTTTAGTTTAGTTTTTAAACTATAATTTACAACCTCTTATATACACTAAATACACTTTCAATCCAATAATCCTTGGTGCTTTTATGGATCTTTCATGAAGATTAGTGGTTCTATACGAATGAAAATAGTGGGGGTGAATATGTGAATGAAATTTAACTTGTTCAATCAATTGGATGATTTAGAAAAAAAGTATATTATGATATATCTTACTGGAATTTATCCTTAGTAACATTCTCATTTATCAAATCCATTTTGTGTTCATCCACATTTTTATTCTATTCTAATTTTGAATTCATAAAAAACACAATGTTTGTACTATTTTAATAATTTTAAAAAATATTAATATATGATTAGAATAGTGATGAAATATCCCCCACATGATCCTTGATAAATGCTCTTGTTCATTCCTATACTTCATTTCATGTTTTTAATAATTTTTTTTACTATTGTATGAATGAACAGCATGATCACCCAATTAAGGTGATTTTTCACATAGCTCCAAATTCGGTGGATAATGCCACTTTTGAACATACTAGAAATGTTGGTATCTAACCTATGTGTTAATGATTCATATATTTTTTTAAATGACTAAAATATCATTTTCCTGATATTCTATGTCAATTATATTTTCTTTGGTTGCTTTTAACCCCTAAAACATGGTTTTTCTATTATTATTATAAATTTAATAATGTCAAATCATACTTTAACCCATACCAATCAATCTGAGAGTCATATTGATATTTTTTTATACAAAATATAAAAAATTATTAAAGGAAAGTAATCCTAACCTTTCACATTAATTCTTAGTAATTTTCTAAATTTTGAACCTCCCACCCCTATATGGGAGCTATGTCATTTTAGTAAAATTATAATATGTTACCTATTTTATTCCATCATACTAGAAAACACAAGCATCTGATGGATGTGGAATTGATTTCTATAGGTAAAGAAACTGGGATATCATTCTCACATGATTTCAATTCAATCAATGTGAGTTCTCTTTGCATTATTCCCATTTATGTGATTTTTCAATTAACTCTGGATTAAGTGGTGGAAACACCACTTTTATTCATAGTAAATAATTTGGTTATCCTATCGATGTGAAAATTAATCAGATTGATTGTAAATGACATAAATATATTTTTTCTATGATTTCATATTAATCCGAGCTTTCTTGGTTGGTTTTGACCCCTAACTATATGATTTTTTCAATTATTAAAAAATGCCAAAAATTTCAAATAATACATTATGTTATAATAATTAATATGTATATAAAACTAATGATTTTTTCTTTTCAAAAGATTAAAAATGATTCAGTGAATTTTCACCATGATTTTCATATCCATCCAATGTCATTTTATTCATAACCCCCCATAATGAATGATATTTACTTTTAATAAAACTATGAAATGTTACTCATTATATTCCATCATATCTTGAGGAACCAGAATATGATAGATGTGGCATAGATTTTTCTGGATCAGAGATGTATTAGTGATCATTATCCCATAATTTCATGTAAATTTAATTGTGTTTACATTGTATTAATCACTTTTTTGTGATTTCTCACGTTACTATAAATCTAAGAGACCAAAATGACCTTCAACCATACTGATCAATTGGGGTGTCAAATAGATGTTACAAAGATTCCTATAGATTTAAAAGGACATAAAGATACGGCCTCCTAAGCCATGTCTCATCGGCCATCCTAGTCTCATGTTGTATCACATAAAAAGGCTCATATCTGGATAACACAGAAGCTAGAAATAAACACACATAGTCAAGATGGAAACATGGCCCCAAAAACAATGCATCCATCCTTCACTTGAAAATGAGCTCTCCTGACCCCAACACAAGAAATTATTCATTCAAATGAAAATGGGAAACCATTTCCCCAAAAATTTATCTTTATTAGAGAATCTATTTTTATTCCATCGTGAATTATTGAATTCAATTATCATTGGTTTCAACTATGGTCATCCTAAGGAATCAGCTATAACATGTTTTATGGGGGTAATAGAGGATTAAAACCCTACCGAAAATAATTCCAAGGACCATCAAATAAATTATACTGTTTAATTTATTATATAAAAAAGAAACATGAATTTTATTGTAATGAAAACACACCAAAATGAATTTCTTAGGGGGGAATAGAGAAAAAACAGTTACAAAAGAAGAAACGAGAATAGAAAAAAGAAAGAAACACTAGGATTTATGTTCTTCGGTACCTTTGGAACATATTTCATGGAATGAAAACCACCCAAAGAAGTAAATTTATTAGATTATCAAAACAAACACAGATTATAGTTTACAAAGGAAAATAAAATAGGCAACTGAAATTCACCGAGGCTCTAAAAAATAAAATGTGCACTATAATCAGTAACATAGAAGTAATCAAATTTTAGAAAACATACAAACCACGAAAAATTTCCAGGAATCATGATCACATAAATATCCAAGAACACCTATCTCGCTACTTAATTGGATCTATCCAAAGGATGATCATACCAGGTATCAAAATTTGAGAAATGGTCACACATATTCAACTAGGAAAAACCTCGATCGGCTCCAACATTATATTCTCTCCATCGGCGTATAGGGGGGTCAACAGGCCACCATATGAGTTTACTGATGTGAAATATTGCACCATAACTAGAGATATTGAAGCTAAGGAAAACTATTTTCAACATTGGGTGAGAGAAAAAGTAGGCTGAACCCCCAGCGGTAAGAAAACAAAACCAGCTAGGGCGAGAGGGCATCAATTTTGGATCTCTTGATCTCTGTTAACATGATGTGCTTGACTACCTAATTATATTACATTTAGATCTACATTTTAAATAAAATTATGTTTGTACAGAGGTGATGAAACCCAGCTAGAACCTTAATAGTATAACTACCTAGCCAAGGGAAGGTTACTATGAATCCAACACCGAACTGACCACCCAGTTGAACGTGGAATAGTTCAAATAAATGGATGGCTATGATAGATTATGTGGCAATGTCCATTGATGTCCAGAAATGAAGAGAATGGGTATAAAATGGATACACATGATGGAGTCCCAAATCAATCAAGAAAAACTATTAAATGAGCAACATAATTCAGCTCATGCGGTTAAATTAAACCAAAATCCTATAGATATTAAAATGATAAAATATTTGATAACAAATACCTTGTATTTAAAGCAATTTATATGGAGGACAAATTAAATTGGATAATTTTTATTTTCAATATGAGAAAAAGAGTATAAAATTGACAAATGACCACCATTTTCAATTTAAAATTTGTGATGGTATTACACTTAAATTTTATTCATGTAGAGGTAACTTCAAGATATCTATGTGTTCCTTGGACTTGAATATTGTTGCAACCTTGGTCAAACTATCGGTATTGTTTTTCTCTTTGTGTATCATAGTGGCACAAACTATGTAACATTCAATAACTTATACCAAAAAATTAATCCTAATAACTATTTTCTTAAGCCTACCATGGATTACTAATTTTTTAGATAAATAATTGAAAGATTGAGAATCACAATGTACGATAATAAAAAAATTACTTATACTAAGTTCCAAAATCAATCCCTTAAGCCATATAGATTCCCTGAATACATCTATTAGTTTTATGTACTCAATTTTTGTGGTTGAGAGGGTCATCACTAATTTCATATTACACTTCCATGATATAGGTCCCCACATTCTGTAATGACATAACTTAATAGTGATTTCCATGTATCAACATTTCCATCATAGTACAAATCCACATAACCAGGCAATAATTTTGAATAATTACTTTTCATACCATAGAAAATTGGAAGAGATTAAGTATAAGAAATGTTCTTGAAAAACCATTTAAGAGCATGCCAATGTAGATTTCCTAGATTTTCCATTTTCTTATTCAATATACAAAGAGAAAAAGAAACATTTGGTCAACTATAAATCATATAACACATAATACTTCCCACTACAATATCATATGAGATTCTACTCATATATTCAATATCATAAGTTGGGGTAGGTGACTTAGGTAAAGAAAATTTAAAATTATGAACTAAAGGAATAGTAATAGGTTTCAAGGTATTTAATAAATACCGCTTATGCACTTTAAAGATATAGGAATTTTGAGACACATAATGAATCTTTTGCTTCATGTCCCTAATAATTTCCATGACAAGAATTTTCTTAGAATAGCTTAGGCCATTCATTTCAATACCTGAATTCAAATTATTTTTAACTTGGTTGATTAATTTCATATCACTACATATGACTAACATGCCGTCTACATAGAGCTATAAATAAAATAAGGATTTTTAACATATTTAAAATATACATATGTATCAAAATGAATCCTGGTAAATAAATTTGATGACATTAATGAATCAAACAACTTATACAATTTTTTGGATTATTAATCTAATCCTTATATTGATTTATTATGAAAAAAACATCTATAGCTTTAAATTCATGTTCAAAATTTGTAGAAGGCTTCATGACTAATTTTTCAATTAAATCTCTATGCAAGAAAGTAGTTTTGACATCTTACTATTGTATATGTTTATGTTTAAACATACTTTTATTTCCTATAATTTTTTATTCTTTTGATTTATATAACAATGTACAACCAATCACCATAGAAGTAGGTATTTTGTTGATTATGGGCCACATATGGTCCTTTATTAGGGATTTCATCTCATCTTCCATGGCTGAAATCCAATTCTTATAGTTCCACTCATTGATAGCTTGATTGTATCATAGATATCCTCCCCACCAAGATATGTTGCCTAATTTAAGGAAATGGAAACCAAATCACTATGTAAGTACCTAGAAGGGGGTATAATGACCCTCTTGTACCTATCCATAGTGAGATGATTACCCCTACGGTGACTAGAAACTCCATCTCTGGAAGTATCATACAAATCGGACTATGATTATGTATAAGGATGAGAATGGAAAACCTGATAAGTAGAAGGAGTATCAATATAAGACCAACTAACCCAAGTAGAATCATCTTGAAGATACCTCTTCTGAGAGGGATAAAAAATGTAATCATTGGGAGGTTGGAATCTATAAATAAATGACTCTTGAAACACCACATCATGTCTAAGAGTACAATTTTGAAATCCATGTTTATCTACCCAAATCATATACACGTTAACCCCTTTAGGATACCAAATAATGATTCAATTGATAGATCTAGGATTAAGTACATCATCCTTAACATGAGTGTAGGTAGTTCATACAAACACACTAAGATGTTCACATGATTGGGGTGATTTCTCCAAAAGTCAATTGAAGTCTTAAATGTGTTGGAAGATAAGGGACAACGATTTATAAAAGAAATTTTCGTATAGAAAGCTTATGTCTAAAAAGATTTAGACAAACCCACAAATGAAAGCATGCTACATACCAACTCAATTATTGTATGATTAATACACTCATCTAGACCATTTTATAGAGAAGTATGACTTATGGTTTGATGATTTAAAATTACATCACTTTCACAAAACCTAATAAAATTAAAAGATAAGTATTCATGGACATTATTAATACCTCAAAACCCATAATAGATTTATTTCTAAAGAGGATTTTCAAATTTTAAATACCTCAATGTCATCAGATTTATTTCTCAGAAAATATTCCCAGACATTCCTTGAAAATTTATCTATAAAGGGAAAAAGTAAGAGCCTCCATCATGGGGGTAGGCCTTGCAGGTCCCTACAAATTATAGAGAACATAATCATGTGGGTTCCAACATTAAAGTTGGATCTATGAAAACTGACTATATTAGACTTACATATGATAGAATCTTCACAAAAAGGTATGTTAATAGGCGTATCATGATGGAGAATCCATTGCATGCTCAATTTCTCTAAATGATTAGCACTCACATGTCCCATCCACCTATGTAGAATAATAGGGTTGTCATTGTTAGTGACATAAGTGGTTCCCAGCTTCTTGACATGTGTTATTCCATCCAAAACAAATATCCCATTCATTAAAGAGAAATTATGTACTATAAGACCCCCTGGGAGATTAGAAGACAACCCTAATCAGATTTAATGTTAAAACCTCTCTGATCTAATAGAACCTCTGAGATTAGATTCCAATGTAAATCGAGAACCCATCACATATCCAATATCGTGAAAATAGAATGGTTTGTGAAATATAGCATAACAGAAACCCCAAAAATTATAAAAACTCTCTTTTAGTTGACTATAACAACCTGTACATCAAATCCCTAGGTCTAATAAGAAAAGTTAGCCTAATCTGGGAAAATATGGAAAGAACATACTTAGTCTAAGACCCGATCGACAACAAGAGTGTCTCGGGATAGACAGAACATCTTAGCACTTTTATTTCCTTGGTTGGAAAAAACTTAATGATCACTAGAATCCTTAAAATATTTCCCAGATTTTAAATTAGATCATTTGGGTTAATATTCCTTGTTTCCCATAGTGGTAGTAGAAAACCTCAATTGCTTTAGGTTTAGACTAATGTTTGTGTGATTTTTTATAACTCTTACTTCCTTTCCAATGTTTACCTTTAATTTTTCTTCTTAAACTCTAAATGACCTCTAACATTTTGACCCTCAACTTCACGTTTAACCTTTCCCTTACTACGAAAGTCGCAAGAAATAAAGTCATACTTAACTTCCTCAAAATTCAAGGAACATATTCCATAAATCATTGGATCGACAAAATAATCATATGAAATATCTGATGAAATTAAAATTATGATGGCATGGTTCTCATCTTAAACACTAAATTGTATATTCTGGACCTCTAATAATATTTTTTAAACTCATAAAGGTGTTTATGAAAGGTGGTACCATGATGCATCTTTACAGTTTATAAACTGTAATTCTTATGTAGATGACCAATTAAATATTTTTTCATATACATTTTCTCATGTTTAGAACAAATAACAGCTATTTTGATCTCATTAGAATCCTCTCTCAGAACTATATCACCTAAATTAAATTCAATGAGCATTGTGCATTCATCAAAATGTTGGGAGGGACTTATAAATAGTTATTGATTGTTTGACCATTAGAGGAAAGACATACATGTTGTTTCCTTGGTCCAAAATGGGAATCTTGTTTCCCTTGATGGACTAACTGGTCTAGAATTATTAATCACCACTAATTTAATTCATTGCACCAATTAAAAGGTTCTTTATCATATTTTGTAGATGTCATTGTTTTGGTGGTTGGTATTGATACCACTTCGTTTTGGCGTAATAGAATAATAAAACCACTCAAAAATACTTCCAAAGACCCCCAAATAAAGAAATGTTTAAATTATATATAAAAAACAAAAAATGGATTTTATTATAATGAAAAAACACCCAAATAGAGTGATGAATTGGTTATAGTGAAACAAAAAAGTTATAGATGAAATAATGACAATAGAAAAAAAGGAAACACTAAGATTTACATGATTTGATCTCTTTGAGACTTGTTTAATTACAAGAACACCTCCAAATAATTTAATTTTATTAGATCATCAATAAAACATGGAATATAGTGTTCAGAGGTAGAGCACACAACCAAATGAAATGCACAAAAGCGCTAAAACAAAAACTACACACTAGAAGCAGCAACACAGATGGAATAATTTTTAATAAAAACATGAAACCATGAAAAATGTGTATGCATCAATATCACATCAATATCTAAGAACAATGATCTTTTCATATGTTGATCAAGTCTGGTCTCTAGATTCAAGCAATGATCACACGTCTTCAATTGAGAAGATCCCCAACGTGATCCACCATGATTCGCCCACAAGTGGTATGTAGGGTGGTCGGCGGGCCACTAGAGGAGTTTTTTAATGAGGAGGATAGCACCCCCACCATTGAGATTGAATCCTAGTAAGATGATTCTCTACATCGGGTGAGATAAAAAGAATACTCTACCACCAACAGGAAGAAAAAAACCACCAACGGTGAAAGGGTGTCATTTTTTGGAATCTGGATCTCTTCTTACCAGATGAACTTGAACTTCCAAGAATATGATTTTCATATCTGTTTTTTATATCAAATGTAGTCCTTACAAGGGTCCTGAAACACCCTACCATAACCCTAATCGTCTAACTGATAGCAAAGGGGAGGCTTCCATGAAGCCAACATTGAACTTCCCACCCAACATCACATGGTAGATATAAAATCAATTAATGGACATGATATATTAGGAAAAATCATCCATCGAAACCAGAAATTACGAAAATATTTATATAGTATATATCTGGGTTGGCATCCAAAATTTAGGAGGCCAAACAATTGAGCGAACCACGCAAATTATCGCATATGGTAAAATGAAACCAAAATCTAAATTCTACTAATTATAAAATATTTAATAATAAATTTCATATATTTAAAACAATATAAATGTAAGAACAATTGAAATTGGTTAATTTCAATTTTCTATATGAAAATTAAGGAAACCTAAATTAATAACATGAAATTTTATTATTTGAACATTCTCTATGACATAAGATTTTCATTTCAACAATCATAAGAAATAAATAAACGAATTAATCATTACTTTTATTACCACCAACTCGAATTATAACTTCATGGTCTTTATAAAATTCCACTATAAAATGGAATAGAAGATTCAGTTAAACATGAATACTTGCATCAATTTTATTGCCATCAAATTATGAAAAATAAAATATTTATTAAACATGTGTCCTCGTTAATTTCTTATCTAACCAACAAAACATTATTAGAATTATGTTCTTTAACCAAATTTTTCATCTAAAAAAAGATTAATCATGAATAAAAACAAGATATGAAAATCATAGTATACATAGAACACTTTCTAGAAAAAAAGAAGCACACCATTATTATGGAGCAAAGAAACAACATGCAATCACTAAACATTAACTAATTACATCATTTAATACGGGTTAATAATTATTAGATTAATTGAACCACCACACAAAGGATAATACATGCTCAATTTATCATTTCATGTAATCAAATCATAGAAGAAATGAATCATCAACCTCAATGCTTTGACATTCTTCGCCTGAGAATGAATCAATGTTGTGGTTCTATCATCACCTCTACCATTAAGAAACTACAATCAATAATGTATTTAGTTCCATAATATTGATAAACAAAAAATAAAACTCTATTATAATGAACATGATCATATTCAATAATAGGAAAAGTATGAATGTTGGGATAATTGTTCAAACGGAGAGAAACCACTAGAAAAGATGAAGAACCAACCTCATATCACCAGAAATTTATCTTTGGTAATTGGGATTCATCCCTTTCTAATGGGGGATTTAAAGCCCATTAAAATCATTCTAGTTTTCCTAAGGTTAAAGAGGAAAGAGTGAGAGAATCATGGTATAGGTTTCTTGGGGGTTTTTATAGGAAATTGTTTTTTAGAGGACCAGGACACAACCCCTAAGATCACATATTGGACCACCTGACCACTGCACAGTGGGAGGAGACCATATCAAGGCCCATGGTAATACCTATTTCTTTGATCCACTATTGGATCCAGGGTACATATCCACTTTATCCGGGGGAGGGACTATGTCCCATCCTACATCGCATGTTGAAGCCACCCCCAATTACGTTGTATCCTCACAACCCACTAAGACACAACCACAACTCTCTATGCCATAACGCTCAACACCAGGGTAGGGAATACACTATTTCCAGCCACCACAACACTGCCATGACAAAAAAGGTTTTAGCCTCAATTTTCCTACTTTGAGCCTCCATAGACTATAGTCGGGAGACCTCACCACATAATGTAGGCTTATGACATAACCCATGGCTCCACGCAGCAACCTAGCCTCAAAGGGTAGTGCCACCATCATTTATTCTCAATTTATCCTTAAAAATATTTGAAAGCTCCTTCAGGTTACTCAAAAACTAAAAACACTCCTTGAGAAGGGAGTCTATGGTTTGAGACCTTAAACAGTTTATGAAAAAGAAACAGTAACAATTAAAATAGATTTCATATTAAATTAGTTTTTATAATTTCAGAACACATAATATATTTAAATAAATTTATAGTATGCATTTTAAAAAAATATCATTTTATACAGATCATTATACCAAAATAATTTATGATACCCATCTAAAATAATTGATAAAATTGAATCAATTATGTATGAAACAATATCAATATATTATAAAATCCTTTAATAACTCCCCATGTCACATTATAATGATCACAATATCAAGGACCATGTTAAAAATAATCAATTAATTAATCAAAAAAATTATAGAAACATGAATCTAAAGTCTCTATATATAATGATATTCTCATTTACATTCAATAACTACTTTCAAATATTTTATTTCATTCTTATTTTTCTTTTAGTTTTTTATTCAATTATATTAGTGACCTCTTTATCATATAGATATGCTGGTATAATGTTTTTTCCATCTATCCATCCGAGTAAAATTTATTTCAATAAGATTCATAATAAAAATGCTATCCATTGAAACAAATGTTATTTATATGGAATATACATCTTATAATCCAAATAATAATAATTAATTAATTTAATTTAGTGTCTTCTAGTTAAGCAGAAATGTAATTTAGGTTTTATAATGTATAATATTTTTCATATATGACATTATAATACAAATCCCAAGTCAATATATAGAGAATAATCCTTTTATTTAATTTATTTTTATACATATATTGTAATTCAGTGTGTTGAAATGTAGATTTTGATAAACTCCTCTTCATGGAGAGAAGCTCCCCATATCATGACAGAAGAAGTTTCTGTATAGAGCTTACTCGAAAAAATTATCAAACAAAAGACGAAGATAATAATAATAATAATAATAATAATAATAATAATAATAATAATAATAATAATAATAATAATAATAAGATATAGATTGTATTTATCTGGTTATTATATCAGGATGGATAATTGGATTGGGAAAATCGTATTGAGATTTCTGGACTAAAAAAGAAGAGGCTCTGAACTATTTCAGCAATTTTTTTACAGAGTTATATTTTCTGTATTGAGAACTCAGACATGGGAATTAGACTAGGAAATCAGAATGAGTATCATTAAAAAGTCCTGGATGTTCATAACATCTTCACTTTAGAATTTAATGAATTCTATTTAATGGTCATGTTTGTTAATGTTTTTCAAGAAGAACTGTAACTTGTTTGTCAAAAAAATTATATTACATAATTTTGTGATACATGAAGAACATGAATTATTGTATTAAACATAGTGGTGCACAAGTGTAAGGGAATATCCTACAAATTGTATTCCATACAAAAGTATTGTTTTCTTGTGGATTGTGTGGTATAAGATTACTTCCAAACAATAACATTGATCGGTTGCTCTTATTGAGTAGTGAGCTTTATAAATTCTTATGTGCACGTCGTTATGTGTTTTTATTTATTTTCAATATTAAAATAGATATTTTACTAGAGGAGAAGGTTGTTTCTTAAGAAAGGAAACATTAAAAAAAGATATCATTGATTCAACCGCTCCACCTCTCAATGAAACTTAAATCCTAGTTGGGTAATCTCAATAGGTTCAAACTATGAAAATCTAATTAATCAGCTATAAAAAGATACTAAATGATATAAACATGGTCTCTAGCATAATATTCTAGATTCAACAAACTTAAGGAAGAAAAATCTCATTAATTAGGCCGTTTATTATTATCAACCAGAATTCCAACTTCATTTTTGTCCAATTCCCTTAACACATGGAATAAAGCATTCAGTTAAACATGTATACATACCTCAATTTCATTATAATAAAATTATCAGAAACACTATATTTTATAATCACAACATGATTGAAATTCTTTAGCCAACCAACAAAATATTATCGGCTTTATGTTCATTATCAAAATTCTTCAATTTAAACACGATAAACCATGCGTAACAACATGTATACAAAGAATAGTATAAATAGCACACTATCTATCCAAATAAGAAGAAATTAATTATCATGGTGTAAATAAACAACATGTGACTGATAAACATAATCCAATTCCTTTATTTAATCTATTTTAATCTTCATTAGGTTAATTAAACTTCCATCAAAAGGAATAAACCCTGAGAAACATAAGATTTCACATTAATAAATCAGAGAAGAATCAAATCACCTACCTCAAATAATCCACATTATTTGGACAAGAATGAATCAATGTTGTGGACCTTTGATTACCCTTTCCATGAAGAAACTGTGATCTCCCAAGTATGTTTATCCATGAATAAATTCATAAAATTTGAAGAAAACACCCTTAGAATGATGGAGATCATCCACCATAAATATTGAAAGAAGGAACTGGAGGAAATAAGATCAAAAGGACAGAAACCTCTAGAAAATAGGAAGATCCTACATGTGCTCACCATAGATTAAAATCAAGAAGTCAGGATTGATCCCTATCAAAATGGGCCATCAATTTTTTTTGAAAATCACCCTATGGTGCCAAGGATTCAATTGGAAGGAGTGAGAGAAAATAGGTTATAGTGGGATAATTGGTATTTGTAGGTAGACAATTTTTTAGTGGACCACATCACATCCCCTAAGACAATGTAGTATACCACATAGAAAATTACACAATCGGAGGATACCATATCACATCCTCTGAAAAAACCCACATCTGGGATCTACTCCTAGACCCATGATGAAAATATGAATTAGCCTAGGGGATGGAAAGGGACCTAGGCTATAGCCTGAGTTGCATCAACCCCTACTTTGGAAGTATCCTCAAAACCCACTATGGCATATCCAACTCGCTCCGCAATATAGTTTTCGGCATCGAGGATTGGCCTTTGCTACATGCAACCACCACAGCACAGCCATGCCTGAAAAGAATGTATCCCCAATTTCCTCCTCCAATCCTCCCAACATCATAGTTGGGAGACCATGTCATAGTAGCCTTTATTACAACACAACCCATGGATCGAAGTTTCAACCTATCCTCAAATGGAAGTGGCACCCACACCCCCCATTTACCCTCGAAACTCCTTGAAACATTCTCCAGGATCCTCAAACATCCAAAACACATAATGGGAAGGTCCACTGAGGTTCGATAACATACAATATATTTTTATAACAAACATTAAAAATTACAAAAATATGAGGTTATTTTTTATAATTTTATACGAAATAATATATTAAAATATTTTCATAGTACACATTTAAAAAACAATTTTATACTGATCTCTCTAACAAAATTAATTCTACATATATAGCTTAAATAATTGATCACATGGACTCAAATATGTATGAAAAATAATGAATATTTTAAATAATACACTAATAATTCACCATATCACCTTATAATGATCCCGATTTCAATGATCATCTAAAACAAATTTTCAATTGATTCATCAAGAAAATTACAGAAACATAAAATAATTGTCCCTATTTATAAGGATGTTCCCATTTATATTTGTACTCAATTTATAAATATTCTAATTTATTCCTATATTTATCATATATTTTTTCTTTAATCATCATAATGATCTCTCTAACATATAGATAGTTTTGTGTACAATTTATTTCAACTATCCATCTCATAATATTTGTTTCAATATGATTCATAATAACACTGTTATACAGTGAAACAATGGTTATTTCAGTTTAATATAAAATGTAAAAACTAAATAATAATAAACAATGAATTCAATTTAATGTCTACTAGTGGAATGAAGTTTTTTTTATGTTTTATAATGTTTAATATTTTTCTCATATGATAGTACAATAAAAAACCAAGGTCTAACTAGGGAGAAATATATTTGAATTTAAGGAATTATTAAACACCACTTGTATGTTAGTTTGTTGAAATGTAGAGTTGTTGATTTTTTTTAAAAAAAACTATAAGATTACATGGATACAGACAATAAATACTTGAAATAATCTATTTCAGATTTAGTTGACTTATAAATTGTTCAGATTACAAAGCACTTTTATTTAATTAGAAACATTTTTATTTCTTTATAACTAAAAATTTCATAAATTAAGTCAATTATGGATCCCTAATAAAATAATATATGTTTTTAGTCATATACGAAAATTGATGAACGAACCTAAAGTGAAAGAGGGGGAAATAAAATATTTATCTAGGATCTATGGGTGACAAGATGGTACCCAAAAATATAGTGTTTTTTCCATGAATCAAGAATACATATTGAATATATGGTTTACCTTAAGAATCTATAGACTAATGGATGAATCACGTGGGGAGGAAATAGAGGTGGACATGATGGTAGGATCATCCAGAATAAATAGAAATGGAAGGGGGATCTATGATGTGTAGTAAGTGGGATTAACAATGGAATATCATGCTCTGGTGGTGGTGCTGACAATTGGTAGAGGGATAGGGCATCGGGGGAGGGTGTGTAGTCGGGGTAGGGAGGTAATGATAAGTTTATGGGTGATAGGCATGGTTTTTTAGTGAAACAACAGCCAAAAATGGGTTTTTTATGGAGTCCCAGAAAATGTCAACTCTCTAGTAGTGCATTATGTGGGAGAAGATCACATTAAGGGGAATAGCATTATTGAAAATTGTGGAAATCAAATTTTTAATATTTACCAAGATTTATGTTATTGAAAGAAAATCCAAATGATGAGATCATTATTCCCAAGATTAGAGTGTGAAATTAAATTTGTAGAAATTATTGTATTTAGAAGATATTCTTCTCTAGAAAAAGCATGAAATAAATGACATTGTCATGTGAATAGGTTACATTGTTTGGTAATTAATTTTTTTTCAATAACATGAAGCACATTGAAAACATTATTGAGGCTTTCAGTAGTTAAATATTACCAATATTTTCATACAAAGAAGATTGTAGTTATAGGTGAACATCGGAAAGAAAAGAATTGGTGAAAATTTGAATGTTTATTGGAAACCAATAATTTCATTAAAATAATATGGTAGACATAAATGAATAGGTCCATCGTGAGGGTGAGCCCCACAAGCCCTGAGGCTAGGGAAACATCTAACATGGGAGAAATCAGCATCCCTTTACCTCTCTCCCATTTACTATGAAACCCTATAAACTTCATAAAATTCCAACGACCACCCCTCCTTACATCCCTTGATGACCTTATTGATTGTTGTTGCCATCAACATATCATATTTGGATCCACTGTGTTAGATGACTTGGTTGTATCATCTATGTGTCGTCTTTCCAGTTATTCGGGGTCTTCGGCTTGATTGTTGTACTCACCATGGTTGCCCGATAGGAAAACCTCCCATGTTCTATGATGCTACCTAGTACTCCAATCGTTAGACGTTATGATATAAAATCTTAGGGTGGTAAACACACCTTGTTCAATGATTTGATGGGTATCCCCCCATGTCCCTACTTCCCCATTCGCCTAAATCCCTACATCGCACCCCTGTCAATACCACTCTTCAATAGGACATCACACCTAACATAAATGTGATCCATCATCATATTCTACATCTGTATCATCATATACCTATACATATGATAGCTAAACATAATAATTTGTCTTCCCCAAACACAGTAACAACAAATTATTTAGGTGGAGGTTGGTCTTTAGCGAACACAATTTTGTGAATTTTTATGGAAGCTGCTCTAATAATATTAATTGATTTTAACACATTATTATAGAAACAGTTATGTCAAATTAGTAGAATTGAATTTTTAGAAATTATCCACTCTGATCTAAAAAATAAATTGGTTCATGTCTAAGGTGGGTTTAATGATCTTGTGTGAACCTTTGGTTTGATTTATTGCTTCTTATATAATCAATTTATTTTATCATAGATCATATTTATCATAGTAAAATTATATTACAATATTACGTATGTCATTTTTCTTCCAAATTTTATTCATCCTACATATCTAGTCACCCAAACATTTTATTATTCTTGTTGGATGTTGTATGGTTGAGATTAATCCAATTAGTGATACATTTTTTTATTTTAATTTTACGTAATTGACGTTTACTATTTTAATTGAGACTCCTCTATATTATTCATTCGGATATAAATATGTATAAAAATATAAAAAAATAGAAACAAAATAATGTTATCCATAATGAATTATTTCATATTTTATATAATTGATAAAGGTCCTTGCGATCAATGGGTGATGAGAAGGTGATTGTATGTGATAGTAAAGAAATGAGTGGATATATTTTAATTCATCTAATTTTTTGGGATATTGAATTATATTTATTTGAATAATTTTTTTTTGTATTTATTTATTTTGATAGTTACAAAAAAAAATTATAGATACAAGAAATTATTTCATGTGATTGGATATTATTCTTACCTCCCTTCCTATGATTACCATTATTTTCCCCTTGAAACTCCAAACCACCCATCAAATTTAGACCCTTGACTCGAATATTAACATTAGACATGCTACGTAAATCACATGATGGAATGTAATTCATGATTTCCACTAAAGTTAAGGACTCTTTATCATACACCATTGCATCGATAAAATTTTCATATGAACTGTCTATAGAAATTCAATGTACGATGGCTTAGTCCACTTCATCAAAATAAAAATTTATTTTGGCGAGCTCTAATAAGATTTTATTAGACTCATCAAGGTGTGTCTGGATGGTGTTTCTATGATTCTTATTGAAGTTATATAATTTTTTCTTCTTATATAGATGGCCAATTAATCATGTTGTTATATAAAGTTTTTCATGTTTGGACCAAATACCAATTATGGAGGTCTCATAAGAAACCGCTAGTGGAAAATTATCACATAAAGGCAAGGTTAAATAGTTTTTTACATTCATCAAAACATCAGGAGGGAAATCTGGATAGGTTTTGACAGTTTGACCATCATTGGAAATACTTAATTGGGGGTTCTTAGGTCCATAAATGGAATCTTGCAACCCTTGTTGGACTAACATGGCTCACTTTTTTAATCTCTACTAATTAAAATCATTACATCCATGAAAATATTATATTTCATATTTCCCTGATGTCATTGATTAATCTTGTGGCTCTGATACAAGATTGTTCTGGGTTAATAGTGGAATACAAACCCCAAAAAATAATTCCATGGACCACCAAATAAACAATATGGTTTAAATAATCATAATAAAATAAAAAAGAATTTAATTATAGTGGAAACACTCCCAAATAGTGTGGTAATACAAGAATAGAAAAACAAAAAACTTGAAGAAGACAAAAGTGAATAGAAAAAAATGCAACATTATGATTTACATACTTCGGTCCCTTTGTGAACTACTTCACTGAAATAACACCACACATAAATGGATTTTTATTATATGCTCAAAAAACGAATTACAGTATATTGAGGCAATGACGATAGACAACTGAAATGCATTGAAGCTCTAAAATATAAACAATGCACATGAAGTAAAAACAAAGAAGAAAACATGTTTATGAAAAAATAAAACCCCAAAAAAAATTCTGGGTGTCCAGATCACTCCATGATCTATGAACTCCAATATTTCTTCTTCTTTGAATATCGTTGTTAGATGATGACACTAGGTCTATAGATTGGATCAATGGTCACATGTCATCATATGGGAAGAACACCAACATGCTCCTCCATGAGCCACGCACCAGAGGCTTATAGGGGGTCTACAGGACACCAAATGGGTCTCCAGATGAGGACGGTAACACCACCAAAAACAAGACTTATGCTAAGGAAGATTATTCATATCACAAGGAGAGATAAAAATAATACCGAACCACCAGTTGGGAGAAAAAAAACCAACGACAATAAGAGGGCGTCAATTTCGGGACCCTGGATCACTGCATAACTGATGAACTTGACTACCCAAGAAGATGATTTTTACATCTATTTAAAATATCAAATAAAGGTGCTAAAGGGGTGATGAAACCCCTAATAGAACCCAAATAAGCAAATTTCACCACCATAAAGAGTGTTCTTTGAATCCAACACCGAAATACCCACCTAGCAGCACATCGAATAGAAAAAATCATTGGATGGACAGGAAAGATTATGTGGAAGCATCCATTGATGACCAAAAATGAAGAGAATAGTTATACAATAGATAGCCAAGGTGGAATCCCAAATTGATCAAGAAAAACAATTGAGTGGGCCCAATAAATCAGCTCATGTATTAAATTTATAATTTTAAACCTATAATAAAAATATATATTATATTTATAATTATATAATTATATATAACTAATATATTTATTATGAATTTTTTAATTATTTAAATATATCAATATTTATTTATAATTATAAGTATAAATATTAGTATATATTTTTTATTATAATTTTTACTATCAATAAATATTTAATTATAATAATTATTTAATAGAAAATAAATATATAATTATTTATATTTATAATTATAAATATATATATTTGTTTAAATGCATAGACATGGATGGACGAAAACAATTTTGTAGGAAAATTTTGTTTTTTCGCCACAGTCTAGGTGGATGTGGATATGAGGAACATTCTACCAGATTCCACCACTATGATGGCCAATGGTGAGAGCATAGAGATTGACTTTGAATATGAATCTATGATAGAATTTTGTAATTTTTTTAGGTTGTTGGGGCATGATTTTTCTTATTGACGTAATTTTAGGAAAATACAGTTGAAGCTAGTGGGGACTTCCTCATATCTTGGACATGGAAAGCTTCATGGCCCCTCAAATGTGGGAATGGAGTGGCACATGAAACAAGAATATATTGGAAATGTTCATAGGGATATGACTTTGGAGGAAAACACTAGAGGGAATCCCATGCCTTTAAAGTACCAGTCTTTATTCACTGATACACATGAGAAGATTCAGAGTAAACAAGTCTCCATGGATATATGTCCGTCTTGATTCATTTTTTAGGTGGATAATTTTGCTATGGCTATTGTCACCGAGACACCCAGAGGACATCGTTTAGAGATTCTCTTATTAGGAACACCAATTTGATTTGATCTAAGGAAGATATCGATGAATCTAGTCGAGATGAACCTGTAGAGAGTCAAATATCTCTCGTGTCAATGGGAAGGGAGCACTCAATTAGTTTGATTTAAATTCTTAATAGGTCCATAATAAAGAATTCTTTCCTTTAGGAATTTGGAAATTGTTTTGGAAGAAAATCCGTTGGTGTTAAGCTGATAAAGGAAAGTAGAATTGCTGATATTAAGGATGGTGGAAATCTAGATGACGTCCTCATTGAAAAATATGATCTCATTGGGGGAAACGAAACTCATGTGGATGTCTCATCAAGAATGTAAGGCCTTTATTAATCATGGAAATTCCCTAAGATATTAAAGAGAGGAAGATATCTTAATGGTTAGGGTGGATCTCGTTGGATTGGTGTTATACATAAAGGATGGTGATTGTTGTTTGAACATTTTTTCTTAATGGATTTTTATATTCCATGTTTCTACTCTGTTTCTCACTATCTCTATTGCATGTGTGTTTTGGTTTTTCTAAAAAATATTTGGAACCATGAGTTTTAATCCATTACTCACAATGTTTCTTGTATAACAGATACATTTATTATACATATAATTTAAAAACTATATATGATTACATAAATAAATTAATAAATATATAAAAATATTTATAAATAAAAAATATTTTTAATTATAATTATAAATAAATATATATATTTATATATTTATATAATTATATAATTATAATAAATATATTGTATATATTTATTAGTATAAATATATATTTATTGATAATTATAATTATAAATAAATATATTGAAATACATTACAATATATTAGTTTTCTATTTGATAAAAAAATAATGAAACCATCCCACATCATACTAATGAAAAGGAATTAAACATCTTCCATTAAATTAAAAAACCATTGAAAAGTCCATTTAGTGACTACATACTTTTTAAACATGAAATAAGGAAATGTGCTTTATTGAATACAAAGAAAAAACATATATTTATTACTATATTAATGGAATCATATATATTTATAACTTTATAATTATAATAAATATATTGTTTATAATTTTAGAATATTTTACATATATATATGTCTATATATTTATTTGTAATTTTATGAATAAATAAATATATTTAAAAATATTTGTTTAAAATTATAAATATATATAATTTATGTGTATATTGTAATTTTATAATTATTCATATATATATAGTTATAATTATAATAACAAAATAAATATATTAAAAATTATTTATATATAACTAAATTTTATAATTCTAAATATAATAACTATATTTGTTATTTAAATTTATATATTGTAATTCTATAATTATTTAAGAGTACATGTATAGTATATTTGGGGGAATAACATGAATTAATGGTGTCTTATGATATCTATACATTGTCAATGGCATTCAAGGATGTGTCCTAGAAGGTAATGCATGATGTGGTTTCTTCAAAGGGATGTTTTGACTACCCTCCAAAAGGTAAAAGAAATGATTTAATTGATGATGAAGGATATCGGCTGGTTGTCCATAAGAAAGCCGTCTTGAGGCATTCTCCTACTTTCCCTTGTCAGAATGATAATTCATCTAGGACTAAATATCATTATTTAGTAGATGGTAATCAAACCATGTTTCATTCTAATTATGTTGATGGTGCACTACTAGTTGATATTAGAGAACATAAGGCTGGAAAATGGGAACCCCTCATCTGATTCTTTCTCTAGTAAAAAATATTACTTTTCATGACATTTTGAACAGATCCCCCAGAAAAGATGTCTTTTAGGATGAGTTTGGCAATGTTTCACCTCTTTTGGTTGATGACCATCCTTCAACTATTGATGCTCTCAATGATACTAGAGATCAAGAGTGTGAATCCAATTATGAGGACTTATCCAGCTTGTATGATCAGGATTTTAACTAGTAGCCACTTAAGCAGTAGAAGAGAGGGGGTCACCTGAGAGGTCGGGGTGGCTCACGAAGAGGTGTAAGGCATAATAAATGACGACGTTTCATGTTTTGTGGTATTTTCTGTTTCATTTTTTTTCATTACAACCATTCCATTGATTACATTACGTTTTTAATAAATTTTATAGGACCATGGGTTTTAATCCACAGTTCGCACTATTTGGTTATAAAAATATAATTATAAATATATAATTATAAAAAAATAATTATAATTATATAATTATAATTACATAATTATAAATGTATAAATATAAATATATAATTATAAATATAATAATTATTTTTATTATTTCATAAAATTTATTATAATCTTATAATTATTTAAATATTTAGTTATTTATAATCTTATAAATAATTTTTTAAATGATTATAGATATATATTGAATTATTGAAAACAATTATTAATTATAAACATGTATTTTTTGGGGCATGGGATGAATTCTCTCTGAAGAAGGGAGCTTCTCTCTATTTTTTCTATGGAAATCATGATGATTGCATCAAATCATGCATTTTCACTGATGATCGAATCCCCTCGGAGGGGGTTGGACACATGGAGTTCTTTTCCCTTTGGTTTCCACCCAATATGTTTGATGTGCCTAATTATATATCATAAAAGTAATAAGTGAGGTGCGACCCATTCAGTGATGGGTTCAGTAGTGAATTCTTATCGGAGAAGACTTGGATGCGCGTGAATTGGATTGTGATGCCTATTTGTTGGAATACGAACCATAAATTTCCTTTGGATGCAAATCATCTCAGGTATTATATGGCCTCAGGATTCACTAGTCTTGGTGAATGTTGCAGATTGCAGGATCACAGCGGAGTATTTGTTAGGGTGTATATGATGGATGATTTTGGTAGCTCGGGTCTTGGAAATGTGGTCCTCTGTGATGGTGGGGATTTCAATAGAGCTGTGTTTTGGTAGGAAACAGTCATGGGGCTCTTCAAGGTGTGCAATCCTGGAGTATCTATTGAAATCCCTTTCTCATGCACCTCGGTCTGGTTCCCAACCTAGTGAAGACTACGATGAACCGGGGTGGATAGTACTGAGTGGATTTAGTTGAACATTGAGTGGATGGATTAAATTGTGGTGGTAGGATCCGATCGACCGATGATGAATGAACAGGCCAATGATTAGGAGAGGCCTTCCATGTGTTATTTCTGGCATTGAGGCCTTTGGATGTGGGATCCATGATGTCCACAGTTTTTGAGAGGGAAGATGATGACCCTGGTTTGTAGCAGTTGGCATTGGATAGCAACAGTGGGGCATGAGTGGTGAAACCATTATGTTGGTGGATGGACTGTGTCAGTCAAATTGGCATGACAGTGTGGCATACACATAAACAAATTGGGTTCATTTCTCATGTGAGCTTACTGCAGATTTTTCACATGGGAATTGGAGATTTTATAGTCATATGATATACTATTTAATGGTGGTCCATTAGGTTTATTATCTTTTGGGCCAACCTGATGACACATTTTTTGTTTTTTCGATTTCGTTCTGGTTGTGTTGTAGGCATCGTGGTCTACCATATTGTGATTGGTGGCACCTGTTCCACATCTCTCAACCGTTGTTTTTGTTTTATTTTCATTCATAAATTATTGGGAATGAGTATGGTCGAATCATGTACCTTCCTGGTATAAACATGTGTTCATTATTATATTTACACAAATAAACATTATTCTTGAATATAAATATAATAATTTTATAAAAATAACAATATTATTTACTAAACACTTTTATCAACGATACTAATAGAACTAATAAATCAATCCTTTATAAGTACAAAAACAATGCTAATAATTGCGTATACGTTTTTGTGGTTTTTTTGGCCCTGATAAACAGTAGAATTATTAGTGAATTTATCTCGCACTAATAAAGGCCCCCTATTTTCAGTGCATTTTTCTTATTACTAATAATGTTTGGCACTTCCCTTGTGTCAATCTCTAGTAATACTCATATCCCTCGGCTATAAAGACCTGACCCCAATTTCTTGGACCTGGTGACATATTCGATTACACTGGAATGATTACAAGAAATTCCTATCTCGGAGGAATGAATATTTTAGTAGTTTTGGAAAACAATATACATACAAAAGTTCAACATTACATCTTGAAAAGAAAAAATTAAAATTCTTTTGAAACATACATAATCTATATATTATCCTAACAAGTCATTCATAAAATACATCTTCACATCCTGGGGAAAATAAAACATGTAAAATTGGTTATCTCAAATGATCAGTAATAGTAAATAATATAGATGATGAAAATATAAAAATAAATTCTAGTCATGATGTACAAATAAGAATGCAAACCTTTAAAAATAGAATTTATAATAATATAGAAGGAATAAAAAAAAATTAAATAACTCCATAAAACATAAACATGGATTTTATTATAGTATAATAATCACATTTAATATCAAAGAATAGATTCACATTTATATAATGTATAATGTAGTACATCATAACCATATTGTTAAGGACTTGTTCCAAGAACATAACAACGATACCATCAAGGCCTTGTGGAAAGACACTAATTTGTCTCATTTAACCTACTGATGCACTGAGAGGCTATAAAGGGCCCCAACTGACACATACTATGTCCAGTTATTTACTCATATGAATGGAGATAAACATAAACAACCTATACATTCATATTTAAACTGACATATGAAATGTAAATAACATTCCCAAAAAATTAAATATAAATACTAACCATTCAGAGTAAAGTTGTGAATGGTTTTAAGATAGGACATCCATAGTAAAACTAATCATAAAACCTCGAATTATATGTGTTAGTTGATATAATAAAAAATTAATCCCAATAATACATAACAATAAAAAAGAGTGATGATATAGAAGAATATACTCTTATAATATCATCGAGAAATTCATGAGATAAATACTCTTTAACTTTTAAGATAAGTGTAATTTTAAAAAAAAAATATGCATAAACCAAAAATGGATGTATGTTATAAAATTATAAATATAATTAGTGATTTCATAAGGATATTGGTTTCTAAAAACATATTATATAATTACCATGGAAATAGGTATGAATTTGAGAAATTTTCTTGAATAAGGATTTTATTATTGGAATAATTTTTGAAAAATCCTTTAAAAAAATATAACTCTCACTAAATGAAATTAAGATTCTAGTGGGTACACATATATATAAAAATAAAAAAAATTATGGGGATTAAATATGAATAAATAATAATTTAATTGAGTTATTTATAGAATAAGAGTAACTCGATTGAAAATAGAGGTTTGGCTAAAAAACCCTTGCATTATACCTGAAATTATTATGCACTTGTCCATAATTCCCTAGATAATAAAATTAAATACATTAATTAAATAATCGTAACTTTATATAAATATATTTTACTCATTAATGATTTATTAAATTCATTTATGTTCTTACTTATAAATTATAAGATTGAATTCTATCATTCATGAGTTATTGTTTCCACGATTTCATGATCGGTTACCTTGATTATTAGAAATGGAGTTTATGTGGAATGTATATAATTCTATAGAATTGAAATTATATATTATTTATTAAAATAAATAACTTTAAATTGTTTTATATATCACTTGATTAAATGGTATGATGTTTATTTATTAGATAAGAACATTAGTGAAAACCATTTAGATTATTAGGGCGATATCTCGATTATTACAAACTAGTTTTTCATATGAATATGTATTATATATATAAATTAGTTATATAATATTGATAATGTTATAATAAACATATTATATGTTATTTCTTCCATAAAAATAGTGTCATGACCATCCATGAATACGGTAATAGAAATTGAAAACCCAGTGACCTTGAATGCGATAAATTAACACATCTCAGACAGTGTTTCAATTTTTTTGTATATAAGAATGGGAAACAAGAGATGATAATGAATTATTACATTGTTAGAAAAATATTCCAGCATATTTAAATTACTATAGTTATCCTTCCTTTTTTATTACTGTATTCTAGGAGTCAAAAATAAAATAAAGTAACATGAAATAAAAAGTGAAGTTGAGAAACCCTTAAGGAAATTTGGTAGCCTCACAACGTCCTTAAAAATTCAAAAAAAAAAATATTATAATGAGAGAAAAGGGGCCTCTCAAAATCATTACATAATCAGAGAAATAAGGGGGTATGTACTGACATATCCCAATATAATCCAATTGAAACTAAAAGAGAATAACATAAAAAAACCATCAAAAAGAGAAGGGTGGTGGATTAACTTACCTTGAAGAGGAAATCCTAAAACATCAAGGATGGGACCCTGGGGCTTGAGGAAACCTTTGGAGGACTCTTATAGAGGAAAAACTATCATCTCATAGAGGGTGAAGAATTTGGAATTAATGAAAACAATGTAATGAGTGGGTAGTTATAGTAAAAGATATTGAGTTTTTTTATTAATTTCAAAGGAGACCTCATTAGTGGTATTTTCAATAACATAGGAATTACCAAGGTATTTTCTGATGGTATCAGCCAAATGGGACACCTCATATCAAATGTTAATGTAAAAAAGTGTTCAAGCATTTATATTAACTATTACACCACTATGATGTCATTAAACTTACTGAGAACTCAAAACATTATTTTTACTATTCACAAAAACTAAAGTATTTTATAAAAATATCAAAAAATCAGCATATCCTATTTTCTACATTCTAAAATAAAAAATGAACTCCATTTTTGGATATAAATTTCTAAATATTATTAATTTAATTTTTCAATAATATCATAATTTATTTCAAAAATAACGATTTTAAAACTATAATTCATTTTTACCACCATGAAAAATTAATCAATATCTCATTATATGACAAACATAAGACAATAAAACAATAAAATAATATATTACTCAGAAGGTTCATATTACTTTTCATATTACTATTAATTAGGATATGTTTCAATTCACCAAAAGTTTTCTTTGTCATAACAGACTCTAAATATCTTATAGAACGCCACTGGGTATATTAGTTTTTCAAAATTCAAATCACTGAATTAAATAAATTATATTTACTAGATATGTTCTAACTATCTCCTATAAATATCAAGGAGATGGTTTCATAGACAATGAGTGTTTAATTAATTGTTTTGTAAATTAATTTGTAAAACCATGGTGTGTTACATTCTTCCACCCATAAAAAAATTTCAACCACAAAATTACCAAAATGTTACCTCATAAAATGATTCAGGTAGGTCTTCATCTTAAGATCCTCAAGGTACCATGTTTCCAAATCAGTTTTCTGAGTTTTCCAAAGTAATTTGACCAATAAAGTCATCCGATTCCTCAATGCCTATTCTTTAGTGTCCAGAATCCAGATAGGCTAATCATAGTAAGATAAGTCTATTTTAAATTATATACCTTTAGATGTGAGGGAATTCATTGGGTATGGCTTGTACTCTCTCAATAATGAGACATGGAACACATTTTGTACCATAGAAAGGCTAGGTGGAATTTCTATATGATAATCAACAGCTCCAATTCTCACCATAATTTCAAAATGGCCTATGTACATGGGGATCAATTTCTCTTTCTTTCCAAATCTTATAACACCCTTACCTGAAGATTATTTTAAGAAATCATTATCTCAAACATAAAAGTTCCATATAATTTCATCGATTATAAGAATATCTCTTTTTTCTTCTATGAGATTCTTTTATAAGGGTTTGAATAGTCCATAACTTTTTTGTTGCTTCATCCACAAGATCTGGGCCCATAAGCTTCCTTTCACCAACATCATCCCAACATGTGGGTGAACGAAATCTCTTCCCATACAATGCTTCATATGGTGACATTTGAATGCTATAATGGAAACTATTATTGTAGGAAAACTCCACCAAGGGTAAATAATAATCCCACATACCTTTAAAATCAAGAGAGCATTCTCTCTACATGTCTTCTATTGTTTGGTAAATGGGTTGGCTAGATGGGCAATGTTATGAATAAAACATCAATAATAACCTGATAAACCAATAAAACTATGTATCTTTATTCTATTCACTGGATTAGGCCATTCCTAAACTACCATTCCTTTTTAGGGTCAACTAATATTCAGTACATAGAGACACTATGGACCATAATAGAAATAAATTGAATCCAAAATTCAAACATTCTAAACATCCCATATAATTTATTTATTTAAAGAGCCTTTAAAATAATACAGAATTTATTCTCATGATCTTCATATATTATGGAGTATAACAGAATATCATAAATAAATACCACAAAAATTACATCAAGATATTCCTTGAAAACCTATTCAATAGATCCATGAAAATATAGGGTGCATTAGTCAGTTCAAAGGGAATTAATGTAAACTTATAATTCCCATACCTACTTTGAAATGATGTCTTGGGAATATCTTCCTTCCTAACAAGAAACTAATGATATCCAGATCAAAGATAATTCTTCAATAAAATATTGGGCTCCATGATGTTGATGGAATAAATCATCAATGTGATGTAGTGGATACATGTAATTTCTTATTATATCATTGTTCTCTCTACAGTCAATGCACAACCTCATAGATCCATCATTATTTTAATGAAATGAATTGGGGATCTCTATGGGGGAAACACTAGGGTTAATAAATCCTTCATCACTCAATTCCAATTTTTTTACTTCAATTATATTAATTCCACCATGTCCATTCTATAAGGGGTCTTTGATATGGGCGCTGAAATAGGAATAAAGTCAATTGAATACTCAATTTCCCATTCTTGTGAATGTTCAAGTAAATCCTCTAAAAATAAGTTAACATATTCACTCACAATAGGAATATAATCTATTTTAATGTTACCTTACTCACCCATAGATATTGCATTCCCTTCCTCCCTAATAACTGAATTCAGTACAACTAATGGGGGTGTATCTAGATAAGAATCATCTGGTGAAGTTTATACTGTAATGATAATATATTCAACAACATTATCAAAAATCATAGCTTCCCTCTTATTGTAATAGTATTCAAATCATAATGTGAATGTCCACTCATAACAAGGATTATATCAAATTTAATCATGAAATGATGATAATGCAAGCAACTTAATCACGTCTATGTGTCTTGAGGGGGTCTGATTGACACATCTTTGTTGTAACGATACAGCCCCAAGAGTTTTGACTGAAAACTATATTAATAAATAAAATTGGACATGTCTAATTTTCTTTGAAAACTGGGATGATTTAAAGGAATGAAATGATCTAGGATCAAATAAACCATTGGATAATTTCAGGGAAATGATTGAAGTACCTGCCACCATATCATTATGAAATTCAAACTCACCAGTTGTGACCAAATAAGCTTGGCCTTTCCCCCTTGGTATTCTCAAGGGAACGTTTCCCTAATGCCTAAGACATTCTTTTGAATAATGTCCCATATATTTACAACTATATCATTAAAAATTTGTTGTTTCTTTATTCTAAATTCATTCAGAAGATTGGTGGATATTTTTTATGCACTTGTAATGGAATCTCATTACCTTAAGGAAAATGTCTGGGTGTTTCTTCCCACAATTACTATAGGTAAGAAGGTCAAATACTCCCTTATTCCCAATTTCATTATTTCCTTTGTATAGTTTTCCACATGCGTCTTTTTCTCTTATATTACTTTAAAGTCATAGTACATATAAAATTATTAATTCTATATTGATTCCATGTGATACTACATCTTCATATGAGGAAATATTCTAAGAGACTATTGATATTTGGAGGAATGGTTCTAAACAATCCTAAAATCGATCAATATTTCACCTTGGATTATATATGTAGTGTGTGGAAAGCTATGCTAAACTTGGAGTGTTAGCTTCATACTTTGAAACATTATCATCCTCTATTTTCTCCATATTCAGAAATTGCCTTTCCATATTTTCTCACTATTCAAAAGGGAATTATTATTCTATGAAAATTTTCTTAAAATTCCTCCATTACATCTCATCTATTTGAACATCCACCTATGGGTTTTGGATTAACGACCACCACTATTTTTCATCTCCCGATAGATGATAAAATTCGATGAAAGCATTCTCTCTTTTGTTACATCCCAAATTGAGAAATAACATCTCAAGGGAACTTATCCACTCTTCAGCTACGAATGGTATTGTATCCATATTGAATTATTGGGGTTGTTTCCTCAAAAAGCATTCTAACATAGCTCCAAGACATTATCGATCTGGATTTTCCATACGGGTAAGGTTATTATTCATAACGTGAGTCAACTTTCACTGTATATTTATAAGTTGCTCAGTACTAGTCACAACTCCCGAGTCAACATCATTATCTTACATCAGAGGGAAATCCCAACATGGTACACGTGAATTCATGGGGTTTACATTCCATCCACTAGGCCCATTTCTAAAAAATGGCATACTATAGATTAGGTTATGAATATAAATTTATAATATAAAAGTATAAAAATACTTATCATTATATTCTCAACTAACATCATATCCATAAACATGGTTTCTTTGAGGAAACATATTCATTTACTTCCTTCATAATGGTTTGTAAAAAATTTTTGAATTATCCTAAGCATATCCCACTAGAGTTTCAAAACAAGTGCATAGTAAGGCATGTTTTTGTGTAATAGGATACCATGTGTCAAGCACGAAACTCCTTGTTAGATTTTTTACTCCTACATATATCAATTCTAGAAACATTTCCACTTGTATTATCTAAAAATATATGTATTTTCTATAAATATCCACATAATCGATTCCTTAATAAAATCCATGATGTTTTTGTATGTTTACCCTCAAATAATATCTTAGGGTTTTGATCCAAATATATATTTTTTGGAATCTAGTTTCCATTTTCTACTAATCTTCCCCTAATACCTACTGTAAAGACCTGACCCCAGTTGATGGGATCTGGTACCTTATTTGATTATATTGATATGATCATAAGAAAGTCATATCCTAAAGGAACACATTGTTTCGTAGTTTTGGAAAATCAGATACATACTTAAGTTCATCATTAAATTTTGAAATGAAAAAAAAAACAATTCAAATTCTTTTTAAACACGCATAATCTTTATATTATCTATGAATGTCATTTATAATATTATTCTTCACAACCTAGGGAAAATAAATAACATGAAAGGTTTGAGCTCAAATTATTAATAAGGGAAATAATATAGTAAAAGGAAATATAAACAAAAATGCTAAGAAATATGAACAACATAAAATTCATTCCTTTAAAATTATAATTGAGCATAATTTTGAAAGAATATATATTGATTAAATAATGTCATTAAACAAGACCATGTGTCTTCTACTAGTCTAGTAATCATAAGAACTATAAAATACTAGAATCATAATAATGGAATGCATAATTCATGACATCATAACCATATTGCCAAGGCTTCGTATAATGAACCATACATTACATACATTAATATCATATCAGAATCAAATTATATTTTTTAAGGTATATAAAAACACCATGCTCGGACCATATAGGTATAGTGTATTTATAAATTGGGAAACATAAACAATAGGTACATAAAACATCTACATTGTCTCTCATTTATTTCATCATATCTATACTCATTTTTGGAATATCATACTTAATACCCTTATTCATGTCATTGTGAAAAGAAAAATATAAAAGTGTGAGATCAAATGCTCGGTAAGGGTAAACAGGTGAAATTAAAATCATATCATACTCATAAGAAAATAACATTTGAAAATCATATCCATCATATAAAAGATCACAATATCATATCATGGGATAAATCATAAAATACCAAGGTTATCCAAATATTCATATCATAAGAAATGAAATTTTGTGGCATAAAAACATAAGAATGGAAAATCCTTTCATATTAGTCAAAGCCCCTTTCCATGATCATCATAGTGGACAAAGTCCATTACTGAACTGAGTTATCTCCTCGTTCTAGCATGCTATCACTGATCTAGATTAACTTCTTGTTCTAGAAATGTATATATCCTGAGTTATAAATCATTTCCAAATGAATTTTTTGGAGATATATGTCCAAATAATCTCATAATGAACACATTCTTACATGTTCCAAAAAAATATAGAATCATTCACCATTGCATAACCCATGAAATCAAATGGGTTTCTTAAACATAATTCCATCATAATTGATATAAAAATTGGATTTCCAAAATAAAATAACTTCATAAACACAATCAAATAATCGTAATAATATCGATATAAACATAAACCTACATAATCATAGATGGAATATAATTTTCATAAAACACTTGAGCTTAATTCCTAAGGAAAACACCCTTTCTTCTTAAAACACATTTTCTTTTCTCAAACATTAGTAAATTTTAGAAGAAAATAATTGAGTTGAAAATACACATGAAAAAATGTTGAGGAACCTTCCTGGAAATAAGGTGTTATAAAGACGAAAAATGTTGTTCTTTCTATATAAGTTAAAAAGAATTCTCCTAATACTTTTTCAGAAAAAGTAAAAAAGTACTTCATATAGTAAAAACAAGAATTCTTCGAAACCATATAGTAAAAGTCATAATGGATAAAAATGAATTCAAAAATTCATATAATAATTTAACACATTTTCGAGAATATTTTTAGAATACATGGATAATGATGGTAAATATATACACATTAGAAACTTACAAATAAACAATCTTAGATAACACAAGATTGGAAAACTTATCACTTACCTTAAGTCTGATATGATTCATATGTATCCTAACCTCCTATATTATTATTTAAATAATGTTACTGATTTATTTAAGAATCATAATATTTTTTATGATAAAATTTATGATCAATTTTCATCTATTTGTTAGTAACATTTCATTGTTACTCGTTATTCTGGTATTAACTGCTTTATGATCATAAGTATGTTTTTTCAGATAAGTTATTATTACTGTTTTTAGGTTATATTTATATCATTTACAGAATTTTATTGGTTTAATATATATAATATTTATTCAATACATTATTTATATAATCATGGTTTAATGAAGATGATGTAGAATGAATCACATCGCCCCGTGGAGACAGTAATCCCTTATGTACAATAAGGGACGATATCTTTCCAATAATTGTTGAATGGTATTAAAGTAGATATTTCATATTATATAAGAATGAGTATCATGATATAATAATCATATATAGTGTTATTTCCCCCATTATACCTATCCATGTATTGTGGTTGTGAAAAATAGTTTACACCATCGCGTGGAGATGGTAAGTCATACGTACGAACAGGCGGTGATTTCGTTTTTCGTAGGATGGATAGAAGGTGAAATAGGGTTGTTTCATATTTATAATAACATAATAGAATATTATAGATACATATGTTATTACATTATAATGAAATAATTAAATAATAGTAAGTATAAAAGAAAATAAATTCGAATGAATCGGTAGAAGAGATTACCTCTTCCTCGGCATACCTCCATTGAATTTCCTCTTAGGGAACAAGAGTTAGTCTTTTGAGAAGACCAGAATATATATAATGTTACTATAAGAGTTGATAAATGAAATGGGAATGCTTTGAACATGCATTAAGGCCTAAAATGATTGAACAGTAGAGGGAGGATGTGTCCTTTTATAAGAGATAATAGGGGCACTTTAGGAAACTCTTCAAAATATTAATTTACTATAAATATCATTTAGACTAAAATTTCTCTAGAAATTATTTCATTAGAATATTAAATGATTTTGGTTCTAATACCCATCATCAAATAATTTTTAGACATTTTTTAAATATTTTTTTATCCTCATATTTTTGTTTTAACCCTTATTTTACCCTCTTTAAGCATACTGTGATATCATGTAATTTACAACTTGAGGGTCATTGTAATTACATTATCATGTCAATAGACCCAAAAATAATTATTTATGACATATATAGAAATATATTAACCATTTTTCTGAAACATAGAGTTTTAGGAATTTCATATCATTTAATCAAATATTTTTTGTTTTATGTTATGAATTCTATCAATTCTGGACACCATTCATAGATAACATTCTAAAAATTTCATAAAATATTTATTCCTTCTAAAATATGGCTTTTAATAAAATATAATAGGTCAATTTCATCCTTAAAATTTGTGTATGACCTCAAAATAACCAAATTATATTTGTTTTAGTATTTGTAAATTAATTTATTTGAATCATTCATTAAAGAGGTAATTAATACATCTTATTTTTGTCACAAATTAAACTATTTATATAATCTATAAAAATTATTAATTAAATTCCATGATGTATAAAATATTTTTATATTTATAATGAATATTTATAATCATATATATACATTATATAACCCAATATTTAAATTGATTTAGTAAAAGATAAATGTTTAGTTTATAATTATCATTACATTCAATTAATTCTTATAAAATATCATTTTCACATCCAAGTGAATACATGGGGTCAAAAAATAGGCTCAATGATTCCCACGGTCATAAATTTCTCAACCAATAGGATTAGGACACGTTTTAGGGTTGTTTAAAATTATTAAATTATTATTCTTACCATTATTTACCATATTTACACTTTAACCATGGAAAATAAAATAATTTGTGAAGTTACTATTCATAATGTCCAAAAATAAAATGTACCTATTCACATAATTTAGACCTTCTAATTCAGAATATTGAATCCATTTTTTCAAATTAAAAACAGAAAATTTCCAGTAATTAAGTTAAAATTATTCCTATTCTTGAAATGAGATAATGGGTTTTAAAAGTTAAAACATTTCAAAATATTGGAATGTTTTTACCTATGAAATCAATGTAAAATTAATGATAATGACATAAATTATATTATATGGTAAAAATTTATTCCATTTATACTTTCAAACAATTAAATATTATAATTTAACCATACAAATTATCTTGATGAAAAAAAAATATTTTTCATTAAAATTTTGCGTATTTTACTATTCATCAAAACCTGGAAGTTATCATAAAAATATCAGAAATTTTTCCATTTTAAATATTTTTATCCCAAATAAAAATAACATTTTTATTTTTTCATATAGAAATTATTAAGGCTCCAAACTCTTAATTTAAAATGGGTTCTCCATTCAATGGTGCAAAATTGACCTTTTTAAAAAAATTATTCTTATACATAAAATAGGGTTTTATTCATACCCTATGACTAAAATATACATTGGATGAATATTAAAAATATTTTATTAAGTATATAAACATTATGCCTCATTAAATTCATTTCAAGATGTAATTCACTAAAAAATACAAATATCTAATTGGTTTATATTTTTCATGAATAATTAATAGAGAATGAATTCATAATGCATTTTCATTAGTTAGTTATACTTATTCCTATTATCCTAACGACTAGGTTAAAATGATAATTTTATATTAAGGGAATGTCATGGTTTGTTTAAAATCATGATTTTATTCAAAGAAAGCTATTGAAGGATAAAAATAATATAAAGAATATATTTCATAAAAACATCTGAGTGTTACATTCTACACCCCTTATACTGAATTTCTCCCTAAAAATTATTCACATGGAAATAAAAAAATGAGGATTCCTCTCCCTCATCATATACTCATGTTCTCATGTAGCTTCTTCTAATTGGCAGTTCCTCCATACAACTTTAACCAAGAGAGTGGTCTTGTTTCGTAGAACTTTTTTGTTATGATCAATAATCTATATTCATTTTTCTTCATAAGAAATATCTTACTCCAACAATACGAATTATGAGCATAGTACATGTGAAGGCATGATTATTTGATTTTCAGGATAGATACATGGAACACCTCATGAACTTGAGAGAGATTTGTTGAAGCCCCAATCAGTAAGCCACCTTCCCAGCATGATCCAGTATTTCAAAAGGACTGATAAACCTATGGATCATATTTGCATTCTCTCCTAAGATCATTACTCTTTTCCAGGGAGATATTTTCAAGAACACCCTATCACCCATATCAAACTATAGGTATATTATTTGGTAGCCAGCATAACTTTTTTTTCAACTCTGAGATACTCATAAGTGTTTTTAAATAGATCTGAACTTCTCTACCATTTCATCAACAAGATTTTCTCCAACTAGCTTTCTTTCCTTAGATTATTCACAACAAGTTGGAGTAATGCACTTCATTCCATAGAGGGATTCATAAGGATCCATCATAATTATGGAGTGAAATGTATTATTGGAGGAAAATTCCACCAATGGTATGTTTTGATCCCAACCACCATTTAAATATATAGAGAAATCCCTCCATATATCTTCCAGGGTTATAATTGTCCTCTCGGACTGACCATTTTTCTGAGGATGATAAGCAATGATGAATCATAATGTTGTATCCAGAGCATGTTGAAGACATCCCCTGAACTTCAAGTTAAACCTTAGATCTTGATCATATATAATGGAAAGTGAAAAATCCATGCAATCTTTCCAATTCCTTTACATATATTAGAGAAACATGATCAAGAGAGAAATCCTCTCTAATAGTAATGAAGTATGTCGACTTTTTAAGGCGATCAACTATTACCCAGACAGAATAATTTCCTTTGGATGTTTTGGGAAGTCCGATGAAAAAGCCCATAGTGACGTTTTCCCATTTCTTTTCTAGTTTGGGTAATGGTTGTTGCATCCCCTTAGACTTCTGTCTCTCATCCTTAACTTGATGACAAACCAAGCATCAAGAGATATATTTGGCGACATATCTTTTCCTTCCATCCCACCAGAAGTACTCTTTTAGGTCCTTGTACATCTTTTTTTCATCCAGGTTTAATAGACAATGAAGATCTATGAGCCTCATCCAATATCTACTTTTTAATTCTAGTATGGGAGAAACACAAACCTGACTCCTGAACCTTATTATTTCATCACAATCGAGGTTGAATTCAGTAAAATTAGTCACCTTATTTTGTAACTCTACATATTACTTCTTTGCCTCTTTAATCTACTTTTTTATAGATTGTTGAACATTAATTTTATAATGATCATATTTCTCCCATTCTATTGTAAATTCAAGATCCAACCTTTTAAAATCCATAAATATTAGATCTTTCGTGATCCTCAACTTGGATAAGCTGGCATGGTCATGCTGACTTAATGCTTATGCTACCAAGTTTTATTTCCCACAGTGGCAATGTATTGATAATTCGTAATTATTAATCAACTCTAACCATCTTATTTGGTTCATATTCAGCTCATTTTGTGTCAAAATATACTTTAAAATTTTAAGATCTGTATAAATATCACACCTGTCACCATAAATATAATGCTTATGTATCTTTAATGCAAATATTACCATAACTAACTCCAAATCATGAGTTGGGTAATTTTTCTCTTTGATTTTCAACTGTCATGAGGCATAAGCTATCAATATATCATTTTTCATGAGAGCACATCTCATCACCATTTTTATGCATCATTTTAGATCACAAACCTTCCTCCACTAAAAGGACGTGTGGAAAAAGTGCACTGGATAACCATCTTTTTAGCTCTTTGATATTCTATTCACATTCCTTTATCCAAACGAACATAACTCCTTTACGAGTAAACTTGTAGAGTGGATTAGATAATTGTGAAACATATTTCACAAAATGTTGGTAATATCCAGCCAAACCAAGAAAAATTCAGATCGTAGTTATATTTTTTGGTCTCGATCATCTATCAACAACCTCTATTTTTGCTGGATCCTTAGATACCCCCTATTTTGAGATTATGTGACCCAAAAAAATGAATTTTGAATCCAAAATTCACCCTTGGTAAATTTAGAATAAATATTCTCCTTTGTAAGGGTCTTCAGTACAATTCTCAAGTGATCATCATGTTATTCCTTCATATTTCAATAGACTAGAATATCAACTATAAAGACTACCACAAACTGATGAAGATAGACTCAAAAGACTCTACTCATTAGATACATGAATATTTGGGGAGAATTTGTAAAAAAAAAAGTCATCTCTATACATTCATATTGTCCATAACTTTTATGGAATTATGTATTTGGTATATCATCCTTTTGGACCCTTAATTAATGATACCCTGAAAGAAGATAAATCTTGGAAAAGTATTGAGCTCCACATAGTTGGTCAAATAAATCATTAATGCAGGGGAGATGATATTTTTTCTTGATAGTGATATTGTTAAGTTCTTGATAATCAATACAGATTATCATTTTTCCATCATTCTTATTAACAAACAGAATAAGTTATCCCCAAGGTAATGCACTAGGGTGTTTGAATCTCTTATAAAGATTCTCTTGGAGTTTCTTATTCAATTTTTAAAACTCAATTGGATTCATTTTATAATGAGTATTTTAAATATTCATATCACTTGGTATGATTTCTATTAAAAACCAAACTTCACAGTTTGGTGGGAGACCAAGAAATTCCTCCAGAAATACATCGTCAAACACTCATAAAATGAGGGTATTATAAATCTTGAGATTCTCCCAAACCATTTGAGATAAAAACCATTCATTTATTGGAATCAAGACCCATAATATGGATGATATTTCCACTACAAGGTTATATTCATCAATGCATTGATAGATGGTCATAGATTGATCTTGAATATGAATTCTGACTTCCCTTCTATGAATATTGATATGAGATCCATATAATGAAAGAAAATCCATGCCAAGAATCACATAAAATTCCACTATAGGAAGGATAAAATGATTTTCAGGATGTACATTCCCAATAACGTCAATTTTAGAAGAATTGTAAAATTTTTATGCGGCCTTTGTGCCATTAGGATTTGTCACGGCTATCTCAACATCTATGTTTTGAGGTAATGCATCAATCCCCTTAAACAATATTTAAAAATAAGAAAGGGGGTCTTAAATCAAATAAAACATTTTATACATTAGATTGGATGGTAATTGTACCATTAACAACTTCATTATCAAAATATAGGTCGGTGATAATAATTTCATGTGACTTTCCTTTTTCAATTTCCATAGGAGTTTTTGACATCAATCATCATCAATGACCCTTGTATTAGGGCATTGATTCGAATAATTCCCCATTTACTTTCACTTGTAACATTGAAGTGTAGGAGGTGCATTATATGTATCCTTTTTTGTTCTCGTATTTAGACATATTTTTTCCATCACTTCGGTGTTCAATTGCCAGATGACCTTCGTTTCCACACATAAAACATTTACTAGTTCGTTTAATAAAATTACCTCTATGTTTCTTTCCACACTTTGAGAATAAGGGAAAACTCATCTTCTTTTTAGTGTGGTCTATATATTTTCCTATGAATTCAATTTTACTCTTCTTATCAATCCTATATGACATATGGGTTACTACAATAAACATCTAAACCTTAAGAGAGCATCAAATAATTTCCTCTTGACTATTGAAGTCCCTTATGGATAATTTCATTTGGAGAAATGATTTTAAGCCCCAAAGAATCAATATATATTACTCTCACAATGGATAATGATTCCAGAAGCATACCTTGAAAGTCTTGTAAAAAACCATTCGTAGAAACCAACAGATTCATCATCCTTTTTCTTGAGTTCAACGAACTCCATATCCATATTTATTCTAAGAATATGAGGAAATTACTTATTGAAAAATATGTTCTTGAACTCGTACAATTCAATGAACTCAATTTCATCTCTTTGAATTGTATTCTTGATAATATGATACCATTTATCAGCTTCAACTTCCAAAAAATATACTTATAAGATGAATTTATCACGTTCAGAACATTGTATAACTAAAAATATATATTTAGTGGTACTGATCCATTCATCAGCCACTCATGGATCAGAAGACCCGCTAAATGATGGTGGATGCTACCTCATGAAGGATTCAACAGAATGTTTCTCCTTCAATTTCTCATTTGGAAGTTCTTCAAGATTCATAGATTGAGAAATTTTTGTGAGGATGGATAAAATACATTTCATTCCAGCTCCCATAACACTTGGTTTCTCGGGGGGACAATCATTGCTTTGCTCTTCACATTTAGTATTCATGTGGGTCCATCAGGTTTCAGCCATTGACTAAAACTTAAATGCATAATGTGAAAAACACTAATCATAACAGGAAAACCACATAATCCAAACTTAAATTTAAATTTAGAACACATTAGGTTTTATCATAGGTTATTCATGGCCGTTTCTAAACCAATAGGATTGTATCCTATAAATTGAGCTATTCTTATGGTTCTTACAAAGGCTTTCTCAACCAAGTTTCCAAGGGTTAACTATTACCTTCCTCTGATACAGACTATAACAACCCATACATCACATACATTTATATCACTTCCAAATTGATGTATATTTATTAACACATATAAAAAAACCATGACCGGACTTTATAGGTATAGTTTCTTTAGAAACTGAGAAACATAAAAAAATGGTTCATAAAACATCAACTTTGTCTCCCATTTATTTCATAACATCTAGAATCCCTTTTGGTCAATAATACTTAAAACCATTATTTGTGTCCTATGGAAACAAAAAGTATAAAAGGGTGATCTCAAATGATCAGTAAGGGAAAAAATATTAAATAGAAATCATATCATATTCATAAGAACATAAAATTTCAAAATCTTATCTTGCATATAAAAGATACCAATATCATATCATTGAATAAATTATAAAAGAGAAATGTTATACCAATCGTCAAAACATAAGACATGAAATTTTTTGGCATATACAAATAGACATATAAAATCATTTCATATTAATCAAATCCCTTTTCCAAGACCATCATAGCGGGCGAAGTCCATTACTAAACATTATTCTCTCCTTGTTCTAGCCCTTTATCACTGAACCAAATTAATTTTTTGCTCCATCCATGTCTATATCACGAGATATAAATATTTACCTAATGAATTGGATGGATATATTGTTCCCACCCATATCATAATGAAGCCATTATTATGTGTGCATCAAAAACATAGAAACATTCACCATCGCATAACCCACGAAAACAAATGGGTTTCAAAAACAACATTCTGTCATAATTGATATAAAAAAAATGGATTTTCTAAATAAAATTTTATCATAAATAGAATAAAATCATTTTAATAACTTGGATAGATACATTAACCTATGAACTCGTAGATGAAAAATTATTTTTATAAAAAACATGAGCTTCCTTCTAGAGGAAAATATCCATTCTCCTTAAAAAATGATTTCTTTTCTCAAACTGTCGTGCAATTTTAGAAGAAAATAATTGACATGAAAATACACATGAAAACTCATAGAGTAATATTCTTGTAAATAAGAGTTTATGAGAATGTAATAAGCCGTTCATTATGTATAAGTTAAAAAATATTATCCTTATACTTTTTCTAGAAAAGACAAAAAGTACATCATATGGTAAACGAAAGAAATATTCATTCCAAACCATGTAGTAAAAGTAAAAAATGGGTAAAATTTAATTTAAAAATACATAGAATAATAGTACACATTTTATGAGAATATTTTTAGAAAACATGGACATAGATGATAAATATATACATAGTACATACATACGTATAAACAATCTCGAATAAAATAAGATTAAAAAAAGTTTTCCCTTACCTTAAGTCTGATATGATTTGTATGTATCTGAATATCCTGTATAATTATTTAAAAAATTTTAATGATTCATTTGATAATCATAATCATTTCTATGATAACATTTTTGATCTTATTTATATTAGTTTTATAGTAACATTTCATTATTACTCATTATTCTGGTATTAACTGCCTTTTGTTCTTATGTATGTTTTTTCGGATAAGTTCTTATTCCAATTTTTTGGGTTTAGTTATATCATTTTTATCATGTTATTAGTATAATATATATCATATTTATTTGTTAAATTCATTTATATACTCATGGTTTAATTAATATTATATATAATGAATGGCATCACACCATGGAGACGGTAAGCCACATAACCATGAGTGAAGAGATTCTTCTTATAATTGTTTCATGGTATTGAATTAGATGGGGTATAGTATTTCAGAATTAGTATCATGTTATAATAATCATATATAGTTATTATATCCACCATTTTACCCATCCATGTAAGGTTGTGGTGAAAATAATATTACACCACGGCGTGGAGACGGTAAGTTGTACGTACGCATGCGCGATGATTTGGTTATTCATAGGATTGATAGAAGGATAAATATGGTTGTTTTATTTTTATAATAAAATATAAGTATATTAGTTATATGGATGTTGTTACTTTATTATGAAAAAAATTAATAAGAGTAAGTAGAAGAATAAATAAATTTGAAAGAATTGTTAGAATAGATTACCTCTTCCTCAACATGTCTCCTTTAAATTTTCTCTTAGGGAACTAGAGTTAGTCTTTTGAAAAGGACAGAATCACAAGAATGTAACTAGGGAAGTTTATATTATCAATAGGCAGGGGGTTTATGAGTTTGAAGGCTTAAAATGGAGTGCAGAGGCAAGGCTGGAGGTGCCATTTTATAAGAGAGGAGATGGGCACATTATGAAACCCTTCAAAATATTAATTTATTATAAATTCATAGTCGACAAAAAATTTTCCAAAAAAAATTAATTAGAAGATAAGATGATTTTGGTTTGAATACACATCATCCAATAATTTTTATACTAGTTTTAAATGTTTTGTATCCTTATCTTATTGGTTTAACCCTTATTCTACCCGTTTTAATCTTACTGTGATATCAAGTTATTTACACCTTGTGAGTGTAATTACCATATTATGTTGAACGACTCAAAAAATATATTTTAGGACATATTTGACGTATATTAACCATTTTTTCAAATCGTATATTTTTAGGAATTTAACGTCTTTTAATAAACTATTTTATGTTTTAATTTATGAATTGTTTCAATTGTAGACAATATTCAAACTTTAATTTTTTAAAAATTCATAAAAATGATTTTCTTTCGAAAAAAGTGAGTTAAAACAAATATAATAGGTCCATTTCATCCACAAAATTCGTTTATGACATCAAAATAACAAAAATATATATTTTTTAATATTTATAAATCGTTATATTCGAATGTTTCATTAAATATGTAATCACTACATCAATGTTTTGTCTTAAATTCTACTATATATATTATCTAAAAATTATAAACAAAATTCCATGATGTAGGAAATCATTTTATCTTCTAAATTACTATTTATAAGCACAAGTATCATTTATGTAACCGTATATTAAAATCCATTTAGTAAAATATATATGTTTAGGTTATAATTATATTTATTCTAAATTAATTCTTATAAAATGTCATTTTCACATTCATGTGAATCCATGGAGTCCAAAAATCGCCCCAAGGAGTACCATGGTTAGAAATATCTAATCCAATTTTATTAGGATACATTTTAGGGTAGTTTTATCTTACAAAATTATTATTATTTTTACACATATTTACCCGATTTACCCTTTAACCCTAGTAAATAAAATAATTACTGAAGTTACTATTAATAATGTCCAAAAATAAAAAGGAACCTATTCATAAAATTTTTACCATATGTTTAAAAATATGGAATTCATTTTTCAAAATTCAAAACACAGAAGTTACTATAATTAATTTAAATTATTCTCATTGTGGAAAGGAAAAAACATTTTTTAAAAGTTAAAACATTGCAAAAGTTTGAAATATTTTCATGAATGAATTCAATGTAAAATTTAGGATAATTACATACATTATATGAAATGGTACAAATATATAATATTTACATGTTCGAACCATTCAATATTATAATTTAACAATATAAATTATCTCTATGAAAAAAGTTGCTTTTAATTAAAATTTAGCATATATTTACTAATCATCAAAATGTGAATGTTATCAGAATAAATATCATAAATTTTTCCAAATTAAATTTTTATATCCCACATCAATATAACATTTTAATTTTTTCATTAATAAATTATTAATGTTCCAAAATGTTATTTTAAAATGGTTTCACCATTCCAAGGTGTAAAATTAACCTTTCAAAAAAATAGGTTCTTATAAATAAAATAGTGTTTTATTCATACCCAATAACTAAAATATCTATTGGACAAATATCATTAATATTTTATTAAGTATATAACACTTATATGTCATTAATTTCATTACCAAATGAAATTCACTAAAACAATACAAATATCTAATGGATTTATATTTTTCATAAATAATTAATATCCAATTAATTCATAATGCATTTTCAAAAGTTAGTTATAATTATTTTCAATATCCTATTGGCTTGGCTATAGGTTCCTAGTGCAGCAGAAAGCACGTTGGTGGGTGTAACCAACTGTAATTTTATCATTAACAATGAATAATCTAAGATCCATCAAGATAATAAAATGTCTCGGAATAGAATAAAGAACCAAAAAGAAATAGGGGGCCTCGAAACCATAGATAATATCATCAGATGTTGGTTATAATTAATTTAATTAATTTAAATCATTAACCTTGATGAAATTCTATCTTCGTTGATGTTTCCACTCATGATCTGATGTGATCTGTCGTCACGTCATAGAGTACAAGTGTAGGATTCCTCTAGCGGTGATCCACACATGCTCCACGTTTCTCTGGACATCGTCGAATGGATCTCTGAGTGCTAACGTGGAATTTCCTTCTCATGCGATGTCCACCTTTGATCGCCTTTGTTTCTGACACTTTTATGCCGGTGCGTGTGCATCCTTCTATGGAGGACGCACAACTGTTTCCCCGAATTCTCGCATTCCAAAGGCGGGCGACATCTGTTCCTTGTTCAGGGACGTTTTCTCCTTGATCGAAACCCGGATGATGGGATTTCAGTTCTTCCTTCTGTGGATTCCTCCTCGGAACTCTTCACATATTCCGGGTCTCCCTTATAGATTTAATACATTGTTCGTGAAACTCTTCCCAGAGCCATGTTTCCATGGACGATAGTTAATTACACAGCTTCTGTCAGGACATTCCAAAGGGTCTGGTTAGGGCAGCGACCTTCAGTCGGGGGATTATTCAGGTCGAGGCATCAGTAGCATTTCTAAACGCTGGGGAATTGGCATGTCTGTCTTTTGTCCCTTGTCATAGGGCTTCTCGAGGGCGCGGAATCCCAAGGCATCCCACATCGAGTGCGGGGAATCATATGCCATAGGCATGTATCTGAGGTTTTCGTCAGCTTCCCATGTTTTACATAGGCTATGCCGCAGGTTTAACGTCCAGCAGAGATGGATCGTCCAAATCAAAACACTAGCTGGAGTGGATCTGATTGATGAATTTCCCCCCGAAGGGGTGTTGATGTCGGGATCAGCTCGTGGGCGGCTTCCCGGATGCTATGGAGGGGAGTAGAGTAGCATGATTTCACTGGGATGTGGCGGCCCGGGTAAGAATCAGGGTGGATGATGGATGGGTGGATGGATGAAGTAGAAGGGGAATGAAATGGGACCATCACAAAGGTGATAGTAAAGTTGGGCTCGAACCTCATAGAGACTTCCTACGTACCATACCTTTATAGGGATCAAAGTCCTCGTAGTTCGAGCGTCAATGGTGGGTGTTGGTGGACCACCGTGAAAGAAAAGAGACCTTGGTCTAGATGGTGTGGGGCTTACACACTAGGCTTCCCAGGTGTTAGTGAACCGACGTGAAGGAGGTCGGAATGACCAATGAGTGATGGGCTTGAACCTCAGGGAGGCTTCCTACGTACCATGCCTTGACATGGATCAATGACCCCAAAGTTCATGTTGGGTTTTCTCATAGAACCGATGTGAAAGTGAACCTGGGGGGTCCACTAGTTGTGGGCTTGATCCTCGTAGAGGCTTCCTACGTACCACGCCTTAGTACGAATCAAAGACATCGTAGTTCGGGATGGTCACAACAGCTTACCGCTGGGCCAAAATTTAGTTTAACGTCATGCGGGACGAGGGTGGAACCTGACGTGAAGGAATGACGGGCGGTGGGCTTGAACCATAGGGAGGCTTCTTATGTACCATGACATGACATGGATCAAAGACCTCATAGTTCAAATAGGTGTGCAGTTTTATGTCATGCTGGACGGGGGTGTGACTCGACGTGAAGGAATGACTAATTGGTGCGCATGAACCTCGTGGAGGCTTCCTACGTACCATGCATTGACATGGATCAAAGTCCCCATAGTTCTCTTAAAAAAGGTGGGCTTGAACCTCAGGGAGGCTTCCTACGTACCATGCCTTGAAATGGATCAAAGACCACATAGTTCAAGAGGGTTGCAATGGCTTGCCATCGGACTGGAATGCAGTTTAACGTCATGTGGGACGTGGGTGAACCCTGATGTGAATAAATGACAGGCGGTGGGCTTGAACCTCATGGAGGTTTCCTATGTACCATACCTTAAAATGGATCAAAGTCCTCGTCGTTCGCTTGAGGTGGGAGTCAGGGTCGGCGCTCACTCTAAGCTCACATGAGTCATGCTCGGTGTGAGAAACAAGAGGTTGTATGGACCTAGCGATCACGTCGCGAAGGATGCGTCAGTGGGAAACGAAGAGGGGATTACGCATTAGGCGGCCCAAGGTGATGGGACTTACTCTAGGATGGAGGCCCGATGTGTGACAAAGCGTAGTGGGAAAGGGGCTCTACTGGCCTTGGTAGTGGGGAAGTACGGAGGTTCATGGGTTCAACCTTCTGCAAGAGAGCCTAGGGGGGACTTGCACCAAAGTTGTTTCCCTTCTCCCGTGGACATACGCTACTCCAATAAGGAGGATCTAATCCCATGTGAGGGAGAATCCATTCCCGTGGAGACGAGCGGGCGTAAAGAATGTCCGAACCGGGGGGACCCTACGTGCGAGGCACGAGGTCTGATCATAGTTTAACGTCATGTGTTGAGGACGAGGTGCTTGGCAGTTTAACATCCCACATCTTGGACGAAGTGGGTTTACTCTGTACACCTAGGACTTACATAACCGGTACCCTCTGCCCCTTGGGGAAGTGAAGGTACCGGCAAATCCATGGTAAAGGGTGGGTCGCAGAGCGAATCATCGAGGGGTCCACGTTAGCGTGGCTATGCGAAGAAGCAATAGCCGTTAGTGTGCCTATTCGAAAAAGAATTAGGCGAAGCAATGCTATGGTTGGTGTTGTCCATGGACATTGAAATCACATCGTGCAAACGTGGAGGGTCGCACGGGAAGAGGAATTTCCAAGAAAAGAAGTATGCTTCACGAAGTGGAGTGCCTTGGCCTTACCATGGGGCAGGGGTGTGAATTGGAGGTGCTTCGCGAAGTGGAATAGTATTCGTGGAGCACTGCCTCGTGAAGCAGAGGTGCCTCGCGATGCAAGGTGCTGTGAAGCAGTGTGCTTCGTGATGTACAACGACCACGCCTTGGCAGGTGGATCACTAGTACAGGATGGGTGTTTCATGAAGCATAAATGCTCCACAGCAGCCTAGGTTCCCTTGGGAATCCCCTTCCTTCACGAATGCCCTTATGCATCACAAAGGGGATCCCTCTCGGAAGAGGGGCTCAATGCGAGACAAGGCTAAGGCATCTCGTGAAGTAGAAGTACCTCACAGAGCTCATGGTTCCTGAGGGTGAAGGGTGCTACACGATTCGCGAGCTGAGAAGCCGAAAGGTCGTATTGTCCTCCTCATGGAATCAGGGGAGCCCAGTATTTATAGGCAAGGGGTGCCGCGAAGCAGAGCACACGTGGCGCGAAGGGGAGGTGGGTGCTTCATGGCGGGCTCTCAAACGTCAGGCCGTTCACGGAGCGTTACCACCTCCGGTGATTCGCAGTTGGCTCGCAATCATCAGGCCGTTCATGGAGAATTACTGCCTCAGGAGCATAACGGCGGGCTCGTAAACGATAGGTTGTTCGCGGAGCGTTACCACCTCCTTTGCTTCGCGGTGGATGCATTTACTGGGGTGCGCTCCGAGGCTGCGCTTCGCGGGGCAGCGCGGTGGGTTCTTTTCCTTCTTCCTTTGCCGTCCAATATTTTGGTGCCAACAAATGCCCCCCTCAGACATGGAGCCATGGAATGATGGAGGGTCACAGTCTGAGGGAAAATCACTAAAATTATCGGGGGTTCGCGATGTGGCCTCGCGCAGAGGGCGCGCGGGGTGGCCAGTGGCTGCGCTGACCGACGCATCATGATGCTCCGCAGGGGTGGGATGCGCCACGATTCTCTGCATGGGTGGGATGCACCATGAAGCTCTAGCGTCGCCTCCTATAAATAGGGGGCTGACCTCTTTTTTTCTTCTCATGACTTTTGTCCTTTTGTACTCTCGACCTCGCGAAGCTCCACGTACACCGCATCTGCTCTCCGTGAATCGAGCTTCGCGGTGAACCGCGGGTCTCTAACTCCGCGATCGCGCCCAACGAACTTCTGTTTGCCGGCCTAGGCTAGGCTCCGCAGCTTGGCATTTCACCCGAGCTTCGCGAGAGCTCTTCACGAGCAACCTTCACGACCCGACCTGAAATTTTTTCAAGTTCCGAAATCGAAATGGCTCGTAGAGAAGCTATGATGGGGGTGCTTGCAGAAGCCATTCCAAGGGATGAGATGGATAACTGTCTAGGCCTTGGAGAGATGTTTCGAAGTCACTCGGACCATAATTCTTTGACAGCACTGCTATCCGAGAGTAATATGAACTACCCACAGTGCAAGAAGCTGCCTTTGTATGGCATCGGGCTGAGGGATGGTGTCTTCATCCCTAAGGCGAGTAGGGACGAACCAGCTTGCCGGTTCAGGAGCACTCTATGCCAGCACAAGTGGTTCAGGGCGGCCGATGGTCATGCACGGGAGGAAATCACACCCGTCACGGCTGACTATCTCTACAACCATGTGAACAATATTGATGGGGAGCCACTGCAACTGGAGGCATCCCCTCCTATGTACCGCACCATGCTGAAGGCGACTTTGCAGGATACGACGAAGGGGTAGTCCGATGAGTGGGACCTGCGCCAAGGTGGCAACTTCACTAATGACTGGGCATGGGCCTACTGGGTAGGCGCCTCATGCAAGGAGATTGGGGCCGATCTGAGGAGAGTGGGTTTGTATGAGGTAGAATGGGCCTCCCAATTCCACATTTACCAACCGAAATAGCTAATGCCGGAGCTGCTGAACAGATGGTCGTCTAGGACCAATAATTTTCAACTACACCATGGGGAGGTGGGAATCAGCCTGTGTGATGTCCACTATATTTTGGGGGTTCCGATATTGGGGGCCATGTATGATGAGTTCCTCCCCATCATGAGCGTGTGGGAGGATACGGAGCAGATGCCACGACTGGCGTCGGTGCTGATGGCACTGGTCCCTGGAAAGGACAAGGAGGCAGTGAGGGATGTCCAATTTAAGAAGTTGTTCGAGCGGTTCCTGAACTTCCTAGAGAATCGAGAGTTCTCTCCAAGGCCTCGAACTTGTCCGATGCTGGATCAATGGGGGCAATGAGCACTCGTATTGGCGGATCTTGGAGGAAAGCCAATGGAAGACTTGGGGTTTCAGTGTCATCACTAAACAACATCCGATAGTCAGGATGGAAGCATTCATCGTGACCCTTATCTATGGTTTGATCCTACCGGTGAGAGATACCAGCATGGGGGTGCGGCCCAGTTCATTCATCATGGTGTCTATGCTGGCCATGGGGCAGCGGGTCAATCTGGGGATTCCAATGCTCGCCATGTTGTACATAATGTTGTGTCATGTTAGCGAGGGCAAGAAGCCGCCAAGGATATGCGGGCCCTTCCACCTTCTGTATGGGTGGATTACAGTGCACATCAGGGGGATTTATGAGTATCCAAACCCTATCTCGCCACCAGGATCAAACTTCCGCCCCTCCATTCTGAATGCGGCCTGGAGCTTCCCACTCAAACTAACCGTACCGATGGTGATGAATCGGGTATGGAGGGTGGATGAGTTCATCTTCCACCCGTTTTCATTTCCGACGGGGGTACGCACGGACAAAGGGCAGGGGATGGAAGAGAACTAGGCTTATGTCCTGGCCTTTCGAGGCGGAGTTTTGGTGGCATGAGTGGATCGTGAGCCGCTCTGTGAACTGTACACCCCGCATCGGTTTGCGATGCAATTCCGGTGCCTCTAGCGGCTGACCCCACAAGTCTACTGGGAGGGGCATCATGAGAAGAACCCATGTGTGATGAGGAAGCTGTTGCTCATGTTCACACGAGAAGACGAGGAGACGTTAATTGCATTGCCTCCATCCACTGCCACTTTTGTATTGGTGAGGGAGTATGCCATCAACTGGGAGGCTGCGTATCCGGGGGAGATACTGAGGCAGCCAACTGTTCAAGTTGGTGACAGCGGGCTCCCCTATCCCGAGGTCGGGGCCAGAGGGCAGCAAGGGCCTCTCGCAGTGGCGGGGTTTCCATGGTGGCGAGGCCCGCACCGACCGATGGTGTGGCGGCAGCAGTGGATCTGGTGATTCTAGAAGAGAAGGGCCATCCGGTGGGGCGGCCGCCAAGGGGATTTCATAGGATATCGACTCAGGCTCTGGGGAAGCGGTTGTATCATATCGACAAGGCAGAGGATGCCATATTCCCAGACACCTGGGACATTTGGGATGTCAACCAGAAATTCCTTAGTCTACAAGAGATGTGGGCACACTTGAATCACCTCGGGATGGAGTTAATGGGTATAGGCCCAGTCTGGGCTAGTTTCACAGCGTCTCTGGTGGAGGCGGAGCAATACTTGGACGAGTTGGAGGACTACGTTAACTCCAATGGTGTCCCACGCCCAATGATAGACCAGGTGAGGGTACTGCTGGATCGGACGGTTCCCCCACAGTTGTCAGCTGCTGATCTGAGGGAGCGCTTCCCCCTGCCAGATGAATCAGAGGACTCCTCTCGGGGGGAGGAGGCTGGCAGAGGTAGTCCGTTGGAGGAGGGCGAAGTCAGAGACCAAGACTCAGATTCTGCTGATTTCACATAGGCTTTCGAGGTAGCATTCCAAACTTCTTTCCTTATGGTCCATTCTCGGGCCATCATGGATTTCTCATCGATGTTTGAACCATTCAGGAGGGACTTGTACGTAGGACTCGCTCTCTCCCCATGGTGGGTGACGATGCAGGACCTTCAGAACCCGCACCTATGGCTACGTCCAATTCTGTGTCTAGCGGGGTCAGAGCACCCGAGGTGGCTCCTCCAGGATCTCCAGACCTTCCAACAGTATATGGAGGGCCATGCCCCGGGGTCCCATCTGCATGGACTCAAGAGCAACACCAGGAGTTCGATCTCTATATGTTTCCTCTACAAGATTCATTGTTGTCAGATGTAGATTGTGCCAACTAATGTTTATGTCCCTCTCTGTCGTACAGTTCTCTGAATGGCATGGGCTCCTACAGCAAGGATGATCGGGATGTCTGGTTGCATCCCTCCTAGGGGCATGATGGTGATGGTGGAGATAGTCCCCCCATCTCCCTGAGATACACACACACCATCATTGGCGGGACCACCAGCAAGGTCATGCCTGAGGTTATTGAGGAGGAATCTGACGGAGAGGATCAACCGACCGACCCAAGTCCCATCACGCCTGCTCCGGCACTAGATGTCACACCGGATTCAACGCCAGATGCAGATCCTGTCGAGGACTTCCTGTGGGCATATCCAGCATACGAGCCTGCCAATCGCGTAGACTAGTACGAAACGGCCTCCGACGAAGAAGACAACAACATAGTCCACCACCGACCATGGAAGCTAATCACATGCTTCATGAAGGACACCCCCAAGATCTATGGATGAACGGAATAGATATAATTCACTTGCGGCTGCACGAACTGTGCGCTGGGGGAGTGGATTCCCAATGTCCTCATGCGCTAATCCGAGATCTCATTGTCAAGATGATATGGAAGTATGATCGTGGGCTCAGCATGGGCTGGCAGCATCGGAAGGCGACAAACATCAAGAAGCTCTTGGAGGCTGAAAGTGAAGTCCAACAAGTGCAGGCCCAGGTGGATGAGCACTCATCCTCTCTTAATACAAAATCTGAGCTGATCTCACGATTGAAGGCCCAGATGGTAGAGGCGGAAGAGCATATGAGGTAAGCTTCTGGAATGATGGCTGCCATTCAGGCTTGCATAGAGGGGGCCAAGGACAAGGCTGACGAACTGTGCCCCGCCGCTGCTAAGGAGGAGCAGGAGCTGAGTCAGTTGCAACAATTCCTGGAATCCACAAGCCGAAGGGTGGCAGAGTTGCAATGCTCTTTTTATGGGGTCAACCCGTCCATGGGGGGAGTCGACCCCCGGGTACTGTAACAAATTACAAACCTTTTAATTGTAATTTTGTGCTTCAATTTTTCTTCTTTTGAATTCTGTAGCATGCACGATTTCCACTATTTTCATCACTTCATTACATCCCTACAATGTTTTCGGGACGTCCGACGACAATTCCCCAAGCTCACGTGGGTCAAGCCCGATGTTAGAAATAGGATATAATTGCCTCATCGTCCCACACAACACGGGAGTGGAAAACAAGCTTTGGGCATCCAGGGTTTGTACAACCAGTCCTGATTTCCGGAAGATGGGAGAGGCCTAGCCGGAGACGGAGGTTCTCAAAATAGCATAATTACCGTTTCTTTAGCGTGCTCTTATGCACAAATAGTGAAATTCCAGAGGCGCTGAAATCGGTCCGAACAAATGGAAATGGGATGTGTAAATCACGATACCCAAGATTCAGAACACTATGGGGATGGCGTGACAATAAGGGACAAACGTTAACCGTGGCGGAGAAATGATATCCTTACTGTGTTAGCCTGATATGGGGACAACAAATGAGGGTCGATCGTTGACCATGTTCGAAATATGGGACCATGTCACAAATTTTTTTGATCAATCCTTCGGGACTTTGGCCCAGGACAGTAGGCGGACCCTAGGTCTAGCACCCATACTGTTAGGGGGTCCTTCCAAACATGACTAGTCTTCCGGAACGTTAGGCCAGAATGGTAGGTGAGCTGATGGGGCATGAGACCGGGCCGTTATGGGGTCCCTTCAGACATGAATGGAGATGAGGGTCTGAATAAGGGGCACACAAAGTGTGGAATATGGAGTGATGGTTTGTCCGAACAGAATCCAACACTCATGTAACTACACCACCGTGGTGGGAGTACACCAGATGAGTGCATCGGTTTGATTGCGGATCCTTCTTTCTTTGGGACATGTCCTCTTTGGCGAGGGGGTATGTTGCCTCCCAATGGGATCTTGTGGCATCCTGAACTTGTTCAGGGTAGAATCATAGTTACATGGTCCTCTACGAGGGGTCCGGCCAGGGGGGCGGAAAGGGGATGAATAAGATTAATGATTCCTATGGGCTTGACCCTAGGCAAAATACCAGGGCGTCTCTACGTATCCCATAAGAATGGGAATAAATCCATACATAGTTCTGAATGCGCAGTTTAATGTCATGCTGAACGATGAGAAGTCTGGCCGTGTTGGTACACATCCTTCCACAACTACTAAGCCCATGTGAGTCATGCTTGGTGTGGGAAACAAGAAGTAGTTGTGGGAATATCCCGACACAGAAAGGGGGCAGGTTAGGGTGAGGGGATTCTCAGTGAATACCGGTCCCCTAATACTAACACGATCATGTGGTGCACCTAGATGCGCGAATAGATAGAGCCGAGTGTGTCAGAATCCCACTTGAACATGAGGGAGTGGAAATGTGTGAATCATGATGCTTGAGATTTGGATCACAATGACGGCGGCATGGAGATAGAGGATAACTGTTAACCATGGTGGAAAAACAGCACCCATATCGCATTGTCCTAGAATGGGGATAGACAAATGAGGGTCGACCATTTACCATATAAGGAACACAGAACCATGTCACAAATGTTGTCAGAGATCTGTAGGGACGTTGGCTCGAAACGATTGGAGGGACCTTAGGTCCAGCATCCATGGAGAGCCCTTAAGCCAAGCATCCATGTCGTCCAAGGGTCCTTTTGGATGTGGAAGAGGATGAGGATCCAAATAGCGATCTCATGAAGCTTGGTCATTGGACGAGTGGAACATCCCCATGAAAATCCCACACTTCGGGATCTTTTTCAAAACACATCTGAATACGAAAACGAGACGTATTAGATAGAGGGAGTAGAGTCCTTCCCTATAGGGAGATCTTAGTTTAGGGTCGTAGAATTTGGACCACGGGCAGGAGGAAACACATGAGGCACACGGTGGGGTAACTCAGACAGCTGATGTGAATGGGTACCAGGGGTTTTTACCACTATGTACTTCTCAGACAGTTTTAGGTTGAGGGACCATAAACGAGAGTTGAGCTGGGCCTAAAGAAAAATTCAAAGGCGTTCCTACGTACCCCATGAGGATGGGGATCAAGATGCACGTAGTTCTTGAGAAAGCCTGAGTTTAACGTCTTAGAACTCGGACCATGAATGGGTAAGGGGAGCAGGGGACACACGGCAAGGTGGTTACAAAACCCAACGTGAATGAGGACCTAAGCCCTACTTACCATGTGTTCTCTGGGGAAATTCACGAGTCGATGGACCGAACATGAAGGTTAGGCAGGGCCTGCGGGGAAGTGCCCGGGAGCTCCTACGTATCTCATGAGGATAAGAATCAAGCTAGAAATAGTTCTGAAAGGTGGCACTGCAAGGTACCAGTGCCAGGGAAAAAGGGGAGTGTGGGCATGGGCCTTGCACTAAAAGAAGTGGAATTTGATAAATCTTTTTTTCCTTTATGGTGAATGGTTTATTTGTGAAGCGACATGCCTAGGGTAGCAGGCCCTGGTGTCGCCACAAGAATCAAGCCATGATAGGTGTTGAAAAATGGCATGACATGTGACTAATACCCAATGTGATGTCCTCTAAAATGAGGTCATCACAATGTAGCATTGTTTTTCTTCGTGCGGCCAGGATGATAATGTCACAGTTTAGGGTCATGTGATAGGACCAAGCATCCATTTTGACGTCATGCAGCGCAGATGTAGCAGAGACAATTCTAGGCAGGGAATGTGTATGGTGTTGTGTCACATAACAGACATGAATGGGGACATAATCCCACATTATACAGTACGCAATCCCAATAGAGGAACCTTAGGCCGAGGGGCCCACATAGAGGTGAAAGGTAAGGTGGGAGAGACTAGCTCCAAAATGAGCTGGACCTGAAAATGAGACGTTCAGGCGGTGCTACGTATCCCATGAGGATGGGAATCAAGATGAACGTAGTTCCGATGAGATCTTAGTTTTTGTTCTTAGAGCTTAGACAAGTGGTGGATGAAAACTTTCCAGGTAAGCGCTGACCTGGACCCTATCAATAAGACCACGTGAGTTAAAATCGGTGTGGGAAACAAGGGGGGAAGATCCCTATCGCAATACACGAAACATCCATCATGGGGAAGTTGGTGAAGAGCCCCGAAGGACACATTTGACATGGCTTTGTTCCCCCAACATGCATACGTACACATAGGAATAGTACCTAGAATTTCGAATCTTCACTTGGACGCGATTAGAATGGAGAAGGACGTTAATCGTGTAATTGACATTTTGGATTAATGGGGTTGGCTTGGAGATAGAGGATAACCGTTAACCATGGTAGAAAACAGTCTTGATATCGCGTTATCCTAAGGTGGGAACAACAAACGAGCATCGACCGCTGACCATATTCGCAACGTGGGATTTTGATCGATTTTTTGTCCGAAACCCTTGGGAGAGTTGGCCCGTAACGGTAGGATAGCCCTTGGACGTGGTATCCAGGCCGTTCATGGGGGTCCCTCTAGGTGTGAAAGATGATGGAAGCCCTGATGGAGGGATACACACAGCCAGAAAAGCTGGTGCAGATGTGTCCGAGTAAAGTCTGACATTCCAGGTAATAAACCAGAGTATCTCTAGGAACATTGGTGAACCGCCGAAGAGGGTCGACAAAACAGCTCAGGAGGGAGAGGTACATGGCATGGTCATTATATGACCTTCGTGAATGAGAACATAATTCAATGACACACCATATACTCCCCTCGTGGAGGAAGGGTAGGCCAAGGGGCCAAGGTTGGATGAAGATTTTCGATAGGTGGGGCTGGACCCAAAGCGTAGACATTCAGGTGATCCTATGTATCCCATAAGGATGGGAATCAAGCCACACATAGTTCTAGAAGATACCCAGGGACAGGGTACCCTATCGAGGGCGTGTGCGGTGTAGCGAATAATGAGGAGATAATCCCACACCACTCCGCACAATTTTGTAGGAAAGAACATGGGCCAGGGGGCCCAAAAAGGACACATGGCCTAATAGTTGGGTTCTTGTCAGGAAGGCCTGGCCTACTCGCAGTTTAATGTATTGTAGTAATGACATTGGTTACGGAATAAGAACCCATAGACGGAGGAGGTGTGTGGTATGGCGAACAAACCGACGTGAATGTGGGCATAATCTCTCTCCACCCCATACACTCCGGGTAAGAACTTGGGAAAGGGCCCAAGAAGGACAAGGGGCCTGATGCTAGGCCTCGGCGAGGGAGGCCTAAGGCTGGACCTTGGTCAGGATGTCCTGACTAACATGCAGTTTAATGTCTTGCAGCAAGGACAAGGGCCAGGGGCTCGGAATGGCCAAGGGGCCTAAGGTTAGGCATCGGTCAGGAAGGCCTGACCAGTTTGCAGTTTAACGTCTTACATGAGGATGGGGAAAGAGATAACTATATCTCATCCAGGGATGTGCACAACATAACAATTAACCCAGCATGGATGAGGACGTAATCCTTCACCACACCATAAATCCCTTATAAGAGAGTCGGGGCCGTGGACCCGACCGCTGGTACCAACTGGAGGGAAGTTTGTCACTTCAGGATGGGGCTGAACGAATCACTGCACTCGATGTTTGGGACATCTCGGGGTAGACCAAAAGATCCAGGACACTGTTGACCATGTTCGAAACATAGAATCCTTATGGTGACCTGATATGGGAGCGACAAATGAGCGTTGACCGTTGACCAAATTCCAAACTCGGGACTTGTATCTGCTTGTTGCTCAGAAACCCTCGGGGGCGTTGGCCCATATCAGTAAGATAGCCCTTGGGTGTGGTATCCAGGCCATTCTTGAGGTTCCCTTCGGGTGAGGAAAGTGATGGAATCCTAGTCAAGGAGTGGGTGGAGCATAGTTGTACCCATCCACGAAAGAGGCGAACTTCTCCAAGGGGGACGTGCAGCCAGGTCGAGGCTTGCTCGATATGAGTTAGGGAAAAAGTGTGCACCCTACCATATGTCTTAACCTGAGGGGAAGATTTTGGCTTTTGGTTTGGGCCAATAGATGAAATGTCCGGGCGTTCCTACTTATCCCATTAGGATGGGAATCAAGCCATATGTAGTTCTTGGAGGCCATGAAGTTTAACGTTGTGCGGTAAGGATGTGGGAGAATAGAAGAACGAGAGTGAGAACATGGTGTGACCCTTATAATCCTTGTATAAGTGGGGCTAAGAAAGCCTACTCGTCAAACAAGGATCCTCCAAGAAAACTATACCCAGGGGGGACAGTGAAAGAGAAGAGCTCGGGGCGGGGCTCAAGATGGGACGTCTGAGCGTTCCTACATATCCCATGAGGATGGTAATCAAGACGCACATAGTTCTTGAAAGCGCAGTTTAATTTCGTGTCGGACGAGATGCATCTCATTTGGGGATATGTATGGTACAACGGGTAACCCTACGTGAATGATAACGTGTCCCACACCACACCATACAATACCATAAGAGAGCCTGAGTCGATGAAGGCCAAGGGGCCTGAGGCTGAGCCTTGGTCAGGGAGGCTGACCAGCTTGCAGTTTAACGTCTTACAGTAAGAATGGGGGAGATCTTAGTTTAAGGTCATAGAGAACAGACCATTTTTTAGTTTATCGTCTTGTAGGACGACGGTGTAGTTTAGGGTCATGCGACACCGTAAGATGCAGTTTAGGGTTGTTCAGGACTGTAACATGCAGTTTAGGGTCGTGTCGGACCGTAACGTGCAGTTTAGGGTCGTCCGAGACAGTAACATGTAGTTTAGGGTCGTGCGGGACCGTAAAAAGTAATTTTGGTTCGTGCGGGACCAGAACATGCAGTTTTGGGTTGTGCGGGACCGTAACATGTAGTTTAGGGTCATGCAGGACCGTAACATGCAGTTTAGGGTCGTGCAACACTATAACATGGAGTTTAGGGGTGTACAGGACAGTAACATGCAGTTTTGGGTCATTCGGGACTGTAACATGTAGTTTAGGGTCGTGCGGGACTGTACAGTTTAAGGTCGTGCCAGACCAATGATGCTTAGGCAAAGTACTTCTTGAAGAAATTGGTGTTGGTGGGATGAGTTACGCGCTAACCATCTGTGGTCACCAAGTATTTTTCTCTGTTGGGGTAAACCTTATGGGTGACGTAAGGTCCTTCCCATTTGGGCTCTAGCTTGGGTGGTTTCCTACAGGGGATCATTGGCGCTCGAAGGGTCAACACTAGGTCACCCTATAGAAAAGAGCGAAGGAGAACCTTCTTGTTGAAGGCTCTGGCTATCTTATTCTAATTCATTTCCAGATTGTGCAGGGCACGAAGCCTGTTCTCGTCCAATGCTTCCAATTCAGCCAGATGGATTTCAACAACCTTATCTGGCGCTTGCTGGTCACAGACTGTAGTGCGTAACGATGGAAGCTGGATCTCAATGGGTATGACAACCTCAGCCCCACACACGAGGGAATATGGGGTCACTTGAGTAGAATTGCGAGTCTTCGTCCGATAAGCCCAGAGGGAGTTGGGGAGCTTGTCCGGACAACTTTTCTTGTTCTGACCAACCATCATTTCCAGAATGTTGAGAGGGTTTTGTTTACCGCCTCGATCTTTCCATTTCCCTATGCATGATAGCGAGAGGTATGGTTCGAACGGATATTGTACTTGGTATACAACTTCTTTTGCTCAGCCGCTCGGATTTTGGTGCCGTTATCGGTGAGGACAGCATGGGGGACCCCAAACCGGTGGATTATATTGGAGCTCACAAGTTCGACGATGGAACAAGCCTTGACCTCTTTGATTGGAACTGCCTCTGCCCACTAGGAGAGAAATCTATAACAGTTCAGATGAAACTACACTGGAAAGCTGTTTCCGGTGGATATGGTCCCACGAAATCGAGTCCCCACACCGAAAATGGCCAAGAATACTTTGTGGAGTGGAGAGGCTCTGGTGGCCAATGCAAGAAGTTAGCGTGAACATGGCACGTGTGGCATCTCTGGGAAAACTCAATACAATCATGGATCATAGAGGGACAGAAGTACCCCAACCTCCAGATTTGATGGGACAACATTGGCCCAGCTTGGTGGGCACCACAAGAACCGGCGAGAACCTCTTTCATAACATGTGAAATCTCGACTCCTTGAATGCAACAGAGGAGAATGCCATCGAAGCTCCTCTTATAGAGGATCTTCTAAAGACTAGGACCACTCTGGAGGGTAAATTGTAGTGCACGGCGTCGGATTCGCTCGTTCTGGGCCTGATCATCGGGTAGGCAACCATATTGGAGATACTAGACAAAAGGTGACCTCTAGTCGGGAGTGTCCTCAACCACCTTGTCTGATGAAACTGGGACCTCTGACGTAGAAGGTCCAGTGGTGAGATGACTTACCCGCAGGATGTCATAGTCCTCTGGGGTGATGGGGGAAATTACTCTCTGGTGTGCCACATGTATGATTAAATCATCTTGCTCGGGTTCTGTGAGCGATGCAGCTAAGCCAGCCAAAGCATCTGATCAACCATTCTATGACCGAGGGATATGGGTAACATTTGGCCGAGAAGGGAACTGGGCCATTAGACGGTGGGTGCATTGCAGCAATGACACAAGATCTAGATTTCTGATGACATAGTCTCCATTGACCTGCTTGATGACCAGCTTGGAATCTCTTTTCACATGTAGATAGGGAACATCGATCTCAAGGGCCAACTCAAGGCCGCTGATGAGAGCCTGGTACTCTGCCTCGTTGTTGGTACAACCTTCTAACAATATGAATGAGTATGATCGGACGGCTTGCGCCGGGGTGATGAAGACCACACCCAGAGCCACTCTTTTGAGTTGAGGATCATTGAGCCTCCTACTAGTGGGGCTCCAAGAGGCACCGTCGAAGTGCATTTTCCAGCATGAGATGGCATGATCGACTGATAGGGTCGTCTCATCAGGAAAATCCAGGTCCATGGATTGATATGCAGAGGTTGGATGAGCAGCTAATAAGTCTGCCAATGCCTATCCCTTGATGGCCTTCGGAGGCATGAACATGATGTTGAACTGCTGGAGGATCACCTCCCACCACGCTAGTCGGCCGGTCAACATGGTGCGGCTCAGGATGTACTTCAGTGGGTCTACCCGAGAGACCAACTGTACCTCATAGTGCTGAAAGTAATGCGAAAACTTTTTTATGGAAAAAACGAGCGCCAAGAAACTATTTTCGATAGGGGAGTATCTGATCTCCGTATCGAGAATAATGTGGCTGAGATAATAGAGACTGTTCTCTGTACCCTCTTTATTCTTCTGGGCGAGAAGTGCGTCGAGGGATCATTCTAGGGCGGTCACGTAAAGGACCATCGTCTTTCCGGAGACGGGTGGAATCAGAACTGAAGGTTAGAGAAGATACTGCTTGATTTCTTCAAAGCCGGTCTGACACTCTTCATCCCATTCATAGGCAGCGCCTTTCTTCATGAGCTGGGAAAAGGGCACACACTTGCCGGCCAAAGTCGTGATGAATCAGCGTATATAGGCTAAGTGTCCTTGGAGACCTCAATGTTCCCGAATATTTCTTGGGGGAGACATTTGGATAATATCTTTGATCTTCTCTAGGTCGATATCAATGCCTCAGTATCTATCAACAAAGCCATGAAACTTACCAGGGGTGACCCCGAAGGAACACTTTAACGGGTTCATCTTCATGTGGCAGGAACGGATAAAACCGAACACTTTATCAAGGTCTTTGAGATGGTCCTGGCTCTAGAGAGATTTGATCACTAGATCATCCACGTATAATTCCACTAACATCCCTAGAATCGGCATGAATATGCTATGCATGACCCACTGATAAGTGGAACCTGCATTTTTCAGGCCAAAGGGCATAAACTGGTAACACAAAGTACCATGGGAGCCCTGAAGGCAGTGAAATCCTCATCCTTGGGGGCCATCCGGATCTGGTTGTACCCGGAATACCCATCCATGAAAGAGAGGGCTTGAAACCCGGCTGTGGAATTAATCAATAACTCGGTTACCAAAAGTGGAAAATCTTCCTTTGGGGAGTGGCAGTTGAGATCACAGAAGTCAATGCAGACTCTAATCTTCTGTTCTTCTTCCTGACTAGACCAATGTTGTAATGCCACTTGGGGTATTGGACTTCCATGACAAAGTTTTCTTTGATAAGCTTATCTACCTCGACCTCAACCACGACACCGTGAGAAGGATGCATCTTTCTGGGAGGCTTCTTAAGCCCATGATGGTTTGACGGGAGGCCCAGGTGGTGAACAGATACTTGAGGATCTAGTCCTGGCATCTTTCCGTAACTCCAGGAAAACACATCATGGTGTTGTTTGAGGAATTATTCGTACCGTTGCAACTCCTCCGGGGACATGGCTGCACTGATCAATGTGGGTCTCGGATCTGCCTCACTGCAAGTATTCACCTGTACCAATTCATCAATCGTGGTAGAGACACCTTCCTCAAAGGTGGGGGGAGCGTCCTCCAGGTCTTCCTCTCCACTCGTGGAGGGATTCCCTGCAAGGGGATCTTCTTTTGAGCTATCAAACCCTGACGGGAAGCTGGTACCGTCTTGGGAAGCAGTGGACATCATATCAGGAGGCCCATGTGCCACTGAGACCATAGCAATGAAGGCAGTCGATCCTATCCCATCTGGCCTTCGGCCTAAGGGGCCACATTTGATGACATCAAAGCAGTGGTGATGCGTCAGCCTGAGTCAGTTGATCCCAGCCTGGCGGAAGAGACACGTATGACATACTTTCGTTTCGATAAGCCAGACATTCCGATATCACACCGGGGTAGGAGGTTCTGGGATCACCTGATCCTGGTTGGTGTAGGAGTACGAGGTTATTTTCTGCCGTTTCTTGGACATGGGAACATGCCTTCTTTTCGTACTTGAAACAACAAATCATTTCCCCATGTCGGGGACCATGGCCTCCAATCAGTAGATCGGGAAGATGTAGGCATCATCTATGCTTGCCCAGGGATCACTTGTGACAGGGGCGGTGTCATCCTCACATGCTAGGATTTGCTTATCCTTTATCTTGTAATATTCGGAGTCTAGATAGCGGGCTTCACAAGAGGAAAAAGGAGACACATCTCCTTGGAGAACTCCTACTCGACCATTGAGGGAGTATTTGAGGCATTGGTGATACGACGAAGGGACCGCTGCGTGTAGATGGAGCTATGGCATGTCCATCAATGCGTTGTAGGTGGTGTCTTGAGAGACAACCATGAACTCGGTGCTAGAAATTAGGCCACCGAACTGGGACATCATGAGGATCTTGCTGACTGGGATTTCTCGGTCCTATCATATCCTTGTATTCTGAGGTCGGAGGGAGTTAAATCATCTTCCGACAAACCCAACTTTCATAGTGTCTGAGTCGGGATTAGGTTGATCCCAAAACCTGTGTCAACGAGGCAGCGACGAACTTCGACACAATTAAACTATCCAGTGACGTATAGTGGGCGAATATTCCTCTATATGGGAGGGTCTTCATCTACATCGGAGAACTAGATAACCGCCTGACATTTGGCGTTCTCAATTGTCTCAGCGTGGAAGGATTCCTTAGCTGCTTCCTATGTCTCAAACTGAAGGGGGATCCTTAGGGCCTCGGCAAGTGCTTTGTGAATTTCATATGATAAGCGAAGATCCTCAAGGATAGAAATCCTTGTTGGAATGTCGGTTAGGTGCTTCTGGACATTGTACTTTCGTGCCAGACGTGAGCTTCTGCGTACCGGAGGTCGCTCTACGGTTGGAGGCATAGCGGGTCCTGCCTATTGAACTGGCGGCTGTCTAGTATTGGGTACATCTCGTTGCCTACTAGTTGAAGCCTAGAGAGTGGATGGCAGATTAGAATTGGACAACGGAGATTGGCCTGCAGCTGGGAAATACTGACCGCGATATGGACGAGGCATCTCTGCCTGATCTAGTAACACAAATGGCGGTGGAGGTAGATCTGAGGGCATCAGATGAGACTGCACATGCTGAGCTATTCGATGAGCCTACTATCTGGTTTCAGTAGCGTGCACGGCTTTACTGAAAGTGCCTATTGACGTGCCTCGACGACCTATGTGGTTGCGGTTCCGCGAATGTTGGCGTCGGCTGGGGACGTTGGGGAGGTTCGCCTGGCGTTCCCCCTCGTCAGGAGCCATATAAGGCTTTACCAGCTCCACGGTGTTAACCAAAGAGTACCCTTGGATGTCACTCGATGAGTCATCCACCACCGGGCGGACTCTGGGAGGAATCCCCATTTCCGGGGGCATAAAGTCACCAAGTGTGGTGGATGACGATGGCAGAGGTGGAGTGTGTTGCTTCCTCTTGCGCCGTCGCTGCTTACCCTTTTGGGACGAGGTCGGCTGTGATGACGATGCAGAGGTATTGGATACTACCTCTGAAGGCTCCAGCTGTTTCATTCATGCCCGAATGATACCATGGGCACGGGTGACGGTTTTTCGGGCCATCCGGTCGTTGTATTTCTGGGACCCACGGTGGGAACCTGTTGCCAATCACTTTCGTTGTTGCTACCGATCATTGACCATACAAAGACACTCTCTACATGTGTCGGTGTTGGGCCCAACCTGACTATGTTGTTGTCGACTTGGTCTTGAATCCAGTCTTTAAACACATAGCATTGCTTGAGGGTGTGCCCCATAATCTGATGATAGGGACAGTAGTTGGGGCGATCGGTGAGATTCGCCTCTGCCGGCCTTCTGCACTCGGGTAAGCGCACAATCCCTTGCTCTAGAGCACTGCGGAAGTAACCGGGGACCTGATTCTTGTTGAACGAGTAAGTCTGGTTCCACCATTCCGTATAGGGGGCCCTAGGAGCCTAGCCCTGATGAGGGGCCGGAGGGGCCTGCTGAGGAGGCTGTGCCTGATTGTCTCACCTAGGCGGCGGTGGAACATTGTGCAGGAGAACATGTCGGTTCTGAGGCGGTCATTGCTGAGCAGGAGCCTGCACATGAGGCAGATGTACTCTATGGGGTTACGGGGCCGGTGCCATTGACAGTAATTCTAGCTGCTTGGGGGGTTCTATTTGGGCCACCGCGGCGAGTTCGCCTCTGGCAGTGATCCTGGATGGGATCACAGGGGGTAGAAAACGTGCCTGACTAGCCTGTTGCAGAGCCTCCTTGAGGCGCTGAGCCTTATCTGAGAAATCTCAGAACCCTCCAGGGTAGTTCTGGGTGATTAAGGAAAGAACCAGCTCCGTTTTGACGTTCCCTACACACATCATTAGTAATTTCTCCTGAGTCAGTGGCATGTCGAGGGATTAAGTATGTCCCTTCAACCAGGCGATGAAGTCCACGACTCACTCGTCAAGACTTTGTTTGCACTATAAGAGGACTGTGATGCTGGTCTTTCATTTGGTGGTGATGAATTGGTATTGGAACTTCCGGCGGAGATCCTCCCAGCCGGTCACCGATCATATAGGGAGCTGGTTGTACTAGACGAATGTGGGGCCCTCCAATGTCTGTACGAAACATCAGAGCTTAGCGGCTTCTTGCTGGGCCGGGGTCCCCAGCATGGGGCCACACCTGGAACAAAAGTGGGATAAGTGCTATGGCGGGTCCCCTTTCCCGTTGAAGGGCGAAAAAGTGGGGTTCCCAAAACTGGGGGTGCGGGAATATCATCCACCCACGCGGGATATAGCTTTCCATCCGGTGGGACTGCCAACTGCCGCATTTCCAATGCATTGATCCGGGCGATGAGTGCTACTATGAGATCATCTGGGTGGGGGTCCCTGTCTTGACGGGGATCCCTAATCACAAGTGTGTTTCCGGGTTCTTTGACACGGTAGATGGCTTCAACAGCTCTTGGAGCGACTGGCGGAACGACCTGTGTGGCGGCTGGGGGGACCCGGGCTGGATTCTTTAGATTGCCCCGTCGTCCCGGAGGGTTTGGCGAGACTTATCACGCCCTCTTTCCATGAGTTCCAACTTCTGCCCTATCTGTGGGAGTAGCTTGATCATGGTTTCCCGGAGGAATCTTGCAAGAGGGGAAATTGTCCCTGCCCCTGCTGCCCCGACATGGGATTGCCATAGTCGGGTCGACGCTCTGCAGCGCGCTCAGCCAGGAGTTCGTCAACTAGCCTCTTCTTGTTAGCATGTTGTTGGCGTAACGCGGCCTTCTCGAGATCTTCGTCCGTCTTCTGTACAGAGGCAAACGGGTCAGGGTGCTTGACGGTTCCGACATGCTCCTTACCCTTACCGCCATTTCGACTGAGTACCAGCGACTCGATGGGTACAGGGAGGCCTAGAAGGTTTCTCTACTAATGGGTAACCTTCCCTAATGGGTCCAGTAGTGGTGGTACACCCTCTGGGGGTAGGTATCCATCACAGAATTCAAGAACATCCTCCTTGTCTGCTACGTCAGCCATGTGGACCGCGAACCTCCTTGGGGGCATTTCCTCAATGTCGCATAACGAATCAGTCTACCGTTGGACATGACTGAAGAAGAGGGCGGCATACTGTCCCCAGCCACGGGCTTGCACATGGGGGTTAGCTTCCCTTATGATTCTATGGAGTACTTTGAGACTCTGAACGCATTTCCGTTGAAGGGTGCTCTGGCGGCCTGACGACTCAGGGCGCTGGGCCACAGGGAGTGCAGCCAAATCGATCAGGCGGCATTGCTCGCCGATTTCTTCGAAGTTCTCTCAGCTCCAAGGGTACACTACCCACTCATAACGAAGGCAGAAGTGTGTCGCCCATAGGGTTCAGCAGAAGCACCCTACTTCCTCTGGGGTAAAGGATTCCGGCGTGCAAATGTTCTGTGCTGCCGTCGGCCAGAACTTCTCTGGGATGTGATCCTTTGTGAGAATGCTCCAGAAGCTCCAGGGCTCGGACTCTGGGTCTAGCCCCGTATTTCCCCATTCGTCAACCGAAGTCGGCTTAATGACTAGTAGTAGTACCGAGGCGGACCGCTGGGACAGTAAATTGGGCGGTGGAGAATACAATGAACAAGCTGACTGGCCGCTGAATTCCGGGCCATCCTCTGAAGAGTGAGGTGACCTGACCAAAATATCACGATACGATGGGCTGATAGCCACAGCCTCTGGTGTAGGAATTGCGGCCACCGGCAATGGGTCACGCCGTTGCTCTATCGTTTTTGGTCCCCAAAACAGCTCTCCGTGATCTCTAGTAGAGGTAGAGGGCGCTTTTGGTGACGACGGTGGTGATTGCACGGTCGGGACCTGCAGAATTTCCACAATTTCTTCCTCCTGGATGTACCTGTGGAGGAAGGCGGGAATCTAGTGGTCCTCACATTCTAGGAGAATGAGGCTGACGCGCCTGGTTCCTGCCACAGTCCTTGACGCAGAGGAGCGGGGAGAAGGTTCCATCGCTGAGTCACATTCCGATTCAGAATCTGAGAAACGTGCCAGTTTGATCTCCACCCGGGCCTCCCCAGGACTCTTATTATGGTGGCGATAACCCGCTCTACAGCCCCTGGGTTGCGCTTTGGGACAAGGTTGATCCTTGACATGTAGTCTCGGAGAGGCGCCGATACTATGGCGGGGAGGACTCCCGCTTGAGATAGTAGGGGTGCGAGGGGAACTAGGGAAAATGTCGAAGGGTACATGGGGAGGACCTCCATGGACAAAACTCATGTGGGCGGAACCTCTGTTGGAACTGGTAAGAACACGGGGAGGACCTTCATGCTTGATGTGTGTGGTGAGAGGATGACCTTCACTCCTCAAGTTTCTAGGGTGAGGAGGACCTTCGCCAGTTGCAGAGAGGATGTAGGGAGGACCCCCACGTTAGAGAGGGACCATATGGACGGTGCCTTCACATCGACGATCGGGGGGAGGATGAGGAACTCCATTCCCTATATGGTGGGCGTGGGAGAGGATTCCGCACCGAGCGTCACTGCCACGGGGAAGGTCTTCATTCGGGATGGGAGTGGCATGAGGCATACCCCCATGATGAGCTTTGGATCGGGGGAGGCCCATGCTATGTTGAATGGTGGTACAGAGAGGTCCTCCGTATGGAGTGACAATACCACGGATTGGTTCACAGCAATCACCACTCGGGCCTACGACCCTGAGAGTCAACCCAGCCTGCCAATGGGGCGGCTAAGGCCTCGATCCTGGTTGGATAAAGGAGTTCCCCTACTCAGTGTATGTAGGGAATCCATGATGCACGTCGGCGGTGGCTCGGGCCACAGTAGCTATTGACGTCGACGCACCTTGACGAGCGTCCTCAGCTCGGGCCCGACACTGACGTCGGGTTAGACGAGCTGGCGTAGGTGGTACAGGGGCATAGCCTACCTGCTCTTCTGGCGAAGCCTGACGGCGGTGCTGACGCGGCCGGATGGGAGCCCTTGCCTGGAGCCCTTGGATTGGGACTCTAACCAGGCTGAGCCGGACATCACCCGACTCATCAACGTAAGGTGAGGAGCCGTCGAGGTGTTCTGGGGACAGGCTCCCAAAACGATTGAATGTTGGGGTGGAGAGCAGGGGCTCCCTGCGCAGCCATTGAGGGCAGCATTGACGGAAGGGCCTGGATGCCTCCAGGTCTAGGCGGGCCATATCCCAAGTTGGGAAGACCCCTTCCTCCTCGTACCTGCGTACAAGGTTTTTGATCAACCTTCGTTGGATGATCTCTAATAAGGAGGGGTGACGTGGGCGTCCCGTATTCACAGATATAGAGGCCATTGCGATGGAAGTGGATCCACATGGAGTGGCTGTTCTGGTATTTCCCCCGCCCCTGTGTAGGTGAGCGGGCAGTGTTCGTGTCTCCATAGCAGCAACCTGGTTCCTGGGAAGTAGGGAGGTTAACTCAGTATCATTGTGAGGAAAACAATTTGACAACCAGTGCCCCATCATTATTCTGTCTTTCGTGTCTATTAAGAGGGATCCACACCGACAACATTGCAGAATAGAATGCCCCACATTTTACTGCGCCAACTTCTGGTGAGTTTCACGCCAGGCCCGCTATTTTCTTGGTGGGACCCGGTGCCGGATATCTGGATCTGGTGAAACGTTAATCTTCTGGTGTCTCGAACACTACGAATATCCATATTGAGGAGAATAAATTCACGTCGGGTTTACCATTTCTATTTCCGATACTTTTACGCCGGAGCGCGCACATCCATCGGCAGAGGATGCGTAGTTGTTTCCCCGCATTATCGCTTTCCAAAGGTGGGCGACATCCATTCCTTGTTCAGGGACGATTGCTCCTTGATTGAAACCATGATGATGGGATATCGGTTCTTCCTTCCATAGATTCCTCCTCAGAACTCGTCACCTAGTCCAGGTATCCCTCATAGATTTAATATGTTGTTCGTGAAACTCTTCACAGTGCCATGTTTTCATGGACGCCAGTTAATTACACTGCTTCTGTCAGGACATTCCAAAGGGTCCGATCTGGGCAGCGACCTTCGGTCGGTGGAGTAGTCACGTCGAGGCATCAGTAGCATGTCTGAACGCTGGGGAATTGGTGTGTCTGTATTTTGTCCCTTGTCATAGGGATTATCGAGTGCGCGGAAGCCTGAGGCATCCCACATCGAGCGCGGGGAATCATATTACATAGGCATGTATCTGAAGGTTTCCTCAGCTTCCCATGTTTAACAAAAGGTATGCTGCAGGTTTAGCACCCAGCGGAGAAGGATCGGCCTGATCAAAACGCTAGCTAGAGTGGATCAGATTGATGAATTTCCCACGAAGGGGTGTTGATGTCGGTATCAGCTCATGGGCGGCTTCCTGAACGATGTGTAAGGGATTACAATGGCATGATCCCACTAGGATGTGGTGGTCCAAGAATGAATCAGGGTGGATGATGGATGTGTGGATGGATGAAGTAGAGGGGAAATGAAATGGGACCATCACAAGGGCGACAATAATGTTGGGATCGAACCTCTTGGATGCTTCCTACGTACCATACCTTAATATGGATCAAAGTCCTTGTAGTTCGTGTGTGAATGGTGGGTGTCGGTGGACCGACATGAAAGAAAAGAGACCTTGGTCAAGATGGTGTGGGGCTTACACACTAGGCTTCCCAGGTGTTGGTGAACCAACGTGAAGGAGGTCAAATTGACCAATGGGTGATGGGCTTGAACCTCAGGGAGGCTTCCTATGTACCATGCCTTAACATGGATCAAAGACCCCATAGTTCAGGTTGGGTTTTGTCGGTGAACCGACGTGAAAGTGAACTCGGGGGTCCATTGGTGGTGGGATTGAACCTCATGGAGGCTTCCTACGTACCATTCCTTAGCACGGATCAAAGACCTCATAGTTCGGGATGGTCACAATGGCTTACCACTGGGCCAAAATCTAGTTTAACGTAATGCGGGATGAGGGTGGAACCTGACGTGAAGGAATTACAGGCGGTGGTCTTGTACCTCAGGGAGGCTTCCTACATACCATGCCTTGACATGGATCAAAGACCTCGTAGTTCAAATGGATGTGCAGTTTAATGTCATGCTGGATGGGAGTGTGAGTCAACGTGAAGGAACGACCGAGTGGTGGGCTTGAACCTCATGGAGGATTCCTACGTACCATGCCTTGACATGGATAAAAGTCCCCATAGTTCGCTAAAAAAGGTGGGCTTGAACCTCAGGGAGGCTTCCTACGTACCATGCCTTGACATGGTTCAATGACTACGTAGTTCATGAGGGTCTCAATGGCCTTCCGTCGGACTGGAATTCCGTTTAACATCATGCGGGATGAGGGTGAACCCTGACGTGAATAAACGATGGGCGGTGGGCTTGGAACTCATGGAGGTTTCCTACGTATCATACCTTAATATAGATCAAAGTCCTTGTAGTTCTCTTGAGGTGGGAGTCAGGGTCGGCGCTCACTCTATGCTCACGTGAGTCATGCTCGGTGTGAGAAACATGAGGTTGCAAGGACTTGACGATCACGTCGCAAAGGATGCATCCGCGGGAAACAAATAGGGGCTTACGGGTTAGGTGTCCCATGGTGCTGGGACTTACTCTAGGATGGAGGCTCGAAGTGCGACAAAGCGCAGTGGGAAAGGGGCTCCACTGGCCTTGGTAGTGAGGAAGTACAGAGGTGCATGGGTGGAACCTTTCGCAAGAGACGTTGGGGGGGGGGCTTACACCAAGGTGGTTTCCCTACTCCCATGGACATATGCTACTCCAACAAGGAGGATCTCATCCCATGTGAGGGAGAATCCATTCCTGTGGAGACGAGCGGGCGTAAAGAATGTCCGAGCCGGGGGGACCCTCTGCCCCTTGGGGAAGGGATGGTACCGGAAAAGCCATGGTAAAGGGGCGGTTGCGGAGCGAACCATCAAGGGGTCCACGTTAGCATGGATATGCAAAGAAGCAATAGCCGTTAGTGTGCCTATGCGAAGAAGCATTAGGTGAAGAAACACTATGGGTGGTGTTGTCCATGGGACTTTGAAATCATGACATGAAAACCTGGAGGGTCTCTCGGGAAGAGGAATTTCCAAGAAAAGGAGTATGCTTCGCGAAGTGTAGTGCCTTGGCATTATCATGGGGCATGGGTGTGAATGGGAGGTGCTACGCGAAGTGGAATAGTATTTGCGGAGCACTGCCCCATGAAATAGAGGTGCCTCGCGAAGCAAGGTGCTGTGAAACAGTGTGCTTCGCGATGTACAGCGACCCCACCTTGGCAGATGGATTACTAGTACAGGATGGGTGTTTCGCGAAGAAAAAATGCTCCACAGCTGCCTGGGTTCCCTTGGGAATCCCATTCCTTCTAAAATTTACTTAGGCTTCGTGAAGGGAATTCCTCTCGGAAGAGGGTCTCAAGATGATACAAGGTGAAGGCATCTCACGAAGTAGAAGTACCTCACAGAGCTCATGGTTCCCGGGGGCGAAGGGTACTTCACGATTCAAGAGCTGAGAAGCCGAAATGTCGGATCGTCCTCCTCCTGGACTCATGGCGAGCCTAGTATTTATAGGAAAGGTGTGTTGTGAAGCAGATATCACACGGTGCGAAGGGGCGACGGGTGCTTTGCGGCTGGCTCACGAATGTCAGGCCTTTCGCGGAGCGTTACAACCTCCGAAATTTCGAGGCAGACTCACGATCGTCAGGCCATTCGTGGAGCGTTACCGCCTTAGGAGATTCATGGCAGGCTCGTGAACATCAGGCCGTTCGTAGAGTGTTACCGCCTCCTTTGCTTCGTGGCGGCCGTGTTTTCTGGGGTGCGCTCCGCGGCTGCAATTCACGGGGCAGCGCGCGGGCTTCTTTACCGTCTTCCTTTTTCGTTCAAAATTTTGGTGCCAACAGCCTCGATCTGGTGGAGGTGGATCTCTCTCTCTCATATCCTGAGAGCATTCTTGGTGTAAAAGGAACTATCTCTTGGCATGAGAAATTTTCGAATTCTATTGTGAACTACCCCAAAAAATGGATATGCTAATGAGAAATATATTCGTTGGATTCTGATTACATAAATAATAAAAACAATTAATTATCCAAATTCATTTATTCATTACATTTAATTCTTAGTAATACCCCATGTCTAATAACAACAGTTTAGTATTATTATTACTTGACATGCATCCAGCGAATTACACCTAATATTATTTAATTAAGTAAATAATATTATTTCTCATAAATTCCTAGAAAAATTACACAGAGTGTGTATATTAATAAACATGACGTTTACTTTTTTCCATTTTTCATTATTTCCTCCACCACATTTTTTAGAAATTGAATATTGAAAATTTATTTCTCAAATAAATATCACTGCATTACTCACTAATAAATATATTATTTCTCCCAACATATATATTCTCTCGAATAACTCGTCTCGAGATAAATGTGATCTGTCCACCTTGAATTATTATTAAACCCCAATCGGGAATAATATTTATTCTACTTGTTAAATTAGTATTTAACTGAGATACTTTAAAACACATAGTGAGTGACCATCTAGGCCTCTTTCTCAGTGGCATTAGGTGGAGCCTGCCTAAAGTCCAAGGTTAGAATCTTGCAACGCGCCAAGGCACCCATAGAGAAAGAATTTAACAAAGCAACGATGTGTAACCTCCCATGAATGCTTACTGTGTAATGTAATCCCATTTTCACGATATTTCAAATCAAGTGGGTTGCATGCTAGTGCCATCAACCCATGTGCTAGATTATTCTTTCTTTGATTTCAAGAATTGAACATGCCCATTCCTCACCATGCCCATAGATTATTTTAGGATATATCAATTCCATCATATAGGCCTTAGATATCTACTTCTGTTATGGAACAGATGGGACATATCCTTTCTCGCACAATCAATTAATGTTGTATCACTCGTGACGCACCCAACATATCCTACTTCACTGCAAATGGTGTATCATCATATTTTTCATCAATACATCTAAGTGTGAAAGTTGTAATACCCATTTATAATAATGTTAATGTATAATGGCCAAAACAGACATCCGTAGATAGGAACATCCAATGTCACTATGAAATGTGGATTTCCTTCTGGTGGGTCTTGTTCTCATAATATCCTCCAAGATATTAGCAAGGGCGCACAAAATGAGAAGTTTACACAAAGTTTTATGAGTCCTCACCTCTAATGGCCTGTATTATTTAGGTCCATTAAATAACATCATCTGGCCATATAACATATATTGAAGAATAATTTTATGGAATTTCTTGGTTCTCATCATAGCAGGGATCTACTATAACCCTTTAATGCAACATATATCCCTCATACATCACCACATGCATGGTAACATAGAAGAACTATAAATATGTGATAAGGCATTTACTAATGAATAAAGTACAAAGTTGTTTGTTCTAGGCCACCAACTCTAGAAATAGCTATAATGGTAAATTTATATTAAGGAAATATTGTGGTTTATTTAAACGCATGATTCCCCGAAAAGAAATCTACTAAAGGATAAATATTATTTAAATAAAATATTTAATAAAAACATTCATGTGTAACACCTCTTACCAAGACCATAATAACAATACCATCAAGGTCTTGTGGCAAGACACTAGTTTGTCTCGTGAGACCTGCTGATGCAACAAGGGGTAATAGCGGGCCCCAAATGAGACATACAATGTCTAATTTAATCCTATTACTAATGTAGATAAACATAATCAACATATACATTCATATTGAAAATAAAACATTAAATGTAAATAACTTTCCCCAATCATTAAACATTAATACTAACCATTTAGAGTAAATTGGTGAATGGTTTAAAAATAATACATCCATCGTCAAAATATTAATAAAAAATTAAATTAAAAATTGTATATGATATCATAAAATATTAACCACCCAAAATACTTAATAATCAATAGTTGTGTTAAAAAATATGAAGATACTCTTATAAAATCATCGAGTAATTCTTGAGATAAATACACTTATACTTTTAAAATGAAGAGTTATTTTCAAAAACAATTTTTATAAAACGAGAACTGATGTAAGAAATAAGTTTCATAATAAAATGATTTATTTTATAAATATAATTTTTTCTAAAAATATATTATATAGTTCCCTTGGAAATAAGTAAGTTTTTGAAAAATTCCCTTGAATCAGGTTTGTATTTCAGGAAGAATTTTTGAGAGATCCTTTTAAAACATATAACTCCCCACAAATAATGTAGAATTCGGGTTGGTACACATATATATAACCTTAAAACATAATGTATAAGGAGTATATATTAATAAATAATAATTTAATTGAGTTAAGTAGGTAATAAGAGTAACCTGAATGAAAATGGGGGTTTGAGTAGAAAACCCTTACCTTATGCCCGAATGTATTCTGCACTTGACCTTAACATCCTATATAACAAATTAAATCCATTAATTAACTAATTAACAACCTTATATACAAATATTTTATTCATAAAAGTTTTATAATGTTAATGTTTGTTCATATTGTTAAATTATAAGTATGAATTATATCGTTCCACAGTGTTTGTTTCCCTGATTTCATGTTTAGTTCGCTTGATTATTAGTAACAATATTTCTGTGGAATGGATATAAATATCTTGAATTGAAATTTTATATTATTTTTGGAAGTCCCTAAGTGTAAATTGTTATATATATCACTTGGTTACATGGTATTAAGATTATTTATTAGATAGAACATGAGTGACAACCGTTTAGATAATTTGGGTGATATCTCAATTGTTGCAAACTAGTTTGTTGTATTAATTATAATTATGTATATAAAATTATTATAGAATATTTAATAGGTTAAAATACACATATTATAGTCTGGTTAAACCCTAAAAATGGTTTCATGTCCATCCATGAATATGGTAACAGAAATTGATAAACCGCTATCCTTGAATCTGATAAATTAACACATATCGGACGGTGTATTCATTTTAATTGTATTTAAAAATGGTAAAGGAGAGATGATGATGAATTATTCCACAAGAATAAAAATATTATAGTATATGTAAATCACATTATTTTTCATAAAATTTTTATGAGGGTATTTGAGGAGAGAAAAAGAAAAGAAAGTAATCCGAAAGAAAAAGATAATTTGAGAAATCCCTTAAACAAATTCGGTAGCCTCATGGTGTTGCCTAAAAATTCAAAAAAATATTTTTATGATAGAAAAATTGGTCTATAATAATAATTAAATAATAGGTATATTAATGGGATATGAAATGTCATATCCCAACATAATACAATAGAAAGTAAAATAGAATATCATAAAATGAGACATGAAAAAGAGAAGGGTGGTAGATTCCATTACCTTAAAGATTAACTTTTAAAACAAGAAGGTTGGTACCTAGGGGATTGGGGATACCTTGGGAGGAATCCTAGGAGGTAAAACAATTATATATTTTAGGATTATGAATTTGAAATGAATGATAATGAAGGAATGAGTGGGTATTTATAGTAAAAATATATAGAGTATTTTATTAATTTCAAAGGACACCTCATTAGTGGTATTTGAAAAACCATGGGATTTCCCATGTTATTTTCCCATGGTATTAACTAAATTGGAAACCACATATCATATTTTAATTTATGAATGTTGGACACCATTTCTTATTAATTATTGCATCATTATGATGTCATTAAACATATCTAAATCTCAAAACTATATTTTAACTATTCAAGAAAATATGATATATTTTATAAATTCTCATAAATTCATTGTTACCTAATATTGGAATTATGAATTAAAAAGTGAACTCCATTTTTTTGTAAATAAATTTTAAAATTTGAATAATTTATTTCTTAAATAAAATTTTTAATTTATGAAAAAAATAATGATTTTAAAACTATAATTCATTTTTTATGACCTTGAAAAATTAATAAAGATCTCATTATCTGATAAATATATGAATGTAAAATATTTATATAATTTACTATTCATAAATGGCATATTACAATTCCTATTAAAATTCATAACAGCATGTTACTATTCAACAAAAATTCTTTTTGTCTTATGAGACTCTAAATATCTTACTAAACGCAACATTGTGTGTTAGTTTTTTGAAATTCAAATCACAAAGGTGGAAGATTATATTTACTAGCTATGTTATAAATATCTCCTATAAATATCAAAGTGTTTGTTTCAAATTGACTCAAAATTTAATTCATTATATAAAAAATTCATTTGTAAAACCTTGGGGTGTTACATCGGCCTCTCACTATCCCTAATTTCCTCGGGAGCTTTATTCTCCCCACACTCGAGCTCTCACCGACTCTATTCTCCTCCTTCATTCTCTCATATTGTAAATATTTTTTATTCTATTCTTTTTTGACATTGTATTAGTGACTTCCAAATCCTTCTTATATTCTTCAGACTATTTTTCTCATTTTTATTATTTTCATAATAAATGTGATTGTAATAGATATATTTATTGTTTTAATTTATTTATCCTCTACATTTACATAAATAAAATATAATTATATTTTTTAATATATATTAAATTAGTATGTAATTAATTAATGTAGTACTTTTACGGTTTATTAATGTATTAGGGGGTTAATTTATGTCATATGATAATATAGAATAATTCCTTAGTTTTCTTTATTTAGATCATTATACCCATGCATAGACTTTAATTTTTATTCTTAACTTCACATAAGTTAGTGTAATCATACACAAAATTACACATAAATTAAAAAAATATAATGAACCTTATGTATATTCATCAATGGACTACTAGTACCCTAAAACATGGGTGGGGAACATACCACATGAATACCTAGTTAACACCACTAAAAATCCATTTCTTCTAATTTCACTATAATAAATCATTCATTAAGGTGAGTCTATGTAGATTTTAAGATCCAATATTTATCTCCCCCTAATTTGTTGAACCTCTAGACACTACTAGATAAAACCATTTTTTGTAGAATATTTTTTCCTAGTAGATCCTGAGTATCCTGAAAATCACCAAGATGATACAAACATGGTATTTTATAATATGCCACTTGAAAGGTTTTCCAAATAGGTGAAATTCATTAGAAAAACTAAAAAATGGATTTGAAAAATTAATCACTCTAGAATATGATTTAAATCCTCTGTATCTTTAATATTTCAATAGTTTAATATATATTCTAGAATGTATGGTATATTTCACAATGTCATACACTTAATCCATGATTTTTTAATTTCATATTTCTCTAGAAATTTCATTTCCTCACGCTGTCTTATATTGGTAATATAGATTTTAAGGAACACATGGTCAATACCCCCAATGGATTTTTTTAATTCATGCATCCTACATCACTCAATTTATCATATTTAAAAACAATGTAAAAGGGGATAAGGGTTCCTCTAACATCCTCATGTTAATGATTATGGTTTTTATTGATTAACCGGATCTTTTCTTTTACTCTTCCAACATGCCTTAATAGTTGCTATTTTTTTCAAAACCACTTGTGATGATTCCACTTCAAATGTTATCTTTGATATTATTTATCCTTTCTGTATTGGATTCCTTCGGGATTATGAAACTAATCCCACTAATGATTTTCTCCTATTTTTATAAATGTTTCTCACACCCTTTAACATGTTTCCTTTTCCAATGGAGGTATCTTCCACTAATATTGAAATCCATACATGTGGAGTGATATGTGAGACAATCAAATCATACTTTGTGATTTTCCTCTCATTTTATATCCAAAATATTCACTTTTGTCTTATTCACCCTTATTGAATCCTTATTTAAGGGAACTTCCTTCCCATTGTAAGAACACTCTATGTGTTTATAGAGACAATTTACATTAATTGTGGTAGTTAAAAGTTATTTTTTGAGTTAGTGGATGATAATTTCATATTATTTAGGATTACAAAAGGAGGAATGTGATAAATTGTTTCCTTTCCAGTTATAGATGAGTTATTTTTTCTAACATAAGTTTTATTGCATTTTATATATCATAAAACTTCAATAATTCATATACTTTATTACATTTTGATTTTTTTATAAATAAAAGTTTCTATGATATTAGGATTGTATGATTATTTATATTTATATCAGTTATGTTTTAATTTAAATGGTATTATTATACAATGTTTTGTGGTTTTGATGTTGGGTGACACATTGTTGTTATTCTTGAATAATGTTTTTCATCATAAAAACTAATGTATATTTCATTCTCAAATAGATTATGAAATATATTAATGATGTTTTATTGGAGATATTATTTGATATTTATTAATAGATGTTTGATCTAGGATTTCATCCTCTGATTCCCTTAGTGATTTTAATAATTGAAATATTTTTATTCTACATTACATTCAATGCTATGTCCTTATTATTTATCAATTTTTTATGTAAATTCGACTGAACATGTTTTGAATTCTTCATAGAATACTAGTATGGGTTGGGGATGTGGTGATCCTAGTGCTACATAGATCAGCTGTCATACCCATTCACACCAGACCCACCAATTAAAACCCCTTCTACGATACCTTTTCATCCTCCACTTGAGCCTCCGGTGTTATTCCCACACATGTCTCGATCATCGTCTTACTTATTCTCTTATTCTAATACCATGTATATGTCACCTCCAAATATGTTCCCACCTATACCATATCCATATGATATGATGTAACCCAATCCCTTCCATCCTTATCCCACTATGTCATTTTATCCTCCATTTCTTAATATCCATCTCGGATCTGAGGACTTTATTCATTCATCTTCAACTCTAGTGAATAAGATGACCAAATTCAAGCATTTTAATAGAAACATCCTTTTGAGGTTACTGATCCCAGATAACCCACTAATACATCCATGCCTTATGAGATGTTTATATCAGGTCTTTTTATAAGTGTGACAAATTATGCCAAATTATTTTTTCATGTTTTATATTGAATTAATTTTTATTTCTTTTTCCTATTACCATATTCAGTGGGATCTTCTAATAGGTGACATGTGTTCACTTGTATTATGGAATCTTGGAATCATTAAAAATAAATAATTTTTGATTTCGATGTGGTAAATCAAATGATATATAAAAATTACAGACATTGTAGAAGTTTTACTGCATCTTTAGCGAAGTACAATGATATCTTTCTGGTGAAACTAGTTTTATGGAGGCATATTGGTAATAAAATCAAGGAGAACAAATGGAAGGAGATATCGGTAAGAAAAATTATTAAATTGACATCTATAGTATTGTTTTATTTATATCAATTAACAATATTATTTCAGTGTAAGTTTATCTTTCATGATATTGAAGATACTAAGGTCTCATATTTGATAGATCATTGGAAGTTGTAGAGATCACATAAGAACAAGTTATATATTGGATGTGTTGGAGTTGGTTTCCTAGAACCATGTTCCATGTACATTATGATAATCTATATTCATATTTTTGAATATTAATAATCATATTAACATATCATGACTCTTCTTATATGTGATATAGTATGTGATAATATCCTAACATAAAGTGTCACACTGAATGGTTATAGGAGTTCTCCAATATGATGAGAACCCACAATATTCAAAATAGTCTTCTTAAATTATATGTTCTATTAAAAGATGATAACATTTGTGGGATAAAAATAATATAGGATATCAGGGGTGATGACTCATAGAACTTTGAGGCACCTTCTCATGGTGTACTCCCTTGGTAATATCTAGTGTAGGATATTTTGAGAACAAGGCACACTAGTAATAAATCCACATTTATATTTTCGATTAGATATTCCTATCTATGGATGTGGGTATTGATACTCATACTTTTTTATTTTTATTAATGAATATTATAAGTTGCGTACTTTTATGTATATTTGTAAATTGTTATGACATATGTTCACATTGATGTAGGATACATTTGTGAATCATGAGTAATATTGCATTAATGAAAAAATTGTTAATGAATTCGTCCCTTATGTTATTTAACATATGTTTTTATATTAGGAAATTTCATGAAATGGAGATAGTCTAAATAAATCCATGTCCATGGTGTTCTGTAGTCATGTTCTATTTACAAAAAGTCAAAGAAAGAGACATTGTGAACATAGTTTGATGACGCCAGCATGCAACCTGGTTGATTAGAGATATCTTGATTATGGGATTATATAAAAAATTAAGTGTCCATATTAGGTATTATGTTGTCGTGCCATTAAAGTTTTTCTATATAGGTGTCTGGGTGTGTTTTGAAATTCAAACCTTTTATTTTAGGCAACTTCACCTAATTACACTTTGAAAGAGGCACAAATAATCACACAATAAATTTATCTAGAATCTTAGTTAAATACTATATTAGAATTTATTATTTATAATGTTTAATAAATATTATTCTCATACGTGGATTAATAATTATTCATGTTTTCTGGATCTCATATATTCAATCACAAGTTATTCGAGAAAATATTATGTATGAGGAATATTTAGTAAATTTTTATTTTGTTTTTAGTGAATATAATATTTATTTATTTGTTAGAGAATAATGTAGAGATATTTATTTATTAAGTAAATATTCATTACTCAAGGATTGATAAAATATTGTGGACAAATGATAGATCAACATTATAGGTCTGGTGAGAAATAATATATATTAAATATTAGTTTATTAAATTATATTTAATTTTAATTCGGGGGTTTATCACATGTCAATAAATAATAATATTATTAATAGTATTTTTGATATGGGGTTCCTTAGGAACTTAATAAGTAATAAGAGGAACTTGTGAAATTATTTATTTCTAACCACAATGTTCTATAATCCCAATTATATTATTTTTTATGAGAGTCAATTTAATTTGTTTTTTGCAGAATGATAGCCGAAGAGAACCATCTCAATCCTTAAAGAGATCCCTCTCTAAGAATGATCTCAACAATGTAGAGGAATCATCTACCACTATCCACTCTGAAATCTTGAGAGATCAAGGAGAATCCTTTAGAAGATATTCCCAAGGAGATCAAAAGAAAAAGATAGAAGCAGTAGGATATTTCATTCCAACACCTCGAAATTTCTACGATGATGTTCAATGAATTTTGGAACTCGTTTGGATCTCCTCATGTAATGTACCAGACCAAGAAGCCACTAAATCGGTGCTCCGAGCTAGTTTTCCACATGACCTTAAATGCGCATCCCCATACTCTATTGGATGAAAACTAGTAGAAGTGGACTATTAGGTCAAATGGGGAGGCTATAACCTCTATACTATAGGTTTAAAAATAGATAACATAACAAAGAATGAAAAGAATTGACAATAAACTATAACATACATTACTGACAATTTCTGAGACATTTCACAACCACAACCAAAAATGTAAATATGTCATGTCATTATAATGGTGCCATAAGTGAAGGAATCCCAAAATAAAGACTAATGGAAACATTTTCCAAAATAAATATTGACTCTATGTCTGAATCCTCATCCATGCCTAACCCAAGACCAACTCAACTGCCTTGCACATGTATTTTTCTCTTACCCAATCCTACAATAATGAAATTTTCTCGGGTACCCCACAATGACCCAAGTAGGGTGGGAGTACAACTCAATAGGCCACCAAAAATGATGTCTACAAAATATTTAGTGAAAAACGTTAGTGCTCGAACATACTAAATAAATGGAATGATAAACAAAAGTAAACTTAAGATCCATTAGTTAACGATATTCACTATAGAAACTTTGATCATTCATTCCATTCGATTACTTAAACCATTTCTATCACTTAATCTATGGGTTAGGAATTTACATCATTTCCACTATAGCCTAAGACTTTTAATTATCATACATAAAGAAATAAGTCATGTTCTCTATCCCACTAGGGATTAAAAATTTATAACAAATACATCAGATTATCCTTATAGAATGAGATTAGGTAGACTCATCAAATAACCCCATTTAGGTTTTAGATCCTTAGTCTGATTCCCTAACCCATTCATTCTAGGGGTGGGGTTTAGAGCCTCTTTCCAAAATGACCTATGAGGAGATCCTCAATCCAATACCCCACATACCACTAATCCATATGAACATTCATATTCATCCAATTACCACACATACCAAATCAAAAACCATGCATAATCAATGCACCTAACATTCACAATTCACATTACATTTAACACTTAAATGACCATTAGTCCTTAACCCATTAACACATTTACCATAAAACATACATAAATCATTTAACCTAATTCCATTTCATTTATCAACCCATTTATCATATTCAATAAACTCTATACATCAACCCATTTCACATAATTCATAATTTCACATTATTTTCACATTCATGCATTTAAAGTTCAATATGATAAGTCATTAGAAACATTCAACTTATAAAATTTGACACCATTTAATTTATTCTAAACAAAAAATTCTGAAATTATGAATGTTTAGGAATAGATATCAGTATTCCATTTTCCATATCAACAAACATATCAATATGTTCAACTTTGGCACTAATTTATCACAAGTAAATTCCATACTTAACATTATAATTTTCCATGTTCTGGAATTTTGCCACGCCCAAGGGGTGGCCCTAAATCGGTCTAGTGAACCTCAATTCATCCGACCAGGATCATGAGGGGTTTAATTCATCATATGTAAAATCATTTTACCAAATCCATTCAAAGGATAAAAAAATTCACAACTAGATAGAACCATTAACATAACCACACATTCACAAATCAACTTCATAAACAGGGAATATAACTTGTAAAGCACCTACCTCGAAAAAAGAGATTACCACACGCTTAATGATACAACCTGAAATTTTATGAGATATATTATTTTTAATTTCACTCATGCATTCTATTCAATGCTACACCAAGATTAGCTTGTAAAATACTCAACACCGTATTAGCTTGCAGTATAAGCAACACTATTCTTGGATTGTGTTACACACAATTTCAAGTTTGTTTGATGGTAGTTATTCTACGCAACATTGAGTGTATATATATAAATATTCAATGTATAAATGAAATATGGTTGTATTTTTTTATATGAATAAACAAAAGAGTCCTGCACTACATGCAACCCTGACTTGACTTGCAGTACATGCAATCACGACATTCCTCGATAGCGTGTGTTGTACAAATACCGAGTTGCACTAAACAATGATATATTGTTATAATATTATTATGGAATAGCAGTTATGAATATTAGTAACTAAATTTTTAATTTTATAACAATATTATTTATCTTACAAATTTTATAGAACATGTTATGTGAACAAAATAAATTTTTCGTGTAAAATAAGTATTTTTCAAAAAGATGAAGTTTTTCCACTTTTTGATGGCGCACCTAGATTAAATATATTTTTGACATGTTTATAAGTTCAATTAGACAAAATAAAAATTTTCATTGGTATCTTGATATAAAAATTTACTTTGGATAAATGTTTCATATTATTCGGATAACTTTCATATTTTAAGGAATAGTAAAAACACGCTATATTTTAATTAAATGAAACTTTATTAATCATAATAATTTATATGTTTAAATTATAATATTTAATGGTTTTAATGTATAAATAGAATATAGTTTTACCAATTAATATTATGTATGTCATTACCATTAATTTTACATTGAATTCATAGGTAAAAACATTTCAATCTTTGGCAATGTTTTAACTTTTAAAATCTGTTTTCTTATCAACAGGATTAATTTGAAATTAATTAATGCAACTTATGTGTTTAGAATTTTGAAAAATGGATTCCATATATTAATTCAGTGGCTCCAAATTATTTTAATTGGTTACTTTTATTTTTTTTATATTATGAATAGTAACTATAGTAATTTTTATTTACTGCGGTTAAAGATAAATCAGTTAATTTAGGGTAAAAATAAGATTATAAATTTATTGTAACACCTATTAAAATTCTATTAGATGGCTAAAATTAGACCTTTATCATGTAAGGGTAGGAATAAATTAATTTTATGGACTTTTGACCATGAAAATTATTTAATTCTTATTAAAACCAATGAAAGTGACAACATGTCACTCTCTTAAATATTATAAGTATAATAATTTTAATTTAGTTATAAATATCAAGAAAATTCAAACATGAATAGTATCTAAAAATAGATTAAATGTATCTATATAATGTGAATTTATTTAGTATTTTTAGGGATTTAATAATTATCATTAATGGTGATACAATTGTGATGTTGAAATTATTTTATTCATTGAAATATCAGATAAATGGTTTAAAAAATATTAAAATAAATTTTATATGAACTATTTAATGTGCTCCACTAAATTTCTTGATACATATGACATGATATGAATCTATTAATTCTTTTATTTTTAATATATAATCTATGTAGATTTTATTTAAATTCAAATAAATCAATATTGTCAAAATTGACACTATTGTTATTTTATAAAAATAACATATTATAAAATAGTTTAAAAATCACAAAAATATTTAAAATGTATAAATTAGAATATATATGGTCTAAAATGTCATAAAGTATCTAACTATGGATAATTAACATCACATAAGTAATTATTTATATCAATTTAAAATTTATAATATTATTACAACAAATAAAACTAAATAGGTTGAATAAGGATAAATGAATTTGATATGGTTTAAAATAAATTCACAACTGGTCTAAATTATTTTTTTTGATGAGATTACAACCCTATATCATCTCATCTTCTTTGTTAGTCATTTTTGGAGGTTTTCATTTTGGGGTTGAATTTATTATAACTTAATATTTCTTATAATTCCAAAGGTGCCCCTCTCATCCCTTATAAAAGGCCACCTACTCCCTCTTATATTTACACAATTTGGAGCCTTAAAGCTCTCCAAACCCTTCGAATTTACCTTCTCAACATCCCTAGATACATAATAGAGGTTCTGGTCTACTCAAAAGACCAACTCTAGGGCCTTAAAAGGAAGCTTAAAAGAGGTGCGTCGAAGACGGGGTAATCTCTTCTACCGATTCCTTCAAGTTTCTTTCTTCTTAAACTTATTCTTCATTAGTTTTTTAATTATAAAGTAATAACATCAGTATCACTAAATACTGATATGTTATTATTAATATGAAACAACCCCATTTCACCTTCTATCCATCCTATGAAAAACGAAATCACCGTGCATGCGTACGTACGGATTACCGTCTCCACAACGCGGTGAGATTCATTTTCCATGTTAACAATTAAAGAATGATTGTAAAGTATATATAAAAATTAATAATGAAATATATGACATATTAATGATACTGTATTTATGTATATGTTATTTATGTACATCTATCAAATTTAATAAGGAAACAAAAACAGCGTTCATGCGTACGTACGACATACCGTCTCCATGAACGGTGTATTTCATTCCATTTATAGATATTTTATATATATATATTTATATTCTGAATATATATTATATATAAATCATGTTTTATATTCTGGAAAAAATAATCATGATATAAGTAAAAATATGAATAATTACAAGTCAAAACACGGACGATGAAAGAAATTATTTTAACCAAAACGTTGTTTTAACATGGAATTGAGAAATGGGCGGATAATATAAAGTCGTAAGTGAATCACATATGATATAATAAATATTATTATGGTTCAGTTACAGGTTAATAATATGTTTAAACCCACTATACATAAGTCTCATATACATACGTAAGAAATTGGACAAAAGGTAAGGGATAATGTTGAAATCTCAATTTTGTTTATCTGAGATTGCTTATAAGTAAGTATTTACATGGGCTATATTTATCATCCATGTCCAAGTTTTATAAAAATGTTTTCATGTATGTTTAAATTTATTTTTACCCATTTTGACTTTTACCCCATGGTATGGAAGGAATCTTTCTTTTGTTTACCCTATGAGGTACTTTTTGACTTTTCAAAAAAAAAGTATGAAAAGAATGTTTTTTAACTTATACAGCAATGAACAGTTTTCTACGCTTTCATAACACGTTATTTACATGATGCTTCCTCTAAAATATTTCCTGATTATTTAAAAAAAATACCTTTCTTTTAAAATTTATGGAATTTTGTGAAATGAAAATGATTTTGAAAAAGAAAGGATATTTTCGTCAAGAATTCATTTTATGTGTTTTATCAAAACCATTTTCCATATAAGATGAAATTATTTAATATGTGTATGTTTCAAGTATAATGTCTCTATGATTTACATGGTTTCACTTTTCTTATGATGAAATGATATCCATGTGTTTTATATGGTTTATGTTATGATGTGATGATGTTTATGAAACCCATTTTATTCTTTGGGTTATAATGAATGATTTATGATTATGTTGTGGCACACGTAAGAATGATTTCAATATGAGATGGGTGGGAACTATATCTCCCTCCAATTCATTGGGTAAAAATTTACATCTCATGAGATAGATATGGCTAGAACGGTAAGTTAATCTGGTTCAGTGTTATACGACTGGAACGAGGAGTGAACTCGATTCAGAATGGTACTTTGTCCACTAAGATGGTCTCAGCAGCAATGCCTTGGCTACTATGGAAATCATATCATGTGCTTAATGGTTTTCCAAAATTACATGATTTATTACCATAATATTTTATGATCATTGATGTTCCATTATGATCTATGCCTTACGTACTGCTATGTTTTTTTGTCATTGCTCATGATTTTGATGTTAAACATTATCTTCATGTTTCTAAGTTCAAATGTATATGGTTTGTTTTATTTTCTCCATGCATACCCTTACTGAGCATCTGAGCTCACAAGTTATTTGTTTTCGTTTCCCCAAGATATAAAGAATGGTTTTAGGTAAGAAAAAAAAGGGGAAGATCTTTATGGGAGATGTTGATGATCTTTCACCATGATTAGAAGATTATGTTCAGAGTTTCCAAAGACACTAAACTATTATTATTCTTGAGTGTTGGTTTTTATTATATATTGAGTATTCCACAAAAGTAATGTAATGTCCATGTACGTCAGATGATATGCGCATAATGAAGGTATAAGGAGAAAATGAAATGTTTAATAGTATTCATGATCTCATGACTAATATAATGACAAAGTGATATCATGGTTTCAGTATATAGAAATTTTGGGATTATAGTATGTGGAAAGAGTTCACTTTTGACAACAATAATGTTTCCACTATGGTTCAATGGGTACTCATATTTCAAGAGAATACATGAATAAGGATTTCACATGTTTGGAATGTGACCAACAAGATATATATATCTTATGATATACGGGTGATAAATGATTATATTAAATGCTTGGTAGATGACCTTTCTAGTAATCATTTTATTTATAATAAGAAATTGTAAAAGAGTATTTTGGATAAACCTAAAGATTGGAATCTATTAATTTAGACATCAGAGAGTATTTTTTAAGGCTTGATCTTTTTTTATGTTATAATAGTATAGTTTTAGAGAAAGTAAAAATCGTAGGATGGGTGAAAACCCATCGTGTCTGACAAGGTTGTGGGAATTGAACCCACAACCAAAGTGCGACAGACCATTATCGCATACCACATCCCTACAGGAAGTCCCTGGTTAGTATAAATCAGTTTTAATTTACTAAGTGGTATGATATATTAAGTATAAGTACATTTTTGTAATCATATATGATTAACCTCACCATAGACGGAATTATGTATATTTGATAACTTTTGCTAACCATTTGTCTGAGATAGATGGAATGACCCATAATTCTATCGTATGATCTACTAACCCTTCAATACTGACAAATTCAACTTCATTTCTTTAAGATATGAAGTGGAAATTGTTCAAGGCATGGACAACGGTGAGATTGTACCAAAATCAAGTAAGTATTTCATTTAATTCAAACAAAATTCTTCAAAATTAGGGAAATGATCTTGAAAACCAAAAATGTTGTCCTAGTGCTCTCATATTTGATGAATCAGATGGTACCTTAGATCATCACAAATTTATGGATTTGTGATTGTTGTCTTTTTCATAGCCATGTTCTCTACCACTCTCCATCAGAACTTGATGGTTATAATTGTCATCTATATCCATATTTTCACCTATGTTATCTTATATGGAAACCCAGTGATTAGTTAATTTGGGTAACCGTTACCTTTCATAATTTATTTTTTCAAGTTAAGTTGTGGTTTTCTTTTTTACGATGTGTGTTTCTGTGAAAGAAACATTCAAGTAGTAAACCATTTATAACCCCGAATAATTTCGAGGGAGAAATTCATTTTATGGGGGGGGGGGTAGAATGTAACACTCCATGATTTTATGAGATATCTTATTTTTAATTTAATTGATGTATTTTATAGTACACTACACCAAGATTATCTTGTACTATACGAAACACATTATTATCTTGCAGTATACGTAACACTATTCTTGGATCGTGTTACACACAATTTCAAGTATGTTTGATTGTAGTTATTCTACGCAACATTGAGTGTATATATATATATTCAATGTATAAATGAAATATGTTTTAACTTTGTTATATGCAACAATAAAGGAGTTTTTCACTACACGCATCCCTAACTTGGCTTGCATTACATGCAATCACGACATTCCTCGATAATGTGTGTTGTACGCAATACCGGGTTTCACTAAACAACAATATATTGTTATAATTTTATTATGGACTAGCCATTATGAATAGTATTAACTAAATTTTGAATTTTATAACATTATTATTCATCTTACACATTTTCTAGAATATGGTACGTGAACAAAATAATTTTTTCGGGTAAAATAAGTATTTTTCAAAAAAATGCAGTTTTTCCACCTTTTGATGGCACACCCACATTAAATATAGTTTTTGACATGTTTATGAGTTAAATTTGACAAAATAAAATTCATTTTTGGAATAAGGATATAAAAATTTACTTTGGATAAATATTTCATTTTATTCAGATAACTTTCATTTTTTAATGAATAGTAAAAACGCGCTATATTTTAATTAAAAACAACTTTTTTCATTGCAATAATTTATATGGTCCAATTATAATATTGAATGGTTTTAAAGTATAAATAGAATATATTTTTACCATTTAATATAATTTATGTCATTACCATTAATTTTACATTGAATTCATAGGTAAAACATTTCAATCTTTGGCAATGTTTAAACTTTTAAAACTCATTTTCTTAACAACGAGATTAATTTTAAATTAATTACTGCAACTTCTGTGTTTTGAATTTTTAAAAATAAATTCCATATTTTAATTTAGTGGGAAAAAATTAGGTTAATAGGTTAATTTTATTTTTTTGATATTATGAATAGAAACTATGATAATTTTTATTTACTACAGTTAAAGGTAAATCAGGTAATTAAGGGTAAACATAAGATTATAAATTTCCCCTAAAACCTGAAAACATTCTATTGGATGACTAAAAGTCTACCCTTATCACTTAAGGGTCAGAATAAATTCATTTTATAGAGCAATTACCATGAATATAATTTAATTATTATTAAAACCAAAGAAAGTGACAACATGTCACTCTCTTAAATATTATAAGTATAATAATTTTAATTTAGTGATAAACTTCATGAAACTTAGAACATGAATATTATAAATAATTATAATAAAATTATATACATCATGTGAATTTATTTAGAATTTTTATAGATTTAATAATTATCATTAAAGGTGACACAATAGTGTTGTTGAAATTATTTTATTGATTGAAATATCAAATAAATGGTTTTAAAAATATTAAAATAAATATTATATGAACTATTTAATGTTATACACTAATTTTATAGATACATATGACATGTTATAAATCTATTAATGTCTTTAGTTTTAATATATCATCTATGTAGATTTTATTTAAATTTAAATAAATGAATATTTTCAAAATTGACACTATTGTTATTTTATAAAAATACCATATTATAAAATTTAAAAAAAATTACAAAAATATTTAAAAATTATAAATTTAAATTTATATGGTCTAATATTTCATAACGTATCTAAATATGGATAATTATAAGCACATAAGTAATTATTTATATCAATTTAAAATTTAGAATATTATTTTCCTCAATAAAACTATATAGATTAAATAAGGATAAATCAATTTGACAAGGTTTAATATAAATTCAAAACAAGTCTAAATTTTATTGGTTGAAGAGATTACATCCCTATATAATCTCATCTTCTAATTGATTCAGGTTTTGAGGTTTTTATGTGGGGTTGTAATTTATTATAAATTAATATTTCTTATAATTCCATTGGTGCCCTCTCCTCCCTTATAAAAGGGCACCTCCTACCTCTTCTATTTACACAATTTTGAGCATTCAATATCTGAAAATACCTGCCCATTTACCTTCTCAACTTCCCTTTAAAAATTATAGAGGTTCTGGTATCCTCAAAAGACCATCTCTAGTGCCTTAAGAGGAAGCTTAAAAGAGGTGCGTCGAAGAAGAGGTAATATCTTCTACCTATTCTTTCAAGTTTCTTTCTTCTTAAACTTCTTCTTCATTATTTGATTCATTATAAAGTAATATCATAAGTATCACTAATATACTGATATTTTATTATAAATATGAAACAACCTCATTTCACCTTCTATCCATCCTATAGAAAATGAAATCACCGCGCGTGCGTACGTACAGATTACCGTCTCCATGACGCGATGAGATTAATTTCCCATGTTAACAATTTAGGAATGATTATAAATTATATATAATAAGTAATCATGATTTATATGACATATTAATGATACTGTATTTATGTATATGTTATTCACTTACATCTATTAAATTTAATAAAGAAATTAAAACAACGTCCACGCGTACCTACGACCTACCATCTCCATGAACGGTGTATTTCTTTCCATTTACTGATCTATTATATATATGTATATTATGAATATATATTATATAAAAATAATTTTTTATATTCTGGAATTATGTAATCATGAAATAAGTAATCATATGAATAATTACAAGTCAAAACACGGATGATAAATGAAATGATTTTACCCAAAACACTGCTTTAACATGGAATTGACAAATGAACGGATAATATAAATTCATAAGTGAATCATATATGATATTATAAATATTATTATAGTTCTGTTACAATTTAATAATATTTTTAAACCCACTATAAAGGATACTCAAACACATATAGAAGAAATTGGGCAAAATGTAAGGGATAATGTTTCAATCTCATTTTCTTTATCTGAGATTGCTTAAACGTAAGTATTTACCGAGGTTATATTTATCATAAATGGAAATGTTTTATAAAAATGTTTTCATGTATGTTTAAATTAATTTTTACCCATGTTGACTTTTACCCCATGGTATGGAAGGAATCTTTCTTTTGTTTACCCTATGAAGTACTTTTTGACTTTTCCATCAAAAGTACGAAAAGAATGTTTTTTAACTTATACGGAAATAAACAGTTTTCTACGGTTTCATAAATCCTCATTTCCATGAAGATTCCTCTACAATATTTCATGATTATTTTTAAAAAATACATTTCTTTTAAAATTTCATGTAATTTTGTGAAAATAAAATTATTTTGAAAAAGAAATGATATTTTCCTCAAGAATTCATTTCAAGTGTTTTATCAAAACCATTTTCCTTCTAAGATGACATTATTTTATATGTGTATGTTTCAAATATAATGTCTATATGATTAAAATTGTTTCAATTTTCTTATGATGAAATGATATCCATTTGTTTTATATGGATTATGTTATGATGGGATGATGTTTATGAAACCCATTTTATTCTTTGGGTTATGATGAATGATTTATGTTTATGTTGTGGAACACGTAAGAATTATTTCAATATGAGATGTGTGGGACCTATATCTCCCTCCAATGCATTGGGTAAAGATTTAAAACTCATGAGATAGACATGGCTGAATGGTAAGTTAATCTGGTTCAGTGTTACAGGACTGGAACGAGGAGTGAACTCAATTCAGAAAGGGACTTTGTCCACTAAGATGGTCTCGGCAGCAAGGCCTTGGAAACTATGGAAATCATATCATGTGATTAATGGATTTCCACAATTACATGATTTATTCCCATGCTATTTTATGATTATTGATGTTCCATTATGATCTATGCCTTACGTACTGCTATGTTTTATGTCATTGCTCAAGATTTTGATGTTTAAACATTATGTTCATGTTTTTAAGTTCAAATGTATAAGGTTTGTTTTATTTTCTCCATGCTTACCCTTACTGAGAATTTGAGATCAACCATTATATGTTTTCTTTTCCCCAGGATATAATGAAAGGTTTTAGGTAAGAAAACAAAAGAGGAAGATCTTTATGGGGGATGTTGACGATCTTTCACCATGATTAGAAGATTATGTCCCGAGTTTCCAAAGACACTAAACTATTACTATCCTTGAGTGTTGGTTTTTGTTATTTATTATGTATTCCGCAAACGTAATTTAAAGTCCATGTACGTCATGATTTAGGTCTCTACAGTTGGTATCAGAGGAAAGGTTTAGTTAACCATTGGAAACTAGGATGCGAAAACTTTAGTAAGATCTCTAGATATATTTCTAGGGTATGTCTAGGGATGTTCCTAAGGTTATATATAAGTATATGTTACAGTCCTAGAATTATGATAACGATCTTGAATAACCTATGATTAAACATAAGATGTTAGAGATTGAAATTACTCTCCTTGATTATGTTGTATTCCAATTATGATTTTTCCCTCTCACACTATTCTTTTTGGGTTTTAGAAAATGGATGGAAACAAGAAGATTCACGATAATGGAGGATATGATGGACAATGGAATGATATTATTCATGAGAAACCAAATGAAACGGGATTTGGAAGTCCAAACAGCGTTATTATGCCTAATCAGAAATTTCATAATATGATCAATAATCTCAACTTTGGTATGTTTCCTGAATCAGCTAATAAGAGAAAGATGGAGTTTCATGATGATCATAGAGGAAAGAAAGTTCAATTTCCATCATGTAAATCATGTAGTAAGAGGCATCAGGGATAATGTTTCAAAGGAACTGGAAGATGCTTTGGGTGTGGAAAATAAGGACACAAAGCTAGTAATTGTAAAGGAAAAGGTTTAGTTAACACCATGGACATAGATAATGGTATTGCTAAGACATCAAAAATGGTTAAATGTTTTAAATGTGGAATGTGCGGGCATTATGAAAACCAATGCCTTAAGGGAAAGTCTAATGAAGAGAATCATCATGGTCATATGGGTATTATTTATATTTATGAGCATGAGGAGACTAAAAATTATAGGTAATTTAATGGTAATAAGGATTAAAGAAACATCTAAGGATTGTTATACTATTGTTTTTCCTTGATTATTTGAAACTATACGTTGAATGGTACCGGTAACCCTGAAAGGTTATTCATATATTTCTAGAATGAAGATGATATATACATAATGAAAGGATAAGGAGAAAATGAAATGTTTAATATTATTCATGAGCTCATGACTGATATAATGACAAAGTGATATAATGGTTAGAGTATATACAAATTTGGGGATTTTGGTATGTGGAAAGAGTTAACTTTTGACAACATTCATGTTTTCACTATGGTTTAATGGGTACTCATATTTCAAGAGAATACATGATTTTGAAATTCACATGTTTGAAATGTGAGCAACAAGATATATATATCTTATGATATACGAGCGATAAATGATTGTATTCAATGCTTGGTAGATGACCTTTCTAGTAATAATTTTATTTATACTATGAGATTGGACATAAGTGTTTTGGATAAACCTAAAGATTGGAATCGATTAATTTAGACATCAGATAGTATTTTTCAAGGCCAAAACTTTTTGTTATGTTATAATCATATAATATTAGAAAAATGACAACTCGTAAGATGGGTGACAACCCGTCGCGGCGGACAAGGTTGCGGGAATCGAACCCACAACCAAAGTGCGACATGCCTTTATCACATACCACTGGCCTACAGGATGTCCCTGGTTAGTATAAATCAATTTTAATTTATTATTTTGTATGATATATGAAGTATAAGTCCATTTTTGGAATCATATATGATTAACCTCACCATAGATGGACTTATGTATATTTGATAAATTTTTCTAACCTTTTGTTTATGATAGATGGAATAACCCATCATTCTATCGTATGATCTACTCACCCTTCAAGAATGAAAAATTCAACTTCATTTCTTTAAGAGATGAAGTATAAATTGTTCAAGGCACAAATAACGGTGATATTGTACCAAAATCAAGTATGTATTTCTTTTAATTCAAAAATAATTCTTCAACATTAGGGAAATGATTTTGAAAACAAAAAATGTTGTCCTAGTTCTCTCATATCTGATGCATTAGATGGTACCTTAGATCATCCCAAATTTATGGCTTTGTGATTGTTGGATTTTTCATAGCCATGTTCTCTATCACTCTCCATCAGAACATAATGGTTATATTTCTCTTCCATATCCATATTTTCACCTATGTCATCCTATGTGGAAACCTAGTGATTAGTTAATTTGGGTAAAAATTAAGTTTCATAATTTAGTTTTTCAAGTTATGTTTTGGTATTCCTTTTTATGATATGGGCTTCTATTAAAGAAACTATCAAGTAGTAAACCATTTATAACCCCGACGAATTTTTGAGGGCGAAATTCATTTTATGGGGGGTAGAATGTAACACCCTGAGATTTTATGAGATATATAATTTTTAATTTCATTGATTTATTTTATTATATGTTGCACCAAGATTATCTTGTATTATATGCAACACCATATTGGCTTGTAGTATACGTAACACTATTCTTGGATCGTGTTACACACAATTTCAAGTTTGTTTGATAGTTGTTATTCAACGCAACATTGAGTGTGAATATATATATATATATATTCACTGTATAAATGAAATATGTTTGAATTTTTTTATATGCAACAACAAAGGATCCTTTCACTACACGCAATACTAACTTGGCTTGCATTACACACAATCGCGACATTCCTCGATAGCGTGTGTTGTACGCAATACCGGGTTTCACTAAAGAACGATATATTGTTATAATATTGTTATGGACTAGACGTTATGAATAGTATGAACTAAATTTTGAATTTTATCACATTATTATTCATCTTACACATTTTCTAGAACATGATATGTGAACAAAATAAATTTTTCGTGTAAAATAATTATTTTTCAAAAAAAGCAGTTTTGCCGCCTTTTGATGGAGCACCCACTTTAAATCTAGTTTTGACATATTTATATGTTAAATTTGACAAAATAAAATTATTATTTACATTCAGGATATAAATATTTACTTTGGATAAATTTTTCATATTATTCGGATAACTTTCATATTTTAATGAATAGTAAAAACACGCTTTTTTTAATTAAAAACAAATTTGATATCGCAATAATTTATATTGTTAAATTATAATATTGAATTGTTTCAAGTATAAATAGAATATATTTTTAACATTTAATATAATTTATTTCATTATTGTTAATTTTACATTGAATTCATAGATAAAAACATTTCCATCTTTGGCAATGTTTTAACTTTTAAAACCCGTTTTCTTAACAACAACATGAATTTTAAATTAATTACTGCAACTTCTGTGTTCTGAATTTTGAAAAATGGATTCTGTATTTGAATTTAGTGGGTCCAAATTAGGTTAATATGTTACTTTTATTTTTTTGATATTATGAATAGTAACTACGGTAATTTTTATTTACTACAGTTTAAGGTAAATCGGGTAATTAAGGGTAAAAATAAGATTATAAATTTACCCTAACACATGCCAAAATTCTATTTTATGACTAAAAGTATTCCCTTATCACCTAAGGGTCGGAATAAATTCATTTTATGGTCTTTTGACCATGCAAATAATTTAATTATTATTAAAACCAAAGAAAGTGACAACCTGTCACTCTCTTAAATCTTATAAGTATAATAATTTTAATTTAGTGATAAACTTAATGAAACTTTGAACATGAATAGTATCAAGAAGATAATAAAATTATCTACATCATGTTAATTTATTTAGAATTTTTATGTATTTAATAATTATCATTAAAGGTGACACAATAGTGATTTTGAAATTATTTTATTAATTGAAATATCAAAAAAATGGTTTTAAAAATATTAAAATAAATATTATATGAACTATTTAATGTGATAAAATACTTTTATAGATAACTATGAAATTTTATGAATCTATTAAATATTTTAGTTCTAATATATAATCTATGTAGATTTTATTTAAATTCAAATAAATGAATATTGTCAAAATTGACACTATTGTTATTTTATAAAATTAACATATTAAAAAATTGTTTAAAAATCAAAAAAAATATAAAAAATATAAATATAAATTTATATGGTCTAAAATTTTGTAAAGTGTCTAAATATAGATAATTAACAACACATAAGTAATTATTTATATGAATTTAATCTTTAGAATATTATTACAACAAATAAAACTAAATAGAATAAATAAGGATAAATCTATTTGATAAAGTTTAAAATAAATTCAAAACAAGTATAAATTTTATTGGTTGATGCGATTACAACCCTATCTCATTTCATCATTTAATTGAGTCATTTTATGAGGTTTTTATGTGGGTTTGTAATTTATTATAAATTAATAATTCTTACAATTCCAAAGGTGCCCCTTCCCCCCTTATAAAAGGGAACCCCCTCCCTCTTCTTTTTACACAATTTTGAGCCTTATAGATCGTACAAAACCTGCCCATTTACCTTATGAACTTCTCTAGAAACATTTTAGAGGTTATGGTCTCCTCAAAAGACCAACTCCAGTGCCTTAAGAGGAATCTCAAAAGAGGTGCGTCGAAAAAGAGGTAATCTCTTCTACCGATTCTTTCATGTTTCATTCTTTTAAACTTCTTATTTTTTAGTTGTTTCATTATAAAGTAATAACATAAGTATCACTAATATACTGATATGTTATTATAAATATTAAACAACCCCATTTCACCTTCTATCCATCCTACGGAAAATGAATTCATCGCGCGTGCGTACGTACGGATTATGGACTCCACGACGCGATGAGATTCATTTTCCATGTAAAGAATTAAAGAATGATTATGATTCATATTTAATAAGTAATAATGAAATATATGACATATTAATGATATTTTATTTATTTATACATTATTTACATACATATATTAAATTTAAAAAGTAAATTAAAACAGCGTTTATGCATACGTACGACCTACCGTCTCCATGAACGGTGAATTTCTTTCCATTTATTGATCTATTATATATATGTATATTCTAAATATATATTATATATAAATCATGTTTTATATTCTATAATTAATTAATCATGATATAAGTAATCATATGAATAATTACAAGTCAAGACACGGATGATAAATGAAACGATTTTTCCCAAAACGATGCTTTAACATGGAATTGACAAATGAAAGGATAATATAATGTCATAAGTGAATAATATATGATATCATAAATATTATTATTGTTCTATTAAGAGTTTATAATATGTTTTAACCCACTATACAAGAGTCTCAGACACATACGAAAGAAATTGGACAAAAGGTAAGGGATAATGTTGCAATCTCATTTTTTTATCCGAGATTGCTTATACGTAAGTATTTACTGGGGTTATATTTACCATCCATGTACAAGTTTTATGAAAATGTTTTCATTTATATCTAAATTAATTTTAACCCATTTTGACTTTAACCCCATGGTATGAATGGAATATTTCTTTTGTTTACCCTATGAAGTACTTTTTGACTTTTCCGAAAAAAGTACGAAAAGAATTTTTTTTAACTTATATGGAAATGAATGGTTTTATATGGTTTCATAATGCCTTATTTCCCTAAATCTTCCTCTACAATATTTCATGATTATTTTCAAAAAAAAATCCTTTATTTTAAAATTTCATGTAATTTTGTGAAAAGAAAATGATTTTGAAAAAGAAAGGATATTTTCCTCAAATATTCATTTCAAGTGTTTTATTAAAACAATTTTAAATCTAAGATGGCATTATTTCATATGTGTATGTTTCAAGTATAATGACACTATGATTTACATGGTTTCACTTTTCTTATTATTAAATTATATCCATTTGTTTTATATATATTATGTTATGATGGGACAATGTTTATAAAACCCATTTTATTCTTTAGGTTATGATGGATGATTTATGTTTATGTTGTGGCACACGTAAGAATGATTTCAATATGAGATGGGTGAGAACTATATCTCCCTCTAATGCATTGGTTAAAGATTTATATATCATGAAATATACATGGCTGGAACGGTAAGTTAATCTGGGTCAGTGTTACAGGACATGAATGAGGAGTGAACTCGATTCAGAAAGGGACATTGTCCACTAAGATGGTCTCGGCAGCAATTCCTTGGCTACTATGGAAATAATATCATGTTTCTTAATTGCTTTACATAATTACATTATTTATTCGCATGCTATTTTATGATGATTGATGTTCTATTCCTTATGTACTACTATGTTTTATGTCATTGCTCAAGATTTTGATGTTTAATCAATATGTTCATGTTTTTAAGTTCAAATATATATGGTTTGTTTTAGTTTCTCCATGCTTACCCTTACTTAGAATTTTAACTCACCCTTTATATGTTTTCTTTTCCCCAGGATATAAAAAAAGATTTTAGGTAAGAAAACAAAAGGGGAAGATCTTTATGGGAGATGTTGAAGATCCTTCAACATGATTATAAGATTATGTTATGAGTTTCCAAAGACACTAATCTATTATGGTACATGAGTGTGGGTATATGTTTTGTATTAAGTATTCCACAAAAGTAATATAAAGTCTATGTACATAAATATATGGTTCTCTACACTTAACCTTAGTTTTAGATCTATATTCAATCACCCTTTAAATCCCCCACCTTATATCCATAGGACAAAGAGTATTTTAGGGTTCAGATGAAGAAGAGTGAAGCTAAGATCCCTAATACAGAAAACAGAAACAAGAGGAGCGTATGACATACCCATAGGATCGATCCAAAACATACTAGACTCAAAATAGACACATCAACCACAACCTCTACATCATCAACATCAAAAAAATGATATGGGTTAGGGTGATACTTTTGAAGATGTGACAGATGGAAAACAAAATGAATTCTAATATACCATATAGAAGAGCCAATCGATACGCCACCAAACCAATACTCTTTGAAATCTCAAATGTACCCACAAAACTGGGCCCCAACATTTATCATTTCTATATCCAATAGTGACCCAAACATTGTGACACCTGAAGAAACACATGATCACCCACCATAAAATCCAGTGGTCTATGATGCCGATCCACATTTGAGGTCTACCAACTCTGACCTATTTCCACGTGTTTCCAAATAAAATGATCCTGTTATGATGTCTCATACATGAGACTCATCTCTAAAAAATAAATTTCTTCTACTTCTATAAAACACAATGAGGATATACATATTCTACCAAATATCTCATCATAGAATTTCTTCAGAACTGTTTCTTGGCAACTGTTGTTGTAGGTGAATTCAGCCAGTACTAAGTGCTTCTCCCATGATCCACCAAAATATATGACACAATCCTCAACATATCCTCTAGTACCTGAATATTATTCTTTGATTTCCCATCCATATTTGGGTGGAAATTTATAACAAAAACACTTGGGTACCAAAAACATTCTGTAAAACCTTCTAGAAACCCGATGTTAAACTTAGATCATGATTTGAAATTGTATTCTATGGTACTTACTCTAAATAAACTATTTCCCAAACATACAATTCACTTCATTGATAAATGGTTAAAGACTCTCAAATTTTCGAGATATCTTCCACCATGGTCAACTGATCTACTACTACCCATATCACATCATTATTTTGAGGATTCCATGGAATAACTACCACAAAAACAATCATTATGTCACCCACTTCAATCTGGGAATAAGAAATGGTTCTAAAAAAACACGTAGTTTTTTATACTCATCCTTGACCTATTGATAGTTAAGGCCTCACAACTTGAAAAATAAAACATATTTTTTCACTCTTGACCACAATTAGTGTTTATGAGAATCATGATACATTTTTCTCAAACTGTGATGAACCTCCCTCCATGATGCATAAAACCCACACATCCACTCTTCCTACAAAAATGTTGGCACTACTACATGACCAAGAACATAAATGATTTCATCATCACTAATAGTCCAACTAGAAGGTTACTCCACACATTTAAGACTCCTCCTTAAATCCTAATTTTTTAAATACTCATGATACCTTTCCTTAATCAGTCATAGAAGAAAAAACTCAACTACCAAGGATGCAAGGGTCATCTGCATGTCCACATTCTGTACTTTGAGATGAAGCTTAGGGAATTTCACCAACATCCTCCATTCAAAAAAAGATTCCCAAACTGCATAACTCATAATCTTTTGGGTCAAAGAATCTACAACACTATTCCTTATTCCCATTGTGTAAACTATCTCAAAGTTAAAATATTGAATGTATTCAACCCATATTCACTTTATAATATTTAAAACACACTGAGAGAAGATGTCATTAAGGATTTTATAATTAGTATACACGGTAAAATATTATGCCAAAAAGTATTTTCACCAACACTTTAAATCATAAACCATAGTGGAAAACTCAAGATCATGCATAGGGTAATTTATTTCATGTGGAAATAATTTCATTGACTGATATGACACATCTCATTCAGTCTACATCAACACTGCCACAAGTACCACACTAGACACATCAAAAAACAATGAATAACCCTTACATAGGTTGGATCAGAATTGGTGGGAATGTCAACCGATTGCTTAACTATTGGAAAACATCCTCACATTGCCTAGAACATTCCAACGAGATTTCAATATTTGTCAAAACATGAGGTGGTGTTTCATAATAGGTTAGGTCCTTAATAAAACCCCGGTAAAAATATCCCAAACCATTAAAACATTTGATATTAGAAGAATTATTGGGGTGTTCCCAATATACAACTGCTCAAACATTATACGAGTCCACAAACACACCTTCCTCAGAGATGATGTGACCTAAGAAAGAAACACTGTCGATTCAGAAATGACATTTGGATATCTTGGGGTATAGCCAATTCTCTCTTAGTGTACTCAAGAAAATGCCACAATGTTTGGAATGATAAACTTGAGTTTCAGAGTACACCTATATTTCATTAAATAAATACAACAAACTGATCCATGTATGGGTGATATATTTGGTTTATTAGATCCATAAACACTACTGGTGAATTGGTAATTAGAAATGGAAGTACTAAAAACTCATATACACTATATCTTTACCTGAAGGAAGTTCACAGTATATCAAATGGTCTCACCCTTAGATGGAGATACCCTTATCTCTAATCAATCTTAGAGAACAATGATTCAACTGTTAGCTAGACAAAAAGATCATCGATTCATGAAAGAGGGTATATGTTCTAAATTTTCATCTGATTTATCTTCCTATAATCATCATATAACTGCAATGATCCATCATCCTTATTAGGAATAACCATTATAGATCCCCAATGTGATATACGCATTTGAATAAACAACATGTTTCCCAAATCCTCTAACTGACTTTTATGCTCCTGGAGTATTGATGATACCATTCAATATGAAAAAATATATACTATCCCTACTCTTGGAAGAAACTCTATCATGAACTCAACATCCCCTTCGGGCGCCAACCATAAGAAGTACAACAAGAAACAAATCCCAAAACCGATCTACCACATGGGGAAATTCAAGCTTCTTCACTCCAGCATAATCAAGCATTAGACAATCCACTTCAGTTGTGAGATCACCCAACCACTTGAAAACTATCATTGTATAGCCTTATCGAATGACCCACTCCCCATGATGGACATAAGTTTCTCCTTAAAAAATGTGAATGTTAACCTATGATGGAAATAGTTGACATTGTCATGGTAAAAAAAAATCCATTCAATTCCCAAAATCAAATCAGAACCTGAAATTTCAAGAAAAAACACATCCTATACTAAATGGTACCCACACCATCTATAAAACATCCCTTAAACTTCCTAATATACTTTTCTCCCATCCCTAATAATGTATCAATTTACTAACCCCATAAAAACATCCCATAGCTAGACCTAACATAACCACATGTTGTGCAGACATACAAGAATGTGATACACCGTTATCAAAAACAAAGCACTAACATCCATGGATGATACAAGGATCGTCCATCAAATAGTCGATGGACCAGCCTCACCACCTCCTGGTGTAGACTGAACTGTATGATGCTGGAATTCCCCTCAAACTAGGGATATAGTATAAATTCATAGTGTTTCACTGGCCTGTGATATGGATGATCTCCCCCCCCAAGGTACCATGTCCACCACCTTGATTGGTACGGCCAATAAAGCTTCATCAGCCTTCCTAATATTGGGTAACCAACCCCCATACAGGCACTCAGCATCTTCCCCATCCTACATAACCTCTTCACATGCCCCATAGTACTGCATGCTTGACCTTTAACCTGTGGTTAGGTACACTAACCACACATGTGCCCCTTCATCCAACATTGATAATAAAAAACATGATCCCAACCATAAGGTGATGGTTCTATCTTCTGAAAATTCTAACCTCCATGGCCCTAGTAAACGTTATCAAAATGTAACTTCCTTACATTGGATGTCACACTACTAAATCACCCAACAGGAACAGCATTCCCACTACTGGGGGCCTCCTGGATGTTTCCCTTTGAAATAATGGACTGATCCACACCTAAGACCTTTTTTTAAAATTAAGATAATCAACTGGGGAACAATATCATGTTTAATCCCTTCCTAAATACTTCTTTCCATTGTTTACTCATCCCCCTACCAATTCTAGAACAAAATTTTTCATGTCTATAAAACAACATAAATATTCCATCATTTTCTTCCATCCATAGGTCAACCTCATAAACTGAGCTGCCTTTTCATACCTCAAGGCCTCTGAATAAAAATGTTCGAGAAACCTTCCTGGGAATATTTACCTGAAATACCACCAACCCGTTGGGTCTAAACAATAATTCCAACCAGTTCTTTCCCTTCCCTCACAACATGGAAGCCTCTTACATGACTATATTCTCAAGAGGAGTCGCTATGTGATAGAGAATCTTCTAGATGGACTCTATCCAGAACTCAGCGACATCTAACCCCTCATATCATGAAAAATTCATAAGGTTTTGCAGCATAAACTCCTTAGTGAGCTCAAACATACATTATACATCCCACCCTGGGTCCCATTATATCATCTGCATAAAATGATCAATGTTCTCAAGAAACTGCTCCTCTCCTATGTTACCCTGATCTATCTGGTTTTCATGCTCTGCTTCTGGAGGAGCATTCACGATGGTGTCCTCTTAGTTCCCACTAGGATCACAATGATGTGTTGGAATATACATACAATGAATAAACACATATAAGAAGACATAACATAAAACAAACATATTTTTTATAAAATAAGGCTCTCCACTAGACATAAATAACCACTTTTTCATACAATATTCCCAACATAACTCATCTCACTTTGAACACTAGCCTCTACCATCCCAACCTCGGGTCATGGTCAACATGGTGATACCAACATACACAATCACGATTCTTTCATCAAATTCCCTTTTTAAATCATTTCCACATTCACAGTTCTAATATTTATATTTTACATACCCTTATCTTATCAAAATTTATTATAAACAACATTTTAGCTCCTTTTACACCATTCATCAAGCATAATTTTTTACCATTCCTTCACAATAATTCCATTTAACCAAACACGTCATCTTTTTTAGACATTAAATTCTTCAAATTCTAAGGAATTTAATAGCATTCAGCCCTTTTGGTCTCACACATCCATCTCATGTTTTACCATCCTGATGCATTCCACCAATATCCCTTTGTTACTATGATGATTCATTTAATCAAAACCTCATTACATTTCCACTATGAGAAAAATATCATTAAAAAATCTCATCACACAACAAGTGAATCACCCAATGGGGAAATATCATTCAACTATAACAACACATATCCTGATCTACTATTCCCATCTTGCGTACTTCAGTCCCCCCCTGTGGATGGGTTAGGTACTCCCAAACATGAGATCGTTTCCAAAATGTGTCATAATGTAATATCCCATATACAACCCATGAATAGTAAGAACATTAAAAATAATTGTTTCGATTCCAATTTGTAACATCCTTGACTTGAATTCCACTAAACCGTTGCTCGGAGCCACATCTTCACATGACCTTAAGGGCCCCTCCCTGAATTTTAGATGCGATAGACAAACATAGAGGGATTAATCAGTCATGTGGGGAGATTATATCCATTTTACTATAGTATTCCATAGAATATAACATAATGAATAATGAAAATAATTGATAATAATCTAGATCATTCATTACTAACCATTTCCCAAATAGGGTACAACAGAAACCAAAAGCTAAATATTCGTTGATATTCTTACAATGCCACAATTGAAGGAATCCCTAAATAAATAATAACAAAAACATTCCCCAAAATGGTCTTGACTCCATGTATGTATCTCCATAGATTCTTGTAATGCCCCGTCCCCAGTTACCCAGAGTCGGTGCATTATTACATAATATTGGCATGATAAAAAAGATCATGTCTCGAAATACAAATTAATTTAGTAACCTTGGAAACACTAGATATATTCATAAGTCTTACATTACATCATAAAGTGAAAAAAAAAACTACAAAAACATCTTGTCTTCATATCCCCTCATACTATCCCAGCAGGTCATTCATAAAATACTTCTTCACATCCTGGGAAAAATAAAACATTTAAAGGGGTGGGCTCACATGCTCAGTAAGGATAACAATATAGAGGAAACTTTCATAAATAAACATAAACATTTAAGTCAATGTATTACTAAAAAAATACTTTTAAACTTGACCTTAAGCATAATATAGAAAAGATAAAATGAAATAATTCCATTTACTTATTCACATGGATATTCTACTAGTCGAATAATCACATGCAATATCAATAACCACTTTCATAATGATGGAATTCATCATGTGAGACTATCATAACCACATAGTCAAGGCCTTGTGCCAAGACTAAAAATAAGATTTTTTCAAGGCCTTGAGCAAAGAAACTAGTTTGTCTCATGAGACCTACTGATGCATCGTGGAGCTATAGCGGGCTCCACCCATCACTTATTCAGTCCAATACATTTCTTATATGAACTGGTTTAAACATAACATAAACATTCGTATTAAAACTAGCACAAAAAATGTCAATAATTTCTCCATAAACCATTAATGGTATAAAAATAACACATCCATATTCAAACATATCAAAAAACCTTCAATACTATATATATGTTTTGTAACATAATAAATCAACATCAAATAAGCTTAAAATCTATCAAAGGGTGTTGACATAGATGAAATCAAAACTTTTTGAGATAAACATCTCTTTTCTGAAATCATTTAAATTTCACATAATTATAAAATAAAGCATTTACATTCAAAATATTTTTGTAATCATGTACATGAATCTTCTAAGATTTTATAATGGTGGAAAATAGCCGCACTTTCCGTATAAGATAAAAAACGGCATTCTTACCTTAATTCTGTCGAAAAGTTTTAAAAGGACCATGTTTGGAAAATGACAGAAATATTCCTTTATAAACATCTTATAAAACTTTAAACAAGGGTATAAATGAATTTATCCCATATTCTGTAAAGTATTTAGAATATATTTAAATACATTTTTAATAAACATGGATGTGGATGATAATGAGGTCCTAGTATATAATTACGTATAAACAACCTCGGTTAATGAAGATATTGTGAAATAAACCCTTACCTTCTACTTTTCGTTGGTAGAGGGTTGGTTTACTTCCTATATAATGGTGAAATAATTGTTATTAAATTATAAAATAATCATATACATTAATATGATATCATATATGATTTTTAACGTTTCTTTGTTAATAATATCTTTGTATTATCGTTGTTTCAGGTGTTAACTAATATGTTTTCCTATATATGATTTGTTACATAAGCTGTGTTTTTTATTGATAGGTTGTATAGTTTTCATATCCTGAATGATATAAATTTCTTAAACATTACTTTTAATCATCAAATGAGAATTAGTCTTGAATGGATACGATGGGAATGAATCTCATCGCGTTCGCGGAGACGGTAGTCCGTACGTACGCAAGAGCCCCAATATCATTCTTTTGAAATTAAAATCATATATAATTGGATGGTATATCATATATAAAAAATCATTATAATTTTATATTTATTATTTAATTCAATTACACATCATTATCATAACCATTTATATAATAATGTTTTGAATAACAATTAAACCACGACGTGGAGGCGGTAAGCCGTACGTACACACGTATGGTGACATGTCATTCAAAGGATGGATAGAATACTGAATATGGTTATACCATATTATTAATAACATAACAGTATATAAAAGATACTAGAGTTATTATTTTAGAATTTAAATAACAAAGAAAGAAGAAGTGGAAGAAAAAAGTAACTTAAAAGAGGGTGGTGAAAAGATAACCTCTTCTTCTGGTTCTTCCTTTTGATTTGATCAAAAGGGATTATTAGGTTGGATTTCTGATAAAACTAATTCCTCTATGTTGAAGTGAGGTAATTTTATATAACATTTGTGAAGGTCTTGGCTGAGCAAAAATTCTTTTAAAGTATGAATTTGAGAGAAGGGGGTGCCTTCTTATAAGTGGGGTGAGGGGCACCTTAAGAAAAAATAAAAATATTATTTTATAATAAATTTATATTCGGTTTATACTGGATCCAAAGTGACTTATTTATAAGATATGGTGGAAAGGGGTCTAAATACTTTCAACCAATATATTTTATATAGGGTTGGGTCACTAAATTAACCTTATCATTTATATTTAACTCTTAGTTAAAATTATGTTTTATCTGAATTTTCAAATTCTTCTTAGGAGATGGGTAAAGACGGTGAAAAGTTCAATAAACATTTTTATATATCTAAAATTATTATAAACTGACTTCAATGAATTAAATTGATCTTCTATAGGAATTATGTATCTATTTTGACCTAAAATAAATTTAAATAAAATAAATAATTATTTAAATAGAAGTTTGGTTTTAAACTATAACTCAGTGTTTTTCACTATTTATAAAAAATTGAATGTTTTCAGAAAAATACCCAAAATTCACCATAAGCTATTTTTTATATTCCGAATCCAAAACTGATGTCCATTTTGGATGATAATATTTATAAAATTTCAGAAATTGGGTATTACTATTCATAACGGCTATTTTGATTGGTTGTGGTGTGTGTTAGAACTCGAAGTTGCGTACAACACACGCTACTGTATTATTGAAAGAGAATTGTATCGTGGAAGCTTGGGGTGTTACATTATCCCCTTTTTCAAATAAATTCATCCTAAAAATTTCTAGAATATTACTTCATAAAAAGACTCAGTTGGTTCTTCATCATAAGTTCCTCGAATTCCCACGTTTCCTCTTCCATCTTATGGTTTCTCCATAGAACTTTTACTAGACAAGTCGTTCAGTTTCTCAGAACATGTTCTCTTGTATCAAGAATCTTGACAGGCTCTTCGCAACAAGATAGATCGGGTTCTAGTTATAATTCCTCGTAGGTAGTACATGCGTTGGGTCAGTCATGTATTTTCTCAATAGTGATATGTGGAACACATCGTGAACTTTGGAGAGATTTGGTGGCATTGCAAAACGATAAGCTACAACCAAAATTTGTTCTAGAATTTCGAAAGGTCCTATGTACCTGAGACTCAATTTACCTTTCCTACTGAAACGTATAACTCCCTTCCATGGAGATACCTTCAATAAAACATGATCTCCTACCCAAAATTCCAAATCCTTCTTTCAGTTATCGATATATCTCTTTGGACTACTTTGAGCTGATTTGATGTGGTTTTGGATTACCATCACCTTTTCCATCGTTTCCTCCACCAGTTATGGGACTACGATTTTTCATTCACCAACATCAACCCAACAGGTTGGTGTGTGACATCTCATTCCATATAAAGCTTCATATGGTGCCATTGGAATACTCGAATAGAATCTATTGTTATGGGAAAATTCTACCAGAGGTAAATATTGATCCCACATACCCTGAAAGTAAAGTGATCAAGATCTCAACATGTATTCTAAGGTTTGAATAGTCCGTTCTAATTGACCATCAGTTTGGGGGTGGTAAGCAGTGCTCAAACGAAGTTCTGTATCAAAGGCCTTCTGAAGACTCTTCTAGAATCATGATGTAAAACATGGATCACAATCAGAAAAATTTGATAGGGGTACTCCATGAAGTCTCACAACTTCATTAATATATAGCCTTTCTTGATGATCAAGTGATAGATCTTCTCTTATAGCATGAAAATTTGTTGATTTGGTATGATGATGAACATTGACCCATATTGCATCATTCCTTCTAGGAGTCTTTGGTAGTCCCATGACAAAGTCCATCGTGATATTTTCCAATTTCCACTCAGGTATGGGAAGACGATTCATGACTTCTCCAGGATGTTGCCTTCCAACTTTCACTTGTTGACAAACCATACATCTTGACACAAAATCAGAAATATCCCTCTTCAAGTTGTCCCACCAAAAATGTTCCTTCAAATCTCTATAAATTTTGGTGCTCCCAGGGTGTATAGAGAAATTGGAACTATAAGCATCATCCAACAATTCCCTTTTTAGATCAGGTTTATCGGGAACACAAAGTCTCCTCCCAAATTTCAAAATTCCATCTTCATACACAACGTCACTCAATCTCCCATCATTCATAGCTTTAATATTCTTTTGAAACTCTTCATCATCAGTCTGAGAACTCTTTATACTTTCTAGGAAAGATGGTTTGGAAAACATTTGAAAAAGTATAGATGTTTCACATTCCGTGGTGATTCCCATATCCATCTTTACAAGATCCATGAAAATAGGATCCCTCTCAACTGTTATCTTGTTCAAAACTCCATGATCATTTATACTCAAAGAATCTGTAACCTAATTTTCCTTCCCTGGGTGGTAGTGTATCGTGAAATCATAATCCTTGAGTAGTTCAAGCCATCTCCTTTGCCTCATGTTGAGTTCTTTGTGTGAGAAAATATAATTCAAACTCTTGTGATCAGTATAAATCTCGCAGTTCTCACCATTGAGATAGTGTCTCCAAATCTTCAAATCCAAGATTACAGCTGCTAACTCAAGATCATGAGAAGTATAGTTTTTCTCATTAATTTTCAGTTTCCGTGATGCATAGGCAATAAACCTATCATTGTGCATAAGGACACAACCAAGTCCTTTCTTCGATGCATCACTATAAATAAAAAACACATTATTCCTCGATGGTAGAGTTGATATAGGAGAACAGACTAATCATTTCTTCAGTTCATCGAAACCTTCTTCACACACTTTTTTCCAATCAAATTTAACCCTTTTATGTGTGAGCTTTGTTAATGGGTTAGCCAACCGAGAAAAATTATGAATGAAATGTCGATAATAACTTGCTAAACAAATACAAATACATAACTCAGTTATACTCATTGGTGAAGGACATTCTTGGATTTCTCTTGTATTAGAAGGATCAATAGAAATTCCATCCTTAGAGACAATATGGCCAAGAAAGGAAATCTCCTGAAGCCAGAATTCACACTTTCTAAAATTCCCATATAATTCAGGTCTTCTCGGAGTCTTGAATGTAATGCTCAAGTGATTTTACTTATCTTCGTAGCTTTTAGAGTATACCAATATATCCTCAATAAATACCACTACATAGTCATGAAGTTATTCCATGAAAACTCTGTTCATTATATCCATGAAAACAAAGGGTGAATTAGTCAATCCAAAAGGCATTACTGTAAACTCGTAATTCCCGTACCTAGTTCGAAATGATGTCTTTGGAATGTCTTCCTTCTTGACACAAAACTGATGATATCCAGAGCGAAGTTCAATCTTCGATAAGTATTGAGCACCATGCAGTTGGTCAAATAAATCATCAATTCGAAGTAGGGAATACTTGTTCATTATTTTTATAGCATTGATCTTCCTGTAGTCGATACATAACCTCATAGATCCATCGTTCTTCTTAATAAATAGTACTGGTGCTCCCCATGGAAAAACACTAGGGAGAATAAATCCTTTATTACTAAATTCCTCTAGTTTTTTCTTTAGTTCCACTAATTCCACTTTGGCCATTCTGTATAGGGTCTTTGATATGGGCCTTCATCCAAGAATTAATTCAATAGAAAACTCAATTTCTCATTCTGGAGGATGTCCAGGTAAATCTTCTGGAAACACATAAACATATTCTCTCACAATAGGTACATCGTCTATTTGAACATTCTTTTCCTCACCCACAATCATTTCATTCTATTTGTCCCCAATAAATGAATTTATTTGAGCCACTAGGGGTGGATCAAGATAGAGATTAGGTGGTGACGATTCTACTCTAAAGATAAGGTGTTCTTTATCATCATCATCCAAAATTGTAACCTCCTTATTCTTATAATAAATCGTTGAATCATGCTCTGAAAGCCAATCCATACCGAGGATTATATCAAACTCAATAATAGGTATGACGATGAGATCAGCTGATAAAGAACATTTATTTGATCTAATGGGAACATATTCAAAAAAAATTGTTTCGATGATACTTACCTTTAGTGTTTTAACTGAGAACTCCCTTGTTAGGTGGTGACGATTCTACTCTAAAGATAAGGTGTTCCTTATCATCATCATCCAAAATCGTAACCTCCTTATTCTTTTAATAAATTGTTGAATCATGGTACGAAAGCCAATCCATACCGAGGATTATATCAAACTCAATAATAGGTATGACGATGAGATCAGCTGATAAAGAACATTTATTTGATCTAATGGGAACAGATTCAAAAAACATTGTTTCGATGATACTTACCTTTAGTGTTTTAACTAAGAACTCCCTTGTTAAATCGAATTGGAAATATCTAATTTTCTTATCAAACTGGGAAGATATGAAACAATGCGATGATCTAGAATCAAATAATGCATTTTTCTAATCTTGAGGAAACCATTAAATTACTTTCCACCATGTCTTTCAGAGCTTCTACATCAGTAGTAGTGATAGAATAAGCTTGGTCTTTATCCCGTGTCCTTTTCTGAGGTAAGTTTCGCTGACGCTTATGACATTCATTTTCATAATGTCCCATCTCCCTGCAATTGTAACATTTAACATCGATAGCTTCCTTCTTCCCCTTTCAATCACGAGCTTGGTGGCCTTTTTCACCACACTTGTAACAGAATCACATTACTTTTAAGAAAGTACCGTGGTGTTTCCTCCCACATTTACTATAGGTTGGATATTCAAATTTTCCCTTCATCCCCTTATTTCCATTTCCAGAGTGATCAACAGACCTCTTCTTCTGTTGCTTTTCTTTAAAGTCTTAGACTTAGAGAATTATTTTTCAGTCTTGATAGCACATGAGACAATATCTTCATATAATGAGAAGGATTGTGATACTAATGGTCAACGTAGAAACGTTTTTAACCCATCAAAGAAACGATTAACCATACTTCATGGGTTACCTATATAATCTGCAACATTCCTTTCTAACCTTGTAATGTTAGACTCATACTTTGCATCATTTTCTTCCTCCTTTTGCCTTAGACTTATAAATTGTCTTTTCATATTCGCTCGATGGACAAGAGGAAAGTATTTTTTCTAAGAAAATATCTTTAAACTACCTCCATTCCATATTTGATACTTCATCATCTTCCTTCATGTTTTGAATCAAATACTACCATTGATCAGCATCTTCCGTGAGGCGGTAAACTGCCATGACAACGTTTTCCCTTTAGCTACTCCCCAAGGCGTGGAATATTTTCTCTAAGGAATTTATCTATTGCTTCGCAACTAGTGGAATTGTACCCCCATTGAATGTTGGTGGTTGTTGCCTCATGAAGCGATCTAACATTGATCCTCCATGCTGAGAATCAGGGTGCTCCATACGAATAAGGTTATTATTCATAACCTGAGTGAGTTTTCCCAGTATAGTGATTAGCTGATCAGCAGAAATTGAATCTCCAGCTTCATTATAATTATTTGGAGTAGGAGGGAAATACCTACATTGAGTGAGTTCATTGATACGGTTTCCATTCCTTCCACAAGGTTCCATTTCTAAACAATGGCATAAACTAGATCAGTTTATGAATCAAAATACATAATTCCATACTTGTAAAAAACATATCATAAATTGACCTATTTATGGATATAATCCATAATAATAATAAAAAAATCTTTGATTATGTATATACTCATAAACCCTTCATAATGGTTTATAAATAAAATGAGAATTATCCAAACCATATCCCTTGGGATTGTCGTAACCAAGAGTGCAGCAAAGCCCGTTGCCGTACACCAGTTCCTGTTCGAGTCTAGCTCAAAGTGGTGTTTTCGGGTTTTACCCCTAGGTACATCTATGCCAGAGCCACCTCTTCCTATTCGTATCCAGACAGAGATGTATTTCTCGAAAAACACACAAAATCTCTACAATACCAAAATTCTAGGAAGTTCTTATATACTAATCCTCAAAGTCTATCTTAGGGATATGCGCTCTAATCAGATTTTATCTAAATCTAGCTTCCATGGTTTGTACTAAACTTCCTCTGATACCAACTGTAACGCCCCGTCCCCAGTTACCCAGAGTCGGTGCATTATTACATAATATTGTCATGATCACAAAAGATCAAGTCTCGAAAGACCAATTTTTTTATTAGCCTTGGAAACAGTAGATATTTTAATAAGTCTTACATTACATCATAAAGTAAAAAAACTACAAAAACATCTTGTCTTCATATCCCCTCATTCTATCCCTACATTTCATTAATAAAATACTTCTTCCCATCCTGGGAAAAATAAATCATTGAAAGGGGTGAGCTCAGATGCCCAGTAATGATAACAATATAGCGGAAACTTTCATAAATAAACATAAACATTTAAGGAAATGTATAACTAAAACAAAATCCTTTTAAACATGAACTTCATCATAATATGGAAAAGATAAAATAAAATAATTCCATTTACTTGTTCACATGGATATTCAACTCATCTAATAATCACATTAAATATCAATAACCACTTTCATAAAGATGGAATTCATAATGCCAGACTATCATAACCACATATTCATTTCCTTGTGCTAAGACTAAAAATATGATTTTTTCAAGGCCTTGTGCCCAGACACTAGATTGTCTCATGAGACCTACAAATGCATTGAGGAACTATAGTAGGCTCCACCCATCACTTATTATGTAAAATGCATTCCTCATATGAACAGGTTTAAACATTACATAAACATTCGTATTAAAACTAGCTTACGAAATGTAAATACTTTCTCCATAAACCATGAATGGTAAAAAAATAACACATCCATATTCAAACATATCACACAAACTTCAATACTATATGGATGTTTTGTATCATAATAAATAAACTTCAAATAAGCTTAAAATCCATCAATGGATGTTGAAATGGATGAAATCAAAACTCTTTGAGATAAATATATCTTTTTTGAAATCATTTAAAATTCAAATAATTATAAAATAAAAAATTTAATTTCAAAATATTCTTATAATATTCTAAGGGATGCTTCGACAATTTTATAATGGTGGAAAATATCCGCACCCGCTGTTTATTTTAAAAAACACATTTTTTCATTTAATTCTGTCGAAAAGGTTAAAAAGGACCATGTTTGGAAAACAACAGAAATATTCCTATATAAACATATTATAAAAAGTCAAACAAGGGTATAAATTACTTTAACCCATATTATTTAAAATAGTAAGAGTGTTTTGAAATGAATTTTTAAGAAACATGGATGTGGATGATAAAGAGGTCCCAGTATATAATTACGTATGAACAACCTCGGATAATGAAATGATTGGGAAATAAACCCTTACCTTTTAATTTTACTTAGTAGATGGTTGGTTTACCTCCTGTATATTGGTGAAATAATTGTTATTAAATTATACAAGAATCATATACATTAATATGATATCATATATGATCTTTTAACATTTCATTGTTAATTGTATCTTAGTATTATCGTTGTTTTGGGTGTTAACTAATTCGTTTTCCTTTATATGATTTGTCACGTAAGTCGTGTTTGTTATGGATATGTTGTTTCTTATTCATATCCAGATTGATATAAAGTTCAAAAAAATTACTTTTAATCATCAAATAAGAATTAGTCTTGAACTGATACGATGGGGATTGAATCTCATTGCGTTCGTGGAAACGGTAGTCCGTACGTATGCACGAGGGACAATATCATTCTTTTGATATTAAAATCGTATATAATTGGATGGTATATCATATATAAAGAATTATTATAATGTTATATTTATTATTTAATTCAATTACACATCAGTATCATACCCATTCAAATAATAATGTTTTGAATAACAATTACACCACGACGTGGAGACAGTAAGTCGTACGTACGCACCTATGGCGACATGTCATTCAAAGGATGGATAGAATATTGAATATGGTTGTACCATATTTATAATAACATCACAGTATATAGAATATACTGGATTTATTATTTTAGAATGGAAATAACAAAGAATGAAGAAGTGGAAGAAGACATGAACTTGAAAGATGGTGGTGAAAAGATTACCTCTTCTTCGGGTTCTTCTTTTTGATTTGATCAAAAGGGATCCTTAGGATGGCTTTATGATCAAAATACGGACTCTAGGTTGAATTGAGGTAATTTTATAGAATATATGGGCAGGGGTTGGCTGAGACAAAAGGCTTTGAAAGTATGAATTTGAGAGAAGGGGGAGTTCCCTTTTATAAGAGGGGTGGGGGGCACCTTAGGAAATACTTAAAATATATTTTTATAATAAATTAATATTCGGTTTATAATGGCTCCAAGTGACTTATTTCGAGGATAAGGTGGGGAGGGGTCCAAATAAATTCATCCAATAGATTTTAGACAGTTTTGGGTCACTAAATAACCTTATCATTTATATTTAACTCTTAGTTAAATATTTTGACATTTATCATGTCTCTTTGTATTTTTATATTATATGGTTAATAAACATACTATATATACATCCAAGAGAACCCCAAGGTGATCATTAGTGATACACCTATCATTATATAAGTCCTTTGGGAGAAACATAGATTTTTAGGAATATAATATCATTTAATAATATAATATTTGTTTTAAAAACTCTTTTGTGTCAATTTGGACACGATTTGGTATTTTGTTTTTTCTAAATTTATAATAGCATTATTACATAGAACCTAATTCATTTAATCAACCCTAACATGTCATATTGACCTATATAATTCATTGAAATCATTAAAAGTCTCAAATTCTATTTACAAGGGTATTTATAATATCAATTATTTTAATATTTCACTAATAAGGTAATTACTGCATCACCATTGTCTTATAAATAAATTAAATTATTTAATGTCTAAAAATTATAAATAAAATACCATTATGTAGGAAATATTTTTATATTTTAATGAATATTTTTAATCTAATTTATCTTATGTATAACCCTATATTAAAAATGATTTAGTTACTAAACTTTGATTTTAACTCTTTTAACTCTTCTTTGAATTAAATAATAATAAATGTCGTAATCTAATCCAAGTGGACAAAAGAAGTTCATATTTTATTCCTAAGGTTTTTTTTGGTCGAATTATACTTATCCAATAGAATTAGGACATGTGTTAGGGTAATAATAATAACATTTTTACCCTTAATTATCTTATTTACATTTAACTGTGGTAAATAAAAGTAAAAATACACTATTCACCAAAAATTATTTTTATTTTATTGATCCACATTTTACACTTTGATATTAATTGTTTCTTTTGGATTTTTGAAACTCCACTCATAGAAGCTGTAAAATTAAGTTTTATGTGAATTTGAAAATTTTCCTGAGAGAAGGGTAAAAGACAGTGAAAAGTTCAATAAAATTTTTTATATATCTAAAATTATTATAAACTAACTCTAATGAATTACATAGATCTTATATAGTTATTATTTATATATTTTTACCTAAAATAAATTTTAAAAAAATAAATAATTATTTGAATAAAAATAAGGTTTCAAACTATAACTCATTGTTTTTCACTATTCAAAAAACAATGAAATTTTTCATAAAAAAACCAAAAATTCCCCTAAGCTAATTTTGATATTATGAAACAAAAAATTAATTCCATTTTGAAAGATAATATTTATAAAATTTCAAAAAGCGGGTATTACCTTTCATAACGGCTAGAATGATTGGTTGTGGTGTGTGTTAGAACTCAAAGTTGTGTACAACACATGGTACTGTATTATTCAAAGAGAAGCATACTATGGAAGCATGGGGTGTTACAATTCTCATCCCAAGACCATCTCGACTCCCTAGCATAAGGACATTCCACTTGTCTAAAAATAGAACATTGAAATATTCTTAGGTACCTAATTCTTTCCTGGGTAGGGTATGAGTAGAACTTAGTAAGACACTACAAACGGTGTATAAAAAATAACTAGTCAAAATAGATAGTCATTCAAGTACTAAAGAAAGTGAAAGATAAACAAAAGGAAACATGGTTTCCATTAGTAAACAATATTCACTTTAGAAAATTTATTCACCTATTTCATTCAATCACTTAAACCATTTATTTCACATACTTTATGGGTTAGGCACTTACATCATTTACACTTCGGACTATGCCAATCAATTATCCGACATAAAAGAATAAGTAATGTTCCTTATCTCACTAGGGATACACATTTAATAATAAATAAATCAAACACACCTTGGAGTCTCAATCTAGGTAGTCTCATCAAATGAAACTATTAGGGTATTAGAGCCTTAATCCAACTCCCTAACCCATTCATTCATGGTTTGGGATTTAGGGCCTTAGTCCAATATCACATGTGGGAGGATCCTTTATCTAATATCCCATATACCATCAAGCCATTTCCACATGCTTATTCATCCAATTAACACATAAAAAAATAAAATAACATGCATAATCAATATATATAACATTAAAAATTCAAATTCCACTTAACACTTACTTCATTTTTCAATCTTAACCCATTAACACATTTACCACACTCCTTAAATTGACAATTTAACCCAATTTCCTTTCAAAAATGAACAATTTTAACTTATTCAAAAATTTACATAAATTATCCTATTTCATATAATTCATTATTTCACATGTGAAATCCCATTCATGCATTTAAATTTCAATCTAACAAGTCATTAGACACATTCACCTTATTCTATTTAACCCTCTACATATTGGTCAAAAAATAACTTATTCCATTTTAAATGTATTGGAATTACAATAAATAATCCATTTTACAACTAAACTAACAAATCAATATGTTCATCTTGGACCCTATTTTATCACAAGACTACCCCATAGTTAACATTACAATTTACCTTGTCTGGGAATGCTAGAACACCCCATGGGTTGACCTAAATCAATCTAGTAAATCTCAATGCATACCAAGGGGATCATGGGGTGGTCAATATATCATTTGTCCAACCATTTAACCCAATCCATTAAAATTAATCAAATTAAAAATAATGGAGAACCATTAGCACAACTTCACATGAACAAATCAACTTCAAGACCATGGAATATAACTTTTAGTACACATACCTCCAAATAGGTGGTGATCCAATGAATAACATTGGCCTCCGATTTGGATTCATTCGCCCTTAACCTCCCCACCCAATGATCCACTAGAAGAGTGGTTTTAGGGAAATATAAGTAGATGAACTAATCCAAAATCCCTAATCCAAAAAAAGGCATGAAACAAGAGAATAATACTTACACATTGTTTTGATCCACAACAAATGACACTCCAAACTGCCTAGAGATGAAGTAGAATAATCCATGGGAAAGATTTAGTTGTTTAGGTTCATCATTAGGGATTTATGAGGAATAATGAGGAAGATATTAGGGTGTGGAACTTAAAATCCTATGTGATAAAAATGGTAGAATTCCACTTTTAATGAGGCAGATGATTTGGAAGCATGATTTTCCAAACTTTTCACCAAACGTGCGTCTGCCTCTATCCAAGAGGGGATGAGTCACGTGGTTACCTGGGGAGCCTCACACAGTTTAAAAACCCATGTGACAACCCTGAGTAATGCCTCTATCCAGGCCTATATTTTTTGGCCTCACCTCTTCCATGGTTTACTAAACTATGAACCCTTTTCTCATGGGTATCATTGTTTGGGGGCATGGTTACTACTAAACAAGAGCCAACATAGCAACATTCAAAAGATGTCTAAAATATCACTTCTTCCATGTCCTAGCCCCATAATACACCCCCAAGATTCCTCAAACATCCAAATAAATTTCCATTAACTATAATAAATAGACATAAACCGAAACATAAATTAGAACATACCCTGAGACAATCCATGTCTTATACCGCTTGAGGGAATCTGCCCTTGATTCTCATAACGCATTAAAAATAAAATATATATCTTTTTTCAAATCCATAAAAAAAGAACTAACTTCTCAAAAGGTTAGTTTTAATTGATTCAATTAATAATAAATAATATGTGATGATCCTGTGCAATGGTTCTATATTTTTATCCACTGTTGGTTTTTTTATACAAATTCATTTATCACAATTTTTATTATAATGTAAATCTTGGATTGATAATTGATTATGAAGGTAAGAAAAATAGGTAAAAACCAATAAAATTCTCATTTTGTTCCGATAACCTACAAGTTGTATCAGATCCCTCACGTAATTATTAATAATTAATTAAATATAATTGATTGATTTATGAATTTGTACTTTAGTTTTCATTTTCTATTTAATAATACATAAATCCAAATTGTGATATCTTATTATTCCTATTTAATTTATCATAATTATAATAAAATTTATTATGTTTATGAATTAAATAAATTCTAAAATCTCATATAGAGGTGCTAAAGAATCTATTCAGATATCACAAGAGTACATACTCTATAAACTAGAGATACATGCTCTGTACTAGTGGTAAATACACCATGAATTAATTAAAAATTCAATAAATGAGTGTACATTTATTACACATAGTAACGTTAATTTTACACAACTAGTAAACCTAGATAGTCTAACACATAGTTATCCAGAGTACACACCATGTAACTCATGGACATAGTGTGCAATTTTAAGTCATGGATGGGTCATCTCTATTCATACAATTCTTACCTGACTAGTGACCCAATTACTAAAAGACCACAATTAGTGTATCCTATGTACAGATCATGTACTCTAACATTTTCCATGTCACGGTCTACATTCCATGTCTGTAAGAACATGTCTGGAATAGATAGTGAAAATAGTTCATGTCACATAGTTGGCAAATACATGTTACGTAATTTAAAAAAATTGAAAAATGAAAAATTAACTTATTATACTGTGAAAAAATTATCCAAATGATCATTTGTGTGGTCATTAAGTTTATAGAAAAATCCATGCAAGGATTTTTAATATATTATTTTTTTAATTAATTTCATTATAATGTTTGGATCTTCATATCATGTATGATTCATATTATAGTTATTTCATTAGGTAATGTTTTTCATAAAATGTGATATACAAATTATATAATCAAGATAATAATTATATTGATTGTACACATCATGAAAATATGTGAAAAGTATTTTATGACACATATATCAAGAGTAAATGGTATACTATTATAATATATATTGGTTAGTTCATATGGGTACTCATAATGTTTCCTCCAAGGTACATTTTAGTACACAGTTAATTTTAAATTAATTTTCTTTTTAAATTATGATGGATGAGAATATCAAAAAAAAATTAAAATAATTGATTACTTAATAGATATAATTAATTTTTTTCTGTGGTGACTTATCAAAAATATGAACAATTAGAATTTAAATCTAATTTTTCCAAATGAATAATTCGTTGCATGCATCTGGATGATAATTATCCTATAATAGACCATCACATGATATTTTTTCATTTAAATTATAATTAAATTAAATTTTTGGCATTTCTTCCATCTCTCCTCATATTATTTTTGGGTATGGATTTCCATTGTATCTTTTATGTAAACCATTTTACCTCACTTTTGTGTGAATAAAATCATATGAAATCGATGGATCAATCTTTCATGTTAGTGGAGGAAGGTCTGGTTTGGTGCTGCAAAAAAACTAATCCAAGAGAGATACATAGGTGTATTGATGGAAAACTACAACCCGAACCATAAATTTTTCAAGGTGTTTTTATCCTTAGTCAATGGTTAGTTTATCATCCTCTTAGTAAACTGACCATTAGTAAAATCTTAATGAAAAATATCATTTTTTCAAAAGAAACTCAAACATAGATCATCATATGTTATATATAAAACTGTTATTGTATGATTAAACTTGTTTTTTTATAATTCTAGATTTTCAGAATTATATTGTTTTAATATATTGAAAATGGATGTGAAGGCCGATATCCATAATTGATATGTTTCGTAAAATTTTTATGAATAAAAACCACCAGGTTTTTAAAATTTCAAGCAATATGAACATGTTTATTGAATTACAAATGTGCTTTGTGGACTGAAATACGCACCTAGATCTTGGTAAAATAAGTTATATAGATTATTGTTACAAAAACACATTTTTAAGTGAGCTACAGATCTAACACATATATAAAATAAGTTAATAATAACATTATTATTGTATAAATATATGATGATGGAATTATTTTTGGTTCATCCTGAAAATCATTAACAGTTTCCTTTTTGAATCTTATAAAACCTAAGTTTGAAATGATTATGATGTCTGATTTAACATAAATTATAGGTTTTTAAATTTATAGAAAACCAGAAGGAACATTTATACATCAACATAAGTATATAAAAGTTCCTCTTATGAAATTCAAGTGTGAAAACACTAAAATTATTTGTAATCCCATTGGAACTTCCAATATTTTAGATCTTGTTAATCATGGGAAACCAGTTGACAAAAATACTTTTCAGTTAGACTGATAGGTTTACATTATTCAATAAGGTAGTCATCATGATTTAATTATTTCAATACTATTATATGATAAATTCCAATCCAATCCAAAATAATATCATATTAAAGTTGTAAAAATAAGTTTACATTGTCTTAAGGGAACTTGGATTTAGGCTTATTCTAATCTTCTAGAAAAAAATTTGAACTAAAAAGTTTTCATATGATGATTCTGGTGGATGTAGAATGAATCAAAAAAGTTCTTCTAGAACATGTAATTTTTTAGGAGAAGTATTAGTTTTTTTGTTATTTAGGAAAAAAATTCAGTAGCACTGTCAAAGATAGAATCCAAATATTTTGTAGTTGAAATTTGTTTTGACAATGTGGTGTAGATGAAACACACACTCACTAAATATGTTATGAGTTTTACTAAAACACAACTTTTCTTGTGATAAGACATGTAATATTGTGCTATGTAAAAACCCAACACATGAATTAGGTGCTCATAATTTAGTCATAATATACCTTTTTATTCAATGTCACACACGTAAATGAGATATTGTTTTACAATTCATTGGAATGATAAAAAAGATGATGATATTTTTGATAAACCCTTTACAATTTATGGATTTGAATACATTAAATAGATTCTAGGAATGATAAATATCAGTGGATTGTTCATATATACTTATTTTTATCAATAAACTTACATTAATGAACTCATTTTCAAATGGGTATTACATATTAGTTTTAGCTTCTAAAACATTTTTTTATTAAAACTTTTAGTTTTCTATAATGTATCACTTTTTATATTTACTTTTTTATACTCAAAAAGTTTTTTAAATTTAATGTAGTCATATTTTATTACAAAAACTCCCCAAATCTAATATGATTTAAAAATGGTTAATTGTGGTCAAAAAGGTTTCCATAATCAATATATATTATAAACAGTTATCTATATCAAAATATGTTATAATATTTTATGACTCAAAAATTATTACAAAGTGGTGAAATAATATTTTTATTTTAAACATTATCATAATATATTTTCTTTAAAAAAACCAAGAAGATCGGTTTACTTAGACTAATGAAACTTTTCTTCTAAAAAAATATTTTTTTTTGTTTTTACATTGATTCATTACATTAGTTAAAAATGTACTTTTTTACGTGTTCTTTTACTTTTAACAAATATTTTTGTTTTCGAACATATAAGTTTTCAAATCATGTTGATACTCATTCCAATTAAAGGTTTTATTAGAAACATTACGAGTTCAGAATTACCTTTCAATTATTTCATCAATTAATTCATGATCGTCATATTAGAAAAGGAATATTAATATAATCAATTTAATTTCATGAAATTTTAATAGTCACTGAAATGCCTATATAAGGGTGAGACAAATTGTGTCCCTCATTGGTTCTTAGATACTTTTCTCCAGACTCTTACCTCTCCTTTAAGTTATTTTTCCTATTTTTTGGAATTTATATAGTTATAATTTCAAGTCTTAGTAAAATTTAAACAATAGAATGTTTTTTATAGAGATACATATATAGATAGAGAATCATCTAGAGAAAATGAATGAAAATTAAGATTTAGTAATTAGAAAAATAATTCTTTTAAACGATGGTATAATTTTTGTGTAGAAAAACAATATAAAGATTTTGATTTAAATTTTCCAAAATATTCAAAGAGAATTTTATTGTTTATTTTGAGAAGTAATTAGAAGATTTGAAAGAGGATCTAGATGAAGTGAAATAAGTGGAAGAAGAAGAAGAAAAAGAAGAAGTGGAATCTGATGTGGAATAAGATGATAATAATGAAGAAGAAATAAAGGCTGAAGAAGATTCAAAAGAAAATAGAACATTAGATTCATCATCGTCATAAAATTTCTACCTTTCCCATCTGATAAGGATTCATACTTAGATGAATTAGGGGAAAAAATCATTATCTAAAGAAGAAGAAAAGACATAATAAAATTTTGAGAAAGAAGATAAACAATCACAAAAACAATTCAGATAAAGTTGAATATAATAGTAAAGTGGACATAATTAAAGTATCAAAAGAAGAAAATGTTTCTATGAAAGTCCAGGACAATGCTGAGATAGAAGAAAAAAAAGATATATAATCTTCTAAATCAAATGCTCATAAAAGAATTGTCGGTTTCATCAAACTCTGAAGGGGTAGTTTCTCAGATTTTTTTGACTATATCCCAACACTTGAAAATTTTATATGATTCCATTACCTATCTTCCAAACATATAATCAAGATTAAAATTGATTCAAAATTGTCTAAATTAAAAATTTGAATCACAAAAAGTTTTAAATGAATTAGTTGTTCACAATAAGGTAGAATTGATATATTTTGAGAAAACAAAAAATATTAAAAGAGATCATACAATTATATGGTTATGTGTTTAAAAAAGTTGAAATTTATCTCAAGGATCTTGAGGATCATTTAATAAAATTAAATAAACATTATATATAAATGGAAAATCCTTTGTTAATTTATCAATAGATGTTTCTGAAAGACTGATGTTTGTGGAAGAGCTCTGAGATAAAAATGATGATCATAATGAGGATGTAAAGTTTTTAAAAGATATGGTTCATATTTTCTAGTTAGAAAATATTAGACTCAGAACAGGTGAAGATGAAATTTCCTTATGAAGGACGAAAATAGAAATATCTCTGGGGAAGTTGAAAGCCTTAAGTTATAAATTCAGAATAAAATATTGATGGTGGACAAGATCATGAATCTTAAATCATTAGTTATTGAGGCATAAAAGTATCATGATGAATTTAAGAATATGATGGATACTCTAAAAATGATGATGAATAAACAATGAACTTCTTTATTTGAACTCTTGATGAATATTTTGAAACATTTTTTGAATGAATTTCAAATTTGAAGGAAATTTTCATCCAATAACAGTATGTCTGAATGTATTCAAATGAATATGGATGTATGATATTTTATTTATTTCAGGGATGATTAGTTATTTCAAATAAAAAAATTCATATGTTTTCTCTTTCTAAAATTTTATGATATTTCCCTTATTCAATTCCTAAATCTAAATGGGGGATAAATTTAAAAAGAGGGAGAAATTTGTAAAATATGAGAAGTTTATTATGGGATAAGCCTTTTAGATATTATCCTAAGAGTGTGATATTATAATAATGGGATAGGAACTGAATTAATACTTTACATTGGATTTGAAAAATGTTATAAACTGAGGCGGGAGTTACGATATGAGGTATATCATTGATGATATTAAAACTATAAAAGGTTGGATGGTTTTTTTCAAATATAGTATTTCTATATTTTAAGTGTTGTGTTTTTTTATTAATAAAAAGGGGGGATTATTGTGTAAGATGTCTCACTTCTTACATTTACCCTCCTTATTTTTTGGAAATCATAAACACTTTCTTAAAACAAAAATTTACTAACATTTATTTTCAAAATTGTATTAGTATTTTTTTATAGAAAACATCACATTATACCAAATGTAGAAATACTATTAATGAAAAAAAATATAAACTTATTATTTTTCAACCATGTTAAATAAAAAGAACGTTGATATGATATATTAGACTAAGATGTGGTTTGATTGGTGGTTTTAGTTATCACTTATAGAAAAATTTAAGACTGTCAGACAAACGCTGGTACCAATTCATCAGACTAATACTTATTTGGTTTATCTGATTAAAAATCAGTAAGGATTTCCATAAGACTATCCAAAGTATATAATTGGTTTCATTATAATTATATTAGTCATAAGGAAACCAAAATATAATTATAATTTGTCTAATCTAAATGATTTCGAACTATCAAAGTACAAATCATCCTTAGCTATAATGTTGAAGATTCAGATCATTGTGAGCTATCAAGTGAAAGCAATCTGAATCCCTTGTAACTAACACTGAAATATGTTTATTGTAAAATCGCCTATAAATAGGATTTCATTTTTATAGTTTATAGATAATTAAATTTGTAAATCAATTCATATAAATATTTCTCTACTTGAACACCTTATTCAATGTTTTTGTAATTTTTTAGAGATTTTATGTTTTAAGTAATCCTTGTGAGGATTGAAAATCCTTAATTACTATTTTCTCTAGAAATATCATGTCCTTTCGAGGTACTGATCGACGGATTCTATGGATAGGGATATAGTGAAACTGATCCATCAGATTAATGGATTATAGGTATTAGAATACATAAATCAATTATCATATTGAGGGAGTTCATGGTCAAGAAAAACAGAGTTCAATTTGATCATCGTATCGAGGGCTTCCTAGGGATTGTAAGACAAACCTGATTCTGATCATCAGATTGAGGGATTTATTTGCATGGAAATACATAACAAATAGTAGGTACTGAAAACTATAGATATCATTATTTATTATTTCTTAAAACCTTAACTCTTAATTTTAAAGAGTAAATCATTTTTAATATTTTCTTTCATTATTAATATTATAATATTTCTTATTTCTTACTTAAATAAGATATATTTTATGTTGATCATGTTTTTTAAAAAGTGATTTTATATTCTTATCATTCCTAAAAACTATTTTATCTATGTGTATGTGATATATATAAACTCGGATTTATTCAGATGAAATGTGGATCTAGTTTATTACAATAATCATCATCTGAGTTATAAGTCAAATCAATTTTACATCAAAGGTTTTTTATTTTGTTTTATATTAATTTTTGAACTATAATTATCCCATCCCCCACTTTTATCCCTCAAATAATCATTCAATACAATAATTTTTAGTCTATTAAAGTATATTTCTGGTAGATTAGTGGTTCCTTACCAAAAAAAACAGTGTAGGCTAAATAAGAGAAAGATATAGACATTGTTCATTAAATTGTAAGATTTCAAAACACCTATATAATGACTGATCACACCGAAATTCATCCTTATGAAGATTTAAATTTCTCGAATTAATTTTTTGTGAATATACATCTTAATTATATTTTTTTAATTCATAAATATTCAAAAAAAATGTTCCAGGTAAACTAATAATTAAAAAATAAATATTAATAAGTAATAGGAATAGTGATGAACCAACCCACACACACTCCTTGATAAAATACATTTTTCATCTCTATACATCATTCAAATATTTTAATTAAAAATTTTGTTTTATATTCATTTATAACAACCACACAATAACCACTTTTATGTGATTTTTCACTTAGCTCCAAATGTGAGGGATAATGCCACATTTGAACATACTGAGAAATTTGAGTATCCAATCAATGTGTTAATAATTCATTTTGATGTTAAATGACTAAAATATCATTTTACTTATATTTCAAGTCAATTAGAGCTTTTTTGGTCGGTTTTAAGCCCTATATACATTACTTTCCAATTTTTTATAATAAAAGATAATAATGGTAAATCATACCATAAGCAATAATGATCAGTAAAAGCATTATATTTTTGTTTGTTTGATTCTAAAGGATCAATAATGATTCAAGGAAAGGTATCATAGCTTTACACTTTAATTTGATGTCATTTTATCATTTTTGACACCCCGATCAGAGATATGTCATTTCAATAAAACTATAAAATGTTACATATTTTTTTATCATACTGAGTGAAATAATAATATTATAAATGAAACATTGATTCCTATAAATCTAAAATGACTATGTGATCATTCTAAAAACATTTCATTTCAATCCAAGTTTATTCTATTTTCATTATCCCATTTTATGTGATTTTAAACTTAAATCTAAATTCAGGGAGGTGGGGACACCAATTTTGATCATACTATGAAATTTGGGTATCTGATCAATATGTTAATGAATCTAATAGATTGTAAAGGACATAAATATAATTTCCTAGGATTTCATGTTAATCATTGCTAGTTTGGTTGGTTTTGAACTTTAACCATATGGTTTTCCCATCATTACAAAAAATTATATGAATGTCAAATCATACCATATGTTATATTGATAAATATGGGCATAAAATTGATTTTTGGTTGATTTCAAAAGATTTAAAAGGATTCATGGAATATTATCCCCAATTTTCACTTCAATCCAATGTCATTTGTTTTTTGTTTTAACCCCTTAAAATGAGAGCTATTCCATTATTATAATACTATTCATTATTCTTCATTGTTTTCCATTATATCTAATGACACTATAATATAACTGAATTCACATTTATTCCTATAGATCAGAAATTTCTCAGTGATAAATTTACATAATTTCAGGTCAATACATATGTGTTTACTTTGTATTAAACACTTTAAAGTGATTTTTCACTTGACTTGAAATGCGTGAGATAACCATGAATTTCAATCATACTAAGAAATTAAGGTATCTCATCAATTTTCCAATGATTCCTATATATTATTAATGAATTAATTATAAATTTTCAAATATTTCATGTTAGTCATATCCCTTTTGGTTAGTCTTAACCCCTACACACTAACCTTAATCCATGCTGATAAATCTTGGTATCAGATTGACATTCTATTGATTCCAAAAAAATCACAAATGATTTGAGGAATGTTCTCAGATATATTCACATCAATATGATTTTGTTTTCTAATTTTTTGACCCCCTAAAGAGAGATATGTAATTTAACAAAACTATACAATTATAACTGTTGTCTTATGTTAGAATGAGTGACACGAGCTTGGTTATATGACTCTAAAATCATAACATCACCAGGAAGTATTTTTTTCAATATCACCTATAGTATTTGAATGATTTTTTGACCATTATTTCTAATAATTTATGTTAAATAAATACTTGATAGAGTAAAATTTACTATAAGCAGTATGATAAAAATATATTTCAGTTTGTGTATCATATATTATTTTATAAAAACTCAGTGAATCAGGATCTACATGAGTGCAGATTGATCTCCCCAGCCTTAAAATTTAGGATGTTGATTCCTTTAGGATTCAACCCATATAACGTTATATTAATCATTTCATGCATCAGACCATTTTTCATCATATAAACATTCATCTAAATAGTTTCTACTCAATAGAAATTAATATATTATTCCCTATAACATGCCCAACTAATATAATTTTTCTAAAACCCTTTCAAGAATTTGTTCTCCATTATATTTTCATAGTTGAATTGATATTTATTTTCTCATTTTCTACATGGACAACTAATATTTTCACTTTTAAATCCTCTAGAAAAATCAACAAACAACATAATTTTCTCAAAATATTCTATTGCAATGTTATATGGAATATCAATCCAACTCTTATCCATATATGAATGTCACGGAACCCTCCACCAAATATTACCCCTCATGGGTTGGTAATTGTAGAAGGAGGATAGTGACTACCTCAGTCCTACCACTTTTAGGCCCAAGGATATATACTACCACTGAGGGTTTATCATACATATAAATTTGAGGCATTTCCCTCGAAGAGAAACTTGATGAAGAGATAGATACGATAGATACATCAACCAACTCATGCCTATAAAGAAAAAATGCAACCCAAGTGTATACATGTAATTTCATATGAAAGTAAAACAATAGGGTATGGAACTAAAATAACCAAAAAGGTAAAGTCAATAGTCACCCTGAATCCCAAACAGCTCATACAAAACCACAAGCTAGTAATAACTAGGTTCACTTCCACTATTCTCCTGCTGAAATGAAAAACAATTTATATATATATTTAGGGTGATAAAAATATTAAACTTATTAGGATACTCCATAGATCCTCTCATGAAATGGAAAATTATAGAATTCTAAACTCAATGAGAAGTAGGTGATCCTAACTCATCACCTAAATTTGTATACTAAGTACCCACCCTTAGCATGGATATCTCTAAACAAGTCAAAGATAAAAGAGTTATCATATATTACTATAATAAATCAACAAGGACTCCACAATTTGTTTCCCCATTAGTTTGCTACTATGACCTAACGCCGCATGTCCTGATCCATCTCTCTTCAAAAGAATCTACCATGAATACACATGGTCAATGTATAATGAAATGAATCTCATTTATCACATAATTTCATCATCTTGTTACACATATTCATATAGTAACCATGTAGTTTTCAGGATCAACCATATTCTATATGGCATGTATCTTACATCAGGCATTATAACACAAGCCATCACTGCCCATACACCGAGTATGGGACTTCAATCCATTTCGTCCCATACTCATCATACATATAAAAACCATTGGATACAATATCTATATACACATGTTTTTTAAATAACCACAAGCTATTACATCCTTATAGGAACTTATGTGGGGAAACTTACAACCATGCATACCATCACATGATACTTTTATGAGAAGAGAATGAGACCAGAGGGGGTAGTCAGTCATCTGTATGTCTCCAACCTAGAATATGGAGAAAACATCCTCTTATTTTTCACTAGGTTTCGTTCTCCCTATCTACATCAGTGGGGTAGTGTAACAAATAAAAAAACATTGAAGATATAGTTTATTCCTGACCACACCGTAGTAATTACAATATTCATCGGATCAACTATAAGTATCATATCTTGGACACCTCACTACTACTTCTATGGACTAGATATTCTATAAGCACACAATCAATTAAATGGGAAATATTAAATTAATTTTTATCATTAAAAATTTAACTTAAAATTAATTAAATCATTAACTATTAATTAACGTTATTTATATTATATTGTTTTAAACATCCACATGAATTCTATGCACTCCAAGAATAAACCAAACGAGTCCTTGGTTTCTTAGGATAAACACAAACATTTCAATTCCAGCAATAACTAGAAATATTTTTTAAACATTTATTAAACATTATAAACATTCCATTTTTTCAGGAACTCTTAGAAAAAATCCTATGATACCCTTGTGATATGTAATCAAACAAATCCATCTACCTATAGAAGAAAGGAAAGGAATGCAGAAAATACATGAATCCAAATCATCCGACCATTAAACAGATTCAATGACAATAAAATTTATTAGATTTCTGCACAAAACCGAGTAAGACAAACTTAAAACCATTAGATAAACAATTTTTCATCTATGACACCCTTGTTCATATCACCATACATCTCCTGTCTTGGGAATAAATTGCTACAACAAACATAAGCCTCCCATCCCATATCTCATCAGCCATCATAGTCTCATATCACATCCCACAAAAAGAATCATATTTAGGTCACACATAAGGTAGAAATAAAAAAAATTATCATTAAATCAACTTGGCCCAAAAAATAAGTCATCCTGATTTCACATGAAAATGGGCTCTCAGATCCCCAACACAAGAAATTTAGAATTCACATAAAAATGGGAATCCTTATTTCCTAAAATTTATCTTTATTAATCAATCAATTTTTTTCTATCATGAATTATCCAATTAAAATACCATATCATACATCTTTGGACTATGATGATGGGGCATCAATTTTATTAATCTGGATCTCTACTTACCAGATGAACTCGACCACCTAACAGGATGAAATTCAGATCTATTTTCTATATTGAATGAATGGGCTATATGGTGATTAACCCCCCTCTAAAACCATAAATGGCTAGCTGCATATCCAAACAAAGGCTTCCTAGAAGACAATGTTGACCTTCCCACCCAAAGACACATGGAATGGTTCAAATCAATGAATGACTAGCATATATTATGAAGCAACATCCATTAATGACTAGAAATAAAGATAATAGGTACACATCAGATAGTCAAGGTGGCATCCCAGATCAAGTAGGCCAAAAACAATTCTCATTCCATATAAATTAGTTCATGAATTAAAACGAAACCAAAATCAAGTAGATATAAAATTGAAAAAAAATTAATTACAAATTTCATTTTTTATAATTTAAAATTGAGAAAATTTTAAAAGGGTTAATATCAATTTTCAATATAAAAATGAATAATACACAAATTAACATTCCTCCACCATTTTCAATTTAAAAGTGGTTATGTTGTTTCACATGAATTTTATTCAAGTGGATCCATGTTCATGATATCATGGCAATGCACGAACATGGAAAAAGATACATCCTTAGTCAAACTATCGGCTGGGTTTTCATATGTGTGTATATTAGTGACACACTTCTCCACATTCAATATCTTCCCTAATAAGAAGAAGATTAATATATATATTCAAAGAAATACCAGGGAATAAATAATTTTAAAACACACAAAGGTATTATTGAGAATCACAATGTACAGTAATATCCTAATTACTTATTCTAAGTTCATGAATCAAACTCTTAATCCATTAGGCTTCTTTGACTATTTTTTCAGTGCTATGTACAAAAATGTAGTTTTCGGGATGGTGACCACCAATTTCATATTGAAATTCCCTGATATAGGTCCTCCACATGTTGTAAATATATATCCAGTTAGTGTTTTCCAAGTATCAATATTTTCAGTAAAGTCAGAATCAACCTAACCAATAACTAATTAAGAAGAATTAATATTCCTACCATATAAAATTGAATGATATAAAGTATATTAAATGAAACTCAACAACCATTTAAGATCAGGACAATGTGGATTTCCTATATTTTCTACAAATCTGTTAAAATTTTAGATAGAATCTCATTTTAATCCAGATAATGATTTGTTAAGAAAAAAAATTGGTTGGATTTAAATTCATGTTCAAAACTAGTATGTGGATTCATGTGTAATTATATCAATTAAATAACCACGGATGAAATTAGTTTTTACATGTAGCTCTTCTATATCAAAATCTAAATGGGAAGAAAAACAATGAAGAATTATTATTGAATAATGTTTCACTACAGAAGAAAACATTTTAGAGTAATCCATTAGATCACATTAAAAGATGTCATTGGCTACAAGTCAAGATTTAAACATAATTTTATATCCTTAGAAAATATTTTCATTCATTTTATATAATAATTTACAACCAATAAGAATGGAATTAGGTGGTTTATTGATTATGGACAAAGTATTATTCTTTCGTAAGGATTTCATCTCATCATCCATAGCTGAAATCTAATGCTTATAGTTTCTTTTATTGATAGAATTACTATAGCATGGAAATCGTATCCACAAAGAAATTTTGTAAAATATAAGGAAAAGGAAAACTTATTAGCATAGATTTACTTAGGATGAGGTCTAATGATCCTCCTTTGCATGTCCCTAGAGATATGATAACCCCTAACCTGACTAGAAACTCCAACATCATAGGTAACATCAGAATCAATCCAATATTATGGATATTGATGAGAAAGGGGAACTAGAGCGGTAGAAGGTGTCTCAACAAGAGACTCACTAACAATAGGAGGATCAACAACAAGATCTATCCTCTGGGGAGGATCAACGCTATCATCAGTGAGAGTCTAGACATTAGGAAAAATAGACTCTTGAAACACCATATCTAAGCTAATAATACACTTCTTAAAGGACAGGTTCTCTACAAAAATCATATTCCCCATCACCCCATATGGACACTCTATGAGTACACACTTTATAGATCTCATCTCAAGTTCATAATCCTTAACATGGGCATAGGTAGTTCATACAGACACCCAAATATGTTCATAGTGTGGGGGTGATTTCTCAAAAATTTAATAGGAGTCTTAAATCTATTAGATGATGAGGGAAACATATTTATTATGTAAACATCTGTAGTGAAAGCATCTTCCCAAAAGGATTGGGTAAATCCCAAGATTTAAAGCCTAATTATAATCCTCTCAAGAATGGTATGATTCATACTCTTAGCTAAAATATTCTATTAAGTAGTATGACTTACGATTCAGTGCTTTAAAATTCTATCACATTCCAAAAACATGATAAACTCAAAATATAGGAATTCATGTACAATTTTATTCCTCGAATCCATTAAATTCTTCACAGATTGTTTTCTTATAGAGTATTTAATTTCTTTTAAAACCTTAATGACATCACATTTATTTCGAAAAAAATATAAACCCATACGTTCCATTAATAGTTATTTATAAAAGTGAAAATATAAGAGCCTCTACCATGGAAATTATACATAGCATGTTCCCAAAAATCAAAGTGAACATACTCAAGTGGGATACCATATTTATTGTCGTATCTATGATAAATAACCCTTTTAGACTTACACATGCCACAGTATTTACAAAAGGGTAAGTTACATGGTGAAACATGATTGGGCATCCCTTTATTGCTCAATTTATCTAGACCATTAGCACTCAAATGTCCCAGCCACCTATACCAAGAAATTATTTTGTCATTATTAGAGACATATGTATTTTCAAACTTCTGGACATGTGGTCTTATATGTAAAACATATAACCCATTTATCAAGGATCTTATAACAACTATAATATCTCATATGGAGATTCTATGAAAACCATATTGAGATATAAAGGTAAACCCATTCTAATCTAACACACCTACTGAGATCAGGTTTGTGTGTAAATCTTGGATCACATATCAAATACAATAAGGTGACAAGAAAATGGAATTATATCTCTTTACTAATAGAACCTATACCCATGATGCAACATCTATTTTGGTTCCCTATAAAAACATCTCATGTAACTCCCTCAGTCAAATAAGAAAAGGATATCCTATCCAGCAACACATGGAAGGAACATCATGAGTCTAAGACCCACTCAACATCAAGAGTATCCTGGGACACACAAAACACCTCAACAATTTTATAGCCTTGGTTAGAAGAGAGTGAATGATCACTAGACTCTGTATAAGGTTTCCTAGATTTCAAATCGATTCTTTTTGGTCTAATATTCCTAGGTTTCCCATAGTGGTAGCAGGTAACATTCTTCGTCTTGGGTTTAGACTGATGTTTATGTGATTGGATGTGAATCATACATATATTCCTAGGTTTAAATTTGTTTTTCCATCGAAACTCTGAATAAACTCTCTCATTTAGACCATCGTTTGCAGGTTTAACTATGGCATTGCTATGAAACTCATGTGAATGCAAGATGGACTTGACTTCCTCTAATGTCAAGGAATTTCATCCGTACATCATAAAATCAATAACATGTTCATATAAAATATCTAAAAAATTAAATGTATGATATGTTTTTCCTCATCATTAACATTAAAATATATATTGCAGATCTCTAATAACATTTTATTAAACTCAATAAGGTGTTTCTAAATGATGTTTCTATGAAATATCATCCAGGTATATAATATGTTCTTCTTATGTAGATGTCCAATTATTGATGTTTTCATATACATTTTATCACATTTAGACTGAATACCAGCTACGGAGGTCTCATCAGAAACCTCATGAAGGACTTTATCACCTATAGGCAAGGTTAAAGAGCAATGTATGTTCACCAAAAAGTTAATAGGGGCATATATATAGAATGTGACTCTTTTTCAATCAGTGGTTAGAATAACATGGGGTTCCATAGGTCTATAAAGGGAATATTGTAACCCTTGATGGACTAACAGGGCTCACATTATTAATTTCTAGAAATTATAATCATTTCACCCATCAAAATGTTTATATTTCATTTTCCAAAGACACAATTTTTTATTTTGCTGGCTTTGAGAGCACTTTGGTATGGGGTAATAGCAGAATTCACCCCCCAATAATTTCAAGACCACAAAATAAAAAACATGGTTATGTTACACCACCAAATAAAGGAATAAACCATGTTCAATTTAGGATTTCATGTAAATAAATATGAGATGAAAAAAATCCCATACCTCAAAGATTTAAAATTCTTTTCAAGATAATGAATCAATTTCATGCATCTATGATCACCTTTGTCATGAGGAAAGAGTAATCTATCATGGATTTCTCTCTATGAACGCATTCATAAATGAAAATAAAACTCCACAACAATGATTGAGATCATCCACCATAACAAGGAAAGAAGGAAGGAGAGGATACAAGATCAAATGGATAGACACCACAAGAAAAGAGGAAGATCCCACCTCATATCACCAATGATTGAACTAGGGAATTCGGTATTCAACCCAATAGAACGGGGGATTCAAATCCTTTTAAAATAACCATTTAGTGTATAGGGTTCAAGAGGATGGAGTTAGAGAAATTAGGGTCCGGTGGCCATGGGGAGTATTTATAGGAAAACATAATTTTAGAGGACCACAAAGCATCCCATAAGATCACATAGTAGACCGCATAGACCATTAAATAGTGGGGAGAAGACCATATCACAACCCATGTTAAAACCAATGTTTAGGATCCACTACTAGATCCACCTTGCATAACCTATTTTTCATGGGGAGGGACTATGGACCTACCTGTAACCCATGTTGTAGCCACACCCATTTAGGAAATAGCTTCAAAAACCATTAAGGAAAATCCACCACCTCCATGCCACATCAATCGACACTAGAGAAGAGCCTATGTTGTATCCAACCATGATGACACAAACTGACCTAAAAATGTGGTAGTCTCTATTTTTCTCCTTCAAGCCTCCCTACGCCACCGTCAGGAGACCACATCATATAATCATGGCTTAAAATAGATCCCATGGCTTCACATCATAACATAGCCTCAAATGGTAGTGGAACCCACCTTTTTTCTTCATTTATCATCCAAACACCTGTTAGACACCCCCTAATGCCTCCAACACCAGAAAAATAAAAGGAAGGACCACTATGTTTCGTTCCCTCACACTATTTATGTACATAAAATAGTAACAATTACCAAAGAATTCAGATAAAATGAGTTTTTTGAATTTTGGATCACATAATATGTTTAAATGGTTATATAGTACACATTTTAATGAATACAATAAATATATACAGATCACTCTAATAGAATAATTCAATATATCTAGCATTAGTAAGTAATAAAATTGATTCAAATTCGTAAGACAAATTATCAAAATATTATTAAATCCTCTAATGAATCTCAATATAACCTTATAGTGATCAAAATTTCAATGACCATGATAAACAATTTTTAAATTAATTAGTCAGAAAATATAGAAACATGAAACTGTTATCTCTATATATAATGATGTTCCCACTTATAATCACAATCTATTTTTATAAATTTTTATTTATTACTGTATTTATCATAGTGTTATTTGTCTAATTATCATAGTGACCTCTTTATAATAAATATACCCTGATAATATGTCTTCTAACTCTCCATCCAAATAATATTTATTTCAATAATTTTCATAATAACACCATTATCTAATGAAACTAAGTATATTTTTATAGAATATACAATGCGTAATCAAAATAATAATGAATAATTCATTTAATTTAGTGGAAACTATTTGAATAAATTTTATTCAATTTATATAATATTTAATATTTTTTTATATGATAATATAATAAAAGTCCAATGTAAAACTAGAGAAAAAATTATTTTTTGTTAATTTATTTTTAAACACATCAAGTAATATAGTTTTCTGAAACATAGATTTTGAGAAAATCTTCTTCTAAGAGAGCTCATCCACGTTTCATTCATGATGAATTTTACGGATCGAGTTTACCTAAATAATATTATCAAATAGAATAAGAAGATTAATAATAATAATAATAATAATGATAAGAGATAGATAATATTCAGATGGATATCATATTGGTCTAGATAATCAGACTGGAAAAATCATATTGTGATTTCGAGACTGAATAAGAAGAAGCTCATAATTGTTTCAGTGCTATTTTGATAGAGTTATATTTTTCGTATTGAGAAATCATGCCTAGAACCAGACATAGAAATCATACTGTGTATCATTACATTGTCTAGGATTTTCATACTAACATCTGGGTAAAAAAGTGAAGACTTGTAAAAACTGATCATATTTGTGAAAGTTGATCAAGAATAACTTTGAATTTTTTTCTTACAAAAAAATTATTACATCATTTCATGCTACCTAAATCACATGCACCATTTTATTAAACATAGTTTTACATGAGTGTAAGGGTATAACCTACTCATTGTATTCCACACAAAATGAAAGTTTTTCTATTGGATTGTGAGGTATAATATTATTTCCAAACCATGCAATGGACTAGATACTCTTCTTATTTTTTGAACATTATAAATTCTTATGTTCATGTGGTTATGTGTTTGGTTTTTTTAGCAGAGAAAGAAGTATTTATCTGGAAGATAAGTTAGTTTAATAAGTAATGAAACATAAAGGAAAATGATATCACTATTTCACCACTACCACTCCATGGGATACTTAAATCCATGTTGGTGAATCCCAATAGGTTACAACTACAAAAACCTAAGGAATCAACTTTTTTAAAAGGTTGGGGCCGAAGCATGAATTTTATTATTAAATCAAAGACCTCTTAGAGGGTAGAGGGACACCCAATACATAGCCCAAAGGCCCAAGGCCACGTGGCCTGAATACAGGGCTTGAAAGCCTATTTTTTGGCTTAAAGGACCCTCTATGAACAGTACTGCTACAGTACCCTGCGCAGCTACAGTACCCTCTATAGTACCCGCCGCCGCTACAGTATCCTGCAACAATTCCTCCGCCACTACAGTGCTGCCGCCGCAACAGTTCCACCGCTGCTATAGTGTCTGCTACAGTGCCCCACTACAGTACCATGCTACAGTACCTAGAAATTCATCCCATCTCGGATTTGAACCCAGGTCTTTTGGATGCCAAGCAGAAGCCTGTACCACTTTGGTACAGGCTCATTGGCACCTAAGGAATCAACTATAACAAGCAATTAAACTATTTAAATGATCTCTAGCATAATCTTTATGTTTCAAAAAACATAAATAAGAACAAAAATCATTAATCAAGCCTTTTATTAGCATCAATAAGAATTATATCTTAGTGTTCTTTAACCAATTCCTTTAACACATGGAATAAAACATTTAGTTAAAATTTAATACTTGCATCAAGTTTATTAAAATAAATTATGAGAAAAACTAGATTTTTTAATTATATATCCTCTTTAATTATTTATCCAACAAGCAATAGGTCATCGAATTTATGTTGTTTATTAAAATTCATCAATTTCTACCTGATAAACCATGAATAAAAACATGTTACACAAAGAAGTGTATAAATATCTCAGTATCTAGAAAAATAAGAAGCAAACCATTATCATGGTGGAAAACAACAACCTGAAAATGCTAATAATAAACCGATTCCATTATTTAATCCAATTTAATAATTATTTGGTTAATTCCACTATCATCAAAAGTGATAAACCATGGTAAATATATGATTTCCTGAAAATAAATTGAATTTGAAATGAATCCCCACATCAAAGCTTCAATATTCTTTTCATGATAATGAGTTAATGTTGAGAGTCTATTATCACATAGACCCTGAAGAAACTATGATCTCCAAATGATTTTGTTCAATGAAATCATCAATGAATGATAACAAAAACCCCATTATAATGATAGAGATTGTCAATGATAATATGGAATTATTGAATGGGAGGAAATGGTATGAAGTGGAGAGAATCCTCTAGAAAAGAAGAAGATCCTACCTGAGATCACCACAGATTGAACTTTGGAAGTCAGGATTGTTCCCCATAAAAAGGGGGATTCAAAGCCTTTGAAAAGTACCCTTGGTTGGATAGGGTTTAATAGGAATTATTGGAAGAAAAATGTTTCCAGGGGACATAAGATTATTTATATGAAAACTAATATTTAGAGGACCATAGCACAACACCTTAGACCATGTTGTAGTCCACCTAGACCCCTACAATGTCAGAGGAGACCGTATCATATCACGTGGTAAAACCCATGTCTGGGATCCCCTACAAGATCCATGTTTAAGATCTTATTTATCTAGGAGTAGTGAATATGACATATCCTATATCCCATGTTTCAGCCACCCTTGATTTGGAAGTATCATGAAAACCACTACAGCACATCCACCTCACTCTACGACAAATTGATCATCTTTGTGGATGGGCATACGCTGAAAAAAAAACTACCACGGCACAACCATGCCTAAAAATCCACTAGCCTCAATTTTCCTCAAAAAAACTCCATAAAACATTATTGGGAGAACAATAGGTTGAATCCTGGATTATAGAACATCCCATGTAACTACGTTTAAACCTTGCCTCAAATGGCTGTGACACCCACATTCTTTACACATTTAGCTTCCAAAATCCTTGAAACCCCATCTAGGTGCCTCCTACACCCAAACCAAAAAAAGGGGAAGGGAAAAAATGGATAGTTGAATTAAACTATATATGCGCAAAAAATAGAAACAATTACACAAATATTTAATGAATTATTATAATTCCAGATCACAAAATATATTTAAATTGGTGCATAGTATGTAGATAATTTTTTTAAATTTTATACAGATAACACTAAAAAATAATTCATGATATCTAGGTTAAATTATTGATTAAACAGACTCAAATATGTTCAAATAATTATGAATTTATAATAAAATACTCTATTGACTCACAATATCACATTATTACGATCCCAATTTCAATGACTTTGTTATCCAAAATTTTAATAGATTAATCAATATAATGATTACAACATGAAACTAATCCCTCTATATATAATGATGTCCCCATTTACATTTGAACTCGGTTTCTAAATATTTTAATTTATTATTATATTTCTCATTCTATTTTTTTCCAATTAGCCTAGTGAGCTCTTTGTTATATAGATACGCTAATATAAAATTTCATCCAACTATCCATCATAATAAAAAAAACTTCAATAAGTTTCATAATAACACCATTATCCATTATTGCAAAGGATACTATATTTGAATACAAAACATATAATCCAAATGATAATAATTAAAAATTCAATTTATTGTCTACTATTGGATCAAAAGTTTTTTTATGTTTTATAATGTTGAATATTTTTATTATATAATATTGTAATAACAAATCATGGTCAAACTAGAGAGGAAATTCCTTGTAGAAAATGTATTAATAAAATACTCATGTATGTTAGTGTATTTAAATGTCGATTTTGTAAAAGTATTTAATTGAAATATAAGACTAGATGAATACCCTTAGTTAATATGTGAAATCATGTTTTCCAGATGTTATTAACTTATACATTATTAGGATTTCAAAATAATTGTGTTTAATAGAAAATTTCCCATTAAATATAATTAATTAATAGTATAACTACACTCAATTAAGGAACCATAATAACACTACCACAGATACTACTTTACACAGTGCTACCCTTTATCAATTCAAATATAAAACCACTAATAAAGGGGATACCTTTATCAGCACTAATAATAAAATTGATAAAGCCCCCCCCCCTTTATCAGCGCTTTTTTCCTTGAACAGATAAAGGGTATATTTCAAAGTAATATTTCATTGTAAATATTAAATTAATAAATTAATATATTAATATATTGATGTAGATATAAATTTAATATATATTTTTTAAATTTCATTTAGATAATGATAAAGAGAAATTTAAAATTAATATAAAACATATTTACTATAATAGATTATTATATAACTTAAAATATAATCTAGAATAGATAATTTTTTAATTTTTATTAAATATTTATCATTTAATAACAATTTAATAAAAATATAAAAATATTCATAAAAAATTCAAAATATGTTTTAAATGAAACTTCAACTTCAAACGAAAATAACTTTAGATATGGGTGTTCATTTGAGCTCTACCACATATCAAATTGAAGCATGTGATGTGATATAAGACATTATGATTTAGTATAAACCGTTCATAACATTCTTTGATTCAAAAAAATATATCATAACACCTCTAAAATGAGTATTTAGTTGTGGAACCCTAATTTTTTAAACATTCTATGGAATTTCAACCTCCGTTAAGGGGGTCTTTTTCCCATTTTCAGTTAGTGCTAAATTTATTCCTATGTATTAAATTCATATTGATTTTACGGTTTTGAAATTTTATCGTTTTACCGAGTGTATTGTTATTTATAATTAAATATATAACAATATATGAATGTTTTTTATATAATCCCCCATAAATATTTAATTTTAAAAATAATTAATTAAACATATTTAAATATAATATATATATCTAAATATATTAACTTTATATAAATAATATATAATATCCATTTTATTTAAAACAAACATTTATGAATATTTATATACATATAAATATATAATTAATGTATATATATTGTTTTTATTTGTATATGTATATATGTGTCCGTATTGAAAATCAAAAATATGTTTATCTAAATATTCTAATATATGTATATAAATTTAAATAGATAATATATGTAAATAAATTAAAATATGTAAAATTATATTTATATATGTACATATATATATAAATATATATATATGTATTTATGAACACACACACAACAGATTTTATTTTTGTATTTAAATATATATATATATAATGTAACGAAATATATATAAATATATAGATATATCATTAAATGAAAAAAAATGTATGTTTTTGGATGATTTTCACATGCATAAGGAAGATGTATCATGTTCGAAACCAAGCAATGAAAGGGTGTGGAGGCGGGTGAGAGGGTTCCTAGCGCCACTTGTTGAAACCACTTTATTGGTAGAAATAGTTTTCCATGTATCATCCGAGTATCTATAAAATAACTCAAATGATACCAACATGTCTGTTTATAAAATATCACTTGAATGGTTTTCAAAATTGCATAGAATTTTCAGTAAAACTAAAACATGGATTTAAAACCCGAATCACTACAAATAGGTTTGCAATCTACTGCATATTTAACATTTCAGTAGATTCATATATATTACAACATGTATTGTTTAATTCAAAATGTTCTACACCTTTTTTTTATCTATTTCATATTTATGTAGATATTTCATTTCCTCATGAACTCTTTTATTTACAATACTCCTTTTAATGAGGACATAGTGAATACCTCCCTTGTATTGTATTTTCCCCTTTATTCCACATCAATAAATTTATCATATTTAACAATCAAGTAAAATAGGAGAGGGGTTCCTCTATCATCCTCTTGTTAATGATGTTGGTTTCTCTCGATGAACCGATTCTTTTCTTCTACTCCTTCCCCAAGATTTGATAGTGTATTTTTTTCAAAAACAACATGTAATTATTCCACTTAAAATTTTCTCTATGAGATTATTTATCCTTATTTTATTGGTTTCATTAACCATTATGGGACGAATAAATCTATTAATTGAAACATATTATGATACATTTCTCTTGAACCCTTCATCATGATTCCTCTTCAAATGGACAACTCTTCCATGAACATTGACCTCTTGCCTTGTGGAGTGACAAGTGATCTCATTTAGGAATACATTGTATTTTTACTCATCTTTGATATCCATAAGAGTCACTTAATACTTATTCAACCATTGTGAATCCTTATTCATGTTCACTTCCTTCACAATTTATGCACAATCAATGTGTGTGTAGACCCAATTTAATTTTATTTTGGTAGTTTATAATAACTGTCTGAGTTAGTGGATGATAATTGGATATTATTGGGATTATGGAAGGAGACAAGTGATACATTTTACCTTTCCAATTAGTGATGATAAATTGTTGCTAAAAAAATTTCGATTTCATTTTATATATTACCGAACTTCAAGCATCCAACTCCTCTGTTACATTTAGATATTTTTTTTATAAAACATAGTTTCTATGAAATTATGATTGGATGATTATTTTTATTTTTATAAATTAAGGTATAGTTTACCTGATATTATTATACCATGTTTTTTGGTTTTGGTTTTGGGTGGAACATTATTGTTATTCATGAGTAAATGTTTTTCTTCATAAATAAATGTTTAAATTTCATTATTATATAGATTATGAATAATATTGAAGAAGTTAAAAGGAAGGGATCATTAGATAATAATCGATGGATTTGTGAGCTGGGGTTGCCTCCTCTATTCCCTTAATGATCAGAATAATTGCAATGTTTTTATTTTACATTACAATTAATGTCATTTACTAATTATTTATAAAAAAAAGTAGGTATGTATGAATAAATTATAATTTACTTCTTCTCAACCTACTAGTTTGGGTAGTAGAAGCGGTTATCCTAGAACTACATGGACATCCATCATATATATCCTCACCCTAACCCTCCAACATAAACCCCTCTACCACACCATTTGAATATCCACATGAACCTCTATGGTTAATCACACCCATGCCTCCATCATCATCTTATTTAGTCACTAATTCCTCAACCATGTCTATTTCACCTCCAAAACTATTCCCACTAATACCATATCAATATCCTATGATGTATCCCCATCCCTTATATTATTATCCCTCTGGTCTATTCCACCACTATTTCCTACTATCCCACAAGGATCTAAAAATTTTGTTCCTTCAGCATCAATTATAATGCATGCAGAGGACACAATGAATGATTTAAAATATACACATCTTTTAAGGGTTACTTATATTGAAATCCATACAGATCCAACAGATCCTAATGAAAATTCAACATTAGGATTTTTAATTTGTTTTTCAAATTATTTCACATTATTTTTTTATTTTTGTATTTTGAATTAATTCTTCTTTTATTCCTTTTATCTTATTCGGTGAGATATTCTAATAGGAGAGATGTGTGAACCTCTATGTGTGATTCTTGGAATCTTCAAACATAAAAAATGGTTAATTATAATGAAGATAATCAAATTGTAGATAAAACTGCTAGGCAGTCTAGAGGTTTTATCGAAATATTATCCAAGAAAAATGATATCATTATGGCACAACCAATATCATAGAGGCATATCAGTAATGAAATCAAGGATAAATCAAGTGAGGATATATGGGTAAGAAAACTTATTAAATCGATATCTATAATATTTTTGTGTTTATATGAAATAAAATTTTCATTGTAGTGTGATGATAAATTTTCAAGCATTGAAGCATCTAAGTTCGCTTGTTTGATGGATCTTGGAAAATTTTAGCGATCATATAATAATTAGTTATATGGTTCGTGTGTTGGATATGGTGTGATAGAAAAATGTTTTTAAATTTATGATAATATATTTTCATAGTATTGAATATGAATAATCTTCATTGAATGTCATCAATGTTTTTCTGCCTGACATAGTATGTGATAATATGATAAGAGCAGTTTCCCACTACTGGAAATACAGTCTTTCCCAATGGTTTTGAACCGTTGGGAAAGGCTGCAGAACCGTTGGTATATGTTATACCAACGGTTCTGCAAACCGTAGAGAAGTAAGCTGTTGGGAAAGCTTTTCCCAACGTTTTACAGTGAACCGTTGGGATAGAGTGGGGAAAAATTATCATATCCCAACGGTTGTGCCAAACCATTGGGAAAGGTTTTTTTCCAATGGTTCATAGAACCATTGGTAAAAAAAAATCAGAGATGTTATGCAAATGGTTTGAAACCGTTGGCATAGCCTATGCTGTGAAAATTGCACAACAACCTACAATTTGAATAGCAGGTCTCATTTTGTACATTCCTTCTCATTTTCAATCCAATTAATGTACCTGCAATAAACTAACATATACATATAAAATTATTTTACCTGCAATAACAAACTAACACATACATATAGAGAACAAATTCATACACATTTAACATATAATTCATCCTGGAATAATACACATCCATAATTAAATTAGAATTCATAACATAATTAAAAACATACATAATTCATTTGGAATTCAATTTAAAATCTAGATGACAATTATATGTGGAATCCTAAATTCAATTCATAATTTGATCGGTTTTTCATATACCATATATTTTTACCTGAAATGATGTCCATTTTAAACAAAATACATACAACTAGAGTGATACCGGCCACACCGTTCCTCAGATTGAGGCGAGGTTAACTCGTACACATCGCAAATGAACCATCGATCGTCGTCATAAAGTATCAAAATATTCTAAAGGCATTTGATCAGTTTTCCATATGCCAGTTGATGTTTTTCACTTAAAATGATGTCCTTTAAAAACAAAAGAGAGACACTCTAAGTAGTTCAGGACACACCACATCTCATATTGTGGCGGGGTTGATTATTACATGTCACATATGACCCATGGATCGTTGTGCTAAAGAATCAACACAATCAGAATCTGTTTGGTCCATTTTCTATATGTACTTAAAATGTTGTCCATTTTAAACAAAAGAGAGCCACTTAGAGTGATCCCGGCCACACCATGCCTCGTATTAAGGCAGGGTTGACTCGTACACATCACATATGACACATGGATTGTTTTCCTAAATCATCAACACATTTCAAATGCGTTTGGTCGGCTTTTCGTAGGTCAGTTGTTCTTTTCACTTATAATCCTATCCATTTTAAACAAAAGAGAGACATTGTGAATGGTGTAGTCCACACCGTACCTCATATTGAGGCGGTGTTGACTCTTACACGTCACATATGACCCATGGATCGGTTTTCTAATGTATCGACACAATCCGAATGCATTTGGTCAGTTTTCTGTTTTCCAGTTGACGTTTTCACTTATAATGATGGCCTTTTGAAACAAAAGACAGACACTTTGAGTGGTTCCGGCCACACCGCATCTCATATTCAGGAGGGGTTTATTCGTACATGTCACATATGACCCATGGTTCGTTCTCCTAAAGTTTCAACTGATACCGAAAGCGTTTGTTCGGTTTTTCGTAAGTACTTAAAATGCTGTCCATTTTAAACAAAAGAGAGATAGTTAGACTGATCCCAGCCATACCACGACTCAGATTGAACCCGGGGTGGCTCGTACATGTCACATATGAACCATGGATCATTGTGACAAATTATCATCAGATTCCGAATGCGTTTGGTCGGTTTTCCATATGCCAGCTGTTCTTTTCACTTATAATCTTGTCCATTTAAAACAAAAGAGACACAGTTAGAGTGGTGCCGGCCACACCGCGTCTCAGATTTAAATGGGGTTGACTCGTACATGTCTCAAATGATCCATCAATCATTTTCCTAATGTATCAACACAATCTGAATGTGTTTGGTCGGTTTTCCGTATGCCAATTGATGTTTTTCACTTAAAAAGATGTGCTTTTGAAACAAAGGACAGTCAATTTGAGTGGTGCCAGCTACACCGCATCTCAGATTAAGGCAGGGTGGATTCGTACACGTCACATATGATCCATGGATCATTGTGCTAAAGTATAAACATAATCAGAATATGTTTGGTCAGTTTTCTATATGTACTTAAAAGTTTGTCCATTTTAAACAAAAGAGAGCCCCTTAGAGTGATCCTGTCCACACCGTGCCTTAGATTAAGGCGGGGTTGACTCATACACGTCACATATTACCCATGGATTGTTGTACTAAAGCATAAACACAACTAGAATGTGTTTGGTTGCTTTTTCGTATGTCATTTGTTCTTTTCACTTATAATCCTGTCCATTTTAAACAAAAGAGAGACATTATGAATGGTGTCGGCCACACCGAGCCTCACATTGAGGTAGGGTTGACTCGTACATGTCTCATATGACCCATGGATCGTTCTTATAATGTATTGAAACAATCTGAATGTGTTTGGATGGTTTTTCGTATGCCAGTTGATGTTTTTCACTTAAGATGATGTTTTTTTGAAAATATAGAAAGACACATTGGGTGGTGCCAACCACACCACGTCTCAGATTGAGGTGGGGTTGATTCATACACGTCACATATGACCCATGGATTGTTATCCTCAAGTTTCATTGGAAACCGAATGCGTTTGGTCAGTTTTCCATATGTACATGAAATGTTGTCCATTTTAAACAAAAGAGAGCCACTTAGAGTGATCACGACCACACTGTGCCTCGAATTAAGGCGGGGTTGACTCGTACACTTCCCATATGACCCATGGATCGTTTTCCTGAAGCATCAACACATTTTTAATGCATTTGGTTGTTCTTTAGTATGTCAGTTGTTCTTTTCACTTATAATTATGTCCATTTTAAACAAAAGAGAGACACTATGAATGTTTTTGGCCACACCATGCCTCGGATTGAGGTAGGGTTGACTTTTAAACATCAAATATCACCCATGGATTGTTGTGATAACGTATTGACACAATCCGAATGCATTTGGTCAGTTTTCCGTATGCCAGTAGATGTTTTTCAGTTAAAATGATGACCTTTTGAAACATAGGACAGACACTTTGATTGGTATCGGCCACACCGCGTCTCGGATTGAGGTGGGGTTGATTCGTACACGTCACATATGACCCATGGATTGTTCTCCTTAATTTTCAATGGAAACTGAATGCGTTTGGTTAGTTTTCCTTATGTACTTAAAATGTTGTCCATTTTAAACAAAAGAGAGACACTTAGAGTGATTACAGTCACACCGTGCCTCAGATTAAGGCGGGGTTTACTTGTACACATCACATATGACCCATGGATCGTTTTCCTAAATCATCAACACATTTCGAATGCGTTTGGTTGGTTTTTCGTATGTCAGTTGTTCTTTTCACTTATAATCCTGTGCATTTTAATCCAAAGAGAGACACTATGAATAGTGTCAGCCACACCGCACCTCGGATTAAGGCGGGGTTGGCTTGTACACATCAGATATGACCCATGGATCACTATGCTAAATTATCAACACAATCTGAATGCGTTTGGTCTGTTTTCTGTATGCCAGTTGATGTTTATCACATAAAATTATGTCCTATTGAAACAAAAGACAGACACTTTGAGTGGTGTCGGACACACCGTGTCTCCGATTGATGAGGGGTTGATTTATACATGTCACATAGGACGAATGGATCGTTGTGCTAAAGTATCAACACAATCAGAATCCGTTTGGTCAGTTTTCCATATGTACTTAAAATGTTGTCCATTTTAAACAAAAGAGAGCCACTTAGAGTGATCCCGGCCACATCGTGCCTCTGATTAAGGTGGGGTTGACTTGTACATGTCACATATGACCAATGGATCGTTTTACTAAAGCATCAACACATTTAGAATGTGTTTGGTTAGTTTTTTGTATGTCAGTTGTTCTTTTCACTTATAATTCTGTCCATTTTAAACAAAAGAGAGACACTGTGAATGGTTTCTTCCACACCACGCATCGGATTGAGGCGGGGTTGACTCTTACATGTCACTTATGACACATGGATCGTTTTGCTAATGTATCAACACAATCCGAATGCGTTTGGACTTTTTTACGTATTCCAGTTGATGTTTTCACTTAAAATGATGTACTTTTGAAACAAAAGATGGACACTTGGAGTGGTTCCAGCCACACCGCGTCTCATATTGAGGCGGGGTGGATTCATACATGTCCCAAGTGACCCAAGGTTCGCTCTCCTAAAGTTTCAATGGAAACCGAATGCGGTTGGTATTTTTTCTTAATGTACTTAAAATGTTGTCCATTTTAAACAAAAGAGAGACACTTAGACTAATCTCGGCCACACTGTGACTCAGATTGATCCCGGGTTGGCTCGTACATGTCATATATGACCCATGGATCATTGTGATAAATTATCGACAGATTCTGAATGCGTTTGGTTGGTTTTTCGTATGCCAGTTGTTCTTTTCACTTATAATCCTTTCCATTTTAAACAGAAGAGACACAGCTAGAGTGGTATGTTAGTTGTTTATTTACATTATTCAAATACACTATTTGACTATGGGTCTTTAAATTAATTAATTTATGAAAAATTTACATTTAAAATAAGAATATCAGAAAATTCATAGAAGATAAAAATTTTACTAAAAATCTTTTTGGAAATATTAAGGTAGACATGATTTATGAGAATCCCCATGTGTCTATTAGTGGAATGATATTTACTTAAAATATTGTGGACATTCATATAGAATATTTTTATATCATTCTTAGCATGGATTAGATTTTAGTTTATCATGCTATGTAACATTTTAGAGCTAACAATGTCATTCCCAATGAATACATTTTTTTATAACATACCAAGAATCTATGATATTGACTAGATGTGTAAATGTGATTTACATTGATTATCATGATGAAAATAAATAAAATATATAATATAGATTTTCTAGTAGTAAATGAAATCAAGGAGGGTGGGGGTGTTCGGGGGGGCTGTCCGGGGGGTGTTCGGGGGGGCTGTCCGGGGACCGAGGAGGAGGGTGGGGGGCTGTGTGGGGGGGTGTTCGGAGGGTTGTCCGGGGTCCAAGGAGGAGGGTGAGGGAATGTCCTGGGGTTGTCTAGGGGGCTGTCCAGGGGCTGTCCGGGGTCTAGGGAGGAGGGTGGGGGGGGGGGCTGTCCGGGGGCTATTCGGGGGGCTATCCAGGGGCTGTCTGAGGGCTTTCCGGGGACTAAGGAGGATGGTGGGGAGGCTGTACGGGGGGGGGGGGGGGTGTCCAGGTTCCATGAAGGAGGGTGTGGGGGCTGTTCGGGGACCAAGGAGGATGGTGGGGGGGGTGTTGTCCGGGGGGCTTTCTGTGGTCCTAGGAGGATGGTGGGGGGGGGGGGGTTTCCAAGGTCTAGGAAGGAGGGGGTTCCCAAACACAAAACCACTAAAATACAACAACGTCCAAAAAAACAGATAATATATAAAAACAACTCAACTCCAATACTATACTATGAGTCTAGATAAAACCAACAACTAGAATATATTATATATCAAATCTCAGTAATATTATTCAAAAATGTAATGGATCAATTTTACCACATCACCATCACCATCATCACCATCATAACCACACACGTACTCATCCCCATAATCTTCCTCTCCCTCCTCAGTGCCCTCCTCCTCTCCCTCACCCTCCACCTCTCCCTCGCCACCCACCTCACCCTCCTCCTCTCCCTCCTCTTCCACATCAGACTCCTCGCCATCATAATCGTTAAGCTGGACATCGTTCTGACCACCACTAGAACTTCCACCTAGTGCACCATATATAGAATATATCGACGACATATATTAATCAAAAGCTGGGCTGGACTCTTCTAGAAGTGTTGGACATAGAATATCAATAAATTTCATAAACGCACTGTTTGCCCTAGCAGACTGTTTAGCCATATTTGTGGCCCTTTTCTCACCTTGTTCTGCCTATGCCCTAACTTGCTGTAGCTCGGTGGCACTGAATCTCGTACCTGAGGAGGGCCAATACCTCTTCGGGGCTATCCTAGGTCGACAGCGTACTGTGCTAGGACACTCCTCTCCCAACACCTGATGTAAGTGATCTATTGGACCAAAATTGTTTGGTTCTTGGGCATCGAGAGCCTCTAAAGCAACCTATTAAAAAGTAAAAATATATTATTAAGATACAAAATAGATATTAAAATATAAAATCAACAGATTAAAACTTATAATCTGCTTCAGAGTCGCTTTGTTGATGGAACTAACATCCTTTTTCCATCTGCTCGAGCAAAACAGTTTTGCTCGAGGCACACGTCCATCAATATTCCGTATTTGCCTCTACAAGAACATTTAAAACTAATGTTATATGAAAACTTTATCAATCTATTAAATAATTGAGAAAACAAAAGAAAATTTATGTCGTAAAGAAAACATATAAAAAATTTTCATACCTTCTTCCTCTCATGATCCGTCATCGTAGTACGTCATAGTGTGTGGAGGTATTTTTTTGCATCAATGTTTTATTTTATTTTTTCCAGATAATTCCTAAATAAAATTAGATAATTCAAATGATAATATTAATGAAAAACAAGAATGTTAATATTTAAATACCTCAAATTTAATTCACACCTTAAACTGGGTACTCATCCAATGAGTAATCATCTGACGATACTACTCTATAGGACAATCATCCACGACTGGTACCTCCTCTAACTCAGTTCCGAATATAGCACGCCATCAAATATACAACTCTTTCTTGTAGTATCTACAAAGCTCGCCTAAATCGTTTAGACATTCTGATCGAGCACCCTCACCATCAGGAAAATTAAATCAAAGTTGACATCAAACTATTAATTCATATAAATACAAAAATAATTCATGGCATTAAATACAACAGATTTGTTTACACATATCTCTACCCAATCTCTATCCTTGACCTCATGTGGAAAATGGTGCCACGACAGCGGGCTGACGGGAATGATGTCGGAGTATTTGGCAGGCATTGCCAAAAACACTCCGACAATGCTGCCCTAATTTCTTAACCATTTGGTTGTCTTCATTTTAATCCACCATAACCTGTGTGTGGTGGTTCCACACCGAACGCTTTCGTGTAAGCCCCCACCCCCACCTCTTGTCAGTAGATGTTTCTGTAATGAAGGGAAAAACAAATAGTTTATCAAAAGATGTTATAATAAAAATAAATATATCTATAAAAAAATTTAGGGTTTTAAATATATACCTGCGCTAGTCTAATCACTGAGCACCGCCGGATCCACAGAAACTGATGGAACACCCTGTTGTGGAACAGGAGTAAATGACGATGGAATATAGAAGCTCCGAGAGACAAAAGTAGAAGGAAAAGAAGATGGGACAGTTGTATGACTGGATTTTGACTGGGGAGTGGGAATCATCATGGGATGTGAAAATGATGGGGCAGAAGATGCAGATGGCAGCGAAAACATGGGTGGATTAAATATCCCGTGTGTCCCTAATGACGCATCGGGATCAGAATGTGGGAAGGATGACATGTTAGTGGGAGAGGCAGGGTCTAGTCGGGCACGCACAGTTGTTCGTCCACCTCTGGTACGAACCCTCCTCATACCACCAGCCTGAGTACTAGGACCAGTACTAGGCTCCTCTTCGAATAACTATCGACATATAGGTGGATCCTACAAAAATGTTTACAAAAAAAGTAATCACATGACATTATTTATTCATTATATATATATATATATGAAATAAAGTACTCACTATAGGTACTAATGTTGGAACACCCATCTCCACCATCTGATGATTCTTCTCCATCATTTTTTTCCTTCGTCTCTCTTCAGTTGGCTGCATTTCATGCTTTTGAAAACAAATATGTAATTAATTAGAAAAAGGAAACTAATGTGTAAAACAAAAAACTAAATATATGAGGTAATAGGGGGATTCATTGGTAATTTAGCTATCAATTATTTTAGAAGAGCTTGAATGAATTTAATAAATCATACAAGTTGTAATGTTTTCCAAGTAAGAAATATTGTTTTACTAGGTTTGAATATAGTTCAATTCCAAATTAGAAAATGGAATTCAAATAAAATAGCAACCAATAAACATTGAAAATTCACATAACGGTCAAGTCAGATAAAACATATTTGTGATCAATACTAAATCAATTTGAATATTACAAACCTTAACAACCCAACTCAAGGTAAACAAAAATAATTGAGAACATGGGTGAATGATTCTATATATTTTCAACCATAACTTCAGGTTCACAATCAACTCTGAAAATTGATCTATTGGAGTCATCAAAATAAATAAATGGATTGGTTCCAATGGAAATAGGGACAATGTCAATTCCATCATCACCATCATAAAAAATATGTCTTGGAATTACTTAAACTATGACACCAACTTCAGGTCAAAGTTGTTCTTTAACATAAAAAACTTGTTTATCCATTGATTCCAACACATATGGTTCTTCGGTAGCAAGAGTGCGAGTCATATTAATTACTCAAAATCCACAATCATCAATAAATGTGCCATGTCTCATCATTGAATCAAACCAATGTCATTTCATCATTGTGACTCATCCATGAGAGTAATAATCCAATATTATTATTTTCTCAATGACTCCATAATAACCCACATTTTAAAATCATGGTCTACTATCTGATACACTGGCATAACCATCTATTGTGGCAGTAACCATAACACCATCATGTTGTGTTCCCAGTTTCTTTTCTCATTTAGTGACAATAAATTTGTACCCATTGATAACAATTGATTTACACTCACGAACCACTGTATTAGGACCAAAACCCAAAGATATTATTTCCTCAAAGACAGAGTCCACAGACAAACTCAATACCTACAATATAAATGACTGTTAAACTTAATTAAATATTGAAATAATGAATTTAAACAGTAATATTTTTACATTCAATTTTAACCAAGCAGAAAACTCTTTGCTATGTAATGTCTCTCTTTTTCTCAAAGATAAAGAACGATGCTTTCTATTTATCATTGTTTTATGTTCCATGTAGATAAAAAATATGAATATTTTAACAGATATATATGTATGATATACATATTAAATTTAGTTACCTGATATAGTCATAAAACAAATCACAGTTGAACAAAACTGTGCGATGTGCCATCTCCCGCTCTTCATGGCTTAATGTCTTCAATGTATATGATCCAGGAATTCCTCTTGTTTGAGGAAGTGATGCAAAACTGGGTTAAATTTTCTCATATTGTTCTTCTTCATTTCTCATTGTTCTATTCATTCTTGTAGTAAGATCAGGCATATACATTGAGCAGAAATACATACATTCTTGAGATAAGTAACCGTCCACGATAGAACCTTGCGACTGATTCCTTTTTTGGACATAAGAATTTAATGTGTATATATTTCTTTCAGTGGGATACATCCAATGAAAATAAACATTTTCTATGAGAAGTATTTTAGTGGGAATATGGAGAGTCAGATGCATCATGCATGTGAAAAATGATGGAGGGAATATTTTCTCTATCTCACAAAAAATTAATGGGCCATCCATCAACATGTTTTCTAATAAATACATAGACGACTTTTTAGCACAAAGATCTCTAAACGAATGGCACAACTGAATAACAGTCACCCTTACATTATTGGACAAAAGATGACAGATTGCTATTAAAAGCAAATCATGCAGTAGAACATGATAATCATAAGTCTTCAAAGATTTTAGCTTCAACTCTCTTCTATTGACCCGTTTAGATATGTTGCTTGAATAACCATCAGGAACTCTAATAGTCTCTAATACTTCCAGAAATTGTTTTTTTCCGTAGGTGTCATCACATAAGAAGCACATGGAAGTTTCCATTTATTTTCACTGATACGCACAGGATGCAATTTTGGTCTGATGCCCCAATCCACCAAGTCACGCAGAGATTGTAAATCATGTTTTGTCTTCCCCTTGACATTTAGATGAACCGAAAGAAACATTTTGCATATATTTTTTTCAATATGCATTACGTCTATGCAATGACATAACAAATTGGTAGACCAATAGGGCAAATCAAAAAAGATACTCCTCTTCCTCCAATTGTAACAGGTTTAAGTGGAAACATTATTTCTCTTTCCATATTTCATTTGACCCTTCCCGAATGAAAAACTGAAATCTTTCAATTCATTAAGCACATCAGTTCCAGAAATACACTGAGGTGGATCATCGGTCTCTATGGTATTATCAAATCTTCGACGATTCATTCTATATGGATGATCCTTTGGCAAAAATCGTCAATGTACCATAAAACTGAATGTACAATGATGTTTCAGTCTTTTGGATTGTGTATTCTTCATACAAACTGGACATGACAGTTTTACCTTCGTGCTCCATCCAATTATCATTGCATAAGCTGGAAAATCATTGATAGTCCACATAAGCATAGAACGCATCTGGAATATGTCTTTTGAACATGCATCGTATGTGTGCACACCCACATCCGAAGAAAGTTTCAAATATTTTATTAAAGGTTTCATGAATACATCAATATTAATGATGGGATCAGAATGACCAGATATGAGTATACTCATGAAAGAGAATGGTTTTTTCATACACAACCATGGGGGAAGATTATAAATGTGTATAAAAACTGGCCATGTGCTGTGAGAAGTAAGAATCTACCTAAATAGATTTAAACTGTCGCATGAAAGACCCAGCCTCACATTACGCACATTAGCTGTAAAATCAAGATTTCGAGCATAAAATCTCTGCCATGAAAATCCATCTGTCAGATGAACCAACTCATCATTAGTCTTTTTTCTCTCGGTATCATTTCATCTCATTTTTATTGATATGTCATCATCCATAAAAATATTATGGGGTCTGGGGATCAATCGAAAGTGCCACATTACTTTATGTGGAACACGAGATGGTGTTCCATCAAATTTTGACTTCCAGTGGGCTGTGCCACATTTTATACAATCATTTCATTCCACGGTTTCCTCCTAGAATAAACTAAAATCTTTCGGGCAAGAATGAATTTTGATTCTTGAAAATCCAAGTTCTTCAACTAAATTCCATGCCATATAGTGGTTTGAGGGAATATCTTCATCATCTAGAAGTAAATCCTTCAAGAGGGTAAGAATGTAATCGATTGCTGTATTAGAAATACCATACATAGTTTTCCCATGAAACAATCGGATTAAAAATTCTAGCCTTTTCATTTTATCACATTGTCGATATACTGGAGTCGTGGCAACATCATTCAATTTTTTCACCCAATCAATGTCATCATTTTCACTAGATGCATCAGCTGTCCCCATATAGAAGTCTTCTTGAGTCGAAATCCTATCTTTTTCATGATGAAGAATAAACGGAAACCGATCATCTAACAAATTCTCTATTCCAGTCCTTTCATTTCGATTATCACCAATTTGAGATTTCATTTTCTCCCCATTGTGATACCACACAAAGTAGTTTGCTTGAAAACCATATTTGGTTATGTGGTAGCTGACTTCTTCATGGCTCAACCAAGGTCTACCAACACAATTAGAACATGGGCAGTGTATGCGACCACTATCTGAAGCCTTGTGAAATGAATAATCTATTATTCTCTCCAATTTTTTTTGATAATCGCTTAATATCTGATCGGTTTCATACATCCAACTTCTGTCCATTCTGTAAAAAGAATATATATAAGTCATTTTGTCATAAAAAATTAAATAGGATTGAACTTTAATAGAAAATACATTTAAGTAAATGATAAAGAAATAAAATAATCAACGTATCAACTACACATGTGAAAAAGAAATACTAATGTGTTATTGAAAATATGTAAAACCAACAATAACCTAATGTGTTATCACAACACATCATGCCTTATCCCATAACCATATTAGTAGGGTATCATGAACATGAATAACATCAACCTTGTGCCATCCTCCTACCCTACATGGCCCTAACCACATGCCACATCTTATTATAGCCTTATCACATCGCACCTCACCTGAAAACACTAGGGAAATAATTGTACTTCTCCCCGGAAGACACATGGACAATCACATCGCATCTTGCCTAAAAAACACATGGTCAGTCACATATGAAGGACGATTATGGAAGACATGGTAGCTATCCAACCATATAACCACCATCCTAGATATTAGATAAAATACCCATAACTCAAAACCTCTGATTGTTGGTAAGTTTATCCAACTATAGTTGGGAATGTGTAGAAATAACATAAAATACATGATATATAGATAGCACAAAATTCCCAACCTATGGGTTCACATTGACTACATAATCAAACACTTAATTTCTACCATACAACACATAAACCATCACAACCACTTTCACCACTATATGAAACACACCACACCACCACCACACAAGACACATAGTATTTACCACATTCATTTATAAGCCACTTCATTCAAACTTACTTTGTATATTCATTTAATGTTAAATTAATTAAATCCATTTACCACACATCCATTTCTATTCCATCTCATTTATTTACTATCTTGTTTTTTTGTTTTAACAGCATAATTTATTCCATAGATAACCAAGAAACTAATAAAACCACCACATAACAACTCACCATCTCACAATGACCATCGTCACCATGTTACATCTGCCAACCATCTCACCAAAACAACCACATGTCACAAAAAAAATATTGCACATCACAAACCACCGCACAACCAAAACCACCTCACCACATCATACACCACAACCTCATCACACAACACCTCCACACGACACAACACCACCACACGTCATCACTATCACACAACATCAATGTCTCATCCATGCCCACTAACCATCACATTACAACCCCACATATCACAAAGCCCAAATGGTCACCTAAATCACCATACAACAGCCTACAACATACAATGAAACACAACAAAAAACCTCTCAAAGAAGCTACATACCCCAACTTCGACAATTTATTCAAGGTCTTCTATTACATTACCACTTTATTTAGCGTGGACATTACAAAAAAATGATATTCCATGGGAATCTAATTAATTAAAAAAATATTCGTTCATTTCCCTATTTTTCTGGGTGAAATCACATCAAAATCAAAACTTAAAACTAAAATATTAGATCATAACAATAAAAACAAGGTAGCATATGTGTATAAAGAATAAAATACCTGATTTGAGATGGTTTAGATGGATTTTCACCTGTTCGGATGGTGGAGTTCGAGAGAGGAGCCGAGCACCAGATTGATTTTAGGGTTCTGTCGCGACTGGGGGAGAGAAGCTGCCCGATTGTATTTGGGGAAAAGATTTACTAACAGGTTTTAAAAACCGTTGGGAAATGGTAACGTGAACACCCATTTTCCAACGGTTTTATGAAACTGGTGGCAAAGGGGTACCCTTTCCCAACGGTTATAGTGAACCATTGGGAAATGGTTTCCTAGCCCTTCTTTTCCAACGGTTTAAGCCAACCGTTGGTAATGAACCTTGGGTAAAAACCAAATTTCCAATATTGTCCACACTCAATGGTCATAGCGGTTCTCTACTATGGTGAGAACACAAAATTTTTACAATATTATTCATAAAATATGTTTTCTATATTTTATTGATAACATTTGAGGGAAACATATGACATAGTCTATCAGGGGTGGACACTTATATGACTACGATGCAGCTTCTCATGGTGTACACCCTTAGTAATATCCATTATTTTATATTATCAGAACAAGACCCGCAAGTAGGAAATCGACATTTATATGTGACATTGTATGTTACTATCAACAAACATTTATTTTGATTCTTAGACTTTATGATTATAATTAATTAATAGTATAACTAGAATAATATTATGTATCATTGAAAATTGTTCTTCCTTATGTTCATTATGAGGTATAATACATTGGGTGCATCATGAGTAATTTTTAATTAATGAATAATGCGAGAAATGATTTTTCAATTTTATTATTTAATAGTAGTTCATATATCAAGCACCTTTATAGAATTGATATAGCCTAAATAAATATATTGCCATGATGTTCTATATGCATGTTAGATTTCATTAAATTCATTGAAAGATATATTAGAAATATAGGTTGATGATGCTCGCATAGAACCTTCTTAATTACAGATATCAGGATAAAGGGATTACATTACACAGTGAGCATCCATATGAGGTATTCTGTTATTGAGGTATTAATTTATTTCTCTATAAGTGCCATGGTGTGTTGCGAGATTCTAACCTTGGACATTAAACTTCTTCCCCTATGGCCACTAAGAAATAGGAATGGAGAGTCACACACTAAATAAATCTGGGATCTCATTTAAATAATATTTTACTATTTATTACTTAAAAAGTTGAATAAATATTATTCTCACACATGGTTTGATAATTATTCATGTATTATTGATATCATATATTCCTTCATAGGTTATTAGAGATAGTACTATGTGAGTGGATGATTTAATTAATATTTATTCTCTATGTTGTATATATAATAATTTTTTATTTGTTTCCAAATAATGTAGTGATTTTTATTTATTACGTAAATAACAATTATTTAATGCTTGATAATTATTTTGTAGGAATGAAATATTGAGTTTATAGGTTTCATTAGAAAATATTTATATATTGAATATTATTTTATTAAATAAAATAAAATTATAATTAACTGTTTTTGAACATTTCAAGAAAAAAATTTATTATTAATATTATTATTGTAATGGGGTTTTATAGGGATCTAATAAATAATAAGGGCCACTTGAGAGATTATTTATTTCTATCCATAATGGTATATAAACACAATTATATTAATTTTAATGTGACTCAATTTCGTTTGTGTAGTGCACAATGACGGTCGGAGAGAATCATCATAGGACCTAGAGACCTCCCTCTCTAAGAACACTCCCAAGAATGGAGAGAGATCTTCCACTACCATCTACTCTCAAATCTATATCGATCAAGGACAATCCTTTGGAATCCATTCTCTAGATAGTAAAAAGTTAATAATGAAAGATTCAGGATCACCAATTCTAGTACCCCAATTATTTCTATGATGATGTTTATAGATTTCTAGAACACGTGTCAATCCCCACATATAATTCCACTGACCCATAATCCAATAAACTAATGTTGGGAGACTGGTCGCTACATGACCTCAAGCGTACCTCCACATTAGATAAAATATTATAACTAGCAATGAGGGTATAATATGTTACATGGGGAGATTATACTCTCCTTACTAAGGTTTTCTACAATAGATGACATAAACAATGAGAAATACTATTGGAAATAAACTAAACTATGCATTACCAACCATTTCCCATATGTGGTACAACCATAAGAAAAAAGAAAAATATTCCATGTCGTGATAATAGTATCAAAACATAAGGAAAGTATAAAATAATGACTGACTGAAACATCCACCAAAATGGGTCAAGACTGAAGTCTGAATCCTTATTTATACACATCCCAACCCCAAATTAATTCCCTAGCACAAGGATTGTCCCCAATTCAAATCACGTGATAGTGAAATTTTCATGGGTACCCAACTACGTTCCAAGAAGGGTGAAATTAAAAAACATTAGGCACCCACCAATGGTGACTACAAAATATCCAGTCAAAACTGTTAGTGCGTGCAATAATAAATATAGGAAAGATACATAAAAGGAAACTCAGGTTCTATTAGTTAACAACAATCAGTTTAAAAACATTGACCATTTATTCCATTCAATCAAAAAAACCATTTCCATTACATAATACATGGGTTATGAATTTATATAATTTACACTCCATCCCTATCCAATCAATTTTCATACAAAATGGAAAATTTTGATTTCCCTTTCTCACAAGGGAAACTATTTTCGAATCAAATTCACTGCACTCACTTTAAAGCCTCGGTCCATGTATTCTCATAAAGTGAAACCATTTGGGGCTTAGATCCTGACACCAAATCCCTTACCCATGCATTCTTAGGGTGGGTTTTAGATCCTCAGTCAAAACCGACCTGTGCCCCACATAAAACCTAGCCATGATCACATGCTTATTCACCCAATTATCAAATTAACCCAATAAGAATCCATGCATATTCAATATAAATAACAATAAAATTTAAAATTATATTTTACAATTAAATCATATTTGGGACTTAAAATAGTATCACATTTACCACAAACTATTCATAGCATATTTAACTCAGCTACATTTTATATCTCAACTTATTTAACTTATTAAAACATTTCTATACATTAGACATTTTCACATAATTAATCATTTCAAATGTATTATCCCATTGATGCATTTCATTTTCAATCTCAGAAGTCATTATATACATTAATATTATTCAATTTAACCCTACTTATGTTGTTCCAAATATACCCTTATTTCATTATCAATGTATAGAAAGAACAATAAATATTCCCTTTTCCAACTGATCTATCATATCAACTTGTTCCTCTTGGGATTTAATTTATCACAAGACAATTCCATACATAACATTACAATTTTCCATGTTTGGGAATATTGGACCACCCCATGGGTGGCCCTAAATTAGTCTATTCAACCTCAATACATCTAATACGAAACATGAGGGGTTCAATTCTTCATTTAGAATGTTTTTTACGAAATACATTCAAGGGAATCAAATGAACAATAATAGAGAACCATTAACAAAACCACACATTATCAAATAAACTTCAAGACCATGGAATATAACCTGTAGACCGCATAACTTGAAACCCGAGATGAACACACACTTAAATTTAGCCTTATTTTTGGATTTAAGAACCCTTATAATCTTTAACATAAGATGAACTAGAGAATGAGGGTTTTAGGGATTTATATGAATAAAAATGAAACCAAATCACAAATCCATAAAATAGAAGAATGATGATCGTAATCCTTACTTAGAGCTTTGATGCATAAACAACAACACTTTATATGGATTTGAATAGAATGAGATCGATATTTGGGAATATTTGGGAGTTTCGGTTTGTAACTAGGGATGAAGGAGGAAGAACATAGAATAAATGAAGCTAAGGAACATAAAATAATGAGGGGAAAAGTTATAAAATCCTACTTTTAATGGGCCCCATGGTTTGGCCATGCATTTTTCAAAAATGTGTTCCAACGTTGTGCATTCCTCTATCTATGAGGGGCTGTGTCACATAGTTACCTAGGGAGACACACACAATTTAATAAACTATGCACCAACTATGTGGAATGCCTCTATCTAGGACCACGATGTTTAGATGCCCCCTTAAATGGTTTACTAAACCAAAACACTCATCTTATTGGATAGAAAGGCTTGGGGCATGTTTACAAATAACCATGCACCAAATATGCAATGTGTATAGGATGGCCAAAATTCCCCTTCATTCTTGTCCCTATCCCCCAAGAAACCCCCAAGATTCCTCATAAATCTAGAAAACATTCCATTAACTACAATATGTATACTTCAACCAAAACATAAATAGGAACGTACCAAGAGAAAATATGGGATCTTAATAGCTCCGTAACTTATAATGGCTCATCCTCAAGCAACATTTCCTAGCATCACTGAACATTTAATGAAAAGTGATCAGGTCACTAATCCCACATATATGTCTCCATATCCCATGTTTCTACATTAACCTTTCCATGATTTCAAAAAACATGATCCAAATGTATATTCTTGCCCCAAAATACATTGCCACTATGATGCACAATACAAAGTGGATGCTTCTCAAAGGACACATCAGCTTCAAGTTCAATATCCTTGACAGTAAACACCTGTGATGGGTCAGGATGATACTATCAAAGTTATGTTGTATAAAAAATGTCATTCATGCAACTATACCACTATGGAAGAGATAATCTATATTCCAACAGCCCGATAATCTCTGAAATCTCAAATGGCCCCATGTACCGAGGTGCCAACATTCCTTGTTGATATATCTGATGGTCACCCATCCTTGGATACACCCTAAAAAACATGATCACCAATATTAAACTAAGGAGATATGTGATTCTAATCCACATACAACTTTTTCCAACTCTGAGCCATTTCATTTCATTTTTTAATCAACTGAACATTTTCAGATATCTCCTATATGAGAATCATATCTAACAAATCAGATTCTTCTGCCTCCATCCAATAGAATGAGGATATACATGGTATACCATATAGAAACTTATATAGTTCCATATAAATCATTTCATGGTAACTATTGTTATAGTTGAATTCAACATGTTCTATGCGCTTCTACCAATATCCACAAAAATCCAAGAAAAAGTCCTTAAACATATCCTATAGTACCTGAATTGAATACACTGATTTCACATCCAGATGTGGGTGGAAGTATGTACTAAAAAAACCTACGTACCAAGTGATTTCAATAATACCTACTAGAAATGCAATTTAAAATAGGGATCATGATCCAAAACTATATTCAATGATAATCTATTAAATTTCACTATTTCCCAAACATATAATTCACCCAACTGATCAATGGTGCAAGAATCTCAAATTGAAAAAAAAATGTGCCACCATCGCCAACTAATCTACAACTACCCATATCACATCTTTCTTATAAGGTGTCCTGAAATGACCAACCACAAAATTAATATTTAAGTCATCTCATTTCCATTATAGAATGGAAAATGTTTGTAACTGACCACTCGACCATTGATGCTCGGCCTTCACCTACGGACAACTATTCCATCACACCACAAAACATTCAACCTCTTTTGGCATTTCGGGACACTAATAATATCTATGAAGATAATGAAACATTTTGGTCTATCCAGGATTCACCTCCCACCATGATGCATAAAACTCTTGCATCAAATCTTCCCGTACACATGTTGGAACAAAAAAACAACCACAAAAAAAATTATTGGCTATCACTATTGGTCTAATCATAAGGTGAATCCCCATCATTAAAACTATCCATTTAAGAAAAAAAATTTGAATCCTCAAGCTATCTTTACTTGATCCATCTCTGAAGCATGAACTCAACTACAAAGGATGAAAGGGTATTTTTTCCCATTCACATTTTTCACCCTAAGACGCATCTCATTGAACAACCCTATCATCCTCTATTCAAAACATGGTTTCTCAAATTCCTGAATACGGGTCTTCCAAATCAAAGAATCTGAAATAGTATTCCACTTTCCTGGAGTGTAAATCAGGTCAAAGTCAAGAGGATTACATGTACTCAACCCATATTCAATGCCAAAGACTCAAATAACACTAAGAGAAAAGGTAGTTAATACTCTTATGGGTTGTATACATGAAAAAATGTTCTCCCAAGAATTAGTGTCGCCAAAAGATTATAGCATTAACCATTATAGCCAAATCATGATTGTGTGTAGGTTAATTTCTTTCTTGATGCCTCAATAGCATTGGACCATATTCCACAACACAATCATTTTTCATCACCAATGCCACAATTCCAAAACTGTACATATCACAAAATAGGGTATACCCCTTACCTAGTTTGGGTACGATCAGAATTGGTGATGTTGTAATTGATTCTTTAACTCTTGGAGAACATCCTCACATGAACATGACCAATAAAACTTGATTCCATTAATAGTAATACATGATTGCAGTTCTTCCAAAAGGTAAAAGACCATAATTAATCATCCTTAATAGTTTTCCATTAATTGAAAACATTGTATATTAGAAAAAATCTTAGTTTGTTCCCAATAAAAATCCTATCACACTTTCTCCAAGTCCACTAACACACCTTCTTAAGAGATTATGTGACCCAAGAAATGAATGATATCAATTAAGAAATGAAATTTTGATAGCTTGACATAAATACTATTATCTCTTATTATACTTAAGATTGTTTCAATATTTTTGGAATGATTATAATGAGTTTTAGAGTACACCATGATATCATCATCAAAAACAACTACAATCGGATCCATGTGCGGGTAAAATATTTTGTTCAGTAGGTCCATAAACACTACTAGTGAATTGGTCAATCCAAATGGCCTTTCCAAAAACACATATACAACATATCTTATCTCGATAGAAGTCCTATGTATATCGAAAGTCCTCACCCTTAGATGATGATTCAATGATCACATATCAACCTTAGATAAAACTAATGAAACAACTAGCTGGTCAAAAATTTCATTGATTCGAGGAAAAGAGTATCAGTTCAAAATAAACATATGATTCAGCTTCTGATAGTTGATAGAAAACTGCAAGGATCCACCATCCATATTAAGAAACAACACTTAATATCTTGAAGGTGAAATACTTATAAAGAAAACCTATTGTATTGTAATACCTCCAACTATGTTTTAAGCTCCTAAATTTCTTCCAGTTCCATACTGTACGATGGAATATAAAATCTCTCTCCTCCCAGCAGAAAATATATCTTGAAATTGACATCCCATTAGGGGGAAACCCCATGATGTAATTGGGAAACACGTCCTGAAATTGATCCACCATAGGAGGAAATAATAACTACTCTACTCCATGATCATCAATAAAAAGACAAGCCTCTTGTGTTGTCATCTCACCTAACCAAAGAAAAACTGGCCCTACATGGAATTAATGAATGTCCCACTCACCATAGTGGACATAATATCCCCATTAAAGAGATGTGAATGTTAGCCTATGGAGGTAACAACAAATATTGTCCTTGTAAAACACTTTCCAATTGACTCCCAACATCACATAAAAACCTGACATCTCAAGCACCACACACATCCCATGAAAAATGGTACCCCCAACATTAAGAGTACACCCTATAAACTACCTAATATTCTCTATTTGCACCCCAAATGATGTACCAATCCACATGACGCAACAAAAGCAAATTCCACCACTACTCCCAAAATAACAAAAAGATGATCAGAAATAAAAGAATATTAGGAACATGTATCTAATAAATCACTAACAAGACCAGATAATACAAGGACTAGACATTGTATATTCGATGTTCTAGGCTCGCTACCATGTGGTGTAGACTGAACCTTATGATGATGGACTAGTTCTCTACCCTGGTCTTGGGTCTAAATTCCTGGAAATTTTATTTTGAATTTGAACTAGTATGAAGCTGGGGTTGCAGTTGAATTTTCTGTGTGGTTTATTTGGTGTGTTCATGCATTGTGTTGGTTTTGGAATGGTGAAATCAGGGTGTTATGTTGTGGGGTTGTGGATGCAGTGAAGTCATGTAATGGGTACCAGTAACCTTTGAACCAACCTTTAGAAAATGGAAAAAATGATTTTCTAGGTAAAAAATTCCTAGCGCTAAACTACCCTCCTCAAGTGGATTCTCTCACCCTAGAGTACCATGTCTTCCACCTCAACTGATATGACTAGTATACCTCTAATTTTCTTCCTGGTGTGGGGTAAATAACTCCCAGCCTACACTAAGCATCATTCCCATCCGTCCATTATTTCCCCTCTATTGATGGTTCGTAGAGAATCTCCACACATGACCAATTATGTTGCATGATTGGCACTCAATCAATGGTCAGGGACACTGAACACACAATTACCCAGTCCTTCCACAAAAACTGATGAAAAAATGATAACTACCCTAAGGGGATGGATTTATCATCCATATACTTTACCACCACCAAAATAGTGAATTATTTCCCAATAGAGCTTCCTTTGTTCAGATATACCACCACTGGATCACCCAAATGGAACTTCGTGCCCACCATCGGGGGCCTCCTTGAGGTTTTCATCGGTAATATGTTCCTGATCCACCACCTAAATAAATATTTTTAATGTTATTATATTCTCCTAGGAATTAATCTCATTTTTATGTCCATACTAAAAATGTATTCCCAAAGTCGCCACATCCCATGCCAAATCAAGAACAAAACATTGAAATTCAGTAAAACGACTAGCGTATTTCATCACTATCTTAGACCCCTAGGTCAACCTCATAAATTTTACAATACATTCATTCTTTATGGTCACCAAATAGAAATTTTCATGGAACATTACTTGTATATATTTCCATGATATACCATCATCCTACTGGGTCTAAACTAGAATGTCACACTAGCGCTTTTCATACCATCACAACATGTAAGATACCATCTTTATTGTCTTCTCATAGAATCATCTGGATAGACTCTATCCAAAAATAAACTACATAATTTACACACTACCCAGCAAATTTTAGAGGGTGTTTCAATTGAAAATCCCTAGTAAGATCAATCATACATGGCACAACCATCCCTAGGTCCCATTCCATCATCTCACTAAAAAGAGTGAAGTTCTCACAAGACTACTCATCTCATATGTTACCCTGAACCACCGGGATTTCTTTCTCAACATCCAGAGGATATTTCTCAACAACATCCACTTATTTCACAACAAGCAAACGTGGATCTAGTAGAAATATCCTAAAACTCACACATCCCTTAACACATAACATAAATCATACATTCTTTTCAATAATAAGGCTCCCCACTATCTATAAAGAATCCCTTATCATACACAATTCCCAAAAGACATTGCCTCACATCGAACACTACCCTCAACCATCCCCACCATTGATCATTATCAAGATGTGGTAAACCAACCTACAAAATCATGACTCTTTCATTAGACATACATTTTAAACAATTTCCACATTCATAATGAAAATAAATCTATATTTAGTACCATTCTCATCTCACCATTTATTATAACAAAACATTTTATCTCACTTACCTCCTTTAATCAAGCACAATTAATTAACCATTATTTCACAGTCTTTATATTTACCTCTTCATTTCATCTATATTATACATTAATATATTCATATTTTTGGGAATTTGAAATTAATTATAGCCTTCGTGTATTACACATCCATCTCATGTGTTCCCATCATGATTCATTCCACCTATATCCCTAGGTTCCTATAATGATTCATGTATGCACAAACTCATTACATTATTTACAAAAGAAAAAAATCATAAAACAAACTCATCACACAAGAAGTTCATCACTCAATGGTGAAATATCATTCAACTATAAAAAAACATATCATAGACCGCAATTCCCACCCTGGATTCTTGTTTTTCCCCTATGGATGGGTTAGATACTACCAAACATGAGCTCATCGCCAAAACTCGGCACATCCAAAAATCCTATATACCATCTCAAAATAGTAATATCATAGAAAATAACTCCTATGATACCACCTTTTAATTTCCATGTCCTTGAATCCACTAAAATGGGGCTCCGAGTTCCGTCACCACATGACCATAAGTGTGACACCCCATACACTAGAGGCTGTTAACTAGCAGCAAGGGTCTAATAGGACATGTTGGGAGACAATACCTTCTTTACTAGATTATTCCACAACATGTATCATAACAAATAAGGAAAAAATTCAAAATTGAATAGTAAATGAATTACTAACCACTTCCCAAATAGGGTATAACAACATTCAAAAGAAAAATCAGCCATGTAATGCTAACAGTGCGGAAAATGAAACAAACCCAAAATAAAGAAAAATAAATACTTCCACCATAATAGTTTCTGACTCCATGACCAGATCCCTATCCTTTCTCATCCCATTTCCAACACAACTCCCAAGCATAGAGAGTTTTCACTTGTCCAATCCTATGATAATGAAATATGCTCTTGTATAAAATGGCAACCCGATCAGGCTGCGAGTATAGCTCAGTGGGCCACCACCAAATATGTCTAAAAATATTTAATCAAAAAAGATATAGCAGAAACATTATAAATAAACGGTTTGATAAATAAAAGACAACCCCGTTTCCACTACATAACAATATTATTTTTATAAATTTTCATCATTTATTCTATTAAATCACTTAATCCTTTGGTTAGGCATATTCATCAATTACCCCTCAACCTAATACAATGAATAATCATACATGAGGTAATATTTCATGTACCTATCTCACTAGGGATATAAATTTCATAATAAATACATCACACTCGCCTTAGAGTCTTAGTCCATGAAGACTCATCAGATTAAACTATTAGGGGAATAGAGCATCATCCCCTCTCCCTAATGCATGCATTCTAGGGGTGGGGTTTAGATCCTCCATGTAACCCGACCCATAGAAGGAGCCTCAGTCCAATATCCCACAAACCACAAATCCATGGGCTCATGCTTCTTCATCCAATTACCACATATACCAAATCATATACCACGTATAATCAATACAGATAACATTCACAATTCACATTCCATTTAACACGTAAATTTTCTTTGGTACTTTACCCATTGACACATTTACCACAAACCTTACATAGCCCATTTATCCCAATTCCCTTTATTATCAAAACCCATTTAACATATTCAACAATTTACATACACTAACCCATTTCACATAATTAGTAATTTCATGTGTATTATCCAATTCATGCATTTCAATTTCAATATCATTAGTCATTAGACACATTTACCTTATTTCATTTAACCCTCTTTACACTATTCCAAACAAACCATTACACCATTATCAAAGTCTGGGAACAACTATAAATAATTACTTTTCAAACTAAACTAACATGTCAACATGTTCATATTGTAATGTATACTATCTCAAGTCAACTCCATTGTTAACATTACAATTTTCATGTTCAAGAATATTGGAACACCCAATGGGTGGCCCAGAATTGGTCTAGTCAATCCCAATGTATCTCATATAGATCTTGAGGAGTTTACCTCATCATTTAGACAACAATTTTACCAAATCCAATCAAATTAATTAAATGAAAAACAAGATAGAACCATTAAAATTTCCACTCATGAAAAAAGTCAACTTCAAGACCATGGAATAAAATTTATAGACCAAAAACCTAAAAATAGACATGAAAATACACTTAAAATTGGATTAGTTATGGATTCAAGAAACCATTGAATGCCTAACGTATGATCCATTGGAAAAATTGGGTTTTAGGGATTTAGAAGAACAATAACCAAACCAAAAGCCCTAATTAAGAAAAGAGAAGAAACAGGATAATAAGGCTTACCCAGAGTATGGATCCACATCCAATGACACTCCAAACAGCCTAGAAAGAAAGAAGATAGATCCTTATAAATAATTGGGAGAATAGGTTCATCAATAGGAATGGAGGAGAAATAATGAAGAAAAATTCTGGTGACAAACATAAAATTCTAAGGGGGGAATAGTTAAATCACACTTTTAATGGGGTGAATAGTTTGGCCTCATATTTTTCCAACCATGCACCAAACAGGTATAAACATCTATCCAATAGGTGACGAGTTGCATAGTTACCTGGGCATCCCCACACAGATGAAAACTCATAAGCCAACCTTGCAGAATGCCTTTGTCCCGGATTGCATTGTGTGGCCACCCCTATTGCATGGTTTATTAAACTGTACACCCCTTCTTATTGGATAACATTGTATCACTGTGTAGTTACTAAAAATAGTTTTCCAACTATGAAATATTCACATGATGTTAGAATTCCCCTTAACTAGTGTCCTAATCCCCTAAGACACCCTTGATCTACATCATCCATCCAAAAAATATTCCATTAACCATAATACTAGAACTTAAACAAAAACATAGACAATAACATTCCTTGAGAAAATTCTAGATCTAACACTTATAGATGGAATCGTCCATCGATTCATACAATGCAACAATAATACAATATATATCTTTGGTCAGATCCATCAACAACGAATGAATTTATCAATAGTTTATTTTTTTTTTAAATTCAATTATTTATAAATATAATGTGATGTTCATGTGCTTTGGTTCTAGAGTTTTATATCCATTTCCTTTTTGTTATTCAATTTCATTGATCCTGAATTTTATTAAAATGTAAATTGTGGATTGATCGTTGATTATGATAAAATAAAAGCTAGGCATGACCCATTGCACAATTTTGTTTCACCTAGAACCTAAAACTTGTATCATATTGATCACATAATTATTTATAATTATTTAATTATCATTGATTGATTTATGAATTTTTAATTTAAATTTTAATTTAAGATTAATCATTCTTAAATCCAAATTGTGATATTTGTTTCTTACTCTTTTTCATGTCCTGAATATGATCAAATCGATTATTTTTATGAACAACATAAATTTGATGATCTCATGTGGACGTGCTAAGGAATCTGACTAGATAACACAAGATTACACGTCATGTAACCCATAGGTAGATGTCGTTTACTATTGTTAAATTCATCAAAAATTAAATTATAATTCATTCAAGGACTATATATTTATTACATGAAGTACCCATAATTTTTCACCACATGTTGATAGGGGAAGTCTAGAACATATTCAGTAAGAGTACACGCCTTGTAACTACCATACACGGTGTGTAATCTATTTGAAATAGAGAGTCCATGTATCTTCTTACAAGGAATACCTAACTAGTTTATATGTAACTTAGAGACCAAATTACATTTATCCCATGTACACATTGTGTAGTCAAACTTTTTCCATGGAATGTTTTACAAGCCAAGTCCCTAAGCATGTGCCTCAGATAGATAGAGAAAATAGTACACATTGTGTAGTTGACTTGAACATGTTGTGTACTTCTAGAAAATTATGCAAAAAATAAAAATTAATTTATAATACAATGAAGACCATACCAACATGTTTCATATGTGTTTATTATCTTGATAGGACATAAAATACAATGAGTTTTTATATATATAAATGATTAGTTAATTTTTTTATAATTTCTTATTCTAAATATCATGTATCAATCATTTTATAGTTACTTCTCAACAAATATTAAAGCATAAAATATAATAGAAAAATCATATAATCATTGTAATCATTATGTTTATAGTTCACACCCTGAAACAATGTGATAATTTATGTATGAAAAATATCTAAAGAGTAAATTGTATACAAGTATAATACATATTGGGTAGTTCGGATGGGTACTGACTGTGTTGCCTCCAAGGTACAATTATGTACACCGTTAATTTTAAATAAATTTATTTAATATTTTTACATATATAATGGATATGAATCTAATGAAAATTTCTATTTTAAATATGAAAAAATAATTTATTAATAAAATAATATAATTAATTTAATCGAGTGTGATGTATCATTAATAATAAAGATTATAATTTAATGATAATGTTATTAAAAGCCTAATTTGTTGCATGCATTAGGATGATCATGTGCCTAGACCAGACCATTTCATGTTATTGGATTCGTTAAATTTATTAATAAATTCAATTGTTTGTATGTGTTCCATGTCTCATCTTTTTATGTAAGTGTGTGTGTGCACATGGTTTCTTTTATGTAGACCATTTCTCCACACTAGTGTTTAAATAAAAGAATATGTAATGGATGGAGATCCCAATTTAGTGGAGGAAGATCATGTTTGGAGTGGGGATGAAACAAATCCAATAGAGATACAAAAGTGGGTAGGTGGAAACTAAAAAACAAAACATAAATGGATCATGGTGTTTCACCAATGGTCAATGGTTAGTTTACCATTCACTAGATAAACTAACCATTAATAAAATCTTGATGATACTGATCCTTTTCTTTTCAAAAATCTTCAACTTACATCTTCAAATTTTATTTCTAAAACTGATTTTCAACCTATGATAAAAAGTTCCTCTTTTGAGAAAACAACTTAGGAAAATTTACTGCTGTTTTTTATCAATAATATTTTCAACATATTGGTGAAGAATATACTTTTGAAAACCCCAGAAGTTAGTTGTTTCTTAAGAATCATTCTATTGATTATATCATTGGTTATGTAGATCAACCAATTAGAACAATAATTTCATTGTGAAATTAAATTGAACATCTAACATTTATATCACAATTTGAACCTAATAATTCTGATGAGGCTTTATGGTTTAAGGATTGTATTAAATAATTTATATATGAACTCAATGAGTTTGAATGAAACAATGTTTGTAATTTGGATATCATCCTTGTAATACTTATATAATTTTATTAAAATTGGGTTTTTAGATAAAATTTGATGAAATTGGAATAATATTATGAAATAAATATACACTTGTAACTAAATGTTATAATAAATAAGAGGCAATAGACTATGGATAACCCTATGCATCAGTATCAATACTTGAAATTATTCTTATACTTCTAGATTTTGAAACATTCTTAAATTATAATATATATCAAATAGTTGTGTACTGTGCATTCCTTCATGGATATGTTCGGGATAATGTTCATGTATAACAAACCCCTAGTTTTGATAATAAAAAACATCCAGAACATGTTTATAAATATACCAAATAACATTATGGACATAAACAAGACCCTAAAGATTTGTATGATAAGTTAATTGGATTTTTTCTACCAAAAAACATTATTATGGGAGTGACGGATCAAACTCTTTTTATAAAAGAAGTAAATAAAAGAATTATTATTTAACACATATATGTCGATTAAAATATATTTTTTTCAAATAAAAAATATTTAATATTTCCCATGGGGATCTTTTAGAATATGTGTTTGAAATGAGTATGATTAAAAAGTTAACATGCATTCTTCATTTTCAAATTCCACAAAAATGAGAAGTAAATTCTATACCTCAGAATAAGTATATAAATGTTAATCTTAAGTAATTAAAACATGAAAATACTAAATGTATTAGTAATCCCATTAGAATCTCTAACACTATAGATCTTAATGAATCTTGGAAACCAGTTGATGAAAATACTTTTAGTGGTATGTCAGGAAGATTACTTTATTTAATATCTAGTCACCCATATTTATTGTTGTCAATATGCATATATGATAGATATTAATCCAATCGAATTGAATCTCATCATAATGTTTTAAAAAAGAATTATTTGTTATCTTAAGGGGACTATAGATTTAGGCTTGTTCTATTATTCTATATATAATTTTGAATTAATTTTTTTAGATGATAATTTTGGTGGATGTAGAATGGATAGGAAATGTACTTTTGGAAAATTTCTTCTATTAGGAGAATCGTTACATTCGTGGTTATGTATGTATCAAAACATTGTATAATGTTTCACAACTAAATCCAAATATGTAGTAGCTGGAAGTTATTACACTCATGTTTTGAAGATGCAACACACACTCACTAACAATGGTACGAGTTTTACTAAAGACTATTTTTTTATTACATAAGATCCATTAAACTATGAAAAAACCCTAAAAATCACATATGTTCTTTGAAAATAGACATAAGACACCATTTCCTTCGAGATCACACACTTCAAGGATATATTATTTTAAAATTCATCGGAACGGAAGAACAACTTGTAGATATTTTTACTATATACATTAGTTATGATAGATTTGAATATATTAAACCGAAGAATGAAATAATCCATATCAGTTTATTATTCATATATACATCTTGTAATAAATTTCATTAAATTATTTAACATCATTCCAAAGGGGTAGTGCATATGATTTTATGTTTATAAAACATTTTATTTCTTAAAACTAAAATTTGTTTATGATGTTTTACTTTTTATATTAACTATTTTGAACTAAAAAACTTATTTATATTTTTTAGAGTCATATTTCCTTACGATAACTCATCGATTCTATAATGTTCAAAAAATGATTATTCGATGTCAAAAAAAGTTTACACAACCAAAATATATAATGATGATTTTTCTGTATCAAAAAAGTTTATAAAATTTTTGGTATAAAAAATAATTACATAATATTTTGACCAAAATTTAGGTTATAAACATAAAATCAGTTCATTTTAGAAAAAAACAAAAAGATCAGTTTACATGTATCCGATGAATCTTTTATACTCCAAAAGGTATTCTTCGTTTTGTTATTACGTTGATTCATTACATTAGTTAAAAATTTTCTTTTTTACTTAATCATTTAGTTTTAAAATTGTATTATTTTAAAACATATAAATTTGTAAATCTAATTAATACTCATTCCAATGAATTTTTTTTCTTAAAAAAAATAATTTAAAAAAACTGACATTAAATTATTTCATTAGTTAATTCATGACTATCAGTTCAGATAAGTACTTTTAATATGAATCATTAAAATTCATGGAATTATAACTGTGACTATCACGCCTATATAATGGAGGGAAAACTTATATCCCTTATGGGTTCTCATATAATATTCTTCTAACACATACCACTCGTTTAAGTGATCTGTCGAATGATTTGGAATTTTTCAAATATCTATTTCAAGTCTCAGTACAATGAAACTTTTAGAATATTTTTCATAGATAGAAGCCTATAGAGAATTAATTTTTAGGGGAAAATCATTTGAAATGTATAATTATATTATTAAAAGGATCGTCAGTTTTCAAGGATGGGATAAATGTTTTATACAAATACAAGATAAGTATTTTTATTTACATTTTACTGAAATTATAAGATAATTATATGCTAATGTTTGGAAAGAAATTAGAATAAGTGGAAGACATATTGGAAGAAGACAATGAAAAATGATAAAAGAATAAAAATAAGAAGAGGAATAGAAAGAGGGGTAATAATATGATGATAATGTAGAAATAGATAATGATAAAGATTCAAAATAAAATAAATCATTAGAATCATCATCATCTTAAATTACACTACTTTCCCAATCAAATAAGGTTGCAGACATGAATTAATTATAGGTAGAAATATCATCATCCAAAGAAGAGTGAAAGTGATCATTAAAAGATGAGGAAGAAGATAAATAATCCCAAAACATTGTTTCGGATAAATTTGAATTTGATAAGGAAGTGGACATTATTAAAGTATCAGAAGAAGAAAATGTTTCTCAGAAAGGAAATTATAATGTTGAGAATGATGAAAAATCAGATGTGGAATCATGGAAACCAAATGCTCATAATGTTTTATCAGGTTGATCAAACTCTGAAGGGACAGTTTGTTAGGATGTTTTTGAATATATTTTCCAAACCATTAAAAGGTTAATTGTTTCAATTATTTATTTCCAATCATATAAGAAACTATTAAATTGATTCAATATACTCTATATTAAAAAATCCTAATCACTAAAATTTTTTACTCAACAATTTTTTCACATTAAGGAACATTTGATATTATTCATGTAAAATAAAAATTCTTGAAACTGATTATACAATTTGATGGTTATGTGTTCAAAAAAAGTGGAAATTGATCACAAGGATCATGATGATCTGTTCATAAAAGTAAATAAAATATATTTAGAAATGAAAAAATATCCATTATTAATTTATCAATGGATGTGTCTGATAGAGTGATATTTGTAGAAGAGTTTATAGAACAAGTGTCGGTCAAAATGAGTAAGTAAATGTTTTCAATAAAATGGTTCACTATTTAGTGATAGAAAAAAACAAACTCATAATGTGTTAAGATGAGAATTTCCTTGTGAAGGATGGAAATAAAAATCTCACTATGGAATTTTAAATACATATGTCATAAATTCAAGAGAAAACTATGATGGTGGACCAGAGCATGAATCATAAATCATTAGTTGTAGTGTATTAGAAGGATCATGATGCAATTAATACAATGAAGGAAACTGTGAAAACATTTATGAATAAGGAATGAACTTTTTTTATTTGAACTCTTCATGTATATTTTGAAACACTATTTGAATGAATGTTACATCTGAATGAATGTTTCACGAAAAAAAAATTATATCTGAATGTATTATAATTAATTTTTGATGTATGTTATTTCTTTTATTTCTCAGGTGATTATTTATTTCACATAAAATTTATTCATTTGTTATCTCTTTATAAACATTAATGATATATCCCATCCATATTGCTTTTGTAAATTAAAAGGTGGAGAAATTTATAAATACAAAGAAATTTATAAAAGGGGAGAAGTTTAAAAAGAGGGAAGACTTTGAGATATTATCCTAAGTGTGATATATAATATTAAGGGGGAGAAACTAAATTAATAAATTCCATCAGATTATAAAGATGTAATAATATTAGGGGGAGTTAAGATATTAGTTCTATCATGAAGATCATAAAAGTATAAAGGTTTTTATGTTTTTTATGTTATTATTTTTCATTTTATATTTATTCTTTTGTGATTTCCAAAAAATCGGGTATTTTTGAGTCTGAAGACTTTCTTATTACATTTCTTTTAAATAATTTTATAAATCAATAAACACTTCTTTAGAACATTATTACTATCTTTCTATATTCTATTTGTTTTAGTATGTTTTTTTAAAAAAATTATTTTATAATGAAAATAGAAATAATTCCTATGAAAAAAATTCATAATCTCATTATTATTCATTCTGATAAATTTGAGTGATGGTGTGTATGATACATTGGACTACTAGTGGTATTATCAGTGTTTAGAGATACATCTTACTAAAAAATTCCTGACCATTAAACAAACCCTAGTACTAAATCAATAGATTAACCCTTATTCAGTTTATCAGATTGAAAATCAATGATGAAGTCCCTCAGGATATCTAAAAATTATAATTGGTTTAATTAGAATTATATGTATCTTATGTAATCTAGAATAGAAATATAATTTTTCTAATCTAAATGAAATTGCTCTATCAATGTAAAAATAATCCTATGTAAGAAAATTTAAGATCTCGATCATTGTGAGTTGTTAAGTGCAAGTTGTCTGAGTCCTTTGAAAATATCTCTGAAATATGGCCATTGGAAAATCACCTATAAATAAGAGGTCATTTGAATAGCTGGGAGATTATCCAAGTCACAACTCATGTCATCTAAAGATTTGTCTATGTGAAAACCTAGTTATTAGTATTTTTAATTCTTTAGAGAGTTGATGTTCTATGGAATCCTTGTAAGGATTTCAATTCCTTAGGAACTATATACTTTTTTAATTACATTTCCAATCATAATACTAATTGAGAGATTATAGGGATAGAAAAATGTTGAATCTGATCTACCAGAACGAGTGCTTCTGGGGTTAGGATGACTGACATCCATCATCATATCGAGGGATTTCTTTTTCATGAATGAGAGAGTTGAATCAGATCATCATATGGGGGGCTTCCTAGGTATTGGATGACATAGCTAATTCTGATCCATCGAATTAAGGGATTTCATAGTAATTAAAGGCATACCTTGCAGTAGGTATTAAAAAATTTGGATATCTATAGTCAGGATTTCTGACTACCATAACTCTTAAGGAAAATGTTTATATAATTTTATAAACTTGTAAGAAATTCTTATTATTAAAATCTTTTATAATTTTTATTTATATAGGAAGTATTTTCAATTTTGCGTGTGAATTAAAAATTTAATTTTTATACATATCTTTCTAAAAAAACTATTTTATCAGTGTGTCTGTGATACTGATAAACTCTTATATAATTAAAAAATATCATGATATGATTATATGAATCTAATTATCAGATGATATGTGAGTCTGATCATTTTTAGTCTAGAGATTTGGTATTATTTTAGTTTTTTTAATCTACAATCCACTTCCCCCTCTCTTGTATCCATCGAATACTCTTTCGATCCAACAATTGTTTTTCTATTTAAGAATATTTCAAGCTGATTTTTGGTTCCATACTAAAGAAAACAGTTGATGGTGGTTAGGTGAATGATATTAAACTTTTTCATTGAATTAGATGATTTATAAAAAATGTAAATAATGACAGTTCTCAATGAAATTCTTCTTTAGAAATGTTTAAATTTCTAAAATTAAATTTGTGTACATCCACAATTTGATTCTATTCTATTTTTCAATTCATAATGAAACAAACCACAATATTTATGCTATTTTAATAATTAAGAAAAAAAATAAATATAAATAATTGATTTAAATAGTTAATAACTAACCCACACACACTTCTTGGGAAATGATCTTGTTCATCCCAATAGATTATTCTAGGATTTTAATAAAAATTGGATTTTTATCTTTAACAACCGCGAAATGACATTTTTATGTGGATTTAACTTATCTCCAAACATAAAGGATAATTCCACTTTTGAACATAATAAGAAATTTGGGTATCTGATAAATTTTTTAATGATTCTTATTGATTTAAAATGAATAAAATGTACTTTTCTAGATATTTAATGAAAATAAAAGCCTCTTTGGTTAGTTTGAATTCCAAAAAACCTGATTTGTCATTTATTATAAAAAAATTAATAATTTCAAATCATAACATAATACATAAAAATCAATTTCCGGATCATATTAATATTTGGTCGAATCTAAAAGAAAAAAAATCATCAATTTATGTTGTGATAGATTTTCATGTCAATATGATGCCATTTTCTCATTTCCATCCCCTGTTGTGAGATATGTCATTTTAATAAAACTATAAAATGTTACCTATTCATTTCCATCATACATAGTGGCATGAGAATTTATAGATGTGGAGTTGATTATTATATATCAAGGAATAATGTGTGATTTTTTTTTCTTTGATTTCTTGCCAATCCCTATGTCTTCCCTTGGAATTTTTCCTTTTTATGTGATTTGTCACCAAACTCTATATTTTGGGGGGTGGGATGGCACGTTAAATCATACTAAGAAATTAAGTTATCTGATCAATGTCCAAATGAATCTTGTAGATTTTAAATGACATAAAGATCATTTTCCTAGGATATCATATTAATCAGATGTATTTTTATTAGTTTTAAACCCTAACCATTTGATTTCCCATTTATTAAAAAAAATGTTATTAATGTAAAATTATATAGTAAGTTATATTTAGAAATATGGAGATAAAATTGATTTTTGGATTATTCTAAAAGATTAAAAATGATTCAAAGAATATTCTCCTTGGTTTTCACATAAAACCAATGTTGTTCCCTTTTTTTAATCCCCCCAACACAATGGCTGATATTTAATTTTAATAAAACTATTAAATGATACTCATTATTTTTCATCATATCTAGAGATACCATAATCTGATAGATTTGGCATTGATTCCAATATATTCTAAATTTATTAGTGATCATTCTTCAATATTATCATGTCAATACATGTTTATATTCTTGGAATTAATCAATTTTTGTGATTTTTTCACTTAACTCCAAATCTTAGAGCCAAACATGACGTTCAATCATACTGGGAAATTTTTTTATTTGATCGGTGTTCCAATGATTCCTATAGATTATAAATGTCTTGATGATCAGGCCTCCCCACAGAAATCTCATAATCCATCCAAGTCTCAAACTATATCACATAAAAATTATCATATCATGATCATATAGAAGGTAGGAATAAACAATCATAGTTAAGAAGAAAATTTGGCCCTAAAATCAAGGCTTTTAGCATTCACATGAAAATGGGTTCTCACAACATCAACATAATACATTAATACTTCTCATGAAAAAGGAAAAAATTGGCCCTAAAAATCATCTTTAATTAAAATTTGGTTTTTATTCCATATTGAATTTACCAATTTAATTATCCTTTATTCTAACTATGGAAAACCTAAGGAATCAGCTATAACAGTCATTATGGTCTAATGGAAGCATACAACCCCCCCAATAATTCCAAGGACCACCTATTAAAAAATATGGTTTCATTAAATATATATAAAAATAAAAATGGAATTTTATTACAATGGTGACACACCGAAATAGAATGATGATGTGGGAATAAAAAAATAAAAACAATTAAAAAAGTAAAAACAATAATAAAAAATAAAGGAATCACCATGATTTATGTTCCTTGGTCCCTTTGGTATATAATGCACTGAAATAAAACCACACCGACAAAAGTAATTTTATTAGATGTTCAAAATAGAAATAGATTACAATCTATATAGGGAATGAATATAGGCAATCGAAATGAACAAAAGTGATAAAATGAATATTGTGTACTAGAAGCAGTACTACAAAAGGAATTGGGTTTAGTTAAAACTTAAAACCTCAGAAAAATGTTTGTGAATCCAGATCACTTCATTATCCATGTGCACATACCCCACTACTTCATTCAATATATACATAGGATTATCACACTAGGTATCTAAATTCCATAATTGGTTACTGCCTTCTGCCGAAAATAATCCTGATATGCTAGACCATGAGCCGGACACCAGCGGCATGGAGGGGGGACGACGGGCCACCAGATGAGTCATCTGATGTGAAAGATAGCATCACCATAAGATTGATTGATTCCACAAAATAAAATTATCCACATTGGCTGAGAGAAAAGGTACAAGAAACTACCTTTGGAAAGAGGGCATCAATTTTGGGAATCTAGATCTCTTCTTAACAGATGAACTCAACCACCTAACAAGATGAATTTCAAATCATTTTAGTATATAGAATAGAGGCACCACTTGGGTGATAAATCTTCCTACAAAAACCATAACAGACTAATTTCATAGCCAATGGGAGGCTTCCATGAAGCCAATGCTGAACTGCCCACCCAACGACACATGGAACAGCTCAAATCAAGGGAAATATAGGATATATTTGGTTTTAACATCCATTGATATCTAGAAATGAATTAAATAAATATATAGTGGATAGACAAGGTGGAATCTGAAGTCAACCATGCCAAACATTTGAGCAGGACATGTAAATCAGTACATGCAAAAAAATGATACCAAAATCTTGCAGATATTAAAATGATCATATATTTAATAATAAAGTGCATTTGTTTAAAAAAATTGATTAACAATTTAAATGGGTTAATTTAAATTTTAATTATCAAGACAATGAATACTGAAATTGTCAAATAACCACCATATTCAATTAATTTTTTTTAATTATATTGCACCTAAGTATTATTCTAGTGGATCTAAGTTCAAGATATCTAAGCAATGATTGAACTTGGATAATGTTGCAACATTAGTCAAACTATTGGAAATGTTTTTATCTATGTGTATCGTAGTTACCCACATACCTCCACATTAAATAATATATTTAATATAATGAATCCTAATATCTATGTTCTTAAACCGACTGTGGAATAATAAATTTTTAGATAAATAAAGGGAATATTGGGATCACAATGTACAATAATACAATAATTACATATACTTAGTTATAAAATCAATCCCTTAAGACATATGGCTTATTTGATAGCTTCTTCAGGTGTTATGTACTCATATTTAGTTTTTATGATGGTCACCACCAATTGTATATTCCACTTCCATGATATCAGACCTCCACATGTTGTAAACATATAACAAGTTAGTGATTTCCTAGTATTAATATTTCTAGCATAGTCAAAATCCACATAATGAGTCACTAATTGAGAAGAATTAAGATTCTTTCAATAGAATATTGAATGAGATTAAGTAGAAGAAATATACTTCAATAGCCATTTAAGATCTTGCCAATGTGGCTTTCCTAGATTTTCTATAAACCTTCTCAAGGTACAGATATAAAAAAAATATTTCGTTGGCTACAAATAATAGAATACAAAATAAATTCCACTAAATTAACATATATGATTCTAGTCATATATTCAACATTAGAATATGTGTAATTTGACTAAGATAAAAATAATTTAAAATGATGACCTAAAGGAACACTAATAGTCTACATAGTGTCAAAAAAATACCTATGAATCACATTAAGGATATAGGAACGTTGAGATATGTAAACAAGCTTATGAAAAATATCCCTAATAATTTCCATCCTAGAATTTTCTTAGTACATCGTACATCGTTAATTTCAAAGGAAAAATTAAATTTCATTTTAACATGGGGTATTAATTTCATATCACTACATATTATTAACATGTCATCTACATAGAGATTAATTAAATAATTTATTTTTAATAGATATAAAATATTAACTTGCATCAAACTGACTCTTGCAAAAAACATTTTATAACATGAATGAATCAAACACTTTGTACAATTCTCTTGAATCTTATTTTAGTACATGTAAAATTATTAAGAAAACAACAACATTGATTTCTTTTAATTGATGTTCAAAACCTGTAGGAGGATCCATGTATAATTTTTTAATTAAATCACCATGAAGGAAAAGTGTTTTTACATCTAGTTGTTCGATATGAAAATATAAATGGGAAGAAAAAGAAAGACGAAATTATTATCGAATAATGTTTCACCGCTGGAGAAAAACATTCAGATTTATCAATTACTTCTCTTTCAAGGAATCCTTAGGATACATTTCTATATTTAAACATAATTTTATTTCCTTCATAATTGTCTTATTTTTTATATATATCAATATACAACCAATCATCATATCAATAGGTGGTTTATTGATAATGGACAAAGTATGGTTCTTTATTAGGTTTTTTTTAATAGTGGGGGACGAAGCCCTAATTATTATATTAAAAAACCTAAGCAGGAGAGTCATCAAGTACAACCAAAATCCACAAAAAAATCAAACCATCATTCTCAAGATCCCCTTTCCAGGTGACCAATCTTCTTTCTGATTTTATCAGCGATTATCTGTTCTTTGTCCCTCGACTCATTCCAGATTTTGACATTGACGTGCCCACACCATTGCCCTCTAGTGTACCGGGCTTCTATTTCTGTAGCTTGATGAAGTAAAGTGTCCAAATATTCATTTGAACTATCATCCTGGGCAAACTCTTTTTTTTTCTCATCTTCAATTCTTTTATCATTTTTCTTTTGGAATCGCGTTCTAACCTGTTTCCATGAGCCACCTTCTGTGTCTTTAAGATTAGCAGCCTGGTCAGTGTTTCTAAGAGGTACTAGGGGCTCCATTTCTTGCTATTTCTTTGGTGTTGCAACCTGCACACTTGAAAGAGATGTGTGAGAATTAGTCTCACCCACAAATGTACTCACCTCCTGCCCAGGAAAAGTCTTGACAATGGACCGGTCTGTGTCATCCAAAACAGTCACACCTTGAGAAACAAGTCCAGCCTCAGCACTGGCCACCTGTTTTGGTTCAGAAGATGAAGGAGTAACATTCACATTGAGCATATCCAGATCAGAATTTGCAAAAATATTAAGAGCAGTGTACTACTTATATTGTCTAGAATTTGTAGCCAGCTCAGTGAGTAAAAAATTAGGCTCATTGTTGGGAACCACCAGCTCCACATTGTGTTCAGAATTTTCATAAATATTAAGAGCAGTGTACTGCTCAGATTTTCTAGAATTTGCAGCCACTAAATGCCCTGAGTTTGAAGTTTTGACAACTTCAAACCCATGGACACCTAATCCAGCGTGGACAATAGGTAGCAGATCTGAGGGGTCCGAAACACCCTCTTCAACCATGTCAACCCAGGATTTTCATCCCTAGCCAGTAAGCTCAGTGCCTAAATAATTAGGTTCATTATCGGGAACCACTGGCTCCACATTGTGTTTAGAAACCTCATGATTAGGAATCTTACCATGCTTAGCAAGGTGATTTTTTTGACAGAATCAACTTGACCAGATTTCTCCTCCCCAGCATTAGGACATGATTTGAGATCATGTCCACGAAGAGAGCAGTGTTTACAGAGAGTGGACCTTCTACAGTTAGAGGTGTCATGTCCTATAACCCTGCAATCTGAGCAGAACCTTGGCATACCCTCAAATACAATTATTAATTCTAATTCTTCTTCATCAGTGGATAGATACAGCATATCAATCAAAGTATAACATAGGTCTATCTCAACCATGCACCGAGCATAATGACCATACCTAGCAATTTCAGTTTCTTTGTCCATTTTAATTGGAATACCAATCGCTAATGCAATATCATAAAGGATTCGAGGATTCCATAAAATCCAGCTTAACCCAATTATTTTTATCCAGACTCGAGCAGAGGAGTTACCAATTTCAGATGGGTTGAATCTCCTATCCCACTCTCTGATATGAATAGCACCTGGTTTGGGCGAGAGTGATCCAAAACCCCATGCCCACATTTTAAGATCTTCCGAGGGGATGATAATATGGAAATACCCTTTACCCAAGGAGACACATTGCCATGAGTCGAACCCCCAGATGCCTAAAAGCCACTACATGAGATAATCCATTCTGCATAGTTTCATACCTTTGGGCAGAATGAGATGCGCTATAATGGAGTGTTCTCCCAACTCCAATATTTCAGAAATCGCAGTTGGATCTGCCCTCACATGAGAAGAGAACCGCGCCTCCGTATGCCAACACACAAACCCTTAAAATAGGAAAAGTAATGGTCGGAATCGCTAACCTCAATAGATTTCTTCTTGTGATTTTCACATCCCCGAATCTCATATCTCTCTATTTCACATTCAGCATGCTTGTGGGAGTCGAACCTCCCTAGAATCAAGAATCCATCTACCATCAGAAATCGAAGCGGCGAGGTAGACTAGTGAAACCCATGAAACCATTTCGCGTCGTAGGGAAGCACCACCAGCTGCTCGACATCATCCCCTCTTTCCATTATTAGGTATTTCATCTCCAATTCCATTAATGAAATTCAATGCTTATAGTTTCGGTCATTGATAGCTTGATTATTACTTTGGGGATCCTCTCTTTTATGATATGCTATAAAATTTAAGGAAATGGAAATCATATCAGCATGAATGTAACTAGGAGGAGATCTAATGAACTTATTTTTCCTATACCTAGTGAGATGATAAACCCTGAGCTCACCAAAAACACAATCATTATGAGTATCATCACAATCAGACCAAGATTATGGCTCAGTATGGGAATGGGGAACCTGAGAGGTAGAAGGAGTCTCAACAGAAGACTCACTAACACTGGGAGGATCAACCTCATGTTCTCACTTATGAGAAGATTAAGCACTATCATCAATGAGAGGTAGGACTCTAGCAAAAACAGACTTTTGAAACAACACATATTAACTAAGAATATTCTTTTGAATGTCCGGTTTTTCTACACAAACCTTATACCAATTTATCCCTCAGTATACCCTACAGAGATACACTTGAGAACTATGGGATCAAGTTTACTATCCTTAACATGAGTGTAGGTAATGAATCCAAATACCATAATATGTTCATTAGATGGGTTTATTTCTACACATTTTAATTGGAGTCTTAAATCTATTTGAAGATGAGGGAGACCTATTAATTATGTAAACTATCCCAATGGAATATTCTTCTCAAAAGGATTTAGGAAATATTGGGTATGAAAGCATGTTACGTACCCACTAATGAAATTTATGAATCATACACTCCTCGATACCATATCACTATGGAGTATGACTCGAAATTTGGTTCATTAACACTACCATACATTCTAAATACATGATATACTCAATTGATTGGTATTAAAGGCCATTGTTTCTCCGCAAAGTCATTAAATTCTTCACATATTAATATTCTATAGAGGATATCATTATCTTAAATGCCTATAAGACACTAGATTTATTACTGAAAATATAGACCTAAAGAGTCCTTGAACAGTCATCTATAATGGTGAAAAAGTAAGAGCCTCTAGCATGGGAGTTATTCCTAGCAGGTCCCCACAAATCAGAGGGAACATATTCAATTGGGTGACCACTTTAAAGCTAGATCTATGAAAACAAAATCTTTTTGACTTTTCCATGAAACAATCTACAAAAATTGGACTGTTACTTTGTTTTACTTGAGTGAATAAATTTTGTTACTAAATTTCTCTAGAAATTTAGCAATCACATGTCCTAGCCACCTTTTCCAAATAATAGTGTTGTCACTGACTGTGAAATTCGTGTTTCATGTCTTCTTGATGTGTTTTATTCCATCGAAAACATATAAACCATTCAATTTGGAGCCGTTAGGAACCTTGGAATATCCCTTGGGTATTTTATGAAAAACAAGATTAGATTTCAACGTATAAAAACTCTGATCTTGACACCTTGTGAGATCAGATTCCATTGTAAATATGAATAAAAAATTACATCCAATAAAGTGAAAAGAGAAAATTCTGAGGGATATAGCATAACAGAACCTCAACCCATGATGCAACATCTGTTATTGTTGCCTATAGAAACCTCTCCATTGACTACCATGGTCATACAAGAAAAATAACTCCCATCTGGGTACATATGAAAATAACATCTTGAGTCCAAGAGCCACTAAACATCAAGAGTATCTTGGGACACAATCAAAACATGACACTTTTGTAGCCTTGGATAGAATAGTCAGAATGGTCACTATAATCCATAGAAGGATTTCCAGATTTCAAATGGGGTCATTTGGTTCTTATATTCTATAGTTTCTCATAGTGGTATTAGGTGACCTCCTTTGTATTGGTTTTAAACTAGTGTTCATGTGATTGAATATGAATCTTACTTCCCTTCCTACATTTGACTTTCTTTTTCCCTTGAAACTCCGAATGACCCCTCACATTCAGATCCTCTGCTTTAGGTATAACCTTATACATTCAATGAAACTCTCGTGAAAAAAATGGGGACATGAATTCCTATAAAGTAAGGAATCTCCACCATATATCATAGCATCGATAATATGTCCATATGAACTATCAAAACAACTTAAATTTATGTTGACTTGGTTCTCAACATCAATATTGAAATTTATTGTTGGGGAGATCTAATAAGATATTATTATACCCATCATGGTGTGCCTCGATGGTTGTCTTATGATGCATCTTAAAGGTATATAATTTTTTATTCTTATGTAGAAAACCAATTATAGATGATTTAATATATTCTTTTTCATTATTAGACCAAATATTGGTTATAGGGGTCTCATAAGAAACCACCTGTAAGCCTTTACCACCTAATTACAAGGTTAAAGAGCTAAGTTATTTCATCAAAATGTTAGGAGGGACATATGAATAGGTTGTGACTATTTGACCATCAGTAGACAGACCCACATGTGGATTCATAGGGCTGCAAAGGGAATCATTCAGCCCTTATAAGACTAATAGGGATCAATTTTTATTCCCCATAAATTAAAATCATTACACAAATCAAATTTTCATATTTCATATTTTATAGACACCATTGTTTATTTGGGTGGCACTAATACCACTATTTTGGGGGGTAATAGAGGTATAAAATCCACAATAAAATAATTTCACGGACCCTCGAATAATAAATATGGATAAATTAAATATATATAATAAGAAAATTATTTAATTATATTGAAAACACATCCAACCAGAGTGTTGAAGTGGTAATAGTGAGAAGAAAACAATTGCAGAAGAATAAATGAGAATAGAAAGAAATGGAAATGAAATGATTTACGTTCTTCATTCCCTTTGGTACCTATTTTATAATATGAACACCTCCCAAACATTAAAATTTTTTCGATGATCAAAAAAATTTATTACATTGTAATGAGTCCATGAATATAGCCCACTGAAATACTCAGAGGCGCTTAAACAGAAATTGTGAACAAGAATCAATAACTTCTATGGAATTAGGTTTAAGAAAAACATTCAACCCTAGAGAAATTTATAGGCTGACAGATCACTTCATGATCTGAGAACACCAATCTCATTTCTTCATTGGATCTCTCTATAGGATGATCATTCAAGGTCTCCATATTCTAAAAATGGTCACATGTCTTAATCCGAGAAGAAACCTGAGAGATTCCACCATGATCTAAATACCAGAAAAATGTATGGGGGTTAATGGGATACCAAATGAGTTCACCTATAATGATTATAGAACCACACCCAATAATATCATAGTCGAGCAAGATGATTCTAAACACCGGGTGAGAGAGAAATATGCTCAAACAACCAACTGGAAGAAAATAAACCAACACCGGTGAGAGGGAATCAATTTTGGGAATATGGATCTATTCTTTCCAAATGATCATGACTACCCAAGAGGATGATTTTTATATCTATTTTATATATCCAATTCAGGTTCCTCAAAGGTGATGAAACACTCATCCAAAACACCAACTGGCTAACAACACAGCCAAGGGGAGGCTGCCAAAAAGTCAACACCGAACTGCCCACCTAGCCACACATAGAATGACTCAAATCAATGGATGGATTGGATATATTAGTTTTTTGTATACATTAATTACCATAAATGAATAGAAACAATATAAAATAGATATCCATGATGGAATCCCTAATCGAGCAGAAAAAACAATTGAGGGGGCGACATTAATCTTTTCAGGCAGTAAAATGAAACCAAATGCAAGAAATATTTAAATGAGCTAATATATAATAATAAATTTAATTTATTTAAAAAAATTTAAATGGGATAACAATTTTAATAGATAAATTTCAATTTTCAATATGAAAACAATGAATACATAAAAAACATCAATCTATTAAATTATTTAAACATGCTCTACGACATTAGATTCAAGTTTCAAAAAACATAAGGAAAAACAAGTCTAATTAATTTTTCCATCAATTATCATAAATAAAAATTCCAACATCAAGTTATTTTTTATATTCAATTAAAAAATTGAATAAATCATTCACGTAAACATGAATACTTGCATTAATTTTTCTACCATCATATTATGGGAAACATTGGATTTGATAACCATGTCTCCTCTTTAATTATTTATCCAACCATCAAATTATTATTGGATTTATTTTGTTCATCAAAATTCATAAATTTCATCATGATAATCTAATCATGAAAACAATCTATATAAATCATAAAATTGAAAGAAGACAATCTAGAAAATAAAGAAGCCAACCATTTTCATGGTGCAAAGCAACAACATGTGATCACTAAACATAAACTAATTCCATTATTAATCTGGTTTAATGTTTATTAGGTTATTTAGACCACCATAAAAATGAATAAACCATAGTCAATTAATGATTTCATAATAATAAATTTTACAAGCAATGAATCCTTTACCTCAAAGATTCTATATTCTTAGCACAAGAATAAATCAATATAGTGTATCTATGATCCCTTATGCCATGAAAAAACTAAGAACTCTCAAGGTTTTATTTTCATGAATGCGTTGATAAAAAAATAAAACTCCATTATAATGATGGAGATCTTCTTCTATAAAATGTAATTATAGAACGAGAAGAATGGACATTAAACAGAGAAAACCCATTAAGAAAGAAGAAGACACAAGCACAGATCACCAGAGATTGTACTCAAGAATTTTGGATTCATACCAATTTAAAGGGGGATTTAAAGACTCTGAAAAGAACCCATGGGTGCCTAGGATTCAAGAAGAAGGAGTGGGGGAAAATCAGGTATAGGTACCTCAAGGGTATTTATAGGAAAATTTATTTTTATCGTACCAAAACGTATCCCCTAAGATCACATAGTAAACCTTCTAGAACATTGCACAGTGGGAGGTGACCACATCACATCCCTTGGTAAAACCCATGTCTAGGATCCAAAAATGGATTCATGGTGTATATCTTATTTATCAAGGGGAGGGACTACATACCATCACACTTCCCATGTTGTTTCCACACATGTTTTGGAGGTAGCCTCAAAAACCACTATGACACAGCCACCACAGTCCATGACACAGTTCTCAACACAAGGGAATGACCTACATGGTAGCCAACCACCATTGAATAGTCAGGCTTAAAATGGATGTGTCTTGGATTTTCCTTCTTTTAGACTCCCTACGCTGCAATCAAGAGAGCACATCATATAATCATGGCTTACGATGAAACCCATTTCTCCAAAAAGAAACATGGCCTCAACTGGCTGCAACACCTGCCTTTTATCTCCATTTATCCTCCAAACTTCTTAAAACTACCTCCAGGTCACTATAACACCAAATATTCATTGAGGGAAGGGACACAGTTTTTCAAGCCCTGACACAGTTTATGTAAAAAAAATTGTAACAATGACACCATATTTCATATTAATTGAATTTTTTAAATTTCATATCATATAATATATTTAAATAGTTTTTCAGAAGGGATTTTTTTAAAGAAATTATTTTATACAGATCACTATAAAAGAATAATTCCAAATATCTAGCCTCAATAATGGATAACATAGTCTCAAATATGTATGAAAAAATTATCAATATATTATAAAATCCTCTAATGAATTCCCATATCACTTTATAGTAATACCATTTTCAATGTCCATGTTAAACAAATTTTCAATTGATTAATCAAAAAAATTATAGAAACATGAAACTATTTTCTCATTATATAATGATGTTATAATTTATATTCAAACAATATTTATAAATATTACAATTTATTCCTATATTTCACATAGTTTTGTATCCAATTATCATAGTTTTATCTTTGACAGATAGATACGCTGGTAAAAATTTCCTTCCAACTCTCTACCCTAAAAATATTTATTTCAACAAAATTCATAACAACACCATTATCTCAAGGGAAAAAATGTTATTTCTATAGAATATAAAAAATAGATTATAATTAATATAAATAAGGAATTAAATTTAGTGTCTACTACTTGAAACAAAAATTATGTTCTATAATGTGGAATATTATTCTTATATGATAGTATAATAAAAAAATCAAGGTCAAAATATAGAGAAAAATCATTGTAGTAGATGTATTATTAAACTTCTCCTATAATTAAATGTTTTGAAATTTTTATTTTGATAAACTCTAATTACAATAGATAAGATCTTCATTTCAAAAAAATGAAGTTTTGAGATCGAAAATAATTGAAAAAGTATATCAGACAGAAGATGAATAATAAGAAGAATAATAATAAGAATTGATAGATCATGTTATGTCGGTTATCATATTGGGCTAAATAATTGGATTTGTAAATGTGTATTGACAAATCTGAACTAAAGAATAAGAATCTAAGAATTGTTTCATCAGTATTCTGAGAGAGTTATATTTTCCATATTGAGTAATGATACATGGTAATTTGACTAAGTATCATTACAAAGTCCAATAAGTTCATACCAAAAATTGTCTAAGAAAGTGTAGAATTGTTTTTATAGACCCTATTTTTTAATGTTGATAAAGAATCACCATAACATATGTGTTACTAAAATTATATTACATCATTTCGTTCTACTTGAAGAACATGGACTATTTTGTTGAACATAGTGCTACACGAGTTTATGGGAATATCCTACTCATTGTATTCCACACAAAAGGATTTTTTTCACATGGAATGTGTGGTATCATATTATTACCAAACCATACCATGGACTAGATACTCTTATTATGTTGTGAACCTTGTATATTCTTATGTTCATGTGGTTTTGTGATTGATTTGTTTTCAGCAGAGAATGAAGGCCATAACCAGAGGAGAAGTACATTTATTTATAAAGGAATCACAAAGTAAAAAAATATTTAATTGATTCACCCCTCCCCATTTCAATGATACTGAAATCCTTACTGGGTAATCTCAATAGGTTCAAACTACTAAAACCTAAAGAATCTATTATATCATGCTATTAAATGATTTAACCATTATCTCTAGCATAATCTTCTAGTTTGAACCAACATAAGGAAGAATAGAACTAAGTAATCAGGAATTTTACTATCATCAAAATGAATTCAAGCTTCATGTTCATTATCCAATTTCTTTAAAACATGGAATAATATTATACGTTAAACAAGAATACATGAATAAATTTATTACCATCCAATTATCTTAAACACCATATTTATTAAACATGACTCATCTTAAATTGTTTATACAACCAAAAATCATTTTTAGATTTATGCTATTTATAAAAATTTATCCATTTCAACATGATAAACCAATAATGACAACATGATAAAAAAATAATAGAATAAATAGCACACTATCATGAAAAACAATCATCAAACCATTATCAAGGTGGAATGAAACAACATGATGCCACAAAACATAAAACAATTCAATTATTTAATCAAGTTTAATCTATAATATGTTAATTCAACTTCCATCCAAAGGGATAAAACATGGTAAATTTTTTATTTCATGTAAATAAATATTTGGGGAAACGATTCTCCCACCTCAGTGCTTCAAATTATTTTGCACAAGAATGAATCAAAGTTGTTGATATCTAATCACCTCTACTGTGAGGAAACTATGATATCCCAAGTATTTTTTCAATAAATTCATTCCTAAAAAACAAAGAAGCCACCATTGGAATGATGGATGTCATCGACCATAATATGGATGGAATGAATGGGATGAAATGTGATCAAACAGATAGAAACCTCTAGAAAAAAGGAAGTTCCTACTTGATATCACTGATGATTGAACTTGTGAAGTTGGGATTGATCCATATCGAAATGGGGCTGCAAAGAATTTAAAATTAACCCATGGGTATATAGGCTTCATGTAATGCCCCAACCACAGTTACCCAGAGTTTGTGCTTTATTACATAACATTTTCATGATCCCAAAAGATCATGTCTCAAAAGACCGATTAGTTTAGTATCCTTGGAAACAATAGATACATTCATAAGTCATACATTACATGATAAAGGGAAAACTACAACAACGTAGTCTCCAAAGTCCACACTCATATCCCCTCAGACTATCCCTACAGGTCAGTCATAAAATACTTCATCAAATCCTAGGAAAAAGAAACCATAGAAAGGGGTGATCTCTGATGCTCAGTAAGGATAACAATATAGCAGAAACTTTCAAAAATACGAATAAACGTTTTATGCAATGTATAACTAAAACAAAAGCCTTTTAAACTTGAACATCAGCATAATATGTAAAAAAAATTAAATAATTCCATTTAATAATTCAAATGGATATTCTACTAGTATAATAATCACATGGAATATCAATGACCACTTTTATAAAGATGGAATTCATAATGCCATACTATCATATCCACATTGTCAAGGCCTTGTTCCAAGACTACAAATAAGATTTTGTCAAGGCCATGTGCCAAGACACTAGTTTGTCTAATGAGATATACCGATGCATCGAGGAGATATAGCGGGCTCCACCCATCACATTCTACGTCCAATGCATTCCTCATATGAATATGTTTAAACATAACATAAACATTCGTATTAAAGCTAGCATACAAAATTTCAATACTTTTCTCCATAAACCATGAATGGTATAAAAATAACACATACACAGTCAAACATATCACAAAACCTTCAATACAATATTTATGTTTGGTATAATAATGAATCAATTTTAAATAAGCTTAAATTCTATCAAAGGATGTTGACATAGATGAAATCAAAACTATTTGAGGTAAATGTCTCTTTTTTAATCATTTAAAAGTCACATAATTATAAAAGAAAACATTTACTTTGAAAATTTTCTTTATTATATTTTAAGTGAAGCATTTAATATTTTATAAAAGTGGAAAATTGTTTCACCCGCAGTATAAGTTAAAAAATACATTCTTACCTTAATTCTGTCGAAAAGCTTAAAAAGATCCTTGTTTGGAAAAAGAAGGAAAGATTCATTTATAAACATCTTATATAAAGTAAAAAATTGTATAAATGACTTTAATACATAGTCTATAAGATAGTAAGAATGATTTGAAATGCATTTTTAAGACACATGGATGTCGATGATACAAAGGTCCCAATAGATAATTACCTATAAAAAACCTCTAAAAATGAAGAGATTGTGAAATAAAAATTACCTTGTAATTTCCTTTGGTAAAGGGTAGGTTAAACTCCTGCATAATGGTGAAATAATTGTTATTAAATTATAAAGGAATCATATTCATTAATATGATATCATATATGAACTTTTATCGTTGTTTTGTTAATAATATTTGAGTATTATCGCCGTTTCGAGTGTTAATAGATTCATTTTCCTTTATTTTCCTTGTTATGTGAGTAATATTTGTTATGGATGGGATTTTTCTTATTCATATATAGAATTAAATCAAGACACTAAACATTATTATTAATCATCAATTGAAAATTAGTCATTAATGGATATGATGGGGAATTAAGCTCATCGCGTTCATGGAAACTGTAATCCGTACGTACGCACAAGCGATAATATAATTCTTTTGATATTAAAATAATATATAATTGGATGGTATAGCATATATAAATAATAATTATCATGTTATATTCATTATTTAAATCAATTATACATCATTATTATATCCATCGAAATAATAATGTATTGAATAACAATTACACCACGACATGGAGACGGTAAGTCATACATACGCACGTATGGTGACATAACTTTCAAAGGATGGATAGAATAATGAATATGGCTATAGCATATTTATAATAACATAATAGTATATATATGATATTGGATTTATTATTTTATAATGGAATTAACAATGAAATAAGAAGTGGAAGAATAAAAGAACTTGAAAGAGGGTGGTGAAATTATTACCTCTTCTTCAGTTTCTTCCTTTTGATTTGATAAAAAGGGCTCCTTAAGATGGCTTTCTGACTAAAATAAGGCCTATAGGATTAATTTAGGGACGTTTAGAGGATATTTGGGTAGGGTTTGTCAGATCCAAATGGCTTTGAAGGTGTTAATTTGATAGAAGAGGAAGTACCCTTTTATAAGAGGGGTGAGGGGCACCTTAGGAAAAGCTAGAAATATTATTTTATAATAAAATCCATTCAGGTTATAATGGATCCAAAATAGATTATTTAATGGATAAGGATGGTATGGGTTGAAAACCACCTAACCAAAAAAATTTATACAGGTTTGGGTCACTATATTAACCTTATCTTTTAGATTTAACTGTTAGTTAAATAGTTTGACATTTACCATGTCACTTTTTATTTTTATATTATATGGTTAATAATTTTAATATACAATTCTAAGAGAACCCCAAGTGGTAAATTAATGATACACCTATAATTATATAATTCCTTTGTTTAATCCTTAGATTTTTAGGAATATAATGTCAATTAATAATAGAATATTTTTTAAAAAAAATTCGTTTATGTCAATTTTGACACTATTTAATAATTGATTTTTGTTAAATTCCTAAGAACTATATTAATTCGAACCAAATTCAGTTAATCAATACTAACATGTCATATTAACCAATAAGATTCGTGGATGGCATAAAAACATTCAAATTATATTTATTTTAACATTTATAATACCAATTATTTGATTCTTTCATTAATAAGGAAAATACTGCATCATCATTGTGTCATAAATGAATTTAACTATTCAATATCTAAAAAATATAAATAAAGTACCATTCTGTAGGAACTCCTTTAATATTTCTAATGAATATTTATAGTCGAAATGATAACATATATTACCCCATGTAAAAATTGTTTTTCTAAAGGATATATGCTTATGTCATTTTTGTATTTACTTTAACTTAATTAATATAAATTGTCATTATCACATTCAAGTGGCTCCATGGGGTCCCAAAATATACCCAAAGATGCCCATGGTCGGAACACTATCATCTAATAGGGTTAGGACACGTGTTAGGGTAATTTAATATTATTATAATATTATTTGTTACCCTTTTTTTACAAGATTTACCCATTAACCATGGTAAATAAAATATTTACTTGAGTAATTATTCAAAATGTCTAAAAAAAGTTACCTATTTAAACAATATGGACCTCCTGATTCCAAATATGGAATCCATTTTCCTAAATTCAAAAAACAGAAGTGGCAGAAATTAATTTAAATTATTTCCCCTTGTCAAAACAAAAGGCGTGTTTTTTATGAAATAATAATAATCAGAAGATTGACACTTGTTTATGTCTAGTTTAAATATGAATTTACATCCAATTACCAATATTATATTATATGGTAAAAATATATTATAATTCTTCTTTAAATCCACTCAATAGTATAATTTATCACAATAAATCATTTGGATTAAAAAAGTTGTTTTTAATTAATGTTTATTATTTTTCTCTATTCTTCAATAATTGATCATTTTCTAAAAAATATAAAAAATTCACCCTAGGCTAATTTTGATATTCCGAATCCAAAATTGAAGTCCATTTTTAATGTTAAAATTTATAAAATTTAAAAAAGTGGGTATTACTATTCATAATGGCTAGTTTGATTGGTTATGGTGTGTGTTAGAACTCGAAGTTGCATACAACACACGCTACTGTACTATTCAAAGTGAAGCACACCGTGGAAGATTGGGGTGTTACATTCCTCCCTCCTTCAATAAATTGCATCCTCGAAATTTGAAATTGTTCTTCTAAAATAAAACGTAAAAAAGAGAAAGTAATTATTTGGGAAAACCCACATCGAAAATTGGGTTAATAAAGTTTAGTCTTAATTAGAGGAAAAGGGGAATGAAAACGTCACCACCATATTATGATCATGATTAGGTGAACATTGGAGAAAATTAGAGACACATAATTTGGGGAAAAACATAAATATTTATAGGGAGTTATTGATTTTATCAATCACAAACAAGTGTGAAATTGAGGGTCTGAAATTCATCAATCCATGATGATTTGAAATACTCTCGGTTTAAAAAACATAAGGTATTAGGATAACATATTTTTGGTTTTAATATCCCTTCCCTAAAGTTTAGGAATTAATTTACCCATAGAATAAGTGGGAAGAAAATTATATATATGTATATATATGATTTACAAGTAGAGTTTCATCCTTCAACTAATTCCTACCACAAACTCATCTTTCACTCCAAAATATTTCAAAAAAATATTATATTTATCCTAATCATATAGGTTTACAAAAATAATGAATTTATAATTGACATATCAGACCAATTTAAAAAAAGAAACTACATTATACAATCCAGGGACTTCACGTAGTCCAGTGGAAGGTGATTAATCCCAATCGCACTATGGTTGTGGGTTCGATTCCCGCAGCATGCTCCGACGCGACGGGTTGTCACATGGTCTGTGTGTTGTCCTTTTCTCCAAAAATAACCTTTCAAACTTAATCCATTCCACACTTTGGACTTATCCAAAATACTTCTATCCAAACTCAAAGCCAAAAATTTATAATGAAGTTAAACAAAATGAAGATCCTTTTTTCCACGTAACAACATGTGAACACTGTCATCATGCATTATGTTAAAACATGGTAACACCCTAAATTACTCTAAAACCTTATTGATTACATACATTCTCCCTTATTACTTATCTAATACTGGATATACTTATTCCATCAAAAAATTTTGTAAACTCCAACAGTGATGGAATATACAAATAATTAATCAGTTTCAAGGTAGTCAAGAATATCCAATATAATTTTTTCAATTCAAACATGTATTGTTCCAAAATCACTACTTTAGTATCAAAACCATATTATGGTTTATCATTCTCTCAACCATATTTTTTCAAAAAACATAACCTACTATTGAGTCACTTTTCTTGGTTCCACACAATCTCAAGTCCTTAAAGAAATAGTACTGTAGTACAATCCTAATATACTTCATAATTATTAAAACCAGTACATCATCGATATAACACTCAAATGACATAATTCTATAATGACAACATAAGAACTCTAATCATTCCTCCTCATTTTTGGTAGTATAATAACTTTATTATTATCCAATAGCATCATTTGAGGCATACTATGATGATTTGGACATTGGTTTTCGTAGTGTCCCAACTCCTTGCAGATCAAGCATTGTACATTTGAAACCTTTTTCTTACCTTCGATGTCAGGAACTTGGTGTCCTTTTTCTCCACACTTATAACAAACTCCCAATACATCCAAGAAATTTCCAGGGTGTTTCTTCCCACAGTTATCACATATGGGAAAATTATTCTTTTCCCTCTTCCCTTTATCCATATTTATCTCTTCCATCATTTTCTTCTCTTGCATCTGTTCAAAGCCACAGGACTCAGAGAATTTTTTACTTATCTTATTAACACATGAAAATATTTCTTCATATGTTGAGAATAAATGGGAGACTATTTCCATTTAAAATGTCTACTTAATACTTTGAAAGATATGATCCTTCTTACTCTTTCTATCATACGTATTGTTGGAGTTCACGTTCCTTCTACTGGGCTCTATTTATATACAATGGCGTACACTAGATTAGTTTATGAATTGCAATACGTAAATCCAAACTGGTAAAACACTTGATATAAATTGAAAAATTTATGGATATAATCCATAATAATAACAATGTTATCATTGAGATGTATTTACTCATAAACCTTTAAAAGTGGTTGTAAATGAAATGAGAATTATCCTAAGCATATCCCCCGAGAGTGTCGTAACCAATAGTGCAGCAAGGCCCATTGTTTTGCACCATTTCTTGTTCGAGTCTAGATCAAAGCGGTGTTTTTGGGTTTTACCCCTAGGTACATATGTGCCAGAGCCGCCTCTACATGCTCATATCCATAAAAGGGATGTATTTCTCTGAAAACACACAAAATATCTACAATACCAAAATTTCAGGAAGTTCTTCTATACTAATCCTCAAATTTTATCATTGAGCTATGTTATATAATTAAAGTTTATCTAAATCTAGTTTCCAAGGTTTTTACTAAACTTATCTGATACCATCTGTAACACACCGACCCCAGTTACCCAGAGTCGGTGCATTATTACATAACATTGGCATGATCACAACAGATCAAGTCTCAAAAGACTGATTAGATTAGTAGCCTTGGAAACACGAGATACATTCATAAGTCTTACATTAAATGATAAAGTGAAAAACTAAAACATTATATTCTCCATAGTCCAAACTCATATCCCCTCAGACTATCCCTGCAGGTCAATCATAAAATAATTCTTCACATCCTGGGAAAAATAAAACATAGAAAGGGGTGATATCAGATGTTAAGTAAGGATAACAATATAGCAGAAACTTTCATAAATAAGAATAATCTTTTAAGGAAATTTATAACTAAAACAAAAGACTTCTAAACATGAACATAAGCATAATATGGAAAAAATAAAATGATACAATTCCATTTACTTATTCACATGGATATTCTACCAGTCGAATAATCACATGAAATATCAATAACAACTTTCATAATGATGGAATGCATAATTACAGACTATCATAACCACATAGTCAAGGCCTTGTGCCAAGACTACAAATACGATTTTTTCAAGGCCCTGTGCCAAGACACTAGTTTGCCTCATGAGACCTAATGATGCATCAATGAGCTATAGCGGGCTCCACCAGTCATATACAATGTCCAATGCATTCCTCATATGAACAGGTTTAAACATAACATAAACATTTGTATTAAAACTAGCATACGAAATGTCAATAATTTTCTCCATAAACCATGAATGGTAAAAAAATAATACATCCATAGTAAAATATATCAAAAAACCTTAAATACAATATAGATGTTTTTTATCATAATAAATCTACATTAAATAAGATTAAAATCCATCAATGGATGTTGACATAGATGAAATCAAAACTATTTGAGAGAAATATATCTTTTTTTAATCATTTAAAAGGCACATAATAATAATAGAAAAAAATTAATTTTTAAAATATTCTTATAAGCTTGTAAGAGATTCTTATATTATTTAATAATGGTGAAAAAAGCTGCACCTGCCGTATAAGTTAAAAAAACATTATTAACTTAATTCTGTCGAAAAGGTTAAAAATGAACTTGTTTGGAAAACGATGGAAACATTACTTTGTAAACATCTTATAAAAAGTCAAAAAAGTTATAAATGACTTTAAAACATAGTCTATAAAATAGTAATAATGATTTGAAATACATTTTTAAGAAACATGGATGTGGATGATAAAGAGGTCCTAGTAGATAATTATGTATAAACAACCTCAGATAATGAAGAGATTGTGTAATAAACCCTTACCTTGTAATTTTCCTTGGTCTAGGGTAGATTAACCTCTTTTATAGTGCTAAAATAATTTTTGCTAAATTATACAAGAATCATATGCATTAATATGATATCATATATGATCTTTTATCATCGTTTTGTTAATAATATCTTAGTATTATCGTCGTTTCGGGTGTTAACAGATTCGTTTTACTCTATATTCCTTGTTATGCGAGTCAAATTTGTTATGGATGGGATGTATTTTATTAATACACAGAATTATATCAAGTATTTAAACATTATTTTTAATCATGAAATGAAAATTAGTCTTGAATGGATACGATGGCGAATGAATCTCATCGCGTTCATGGAGATGGTAATCCGTACGTAGCACGATCGACAAAATCATTTTTTTATTAAAATAACATATAATTGGTTGGTATATCATATATAAAGAATCATTATCATTTTATATTCATTATTTACATAAATTAAACATCATTATTATACCCATCCAAATAATAATGTATTGAAAAACAATTACACCGTGATGTGGAGACAGTAAGTCGTACGTACGCATGTATGGTGACATGTCATTCAAAGGATGGGTAGAATAATGAATACGGCTATACCATATTTATAATAACAACACAATATATATAATATACTAGAGTTATTATTTTAGAAGGGAAATAACAAAGAAATAAGATGTGGATGAATAAAAAACTTGAAAGAGTGTGGTGAAATTATTGCCTCTTCTTCGGGTTATTCTTTTTGATTTGATAAAAAGGGCTTCTTATGTTGTCATTATGACTAAAGTAAGGCCTCTAGGATGAAGTTAGAGAAGTTTAGAGGATATTTGGGCTGGGGTTGGCCCAGAAAAAAGGCATTGAAGGTGTGAAGTTAAGAGATGGGAAGTTCCCTTTTATAAGAGGGGTGAGGGCACCTTAGGAAAAGCTAGAAATATTAGTATATAATAAAATCATATTCTATTTCTAATGTCTCCAAATAAGATTATTTTAATACTAAGGTGGGTATGGGTTGAAAAACAACCAAAAAATATGTTTTAGACAGGTTTGGGTCACTATATTAACCTTAACTTTTATATTTAACTCTTAGTTAAATTGTTTGACATTTACCATGTCTCTTTGTATTTTATATTATTTGGTTAATAAACCTACTATATACTTCCAAGAGAACCAAAAGTGGTTCATTAATGATACACCTATAATTATATAAGTCTTTTGGAAGAACCTTAGATCTTTAGGAATATAATATCAATTAATAATATAATCTTTGTTTTAAAAATTAATTTATGTCAATTTTGACACTATTTAATAATTTATTTTTTAAGTCCAAATAACTTTTTTAATTGGAGAAAAATTAATTTAATCAATATAAACATGTAATATTATCCAATAAATTTTTTTATTGCATCAAAACATTCATATTATATTTATTTTAACATTTATAATACAAATTATTTTATTCTTTCATTAATAAGGTAAATACTACATCATCATTGTGTCATTTCTAAATTTAATTATTCAATGTATAAAATTTATAAATAAAATACCTTTATGTAGTAATTCCTTTTATATTTCTAATTTATATTTATATTCAAAATGATAACATATATAACCCTATGTAAAAATTGTTTTTCTAATAGATATATGCTTATGTCATTTTCGTTTTTACTATAACTTAATTAATATAAAGTTCCATTATCACTTACAAGTGGCTCCATGGGGTCCCAAAATCGACCCCAATATTCCCATGGTTCGGACATTTATCATCCAATAGGGTTTGGAAACGTGTTAAGGTAATTTGATATTATTATAATATAATTTTTTACCCTTGTTTACAGAATTTACCCTTTAACCATTGTAAATAAAATATTTACCGAAGTAATTATTCAAAATGTCTAAAAATAATAGTTACCAATTTACCCAATTTTTACTTCCTGATTCCAAATATGGAATCCATTTTTATAAATTCAAAACACAGAAGTGGCAGAAAATAATTTAAAATTAATTTCATCTGTTAAAACAAAGACCGTGTTTTTTATGAAATAATAACTATCAAAAGATTGACACTTGTTTATGAATAGTTTAAATGTGAAATAATGTCCAATTACCAGTATTGGATTAGATGGTAAAAATATATTCTAATTAAACATTAAAACTACTCAATATTATAATTTATCACTCTAAATTATTTGGATTAAAAAAGTTTTTTTAATTAATGTTCTGTATTTTTCACAATTCATCAAAAATTGAATGTTTTTAAAAAATACCAAAATTTCACCCTAAGCTAATTTTGATATTCCTAATCCAAAAATTAATTCCATTTTGAAAGATAAAATTTATAAAATTTCAAAAAGTGGGTATTACTATTCACAACTGCTAGATTGATTGGTTGTGGTGTGTGTTAGAACTCGAAGTTGCGTACAACACACGCTGCCGTACTATTCAAAGAGAAGCATACCGTGGAAGATTGGGGTGTTACATTCTTCCCTCCTTAAATAATATGAATCCTCACAGTTTGAAATTTTAATTCTAAATAAAAGGTTAAAAATAGAAAATACTTTTGTTGGAAAACCCAAATCGGAAATTGGGTTAATAAAATTTAGTCTTAATAAGTGGAAAAGGGGAATGAAAAAGTCACCACCAAATTATGATCTTGATTAGGAGGGAATTGGTGGAAATTATAGACACATAATTGGAGGGAGAACGTAAATATTTTTAGGGAGTGATTGAGGTCATCAATCACAATCATGTGTGAAATAGATGGTCTCAAATCCATCAATCCATGATGATTTGAAATACTATCGGTTCAACAAAACATAAGTTATTAGGATAACAAAATTTTGGTTTTAAGATCCCTTACCTAAATTTTAATAATTAATTTACCCATATAATAAGTGGGAAGAAAATTATATATATATATATATATACTTGACAAGTAGTGTTTCATCCTTCAACTAATTCCTATCACAAACTCATCTTTCACTCCAAAATATTTCAAAAAAATATTCTATTTATCCAAATCATATAGGGTTCCAAAAATAATGAATTTATAATTCACATATCAGACCCATTAAAAAATGAAACTACATTATACAATCCAGGGACTCCACGTAGTCTAGTGGTAGGTGATAAATGCCAAACGCACTATGGTTGTGGGTTCGATTCCCGCAGCTTGGTCCGACGCGACGGGTTGTCACACGGTCTGCGTGATGTCATTTCATACAAAAATAACCTTTCATTCATAATCCATTACAACCTTTGGACTTATCCAAAATACTTCTATCAAAACCCAAAGTCAATAATTTATAATGAAGTTAAACACAATGAAGATCCTTTATTCCACGTTATAACATGTGAACACCTTTATCATTATTATTTTAAAACATGGTAACACCCTGAATTACCATAAAACCTTATTTATTACATTCATGCTCACTTATTCGTTATAGAATACAAGATATACTTCTTCCATCAAAAAATGTTGTAAACTTCAACAATAATGGAATATACAAATCATTAATCATTTTCAAGTTAGTTAAGAATACCCAATATAATTTATCCAAATCAAACATGTATTGTTCCAAAATAATTACCTCAGTATCATAACCATATTATGGTTTATCTTTCTCTCAACCATATATTTTACACACATTTAACCTAATATTGAGTCACTTTTCATGGTTCCACACAATATAAAGTCCTTAATGAAATATTACTGCAGTATAATCCTTATATTCTTCATAATTATTATAACTAGTACATCGATGATACAACACTAAAATGACATAATTATTTAATAACAACATAAGAACTATAATCATTCCTCCCCATCTGTGGTAGTATCATAACATGATTATTAACCAATAGCATCATTTGGGGCATACTCTGATGATTTAGACATTGGTTCGCGTAGTGTCCCAACTCCTTACAGATGAAGCATTCTGCATTGGATACTTCTTTCTTACCCTTGCAGTCACGTACTTGGTGTCCTTTTTCTCCACACTTATAACAAACTCTCATTCCCTTCGATAAAGTTCCAGGGTGTTTCTTTCCACAGTTATCACATATGGGAAAATTCTTCTATTCCCTGTTCCCTTTATCCATCTTTCTCTCTTCCATCCCTTTCTTATATTGCATCCATTCAAAGCCATAGGACTCAAAGAATTTTTTTACTTATCTTATTAACATGTGATACTATTTATTCATATGTTGAGAATACATGGGAGAGTATTCCCCTTCTAAATGATTGCTTAATACTGTGAAAGATATGATCTTTCTTACTCTTTGAATCATACGTATTGATGAAGTTCACATTCCTTCTACTAGTCTCCATTTCTATACAATGACATACACTAGATTAGTTTATGAATCGGAATACATAAATCCAAATAGGTAAAACACATGACATAAATTGAACAGTTTGTGGATATAATCCATAATCATAAAAATGTTTTCTATGAGAAGTATATACTCCTAATCCTTTAAAAGAGGTTTTTAAATGAAATGAGAATTATCCTAAGAATATCTCCCAGGAGTTTCGTATCCAAGAGTGTAGCAAGGCCCATTGTCATGCACCAGTTCCCATTCGAGTCTAGATCAAAGCGATGTTTTTGGTTTTTATCCCAAGGTACATCTATACCAGAGCCACCTCTACCTGCTCGTATCCAGACTGGGATGTATTTCTCGGAAAACTCACAAAATATCTACAATACCAAAATTCTAGAATGTTGTTCTATACTAATCCTAAATGTTTATCATAGGGATATGTTATATAATCAGAGTTTATATAAATCTTGTTTCCAAGGATTTTAGTAAACTTCCTCTAATACCAACTGTAACATGTAGACCACAGTTTCCCAGAGTCGGTGCATTATTACATAACATTGGCATGATCACAAAAGATCAAGTCTCGAAATACTGATTAGTTTAGTAGCCTTGGAAACACGAGATATATTCATAAGTCTTGCATTATATAATAAAGTGAAAAACTACAACAACATAGTATCCATAGTCCATAATCATATCCCCTCAGACTATCCCTACAGGTTAGTCATAAAATATTTCTTCATATCCTGGGAAAAATAAAACATAGAAATGGGTGAGCGAAAATGCTCAGTAAGAATAAAAATATATTAGAAACTTTCATAAATAAGAATCAACTTTTAGTGAAATCTATAACTAAAAAAAGATTTTTAAAATTGAACATCAGCATAATATAGCAAAAATAAAATGAAATAATGTCATTTACTTATTCACATGGATATTCTACGAGTATAATAATCACATGCAATATCAATAAGAACTTTCATAATGATGGAATGCATAATGTCATACTATCATAACCACATAGTCAAGTCCTTGTGCCAAGACTACAAATAAGCTTTTGTCAAGGCCTTGTTCCAAGACACTAGATTTTCTTATGAGACCTACCAATGCATCGAGGAGCTATAGCAGGCTCCACCCATCACTTACTAAGTCCAATTCATTCTTCATATGAATAGGTTTAAACATAATATAATCATCCGTATTAAAACTAGAATATGAAGTGTCAATACTTTTCTCCATAAAACATGAATGGTAAAAAAATAATACATCCACATTCAAACATATCACAAAACCTTCAATACAATATGGATATTTTTTATCATAATAAATCAACTTTAAATAGGCTTAAAATCCATCAAAGGATGTTGACATAGATGAAAGCAAAAACTATTTTATAGAAAATATCTTTTTCTTGAATCATTTAAAAGTCACATAATTATAAAAGAAACAATTACTATGAAAATATTCTTATTAGCTTATAAGGGATGCTTAGATGATTTTATAATGCCGGAAAATAGCTGCAGCCACCGTATAAGTTAAAAAATACATTCTTACCTTATTTCTGTTGAAAATGATAAAAAGAACCTTGTTTGGAAAATAACGGAAACATTCCATTATAAACATCTAATAAAAAGTCAAACAAGGATATAAATGACTTTAAACCATAGTATATAAAATATTAATAATGATTTGAAATAAATTTTTAATAAACATGGATGTGGATGATAAAGAGGTCCCAGTAGATAATTATGTATAAATAACCTCGGATAATGAATAGATTGTGAAATTAACCGTTACCTTGTAATTTTTCTCAGTCTGGGGTAGGTTACCCTTTTTTATAATGGTAAAATAATTGTTATAAAATTATATAATAATAATATACCTTAATATGATATCATATATGATCGTTTATCATTGTTTTGTTAATAATATCTTAGTTTTATCGTCATTTAGGGTGTTAACAGATTTGTTTTACTTTATATTCCTTGTTATGTGAGTCATATTTGTTATGGATAGGATTTAAGTTATTCATATACAGAATTATATCAAATCTTTAATCATTATTTTTAATCATCAAATGAAAATTAGTCTTGAATGGATATGATGGGGAATGAATCTCATCGCGTTCGTGGAGACGGTAATCCGTACTAACGCATGAGCGAAAATATCATTCTTTTGATATTAAAATAATATATATTTGGATGGTATATCATATATACCAAATCATTATCATTTTATATTCATTATTTACATCAATTACACATCATTATTATACCCATACAAATAATATTGTATGGAATAACAATTATACCACAACATGGAGACGACAATCTGTACGTACACAAGTATGGTGAAATGTCATTCAAAGGATAGATAGAATAATGAATATGGCTATACCATTTTTATAATAACAACACAGTATATAGACGATACTGGATTTATTATTTTAGAATGGAAATAACAAAGAAAGAAGAAGTGGAAGAATAAAACAACTTGGAAGAGGGTGGTGAAATTATTACCTCTTCTTCAGATTCTTCCTTTTGATTTGATCAAAATGGATCTTTAATATGGCTTTATGACTAATGTAAGGCCTCTAGGATGAAGTGAGGGAAGTTGAGAGGATATTTGGGTAGGGGTCGGCCGAGCCAAAAGGCTTTGAAGGTGTGAATATATGAGAAGGGAAGTTCCCTTTTTTAAGAGGGGTGAGGGAACCTTAGGAAAAGCTAGAAATATTAATTTAAAATAAAATCATTTTCTCTTTTTATGGATAAAAAAGATTATTTAAAGTATACGGTGGGTATGGGTCGATAACCACCCAACCAAGAGGTTTTAGATAGGTTTGGGTCACTATATTAACCTTAACTTTTAGATTTAACTCTTAGTTAAATAGTTTGACATTTACCTTGTCTCTTTGTATTTTAATATTATATGGTTAATAATCATAATATATACTTCCTAGAGAACCCCAATTGGTTAATTAATGATACACTTATCATTATATTAGTCGTTTGGTAGAACCTTAGATTTTTAAGAATAGAATTTCAATTAATAATATAATATTTGTTTTAAAAATTCCCATTTCTCAATTTTGACACTATTTAATAATTGTTTTTTGTTAACTTCCAAACAACTTTATGAATTCGAACCAAATTTATTTAATCAATCGAAACAAGTCATATTAACTAATAAAATTTGTGTATGGAATCCAAACATTCAAATTAAATTTATTTTAACATTTATAATACAAATTATTTGATTCTTTCATTAATAAGGAAAATAATGCATCATCATTGTGTCATAAATAATTTTAATTATTAAATGTCTAAAAATTAAAAAATAAAATAACATTATGTAGAAAATCTGTTTATCTTTCTAATTAATATTTATAGTCAAAATGATAACATATATAACTCTATGTAAACATTGTTTGGATAAAAGATATATGCTTATGTCATTTTCATATTTACTTTAACTTAATTAATATAAAGTGTCATTATCACTTACAAGTGGCTCCATGGGGTCCCAAAATCGACCCAAAGATGCCCATTGTCGAACATGTATCATCCAAAAAGGACATGACACGTGTTATGGTAATTTAATTTTATTATAATATTATTTTGTAAACTTATTTACTGGATTTACCCTTTAACCATGGTAAATAAAATATTTACCGAAGTAATTATTCAAAATGTATAAAAATAAAAGTTACCTATTTAAACAATTTGGACTTCCTGATTCCAAATATGGAATCCATTTTTCTAAATTCAAAACACATAAGTGGCAGAAATTAATTTAAAATTAATTTTCTTTGTCAAAACAAATAGTGTGTTTTTTAAGAAATAATAACTATCAAAAGATTGACATTTGTTTATGTCTAGTTTAAATGTGAAATTACGTCCAATTACCAAAATTGGATTATATGGTAAAAATATATTCTAATTATACTTTTAAACCACTCAATAATATAATTTATCGCTATAAATTATTTGGATTAAAAAAGTTGTTTTTAATTAATGTTCAGTATTTTTCACTATTCATCAAAATATGAATGTTTTCTAAAAAATACCAAAAATTCAACGTAGGTTAATTTCAATATTTTGAATCCCAAAATGAATTCCATTTTGAATGATAAAATTTAATAAATTTCGAAATGTTGGTATTACTATTCGTAACGGCTAGTTTGAATGGTTGTGGTGTGTGTTAGAACTCGAAGTTTCATACAACACACGCTAATGTACTATTCAAAGAGAAGCGTATCATGGAATCTTGGGGTGTTATAGTTCAAGAGTATGGAGTAGGAGAAAATTGGGTCCTAGGCATCAATGTAATTTATATAAAAAATTATTTTTATAGGACCACATCACATCTCGTAAGACCATTTAGTATACCATCAAAACCACCACACAGTTAGAAGAGACCATATCGCATCACCTAGTAAACCCTTTGTTTATGATCCACTATTGGATCCACAGTTAAGGTCTTATTTGGCTAGTGGAGAGACTATGACCAAGCCTATAGCCCACATTTCAACTACCCCTGATTTGGTAGTATCCTCAAAAACCACTATAGAATAACCACCTCGATCCATGTCATATTGCTTGACACTGGGGATGGGCCTACACCATAGCCAAATACCATTGAAAAGATTTGTCTAAAAAGATAATAGCCCAAATTTTCTTCCTTTTATCCTTCCTATACCATATTCAAGAGCCCACATCATAGAAACCAGGCTAAGGTCACAACCCATGGATCCACATTGCAATATGGCCTTAAATGGAAGTGCCACCCACATTTTTTCCAATTTAACCTAAAAAATACTTCAAACCTCATCCAAGTAGGAGAAACACCCCATACACACAAAGTTATGACCCACTATGATTTTATTCCTTACTCATTATATGTATAATAAAAAGTAACAATTACATAAATAATGAGTGAATTTATAGATTTCCGTATCACACGATATATTTAAATAGATGTGTAAATACACATTTAAAATAAATATTATTTGATAATGATCACTATAACAAAGTAATTTATGATATCTAGCTTCGGAAATTGATAACATTGACTCAAATTTGTACAAAAATTTTTGAATATGGTTTAAAATCCTCTAATGACTCACCATATTACCTTATAGTAATGACAATTTCAAAGACCATGTTAAAATAATTTTCAATTGATTAATAAAAAATATAGAGAAACATGCAGCTTTTAAATCTATATATAATGATGTCCCCATTTACATTTGAAATTGGTTTTTAAATTGTTTTATTTATTCTCATATTTCTCATACTATTTTTATCCTATTTTCATTGTAAGTTCTTATCGTATATATATGTTGGTATTAAATTTCTTCCAACTATCCATCCTAATAACATTTATTTCAATAAGATTCATAATAATACCATTATCCAGTGAAGTAAATTTTATTTCAGTGTAATATACAGCTTATAATCCAAAATATTAGTAATAAATAATTCAATTTGTTTTCTACTATAAGAACACAAATGTTTTTTAAGTTGTATAATGTAGAATATTTTGTTGATATGAGAGTTTAATAATAAACCAAAGTCAGACTAGAGATAAAAATCCTAATTGTTAATTTATTTTTATTCTCATATTGTAATTCAGTGTCTTGAGCTATATATTTTTTTATAATATTTATTATAAATATAGGATTATATAGATACACTCAATCAATAAGTGAAATCTTGTATTCTAGATTTAGTTAACTTATACATTGTTAGGATTCCAAAATAATCATATTTCATTAGAAAATTTTCAAATCAATATAATTATTTTACAAAAAAATTTACTCAATTAAGGATCCAAAATAAATAAATCCTTGTTTTTTAATCATAGCCCAAAGTTGATGAATGAACATAAGGTGAATTAGAGTAAAATAATATTTGTCCTGAATCTATGGGTGACAAGTTGGAACCCTAAAATAGAAAATTGTTTCAATGAATCAGGAATACATATTGAAAATAGTGTTTACCTTATGAATGTGGAGACTAACACTGAGATCAATCACATAAGAAATGGGGGGGGTGATAGTGATGGTGGGATTGGCCTATATCATTGGTAATGGGATCTGGTTCTATGGTGATAGCACTATAGGTGGGTAGGGGGTGAGGGAGTAAGCGGAGGGTGCATAGTCAGGGTAGGGAGGGAACAAGATGGGTGTGGGTGATAGGTATTTTTTTTGTTTCATAGTTCAATGACCACCAATGATGGTGGTTGGTGTTAAAGTTCATAAAAGCTCTACTCTCAATTATTTAATTGGTAGAATCACACATTAATGGGAAGAACATTGTTGAAAATAGTTAAAATCCTATATATAATATAGAAAAAGATTTATATTATTACAAAAAATCATAATGATGAGATCATTGGTCCCATGATTATGGTGTCAAATTGAAGTCATGAAAATGATTATATTTAGGATAGATAGGTCTCAAAATAAAGGGTTAAATAAAACACATTTTCATGTGAATGGTTTACATTTATATAAAACTAATTTTGTTTTCACTAACATTAAACAAATTGAAAACATGATCGAGTGATTTCAATAGTTGAAGCGCACCAAACAAATCATACAAATAATATTGTAGATATAGGTGATTATTTAAAGGATAAAAATGGTTTATGATTTGAATGTTTATAGGACACCAAGAATTTTGTAAAAAGATGATGGTAGATATAGGTGAACAGGGTCTGCATTGGGGTGAGCCCCACAAGCCCTAGGGCTAGGGAAACAACTGACATTGGGGAAACAAGCATACCTCATCATCTCTCCCATTTTATCTATGACTATAGAATCAGTAGTCATTACAACCATCTCCCATCCCTAAATCCCTTGATGAAATCATTACATTGTGGTTTTCATAAGTGAATCTTCTTTCTCCCCAGTTGTTAGGGTGATTTGTTTGTAGAATCTATGTGTTTTCTTGCCAATGATTCCTAGTGCTTCAGGGACATTGGCTTGATTTTTGTATTATCCATGGCTACTGACCAGCACAACTCTCTTATTATATGATGTTTCATTATACTCCAGGAACTCAATGTTATGCTCTATAATCTTATGGTGGTGAATGTGCCTTGTCCAATGATAGTTTTCGTCTCTCTTCTTCCCCGCCCAACTAAATCCCTACATCACACCCCTGTCATCACCACTATTCTCTACAAAACCACACCTCACCTACCCATGGCCCAAACTCAACTTATTCCTCTTTTCCAATATATACCCCTTCCTCCAACATCAAATCATAGGACTCCATCATCTCTGAACATGGTAAAATCAGATTCTTCAGGTTGAGGATGGTCTTTAATGATCACATATTTGTAAATTTTAATGGATTATCATTTAACAATATTAACTGATTTTACCTTATTCTTATTAAAATAATTATGTCAAATTCCTAGAATTAAATTTTTTGAAATTATCCACTATATTCTAATAATTAGATTTCATCATTTCAAATCTTGGTTCATGTATCTTTTGTGACCCGTTGATTTGATTAATTTCCTCTTCTATGTAATATTTCTTTTATCATGGATCATATTTTTCCTAGTTAAATTATATTATAGTATTATATAATTTAGGTGTTTTTTATGTTAATTCATGTTACATATCGGGTCACCATAACTTCTTATTATGTGTGTTGGAGGTTTTCTGGTTGAGTTTTATTCTCATACAAATACATGTTCACATTTTAATTTTATGTAATTGGAGGGTCATGTTTGTACTAGATATCTTATTTATTATGAATTGTGATATAAATAGGTATAACAATATAAAAAATTCAATACAAACTAAAATTAACAGGAATTAATTTTATCAAATTTTTTATAATTTATAAAGGTCCTTGTGATCAATGGTTAGGGGGTGACCAGACGTGATAGTAATGCAAAGAGTGGATAGCTTTTATTTCATATATTTTTGGGTTATTTAATTATATTTAGTAGATGAATTTATTTATTTATATAATTATTTTATAGATAAAATAATTTTTTAGTTTGTTAAATAAAATGAATTCTTTCATGTTATTGGATATGAATTTTAATTCCCTTCCTATGTTTGACTTTATTATTACCTCAAAACTCTGAATGATCCCTCACATTTAGACCCTCGTCTTCATGTTTAACTGTATACATGACACACAAATCACATGAAATCAAGGTGTACATCCCAACCTCTAAAGTTAAGGAATATGTGTCATACATCATTGCATCAATAATATGTTCATATGAACTATCAAACAAAATAAAAAGTATGATGGTCTGGTCCTCATCTCCATCATTAAAATTTATGTTGGCAATCATTAATAATATTTTATTAAACTCATCAACCTATGTATGTATGGTGGTTCCAGGATCCTTCTTGAAGGTATAAAATTTTGGATTATTCTATAAGTGTCCATTCAAGGATGATTTCATATATAGTTTTTCATGTTTAGACCAAATATTAGTTGTGGAGGTCCCATAGTATATTTCTCGTAGAACATTACCACCTAAAGACAGGGTTAATGATCTATGTGATTTCATCAATATGTGGTGAAAGTTCCCAATTAGTGTAATTGTATCATTGAGAGGGGGAGGGCTGAATCAGTGATACATTTTCTTTTATGTTACATTACAAATGAAACATCTAGAAAATCATACTAAATATTTCAACTACTTGATGAAACAAAATTAGGCACACATCCATAGGAACGACAAGATTTAAAAGGTTCACTATTTAATAATAATCGCTACATCCTGGTTATGGTTTTAAAATGATCCAAAACCATATAATCCACTAAAAAATTCCATGTATTACAAGGAGTAGGATATAACCTTTTACTCATATAACACATTTAAAATAATACACAGGTCGGTGGGAACCCTCTTAGAGAAAATTGGTTAATACAATGATTTTTTAACAACTCATATCACATATTATTCTTTTCAATTCAACATTTATATTCTATGAAATAATATTCTTCAATTTCTAACCTAAGTGATGGTAAAAACTTCCTCGACTTTATAAAAGAAATCATAGTTAGATTTTTCTATGTTTGATTATCCCTGTATTATTGCCCAAAGTATGATTATTCCATAATAATTATTTTCAGTATGATTCTTGCCATATGAAAAAATAACATTTTTTTGTCTATAAGATATGAATCTGCACCACTTCAATTCTCCTTTTTCCTCAGTCTAGAAATCCCAATATATAAATAATCATATGATTACTCATCTGGAAACTATAATTAGTTGAATATGGTTAATAAGAAGAGTCCTTTGATCAGTTGAGTATAATAATCCCTAAAGAATTATTATCAGGTAAAAACATCATTTTAATCTTCTTTCATCTCCAAGAACTTCTTTGTTGAAAATATATTCGACAAAGGATCAATACAAAAATTTCTTCCTCTCTCTAAAAACGTGAAGCTTAACTCACATCTGCAGTGAATAGTGCAATAGTTAGAAAGTGAAGTGTACTTAATCTTCTATAGGTGACCCATGGGAGACTTTGGCTAGAATCCTAAATTCATTCCCCATAAGATAATTCACCAAAATATCAAATTCTCTTGAAATATTCTATATACCTTTGACTTGGTCTTTTCATATCAAATCTTCTCGATTCTTCTACAATATTCACTCCTTCTTTAGACTTTCATATCAGCCATCAGTCTATTTTTAATTACTAAATCTGGTTTTCTTATTATGATTTCTTCAAAACAATTATTTATAGCAAATGAATACAACTACTCTGTTGGACTCACCTATATTGATTATCCCAAATCATGTTTAAACATTGATCATGATATATTAAGTCAGTTACTAATCTTTTTTAATCTAAATTTATAATTATCTTATCCAGAACAATGTATACTCTTAAGTATCATGACTTTGCATCATTATCTTATAGTGTATATTTATCTAAATATAAGTTCATTGTTAAAGGCTACTGGTAAGAGGCTTATGTTCAATGTCACCATTATACCTCACTGTCACTCTGAGTCACTGATGCTATAAGATCACCATTGAAGATTTACAGTCACTATTGGAATCTACCAGTACAAGGTTACTATCAAAAGTCTACATTTTATCTACATATCAAAGCTCACAGACAAAGAGTTACTGTCACAAAGTCACTGCTGTGATAGGGCTTCTTTTAGAAGTTCACTGTCAGACTCATTCTCTAGTCTTCTATTGAGAACTTCACTGTTCAAGTTTATAGTTGGAAAGGTCTATGGTTGAGCCTACCGATGAAGTACACTAATAAGGAGTTACTATTACATAGAGTAAACAACTACCATTATAAGACATCCACTAACATAAAGTCCACCGTTACAAGCCTAAAAACAAAGAACCTACCATTGAAGCTCTCAGTTGAATAGTCTACTGATATAGTCCATAGTTCGAAAGACCACAGTTGAAGTCTATCGTGTCGCATGCACCTGTTACCATTCTAATGATATTTTATTATTTTCTTTATCAATTTTATTAATACTATTATAATGATCATTTATGGACAAATTAATACACCTGAAATTATTTAATGCTATTTGCAGGAATATCAGGAAACGGTATGATATACGAGGAAGACCCCATGTGGTTGAAACATTTTTTCCTGTCGGGCCCTACTGAACCAAATGAGACAAAGCTAAACTGAATATATAAAAGAGAAACATTCAGAGCAGCCAGATAATATATAAAAAAACAAGAAATGTGGTGTGGTTATATTGAATATACACAAAACACTTATAAGAAAGAATCATATACAATCTCAAGAAGAACCCTCAAGCACCCATTCATATGAATATTGAGCTTCAAAAGGATCAATTGAAATATTCTCATTCAAGCTGTCGTGGTGTGATGCAAAGATCCTAAAACCCAAGAATCTGATCATCTCTGCATCTAGAAGTCAGAACCTAAATGTTGCGACCCTCTGTTTTGGAGTCAACTTGTAGAGAAGGACCAAAACTTCATCTCATTCTTTCCAACGAGTCCAAAGATGATCTGCCAACACAACAGAGCATTATAAACTCATCCCTACTATCATTAGCTCTACTGTGTATGAATACTTTACATTTGTGAGCAGTGTGTATGTGTTACACACACTGTCTGTTATTCTTGAACTGAGGGATACTGAAAATCCACATACAAAACTATCATTTCATTTGTTTCCCACGTATAACTGTGTAAGAAGCCTGGTGTGGCATAGTAGTTTATTTTTCCCATGTATAATTGTGGTAGAGGTTGAAAAACGTGGATAGTTTTTGAAAACTATTTTAAAGCCCGATACAGGCTGTGTATCACTTTTAATATATTTGCTTGGTGGAAAGTGATCACCAAGTAGAGAGGAATAGGTCTTGTCTTAATACTGAACCTCTTATTTAATTTTTTGTGTTCCTCTTTCATTACTCTATTTTACATTTATCCACTGTGCTTATATTATCAAAGATAGAAAATAGGTTTTTACATTCACTCTCATAGTTAGTTCTGGTTAGTGTGTATATCTGATTCATTTAGTAAAATTGTATCAAAAGTGGAATTAGTTATCATACTGATTCTATTGAGGAGTAATCAACCTTTGTGAAACCTGTTAAACAATAAGTCACGTATATCTCTACTGCCTTAATTGACTGGGCTGTTCTAATTTGGGGGATTTTAATCCTAAAATATTTTAACATAAATTTTAATTGGAACTCAATTCACCCCCTCTTGAGTATCCACTCTGACCAACATGTGGTATCAAAGGAAAAATCTTTATATACAGAGTTTTCAAACCCTCTGTTTTTCAAAATGTGATTTTAGTTTTATCTTAAAGTTCTTAAATTTCTATTAGTTCTAAATTTTCTCTCTTTAATAAATTTTCTAAAATCTATTTATGGACAATAGACTAGAAGTTGATGCTACTAATAGGCCAACTTTCATTAATGTTGTGAATTATGCTCAATGGAAACTTAAAATGAATATTCATTTGGAAAGTATTGGTTTTGATATTTGGTCTGCTATAGAATCAGAATACGAGATCCCCAAAACTACTAGATCTACCTGGGATGATGCTACAAAATCCAACTATAACAATAACTGTAAAGCTATTAATTCCCTTTACTGCTCTTTAGGAGATGAGGAATTTAACCGAATTTCTGTATGTAAAATTGGTTATGAAATCTGGGACACCTTGGTTGTTCCTCATGAAGGAACAACCAATGTGAAGGAAATGAGATTAAACACTTATACTATTAAATATGATAATTTTAATATGAGACCTGATGAAACCATTTCTGACATGTACCTTAGGTTTAATGATATTTTCAACATAATGAGTTCACTGGGAAAATCTATTCCAGAGAAGGAGAAGATCATGAGAATATTGAGATGTTTGACGGACAGATGGAGAGGCACTTCTATGTCTATCCAAGAGTCATGTTACATCAGCAAGCTACCTGTTAAAGAGTTGATTGGTAAAATAATGATGTATGAAGAGGAACTAAAGGTAAACAAAGAAGATTATGATGAACCCAACAGAAAATATCTGGCATTCAAGTCTACTGCTTCAAGGGGCAAAGTCAAGGAGAAAATACGTGTACCTACTGAAATTTCAACTAGTGAAGATTCAGATTCAAATAGTGATGAAGAAATGGATCAAATATCCAGGAGATTTAAGAAGTTCTATAGGTAGAAGAAGTTTTTCAGAAAACCAAACTATAAGGGTATGTATGATCAACATGGTATGTGGAAAAAGTATTGGAAGAAATCTGATAAGGAAGATGATATAGTCTGCTATGAATGCAAGAGGAAAGGTCACATCAAGGCCAACTATCCGAAGTTAAAATTCAAAAATAGATATGAATATAAGTACAATAAGTACAAGAAATCCATGAAAGAAACCTGGAGTTCTTCAGAAGACAACAAAAGTGAAACAGAAGCTACTAATTCTAAAACCAATCATGCCAATATGTGCTTCATGGCTAACATATATGAGGTACTTGTTTCCCCTATTCTAAATGATTATTATTCTTGAAATAAGAGTGATTCAGATAATGATTAAAATATGTCTAAGAATGAACTATTTGAATATTGTAATATACTGGAAGATACCTTCAATGAACTAAAATATAAATATAATTCTTTAAAGAAACAGCATTCCTTGTCAAGTAATGTTATAACAGATCTAAGTGTAGAAGGAGAAAATAATGCTCAACTGTTGAAAGAGAACACTCAATATAAATTGTCTAATGAAAAATTAATAAAGGATATTGCGAAGTTCACTACTGGTAGGGATAACTTGACATATCTGCTAGGAAAACATATTGCTCCACAATATACAACTGGTCTAGGATATCTACCTGGATAGAGACAAATTTGAAAAACCAAATTAGTTCCAATATCTGGACAGTTCACTGCTAATTCTGGACTATCTTTTGAGAAACAATTTTCTAAAGGACCAAACAAGGTATTTATGTCTCAAAATATGTTTGGTGATTTTAGAAAACCTATAAAGAAAATATGGGTTCCCAACGTTTTATTGGCTAACCTTTCTGGACCCATAAAGATCGGGGTACCAAAATTATCCCATGTTTAATCTGTTTTGTAGAGATGTTTCCTAAAGTGTTCCTGTAAGACCCTATGTTACTTGGATAGTATATGTTCAAGACATATGACATGAGACTATTATTGCTTCAAGAGTCTAATTAAAGTTGATGGTGGGCATGTCAGCTTTGGTGACAATGAAAAAGGAAAAATCATCGGCTTAGGCCAGATTGTAAACCCTGATACAATATTAATTTCTAAAGTACTTTTTGTTGATGGATTAAAGTATAATTTACATAGCATATCTCAGTTATGTGATGATGGCCTTAATCTTAAATTTTAAAATGATTCATTCAATGTTTATAATTCAAAAACTGATTTAGTTTTCACTGCATGTAGAAATGAGAATGTTTATGTGGTCGATTAAAATTCCTTAGCTAAACAAAATGTTACTTGTTTAAATTATTTTCGTAAATAATCACGGCTTTGGCATAGAAGATTAAGACAATGTACTGTAAACTCACTAAGGAATATATCTATGAAATGTTTAGTTAGATACTTACCTAAATTATAAAATTCCCAATTGATAAAATGTGTAATCCCTGTCAAAAGGGAAAAAAACACAAAGTTTCATTCAAACCAATGAAAGATGTTTCAACTTCTCAACCACTTGAGTTAGTTCACATGGATTTGTTTGGACCATAAAGATTTTCAAGTCTAAATGGGGAGCACTATGTTTATGTTCTTGTAGATGACTTTTCTAAGTATACATGGGTATAATTTCTAGCTCACAAAAGTGAATCTTGTTCCTATTTTGTCAAATATTCCAAGTGTGTAGAAAATATTAGTGGACTTAAGATTTAGTCCCTATGAAGTGATCATTGCCGAGAGTTTTCAAATCATGATTTTGAATCCTACTTCTCACACAATGGCTATAGTCACAACTTTTCAGCCCCTAGGACACCTCAAAAAAATGGAGATGTAGAAAGAAGAAATAGGACCATTAAAGAAATTGCAAGGACTATGCTTAATGTGTATGACTTACCTATTTATTTTTGGGCTGTAGCCGTAAATACAGCATGTTAAATTATAAATAGAGTTTTAATTAGACCTATTCTAAAAAGGGCCCCTTACATACTTTGGAATAATAGGAAGCCTATGGTTAATTATTTTAGAGTTTTTGGTTGCAAAGTATTTATTCTTATTACTAAAGATAATCTTGACAAATTTTCCCCCAAAAGTGATGGAAGAATTTTCCTGGGTTTTTCTATTTCAAGTAAAAACTATAGAGTGTTCAATAGGAAAACCAAATGTGTGGAAGAATCCGTTCATGTCAAATTCGATGAGACTGATCCACATGATCATAAAACCTCTCTTGAAAACCTTGAGGAAGATTTGTCAAATCTGAACGTAAATGATAAGGATATTGAATTCCCTGTAAAATTATCCAGTTCTAGAAATTTTCCAAAATCTGCTCCTACCAATTCTGAACAAACAGACAACAATGAAGAATCCAGTTCAACCCTTCCTAGAGGTATTAAGACTCTCAAGAATCATCCTCTAGATGTTGTTGTAGGTGATTTAAATAGAGGAACACAAACCAGAGCTTCTATTAGAAACCAGGATGAACATCAAGATTTTCTTTCACGGCTTGAACACAAAAATTTTAATGATTCTATCAATGATGAATTTTGGGGAATGGAAATGCAAGAAGAACTAAATCAGTTTGAATGAAAAAAAGTTTGGGAATTAGTGAAAAGACCTAAGGAAACCTTGACCATAGGCACTAAATGGGTGTTTAGGAACAAAGTAGATGAGTCTAGGAATATATTTAGAAATAAATCTAGGATAGTATCACAAGGATATAGTCAAGAGGAAGTAATAGACTATGAGGAGACCTTTGCACTTGTAGGTAGATTAGAATCCATTAGGATACTACTTGAATATGCAGCTCATCTGAATTTCAAACTTTATCAAATGGATGTTAAAAGTGATTTTCTAAATGGGTATATAGTAGAGGATATATTTTTTTAACAACCACATGGTTTTACAAATCCCCATTTTTAATTCATGTTTTTAAACTATTTAAAGCTTTATATGGCTTAAAACAAGCTCCAAGAGCATGGTATGACAGGCTCAGCTCTTTTCTTATTTTAAAAGGTTTTACCAAAAGGATAGTTGATCCTACTATTTTCATTAAATGGGTTTGTAAAGATGTTTTGATAGTACAAATTTATGTTGATGATATTATTTTTGGATCTTCTAAAAATTCATCATGTGTTGATTTTTTCAAAAAGGATGCAAAATGAGTTTGAAATGAGTTTAATGGGAGAACTCAATTTTTTTCCTTGGATTTTAGATCCTTCAAAATAAAAATGCCATCATTTTGAATCAAAGTAAATATATTAAGGATCATTTAAAACGTTTTTATTTGGATGGTAGTAAAGGTATTGACACACCTATGAGTACCACTTGTAAGTTGGATGCTGATGAAACTGGAGAACTGGTGGACCAAACCAACTACAGAGGTATGACAGGAAGTCTACTCTATCTTACAGCTAGTAGAACTAACATCATGTTTAGTGTATGAATGTGTTCTCGCTTTCAATCCAATACAAAAGAGTCTCATTTGACTGTTGTAAAAAGTATTTTTAAATATCTCAAACATACACCCACCTTAGGACTATTTTATCCAAAAAGACAGTCATTTGATTTGTTGAGTTATTCTGATGCTGATTTTTCCGGATGCAAGTTAGATAGAAAAAGAACCTCTGCGACATGTCACATTTTAGGCAAGTCACTAGTATAATGGTGTTGTAAGAAGAAGAACTTTGTTGCATTATCTACTGCTGAAGATGAGTACTTAACTGCTGGTAGTTGTTGTGCTGAAATTCTGTGGATGAAACAAACTTTACTGGACTATGGATATCAATTCAAACATGTCTCTATAAAGTATGACAATACAAGTTCTATCAACATTTCCTAAAATACAATATCTCATGTTAGGACAAAGCATATTGATGTGAGACATCACATTTTGAGGGATCATTATCAAAAGGTTGATATCACTCTTTAATTCCTTAGCACTGAACATCAATTGGCTAATATATTCAAAAAGCCTTTGAATTCTGAGAGGTTAAATTACGTAAAACATGAGTTAGGTAAGATTAATTTCAGCATAAGAAACCTCACTATTGGACCTCACTGTTAAATCTCACAGTTAAATCTCACAGTTAAACCTCAAAGTTAGACATCACAGTTAGACCGCACAGTTGGACCTCACTGTTAGACCTCACAGTTAGACCTCACTGATATACCTCACAGTTGGACCTCACTGTTATACCTCACCGTTGCACCTCACCGGTGTACCTCACTGGTACATCTCACTGTTGGATACCTCACTGATTGTTTTTTTGTGGGAATTCGAACCGTTTTAATTTTTATTTATTATTTTTATTTTATTTTGTTTTAATCCCTTAATGATAAAACAAAAGGCAATGTACATATCTCAATCCAACATCCTCTCTAAATCTCAAACCTTGCTCTAGAAGTTCTTAAACCCTAACCCTTCACCTGAGCCCTTGAACCTCTCTCAATCTCTATGGCCAGAAAAAAGGGACCCTCGACTGTCAATGAGGATGCACTAAGGAAAAAGAGGACTCGAGTCCAATCCAGTGGCAGTAGTAATAATCTTACGAGACCTGTCAACCAACATCTGACCAAGAGACAAATCTTTCCAGAGAAGGAGGAATGTGAAGAATGGCTGCTGACAAGCAATTCATTAGTACTTGATGTACTAGATGTCCAAGGATGGACCAAATGTTTTGCCAACAACAATGAACCTACTACCCGAAACATGTGAAAGAATTATATGAATATCAGAAATTCGAAGAGAAATATGATGTGCATAAGTTAATATGCAGAGTCAATGAAAATGAAGTCAGTTTCTTGCCTACTGAGTGGGACACCTGTTTGAGAGTCCCTCATGATGGAATATATGATTACTACTATGGAGTGGCTCCTCTAGATAGTGCTGTTTTTGAATATGAAAAATCACTAGAAGAACTGATAGGATATGGAAAATCAAGGAGGATCCTTGCAGATGAGATGAATAGAGACGACATGCTTTTATTCAAATTCATTTAGCATTTACTTAGTTAGAGGAGAGGAGACTTTGCATTGCTGAAGTACCAGGACATATTCCTAATGTACTTACTAAAGAATGGAACGAAGATTAACCTATGTAGGTTACTGATGGAAAAATTGGAGGATATGACTAAGGAATTCTCAAAATCCAATGCCCTATTTCATGCCAAGCTTATTTCAGTAATGCTAAAGGTAAAGGGTGTGGCTGGAAATCAATAAGAGATAATAGTGGCCATGAACAATGTCTGTATCTCCAAGGTGATTTAAAAATTCATGAAAATTAGCTGTAATCCCTTGATGTGGACATGGGTGAATGATTAAAGAAATGTGTTTGAAAAGTTTGACCCTACTACTCATCCAACTAGGACAAAAGACAAGAGAGATCCAGGCCTGAAGCCTGATGAGCCAGAACAGGAATATTCAGCTGAGGAGGAGGCTGAAGGAGTTGTGGACCCTGAAAGAGAAAACACCACCATTGATGATGGGAGTGATTGTGATTTTCCTCACAGTCCTGTAAGGACAATAACATTTGGAGTAGCAAGCCCTCCAAAAGAACTTCCAAGAAGAGAGACTGTTCTGAAGGACAGTGATACTGAGACCACTAAAGAAGAAGCATATCATAATATTGTCATGGAAACCTCTAAAGAGGAAGAGGCTACCAAGTCAGATCATTTTTCTCATGAGGCAAAGGAGGCTGTTGGTGAAGTTGATGAAGAGGAAAATGAAGAAGAAGAGCACAGTTTGAGCCCTATGATAGATAATAGAGACAAGATAGTGTCTGATAAGGAAGAAGGAGTGTCATCTACAACCATTGATATGGAAGTCATTGATGACTAAGAGAAGGATAAGACTCACCCTACTGTTGAACTAACATAAACAACGGTTGTTGAATCTTCTGGAGTTGCAGAAGAGTTTGTGGAGTTACCTAGAATAGAACAGATAGAGGAGATTACTCAGGTAAGAGCTCTAAGTGAGGGGGAGCATCATTGTTCAGTTTTTGTACTGCATGACATAGAAGGTTGGTCATCAGATCTAGGGTACATGGTACTTGGACTCGATTATGGAGATTCTGATGAGGAAGACCAGCCCTAAAGAGATTCTGTTATCCTACCTGAAAGTGTTCAAGTAGTTAGGTCTGACAATTTGGAAACTAAGGAGGACCTTGAGTCTGTGAAAGTTGAAATGAAAGAGGCAGTGAGACAGTCGGTAGTAGATTTGAAGAATAGCCTTGTTGAAGAGCTGAGGAGTGTGGAGCGATCCCTGGAGCTGTCTCTGGGATGTGTTGTGTCTAGTCTAGTGAAAGAAATGATAAATGAAGTTAAAGTGTTCCATACTCAAATTGAAAATGGGACAGGAGTTGTGGTTGCTCTATGACAATCAGTTGCTTCATTGACTTCCATGAGCAGTTCTCAAAACCAAGTGAATGCTGAGATTCGATATATCAAAGAAGTAGTCAAGTAGTTTGTGGAGGTTTTTAAGGCTTTTATGAAATCAGTCAAAGAACATATGAACAGTCAAGAAGCACTTGTTCAGAAGGTGATTAGTAAATTGACAATGTCTTTCAAAGAAACAGTAGCCTTCTCGGTCAAACCCCTTCCCTCATCTAGATCCTCTGTGAACATTGACCAGATCACAAGTGTGTTCCAGGAAGATATTGTTAAGGACAGTCCCAGTGGCACCTTTGATTCTCAGATACTGGCTACCACTAGGGAAGTCAGCTGTTTTGTTTGTGACCACTTGCGGGAAGCTACTGCTTCTCAAGAGGCCATTAAGAATAAATTAGATTCCTACTTTAAGAATATATATACCAAGCATCAAATGACCAACCACATCAAGCTCTTGATAGAGGATATGAAGATGCCTCCAGTGTCTTAGGCATTCAAGGAGCAGGTCAGCAAGCTGAGAGAATTGACCCCTGCTTTGGATATCGTTTTGGAGAATAAAGTTGATTGTTTATCTGCTATGGAAAGAGAAGGAAGCATTATTCTATATTTCAGAAACCTTCTTCTACCCTTCCTCCATGTAGACTGCACCCCTATCATCATTTTTCCTTCCTTACTTGTATCTCAACCCAGTGGTTCTTCCACCATGTCTCCTACTGAAGCTATCAAGAAGCCTTACTCAACTAATCTCTCAGTGAGCTACCGACTACAACCTAACAGGATCTTCTATTGCTGCCCCTCCAGTCATTCATGCAGCCCTTCCTAAAACTGCTGATCCACAAACTCATCCTCCATCTTCTTCTTCCAAAGGGAATGATCACTTTCCTAAGGCTAATTTGGATTGATTCTGTTTATGTCTTTTGATAGGGACTCCTTCTTTAATTTTTGTGTCATGTAATGTAATTTCATTAATACAAGCCTTCTATGTTCTCTCCATTTGTGCTTCTTCTTACTAATCACAAAGGGCGAGAAATACTATGTTAATTCTAGAATAATCATGTGATATGTGATTGGGGAGAAAAGTGCATAAAATTTCTAATATACTACTGTGATTCTATGTTGAATCTTATCTACCTTTCTCTCTGATACCATGTACCAATATTTTCAGGTCTTACATTCTTACTAATCTCTGATACTTGAGACATTTTTGATCTACTCTTAGAAACTGTATTATATATGATATCTATCTTTAATACATACTGGCATAATTTTTTATTATCAAAAAGGGGGATATTTTTGGACACACCGGTTTTGATAATCCCAAATCATGTTTAAACATTGATCATGATATATTAAGTCAGTTACTAATATTTTTTAATATATATTTATACTTATCTTATCCTCAACAATGTATACTCTTAAGTCTCATGAATTTTATACATTAGCTTATAGTTTATATTTATCTAAATATAAGTTCATTGTTAAAGGCTACTGGTAAGAGCCTTCTGTTCAAAGTCATCATTTTAGCACACTGTCACTTTATGTAACTGATGCTAGAAGATCACCGTTTAAGATTTACAGTCATAGTTTGAAGCTACCGGTACAAGGTTACTATCACAAGTCTACAATTGATCTTCTTATCAAAGTTCACAGACAAAGAGTTACTATCACAATGTCACTGTTGTGACGAGGCTTCTGTTAGAAGTTCACTGTCAGACTCTTTCTCTTGTCTTCTATTGAGAACTTCACTGTTCAAGTCTACAGTTGGAATGGTCGACGGTTGAGCCAACCGACGAAGTTCACTGATAAATTGTTACTATTACATAGAGTAAACAACTACCATTACAAGACATCCACTAACACAAAGTCCACCATTACAAGCCTACAACCAAAGAACCTACCGTTGAAGCTCACAGTTGAATAGTTTACCGATGAAGTCCACAGTTGGAAAGACCACAGTTGAAGTGTATTGTGTGACATGCACCTGCTACCAGTCTTATGATATTTTATTCTTTTCTTTATCAATTTTATTAATACTATTAAAATGGTCATGCCTGGACAAATTAATACACCTGACATTATTTAATGCTATTTGCAGGCATATCAGGAAACAGTACGATGTACAAGGAAAACCACACGTGGTTGAAATAGTTTTTCCAATCATCCCCTACTGAACCAAATGAGAAAAGTATAATCTTAATATATAAGAGAGAGACATTCAGAGTAGCCAGAAAATACATATAGAAATAAGAAAAGTGGCATGGATATATTGAATGTACACAGGACACTCATAAGAGAGAATCATATACAATCTCAAGAATAGCCCTCAAGCTCTCATTTAGAAGAATACAAAGCTTCAAAAAATCAATTGAATGATTCTCATTCAAGCTTTCATGGTGTGCTGCAAAGAGCCTAAAACCCATGAAGCTGATCATCTCTGCATCTGAAAGTTAGAACCAGAATGTTTCGACACTCTATTTTGGATTCAACTTGTATTGAAGACCAAAAGTTCATCTCATTCATTCCAATGAGTCCAAACTGATCTTCCAACACAACAGAGAATTCTAAACTCATCCCTGCTATATTTAGCTCTACTATGTCTGAATACTTTACATTTGTGAGCAGTGTGTATGTGTTACACACACTAACTCTTGTGGTTGAACTGAGGGATACTAAAAATCCCCATACCAAACTATTTTTACATTTGTTTCCCACGTATAACTGTGGAAGAAGCCTGGTTTGGCTTGGTAGTTTATTTTTCCCACGTATAACTGTGGTAGAGGTTGTAAAACCTGGACAGTTTTTGAAAACTATTTTAAATCCCGATACAGGTTGTGTATAACTTTAAATATAATTGCTTGGTGGTAGGTGGTCACCAAGTGGAGAGGACTATGTCTTGTACTAAGACTGAACCTCTTGTTTAATTTGTTGTGTTTGTCTTTCATTACTCTGTTTTAAATTTATCCGCTGTGCTTATATTAGCAAAGACAGAAAATATATTTTTACATTTACTCTGATAGTTACTTCTAGTTAGTGTGTATATATGATTCGTTTAGTAAAATTTTTTTCAAAAGTGGAATTTGTTCTCATACTGATTCTACTGAGGAGTAATCAACCTTTGAGAAACTTGTTGATCAATAAGTCACTTATATCTCTTCTGACTTAATTGACTAGGTTGTTCTAATTTGGGGGATTTTAATCCTAAATGTTTTTAACAGAAATTTTAATTGGAACTCAATTCACCCCCCCTCTTGAATATCCACTCTTACCAACATACTCTTCTGAATGTCAAAAATCCACTTTAAAATATAGTTAGCAATCTCTTTCATCTATGTTCATGGACCACTTATCCTTAATTTCTATATCTCTTGTCCAAGTTATCTATAAGGGCCCAAAAGCCTTATTTTTATACATTTTTTATAATAAACATTTTAATGATCGAAGTGGAACCCTTAAATGTCTTGTAGGATTTGTGAAATTACATCAACCAAAGGTCTTAGAGTAGTTCATCGAGACTATAATTACTTTTAACTACCCCTCCATGCTGTCTACATCATGATGTCAACTCTCCCCCATTGCATGGAAATTTGGATATTCCTCTCATTCATGCACATGATTGTTCCAATATCAATTACCATAACCTCCCTTTCATCAAAATATATTCCCTCTACTCTGATGAATGCATATTTCTATAAATCCTCACTAGGAGCCTACTATTTGTAGAGAATATCAGGTACATTTAAGAATAATTTCCTATGACCCTAAGGCCTTGAGGTGACCTTAAGGAATTAAGACATCCAAAAGACCATGAGGTTTCCCGAAAGCCTTACTTTCTTGATGAATTTGGGTGGCTCAGAGACCTTTAAGGACTATATGAACAACCTGGTACCCTGAAAGCTCAAATAGATGAATAGTTCATAATACTATAATACTAAATATTACCTTCTATAGTATCTTCTATTGTGCCTAATAGAGTACCTACCACAACTCGAAAATATGTCTCCATCCAGATTTGATATTGGATTCACTTTCCAAGTCCTCAACACTCAGGTTGAGGCTCATTGCTCGCATGACGTAGTGGAATTTGAAAACTTCATCATCATCTTAATTCTGGATCCCCGTGATAAGTAAACAGTGTAATTAAACTCTTGACCCACTTGATGGAGAAATTAGAAAACATTTTTTCATGTTTTCCTTAATTATAGCGTCATTCATTTATCTTCAAATCGGGTATAATATTTCTATGAACGATTACGTTGAGTAAAATTTTCATGTGTATGAATGTTTTCTATGGTGTATAATGGTTATCAGATTCTACAGTAAATTAGTACCATATCATTCTCCCATTTATTCTAAAATATTGTATCAAAAGATCTCCAATCAACATATGACTTGTATAAAATATTAATATTTAAAGAATCATCACATTTTAATTATTCATAGTCATGCAAACTCTAAATCTCCAAAATATCAATTACATTTTCCTTTAAAAATTTTGAGTTAATCTGATGACCATTTATTTCCAGTAAGATGTGTTCCCTTTCATTCTAGACCTAAGGTGCCTCTGATGGATATTTACATACAGTAAGATGTGTTCTATTTCAATTTGGACCTAAAGTGAGTATAACAACCTTCATACATATTTTTCTCATTATAATTAAAAATGTGAGTCTCATAATTGTTAAGACACAAGAATACATCTTTTGAAAACAATGGTCAGTATGATTTTCACAAAAAATACAAAGTGATGTGTTTTTCCCTTCCATCATAAAACAACCTTGAAAATTAAATACAACACTTGAAAATAATCAGCTTCACCATCATCTTGGTCTTAACATGTGAAAAGGGATATCTTAATAGGTTATGACTATTTGACCATTAATGGGAGTAATTTTTGTGGTTTATTAGGTCTGTTGAGGACATCTTGATGCCCTTGTTGTATGAGCTTGTATATTAAATTCCCATAAATTAGAATTATTTCAGCCATAAAATGATTCTATTTCATATTTCATTGACAGCATTGTTTATGTAGGTAGCTCTAATACCACTTTATTGTGGGGTAATAGAGGAATAAAACCCCCGTCATAAAAAAATATTCCAAGGACCAACAAATAAACAATATGGTTTAATTAAACATAAAAAACATAAAAAAATACTTTCATTACAATTCAATCACATCCAAAAAGAGTGTTGATGTGGTAATAGTGAAACAACACCAATTACAGAAGAAGAATTGTTAATATAAAACAAAGTAAATATTAGGATTTATGTTATTGGGTCCCTTTGGGACTTACTGCATGGAAATAACACCACCCACACATTCACATTTATTAGATTATGAAAACAAAAACGAATTACATTGTATGGAGGGAATGAATATAGCCAAATGAAATGCATATAGGATCTAAACCAAAATTTCACACTATAAGCAGCAACAAAGAATAAATTCAGATTAAGATAAACTTTCATTACAAGAAAAATTCATGGGCATCTAGATCACTTCAAGATACAAGAACATAGATATCACTACAATATTTTATATCGCTATTAGATGATCATTCTAGTCCATTGGATTCTATAAATTTTCACTCCTCTTCAACTTAGAATAACCCCTACTGGCTCCACCGTGAGCTGTGCACCAGTGGCATGTAGGTGAGTCGGTGGGCCACCAGATGAGTCGACCGATGAGAATGATAACACCACCATTTGTGAGATTGAAGTTGAGGAAGATCATTCTATGCAAAATGTGGTGGAAAAATAATACTAGACCTCAAAAAGGAAGAAAAACCCACCAGTGACAAGAGGGAATCAATTTTGAAAATCTAGATCTCAGCATACCCAATGAAATCAACTGCCCAAGAAGATGATTTTAAGATCAGATTCCTATATTAATTGTAGGCCCCTTAGGGGTGATTAATGCCCATGCCAGAACAGTAACTGGATAACTGAACGGCCATGGGGAGGCTTCCACAAATCTAAAACCAAACTACCCAGTAAAAAGCACATGGAATAGCTAAAATCAATGGATGGCCATGATAGATTAAGAAGAAACATCCATTAACAAACAGAAATGAAGATAATAAATATATAGCAGATAAACAAGGTGGAATCCCAAATTAAGTAAGAAAAATAATTGAGCAAGCCATGGAAATCCACACATGTGGTAAAATGAACCAAAATCTAGAAAATATTGAAATGGGTTACTATTTATTAATAAATTTAATTTACATAACATAATAAATTTTTTAGAACAATTTAAAATGGTTTATTTTTAATTTTCAATATGAAATAATAAATACCTAAATTAATAAAAAAGAAATTAAATTATTTTAACATGGTCTACGTCATAAGATTCTAGTTTTAACAAACTAAATGAAGAACGAGACACATTAATCATTCCATTTATTATCATTAGAAATCATTTCAGCTTCATGTTTGTTATCCAATTCTGTAAAAACATGGAATAACCCATTTCGATAAAAATGAATACTTAAATAAATTTTATTACCATTAAATTAGGATAAACACCAGATTGAATAAACATGTCTTCTCTTTAATTATTTATACAATCAAGAAATCATTATCGGATTTCTGTTCTTTATCCAAATTCATCAATTTTAACATTATATTCCATGAAAGAAACATGATATACAAACCACAGTATAGATATCGCACTATATATAAAAATAAGAATCAATCCATTATCAAGGTGAAAAACTACAACATGAGATCAATAAACATAAACTAATTCAATTCTTTATTCCGGTTTAATATTTATTAGATTAAATTCCCCTCTCTGCAAATGGGAAAACCATGTTCAATTAATGATTTCCTCTTCGCACCACCGTGTTTCAGTTTAGAAATACACTTCTTCCCTAAATCCATGGACTCTTTACAACAACAAAAATGGCCTAATTATTTTAGAAGATGAGAAATAAATGATCGGAATTAGTAAAATAATCAACATAGATCCATATCAATATCAAAATACACGACCCATCCAAAACAAGAGACGACATAGTAGAAAATAGACTAAACTCAGGTAACATAAATTTTGAATTTTATGGATGTAGTTTTCTCATTCCCCCTCCCTCCTTATATAGAAATAACACAAACAGATATGTTTTTCCATGTAATCTTCCTAAAATCATGCTTTCTCTTTAGGTTTTATAGATTTAGAAGACACTCCCCCTCCCTCGATTATCCCACTATAATTTTAAATACATTTAAATCCTTAAATATATTTAAAATAAAATATTTTCATCATTTATATTATTACATATCCATAAAATCTCATCAATGAAACTTAAATCCTTCATTTATAATAAAAAAATATTAAATAATATAATTAAGCCACTCAGGTGATATCATTAAACAATGTCATTGAAAATTTTAAAATTAAGTGATTTTAAATTACTTTAATTGATCCACTAACTTGATATCAGTTAATATGAATTTATCAGGGTTCTATATTATTTTTTAACTAAAAAGGAATTTTTATAAATATATAAGAACATGTAATAATGTTATATAAAGTATTATATTTTTTAAATTTATTTTACATGTATTTATTATTAAACAATTATAACAGTTTTAATTTAAAATTTCACAAAATTAAAAACAATTGTAAATTAAATAAACATATTTTAGTTTTCATGTATTTATTATTATTACCATAAATGCATATTCTGTTGTGTGATCTAATAATCATCTGTTTATTATAAAAATAACTCATTGAAGGACGGGCATGTGATTTCCCATTTCATACCCACCTTCTCAGTTTTGGTGATTTGTATTTCAACGTGATGTTATATTCTCTTAAAATATTATGCTTGAATCAATGTGGGATAACTTCTTCACATAACAGAATATATTTACTATGATTTATTTATATAAAATCCCAATTTTTTGATAAAAATGAGCTATAGCTCAATTCTAGAGAGAATGAGATTTCATTTATAGCAGGAATATAAATTATCTTTTGGGTATTAATAGAAATCACAATCTGATTACCCAAAAAAACAAAAAACATATCAAAATTAGATATAAAATCATTTTGGGAATTTCATTCCCTATATATTAGGTGTAGGGATTTATATTTCATTGCATCCAATTGCATGGCACCTCCCCACCACACAATGTGACACAATTATATATTTATTAAGTATATTTATTTATCCTTATTTTTAAAAGTTCCCCCACCAAAAATCTATGAATTTTTAATGCTACCTTTTATCAATGTCAAAAAACACTGAAAAATGATAAAAATTTATCACTGCTAATAAAAATCAATGATAAATGATAATTTTATCAGCATTCAAAAAAGAAGTGATAAAAAATAACTTCGTTGATACTGTATTATTTAGAAATGATTAGTGGGTTCCCTTTATCAACATTTTTTGACATTGATAGTATATACCATGAATAATTTTATATATATATATTAGTATTTATATTTTTTTAAATATTATTTATATACTACTTGAATATGGGGTTATCCCCATGTATCTATAATCGTGGTTTATATTAACCATGAGTATAGAGTGGCTGGAATCTGTCTATACCAATGGTTGATGTAAACCATTGGTCAAGCTGAGTTATCCTAACAGTTTTTAAAAAATTGTTTGTGTGGGTTGATATATTCCAACTATTTCTTAAATAAATGTTTGGATGGAGTTATCTCAAATCCCTCATCCTCCTAACATCCCTGATTTACTCAAAATCCTGATTCTACCCTCACATGAGAACCGACTGAATCAATTCTCCTCCCACGTTCTCTCCTAATTTAGATATTTTTTTATTCTGATCTTCTTCGACATCATAATAGTTTCTCCCAATACATTCTTTTCTTTTTATAACTATTGTTTTCATTTTTATTATTTTCATAATATATGTGACTATAAAAGATTTATTTGTTGTTTTAATTTAGTTATCCACTACTTTTTCATAAATCAAATTAATTTTATTTAATATATTGTAAATGATTAGGTAAATAATTAATAGATTAATTATTTTTTATTAATATATTAGGGGGATATATTATTTAATATGATTATGTAGAATAATTCATTATTTACCATTACATAGATCAGCATACCCTTGCATAGCCTTCAAATTTTATGCATACCTTTACAGAGGTTAGTGTACTCTTACACACCATTATACAAGTATTGAAAATCTTGATTTAATCTTATGTAGATTCAGCAATGGAAAACTATTACACTTAAAAATGGGTGAGGAACATACAACTTTAATATCCACATAACACCACTACCATTCCATTTCATGCAATATCTTTACAATGAATTATTCATTCATGTAAGGAAATGTATATTTTATACGCCAATATTTATCTACCACTAATTTTTGGAACCTTTATACACCACTTGTGGAAACAATTTTATTTGTAGTATTATTTTTCCAAGTAACTTCTGAGTATCCTAAAACCACTCATATGATACTGACATGTTAGTTTATAATAAATCACTCGAAAGGTTCTCAAAATAGTAGAACATCTTTAGAAAAATAAAATCATGGATTTCCAACCTGAATCAATCCTATGTAGTCTTAAAATACTATATATCATTAATATTTTTGTATATTCAGATATATTTCAGCATGTATGGTCCAATTCACAAAGTTATACACCTAATTCATGATTTTTTTTCAATTTCAGATTAATTAAGATATTTTATTTCATCATGAAATCCTATATTTGTAAAGATACTCTTAATGAAAACATGGTGAATACCCTTCATGGATTGTATTTTCCACTTTATCCTACTTCCGTCTATATTATATGTAATAATAAAGTAAAAGAGGATAGGGGTACCTCTTAAATCCTTATGTAAATGATAGTGGTTTTTCGTGATGAACATACTCTTTTCTTGTACTCTTCCTCCAAGCCTTGCTAGTGGAATTTTTTTCATAACCACTTGTGATGACTCCACATAAAATGTTCTGTATGAGATTCTTTATCTGTCTTGGATTTGGTTCCTTCAGTATTATGAGACCAATCCTACTAATACTTGTCTCTTCTTACGATACATTTTTATCTCACACTTCAACATCATTCATCTTCTAATTGAGGGATCTTCCACCAACATTGACCTCTAGCCTAGTGGATTTATATGTGAGATCATTAAGGAACACTTTTTTCTTTTACACTTCTTTGATATCCATAAGAGTCACTTTATACATATTATTCTTCAGTGAATCCTTATTTAAGGGAACTTCCTTCACAATTTATGCACACTCTTTGTGTATGTAGACCCATTTTACATTGATTTTGGTAGTTAAAAGTCACATTTTGAGTTATTGGATGATAAATGGATATTATTTAGGATTATATAAGAATAAATGTTTTTCATTTTTCCATTCCAACTAGAGATGAGTATTTTTTTCTATAAAATTTTCTATGAAATTTCATATGTCATGCAACTTCTAAAATCCATATCCTTTATTAAATTTTGATTTTTTTTATTAATATATGTTTCCATAATAGATGGGTTGGTTGAATGTTTATATTTATATCAATTAATGTTAAATTTACAAAATATTATTATACCATGTTTTGTGGTATTTTGGTTGTGTGACACATTGTTGTTATTCTTGAGTGAATGTTTTTTTATCATAAATAATTTTATATTTTATTCTTATAAAGATTACGTATGATATTGAAAAAGATAGTTTGAATATATATTTTTTATAATGATATATGGATGTACGAGCTATGGTTTCCTCCAGTAGTTCTCTTAGAGAGTTCATTAATTTTAATATTTTCCTTCTACGATAAATTTAATATCTTGTCCTTATTATTTGTCAATTTTTCTTGGGATGTTCAACTAAACAAGAGTTGAATTAATCTCAGCCTACTTGTATGGGACCAAGAGAGGGTGATCTTGAAGCTACATGGAGCACACATCATACATGTTCACCCCAGACCCCCCAAAGGACACCCCATCTACCCCACAGTTTCATCCTTTACTTGAGCCTCCATGGTTGTTCCCACCCATTACTCCATAATCATCTTATTTATCACCTTTTGATTGTACCATGTATATATCATCTCCATAAATGTTCCTAACAACACCATATCCATATCCTATGATGTATTCCCATCCCTTCCATCCTTATCCCATCATATCTACACCGATTCAATTTCCCAATATCCATCCATGATCTAATGATTTTGTTCCTTCAACATCAATTATAGGTCATGAATATAACCTAGTTCATGCATCATAATAGAAACATCTTGTTCAGGTATCAGGAACATTTTCACTAAATTCATTCGATGTAAATGCAATTGAATAGAAATCATTTTATAAAAAAATCCAAATAACAGAAAGTAAAATGAAAGAAAGTAATGATCTTCAAGAGTATTTACATGGTTCAAGACTTCTGGACCTACTCCATGCCAAGTACACACACACAATTTTCATTATTATTACGAAAAATGTAAATAGAGAACATAAAAACCCATAATAAAATCATATATAAACCACATACATGGGAAAAGGTATCTTTGAAGGCTTGGGGAACTACCCACTGCAGAGATAGTGAAGAAATCTGGCTCAAAGAAGGAGTTTTTCTCCCTTGAACCCGATGAAATCAAACACACTACCCTGAGAACCAGATCGTAAAATGAAATAAAAACCAAAAAAGAACATACAATTCAAGAGATACAAATAGAAGGAAAAAATATTTCAAAACTAGAAGTACCAAATAGGATGAAACTCTACCCAAGTCAAAAGATCTTGAAAACGAGGCAGTGCACTGGCATTTTGAATGTCCTAACAATCCACTAGGAAGTCTCAACTGAGTAGGGGTGTACAAAGTAATGAATTATAGGTCTGTTGGAGGTTCCCTCTCTATCTGTCTGTTTTTTTGTCTCTCTCTATCTCAATGAATCATCTAGAATGAAAGAATAACCACACACATTTCAAAAAATAAACATCACAATCAATATAATAATGGACTTGAAAAGGATAGGGGATCCCTTCATAGGTGAAATAGACATTGGACCATGCAAAAGGATGAGGGAAAATAAAAGGATCATGAAGAAACACTGTTGAAACCGATCCTAAGAAATTTTGGGCATGTGGCAAGCATGATGAAAACGAGTGGAAAAAATCAACAGAGTGGATTGAAAACAAACACAAACACTAGTTTCTTGGACAATCATATCATGGTTTATCAACAAGAAGCATGAGGTGAGAAATAATGATTTCCATAGTGGAAACACAGAGGCCAGATGGGACAAATAAATAGTATAATCCTCTAAAAACTATGTGATGGAGAAGCAGTACAAGCAGTCTAAAATGGAGCCCAGTTAACTAAGAGGCCCACACATAGGGCCAAAACATAGCATCCCACATAAATAATATTTCATGATAAAAAAATCAAAAACATTTAATATTTCATGGAAATAGTATATAGTAGCTTTTATTTTAAAAACCCAAATTAAGAAATCTCCACCTGTTCGACATTAAAATAAAAATGATGATGGTGTTCATAGAAAAAACTAACAACCCATAACCTATCAGTAGTGTTGGAATATTTTTTTGTAACTGAAACCCCTAAGTATACATATATTTTACCATCATTAATATCACCTAGAATATGCCAGCAGGGGAACATGTTCTACCCACACTACACATATACTACAAACAGATTACAGCATGCTCATAAATTATTCTATCCAACAAACCACATTATAGAAGAGCTTACTCAAAATTACCTTTGACACCATTAAAAACCCAAATACTAAGAATGAAATTACCAATAATTAAACAACCCTTCCCGGGGGTAAAATATATTGAATGATGAAAACAAAACAATTCTCAAAATTACATAGTAAAAAAATTAGGTGAAAAAAATATTCATAGCAGCCCCAAAATATGATGTAGCTAGGAAAAAATCCGCTTAATTCCTGAACAACTTATCCCATCACACAAAACCTTTTTTCCCAATCAAGTTACCCAACAAAGACATGTGTAACCAGTCCTTGGATCCTCGGAAAAGGAAAATATATAACCAATTTCTCATTCTAACTAAGGGGATACAAATAACTAAAGGACCTCCAAAGTTTCATAACCAGGACATACCACATGTTCTTGGTCCATACAATCTCTATCATTTAGGTTATCATAGTAATATTTTATGTGGTTAATATTGAAACACTCAAAACATCGGAAACCCTTAAAATGATTCTTATCTTTCCTCCCCTTATTTTTCATAGGACCCTTAGTATACAGAATCTATCATTCCCTCTTATCACGGCCCATCACTTCCTTCAAACCATGTCTTTGAAGGTCATGGGATAGGAAAACCAACACTACTCCATCTAATATAATAGGATACCTAACATATTTCATGGAGTATTTTAGAGAATTAAAAAAGAATCAATAAGATAAGTTAACAATATCAAATCATTATCTTCATCTATAACCTCTCAATAATTTTTTTTTGAATCAAAAGAAATTTTTTTAAACCTTCCAATATTAACTCGCACATAAGAGCCTGCGGTCATTTTGAAATTATATTACCACATATTTTTATATAAACACCAATGAAATTATTTTGTAATATACAAGTGCATGAGTTTAATAAAAATAGATTTAGTAGTGATTTTGGGTGAAACATTACAGAAAACATTTTCTTCTAGTATTAGAAGAAGAGTACAGTCCGCCACTATGAATATAATAGGATCAACATCAACAAAGGAAGTGGTGGAGTTACCATAAATAGTGACTGCCACAACGATTTTCTTGTTACCATGTAATAACTTTTCAAAACTATTATGAACTAATAAAGAACACATTTTTACTCTATACAAATTAAAATCATTTTCACTGTCAAAAATTTCAATTTCAAATTTAATGACATTGTAAAATAAAAAAAAATTACAAACTCTGATACCACTTTATGGGGGTATTTAGAATAGGTTAATTATATTTGTTCGAATTAAAAAAATCATGATAGAATTTATTTTATAAAAAATCGAAATAACCGAAAGGAAAATGCAGAATAATCAATATGAAACAATGTATTTACGTGGTTTAGACCTTTTTGTCCTACTCCACGGTAAGAACACGACCATGAATTTTGTTATTATTAAAAAAATTGGTAATAAATAACACAAAAATGGAGGAGAATAATAAATACATACCAAAAATGTGGATCATAAATTCTATTTAGGTTTAGGGACCTCATCACTCCAGACCCAGTAATGAAATCCATCTTGAAGAAGGCGAAATTCTCCCTTGAACTAGATAGACTCACTCATGAAACCCTAAGAATCAAATCCCAAAAAGAAAAAACAAAATAATATCAAAAAATGTAATATTCAAAAACATAATGTAATAGATTACAAACTCAGATGCTCGGAAGAGGATGCGACTCTACCTAGGTCATATAATCTTGAACAAGTGGCAATCCCCCGAAGTTCGAAACGCCCAAACTCTCATCTGAGAAGTCTTACTAGATCATGGGTGTGGTATACATAAAATCATATGTCCACTAGAGGTTCCCCCCCCCTCTCTCTCAATTTTATCTCCATATCTCTATAAATCAATTGTAAAGAATTAAGGACTACACACACCCATAATATGAAATGAATGCATCAATGTATTAATGGAGAGTCCAAGGTTAGGTGACGCCTTGATAGGAAAAAATGATTAGGGTACACTTTTCAGGCTGAGGGTGAAAAAAGGATCAATAAGAATCATCGTTGAAACAGATCTCATGGGATCCGGGCACATGATAATAATATGGAAAACATGGGGTGAAACATCAGTATAGCAGTGTAAAGAAAACACAAACACCGGGTGCCAGGGCCATTAGATCATGGTTCATATTTGGAAAGAATGAGGGGAGGAAGGTGTATTGTCCAGGTGGTAACACAGAGGCCATACATTCCAGTGAAATAGCTCAAGGCCCCATAAACTGAGTGAAGGCCCACCTGCACAAGATTTTTGGAAAAGATCCCATTGAACATAGTGGGCCACACAGATTCCCAACTCCCCACATCCTATAGAAATAATATTGAATAATAATAAAAGAAAAATGTATAATAACGCATTTCAATAGGAAGGAAATTTATTTTGAAACCCCAAATTAACACATATTTTAGAGGATCATAATCATGGACCTCTCATAGGTCCATTCAAGCCTAATGAGCTGTCTACAATAGATTTTTTATAAGGGTGTCAAATTGTATCACATTATTTTTTTATTACTGTAAAATGAATTAAGTTTTATTTTTTCCATATGTATTATTCAGTGGGATATTCTAATAGGCAGTGTGGGGGTACACATATGCGTGAATTTTGGAATTATTAAATATAAAAAATGGTGGATTACAATGAATACCATCAAATTTTTGGTCAAAATTTCACGAAATGTAGATGTTTTATGGGAACAATATCCATGTAAAATGATATCATTCTGGTGAAACTAGTCTCATGGAGGAATATCGATAATAAAATCAAGGATAAATCATGGGTGGAGATATGGGTAAAAATGTGATTTAAATTTACTAAAATATTATTGTTATATTTATATGGATAAACAAGTCTTTTGTGTTTTCATTTTAAAATTCGTAGTATTGAAGATACCAAGGGTGAACTATTGATGGATGTTTGGATGTTGTGGTGAACATAGAAGTATGAAATATATATTGGTTGTTTTTTAATTGTTGTCAATGAAAAAAATTCTATGTACATTATGGTAATTATTATTCATAGACTTTAATATTAGTAAACTTAGTGGAACATAAGGATTGTTCTTCTGCATGACACAATATGTGATAATATAAAATAAGTATCTGTCACACTGAAATGTCATAACTATTCTCCACTATAATGGGAACCCATAAGTGTAATAATCGTTTTCATAAAATATATTTTTAAAGCTGGATGATATCATTTGAGGGACACAAATGTTGTAGTCTACCTGGGGTGGAGAATAATAAGACATTGGGACACCTTCTCATGGTGTACTCCTTTGGTAATAACAACTATAGGATATTACGAGATCAAGACATTCCTATAGGAAATACAAATTTATATGTTTAATTGGATGTTCTATTCTATGGATGTTTTTATTGATAATTAGACATTAATATTAATATTAATTAATAATAATTGTTGTGTACTTTTATGTGTTGATAAAAATCATTATGACATATTCTTGTAGTGAGGTATGATAATTTGGGTGTGTCCTGGGTAATATTGCTTTAATGAAGAATTTTAGAAATGATTTTTTCCTTATGTTCATTAATTGAAGTTTATATATCATTCCCTTTAATGAAAATGAAATAGCCAAAATAAATCCAAGTTCATGGTGTTCTATAGTTATGTTGGATTTCCATAATTTCCATGAATGATACATTGGACACATAGGTTGATGACGCTGGCATGCAACCTGCTCGATTTGAGATATTTTGAAAAGGGATTATATTACACAATGGGTGCTCGTAGGGTGTGTTATGATGTTGTGACATTAACATCATCCACTATATGTTCCTTGTCATGTTTCTAGACATTATCCTTGGTCTTTAGGCAGCTTCCCCGAATTCCCATGAGAAATATGCATAGAGGATCATATACTAAATGTTTCCAGAATTTCACTTAAATAATATATCACTATTTATTATTTCAACATTTGAATAAATATTATTCTCAAACGTGTTTTAATAATTATGCACGTTTCCATTATCACATATATTCCATCACCAGTTATTTGAGATAATATTTTGTGAGAAGAATATTTAATAAATATTTATTTTCTATTTAATTTATATTTTATTTATTTATTTTTTGGAAAATAATTTAGTGAAATTTATTTATTAAATAAATAGTCATTTTTCAAGGCTCGAATATATTTTTGAGGAATGGTGAATTATGTTTATAGTTTTGGTGAGAAATAATATATATTGAATATTATTTGATAAAATTATATTTAATTTTAATTAGTGGGTTTAGCGCATGTCAATAAATATTATTATTATTATTATTATTATTATTGAAATGGGGTTCCACATGGATTAAATAAATAATCAGAGGAACCTATGAAATTATTTTATATCTCACCATAGTGGTATTTAAACAAAATTATATTATTTTTCAAAAGAGTCAATTTCATTTATGTTGGGCACAATGTCATTCATAGTGAATCATTTCAATCCTTAGATAGCCCCCTCTCCAAGAATTCTTCCTAAAATGGAGAGAAATGTTCCTCCATCATCTACTATAAAATATAGAAAGATCAAGGGGAATCCTTTAGAATATATTATCGTAGAGATCCAATGTTAACGATGCTAGAATTGGGATCTTCCTTGATAGTAACTGGAGATTCCTATGATGAATTTCATAGATTTTGGAATAGGGGCGGATCACATCATGTAATGTCCCTGACCCAAAATCCACTAAACTAGAGCTCTGAGCTAGGTCACAAAAGGACCACAAGCATGCTCCCCATATGATATAGGGTTATGACTTGAAATGAGGCTATAATAGGTAATGTGGGGAGACTATACCCTCTATACCATAGTTTTCCACAATATGTAATATATTGAAAAACGCAAAATAGATAATAAACCATCAGTTTTATTACCAACCATTTCTCAAATATAGTAAAACCACAACCAAAAGATAAATATATCATGTCATGATAACAGTGGAAAAAGTGAAGGAATAAAAAATAAAGTACTATTGAAAACATTCCCCAAAATCTGTCTTGACTCAATGTCTAAATCCTCATCAATGAACATCCCATGCCCAACTGAACACCATAGAACATGGATATTTCCCTTGTCCTATCCTGCAATAATGAAATTTTCAAAGTTACCCAACAATAGCATAATAAGGGTGTGTGCACATCACAGTAGTCCACTGCCAACAATTTTTACAAAATATCTAGTCTAAATAGTTTGTTGATGCATGTACTAAATAAACTAAATTATAAATAAACACGGGTTCTATTAACTAAAAATATTCACATTAAAAACATTGATCAATAATTCAATTCAATCTTATAAACCATTTCTATCACCTAATCCATGGTTTAGTAATTTAAATCATTTACACTCTATCTTAATATGAACAATTATCAGACATAAGGGAATAAGTAAAGTTCTATATCTCACTGGGGATAAAAATTTCATAAAAGATACAACACACTCACTGTGGAGCCACATTCCCGATAGTCTCGTCAAAATAAACTGTTGGGGGATTTGATCCTTAGTCTGACTACCTAATCGGTGCATTATAGCTTTGGGGTTTAGTGCCTCAGTCCAACCTAACTTGTAGGAGAAACCTCAGTCCAATATGCCACATACCAACAATCCATGTGTACCTAATTTTTCATCCAATTATAATATATTCCAGATCACATACCATGCATAATCAATATATAGAAAATTAAAAATTCACATTCCAATTATCAACTAAATCAACTTGGGGCCTAAACCCATTAAAAGATTTACCACACACCTTACCTAACCCATGTAACCCAACTCCCTTTCATATCTCAATCCATTTTACTCATTCAAAAAATTTGATACTTTAAACCATTTCATATGATTCATCATTTATAATGTATTATCCAATTCATGCATTTCAATTTCAATCTCAAAATTAATTAGACAAATTCACCTTATTCCATTTAACTCTCTTTAAATTATAAAAAACAAACCCTTATGCCACTATCAATGTCTAGGTACCACTATCAAGAATATATTTTACAACAACAGATCAACATGGTCATCCTGGGATCTACTTCATCCCTAGTCAATTCCCTTCATAACATTAATGTTTTCCATGTTCAGAAATACTGGCACAACCCATCAGTGGCCTAAAATTGGAATTTTAACCCTCAATTAATTATAAGATGTTCATGAGGGGGTCCATTCATCATTTTACCAAACATTTTAACGAATCAATTAAAAGGAATCAAATGAACAACAAGAAAGAATCATTAACACAACCACACATGCTCAACCCAACTTGAAGACTGTGGAATATAACTTTAGACCACCAACATAAAAACAAAAAATGAATGAAAAATTGAACATATCCTTAGATCAGAATTCAAGAAATATATGAAGCCCTAACTTATGATCCTCTTGAAAATGATTATTTTATGTATTTAGAAGTAGAAGAATGCAACTAGAAGCCCTAATCTATAAAAGAGATCCACGAGGAGCATAATACATACCTGTAGCATCGCTCTGTAATAAAAAACACTCCAAATGTAATAAAAATGAAGGCGGTCAGTCCTTGGGATGATTTGGGTGTTTAGGTTCATCACTAGGGCTGGTGGATGGATAATATTTGAAAAAAATAAGGTGAGAAAATTTAAATCTGAAGGGGTAAAAATGATAAAATTCAACTTTTAATGGGGCTCACAATTTGGATAAAAAATTTCCAAAAATGTATGCCAACAATAGGAATTCCTCTATCTAAGTGGGACTAAGTCGCATGGTCACTTGGGGATCTACAAACGGTTTGAAAAAATGTTTCCCAATTGTGTAAAATACATTTGTCCAGGACCACACTATTTGGCCTTCCCTCTTTCATGGTTTACTAAACCACGAATTCCTTCCTCTTTGATTGCATGGTTTGGGTGAATGATTATAACTAACCATGCGTGAACCATGAAACATGAACATGATGGGAAAAATCTCCAATATTTCAGGTCGTCAGCCCTTGATACTCCCACAAGCATCCTCATACATCCAGAAAATTTTCATTAACCACTATTAGGACACTCGAACAAAAACATAAAAATGAACATACCATGAGAGAATCTAGGATCTTAAAACCTACCCACCTTATAAATGAACATCATCGATCCACATTCTGATGAATAAATAAAATTCTAAAGAAAACTGATCACACTAATGAGGCCACATATCTTTCTACCTCTAACAAGATTCTTCTTAAACATTACCACGATGCCTAAAAATTGGAACTGAAGGCATAGTCATGCCTCACAAGGCTTTCAAGATATGATCCACAATATATACTAGATGCTCCTCAAAGGACACATTTTTCTGAAGCTCAAAATCCTCGACATCAAAAAAATGTTATGGGTTAGCGAGATGCTACCAAAGTGATGACACATGTAAAACATCATCAGTTCCTCTATTCCACTATAGAAGAACCAATCAGTATGCAACCTGCATTAACCTCTCCATAATCTCAAACGATCGCACACACATGGGTTCCAGCTTTCCTAGTTTTTATATTTCAATGGTGAACTAACCTGGGTGACACCCGATGCAACACATGATCACCCACCATAAACTCATGTGGTCTACAACTCCAATCCACATATAACATCTACCTACTCTGATCCATCAACATGTGCTTTTGAATTATCTAAACCAATTCCAATGTTTCATTCATGAGACTTGACCCTAAATATTCATATTCTTCATCCTCCATCCAACACAATGAGGATATACACAGTCTATAACAGATCTCCTCATATAGTTCCATCCGAATCAGATTATGCTAACTATTTTTATTACTGAATCCAACTAGTTCTATGTGTTTCTCCAACAATCCACCAAAATCCAAGACATAATCCCTCAACATATACTATAGTTAATGAATAGTGTGCTCTGATTTTCCATCCATTTGTGGGTGTAAATTCATACTCCAAAGAAAATGGCTATGAATTTATTTCTATATTCACTTCTATAAATGTGTGTACAACATGGATTATGATTGGAAACTATAATATGTGGTAGTGCATGCAACTGAAATATTTCTCAAACATATAATTCATCCAATTGATCAATGTTTAAGGTCCCTCTAATTAGAAATAAATGTGCCATCATGGTTGATTGATTCACAAATACCCATATTGAATCTTTCTTCTATGGTATTCCTACAAGACCTACCATGAAATCCATCATTACATCATCCCATTTCCATTCTAGGATGGGAAATGGTTGTAAAAAACCACCCAAGCATTGATTCTTGGACTTCAACTACTGATAGTTAAGGCATAACATCATGAGTCCTTCAAACGTTTTCATCATTCCAGGCTACTAATACATTATACGAATATCATGATACATTTTTTTGTCAAACCAAGATGCACCACCAACCATGATAGAAAAAACTTGTGTATCAATGCTTCCCACAAACATGCTAGCAGAACAACATGACCATGGACATAAAATATCATTCCAACCCTAATAGTCCAACGGGATGGTGATACCCCACTTTTATGACTGACCCTTAATTCCAAAAATTTAGTATCCTCATGTTGCCTTTCCTTGATCCAGTTCAGAAGCACGAACTCAACTGCCCATGATGCAAGGATCATTTGATCGTTCTCATTCTACACCATGAGATGCATCTCGGTAAAAAACCACCATAATCCATTCAAAACTAGATTCATAAATATCCAAACTTTGAGCCTTTTGGATCAAAGCTTCTGTTACACTATCTACCATTCTCAAAGTGTAAACCAAGTCAATGTCAAAATAATTCATGTACTCAACCAATCTTTATTGCTGATGATTCCAATTATGTTGAGAGAAGATGTAATTTAGGATTTTAGAATAGTTATACATGGTAAATTTTTCCCCAAACAAACAGGGTCACTAACACATTAAAGAATACACCATTGCGGCTAACTCAAGATCATACGTAGGGTAATTTATTTTTTGAGACATCAACAAGAATGACCCATATGCCACATGATGATCATTATACATCAAAATAGCCCCATGTCCAACACCAACCACATAGAAAACAAGGAATACCCCATACCAGAGCCAGTTATGATTAAAATTTGTCCGAAAGTCAAACAGTTCTTTAACTCTTGGGAAAAAATTCTCACAGCACTTGACCATTCAATCATAATTACATTATCAGACCAACCCAAAAATAATTATTTGCAAATGGTATAAGTCCTTAATGAACCTTTTGTTATATATTTTCAAACCTAGAAAACAATGAATATTAGAAACATTATTTTGTCATTCCAAAGATACAACTATTATAAATTTCTCTGTGTCCACTAACACAAATTACTCTGATATACTGTGACCCTAGGAATGCACCCAATTTGTTCAGAAATTTTATTTGGATAGCTGGTTGTATAGCCTATGCTCTTATAGTTTACTGGGGAAGATATCAAGTTATTTGGAATGATCTTTATGAATTTTAGAGTACACTATTATTCCATCAACAAATACAACTACAAAATTTTCTTGGTATGGGTGAAATATTCAGTTCATTTTGTCCCTAAACACATATGGTGAATAGTTCAATCCAAACGACATTACAAAAAACACATATAAAACACATATACTCTAGATGGCAGTCCACAGTATATAAAAAGCTCTCACCCTGAGGTGATGGTACCCTGATCATAGATCAATCATAAAGAATGGGGAAGAAACCCTTAGCTTGACAAAAGGTTCATCGATTCAAGGAATATGGTATCAGTTCATAATGATCATTTGATTAAACTTACTTAATAGAGCCACAACCTTAATAATCTATTTTCATTCTTAGGAAACTACATTGGATATTTCCATGGTAACATACTCATGTGAAAAAGGCACTTGTTTTCTTATTCCTCCAAATGATTTTTATGTTCCTAAAGTATTTGTGGTGCTACTCTATATGACAAAATAGAAACTAGTTATACTCTCGACATCTACTCTATCATTAAATCAACATTCCTTTTAGGAAACATCCTAGAGAATTACTCAATAATCACACCTAGAATTTGATCCCCCATAGTAGGAATGACAATCCGATCTATATCACCATAATCAAGGAAAATACAAGCGACTTAAGTTGTGATCTGATCCTACTGCTGAAAAACTGGCCCTGCACGACCTGTCCAAATTTCCTAATCAACACAATTGGCATAAGTGTCTTTTTCAAGAGAATTTAATTTTAAATTGTGAAGGAAATAGTCGATACAAGCATGATAAAAAACTATACAATTCATTCTCAAAATCAAATCATAACCTGACATCTCTTGTACAAATATGTCCCATAGGATACGATTCCCACCAACATCAAGAGAATACCCATTACATTTCCTCATATTCTCTTCTCACATCCCTAATAGTGTATCAATCAAAATGACCCCAAAAAAACATTCCACTACAAGACCCAACATAACCTCAAGCCGAGCATAAATAAAACAATGTGAGGCACTTGTATAGAATAAAGCATTCATAAGCATGGAAGATCCAAGGATCGTACTTCGAATAGTTCATGTTCCAGCCTTTCAACCACCTGGTGTATATTAAACTGTATGATGCTAATATGCCCCCATATCCTTGGTACAAGTATAATTTACTATCACTAAACTACCATACTGATAAGTATTATCTCACCCCAGAGTGCCACATCTGCCACCTCAACCAGTAGAACCATTAGAGCTCCAACTGCCTACCTGATATAGGGTAACCAACCCCCTGACTATACTCGGCATTGGCCCCAGTCATCCATAATTTCCTATTTTTTTGATTGATCCTAAAAAACCTCTACACATGCCCCATTTGTTCGCATTACCGACACTCTACTGGTGGTTGGGGAAACTAACCATAGATGTGCCGCATCCGGCCACACTAATAGCATAAAATAATATCACCTCCATGAGGTGTCGGTTATGTTTTTTGGCTACTCTGTCCACCACCACCCTGGTGATTATTATCAAAACAAAACTTCCTACCATTAAATTATTTACAATTAGATAACCCAACTAGAATTTCATTCCCACCACTATGGGCCTCCTTGGGGTTTCCCTCCGAAATAAGGGCATGATCCACCACCTCTGAAACACTTTTTACGATTAATATATTCACCTGGGAGTTAACCTCGTGTTTATGTCCATCATTAAAATGTCTTTACATATCCTCCTCATCCCTTTCCAAAGCTATAAATAAATGTTCTATGTTAGAATAATAACTATTGTATTCCATCATTGTCTTTGACCCCTAGGTCAACCTCATAAACTTCACAGCCTTTTCTGCCTCAAGGTCTCAAAATAAATATGTTCCAGAAACTTTTCATAGAAATATTTTCCTGACATACCATCAGCCTGCTAGTTATAAACATTAATGTACCACCATCTCATTTCCTATCCCCTTGACTTGTTCGATTCCAAATTGATTGTCCTCTCAGTATGAGTCTCTTAGTGACCAAGAATCATCTCTAGGGACTCTATCTATAACTCCTCTACATCAGATCCAACCTCTCCAAAAAAAATTATAGGTTGTTGTAGATGAAACTCCCTAATCAGCTCAAACATACTTGGAACAACCCGCCTAGGGTCCCATTCAAACATTTGTATAAAATTAATGAAGTTATCATGAAATTGATTCTCTACAATGTTATATTGAACCACTGGGTTTTTTTTTAATCCACTTATAGTGGAGCATTATCGATGATGTCCTCTTATTTCTAAACTAGCACATGAAATTATGGTGGAATATTCCTATAATTCCAACACACATCTCCTAAAACATAACATAAAACATCCATAGTTTTCATAAAATACGGATATCCACAAGCCATAAACAAACCATTTTCCCATACACTATTCCGAACAGACAAAATTTCACATGGAACACTGTTTTGAACCATACCAACAATGGATCATGGTCAATATGGGGTAAACCAACTCATACATGCATGTGTCTTTCATTTGAAAACATTTTTGAATTATTTCCACATTCACAGAACAAATCGGTCGATTTTAAGTACTCTTATCATCTCACCATTTATTATAACCATTTTTTTCATGTACCACATTTGATCAATAATAATTCTTTAATAATTCTTTCTGAATATTTAAATTTACCCATTCATATCATCTGCATTCAAAATTACGTTCTTCATATTTTAAGGAATGTGAAAATAATTCTATCATTCTTGTCTCACGCATCCATATCGTCTGTTCCCATCATGATGCATTCCACCTAAATCCATAGGTTCCTATATTGATTTATGTATGAAAACCCTCTTACTATTTTGGCCACAAGAAAAATATCATAAAATAACCTCATCACACAACAAAGTGCATCACCCCTACTGAAATATCATTGAACTGTTACAACACATATACAGAACAATAATTCCCACCTTCAGTACACGGTTTCTCCCCCATGGCTGGATTAAGTACTCCGAAAAATGATCCCATCACCAAAACATGAAACATCATAATTTATTTTATACCATCCCCAAATAGTAATACCATATAAATGAACTGCGCTAATACCAATTTGTAATGTCCCCAACCCGGAATCCAGTAAAATGGTGATCTGAGTTGAGTCACCACATGAATTTATGCCCAAATCCCTATATGCTAGATGATTCGAACCCAAATCGAGGGTTTAATAGGTCATGTGGGGAGACTATACCTTCATTACTAGAGTGTGAAAATAAACGTACCATAATAAATAAGGGAAAAAAATTAAAATAATCATTACCAAATATTTCTGGAACCAGGTACAATAGGAACCAAATGATAAATATTCCATATCATGCTAATAGTTCCCAAAGGAAAGGAAACCCTAAATAAAGACTAATGGGAAATCCCCAAAAAAAGGTTTCTGAACCAATGTTTGGATCCTCATCCATGCTCATCCCAAGCCCAAATAAACTCCTTTGCACAAGGCCTTTTACCTAGTCTAATCACGAAACAATAAAATCTTCTCATGTACCAAAAGGTTTGTGGATATGGGTTTGAGTAAAAATATAGAGGTCACCACTAACATTGTCTAAAAAATATCCAATAAAAATTGGAAATTCATGAAGGAACTAAATAAATTGAAAGATACACAAAAGGAATATCATGTTCCATTAGATAACAATATTCACTTTATCAACATTATTAGTTTATTCCTTTCAATCACATAAACCATTTACTTCACTTAATCCATTAGATAAGAATTTTCATCATATACACTTCAGCCTAAGATGATCAATTATCAAACATAGTGGAATAAGTCAAGTTTCTTATCACATTATGGGTAAAATTTTCAAAACAGTTACATAACACCCACCATGGAGTCTCATTTTAGGTTGTCTCATCAAATGAAACTATTAGGGTCTTAGAGACTCAATCTCACTCCATAACCTATGCATTATAAAGGTGGGGTTTAGATCCTCATTCCAACACGACCTGTGGGAGGAGCCTCAGTCCAATATCCCACATACCACCAATCCATGTGCACATGATTATTCATTCAATTACCTTATATAAAAACCCTTATACCATGAATAATCATTACTCATAACATTCACAATTCACATTCCATTTAAAACATAAATCATCATTGGTCCATTACCCATTAACACATTTACCATTCACCTTACATAAACCATTTAACACAATTCACTTTCATATCTCAACCAATTTATCTTATTTCAAAATTTCCATAAAATAACCCATTTCACATAATTCATCATTTCACAAGTATTATCTAATTCATGCATTGAATTTTCAATCTCAAAAGACATTACACACATTCACCTTATTCTATTTAACCCTATTTTCATTATACCAAACAAATAATTTTTTCATTGTCAATGTTTAGAAAAAACTATCAATAATAACTTTTCCAACTCAACTAATATATCAAAATGTTCATCTAGGGATCTACTTTATAACATGTGAACCCCATAGTTTACATTTCAATTTTCCATGTTCGGGAATATTGGAACACCCCATGGGAGGCACAATATTAGTCTAGTCAATCCCAAGGCATCCCATTGGGATATTGAGATATTTAAATCATCATGTAGCCAACCATTTTTCAAAAACCATAAAAAGGAACCAAATAAAAAACAATAGAAAACCGTTAACACAAACAAACATGCACAAATAATCTTCAAGACCATGGAATATAACATGTAGACCACATACCAGAAATCAGAGATGGAAAAAATGCTTATCCTTAGCCTTAGATATGGATTCAAGCACACTTCAAATTCCCAATATATGATCCACTCGAAAAAGTGGGTTTTAGGGCTTCATAAAAAGAAGAAGAAAACCGAAATCACAAATGCATAAAATAGAAGAAAGTGGAGAATGATAATTACCCATCCTTTTGATCCACAACCAACGACAATCAAAAAATACTAGAAATGAAGGAGTTAAATCCTTGGTTAGATTTGGGTGTTTCGGTTCATCACTAGGGCTATAGGAAGAAAAATAAGGATGAAATTTCGGTGGGGAACTTAAAATCCTATGGGGGAAGATTGTAAGATCCCACTTTTAATGGGGTGTATGGTTTAACCATACAGTATCCAAACCATGATCCAACCATGAATCTTCCTCTATGAATGATGGATTGTGTCACATAGATACCAGGGGTGCACCACATGGTTTAACAAACTATGGGCCAACCATGAAAATTCCTCTATCTTGGCTCGCATGTTTTGGCCTCCCATATTTCATGGTTTACAAAACCATTCATCCTTTCCTCTTGGATAGCAAGGATTGGGCGCATAGTTACTACTAACGATGAGCCAACCATGAAACATGTTGAGGACTGCCAAAATCTACCTTTTTGGTGTCCCAAGCCCCCGAGACACCCCCGAGCATCCTCATACATTCAAAAATAATTCCATTAACCACAATAAAGAGGCTTTAAACCAAAATTAAACAGGGAAATACCATGATAAACATAATGATTTTACACCACTAGTGGAAATCTTCCATTGATTCATATAATACAATGATTGTACAACATAGATATATTATCATATCCCCAAACAATGAAATAATTTCCCAAAATGTAATTTTTTAATTTATTAAATTAATTATAAATAATATGTGATTATCTTGTTCTCTGGTTCTAGAATTCTATCCATTTTTATATTAATTCAATTAAATTGATAAAGATGTTTATAGTCATGTAAATCTTATATTTATCACTAATTATGAAAAATAGAAAACGTGGGCATGACCCATCACATGATTCAATTTCATTTGGAACCATAATGTTGTATCATAGAAGTCATATAATTATTTATAAATATTTAAATATCATTTATAGATTTTTGCATTTTTAATTCAATTTTCAGTTTTAGTTTAACATTATTATATCCAAATTGGAAGATATGAATTCTTCCTCATTAGTTTCTCATATATATAATCAAATTGATTAATTTTATGAATGAAATAAATTTGATGACCCCATATAGAGTTTCCGAGGAATTTATTTTGATAACAAAAAAGAACACACTGAGTAACCTAGAGGTACACGTCGTGTACTTGTCTTCAATGCACCAAGAATTAATTCGGAATTAATTAATGGATTGTATATTTATTAAAATAAATCCCATTAATTTTACACCGCATGTTGACTGGAACAGTCTATAACATAGTCATTTGGATTACTTTTCATGTAACTGCCCTACATGACATGTAATCTGTTAGTCACAGACAGACCATATATCTTCTTACACGACCAACCTGACTGGTGACAGTGTAACTCGAATACCGTACAACGTGTTTCCAATGTACACATAGTGTAATATAAAATTATCCATTTAATGGATTACATTCCAAGTACCTAAGATCATGTCTCAAATTAATGGTGGAAATAGTACATGCCCTCTAGATAGCTTATACACACTGTGTACTTTTACCCAATTATGAAAAATTAAAAAATAATTTAATATACTATGCAAACCTTATCAACGTATTCTTGTGTATGGTCATTATGTTTATTTGACAATACATGTGATTAATTTTAATATTTTTAAATATTTAATTAATTTAAATATAATGTTTGGATCTGGATATCATGTAATAGTCATATTATAGTTATTTCTCTTCGTACATTAGAGCATAACACATGACATAAAAATCATATAATCATTTTAATCATTAAGTGGATTGTAAATTTCATGAATGTATTTAATAATTCATATATAAAACAAATATCAATATTAAACAGTATACGAGTGTAACACATATTGGGTAGTTTAGATTGGTACTCACAATGTTTACTCGAGGGCACCATTTTGTACACAATTAATTTTAAATAAATTTATTAAATTTTCTAAAAATTACGATGGATGATAATCTTTTGGAAATTTAGATGCTTATTAAGAAAAATTAATTTATTATTTTTATAATATAATTAATTGATTTGATCAAAATTTATCTGTAACAATAATTATTATAATTGAATGATTATTTTATTAAATGAAAAAAAATTCGCATACTTGTAGATGATCATGATCCTAGAATACACCATTACATGTGATTGATTTAATTAAATTTATTATAAAATTAAATTGTCGACATGTGTGACGTCTCTCCTCTAATTATGTAAGGGTATGAAGACCCATTTTTTCTTTTATATATACCATTTTCCCTCACTTTTGTGTGAATAAAATCATATATAATTTATGGAGTTCCCAAGTTAAGGGTGGAATTTTAAATTTGGAGCTAAGATGAAACCAATCCATAAGATATACATAAGTGGATAGATGGAAAACTACACCCTGAACAATAAATGGTTCCTTGTGTTTTTTCACTCCTTCAAAAGTTATTTTATCATGCACTAGATAAAATAAAATTTAGTTGAGTCTTAACAAAACCAATCATTTGGTTTTAAAACATCCCCAAATTACATCTTCAGATGTTATTTCTAAAAATGTTTTTCAACATATGTAAGAATGTTCTTCTTATGAGAAAACAACTCAATAATATATTTCTGATGTTTTACACCAAGAATGTTTTCAACCTATTATTTTAAAAAAATGATTTTGAAAACCCATGAAATCAGTTGTTTCTTAAGAATCATCCTAGTGATAATATCATTGGTGATGTAGATCAACTAAATGAAGCTGTAATTTCTTTGAGAAATGACATTTAATATCTATCAATTTTATTATAATTAAATCCTATGAATCTTGATGAGGATTTAGACGATGTGGATTGGATTAAATCAATGAAATCTAAACTCAATGAGTTTGAAAGGAACAATATTTGGACTTCTATTGAATGTCTTGATTGTACTTCTATAAATGGTGTAAAATGTTTTTTTAGAAAAAATGTAATGAAAATGAAATAATAGACAGAAATAAAGGTAGAATTATTACTAACAGTTGTAATAATTAATAGGCATGAGGCTTTGGAGAAACCTATGCACTAGTAAAAAGACTTGAACTTATTCATAAACATATATCTTTTGTAGCATTCTTAAATTTTATTATATTTCAAATGGATGTGAAGTGTGTTTTCATTAATGTATATGTATAAGAGAAAGAATATGTATAAAAACCCCATGGGTTTAGAAATTCAATACATCCATAAGATATGATTTTATCTTTCTAAAGCATTTTTTTCAAAACATTATGTAATAAAAAAGGATATAGTTTTCATATTTACTTTTTTTTGACACTAAATAATTTTTAAAAAAAATTCTGTATTATTTTCTTATATAATTTCATCGAATATAACATCTTTTATGAATGGTAATTTGCAATAAAATGTTCTTCCAAAACCAAAATATGTTACAAAATTTTCATACTCAATAATTATTACAGAATGTTCAGACAATTTTTTTTTAAATTTACCATAATTAGTTTTCTTTAAAAAAATCAAGAATATCAGTTTACTCATATCGATGTAAATTTTCTAATAGAAAATGTATTATTATTTTAGTTTCATTACTGATTCATTCCATTTTTTATAAATGTTGTTATTTACATATTAATATTTATACAGTTTTTCAGACATATGTGTTTTCTAATTGGATTGATACTTATACCAATGAAATGTTTTCCTAAAAAATTAAGAGTTCAAAATTATATTTATATTCAATCTTAAATGAATTTATGATTGTTATATTATATAAGGACTATTAATCTAAGCCGTTGAAATTCATCTAATTCTAACAATAAATTTCATTACTATATACGTGTGGGAAAACCTTTATAACACATCAAATCTATATTACATTATTCCTAAATCATACGAAACAATTAATTTCTATATCCAAATATTTTGCATTTTTCTTTTCACCAGTCCAATTCTAAATAAAATTGAAATGTTAGAAGATTTTCAATAGAGAGATGTGTACATATAAATAATCGTCGAGATAAATTGTTATGAAAATTAATATTCAATTATTAAAAGGATCATTAGTTTTCAATGATGGTAGAATGTTTGTGTAGAAAAACTGGTTAAGAATTTTGAATAATGTTTTTTAAAAAATATAAGATAATTTTATGTTAATAATTGGGAAGGAATTAGAATAATAGGAAGAGAAATGAGAAAAAGTGAAAGAAGATGGAGAAGAAGAAGAAAACAGAGAAGAGGAATTGGAAGAGTAAGAAGATGATGATGAATAAGAATAAACAATTACTGATGAAGAGTTCAAGGAAAATAAAAAAATTCAAACTTATTGTCATCTTAAAATACAATACCTTCCCATTCAGATAAGGCTACAGAGTTAGACGAATGAAGGAAATAAAAATCATCATACAATGATGAGAAAGAAGGTAAAAAATCCCAAACACAAGATTCAGATAAAGTTGATTCTAATTTGGAAGTGTAAATTTTTAATGAATCATAAGAAAAAAATGTTTCCCATAAAGGAAATTAAAAATTGCGATGGAAGAATAACTAGATATAGAATCTTCCAGACAAAATGTTTCTAAGTCTTTATTATGATCATCAAACTCTAAAGGGATAATTACTCAAAATGTTTTTGAGAATATTTTCTAAACCTTGAAAAGGTTAATTGATTATATTTTCTATCCTAAAAAAATTGAACAAAGGTGTAAATTAATTCAAAATAGTATAATTGAAAAATAAAAATCAATGAATGTTCTGACTAAATCATTTGATCACATTAAGGTTGAGTTGAAATATTTTGAATAAAAGACAATGGCAAAAAAAGAGATAATAATATCATATGGTTAACCATTCAAGAAATGTTAATATAGATCTCATGTATCTGGATGATCAGCTAAAAGAAGTAACAAAACCTTCTTTAAAAATAGAAAAATCCTTTGATATATTATTCACAAATGATTATGGTAGAGTGATTTATGAGGAAGAGATCAGAGATATAAATGATGATCGTAATGAGGAATTAACAGTTTTGAAATAAATGGATCAATGTTTAGATTTTGAAAATAGAAGACTCAGAATGTGTGATGATGAGATTTTCCTTGTGAAGGAGGAAAATAAAAATATCTTTGAGAATGATGAAAGACTTATGTAATAAATTTAGAAGCAAACAGTGATGGATGTCTAAATTGTTGATATTAAATAATCAGTTGTATAGGACTAGAAGTATCATGATGTATATAAGAAAATGAACTAAATTGTGAAAAATATGATCAATAAGGAATGACCTATTATTAGTTTAATTATTGATGTGTATTTTGACACATTTTTTGAATTAATGTGATATTTAAATGAGTTGTTCTTCAAAAAAACATAAGTCTGAATGTATTTAAATTAATTTCATATGTATGTTTTGTCATTTATTTTATAGATGATTAGTTATTTCACATATAATTTTTATATATGACATCTCTTTCTTTCATTTCAATAGATATACAGTTCCAATTATTTTAAAAAATAAAAAATGTGGATAAATTTATAAAGTGGTGTAAATTTATATAAGGGGAGAAGTTTATAACGGGAGAAGCCTTTGACATATTATCCTAAGGGTAAGATATTATCCTATGTGGTATAAATTGAATGAATATGTTCCATCATATTAAATAACATTTTATAGACATAGGGGGAGTAAATATATAAGGTATATCATTTAAGATATTAAATGTTTAAAGGAATATCAGATTTTTTTCAATGGTATTATTTATTCATTTTAAGTATTATGTTTTTTTCATTTCGAAAAGGTAAGAATTGTTGAGTCAAAAGTATTACTTCTTACATTTTCTTTAGTTATTTTTGGAAATAACAAGGACTTATTTAAACACTAATTTACTAAATTTATATTTCCAATGTGTTTTAGTATATATATTTAGAAAACATTACTTTATACCGAATGTATAAAAAAATACAATAAAAACTAATAAAAACTTATAATTTTTAATTTAAATCAATTGGACCAATGGTGTGTATGAATAATTGTACTTACTAGTGGTTTGACTAGTGGTTAGAGTTATATATTACTAAAAAATTCAAGACTAGTGGACTAAACCTTGAACTGATTCATCAAACATACCCTTATTCAGTTAGTGGGATTGAATATCAATAAGGAAATCCATCAGACTATGAAATGTTTATAATTGTTTTGATCATAATTATATATTTCATAAGAAATCCATAATAGCATTGTAATGGGGGTAATATAAAAGATGTTGGACTATCAAAGTATAGATAATCCTTATCTAGAATGTTGAACATACAAATCTTTATGTGTTGTCAAGTGAAAGCTGCTTATGTCTGTTGAAACTAACTTTAAAATATGACCATTATAAAATCCACCAAGATATATGAGGTCATTGGAATAGTTAGGAGCTGATGCAATTTGGAACTCAATTCATCTAATTATTTCATTGTTTGGACAACTCACTCATAGTATTTGTAATTATTTAGACAGTAGAAGTTATAAGGAATCCTTATGATGATTAGAATTACTTATGAACTATTTTATTTTTTTAGTCACATTCCCAATCATGGTAATGATCGTGGGAATATAGGGATTCGATGATGGTGAATCTGATCCATCAGTTCAATGGCTTCTGGGGATAATAAGGCAGATGAAGATCATCATATCTAGGGATTTCATGGTTAGGAAAGATTTATTTGAGTCTAATCATCATATCGAGGTGTTCTTTGGGATTGCAATATAGAGATGATTCTGATCCATTAGATCGAGGAGTTTATATGTAAGGGAACACATACCTTATATTAGATACTAAAAACTGGGGATATATTTAGTCAGGATTTATGACTACCTTAACTCTTAAGGTTAAAGAGTAAATTCTTTTATAATATTTTAATTCATTATTAAAATTATATGATTTTGTATTAATTGTCTATAAAATATCTATTTTATATTTTGAATGTCTATTAAAAAGTTATTTTTTTATAATTATCTTTCGAAAAAAACTATTTTATTAGTTTTTTTGATACTGATAAAATCTGATTTAATCATATTGTTTCTGGATATAATTGTATTACTCTATTCATCAAGTGATGTATGAGTCTGATCATTTTTACACAGGAGTTTTTTTATTTTCTTTTAGTAAAATTTTTAAACTACAATTCACCCCTCCCCCCCCTCGACTTGTAGCCATCGAAAACTATAACGTCCCTAACTTTTATTAATATTTGTTTCCAATTTGTGTGTTATTTATTTTATTCTAAACAAAACTATATTATTTAATTAACGAAGTGTGTATAATTAAATGAGACTATTGGGTTTCGACTACTATATGATCATTGGTCAATATGACTGTTTGTCAATATGACCTCTGGGAACTGTACTCTTAAAATTAAAATTATTTCTTAAAAATAAAAGGGATCTTGGTTAATTAATAAAAAAAGAGAATTTGATGGCTTCATCTAGTAGACTCGGGTCGTTCGAATCCCATATAACGGAACTTGGGAAGGAGGTAGCACCACTAGGCTTTGCTCTGGTCCAAGACCAAGCTGAACTTCATCATATAAAGCTTGAACAGAATCACCTACGAATAAAGTTCAAGCTGATAGAGGTCACCACTCAGGCAATGTTCGTCGAGCTGCCCTAAAATTGTATCACCTTTTCACACCTTACACTTAGGACCTATGCAGGTGTTATAAGGGGATATGTAATGAGGCCTTAGCTTCTTAGTGTAATCATTTGAGATAAATAAATTTTTTATTTCTTATTATGGTAAATTTTGTGAATTTCAAATGTCTGGATAAATATAGGATGGTTGTTGTTGATGAATTTTGAAAAAAAGGATATTTTAAAATATTTATGTAAACCTTAAATAATAAATAATGTGTAATGGTTTTCAAAAAATGGTTTTCTGTAGTTGTGTTCATTAAGAAATTTAGATTCTAATAAGATCAACATAGTTTTTGGTGAATAGTAAATAATGAATAGTAATTTTACGCTTATGAATAGTAATGTGACCAAATGGAATAGTAAACAAACTTAATAATGTATTAATATAATTTATGTATCTTGATTAGGTAATGTGATTAAATAAAATAAGTAAATAATTGTTTCAGAAATTATTAGTTACGTATTATTTTTTTCGGGTGAATAGTGACTTTATTTAAAAATTAAATTATATATATTTAGATAATATTTTTCATAAAATTGAGTTCATTTTTGAATTTAGGGAATCGATATTAGGTTGAGGTGAATTTTTAATATTTTTCCGAAACAATTGAATTTATGGTGAATAGTAAAAATATTGTTTCGAGTTTTGGGTGTTTAATCACATTGCTAATGATGTAATAATGATGTAAGATATATGGTTGACTTATGAATATTAAGATATGCTATGAGGTGTTTCAATTGGCCAATACCATGGGGAAATACCACGGGCATGCCCATGGTTTTTCCAATACCACCTATGAGGTGTCCCGTGGAAATTAATAATTTATTCCCTCACTTCTCCCATAATTACCAAGCTATTCCTTCATTCAATTAATTCAAAAATCCTCATCAACGATTTTATGGTCTCTTTAACTCCCATGGAGTCCTCCCAAGGTTCCCTTAAGCCACCCATGGTCCCAACCATCCTTCATTCAAAGTTACTTTTCAAGGTAAGGGAAACCTTTCACCCTCCTCTTTTAAGTCATAAAATCCTTTATGTTATGTCTTCCAGTTTCCATTTTATTATGTGGTGGTTTGTTCTCCTATATCCCAACTACTGTCCATTTCATTTCCAAATTAAGGGTGTCCCTTTTTCACTCTCATCAATTTATTTTCTGAATTTTTAACTGAAGCCGTTAGGCTGCAATGATATTTGTAAAAGAAATCACATCTTCTCTTTCCTCTCAAGTTTTTATTCATGTCGTATGTTATTAAAATTTACTTACCATGTTCATATATTAATGTTATTATGTATTCATACTGTATTATAAGTTATTTATGAGTGGGTTACCCTTGTACCCTCTTTTTTTTTAATTTTTTCCAAAACCATGTTATATAGTCATTATGCTGCAGAATTTTCGTCTTGATATCTCTCTCTTTTTTTCTCAAGAAATTCTATTGTATTATTTATGAGAATATCTAGATCTATTTTCATTTCCATGGGTATTAATCAATATATAAAATTTATCTATTTGATTCTACAATTGAAATACATATAACTCTCACTCCCTTTCTATGGGTTATAAATGACATAACAATCAACTTTTTAAATAACTTTTAAAACAACTCTATTTTAAATGAAACCCAATTCTTTTATTATTTTTGGGATATTTATGAAATTTTTTATTACGATCTCTATGGATCACATGAAAATAAATACATATTAAGGGTACACCCTAATATCACTCCAATGCATCAGGTAAATAATTAATCTATAGAGATGAAAAGTGTCACGATACCTTGGTGAAAACCTTGGTAATTTTTATGACACCATGTGGACGAACCATGGTGATATGTTCATGAATGTCTATATGAAATATTGTACACATATTTAGGTTATGTTTCATGTTCATTTCATTATTATATTATTATACTTCCATTATTCATGTCTTTATGTTTTTATCAAGTTCTTATTGATATCACAAGTAAATCGACTCCCTTGTTCACCCTTAATGGGGCTTCTACTCACCCTTCCCTTTTAATATATGTCTCCAGGTTATGGCATGAAGTAATTTTACTTAGGATTAACTTTTTATGAGGGCTTAAAATTGGATTAGAATAATGATTAATGTTTTCACTTTTTATTGTTCATGATTTCTAAGACACTAGACTTAAGATCTTTTGTATGTAAGATGTGAAGAAAAGTTATGTAATAAAAAGTTAGGATTCCATTGTTGGTATCAAAGGATAGTTTAGTAATTTATGGAAATTATTCTATGAAAAATTTAGGAATACCCCTATAGAAAAGTTTAAATATAGGAAAACATCATGGTATTTTGGTGAGTATTGAGTAAGTGGTTTATCAAAAAAAATAAGCGATTGATGGATCCCATCTTAGGGTGGACCTTTGATCAGGGAAGATGAGGAAAGAAAGTGAAAAATACCACGTGTAACAAATGTGGGATGAAGCATTCAGTGAACTGCCTTCTTGAGAGTGGGAAATACTACAAGTGTGGAAAATATGGCCATATTACTATAAATTGTCATAGTGAGGTGAAACCTCAACTTCCAAACATAGATGAAATGGGGAAGATGGTGCAGGACCAACCTGATGTTCAGTGCATTATGTGTGGAAACATGGTCACTTTTCCAATCACTATCCAAATCTGACATCACTGGAGGGTAACCACTATAAGCCTTAACAAATGCCAAGGGAACTAGGTTGTACTTTTGCGATCTCTATGGTTGTAGTTGAAGTGCCAAATGATGTGATGGCAGGTAATCATGTAGTTCTCTAAAATCTAGAAAGTACTTTGTTTGATTATTTTTCTATGCTTTCTTTTATTTCCTCCATGTTTTCAATGAATTTAGAATCAATCCCTGATTGGATAAAACTAGAGTTATCAGTCAAGACCCCTGGTGGGATTATCCAAGAATCATCAATGTATAAAAACTATAGAATTTAAATTAGTGACCACAATCTCCATTAAAATATAGTAGTTATTCTAATGTTGTAATTCGACATTATAATAGGGATGGACTTTCTCTCAATGTATAATTCTAAGATCAAATGCATGAGCAAGGAAATATCAGTAGTCTTCAATGGAAAACCTACAGTTATCTTCCAAGGATAGATATCTCAACATGATACTTGTCTTGAAGAACCTCCTATATAATTCTTTATGGATTTGATCGGTGAAGAGGAAGATGGAAATGAGAGTTTGAGGATCGAAAAAGTCCCCATCGTCTAGGAATATGTGGTCGTATTTCCAGTGGAGTTGCTCGACCCTCCCCTAGAAAGAGAGGTGGAGTCCTCCAATGAACGCATACCTGGATCTCATCTGATATCAAAGACCCCATATAGGATGGAAAATGTAGAGATGTAGGATGTAAAGAAACAACTACAAGATCATTTAGAGAAAGGGTTTATCTGACCGAGTGTGTCTCCTTGGGGAGCACCAGTTCTCTTTGTGAAGATGAAGGATGGATCAATGTGGCTATGCATTGATTATAGAGAACTGAATGAGATCACTTGAAAGAACAAATACCCTCTTCCAAAATTTGATGACTTATTTGACCAACTTCGTGGGGATCAATTCTTCTCTAAGATTGATCTTCAATCTGGTTATCATCAATTGATGGTGAAGAAAGAAGATATCCCAAAAACTTTCATCCGATAAAGATATGTGCATTATGAGTTAGTTGTTAATACCTTTGGAAGAACCAATGCACATGCTATTTTTATGGATTTGAGGAATAGAGTCTTTAAGGACTACCTTGATAACATTGTGGTAGTTTTTATTGATGATATTCTGATGTATTCCAAAAGTCATGAGGAGCATGAAGATCATATAAGGGTTATTTTACAAACTCTATGGAAGGAGAGTATTTTTGTAAATTTCAGTAAATGTGAATTATGCTTATAAAATGTTGCTTTCTAGGGTCACATTGTAACCAATTTAGGAATTAATGTTGACCCAACAAAGACAAAAGTTGTAGATGAGTGGTCTCATCCTATAATAATAACAGAGATTCGATGATTCCATGGATTAGTAGGATATTATAAGAGGTGTGTGAAAAAAAATTCATGAAATTCTAATCCATTAACCAATTTAACTTGAAATGGGTTCAAGTTCATCTGGACAAAGGAGTGTGAGGAAAGTTTCAAAGATTTGTAGAAGATATTCGGTAATGCACCCGTGTTAACTCTTCCCTCAATTGGAGAAGGATTCATTATTTTTAGTGATGCATATCTGAAAGGGCTTGGGAGGAGTCCCCATGAAAAATGACCAATTCATTACTTATTCATCTCGACAGTTAAAGACTCATTATCAGAACTCTCCTATGCCTGATCTGGAGCTAGCTGCGGTCGTTTTTCCTCTGAAGATATGGAGGCAATATCTTTATGGGGTGAAATGTGATATATACATAGACCATCGAAGTTTGAAGTTTATTTTCACACAAAAGTAATTGAACATGAGACAAAGGAGATGGTTGTAACATCTTAATGACTATGATTGTTCAATTCATTATCATCCCTGAAGAGAAAAAAGTCTCGGATGCATTAAGACGGAAAGACCCAGTTTTTATTTCCATGAGGACGATTAAAAGTGATACTTTGATCAATGACCTAGTAAAGCTAGGAATGGGAATTATAAGGTAAGGGACATCATAAAACCTAACCCAAATGATTTCTCAACTGACACTACTAGAGAATATCAAGAAATCATAGAAAGAAGATCCTTTGTTACAGAAGATTTTTAAAGGTGTGAAGGATGAGAAGTTCTTTGAGTTCAATATTGATCAAGAAGGTGTACTGAAATTTCATACAAGACTATGTATTCAATCTATTCCTGAATTAATTAAGGAGATGAAGGATGAATCCCATAGTTCTACTTTCTCTATGCATCCTAGAATCACAAAAATGTATAGGGAACTTTGTGATCATTATTGGTGGGATAATATAAAAAGGGAGATTTATGACTACACTTCAAGGTGCCTAGTATGTCAGCTAGTGAAGGTAGAGAAACAACTTCCTAAATGGGTTTTACAATCACTACCCATACTATCATGGAAGTGGGACAATATCACTAAGGATTTCGTCACTGGTCCCTTGAGAACTTCCAAAGGAAACAATGCGATATGGGTTATTATGGACCATCCCACAAAGACTACCTATTTTATCTCCATTCAAGAAGATTTATATCTCGATCAACATGCCAGGATTTATGTGAGGGAAGTGGTAAGGCTGCATGGGGTTCCACATTCTATCGTATCTGATCATGATCCAAGGTTCAATCAAAATTCTAGGGAAGTCTTCAACATGTTAAGATCAATAAATTGAATTCCAGTACGGCCTATCACCCCCAAAATAATGGCCAATCTGAAATGACTATTGAAAAACTTGTAGACATGCTGAGAACCTGATCAATGATGTATAAAGGAGTATGGGATTAATATATCCCTTTAGTTGAGTTCTCTTACAAAAATAGAATCCACACGAGCATTCAAATGGCACCCTATGAATATCTTTATGGGAAGAGATATAGAACTCCTACGTGTTGTCATGAGGCTATTGAGATAAAGCTACTTGGGACTGCTCTTGTGCAAGAGATGTTTGAAAACGTCCATGCCATCATGGAACACATTAAGGATGCTCAATGTTGGAAATAGAGATTTTCAGACAACCGTCGAAGGGACATGGAGTTTGATGTTGGTGACAGAGGATTTATTTTAATTTTACCTTGGAATAGATTCATGAGGTTTGGGAAGAAAGGGAAGCTCATCCCTAGGTATATTGGACCCTATGAAATCCTTTATCGCGTAGGAGTAGTGGCATATCATCTTCCACTTCCTCCAAATCTAGCACAGGTTAATGATGTTTTCCATGTATCCCTTTTAAGGAAGCACATACCTGACCCTTCACCTGTACTAAATTCAAAGGTGGTATAATTGCAACATGACCTCTCTTATGATGAGCAGTTGGTGGAAATCTTGGATCGTAGAGACAAGGTTCTACACAACAAGACTACCCACCTGGTTAAGATGTTATGGAGGAACCACAAATGTGAAGAAGCGACATGGGAACTAGAGGAGTCTATGAGGCAGAAGTACCCACTCCTTTTTTCTTCTGAGGGTACGAGTTAAAATTTCAAGGATGAAATTTCTTAAGGGGCGAAGAATGTAATGACCAAAAATTTTATTATTACTTTTTTCCAATTTTTCTGTATTTTATTTTATGCTCAACAAAAATATATTCTTTAATTTCTGAAGTGAGTGTAATTAAATGAGATGGTTGGGTTTCTACTGTTATATGATCAGTATTCAATATGACCGTTGAAAACTAAACTCTTAACATTACAATTATTGTTTATAAATACAAGTGATCTTGGTTAATTAATACAAAAAGAGGATTTGATGCCCTCATCCAGAAGACTCGGGTTGTTCGAATCCCATCTGATGGAACTTTTAAAAGGAAGTAGCAACACTGGGTTTTCTCTGGACTAAGCCCATGCCAAACATCATCACGTGAATCTTGAACAGAATAACCTACGGGACATGTTCAAGATGATAGAGGTCACCACTTGGGCAATGTTGGTCAAGCCGCCCCAATATTCTTTCACCTTAACACACTGTACACTTAGTTCCTATGATGGTCTTATAAGAGGCTATCTAATGAGACCTTAGCTTCTTTGTGTAATCCTTTGAGATAAATAAATTTTTTATTTCTAATTATGGTAAAGTATGTGAATTTCAAATGTCCGGATAAATATAGGATGTATATTATTGATGAATTTTGAAAAAAAATGATATTTTAAAATATTTATGTAAACGATAAATAATTAACAATGGGTATTTTTTTAAATGGTCTTCTACAGTTGTGTTCTGTAAGAAATTTACAGTCTAATAAGATCAACTTAATTTTTGCGGAATAGTTGATTATGAATAGAAATTTTACGCTTATGAATAGTAATGTGACCAAATTGAATATTAAACTCACTTAATAAAGTATTATGATAATTTAGGAAACTTGATTATGTAATGTGATTCAATAAAATAATTAAATAATTGTTTCAGGAATTATTTGTTAGGTATTAGTTTTTTCGAGTGAATAGTGTTTTTATTTAAAAATTAAATTTAAAATATTTAGAGAATTATTTTCATAAAATAGAGTTAATTTTTGAATTCAAATCATCGATAATAGGTTAGGTTGAATTTTTGGGATTTTTTCGAAATAGTTGAGTTTTCAGTGAATAGTAAAAATACAGTTTAGAGTTTCGGGTGTTTAATGACATCGTTAATGATTTAATAATTATGTAAGAAATCTGGTATAATTATGAATTGTATGATATTATATGAGGTGTCCCATGTGGCCAATAACATGGTAAAATACCATGGGAAGGCCCATGATATTTCCAATACCACCGATGATGTGTCCCTTGGAAATTAATAATTTATTCACTCAATTCTCCTAAAAATACCAAGCCATTCTCTCATCCATTTCATTCCAAAATCCCTTAAAAGGAATTTCTTGTCTCTTTACCTCCTAATGAGCCCTCCAAAGGTTCCCTCAAGACTCCCAAGGACCTAACCTTCTAGATTTCGAAGTTACTCTTCATGGAATGGGAAACATTTCACCCTCCTCTTTTAAGTCATGACTTCCTTTATGTTATGTATTCATGTTTCCATTTTATTATGTGGGGGATTATTTTTCTATATCCCTAATACTATCCATTTCATTTCCAATTATATGAGACCGTTGTTTACTTTCATCAATTTATTTTATGAATTTTTAAGTTACGCCGTTAGAATGCCGAAATATTTGTAAAAGAAATCGCATCTTCTCTTTCCTCTCAAGTTTCCTTTTCATGTTGTATGTTATTAAAATTCCAATACCGTTATCTTATCTCCATGTTATTGTGTATTTATATGGTATTAGAAGCTATTTATGATTTGGTTACCCTTGAACCCTCTCTTTTTAATGTTTTCTAAAACCATGTTATATAGTCGTTATACTGTAGAATTTTCGTCTAAAAATCTCTTCTTTTTCTGAAGAAATTATCTTGTATTATTTATGAGAATACCCAAATATATTTTCATTTACAGGGGTAATAATAAATATATAATATTTACCTATTTTATTCTGTAATTTAAATTCATATAAATCACACTCCTATTCCATGGGTTATTAATGACATAAAGATCGAGTTTTTAAATCACTTCTAAAATGTATTAATTTTGAATGAAGGCCAATTCATTTATCCTTATTGGGATATTTATGAAATTTTTTATTATGATATTTGTGGCTCAAATTAAAATATATTCATATTAAGGGTGCTACTTGATAGCAATCCAATGCATTTTGTAAGAAATTGATCTCTAGATATGGCAAGTTTCACGATACCTTGGTGAATAACCTTGGTAATTTTTATGACTCCTTGGGAATGAACCTTGGTGATATGTTCATTAATATCTAAATGAAATGTTTTATACACATATTTAAGTTATGATTCATGTTATTTTTATTATGATATTCCTATACTTCCATTTCTCATATATTTATGTTTTTATCAAGTTCTTATTGATATCACAAGTAAACTGACTCCCTTGCTTACCCTTAATGGGCCTTCTGCTCACCCTTCCCATTGAATGTATGTCTCCAGGTTATGAGACGCGGTAATTGTACTTAGGATGAAATTATGATGAAGCCATAACTATAGATTAGAATAATGTTTAATGTTTTCACATTTTATTGTTCTTTATTTCCAAGACACTATACTAAAGATCCTTTGTATGTAAGATGTAATGAAACGTTATGTAATAAAAAGGTATGATTCCATAAATACTCTTTCAATCCAAAATTTTTTTATATTTAAGGTTATCTTGAGCATATTATTTGTTCTGTACCAAAATATTGGAGGGTGAATAGGTGAATGATATTGAACTCATTTATTGAATTGGATGATATAGAAAAAATGAAAATAATTAAAGATATCACAAAAATACATCCATGGGAACATCTAAATTTCTCACATTCATTATGTGTGCATCTAAATTTTTATTCTATTATTTTTTTCATTCATAAAAAACATAACACAAGGTTTGTTCTTATTTAATAATTAAGAAAACTAAATAAGTATTAATACATGATTAGAATAGTGAGAAACACACTGGCACACAATCCTTGGGAAATGATCTTTTTCATCCCTATAATTCATTTCGTGCTTTTAATAAAGAAAATTGTTTTATTATGGTCCGAAACAACCGTGGGATGAACTCTTTTATGTTATTTGTCACTTAGCTGCAAATTCAATGGATAAAAAAACTTTTGAACATACTAATAAATTTTAGTGTCTGATCAATCTGTTAATGATTAATATTGATTTTAAATGACTAAAATATCAATTTCCAGATATTTCATTTCAATTAGAACTTTTTTGATCAGTTTTAACCCCTACAAACATGATTTTCCTATTATCATAAAAAAATAATTTCAAATCATACATAAGTCCATAACAGTAAATCAGAGCATAATATTAATATTTTTCGATTTTGAATGATCAAACATAACTCAAGGAATGTTATTCTATCATTTCATGGCTATCTATCGAAATTTTCTTGTTTTTGACCACCAGACAAGAGATATGTCACTTTAATAAAACTATAAAATTTTACTTGTTTTTTTTCATCAGACTGAGCAACACAAGCCTTCAATGGGTACATCATTGATTTCTATAGATAAATATTGAATGGTTTATCATTATACCATGATTTCATGCAAATATAGGTTCGTTCTCTTAGTATTATTCCCTTTTATGTTATTTGATACATAACTCTAAATTTAGTGTGGAAAGCCCACTTTTTATCATACCAATAAATTGAGGATTCTGATGTATGTTCCAAAAAATGCTATATATTATAAATGACCTAAATATAATTTTCCTAGGATATATTTTTAATCTAAGCCCATTTGGTCGGTTTTGACCCCTAACAGTGTGTTTTTTCCATTATTACAAAAATCATAATGTTTTCAAATCATACCTTATGTTATAATAATAAATATATGCATAAAATTGTTTCATGGATCATTCAAAAAGATTAAAAATAATTAATGGAATATTCTCAATGATTATCACACCAATCCAAATTCGTCTTCTTATTTACCCCCCCCCCCCCCCATGGGATATATTTCAGTTTAATAAAACTATGCAATGTTCATTAATCTTTTACATCACAGATAAAGACACAAGAATCTAATGGATGTGGCATTGATTCGTAAATATCATAAATGTTTCATTGATCATCCCCCTATAATTTCCTGTAAATCCATGTGTTTTAACATGGTATTAAACCCTTTTATGTAATTTTTCACTTAACACCAAATCTAAGAGGCCAACATTAATTTCAATTATACTAAGCAATTGGGTTATTTGAAAGATGTTCCAATGATTCCTATTGATTATAAATGACATGAAGATCAATTCACAAATATTTTGTGTCAATCAATCTTGTTTGGTTTGTTTTAACCCCTAGTAGTTACCATAAGCCATACAAATCAATCGTTGCATCAGATTGACACATAATTGATTCCAATTTATCACAAATGATTTTAGGAATATTCTCCATGATTTTCACTTCAATATGATGTCTCTTTCTCATTTATGACACCCCTGATGGGAGATATTTAATTTTACTGAAATAATAAAATTATACCAATCTTTTTCTATCATATCAAGTGACACAATAATTTGATGGATATGGAGTAGACTCCTATAGATCAAAAATGACTCAATGATTTTTATCCATAAATTTCATGAAAATAAAAATGTGTTTTGTTTGTATTAACCACCTTTATGTGATTTTTCACTTAACTCCAAATCTAAGGTAAAATGAAACTTTTGATCATATCGACCAATTTGGATATCTAATCGATGTGTTGATAATTCCTGAGGATTTTATTGACATAAATATTATCCTAGAATTTAATGTTAATCGAAGATCATATTTATCTTATGATTTAACACTAATTCTAGAGTGTTTCCTCATTTTTTACTCCTAACCCAATAATAAGTCATTTTAAGAAGATAATAAATGTATAAAGGTACCTTAATTTTCACTAACTATTTTGACCATATAATTGACATGTGTTAGAAATTTAATGATAAAAAAATAACTTAGTGGTTTTTTTCTTAAGTTTTTTCCTCAATATACATGTATTTATTTGTTTGTGAATCACTACTAGGTCAAATTTAATTTTTATTAAAATGTAAATATTTTTTGTGACTTTACTTAAAAAATGATACATTCAATTTTAATGGGAAACTACTAAGGAAAAAGGAAACACACGTCCTATATCTGATGAATTGTGAATTACAAGGGATTCTACATACATCTATTGTAATGGGGGAATAAGAGAAATAAAAAAAAATATAATAATAATTAATGTAATAAAAATAAACAAAAAATTTAGAATAAACCTATATCATAGGATCTCTACACCAGCATCCTAGATATTCCTATAGTGCTCTGACCTAAGCTAGAAGAAACATATTTTTCTTCATGGGACAATGAATCTAGTCTCCGAATCTATCACCCATTGTGCCATCCCTACAATAACAGGATCCACGACCTTAGTGTATGAAAATATAGAACATTGAATCTCTTTTCTATATACCAGGTTATATCCACTCCCATCATGATCAATGATGGGATGAAATATCTTATCCCACAACATGGAATGTTATTGATGGTCATCTGGAAGCAATTCTAACTAAACCTCAAATAGATCATGTATAATATATATATATATATAGTTATTTTTAATTAAAACAAGATCATTCTATAAGATTCGTAACCTCGGGATCATTTTGATCTTGAGTAATTTTCCATACAGATATTCTATCAGTTCATGTACCTTACTCCATAACTATAAACCAATAACATCTAAATATAGAATAGAAACCCATATTAAATAATAAATATACAAATTAAATGATTAATATATCATGTAAAATCAAGGAAACATGATGGGTCCCAATCCTTTGAGGTAGTCTCTGCATCACATGATTCTCAAAATGGTGCGTCCCCATCACCTACATTTAATTAATTCAAATTTGAAACTATTAAAATCATACAAGTTATTTGAAATATATAATCAAAAAATAAGTACGCCCACCATCATAACCTTAGTGGAAAAATATGTAACATTTTCATGCCATTGATATGGGAGAATACATTTCAGGACTCTATCCATAATGTCTAGGGAATCCACATTTGGTACCCAGTGCTCCCTCTTCACTATACCTTTATTATATTTCCACATTTGTCAAAAAAAATCCATACACACCAGATGAAACTCATTGGGGATAACTCTAAGATTATTCTACATAAGATAAAAAATAATTTTTTTAATAATAGCTACAAAACTAAAATGATTCTCTAACCTGAACATTCATACATAGTCAATCTAATGTGTACTGAGGGAATGAATCCCAGTCATGTGTAGTCAATGGAAATATATGCCAGTCAAGTATGATGTGATCCACCTGGAAAATAAATGAATCGGAACCCTCTCATAGGGGAGGTTATGTCTCCTAAAATAATATATCAAGGGTCTTTTCATGATGAAATCCCACAACCGGGGCCTCTCCAATGAAAGGAATAAAAGGTTTATTTGAATCCTATTAAAAACCAGATCATAAATAATTTGAAATATGTGCATATATATGTATGTCACTAAATTGAAAATATAAAAAAACATTTTCCTTCATTCATACCTCAACCTATAGAAGTTGATGCCCCTCAAGAATAATGTGGATCTGTATCCAGTTCCTCTACCATTTCTACAATCATAGAAATAATATATTATTGAACACACATAGAGTATATATCAATTAAAGAGATATTAAATATAAAAAAACATTTAAATTGTTTATAAAGTGTTAAATAGTTAAAAATAAATTTAAAAACAAAAAACATGAGAAACATCATCCCATTCACTAAATATGAAAATTGATCATTTCTCCTCCAATATTCACTCTAAACTATTTAATTTCTTTTTCATGTTGATCTAAAATGTGTTGATCTTTCTCGATTTAAAAAATTAATGAGTTTTAGGTTCATCTCATTCAATTAAAAACACTCCTCGCCTTGACATTTTCAGAGAAAATTTTTGATTTGGATTGAAGTGAATGGTGGAGATGAAAATGTGTTATACATGAAATGCCAAAATGAAACGTATTTTACTAACTAGTAAACCTCTATATAAAATAATTTTAAAATTCAGCAATGTAAACTAGAACTGATCACCATTATTTTGATAAACTAGACCAACCCAATTACACTATAATGATATGTATTTAATCTTATGTGTATATAAAAATTTAATGATTTATTTCAATTAACCATATTAATAAAAAAATGACATAAGGGTAATCAATGTCATGGTTCTGTGTTTTTCATTTTTCATCAATATATTTAATGTGAATTGAAACGTAATTATCTTCTAAATCTTTATAATGATGAGTCATTATAAGTGGACCATCAGCAAGTTGGTTTAATTATTCAGTCAGTGTAGGTAACATAACTCATATAGGTTTTGTACCTATATATATCAGGGAATTCAATAAATAATTATGAAGAAATAAATTAGTATTATACTTCAATCATAATGGAAATTCATTTATACATACAAAATCCATTAAACAATCATGAAATGATGCATAATGGGACTCTTAAATCTTACAATCACTAGTACAAGGAATATATATTTTTATCTTATTAATGTATTTCTTATAAATGATAATACCATGTTTAAATGATCTAATTCTATATGAAAACAAACTACAAAAAAGATAAATCGTAAAACTGATAAGAAACTTACTAAAAGATCATTGAAAATAATGGAACATGGAGCATGATGTAATGATGATATTGTCACAATTAGATGATGTCCACATGATATATATTTCATTCTCTATCTATCATATAATCAATTTGAGAGGAAGTATAAAATTTTATTTTAACATCCAAAATAGTTTCAGAACAAAATAGTTCTACACTTATCCATAAAATAACCCTTTTTTATTGATACATCGGGATAAGATCTACTATATATAAAGAATTTAAATGTATTCACATACCACTCAATAGGATACATCCACCTGAATTCCCCAATACCATTAGCAATTACTTCAATTGTTATGTGTACCATCAAATAAATCCTAACAATGAAAAATGAGGGTGGAGTTACTTTCACCATGTAAAAAAGAGTATGTAAACTACTATCCTTTGAAGCCTCTAAATCACTAATTCATTAGTTTTTTTAAACAGAGATGTCTGAAAATGACACATATCAATAAATGGTTAACCAACATTGGGCGACGAACAATCAAAAATTGTGATTGGAATAAACTATTCAAGTAGTATGTGATTATCATGATTTTCAACCCTTGCTAGTTGAGTATCCATCAGGCTCCATGATCATCATCAAAATGGAATTAAATGTCTATTGTACTCATCATATATTGTGTAGTGCTCATTAATTCCACATTACCCTCACCCAACATTAAATTAACATTAACCCATTTCTTTTAAATCATGTCATTCATTGACATTGTCATTTTATTTTCAACTGACACACAAAATACTCTCCAATGTATTTTCAGAAAAAAAAACTATTGGGCATGAAATCCGTATTATTCTTTAAAATGTTAATTTTCAAATAAGGGATGTTAAGAAAATATTTTTCCCTTCTAATTGTGATTATTATTTCTACCAGCACAATGAATAGGGGTAAAGAGAGAGCCAAAAATTCCTAAAATTCATGTACCATGGGAATGCATTCATTCTCAATCTTTTATATTATTTTAACTAATTTTATGATCATTGTTGATGGGTTGAATTCTCCATAACTGTAAAATTCATATTTGGTCTCTCTAAACTTATGTTGAGGGGGAAGAAACCATATCTATCACGTGTAAGTTCATTTTGTACAATGTTTAATCCATATAGAATTTATTCATTTTTTTCATCAATGTAAATAAAATTCATTTTTCATAATCCAAAAAATTAAATTTTTATAAGTTTTTAATCCATTTATTGTTAATAATAAACTAACTTATAGTTTGAAAATTTCATTCATTTTAAAATTTTATGTTAACACACTGTCACCCCAAAATTGATTCATCTCTTCAATCAATAGTTGAAGGTAAACATCAGTATCATCCATCAAACTTCTAGGTCCATCAATAAGAGTGGAAGGTAATTTAAATTATTGTTTCATAAAAAGATATAGAGAAAGATTATACAGAACCATCACCATGGTCAATGTGTTTTTAGTTTCATCAACCAAATCCCTATTTCATTGTCTAACATTGATATGTCTAATTTTCCCCATTATCATTCCACTTGGAAGATACAAAGACTATAAAATTATCCAAACGAGATTTTTCATTTCTAAATAACATACAATTGTTTTCCCATAAATATATGGTCACATATATGATACCTATGTACTTTGTGAACTTACGAGCATGGTAATATGAGTTTGGAATCTTATCATTAGTAGGAAGTACTATTTTTAATAATAAAAATTGCATATTGAAAAATGTATATGACCAATTATTAAAATCCTTCAATTAAAATTACAACATTATACAAGAATATTTAGTATAAGAAGTACACTAAAAATATAATTATGTTTTCGCGTCATCATGTATTTCATAAAAACTCAATGTGTCATGATCTACATCAAGGAATAGATTGATGTCACCAGTATCAATATTTCAGATAATATATCCTTCAGGATAAATCCCACATAACATTTTATTATGAATTTCATGCATCACATTTTTCATCCTCACATCAATATCCATATTAATTGTTTGTATTCAATGATAATGAATATATTATTCTCCATAACAATTCCAGATATTATAATTTTTCAGAAACCCATTAATGAATAGGTTCTCCCTCCTGTTATCTTGTGAGAATTGATATTTTTTTTGAAAATTTTCTACATGAACAACTAATATAGTCACTACAATATTTTCCAATGAAATCAATAAACTCAATAATTCCCCAAAATGTTCTTTAGTCTCTCTATTTGGAAGATAAATACAACTCTTATACACATATGTATGCTATGACCCCCCCCCCCTAGATTACCCCTCCTTGTCTGACTATTGGACAAGGAGGATTATGACTGCCTTAGTCCGGTCGCTAATAGGCCCCAAGATGGCAACTAGCATTGAGGGTATATCATACATATAAATGAGAGGCATTTCCCTCTAAGAGAAACATGACGAAGAGAGAGATAATATAGATATACCAATAAAATCATCCACATAATGATATAATAAACCAAAGAGTATATATGTAATGTAAAAACTAAAAAACAAATGGGTAGGAAAATAATGTACGATAAAGGAAAACTCAAAAACCACCATGGCATCTATACAGCTCCCGTAAAAAAACACAACCTGGTAATATTTATCTTAATCTCTAACTTGATCCTTCTAACTTGAAAAACAGTTTATATATATGTGGGGTGATCATAATTGTACACTTAGTTGGATCATCCACAAAGCCTTTCATTGAAAAGATAACGAAAGCATACTAAATCTTAATGCACAACATGTGAAAATTAATCATCACCTAAATATGTATACTAAGTACCAATCCTCACAATGAATAACTACCACCATGTAAATGATACAAGAGAGATCATATAATATATTAATAAATCAATAAGGGCACCCGCATCCACTTCCCCACTAGTTTGCTATTACAACCTAACATCGCTTGTCTCAATCCCGCTCTCTCCAAAATAATCTTTCCTGAAGACACATGTGATAAATATCAGGACATTCATGTCATTAATCACATATTATCATCATATATTTCCACATCTCTATATAGTAACAAAGTAGTTTTCAAGAGCCACTATAGCTTGTATAACATGTATTGTACATTAGGTATTATACCCCAATCCATCGCAGCACATAAACCGAGTATGGTACCTCAAGTCATAAAAACCCATACATGTCGTAACTATAATAATCATTTGGATACTATATCCATAGATACATCTACATTATGTAATCAAAATCCATTAAAGCTCTCCATACACATATATGAGGAAAATAACCATTGTGCATACCTACACATAATACTATTAGGAGAGGAGAATCAGACCATAGGGGGTATTCATCCATCTATCCATCTCAAAACTATATGTCAGGGAAAACACCCTCCCAAAGATCACTAGGTGTCATTATCCCTACATACATGTGTGGGGTAGCATAATAACTCAGAAAACATGAAAGATATAGTATCGCCCTTGACAACACTATAGGCATTAACCTAGTCATAGGCTCAACTGTAGGTATCCTCTCACGAACACCTGACTGCTACTTCTAGAGGCTAGATATCCTATAAGCACATACGAAATTAAAGGATATATATAAAATTCATAATTTTTTTTACATTTCAATTAATGAATATTTATTGATTAACAATTAATTAACATTATTTTGATTATATTTCAGTAACCATCCATGTGATTTCCATCCACTCCAACAATAATCCAACTAAGTCTGTGTTTTCTCTGGAATAACAATAACATTTTTATTATATCGAGAACTAAAACCATTGGATATGCATTTACTAAACATTATAACATTACCATAACTCTAGGTACTCTATGAAAACATCCTAAGATAACATTAAGATATGTAACCAAACACATACATATACATCAAGAATTTAGGAAATGAATGTAGGTAAAAAACAACTTTATAAATCAACCAATAAAAAGATTATTTAACCAAAAATCTCATTAGATTTCAGAATAATAACAATTACTCCTAACATCAACCTCTTCCATCAACTATTGGGCCATCCCCGACACCCTCGTGCATATCTCAAGGCATCTTTCCATCATGGACATCAAGTTTTTCCACAAAATTAGTCCTCCCCACCCATATCTCATCTTCTATCCCAGTCTCACATCACTTCACATAAAATGCCCCATAACTAGATAACATATAAAGTAGAAATAAAAAATCATAGTCAAGAAGGCAACATGGAATTAAAAATAAGGCATCCATCCTTCATAAGAAAATGGTCTCTCACAACCGCAACACAAGACATTAATCCTTCACCTGATGATGGGAAACCATGGGAAAAAATCATTATATTTATGAAATAATCAGTTTTTATTCCATCATAAATTAACCAATTCAATTATAGTAGGTTCCAACGTAGGGAAACATAAGGGATAGTCTATGACAAGTGTTATGAAGTAATAGATGACTACAATGGCCCCAAAAATAATTCCAAGAATCAAAAAATAAACAATATGATTTAATTGAATATATAAAATAAAAAAATGAAATGTACTACAATGAAAACACACCCAAAAAATTTAATGATGTGGGAAAAGAGAAATAATAAGAATTGTAGAAGAAGAAATAAGGACATAAAACAAAACAAACACCATGATATATGTACTTCGATCCCATTGATACTTCATTCATGGGAAAAAACCCACACACGAATGGTTTAATTATATGCTAAAAAATATTAATGTGTAAAAAGGAAAAGAAAATTGGCAACTAAAATGCACAAAATTTATAAAACTAAAATAGCACTCTAGAAGAAGAATCAAAGAAGGAATCAGGTTTAAGAAAACCATAAAACCCTGGACAAATGTCCAGGATTCTAGATCACTTCAATATCCAAGAACAATGATCCTACTTCATCATTATATATCATCATAGGATGATCAGACTAGGTCTTTGGATTCGAGGAAGGGCCACATATCTTCAATTGTGATGAACCCTGATAGGGTCCACTATGAGTAGCACACCAGTAGCTTATAGGGGCTCGGCGGGCCACCATATGTGTCTTCTGATGAGAATGATTGCAACATCACTGGGGAGATTGAAACCTAGGAAGACAATTCTCAACATCTGGTGAGAGAAAATATATACCCAACCACTAGAAGGAAGAAAACTAATGACTAGTGGCGAGAGGGCATCAATTTTGGAAAATCTAGATCTTTATTTATTTGATGAACTCAACCACCTAAGAAGATTATTTTCAAATATATTTTTTATATCGAATAAAAGTTCCTCAAGGGTGATGAAACCCCCTACTAGAACCATTACAATCTAACTAGATAGTGATAGGGAGGCTTTCAGGAAGCGAACACAAAACTACCGACCCACCGGCACATGGAACAACTAAAATCAAATGATGTCCTAGATAGATTAGGTGAAAACATCTTTTAATGACCAAAAGTGAAGAGAATAGGTATAATATAGAAAGAAAATGTTCCATTCCAAATAAACTAGTCCAAACAGTTGAGAGGGCCATGTAAATAACCTCGTATAGTTAAATGAATCCAAATTCCACCTATTTTAAAAATAAAAATATATTTAATAATATATTTTATGTATTGGGAAAAAATTTAAATAGAATAACAAATTGAATGGGTTAATATCAGTTTTCAATATGAAAATAATAATACACAAATTAAAATATAATCACCATTTTAAATTGAAAATTTTTAATATTATTACACACAAATGTTATTCAAGTGAATCCAAGTTCAAGATATCTAACATACACGTGAACACGGATAATGTTTCAGCCTTAGTAAAACTATCCTCTTTGTTTTCATTATTTTTTAATTTAGTGACACACATTAATCCACATTCAATAACTTCTTTGGAAAAATGAAGTCTAATATCTATGTGATTATAACTACCAAGGAATACTAAATTTTTAGACAAATAAAGGGTATATTGAGAATAACAATTCACACTAATCACAAAATTACTTATACTAATTTCACGAATTAATCCATTAAGTCATATGCCTTTATTGACTAATTCTATCATTGTTTTGTACTGGGATGCAGTGGTAGAGGAGGTCACAAATGATTGCATGATGCACTTCCATGATATATGTCCTACACGTGCAGTAAATACACAACTAGTTAGTGATTTCCTAGTATCAACATTTCAATAATTGTCATAATACACATAACCAGTCACAAATTAATGAAAAGGCCATAATAGTACCATAGAAAATTGAAAGTGGTGATGTAGAAGAAATGTACCTCGACAACCATTTATGAGCATGCCAATGTTTCCTTTCTAGATTTTCTATATACATGATCAATGTATAGATAGGAAAAGAATCATCTGGTCGACTATAAATCATGTCATACATAATACATCCAACTACATTTGCATATGGTATTCAACTCATTTATTCAATAAAAAAAGTCATGGTAGGTGACTCGGATAAATACAATTTAAAATATTTACCTAAAGGAACACTAAAAGTATTCAAAGAATAAAAAAATACTTATGAAGAACAGTAAGGATATATTATTGTTGATATACATAAAAAATATTATTCTTCCAATCACCAATAATTTCCATGCCTAGAATTTTCTTCGAACACAATTGATCATTCATATCAAAATCTGAATTAAATTAAATTTTTAGATGGGGATTAATTTCATAACACTACATATGAGTAACAAATTTTCTAAAAATATAAGTTACTAAATCGTGGATTTTTAACATATTTTAAAAATTAGAATGCATCAACCGCCTCCACCTGAAACAATTTTCTAACATGAATGAATCAAACTTCTTATGCGACTGTATTGAATATTATTTTAATCCGTATAATTATTTATTAAGAAAAAAACATTGTTACATTTAAATTCATGTTCAAACCCAGTATGAGGCTTCATGTATAATGTTTCAATAAAATTTGCATGAAATAAATATGTTTTGAAATCTAGCAGTTATATATGAAAAACTAAATGGCCAGAAAAAGAATGACAAATTATTATTAAAGAATTTTTCACTACAAGAGAAAAAAAAATCAGTATTTAATTCCTTATATTTTAAGGAATCCTTTAGATACATGTATTGATTTACCCATATTTTATTTTCTACGGTATTTTCTTTCTTTTTATATATATGTTTACAACCAACAACCTTAGTAGTAGGTGGTTTATTGACCACAGAACATTTTTGGTTCTATCCTAGGGATTTCATCATATCTTCCATCATTGAAATCAAACAATTAGATTTCTTGTCATTGATAGGTTGATTTTACCTTTGGGGATCCTCCCCACCAAGATCCACTGTCACATTTAAGTCTAAGGAAACTATATCAAGATGAATATACCTAGTAATAGATATAATGACCCTCCTCTACCAATCCCTAGAGATATTATATCCCCAAAGGTAACATCGAAATCCATTATTAACTGTGTCATTAAAATCATACCAAGATAATGGCTCAGGATGAGAAATGGAACATAAGAGGTAGAAGGAGTCTCAATCGGACACTCAATAATGCTGGGAGGATCAACCTCAATGTCCCTCTTCTGATAAGGATTAACATTTTCATGAGTGGGAGGATGGAAACTAAAAACAACACAACTCTAGATACATCATAACCCATATAATAATACACATCTGAAATTGAGGTTTATCTACCCAAATATTATTCCAATTCACCCCCTCCGAATAACCTAGGAAGATAAACATAATAGCTCTGGGATAAAGTTAATCATCCTTGAAATGATCATAGGTAGTGGTTAAAAAACACCCCAACAAGTTCATAGGATGGGATTTTATTTCTCTTCAATTCAATAGGAGTCTTAAATCTACGGGAAGATGCAGGACACCTATTTATTAAGTAAAATTTTCTATTGACTACTTCTTCTCAAAAGTATTTGGGAAATACCAATCATAAAATCATGTAACGAACCTACTCAAGAATGGTACAATTAATACACTCAAGTAGATCATTCTATTAAGGATAATGAATAATGGTTTGGTTATCTAAAATTACCACACATTTAAAAAAACATTATAAACTCAGTAGTTCAGTATTGGAGGCCATTATCAGTCCTTAAATCAGTTAACTTCTTCATTGATTGATTTTCTACAAAGTCTTTTCATGTTTTAAACACAAAAAATACATCATATTTATTTATTCAAATGTAAACCTAGAAATTCCATGAAATTTCACCTATAAAGGATAAAATGTAAGATCCACCCCAATGTGAGTTAGTCCTAGTAAGTCCCAAAAAATCCTAGTGAACATACTCAAGAGGGTGACCATTGTTAAAGAAAGAACTATGAAAACTAAATCATTTTAAACTTACCCATGAAACAGTGTTCACAAATTTGTAACATACTTGGTGTAACTTGAGTGAGCACCCATTTCATGTACAATTTCTTAATACCTTTAGCACTCACATGTCCCATCCAATAATTCCAAATCATATTGTTGTCATTGTTAGTGAACTAAGGGTTCCTAACTTCTTGACGTGTGTTCTTCTATCCAAAACATATAACATATTCAGCAAGTAGCCTTTAAGAACTGTACGATATCCATTGGAAATTCTATAAAAAAATCTTACGTAAAGGTAAAAACTTTCTAATCAAAGACACCTAGTGAGAACATATTTTAGTGAAAATATTGAACCCATCTCACATACAATATGGTGACAATATAATGGTCTGAGAGATCTTGCATTACAGAACATCTACCCATGATGCATCATTCTTTATTGTTGCCAATGACAACCTCTCCTAAAACTCCCTTAGTTATACACAAAATGAAACTCTTATCTGAGCACATATGGAATTAACCACCTTGTAATAAGGCACACATGGCATCAAGAGTGTCTCGAGATGCACACAAGACCTCAAAAATTTCACAGCCATGGTATGGAAAAAAGAAAATGATCACTAGACTCTCTATAAGGAGTTTTAGATTTCAAATTATGTCATTTGTGTTTATTATGCCCAGGTTTTTCAAAGTGGTGGCAGGAACCCTCCTTTGGCAAGGGTTTACACTGATATTCATGTGATTGGATATGAGTTTTACTTCCATTCCTATTATTACCATTATTTTTCACTCGAAAATTTAAATGACCATTCCCATTCAGACCCTCAGCTTCAGGTTTATCCATAACCTTGCTACAAAACTCAGTTGAAATCAAGGCTGACTAGACATCATATAAAGTTAAGGAATTTATGCCATACATCATAGCATTGATAAGATGTTGATATTAAATAACTATATAAATTAAATGTATAATGGATAGGTCCTCATCTTCAACATTAATATTTATTTATGGGAGATCTAGTAAGATTTTATTAAACTCATCAAGGTGCATCGAGATGTTTCGTCTATCATGCATCATTAAGGTTTATAATTTTTTGTTTTTTTATTGACAACCAATTAAATATGTTTTTATATTTTGTTTTCATGTGTATACCAAATACCGACTATGGAGGTCTCATAAGAAACCTCATACATGACTTTATAACCAAAATACAATGTTAAAGAGCTATATTATTTCATTAAAATGTTGGGAGGGACAAATGAGTAGGTTTTTATTGTTTGACCATCAATGGAAAAAGGTACATAGTATATCATACATCCATAAAGGGAATCTTTCAGCCCTTTAGAACTTACAGGGATATCATTTTTAATCACCAAAAAATTAATTCAATGCACCCATCAAATTTTCCTATTCCATATTTCACAGACACCATAGTTTATTCGTGTGTCTCTTATACTACATTTGTTGTGGGGTAATAGCAGAATAAAACTCCCTAAATAATCTTTACAAGGACCACTAAATAAATAATATGGTTTAATTCAATATAAAAAATATAAAAATGATTTTGATTACAATTAAAATACATCCAAATATTGTTCTAATTTGGGAATAGAAAACCAACAATTGTAATAGAATAAATGTGAATAGAAAACAAAAGAAACAAGGAAATTTATGTGATTTGGATTCTTTGGGACATACTGTAAGCTAATAACACCACGTAGAGACACACTTTTATTAGATGATAAAAATATAAATGTATTAGAGTGTACATAGGAAAAGGAGATAAACATTTAAAATGTAGAGACACGATAAAAGAGAAACTATTCACTTCAAGCCGCAACACAGATGGAATCTGGTTTAAGAAAAACCTAACACACCAGAAACATGTCTGCACATCCAAATAACATCAATATCCAAGTACACCAAACCCATTGATTTGTTGGTTCTTTTCAATGAATGATCATGCCAGGTATCCAGATTCGAGTAATGGTCACACATATTCAACCAGGAAGAATGCCTAAAAGCTCCACCATAAACTGTGCACCATTTGCATGTAGGGGGGGTCTGTAAGCGAACATATGAGTTATCCTAAGAGGATGGTAGAATCACCCCTGGTGAGATTAAATATAGGTAATATTATTCTAAACATCGAGTGAGAAAAAAAAAAGAAAACTCAATCACCATCGGGAAGAAAAGAATCCTACTGCAGTGAGAGGGCTTCAATTTTAGGGATCTACATCACTTCTTATAGATGCAATTGTACAACCAAGAATAATAGAGTAATTTATATATATATATATATATATCAAATTTAGGCACAATAGGGGTGATCAAACCCCTTCTAGAACCCTAACCGGAAAACTACACCTCCGTGGGGTGGCTGCCACGAAGCGAATGCTGAACCGACCACCTAATGGAACATGGAACGAGTCAAATCACTGGATGGACAGGGTAGATTCGGTGAATGCATCAATTAAGGGACAAAAATTAAGATAAAAGTTATACAAATGATATCCATGTTGGCATCCCAAATCGAGTAGCCCAGACAACTGAGCGGGTAATGTAAATAATCTCATGCGGTTAAATGAAATCAAAATCCAATATATATTTAAATGAGAAAATATTTAATAATAAATATAATTTATTTAAAACAATTTAAGTAGAAGAACAATTTAGATTGGTTAATTTCAATTTTCAATATCAAAAAAATACCAAAATTAACAACAAGCTATTAAATTATTTAATCATGCTCTACGATATAAGATTCTAGTTCCAACAAACATAAATAAGTAAAAACTTATTTCTCATCCCTTTTATTATCCTCAAAATGAATTACATATTTAAGATATTTATCAAATTCAAATAAAATGTATAATAACACAATCATTTAAACATCCATACTTTCATCAATTTGAGTAACATCAAATTATGAGAAATGCTGTATTTCATAAACATGTCTTCTCTTTAATTCTTCATCCATCCAAAAAAATATTATCATATTTATCTTCATCATAAAAATTCTTAAATTTAAAAATGTTAAACCCATAATAATGACATGTTATAAAAATAACATTATAAATATCACACTATCTATCAAAACAAGAAGCAAACCATTATCATGGTGGAAAGCTACAAAATTTGACCGCTAAACATAAACAAATTCCATTTTGTAATATAGTTTAATATTTATTAGGTTAATTCCACCTCTATAAAAATAGATAAAACATGGTAAATTTATGATTAAAAATTAATAAATAGGAGAATAAATAAATCCCATATCTCAAATCTTCAACATTCTTTTCACAAGAATGAATCAAAGTCATTGATTTTTGATCATCTCTATTGTCAGAAAACTATGATCTCCCAAAGATGTTTTTCGATCAATGCATTGAAAAATTACTATGAAAATATCATTAGGATTATATATATCATCCACTTTAATATGGAATGATGTAAGGGGAGGAAATGAGATCAAATGGACTGAATCCCCTATAAAAGAGGTAGATCAGACCTTAGATCACCACGGATTGAACTCGGGATGTCTAGATTGATCCCTATTGAAAGGGGGCATCAAAGACTTCAAAAACCACCCTTGGTTTCCTTTCAACAGGAAGGAGTGGGAGAAACCCCACTCTAAGGGTCATGAGGTATTTATTGGAAGATATATTATTGTAGTACCATAGTGCATCCATTGAACCCATGTAGTGGACATCCAAGACCACTGCACAGTTCGAGAAGAACAAATTACATCACCTGGTAAAACCTGTGTCTCAGATCCACTACAAGATCCATGGTGTATATATTATTTATCAAGGGGGCTATGACCTATCCTTCATACCACATTGCATCCAACCATAATTTTTCAGTAGCCTCAAAAACCACTAAGGTACAACCAAAGCACTCCACATCGCAATGCTCAACAATAGGGATGGACAGACACTATAACCCACCACCATAGTGCAGCAAGTCATAAAAAGATAGTAGCACCAATTTTCCTCCTTCGAGCCTCCATACACTACACCAAGGGGTCAATGCTATAGAATTTTGACTTGTGACACAACCCATGGCTACATGTCATAACCTGGACTCAAATGTCATTGGAACCCACCTTTTCCCCTATTTACCCTCTAAACACATTGAATCCTCTTCCAGGTTCCTCCAACACCCAAAACACATAATGAGAAGGGTCACTATGGGTTGAGCCCTTACACTGTATATATACAACAAAAAGTAAAAATTACACAAATATTAAGTGAATTTTTATAATTTTAGATCACATTATATTTTTAAATAGTTTCATAGTACACAGTTAAAAAATATTATTTTTTTTCAAATCATTGTAACAAAATAATTTATGATATCCCTCTTCTATAATTTATAACATAGAATGAAATATGTATGAAAATTTATGAATATATTATATAATCCACTAGTAACACACCATAAAACCTTATACTGATCTAAATTTCAATGACCATGTTAAAACAATATTCAATTGATTCCTCAAAAAAATTATAGAAACTTACAACTATTGTCTCTATAAATAATGATGTCCCCAATTACATATGAACTCAGTTCCTAAATATATCAATTTTTTCTTATATTTTTCACACTATTTTTTCCAGTTATCATAATGATCTCTTTATCATATAGATATGCTTGTATAAAATTTATTCCAACAATCAATCATTATAATATTTATTTCAATCATAATCATTATAACACCATTAACCAGTGAAGAAATGGTTATTTTTGTAGAATATAAAATGTTGAATCCAAATAATAATAAATAAGGAATCCTATTTAGTGTCTACTACTAGAAAAAAGAAATATGTAGTATAATGTTGAATATTTTTTTTATATGATTGTGTAATAACATACCAAGGTCAAACTAGAGAGAAAAATCATTTTATGTAATGTATTTTTAATCTCCTCTTGTAGATCAGTGTGTCGAAATGTAATTTTTGTTAAATTATTTAATATAAAAATAATATTAGATGGATACATGCAATAAATACTTGAAATCTTGTATTCAAGATGTATTTTTATTATACATTGTTTGGAATCCAAAATAATTGCACTTCCTTAGAAAATTTTCAATTCAATTTAATTAAATAGTAGTATAAATTCAGTCAATTAAGGATCCCTAATAACACTATCAAAGAAAATTATTTATGAAGTGCTATACTTTATCAGCGCTATTAAAAGAACACTGATAAAGGGGATATCATTACTAGCTTTAACAGAAAGCGCTAATTAAAGGTACTTTTAATAGTGCAAACAAAACGTTATTAAAAGTACGCATTTATCAGCACATTTTTACTAGTGCTGATAATGTTTATATTTCAAAAAATATATATCATTAAAAATAATATATAAATATATAAATATAGTTATTTTGATATAAATATTATACATATTTTTTAATTATATTTTATATAATGATAAATAGAAATTTAAAAATTAATATATATGGTATTAAGTAATAAAGTCTTATGAAATAATTTAAAATGTATTTTTAATTAATAATTTTGTAATTTTTATCGATTAAGGGTCATTAAATTAAAATTTGAATATAAAAAAATTAAAAAAAATTAAAAAGAAAAAATAAGGTGAAAATGCAACTCGAACATCAAACAACCATAACATTTGATCTCAGTGTCTGTTTGGCCCCTACCATATATCAAATTGAAGTATGCAATGCGATCTATATCACAATTGATTAGTTTTATCCCTATGTCATATTTTTAGAGGCCAAAGAAGGATCAGAAAGTGTATAAACTAGGTTTTTAGTTGGAGTAGCCCTATTTTTTAACATTCTATGGATTTCCATCCTCCCTTAAGGGGGTAATTTTTCTATTTTTTAGTGGGGAATGAATTTATTCATGGGGACTATTTTCATATTGATATTATGGTATTTTAAATTTTATCACTTTTCACAATTTACTATTATTTATAATTAAATATATAACCATATATACAAAAAAATTATATATTCACTAATAAAAATTGTATTTTATAAATATATAATCAATCATATTTACATATAAATATATTTATCAATATATAATCCTTATGTAAAAATAATAATATCCATTTTATTTAAACTAAAAATGTATGAATATTTATGTACATATACATATACAGTTAATTTATATTTCATGTTTATATATATTAATATATTTTTGTGTGTATTGAGAAACATATTTATGTTTAACCACATATTATAATATGTTTATAAGGATAAAGATATATAATATTTGTAAAAATATATAAAAATGTATAATTATAATTATCGGTGCACACACACATATATATAAATATAAATATATATATATATATATATATATATATTAGTAAACACACACATACACACACACACATACACACACACAATAGATTTTGTATAGGTATTTTAATATGTATATATATTGATAAAAATGTAATGAAATATATATAAATATAAGGATAAGAATGTAATGAAATATATATAAATATATAGATATATCATAAAATGAGAATCCGATCAATATTGTTGAGTGGAAGACTCGCATGCACTTGAGGAGGAGGTCTAATGTTCGAAACCTATCAAAGGAAAGGGTGTGTGGGCGGGTGAGAAGGAGCCTATCATAATTAAATGGTGGAGATTATTGTTTCTAAAGGGAGGTGAGGGATGAAAATTCTATTATAAGGGGGTCAATCACTGATAAAAGAGTAGTGGTACACCCTCTAATTTGTAGAAAAAAATATTTTTAACAATTTGTTTTTGACCACTATCATTTCATTTATTAGTGCACATTAATGGCATTATTTATCAATGCTTTATTTAGAAATGATAAAAGGAATCATTAATAATTCTTTTTTAGAACAGATAAACGGGACCCCTTTTGTAGATCCTCAATTATTAGTGCTTTTTTAGCACTGATAAAGGCTTCTTTATCACTAATAAGACCCTATTTTTTAGTAGTGTATATAAATTATGGGTTTTTAATAATAGACCAATATTTATGAATGAACATAATTTTAAAGATAGGTAAATAAAATATTTATCTAGACATTATGAGTGACAATTTTGAACCTAGAAATAGATAATTTTTTCAATGATGCATGAATAAATATTGAAAATAGGGCTTACCACATGAATCTGGAGACTAAAGGAGGGATCAAGAGTGGAGGAAATTGGGGCAGCAATGATGGTGGGATCCATATAAATAAATGGAAATGGAAAGTGGGATCTGTGATGTGTGGAAAGCGAGATTGGTGAGGGGATTCATCATTTCTATGGTTGCGCCGACAGTGGGTAGGGGTGATGGAGTTAGGGGAGGTAGTGCAGTCGGGGTAGGGAGGTCATGAGTAGGGTGGGGTGATAGGTGAAGTAATTTTCAGAGAAAATCCCACCAATAATTATATTCTATGTCATGGGCCATAAAACATCAACTATAAAGTAGTGAATTCAGTGGCAGAAGCTCAATTCAAGGGGAAGGGTTGGAACACCACTAAATTATCCATAATGATAATGATCAGTATAAAAATATTGTAAATTCCAAATAAAATAAAATTATCATGAATAAATTATTTTATGTTTTTTATAATTAGTAATGTTTTTTGCGATCAATGGGTTGAGGGGAGGTGACCGAATGTGATAGTAATGAAATTAGTGGATAGATTTTATTTCATCTAATTTTTTAGGTTAATATTTTATACTTAGTATAATATTTTTTATGTATTTATTTACTTATATACACACAACAATTTAACAAACATTAATTTTAAATTTAATAAATTTGAATGTTTTAAAATATGTCATAGAGTTTTACAGATTTTCTTTATATAATAATGCATTTTACGAAGTTAATATTTTGATAATTGTGATTTACCAACAATATTGATAGAGCTGCTGTAATTGAACAGGTGAAGGAAGGAAATAGGTGAGGCTTTGACCAAAATTAATTAAATAGGTTTTGGAAGAGAGGAACACATGAGAATTAAAACATAAGAGGAGTTTACATGTACTAGAGATGGAAGTTAGCCATGATTTGGGTGTGAATAAATTGGTTTTCTATCTAAGATGTTAAAATATTATCTTGTTCACACATACTTAGCTGTTTCATCCGAGCAGCACATCAGTTAAAACATCTTTAAAGATTCCATATTCTTAAAACATCCATGTACGAGAAAGAGATACTTTATATAACCATGAAATACGCAACATAGTAATCTAACATTCCAAAAATTGTTAAGAATTCAGATTACCATCACTTTCATGGACACACCAGTTGAATGTGTTGGTGGAGACACTGACCAAAATATAAACCCTATTCACAACCCCGCATTTAAATTTAGAACTGAACTTCATCACTAAAGCCATTAACTATTCACAAAAAACAACTATGGTGTGATTATTTTAGGAAATGAGAAATACAAGTTCAGGCTTAGTCAAATAATCATCACAGAATCCAATCAAAATGCCCAACCCTTCCCAAATAAGAGTTGACATAATTGAAAATTTACCAAACTTAGGTTATATAATTTTTTAATTAGCTGATTTAGGTTTTCAAATTTCACCTCCCTCATTATATATAAATAACAAAAATAGATACATTTTATTAATTAAGATTCCTAAATGTGTACTTTATCTTTAGGTGCTAGTGATTTAGAAATCACTTCCCCCTAATTTTAATATCATTGTTCCGGATCCAATCCAACCATTCCATCAACCATAAATGAAGCTATTGATCACTAACTTATCTCCCGAAGTTGGTGGGTACCCGACCTTGTGATGCGGTCAATCCAATCAGAGCATTGGTTCACCCTTAACCCGACCCGTAATCGTTTGTTGAGTTGGCATGACTGATTAGGGCAACAAGGATGAGGGCAACATGGCATGTTGGAATTGGATGAATGTTTTTATTAATATTAATTATTGTTTAATTTACATGATTTTATTATACCGTGTATTTTTATTCGGTGACACAATGTTGTTATTCATGGGTATATTTTTTCATCATAATGGCAAATGTATATTTCATTCTTATGAAGATTATGAAATATATTAAAGTTGTTTCTTGAAATATATTATTTGATTTTTATTGATAGATGTGTGATCTAGGCTTTCCTCCATAATTTTACTTAGTTATTATAATAATTGTAATAATTTTCTTCTACATTACATTTAATTTCATGTCGTTATTATTTATAAAAAATTGGGAAGTTCGGCTGAATGAGAGTTGACTTTTTCTCATTCTAATATTATGGGTATGAGAGGCGGTGCTCCTAAAGCTACATGGAGAACCCATCTTACCCTCTCAAACCTTGATCCTCCAATAGATACCCCATCTACCACAACTTCTCATCCTCTACTTGAGCCTATATGGTTGTTCCCACCAATGCCTCTATCAGCATCTTATTTAATCACTTATTCTCATACCATATTTACATCATCTCTAGAAATGTTCCAAAATTTACCATATCTATATCTTATGATGTAACCTAATCCCTTCCATTCTTATCCCCCATGTCTACTCCTACTCCATTTCATACTATCCATCTAAGAATTGATGATTTTTTCTGTAAGCTTCAAATATAGTACATGCAGAAGTCATAGTGCATGCATTGTAACATACACATACATCATTGCTTATTAATCCAAGATAGCACAAAGATCCATCGATGCCTAATGATAAGTCTGAACTGTGTTTTATTATAACATTATCTAATTATTTCACATTATTTTTTTCACGTTGAACTGTGAATTAATTCTTGTTTTTTCTCATTTATCTTATTCAATCATATATTCTAATATGGGATGTGTGTGCCCAAATATTTATGAATCTTGGAATCATAAAAGATAAATAATTGTGGATTATAGTTAATAAAATTAAATTATAGGTAAAAATTTCAGTCAAAGTATATGTTTAATGGAAGCATTAACCAAGTACAACTACATCAATCTAGTGCAACCATTCTAATAGAGGCATATTGGTAATAAATTCACAGAGAAATAAGGGGAAAGGATATGGGCAAAAAAATTATTAAAATGATATCTATATTATTTTATCATTTATATGCATTAAAATTTTCATTTCAGCATCACTTTATCTTTCCCAAAATTAAAGCTACTAAGGTTTCATGGTCTATGTATCTTGGGAAGTTATGGAGATCATATAAGCATGGGTTATATACTGGCTGTGATGGAGTTTGTGTCCTAGAACCAAATTCTTTGTGCTTTATAATAATATTTATTCATTGTTTTGAATATTAAAAAACTTTATAACACATCATGATTGTTCTTAAACACAACATAGTATGTGATAATTCCTAAGAGCAGGTGTCACATTGAAGGGTCATTGAAGTTCTCTACTATGATGAGAACCCATAAGTGTCACAATTCAATTCATAAAATATATGTTCGATAGATGGATGATACCATTTGAGGGATGAAAATGATATATAATATATGGGGTGGATACTCATAGGATTTTGAGACACCTTTTCATGGTGTACTCCCTCGGTAATATCTAGAGTAGGATATTATAAGAACAAGACCTACCAGTAAGAAATAAACATTAATATGTTTCATTGGGTGTTTTTATCAACAGATGTGTAAATTTACCGTTAGACTTTAATATTTCTTTTAATGAAAATTAAAATCCACATACATTGTTGTATTGATGAATATGATTATGCCAAATGTTTGTGGTGGGCTAGGATATGTTTGGTGTTTCATGAGTAATATTTCATTAATAAATAACATGAGAAAGGATTTTACCATTCTATTGTTTTATGGAAGTTGATATAATAGTCCCTTTCACGAAAATGATACAGCATAAATAAATCCATTTCCAAGGTGTTTTATATTATTTTTGGCTTTCCAGAAATTCAAACAAAGAGACATCAAGCACATAGGATGATGATGCCAGCGTGCAACTTTCTTGATTATAGATATCTTGATAAAGGGATTATATTACACAGTGAGCACCCATATGAGGAATTATGTTGTTGTGACATTATATGCATTCTCTATAGGTTCCTTGGCATGTTTCCAATCATGGACATTAGGATTCTTTACCTAATTCACCTAAGCAAGAGGAATAGAGGATCCCATAATAAATGTATCCAAAATCTTAATTAAATAATATATTAATATTAATTATTTAAAATGAATAATAAATATTATTATCACACATGGTATAATAATTACTTATGTTTGCTTGACCGTATATATACATTCACTAGTTATTCGAGATAATATTAAAGGAGAGGAATATTTAATAAATATTTATTTTCTATTTTGAGAATATAATATTTATTTATTTTTTGTAGAATAATACAATGATATTTACTTATGGAATAAATATTCATTATTCAAGGCCTAATATATATTGTAGAGGATTGTAGGATCATGTTTATAGGTCTGGTGAGAAATAAAATGTTTTAAGTATTATTTTATTAAATGATATTTAATTTTAATTCGTGGGTTTCGAACATGATAAGAAACATTAATAATATTATTATTATTATTGACATGTGGTTCTGTATGGATTAAATAAATAATAAGGGGAACTTGTTTAATTATTTATTTCCAACCATAGCGGTGTCTAAACAAAATTATGTTATTTTTTAAGAGAGTGAGTTTCATTTATGTTTTTTACATTAATAGATGAAGAGAATCATCTCAATCCCTAGAGATCTACTTCTCCAAGAACCCTCCAATGAATGGAGAGTGATAATCCTCCACCATCTACTCACAAATTTTGAGAGATCAAGGAGAATCCTTTGGAAGTTTTTAATGAGGATATCTAAAGTGAATGATTCTAGTGTTAGGATCTACCACACTAGAACACAAATATTTCTACGACAACATTCATAGTTTTGTGGAACATGTGTTGATCACTGCTTGTAACCTCCCTGAACAAGAATCAACTAAACCAGTGCTCGAATTCAGGTATCTGCATGACCTCAAGCATGCCTCCTCATACGCTAGATAATTTCAACAAGTATAGAGGTTCCAATTGGTCATGTGGGGAGAATATACCCTCTTTTCAATAATTTTTCACAAAAGATAAGATAATAAATAAGTAAATAATTTAGGAAGTTAACCAAAACAAGCTGTACCAACCGATTCTCAATAATTGAACAACTTAACCCAAAAGATAAATATTTCTTGTCTTGATAAGAGTTCCAAAGGTAAAGGAAACCCAAAATAAATACTAATAGAAAAATCTTCCAAAACGGGTCCTGACACCAATTCTGAATATTTATCCATTCACATCTCAACAACAAATCAACTATATAGAATAAGGCTTTTTCCCATGCCAAATCCAGAAAAAATGATATTTTCTCAGGTACCCAAAGGTGTCCCATATAGGGTGTGAGTAAAAATCATAAGGACACCCCCGATGGTGTCTACAAAATATCTGGTGTCAATTCATAGTGCATGCATGTACTAAATAAATGGAAAGATAAACAAAAGAAAATTTGGGTCCAATTTGTTAATAATATTCACTTTAGAAACATTGATCGTTTACTCAATTCAATCACATAAACCATTTTCATTACACAATCCATGTATTAACAATTTATATCATTTACACATTGGCCTATGTCAATCAATTATCAGATGTAAGAGAATAAGCCATGTTCATTATCTCAATAGTGATGAAGATTTCATAGCAAATAAATTTCACTAACCACGGAGCCTAATTCCAAGTAGTCTCATCAAAGGTAACTATTAGTGGCATAGAGCCTTCTTCTGACTCCCTAACACAAGAATTATCCCTAACACAAGAATTATAGGGGTGGGGTTTAGAGACTTAGTCAAACCTGACCCATGGGAGGAGCCTCAGTCTAATACCCAACATTCCATTAAGACATGTGCACATTCTTATTCATACAATTACCTAATATAACAATTCATAGACTACAAATAATCAAAAAACATATAATTCAAAATTCGCATTCCATTGAACACATAAATCATCATTCAACCTTAACCCATTAACACATTTATGACACACCATACATAGTGAATTTAACTCAATTCCCATTCATATCTCAACCCATTTAACTTATTCAATAATTTACATAAATTAACCATGTTAACATAATTCATCATTTCATATTTAATATCTCTTTCCTAAATTTGAAATTCAATCTCACAATCCATTTGACAAATTCACCTTATTCCATTTAACTCTCTTTACATTATTGAAGAAAAACCCTTACACCATTATCAAATTTTAGGCCCAAATATTAATAATTCATTTTTCAACTCAACTATCATATCAACATGTTCCTTTGGGAACTAATTTTTCACATGTCAATTCCATACTTAAAATTAAAATTTTCTATGTTTGGTAATATTGGCACACCCATAGAGTGCCCCAAAATCAGTCAAATCATCCTCAATACATCCAACGAGGATCATGCGGGGTTAAATTCATCATCGAGACATAAATTTTAACAAATCCATTCAAATTTATCAAATAAAAAATAAGAGATAATGATTAACAAAACCACACATACACCAATTAACTTCAAGACCATGAAATATATCTTGTAGACCACCTACCTTGAGAATAGAGATGAACACACACCTAATTGTAGCCTTATATCTTGATTCAAGCACCGTTTAAATCCCCTACCTAGGATCCACTAGAAAAATATGGATTTAGAGCTTCAAAATGAGAATAATGAAACCAAAAACCCTAATCCATAAAAGATATGGAAGAGGATTACAAGATATACCTGTAGCATTGATCGGAAATGAATAGTACTCTAAACGGACTAAAAATGAAGAAGATCGATCGTTGGGATGATTTGTGTGTTCAATTTTTTTCCTAGGGTTGTAGAAGGAAGAACAAGGAAGAAGTCTGGCAGTGGAACATAAAATCATATGGGAGAAAAATGGTAAAATCCCACTTTTATTGGGTATCGTGGTTTAGCCGCATAGTTTACCAAACCGTGCACCAACTGTGAGATTTCCTCCCTTCAAGAGGGGGTGAGTCACGTGGTTAACTAGGTAGCCACGCATGGATTGAAAAACCATGCACCAATTGTTCGTAATTCCTCTTTCCTAGACTTCATGGTTTGGACTCCCCTATTGCATGATTTCCTAAACTATGAACTCCTTCATGGCTAGCTTGGTTTGGGTGCACAGTTACTACTAACTACACTTCAATCTTTCAAAAGGCACAGGATTTCCAAAGTCTCCCTTTATTCAGGACGGAAGCCCCCCCCCCCCCCCGAGACACCCCTTAGCTTCCTCGTACATCTATAAAACATTCAATTATGCATAATAGGGAAGCTTGAAAAATAATTGAAACAAAAATTCACCTTGAGAAAATTTGGGATCTTACAACCTCCCCAACTTATAATTTCTCATCCTTATGCCATATTCGCATACATAAATGAACTTATAGAGAAAATTGATTGGGATATTGATCCTATATATCTCTCTCCACATCTCTGAAGTTTCTTCCTAAAAATTTCCATGATTCCAAAAAACACGAACCAAAGGCACTATCTTTTTTCGCAAGGCTTTCTCACTATGATCCACAATACAAACTGGATGCTTCTTAAAGGACTCATCTTCCTCAAGATCAACATACATATACATAAGACTCATGAAATGGGTCAATCTGATATTGATGATGTTTTGACACAAGAATAAAATCATTCCTTCCACTATACCTCTTTTTATGATCCAATCAATGCACCATCAACCTGATTCTCTCCACAATCTCAAACAGCCACATGTGCCTAGCACCAACCCTCCCTATTTTTATATATAATGGTGAAAAAACCATGAAGACACCTAAATAAACACATGATCATCCACCATAAAATCAAGAGTTCTATTTCATTGTTCCTCATATAACTTCTACCTACTCTAAGTTGTTTCCATAAGTTTTTGAATCAACTGCTCTTGTTATGAAATTTTAAACATGAGACTCGACCATAACAATTCAAATTCTCCTACCTACATACAACACGAAGAGGATATACATAGTCTTCCATAGAGTTCCAAATACATTTTTGTATAAATAATCACATATTAAAAATTGTTATAGGTGAATTTAATAGGTGTTATGTTCTTCACCCATGATCATCCAAAATCCTTGAAACATTCCCTAAACAAATCCAAATGTACCTGAATTGTATGATCGGATTAACCACCCATCTATGGGTTGAATTCCATACTAAAAAAACACATGGGTGTGAATATATTTCTATAATATTGGCTAGAAACATGATGTTAAACATGGATCATGATCTGAAGCTATAGTCTACTGTACTTCATCCATGAAACTGAATTATTTCCCAAACAAAAAAGTCTACCAACTGATAAATAGTTAAAGTATCTCAATTTGGAAATAAATGTACCACCGTGGTCATTTGATCCATAACAACCCTTGTTTCGTCATCATTCTGAGGCATCCTCAGAATACCTACCATGAAATCCTTAATTACATCATCCCACTTACATTCATGAATGGGAAATTGTCATTACAAGCCAACTAGGATGTTGATACTTATCCTTCACCTGCGGATAGTTAAGGCATCACTCCAAGAAACCTATAACCTATTTATTCATTCCCCACCACCAATATTTTATATGATGAGAAAGATACATTTTAGTTAAATCATGAAGTAGTTCCTACCTTGATGAATTGAACTTGGCATCAATTCTTCCCACAAACATGATAGCACAACTACACAACCACAAACATAAATGATCAAATCATCACTAACGTTCCATCCAAAAGGTGAACACACACCTTTAAGACACACCCTTAAATATAATCATTATGAATCCTTATGATGTGTTTCTTTGATCCATATTAGAAGAACGAGCTTAGAATCCAAGGATGATAGGGTTATCTTCATGTTCTCATTTTTCACCTCAAGATGAATATCAATGAACAATTCTTTAATCCTCCATTCAGAACTAGATTGATAAACTTCATGACTTTTAGACTTATAGATAAAATCTTCAGCCACACAATTCCCCTTTCCCAGAGTGTGAACCAACTCAAAGTCAAAATACTGTATGTACTCAACCCATCCTCACTACCGATGATTCAAATCACATAGAAAGAAAGTTTAATTAAGGATTTTCTAATTTATATACATGATAAAATATTATCCCAAAGGTGGTGTTGTCAACACTATAAATCGTAAAATATTACGGCCAACTGGAGATCATGTGTATGGGTAATTTCATTCCTAATGCCTCAACTATGTGGACTCATACGTTACACACTTTTTATTCCACATAAACACCGCTCGAAGTTCAACACTAGACACATCACAAAACAAGGTAAACCACTTCCCAGTGTTGGATAAGATCTGAATTGGTTCTGATTTCAAATAATACATTAACTCCTGGAAAAACTCCTCACAATCCACGGACCATTCAAAATTTATGTCATTATTAGTCAAACATGAAATCGCCATTGCTAAATGGGATAGGTCCTTAATGAACCCTCAATAGTATCCATCCAAACACACAAAAACATTAGATATCTGAATCATTATTAGGTTGTTCTTAAGATACAATTGCTCCCACATTTTCTAGGTCAACTAACACACCTTACTTAGAGATGATGTGACCCATGAAATGCACCCTATCAATTTGTAAATGTAATATCTATAGCATAGAATATAGCCTATGCTCACATAGTATGATTAAAAAATGACAATATATTTGGAATGATCTCCATGAGATCTATAGTACACCAAGATGTCATCAACAAAAATAACTACAAACTGATCCAGGTTCGAGTGAATGATTTATATCATTAGGTTCATAGATGCTATTAGTGAATTGGTCAATACAAACAGAAATAAAAACCCCATATAAACCATATATGGCCTTGAAAGATGTCCTTTATATATCAAAAGGTCTCACCCTTACAGATGTTAACTAGATCTCAGATAAATCATATAGGAAATTGAATCATCCCTTAGTTGGTCCAAAAGATCATCGATTTGGGGAATAGGGTATCAGTTCTTAACCATCATTTGATATAGCTTCATATAATTGACACACAACTGCAATGATCCATAAAAATTATTGGGAAACAACAGTGGAGATCTCTAAGGTGACATACTCAAGTGAAAAAACATCCTCTTTTCCAATTCCTCCAAATTATTTTTAATCTTCTGGAGTTCTACCGATGCCATTCCATATGATGGAATAGAAACTGGCACTGCCCCCAAAACCAAATATCTCGTGGACATAACATCTCTTTGGGGAGGAAATACTGAGAATTCCTTAGGAAACACATCCTGATATTGATCCACCATATGAATAATTACAAGCTACTCTACTCCACATCATCATGTATAAGGCAACACACGTGATTTGTGATCCCACTGAACTACTGACAAAATGGACTTACATGGCATGCCCGAATGTCCCACTCACAATGATGTACATACGTGTATCTTTCAAGAGACATGAATGTTAACCTATAGTAGAAACAGTTGATATGGTTCTACTAAAACACTATCTAATTCATGTCCAAAGTCACTTCAAAACATGGTATCTCAAGCACAAACACATCCCATAGGAAATGACGTCCACCATCTTCAAGAGGACACCACTTACACTACATAATATTCTCTACTCGCATCCCTAGAGGTGTATCAATTGACATGACCCCACAAAAAAATTCCCTTTCAAGATTCAATAGAACCACAAGATGAGAAAAAATAATCAAATGTAAGGAACATGTATTGAATAAATCACTAACATGTAGGGAATCTATAAGGATCGTACATTCAACAGTTGATGGTCCAGCATCATCACCACCTACTGTAGAATAAACTATATGATGTTGACCTACCCCTCTACCCTGGGATCTAGTATGAATTACTAGCACTACATTACCCTACTGATATGGTTTCTCATGACCCATAGTTCCATTTCCTCCACCTCGACAGGTATGTTGGGTAGAGATCCAACAGCCTCCCTGGTATGGGGTAACTAACCCCCTATATGAAAATGGCATGATCTCATCCCTCTATTGTTTTCAATATCATGAGGGTTCTAGCATAATCTCTACACATCCCCCCATTATGTTTCATGATCATCACTCAACTGGTGTTCTGGGACCCTAACCATGCATGTGACCCATCCATCCACAAAGATAATAGAAAACATGATCACTACACTAAGGGAATGGTAATGTGTTTTGACTACCCCTTCCACCACTTCCATAGTGAATTTTCATGAAATTGAATTTATATCCATTGTGCATCGCACCACTTGATTTCCCAACTAGAACTAAATACCCCCCACTAGGGGCCTCCTTGAGGTTTCCCTCTGAAATAAGGGCTCAATCGACCACCTTATCAACTCTTTTTAAACATAAGATATTCACATGGGAAATAATATACTGTTAATGTCCATCCAAAAAATGACTTTCCATTGCTGCCTCATCCCATTCCAAAGTTGGAACAAACTATTTCAAGTCGGTGAAACAACAAGTGTTTTCCATCTCTATCTTCGACCCATATGTCAACCCCATAAACTGTGTATCCTTTTCCTACCTCATTGTCATCGAATAGAAGTGTTCTAGAAACATTTACTGGATATATTTACATGACATAAAATCATATTACTAGGTCAAAACCAAATTTTCCCACCAAATATTTTCCATCCCTCGCAACATGAAATCCACCAACATGAAATCCACCAACATGAATGTCTTCTTAGGATGAGTCTCTAAGTGACCAAGAATCATATGGATTGACTCTATATAGAACTCATCTACATCATGTCCACCCTCTATAGTAAAATTCAGAGTGTGCTACATCTGACACACACTATTTTGCTCAATAATACATGAAATGACCTGCCCTGGGTCCCATTCCATCATCTGCATAAAATGATAAAAGTTCTCAGGAAACTGCTCCACTCTTATGTTACCCTAAACCACCATTTTTTCTTGTCCTAATTTTGGAGGATCATTATTGAAAAAAATCCTCTTATTTCCCAAATATCACACGGCCTTGTCGTGGGATATTCTAACAATGTGAACACACATATCAGAAAACATAACATAAAACATTCATAGTTTTTATAAAAGAATGGACTTCACTAGCCATAAACAACCACTTTTTTCATACACTATTCACAATAGACATCTTCTAACTATGAAAAATACCATAAACCATCCCTACCATGGTTCATGTTCAAAATGGGATAACCCAACATAAACATCCATGAGTCTTTCATTGTACACCCTTTTTAAACTATTTCCACATTTACAATGTAAATATTTTTATTTTAAGTTCACTTACCACATCACCATTTATTATAACAAAAATTTTCGATCATTTAATTAATTTTATAAAGAAAAATTATTTAACCACTATTTTTCAATATTCTCATCTATATATTCATATTATATTTATTATACATTAATTTATTCATCTTTTAAGGAATGTGAAATGAATTCTATGCTTCCTATCTTACACATCCATATCATGTGTTAACATCATAATTCATTACACCTGTATCCCTATGTCCCTATAATGATGCAAGTGTTCACAAACTCATTCCATTCTAGCCCTGAAAAAATATCATAAAACAATCTCATCATAAAACAGGTGCATTACCCAATGCTGTTGTATCGTTCAACTATGAAAACACATATCAAGAATTGCAATTCCCTCCCTTTTTATTTGGGTTATCAGCCATGGAAAGGTTAGCTACATGAAAACATGATATCATCAATAAAACCCAACACATACTAATCTTATATATACAATACCATAATATTAAATCCACAGGAGAGAACTACTCTCATTACACATTGTAATTTCCCGGACCCCAAAGCCACTAAACTCGTTCTCCAATATGGGTTGCCACATGACCTTAAGCATGCCTCCCCATATGCTATAGGTTGTCAACTAGTAGTGAGGGTCTAATAGGTCATTATGGGAGAATATACCTTATGTACCATAGTAATCCATAGAAGGTAACATATCAAATAAAGAAAAAATATAAAATAAACTAAAACATTCATTACCAACCATTTACCGAACTGGGTACCACCAAAACCAAAAGATAAATATTCCATGTCATGCTAATAGTTCAAAAACTAAAGGAATACCAAAATAAATATTAAAGTAAATAGTCCACAAAATGTTCTCTAACCCCATGTATGGATCCTCAACCATTATTATCCCAATCCCGAATCAAATCCCCACCAGTGGGAATTCTTTCTTAACCAATCTTACAACAATGAATTCTGCACGGGTACCCAATGACGGTTTGATTAGGGTGTCAGTACATCTCATTAGTGGACCACTAATGATGTCTACAAAATATCCATTCAAAATAGATAGTGAATATAATTACAATGTTAATGTAAAGATAAAAAAGGAAAAAAGAGATTCCATTGGTTAATAATATTCACTTTAGAAACATTCATCATTTATTACATTCAATCACTTAAACCATTTCTGAAACTTACTCCTTGTTTAGGCACTAAATCATTTACACTTTTTCATAAGCTGATTAATTGTCAGACATAATGGAATAAGTCAAGTTCCCTATCTCACTAGGGATAAAAATTTTCTAATAAATACATGACACTCACCTTGGGTTCTTAGTCTAGGTAGTCACCTCAAATTCAATAGTTAGGGGATTAAATCCTCAATCTGACTCCCTATCCCAAGCATTATTATGGTGGGGTTTTGAGCCTCAATCCTACCTAAACTGTGGGTGGAACCTCAGTCGAATATACCACATACTAAAAATCCATGTTCACATGCTTTTTCATCCAATTACAATATCTATCAAATCACATACATTGAATAATCCATACAGATAACATTCACAATTCACATTCAACTAAATACATAAATCATATTTCATCATTAACCAATTAACACATTTACCACACAACTACATAGCACATTTAATCCAATTCTCGTTGATATATCAACCGATTTAATTAATCAAAAATATCGTTATATTAACCCATTTCACATAATTTTACATTTCCCATGTATTATCCCATTCAGGCATTTCAATTTCAATCTCACAAGTCATTAGACACATTCACTTTATTCCATTTAACCCTATTATCATTTATTCAAAAAAACCCTTATAACATTATAAAAGTATAATCCCAACTATAAATAATCTTATTTCCAAGTCAATTTACATATCAACATGTTCATCATGGGATATAATTTTTCATAAGTAAAATCTATAGTTAACATTACAGTTTTCCATGTTTGTAAATATTTCCACACCGCATGGGTGGCACTAAATCGGTCCAGTCAATCTCAATGCATCCCACAGGGATCATGAGTGGTTCAATTCATCATTTACCAAAACATTTTATGAAATACATTCAAATTCATCTTATGAACAATAAAAGAGAGCCATAAAAATAGCCACATATGCACAAATCCACTTCAAGACCATGTAATAGGACTTATAGACCACATACCCAAAACATGTGATGAATTCACACCTATCCTTAGCATTAGATATGGATTCCAGAACCCTTTGAATCCACAACCTATGATACACTAGAAAATGAGGGTTTTTGGGCATTCAAATAATAATAGTGAAACCACAATCTATATTCCATATATTATAAGAAAGATGATTAAATGACATACCGAGAGTTTCAATCCACATCCAAATACACTCCAAACGACCTAGAAATGAACGAGATAAATCCTTGGGAAGAATTGGGTGTATTGGTTCATCACTAGGGAAGAAGGAAGAATAATGTGGAAGATGATTATGTGAGGTGCATAATATTTTGATAGGGGAAATAGTAAAATCCCACTTATAATGGGGCACATTGTTTGGCCACATAGTTTTCCAAGCTGTGTGTCAGCCATGCATCTTCCTATATCAATGATGGGATAAGTCACACGGTGAATCGGGGAGATTCACATAGTTTGAAAAACTATCCACCAACCATACTGAATTCCTCTTTCCAGCCCCACAGGGTTTGGTCTACCCACTTAAGTGGATTACTAAACCATGAACTACTTTCTCTTAACTAGAATGGTTTTCTGTACACAGTTACCTCTAACCAAACGGCAACGATTCAACATGCATAAAATGGCCAAAATATCCTTTAGTTCATGTTATGGGACCCATTGATACCCTCAAGCTTCCTTATATATCTTAAAAACATTCCATTAACCCCAATATGGAGAATTAAACCAAAACATAAACAAGAGTGTACCTCATGAAAATAAAATATCTTACACCGCTATAAGGAATCTAACCTTGATTCCTATAATGTAAGGATAATACAATGTAAATCTATTATCAAATTCATCAAAAAAGAATGTATTTCTCACAAGGTAATTTTTTAATCAATTAAATTAAATATAACTAATTTTTGATGATCTTGTTCTCTGGTTCAAAAGTTTTATCAATTTTCTTATTCAATTCCATTGATCATGATGTTTAACATCATGTAAATCATTGATTTATCATTCATTGTGACAAAAATAAATGTTTGGAATGACCCATAACACACTTCTATTGCTTCTATAACCTACATGTTACATCAGAGTTTTCACATAAATATTTATAATTATTTAAAAATTATTGATTTTTATAAACATTTTCAATTTAGTTTTCAATTTAAATTTTATAATTCATAAATCAAAATTGTGATATCTACTTCTTCCTCATGAATTTCTCATAAATATCATCAAATTGATTAATTTTACGAAGGAAATAAATTTCAAGATTTCATATGGAGGTGCAATGTATTCTGGATAGATTTAAAAAGTGTACACACCATGTTACCCAAAGGTACATGTCGTGTACTAGTGTTCAATGCACCAATAATTAATTTATAATTAATTTAAAAAAATTACATTTATTACACATAGTACCGTAATTTTACACCACATGTTGACTTGCACAGTTCGGAACACAATCAATTAGAGTAGATGTTGTGTAAATGTTGTACGCACTGTGTTATAATTTAGTCTTAGATCGGTCATGTATCTTCATACATGGCCTACATGACATGTGACCATGTCAATCAGAGACCACATGGCATGTAGCCCATGTTCACACTGCACAATCTAACTTCTTCCATGGAATTATTTACATTCCAAGTCCCTAATCATGTATCTAAGATATAATGTGAAAATAGTACATGAGTTTTAGTTGTCTTGTACACACCATATAATTTTACAAAATTAAACAAAATTAAAAATTAATTTATTATACTTTGAAAGCCTTATCATTGTGTTCTTGTGTGTGTTAATTAAGTTTATAGGACACACCATGTGATGAGTTTTAAAATATATTTATTTTTTAATAATTTTTTTATAATTTTTAGATCTACATATGATGTATGAGTCATATTATAGTTATATATCTTCATACATTGAAGCAAAACACCTGAGAAAATAATCATGTAATCAAAGTAATCATTAAGTTGATAGTACACGTCAATAAATTATGTGATAAGTCATGTATGACACATATCTCTATATTAAACAGAATATTATTATAAACCATTTTACATCACTTGTGTGTGAATAAATGTGTATGTAATGGATGGATATACCATGTTTGTGGACGATTCTCAAGTTTGGAGCTATGAAGAAACCAATCCCCGAGGGATACATAGGTGTATTAGTGAAAAACTAAAACAGAAACCAGAAGTGGTTCAATGATTTTTTACCCGCATTCAGTAGTTAGTTTATCATCTACTATATAAACAATTCATTAGTAAAATATTAATGAAATTGATCCTTTTATTTTCAAACAACCCCAACATACATCTTCATATGTTATTTTTAAAATTGATTTTCAACCTATTCTAGAAATATCTTCTTATAATAAAACAAATCAAGAATATATTTATGATGTTTTTCATCAAGATTATTTTCAACCTATTTTTGAATATGCGACTTTTGAAGACCCAAGAAGTTAGTTTCTTCATAAGAATCATCCTAGTTAAAATATCATTGGTGATGTCGATAAAATAATTATAACTAGAATTTTTTTTAAAAATGAAATTAGAAATCATTAATTTTCACCACAATTGAAACCTAAGAATCATGATGAGTCTTTAGGTGATGAGGATTTAATTAAATAAATGCAATCTGAAATCAATGATTTTAAAATTAAAAAATTTGGACAATAGTTGAACGTCCTATTGCTACTTCTATAATTGGGGAAATATGGGTTTCTCATAAAAAATGTGATGAAGATGGCATAATAGTTAGCAATAAATATAAACTTGTACTATAGATTATAGTAAACAAGTGGAATAAGACCATGCAAAAACCTATACACAAGTTGGAAGACTTGGACTTATTAATTTACTTTTATCTTTGACAACATTCTTAAATATTAATATATTTCAATTGGGTGTGAAGTGTTATTTCCTTAATGGATACGTTTAATAGAATGTTTATGTATAACAACCCCCGGGTTTTGAAAATAAAAAATGTGTTTAACATGTTTATAAACATACCAAAATGCTTTATAGGATTAGACAAGCCCCTAGAGCTTGGTATGATAAGTTAACTTGATTTTTATTATAAAAAATCATTAAGAGAGATATGGATCAATCTTTTTTTATAAAATAAGTTAATAAAATCATTATGATTGTAAAAATATATTTTAATGAAATTATATTTGGTTAAACTAGAAAATATTTAACAAATTCCATTGTAGATCTTAAGAAATCTGATTTTGAAATGAGTATCATGGGTGAGTTAACATGCATTCTTAGTTTTCAAATTTCAGAAAAACTAGAAGGAACATTTATATATCAACAAATGTATATAAAAGTAATTCTTAAGAATTGATGGAATGAAAACACTAAAATTATTAGTACATCCATTAAATCCTCAAATACTTTAGATACTGATTAATATGGGAAACTAGTTGATCAATTGACTTTTATATGTATGATTGGTAATTTACTTTACAAAAAATATAGTCATCCAGATTTATTGTTTTCAATATCCTTCTATTCTATATATCATTCCAATCTAATATAATTCTATCTTAAAGTTGTAAAAAATTCTTATCTTAAGGAAACTATGAATTTTGTCTTATTCTATTGTTCTGGAAATGATTTTGAACTAAAACTTTTTTTTAATGCTGATATTTTTTATGTAAAATGTATAGGGAAAGTATTAATAGAATATTTCATTTCTTAGGAGAACCTTTAGTTTCATGGTTATGTAAGAAAATATGCTCAGTAGCACTTTCAAAAACTAAATCCAATATTTTGTAACTCGGGGTTTCTGTACTCAAGTGTTGTAAATGCAACACACACCCACTGACTCTAGAATGACTTTTTCTAAAACTAATTTTTTTTTATACCACAAGTTCAATTGTGCTATGTAAAAACCCATCACAACACATTACTGATAATAAAATAGACATAGGAAAACACTTCCTTCAATATAACACACATAAAGGATATATTATTTTAAAAATATTCAGAATGAAAGAACAATTTGTTGATATTTTTACTAAAACCATTAGTTCATATAGATTTTAATGTGTTAAATAGAAAATAGGAATGATCAATATCAGGTGATTAATCATATTTAATTCTTGTTATCAATATTATTACATTAATGGACTCCTTTTCAAATGGGGATTACTTAGGATTTTATGTTTTTAAATGTTTTGTTTATTTAATACATTCAATTTTCTATAATGTGTTTGTTTTTATATTTAGTTTTTAAAACTCAAAAGTTTTTTTGATATATTTCAGAATCATATTTTCTTATAAAATCTCATAAAATTTAAATGATTTACAAATGATTCTTTTAAGTCAAAACTTTTTCCAGAATCAAAAGTTTTTATAAAAATATTTTTGTATGAAAATTTGTTATAAAATTATCAGACACAAAAATTATTAAAAAATGTTTAGACAATATTTTTTTTAGCATTATCAAAATAATTTTTCTTTACAAAAACCAATAAGATAATTTAACTCATACTAATTTAAATTTTCGGCTTGAAAATGTACTCATATTTTAGTTTTTAAACAGATTCATTAAATTAGTTATAAATGTTATGGTTTAAATATTCTTTTAGTATTAAAACTTTTCTTCAAACTAATAAGTATTAAAATCAGATTGCCACTCATTCCAATTAAACATTTTCTTAAAAAAATTCAGGTTTAAATTTAACATTAAATTGTTTCATAAATTAATTCGTGATCATCATATATGATATAACTTTTAATTAGATCAATTAAATTTCATTTAATTCTAACAGTCGTGGTAATTTCTATATAAGGGTGGGATAACTTATGTCCCTCATTGGTTCAATGATACTTTTCTATTGACTCATACCACTCATTTAAGTGGTTTATCCATGATTTTGGAAAATGTTAGATCACCATTTCATGATTCAGTACAATGGAAAACATCAATGATATTGCACGTAGATAAGTCTACAAAGAAATTATCATCAAGATAGAATTGTATGAAAAGAATGATTTAATTTTTAAAATGATCATTTGTATTCAAGGCTATGAGTATATTTATATATAAAAACTAGATAAGTATTTTTATTTACATATACTTAATATTATAATAGAATTTTATGCTATAGTTTGAGAAGGAATTAGAAGAAGAGGAAGAGGAAAGGGAAGAAGAGTAGGATGTGGGAGAAGAAGGACAGAAAGAAACGGAGGTATATGAATAGGAGGAAGATGATGATTATGATGATGAAATATAGACTGATGAAGAGTTAAAAAAAGTAAAACATAAGACTCATGTTCATCAAAAACACTTCTACCTTCCCAATCAGATAAGAATACCAACTTGGATGAATTCAGGGAAGAAAAATCATCACCCAAAGAAGAAGAAAAGTCGTCATCAAAATTTGGGGAAAAGATAAATAAATTCCAAACAAAAGATTCAGATAAAGATGAATCTGATAAGGAAGTTAACATTATTAATGTATTAGAAGAATAAAATGTTTCTTATATATGAAATTTCAAAGGTGATAATTATGAAAAACTAGATGTGGAATCCTCCATAAAAATTTCTCCTAAAGCTTTAGCAGGTCTGTCAAACTCAGAAGAAATAATTTTAGAGAAGGTTTTTTACTATATATTCCTGAACATGAAAATATTTAGTGATTTTATTCCCTATATTACAAAAATATATATATATGGATTAAATTGATTCAAAATATTCTAAATGGAAAATTATAATCCGAAAATGTTTTGACTGGATCATTTTTCCACATTAAGGAATATTTGAATTCATTCCAAGATAAAAAATTCTTAAAAGATGTCATACAATAGGATGGTTATGTGTTGAAAAAAAAGTTGAAATTGATCTCAATGATCATGATTATTATTTATTTAAGTAAGGAATCATTCTTTATAAAAAAAATTACTTTAATAATTTATCAATGAATGTTTATTATAGAGTGATGTTTTTGGAAGAGTTTATTGATACAATTGATGATTGTAATGAGGAATTAAATGTTTTGAAGGAAGTGGTTCACAGTTTAGAGTCAGAAAACTGAAGACACTGAATGAGTGATGATGATATTTTTCTAGTGATGTAAGAAAATAAAAAGATCTATAAAGATGTTGAAATACTTATGTAATAAATTTAAAAGAAGAAAATGATGGAGGACAAGATAGGGAATATTAAATCATCAATTTTAGAGAATTAGAAGGATCCAGATACATCTAAAAAAATAAAAGAAATTGTTAAAAAGTTGATGAATAATGAATGAACTTTTTTGTTGAATTCTTGACGTAAATTTTGAATTTTTTTAATAAATGTAAAATTCGAATGAATTTTCAATCTAAAAACTATATCAATGAATGTATTATAATCAATTTTGGATTTATATTAATTATTTTATTTCCTTTATGATTATTTATTTCACATAAATATTTACATATTTTTTTTCTTTATAACATATCAGGACATATCCCTTCCCTGTAGTTTTTGTAAATAAAAAAGGTGCAAAAATTTATAAAGACAGAAATTTATAAAATGGGGGAATTTCATAAATGGAGAAGCCTTTGAGATGTTATCCTAAGGGTTACATACTATCCAAGGTGGAAAAAAATGATATCAATAATCTCCATAGGATTATAAAGATTTAATAAGCTCAACATGAGTTAATATATGTGGTATATTGTTGATGATTATAAATGTTTAAAGGGATATAAGTTATTTTTCCAAGTTAGTATTTGTTCATTTAAAATGTTTAGGATTTGTTATTTCCAATAAGGGGGGAATGTCGAGTGAGTAGTCTTTCTTTTTAAATTTACCTTCATTAGTTTTGGAAATCAAAAAACTTCCTTAAAACACTAATGTACTAACTTTGTATTTCTGAAGTGTTTTAGTATGTCTTTTATAAAAATGTTATTTTATACTGAACATAGAAATAATTCCAATGAAAACAAATATAAATATATTATTTTTAATTCTGATCAATAGGACTAAATGTGTGTATTATACACTAAACTAAATAGTGGTTTGATAAGTGGTTAGAGTAAATTCTTAAAGAAAAAATTCAAGACAATCATACTAACCCTGGTACTGATTCAACGGACTTGCACTTATCTAGTTTATTGGATTGATAATCAATATGGAAGTCCATAAGACTATCGAATGTTTATGCATGGTTTTATTGTAATTATATCTATCAAAAAGAATACATAATAACATTTTAATGGTGATAATATAAATTTCATTGGACTATCAAAGTAAAGATCATCCTTACCTAGCACGTTAAAGATCAAGATCATTACGAGCTGTCATGTGCGAGGTATTTGAGGTTGTTCTAAATAACTCTGAAATAAGACAATCTTAATGTCACCAATAAATAAGGGATAATTTTAATATCTATGAGATTATTCAATTTGAAACTCATGTCATCTAATGATTTCTCTACATGAACACCACATTCTTAGTCGTTGTAATGCATTATACTGTTGATGTTATTAAGAATCCTTATGTGGAATGTAATTACTTATGAACTATTTGATATTGTAATAAAATGTCCAATCATGGTACTGATCGATGGCTTTTGGAATTGAAAGATGGTGAATCTAATCCATCGAATCAAGGGATTCCAAAGATAGAAAGATTGATGTCGATCATCATATCGAGGGATTTCTTGGTCATGAAAGATATATTTGAATATGATCATCGTATCAAGGGATTACTATGGATTGGATGACAGATCTAAATATAACAAATTGGATCATTGGATTTATTATAAGGAAATACATAACTTACATTAGGTATAGAAAACTGTATATATCTTTAGGAGGGAATTTTGACTACCTAAACTCTTAAGGTTTAAGTGTAAATTAATTTATAATATTTTATGTCATTCTTATAATTATATGATTTTAAATTACTTGTTTAAAAAAGATATATTTTCTATTTTTCATGTGTATTAAAAAGGTATTTTTTATATATATCATTATAAAAACTATTTTATCAGTTTTCTTAGATGTCGATAAACCTTTATTAAATAGGAAAATTTCTAGAAGTGATTGTATTACTTTAATCATCAAATGATATATGAGTCTAATAATTTTCAAATAATAGGTTTTTTATTTTGAACCCCCTCCCCCCGTTGTAGACATAAAGTACTCTTTTTATACAATAAGTTATGGTCTATTTAAACATTTCTCAAGTATATTATTTTTTCAATTACAAAGAAAACCGTAGATGGTGAATTAGTGACTGATATTGAACTTTTTAATTGAATGGGATGATTTTGAAAAAAAAATAAATAATGATAGATATCACTAGAATTCATCCTTAGGAACATTAACATTTCTCACATTAATTTTTTTTCTTCTACATTTTTATTCTATTCTTTTTTCCCTACATAAAAAACAAATTTTTTGTGCTATTATAATAATTAAAAAAATTGATGAAATATTAACAAGTGATTAGAATAGTGAGGAACTGACCCACACACACTCCTTTGGAAATGATCTTATTCATCCCTACACTTCATTATATGATTTTAATTAAATAATATTCTTGATTGTGGTCTTCAGCCGCACAATGACCCCATCTTTGTGATTTGTCACTATGCTTAAAATGCGAGGGATAAAAAACATTACAAAATCATGATCAATTTTGGTATCCAATAAATGTATTAATGGTTAATATATGTATATATATATATATCAAATTACTAAAATATCATTTTCCTGAAATTTCATGTTAATCATATCCTGTTTGGTATGTTTTAACCTCAACAAACATGATTTGTCTATTATTATAAAAAAGTTAATAATTTCAAATAATACCTTAAGAAACCCTAACAAATATGAGCATTATATTTATGTTTATTTGATTCCAAGAGATCAAAAATTATTCAAGGAATGTTATCCTAGATTCCCACATCAATATGAAGTCATTTTCTCATTTTTATCCCTAATGGGAGATAAGACATTTCAATAAAAATATAAAATTTGTACTACTATTTTCCATCATACTGAGCAAAAAAAGCATCTGATGGATGAAGAGTTGATTTATATAGATCAAAACATACTAGGTGATCATTCTGAAAATATTTTATTTTAATCAATGTGTGTTCTTTTATCATTATTCCCTTTTATGTGATTTTTTACCTATCTTTAAATTCGAGTGGGGATGCCACTTTAACTCATATTATGAAATTCAGTTATCTAATTGATGTTATAATTAATCCTATAGATTTTAATAACATAAATATATTTTTACTTGTATTTCATGTTAACCAGAGCTCGTTTAGTTGGTTTTTGCCCCTAACCATATGATTTTACAAATATTACAAAATGATAATTTTGAAAAATCATACATTATGTTATACTGATCAATCATTCCATAAAATGGATTCTTGTTTGATTCCAAAAGAATATAAATTATTCAAGTAATATTCTCCTTGATTTTCACATCAATGAAATGTTTTTTCTTTTTACCCCCCCCCCCCCCCCCTCCCCCTCCCCATTGTTGATATTTCATTTTAATAAAAATATGCAATGTTACGCATTGTTTTCAATCATATCTAGAGGAAATAGAATATTATTGGTGTGGAATTGATTCCTATAGATCAGAAATGTATCAGTGATCATTATCCCATAATTTAAAGTCAATCCACGTTTTTTTACTTGGTTTTAAACACTTTTATGTGATTTTTATCTTAACTCCAAGTCAGAGAGACAATCATTACTTTTAATCACACTGAGCAATTCAAGTCTCTGATCAATGTGATAGTGATATATATAGATTATAAAAGAATTCAAGATCACTCTCCCATTATTTAATGTCAATCAAATCATTGTTAGTTGGTTCTAACCCATAGAAACATACCTTTATCCATTCTGATCAATCTGGGTATCTGATTGACACATGATTGATTCCAACATATCACAAATTATATGAGGAATATTTCCTATAGTTTCACATAAAAATTAAGAATTTTTCTCATTTTCACCCCCTTATGGGAGATATGTCATTTTAATAAAACTATACAATGTTAACAGTTGTTTTCTATCATATTGAGTGACACATGCATTTGATTGATGTGGCATTGTCTCCTACATATCAAAAACGACATAATGATTTTAATCCCTTAACTTTATGTCAATACATGTGTGTTTCCTTGAGATTAAACCCTTTTATGTGATTTTTCACTTAACTCGAAATCTGAGGAGAAAATGAAACTTTTAATCATACTGACCAATTTGTATATATGATCGATGAGTTGATGATTCCAACAGATTTTAAATGAATTAATTATAATTGAACTTGTATTTAATGTTAATTTTTTATCATCATTATTTTCGGATTCCACACTAATCCAGGTGTGTTTCCTCATTTATTGACTCCTTAACCAATAATATGTCATTTTATGAAAATAATGTGATTAAAAATGTACCTTAATTTGTAGCAACTATTTTTAGCGTACAATTGAACAATGCTTGATATTTAATGATAAGATATCACTTAATGGTTAGTTTCCTATGTTTTCATATAAATATAAATATATTTACTTGGTTTTGAATCCCAACTTGTTAAAATGTCATTTTAATGAAAATTTATATTTGATTTTGGACATTACTAAAAACATAAACTAAAAAAATACATTCAATTTTAATGGGAAACCATAAACCTAAAATTTAACACACCTTCTAGATCTGATGCATTTAAATGACCAGTGATTTTACATATGTCTATCATATTAGGGTTATACAAAAAAATAATAAAATATAATAATAATGAGTTTAAAAAATAAAAATAAAAATATAGTATACACCTTCTGGAATGTATCCCCTACACCATCTCCCGGGATGATATATACCCATACTACTCTTTCCTCATCTAGCAGTAGTGTATTTACCTTCTAGAGGGCATGCATCATCCCTCAAAATATGTCACCCATTGTTTCAGCCCAGTAATAACATCAAACTCATCCTTATAAGATGGAACTATAGAATATGGAATCTGGGTTTCATGTGTCCTGTTGTATCCATGTCCATCATGATTAATGATACGATGGAATATCTCATCCCTCTACCTGGAAATATATTGATGGTCATCTGAATTATATATTAACTCAACATAAAATAGATCATGTGTAATATATAATTATATAAATATATGAAATGTATGTATGTATGTATGTATGTATGTAAGTATGTATGTAATTATCTAGATATATGTAACTATTGATAAGTAATACAATAACATTCTATAAGAGTCATAACCACAGCATCATTCTGATCTCGGGTTTTCATCCACACTGATATTCAATTAGTAGGTGTACTATACTCCATTCATTATTATCTAATAAGATATAAATATAGAATAAAAATCCAAATTAAATTATAAATATAAAAATAAAATGATAAATAAATCATGTCAAATCAAGTACATGTGATGAGTCACAAGCCTATGAGGTAGTCCCTACATCTCATGATTCCCAGAATAATGCGCTCCCACCACCTACTGTCAATTAATTGTTATTTTAAACATTTAAAATGTTACAAATTCTTTGAAATAATAACCCTAAGATAAATAGGCTAACCTTCATTTCCTTAGTAGAACAATATGTAACCATGTCCCTCCACTGAGATAGGAGAACAACTCATGGGAATCTATCCAAAATTTCTAGGGCACCAACAATTAGTAACCACTACTCCCTCTTCACTATACATTTGTAATTATTCAACATTTTACAACATTTCTCCATAAAAACCAGCTACAACTAATTGGATAAGACTCCCAAATTATTCTATTTAATAAAAATATTATCACTTATTTATTTTTTAAGTATAGCTATGATAATAAAATTATTATCATGGCTAAAATTCCCTCCAAAATTGATATAATGTGTCCTGATGGAATGAATACCAATAGGCCCCAGGTTGGAAACTAGCATTGATGGTATATAATAAATTTAAATGCGAGGCATTACCCACTAAGAGAAACATGAAAAAGTGGGATATAGTATAGACAAACCAAACAACTCATGATCATAAAGATAAAATAATCCAATGTGTATATATATAATGTCATACGAAACTAAAACAACGAAGAAGGAAACAAAATATAACAAAAAGTTAAACTCAATTGTGACAAGGAATCCCATATAGATCCTGAAAAACCATAGCATTATCTCCAACTAGCTCCTACTGACCTAAAAAGAATTTATATATACATTGGGTGATAAAGAATCGTATGCTCCGCAGGATCCTCCCCAGTGCCTCTCAACCAAAATATAAATAAAGCATAATAAATCCCTCTGAACAATAAGTGAAATTAATGCATCACCTAAATAGGTATACTAAGTATACAACCTCACCATAGCTATAAATTCCCAATCTTGACATAAATAAACATTACATAATACTAATGGAATACGTAAAATAGTATAAAAATAGACATCCAAAGACGGTACCAGTCTACTGCCCTAGGAAAAATGGAAACATAAAAACAGGTACATAAATGAGCTACATAATCTCCCACTAGGTTCTTCTTAACTATAACCCTTCTTAGACACATCAAACATAATACATATCTTCATAACCTGGGGACAATTAAACCTAATTGGGATGATCTCATATTCTCAGTAAGGGTAAACAATGGAGATATTTAAGCATAATCATGAGCATATATGTATGAGAACATGCTCGTGAAAATAGAAGATCATACCCTACATATCAAAGATTATATACATTAATCATGGTAGAATCATTAGCAGTTCATTAGACATGAATTGTATGGAAATGAAAACATAAGCCCTAAAAGCATAACATAGGAATAAAACATCGGAATTGTGGAAGCACATAAGAATATAATATGATTTATGTAGTAGCCAAGTCACCGCTTCCAAGACAATATTTGTAGTTTGTGTTCAATACCTATATCATCTTGGTTATCATGGTTCACTCCCAAGACCATATAATTATCATTGGTTTAGTCCTCATACCATCTTAGTAGTCATCGTCCACTCCCATGGTCATGTTATTAGTCAAGGATCGCTCCCAGGAACATAATAGTCAATCTCATGATATATAAATCATTACCCAATGCATTAGGGGGTGATATAGGTCCCATACATCTTATAATGAAATCATACATACATGTTCCACAAGATCATTAAAAATCATATCATAACCCAAAAAATGAATTGGGTATCATAAACATGTAAACATATCATATCCTATGGAAAAATATATAGGTTTCATAATAATTTAATCAAAGGGATTACCCGTGAAAAGAGGGTCGTTCAAAAAAATACAACCCTTGAAAAACTAAAGGGTTTCATAAATATCATTCCATAAAAACAAAACCATTAAAATAAATAATATGAATGGACATTGAATAATTTTTTAATAATGGCATGAGAGACACTAATGGATGTTAACATAGATGGGAAATAATTTTGAAATATCTTTTCAAAACATTTCATGAGGAAAATATCATTTCATCTTTGAAAAATTATTATTAATACATAAAACCATTTTAAATTATTTTTTTATAAAATACATTTAAATCTTTAAGGTAATAGTTTTAGTTATTTTTAAAACATTTTTCCTTGAAACGTATGCATCAAATCATACTAAAATCATTTTTATTTGAAACGGATTTGAAAACATAAAATAATGTTCAAAAATGGTTTAAATAAATCATTGAAAATAATTTTAATGAATATAATTAAATCATGAAAATGTTCTTGAAAACCATTTCACTGAAAATACTTTTAAAAAATATAATGAAATCTTGATAACTTTTTGAAAACCATTTCAGGGAAAATAATTTGAAATCATCTAATTAAATGATGAAAATGTTTTGAAAATAATTTATTTTAAAATAATTTGATAACTTATAAATAAATATTTAATGCATTTTGAAAACCATTTTCTTTCAAAATTAGTTTTTAAAAACATTTTTTATAAATTATCCTTTTAAAATTTCAAATGAAGCTTCAAATTAATGATGGCAGGTAAATCTAAACTTGTTGTGCGAGGTAAAAAGAACATTCCCTTTTTCAAGGTAAAAATTTTAGAAAAAAATCCTTATTAAAAAATAAAGATATAGAATGGCTTTTAATTTATTCGTAAAATAATAAAAGGGTAAAATTTTCTTTTAATGATTATAAGAGAATGTTATAATATTATTAGACCATTTTTTGAAAACATAGATTTCTGAATGAAGAGAGGGTAAAGCGAATATTTCTTAAAAACAATTTATTAACTATGTTATGTACCAATGTGTATAAAGATAGTAAAAATACTTGAATATATCACGAATAAATATAGGGGAACAAAATTCATGAATTTTATTGAGATATGGAACATACGATTTCATCAAAGAAACATAATCATTAACAGTCTTAAAAAGCGATGAGATTGTTTCAACAAACTTTTACCACTTTGTTACATGGGATCATACTCTCTATATAGGAAACAGAAATTAAATGAACCGTAAAATATCAATATAGAAATAAAATTCCTGATAAAACATGTAAAGTGGAAGTATATACACCTCCAAATAGAATTTAGGTTCATAACAAGACATGAATCTCAAAGAAGAAAGATTGAGACAAAACTATTCTTCTAATTTAGTATCTTTGGAAATGTAATCACCCTGAATGAAATATCATAAAATGGGAATTTGAATACATATAAATTTAATTATAATATTCATATAATACCATCATGGATAGTACATACTACACAAAAAATGAAATATTGGTGAACACAACATGTATCTCACGGAAATAAAAAATGAGATGAAATCCCCTTACCTTCTGTCTAGGCTCTTGTCATACTCATTAAAAAAACCTATATAATAAAAATAAATTTATTATAAATCATTTATAGAACCATATTCTTCTATCTATACCATATATGTTTTTATTATGACCATATATTACCCACTTGTTAACCATTCTATGTTAAGGATTCACTTCAGATAATATTCACTTTGTTCATCGCATGAGTCTTAATATGTTATATTGTTGGTCATTATATGTATATAATGATTCCACAATTTCAACCATGAAGTAAATATCATGTATATATAGTATATGTGTATTTTAATAATTCATATAATATTTAAGTATGAAATGGAATACTCCATTAATTGATACGACAATCGTATGAACGCATGAACACTATTTCCATTTAATTTCCATATTGAAGGAAAGAAAGTATAAGAAATGTATATTTATGTATGTGAATATATATATCATTATTATTGTAACAACCTCGATTTAGGTGCCACAAAAAAGTGCCTTGTGCCCGGTTGGTCACATGGCCTCAACCGGATCTCCCCAAACGCCAGACATTGCCGACAGACAGCAAGGGCCATGAAGTTATCATGGGGAGACTATGCCACCATTAGCAGAGTATACACATTAGAATAAAATATAAAATGAGAGGTGATATAGTAATACCATAAAACAGAAATAAATATAAGAAGACTCATAATATAAATAAATAGATGTCCTATCATAACTAAGATAATGTGGCATTTCACTAGTTATAGAAAGAAGAAAAACTAGGATACACTGTATTAATACATGATATAAGTATCAATAGTACAAGAATAGAACAATGAAACTCAAAAAAATTCAATATTTGGCTTGTTCCCATTCTCTCCTTCTCCTAAAAAAAATATCAAGTACACGATGAAGGGATCATTACATTTTCATCACGTGAAACAATATAATCTATTTTAACCCAAAAACATGACCTAAAGAGGGTGTGAGATCTAAATCCTAGAAGGGAACCACCAATTTTATGTGCCAATCTGTTAGTGAATATATATAACCATAAGTGTTCATTAATTAAAGAAGTAAACTAGGATGTACTCAAAAGGTTTCCAATTAGCCTATACCCTAGTGGTTCAGGCTCCTTCTTGGCATCCAAAAGACCCGAGATCAAATCTGTGTAGTGGAGAATTTTTGGGTACTGTGCCAAGGAACTGTAGCAGTACTGTAGCAGCGGTGGACTATAGCAGTAGTGACACTGTAGCGGTAGAGGGACTGTACCAGGGACTGTAGTGGTGGTGGTACTATTGCAGGTACAGTAGCGGCACAAGTACTATAGCTGCAATGTTCACCTAGGGGTTCTTGGGGAAAAAATGGGCTTTCAAGCCTTGCATTTTGGCCAATTGGCCCTGGGCCATCAGGATATGTAATGGATCATCCTCTACCCAATATAAATAGGTATTTTCTTTAAATAATAAATTGAGGTTTCGGCCCCAATCTTTTAAAAATGTACTAATAAGGAAACCATCCTACAATCAAGGGTTTCAATTTACATTAATATAAAGTTCATTAACCACTAAATTTCATTAAATTCAAAATTTATCAGAATCCATCCTAATCCCAACATTCCTATAATAATTTAAGCACAATAGATGACTCAAAATACCATCTAAACAAGTATAAGTGAAGACCAAATCGAATATTATTCATTGGCTTGGTAGATGCACCATAAGTCATTCCATTTCTATATTCAATTTATAATATGATTTTATCATTAACATTCCTAAATTGTAATTCAAGTATCATTGCTGGTAAAAAACCACATCAATCCTACAAGCGTAACCGTATGATCCACCCCGAAATCTGGTCTCACTCGAGGTGTGGTTCATGTATATGTTAACGGATATATCCATAGATCCTATAAAAATGACCCAATTGTATCCCAAGACATTTAAAAATTTCTAATATGACCCATACATTTTATCCCTCGCTCCATTACTCACTTATCCTTTAAACGTATCTTACATGCGCATGACCACTAAATCTATGGATTTCTCATGTATTAACATAATAATACCATTTTTAGTCTCTTAGTGGAATTTCTCAATGGACCCATGATTCACCCAAGCCATATGGTATACTAGTAACATGATCACGTCAATGGAATTCAAATATAAATACATGATTCACCAATTTCTATTTACCCTTATCTCATTTAAGATTTAATTAAACATTTTATTTGTCATGAAAAGGTCAAAAAAATCAAACAATATTATCTCAATCATTGACCAACCTCAAAAGGCATTTCCCTTAAATAATCACATGGGAACAATTCTCATTTCAAGAAACACATGTAAATTAAACAATTACATGACATAATAAATATTAAAATCGCATGGGCACATATCATCTATCAATTAGCACCTGTAAATTAAACTATTACATGGTATAACATTTATAACTCACATGGTAAGGTTAACAATTTGAGTCAAACATTCCCAATATGCGTAAATGAGCATAGGCATAACATGACGGAAAGGGGAAAATCACTAACCCCAAACCCTTAATAAATTAAATTAAAATTTAACACAATTAAAATTCCATTTAATAATAAAATTCATCTTAAACAACCAATGAAAATGAATTCTATTCATGACCACACGCATCCTAAGAGAAACAGTGATAAATGGTCATCTATGTTAAATACACCCATGGGATAGCAATAAATCAAGGTAAACAACCTTATATATGGATAAGAAACCATATTAAATTTTCTATACATCAATATACATTAAAAATGTTCATTTATTCATCAATTCGACACCCAAAATGAGCTTGTGACACTCCAACACATATAATCAACTTGAATATTATAGAAATCAATGAGACCACCAACCTATTAATCATACAACTCTCCATGTCCAGCGTCATTCTCGAATTTGAACTAGACTATTGTAGATTTAAAAACAAGAATGAAAAATAAATATTTGATAACTCATTCTATAGAAGAAACCACTAGGAATGACTCAAGAGAAATTAGGGACTCAATGAAAGGATTCCAAAGAAAATGGAGATGTTCTAATTAGATCCTGGATGAACAATCAGGAGCTAAATCCTTTCTTGGAACCACATTTTGAGTACCATGTGGTGAAGGAACTTTCTGGTTACAGAAAATGAAGCTACTACCTAATTTGACCAAAAAATAAAAGTACCCTCCATGTACTAAGAAATTAAGGTCATGTATATTTCAAATACCCTTTTTCCACTGAGATTCATTTACACATCATATATAGGTGTGATGAGTTTCCTTGCATAGTTTGAACATGGATTACATGCATGTAATACCATGTCACGTTTTGTAATAGGCCTTCATCAAGTACTTAGCCTATTTTCCCCCACAATCATAAAAACAACCCGAAAATAATTGATTAGTACTTTAATGGAAGAACCATGTTCTTAAAAACTTCCCCCCTTAAAGAAATTAATCCCTGAATTTCCCTTCCAAGGGTGGTGAATAGATATCTAAAAACAACTCTATCCACTGAGCGCGTATGTCGGCCTCCAGCTCCCAGGTCTCGTTCGGCACTCGGTCGTGCTTCCATATCACTCGTACTAGAAGAACATATCGGCCTCTAAGTACCTTCATGATCATGTCAACTATATGACTTGGATGCTCGTTAAAGGACGCATAAACATAAAACTCAACCTCTTCTTCCTGAAAAATGTGAGATGGGTCTGAGTGATAGTTGCAGAGCATAGATACATGGAATATGTTGTGCATGGATTGGTATCTCTCATGTAGTTACAACTAATAGGCGTCTGATCTAACTATCTAGAGAACCTCAAAGCGCTAGACATATCTCAGTTAAGGTTTTCTCAGTCTCTTGATCTACCTGTGTCCCAACCTTGTAGAAACAAGCAAGAAAATTTGATCGCCGACCATAAACTCTAGAGGTCTTCTATTGACATCGACATAATATTTCTAACGAGATTGCACAGTAGCCATCCATTTCTGAATCAACTAGACCTGCCAAGAAATCTGTTGCATGAGACTTGGTCCTAGTAAGGCTTCCAAACCAACCTCCATCTTGCCCATGGGTGATTGTCACAACCAACCATATAATGTATCATATGGCACCATCTGTATAGTGACCTAGAAACTATTATTGTAGGCAAGTTTGACATAAAGGATATGCCTCACCCAATATTTCCCAACGTCTAGGATGCATGCACACAATAGGACCTCCAGCACCTATATCGTATTCTCTAATTGTCCATTAGTCTAGGGGGTATGTTGTACTCAAAAGCACATATATACCCAGTTCCCTATGAAAACACTCCCAGAAACGAGACAAAAATCTGGAGTCCCTATCTAAAATTATAGAATGAGGCAGCCCATGAAGTCATACCATGTCACGAATATACATCTTCATTTTCCCATCAACACTAAAGGTATCTATGAGCAACATGAAGTTAGACACATTCATAATCCTATCAATGGAAAACCATAATTCAACATTACCCCATGTAGACCTCAGTAACCCTATCACAAAATCCATCACAACAACATCCCACTTCCAATCTGGAATAGTTAACAGCTGTAAAAGCCCATCTAGCCACTAATGTTCTTCCTTCACCTGTAGATAGGTGGAACACCTCCTAACAAAACCAGATACTTCTCTCTTCATACCTTGCCACCAGTACTAAAGGCACAAGTCACGGTACATCTTTGTGACTCTGGGATTCACTATCCAAGATGAAGCATGAAACTCCCACATCAAAACCTCATGTATATCCACTAGAACCCAAATGCATCCAAAGATACACATGATCTCATCATCACATACCATACAAGAAGAAGGTGGATCCTCACCTACTACACTCTCCTACAGAAATTGGACCTCAGAATTTGATAGTAGTGTCATCCTTTCTCTATCCAAGATAGTAAATGTCAAAACTAGGGATGATGGAAATGTATATCCATGACATTTGTTCACCTCCAAATTCATCTCATAGAACAAGCCCATAAGCTTCCACGAACTATTATCTAGATGCATTGCATGAACCTGAGTCCTCCTACTCAATGAATTAGCTAGTGCATCAATTTTACCAGGTGTGTAGGAATGCTTGATGTCAAAGGAAAAAAGGTATCACACCCACCTACACTACATTACATATATATCACATTGAGTAAATGTGTAATTTTGGATTTTTTGTTCCATGTGCACCAGAAAACTCTCTCCCAGTAATTAAGGTCTCCATTAGCGTAAAGCATGAACAATTGCATCCAACTGGAGAACATGCATCATGTAACTCCTCTCATGTGACCTCAACTATCGATAACCGTATAAAAAACATGATCCACCCCCCCCCCCCCCATATAAGAACTCCTCCGATCCTGATACATGATATGTCACAATACACTATGTAACTTCTGCCTAACTTTGGAAAATTGGTATCAGTGCCGAATTAAATCTCCGTTTATCATCCTAAAAGGACATATTATAGGAATTTTTCCACACATACTTCGCACCCTTTTTAGTCATTCCCATTAACAGTGCTACTAAAAATGATAAGTCATGTGTGAAATGTCTGCAGCAACCAGCCATCCCTAGAAAACTATGCATCTTACTACGTTTTTAGGATTATCCCAGGAAAATACTACTCTCATATTCTCTATGTATAGGGATAATCGTGTATCTAAGATGATATAACATAGGAAGTAAATCTAATCCATACAGAAGAGGCACTTTTTGAGCATAGCATATAACTGATTCTCTCTCAGTGTATTCAATATTATCTCAATATGTGTGTCATGGACGTATTGATTGTGTGGATACACCAAGATATTATCCACAAAAAATACAACAAATGAATCAAGATAAGTATGGAACACATGGTTCATCAGTGCAATGTATATTTCTGGTTCATTCCTGAGACTAAATGGCATAACCGAATACTCATACTAGCTATACCTTCTTGGAAGGGTTGTATAGGGTCTGTTTGATGTTCTAATATACAATTGATGACAACCGGATCTCAAATAAATCTTGGAGAAAACCAAATCTCCTCTGAGATGGTTGAAGATATCATCTATCCTCAGTATAGGATACTAATTCATAACCATCAATTGGTCAGACAATCAATAGTCCACACAAATCTAGAGGGTCCCATCTTCCATTTTCATAGAATAGACCAGTGAACCCCATAGATATGTACTGGGTCTTATGAAACCCATGGACTCCAAATCCTCTAGAAATGTCTTAAGCTCTTACAGCTCCTTCATAGACATCCTATAAGGAGTAATGGATACAAGTGAAGCTCTTGGAACTAGATCAATAGAGAACGTCACCTCTCTCACTAGAGGTAAACCTGAAAACTCATTTGATAAGACATACCTAAAATGATCAACTGCTTGAGGGAATTCTTCCTGACATGTTCTTTGGTCATCTAGATACGAACATGCAATTTGGGATATCATCCCTCCCAACACATGATGCTCGGGTCCATCTCATCTCTCCTAGACATCGCATTCACATTTATGTGAGAACACTCAGCCCTCTGGTGATGTGAATCTCACCCAATGGTGATATAAATCAAAAAATCGTTGAAAGGAAACCTACTATTCCATTATTAGAATTTTATCGAATACTATCATCTTGAAGAAAAATAGATCCCATATGAAGTGAAACCAACCAAACTCAAGGGGGGACTCATTGAACAGAAGAACACAATTCTTTCAAATCCATAATAGATTTTCTAGAATCATAACATCTAAATATGTACAAACACATATCCCAAGGCTCCCCAAAACATGAATATATATGAAAATATGTGATTCCCCTATATCAAAAAGTGAACAGATATAACTGAGGCTACTAGAATAGTACCTATAATAGTAAAGGTTATGGGATCCTTCTCTTTTTGTGTATGTTGAACTCAATAATTCTGACCTATACCACAGACATGTCACACTACCTGGCTACCTTTAGCTGATCCTCCCTACCTTCTCTGAAAACCTGGGGTTCTGCTACCATGGCCATGACCACCACCTCAGCCTGAATGCTCTGATGTAACCAAACTATAAGTATGAATGGAAGATGTTGACCATGATCCTAAATGTGGAGTTGCCGAAGACCCTCTCTCACTTTCTTCTAGTGGAAATTTCATGCATAAGTGATGTGGAGGAAATCTTGCCACAAGATCTTACAATAAGAATGCTTCATATGACACTTCTTACTACCAGTCGAGAATGTACCAGATCTCAGTGCCAAACTGGCCTAACACGCACCTCCATATTCCTTCTAATTTCTCTCATCAATCAACACCTAATTCATGATAGAAAATATTTTATACAACCTGAACATGTTCACCTATGATCATATTTCATACCTGATACCATCCTCTAATCACCAATCTATCAATACATCATCACCCGCAAGAATAGGTGGTAATAGTTGAAGCTCAGTAAAATGAAATGAGTATTAAATCACTGACAAGGAACCTTGTTCTATATGCATGAACTATCGGACTCTATCAGCCCTCAGCATCTCATGAAAATAATAATAATACAAGACCATCTGAAAATATACTCATGAAATATCTCATTGATTCTTTGTCAGAGTGGTAACGTCCAACCCTCACATGGAATAATCACACATCATATAAGTCACTAGATTTACCCTCCTCTCAGTAGGCATCTCTATATGCTCAAAGGTAGAATGAATGGACTCCAGCTAAGACTCTGTAGCCTTTGGACCACCAACCCTTTATAATGTGGGCACATTGTACTACTGGAACGCTCATTTCATCTCTAAAATAGATGTATTAGGCTTTTGTATTCCTTGAATGGTCTAAATAAACTTTATAATTCCTTTATGGGACGTCTCTTCAGCACCTATTTCTGGTATAACAGCTAGTTCCGTGAATGACATGACTATAGGATCAACTAGTAGCCAATAGCCTAAAATCTCTAGGTTGGGATTATTTCCACTCTCATGGCGTACAACTCGAGTTTTTTTATAGTTTCATGACTCCACAAAGTCAAGCACAACCCTATACTCATGATTATGATCAAGTTTCATAGTTCAAGAGCGCATGAACTAAATAGGATATGAAAACCTTCAAAGGTCACTAGAAGAGGACTACACGACATGTAGAACCCATACACGGTGTGTACCATCAAGAATTTACATGGTTTTGTAATGTCACCATCCTGAGTGTGTAACAACCAAAGAAACATGGTGTGTTAAACAGGTACATGTCGTGTACCCATCACTGGGTATATGCCTATGTCACTCAACTGGCTTGGTTGTTTATCTGGACAATCCATGTAATTCTACCGACATGCCACCCAACATGAGGTCTGGCCGGGTACTTCTATAAGGCCATGTACCCTTACACGGGTAGACATTCCTGGGTACTCGGCTACATGGACAAGTACCTATACACAACATGTATATCTTAGGACACCATCTTCTTGAATAGGAAGATCAAAAGACATGTTATCGTGAACCACACTTCATGTAGTCTTGTCTTTCTAGAATAGAAAGTTTTAAATTTCCCAAAACCGCTATTTTTTTAAAATAAAGTGAAGGAATTCAAAAAATTCTGACCCTTGGGGTGCATAATCCACATGAATCAAATCTTTTAATCCACATGCATCACATAATAACACAATTTAATACAGATAAAAGATGATCCTCCAAATTCAGATCCAAGAGGGACCATACACCTTAGGGACCGAATCTTTGCAGTCATCCAATTAAAACCATAGAACGTAAAACCACACCTATCCCAATAGTTGGCATATCTATCATGGTACCTATCGCAACAACATGCAATCCGAATGATCCTAAATGGCATGGAAAGAATGAATTGCATGTGATTTCTAGCAAGTGCATATATGATGCATGAGATTTAATACGCTCATCTCATTGGGATGAAACAAAAGAGAACCATAATGATATCAATCATAACAGTACAATACAAATGTGTGACCCGATGGTGAAATCGAATCAATCGTAATAGCTTAAAATTACAAAGCCACAATTCTTTTTATGGAAATATCGTCTATTCCCAATATGTGGTGTAGCTACTCCTGGGCACAACATGTTACCAAATACCCATTTAATTTCCATCTCTATCTATCATTGACAATAAATAAAGAAACCTAGAAAATAAATTTTCTGATACCACTTTCTAACATCCTGTATTCATGTTCCACTCAAAATTTCCTCGTACCTAATTGGTCACATGGCCTATAGCACATATCCCCAAACCCCTAAGGTTCCCAACTAGAAGTTAGGGGCTATGAGTTATTGTGTGGAGACTATTCCCTCATTAGTATAGAATACATAGCAGAGTATTGTATCAAAAAATAGTAGAATAATTAATACTATACAACAGAAATAAATTGTGGAAGCATGATAGTATAAATAACCAAATTTCATATCATTCCAAAGATGATGTAGCTTTTCACTTGTTCTAGAAGGGACCCAAAATATGATACACTACAGTAGTACATGATATATGTATCAAAAATAAAAAAAAGAACTAAGAAACTCAGATGCATCACAATCCTCAGCTTGGTCCCATGCTCTCCTGCTCCAAAATAGAATATCAAGTTCCTGAAGAAAGGAACATTCCCTTATCAATACAAGAGATGATATAATCTGTTTGGGAACAAAAACATGACCCAAATAGGTTGTGAGAACTAAATCGTAGTAGGAAACCTCTCAAGGTCAATTCTAATCTATTAGTAAATATTTATAATGGGAAGTGTACAATAATGAAATCCTTAAACTAGGAATTACATAAAATTTAATAGTCCTACAAAAATTGGTTTCCATTTACATTAATTTACTTTTCATTAACCATTCAATTTCATTGAATTATAAATGTCTGAGAATCAACCCTAATCTTGACTTTACTTCAATAATGTATAAATAACATATGTCTCAAAAGACCATCTAAACAAGTATAAGTGAAGATTGTATCCAAGTTGGTTCTTTGGCTTGGCCGACGCATCATAATTCATTCCATTTTAAAATTCAATTTATAATCTCAGTCGATCCATGACATTAATAAATTGGATTTTAAGTATCACTATTGGTACAAAACCACCTCCATCCTACAAGCTCATTCGTATGATCCTATTAGGAAGCTGGTCTCACTTGAGGTGTGGTGTGAGTATATGTCGATTGAGCCATCCTTGGATCCTATAAATTTGACCCAAGTATCTACCAAGACATATAGTAATTTCCAAAAGAACCCATCAATGGTATCCCTCACTCCATGGCACATTCGGCCATTAAACGTATCCTATATGAGACTGACCACTACATATGTGTCTTGCTCAGGAATTACATAATAATACCCATTTTGAGTCCTTCTTTAGAATACCTCAATGGACCCATGATTCACCTAATGAATAATGTACAATAGTCACATGAACCCATAAATGGAATTTCATTCTGAATCCATGATTATTTCATTTCAATTTTCATGTTTCTCATTTAATATTTAATTAATCATTTCAATAGGAATTCAAAGGTCCGAACCAAAAAAATCAAATATTATATCAGAAAAGGAACAACCTCAAAATTACTTTCCATTGAATACTCCAGTGGAAACAATTGAAATAATAATTACCACATGTAAATTAATATAATACATGGATTAATCAACAATAAACTCAAGTGGGAACATATCATATATCATGAAACACTAGTAAATTTAACTATTATGTGGTTCAACATATATAACTCATAGGGGTAGGTTAACAGTTGGAGAAAAACATTCAAAACATGTGTAAACGATCAAAGGCATTACACAGGGCAATGGGGTAAATCACTAATCCCAAACCATTAATCAATTCAATTAGAATATAACACAATTCCAATTACATTTAATAATAATTGTAATTTTTAAAAACCCCCTAAAATGGAATTTAAGGAATACCTATAGGCATCATAATCCAAACTGTGATAAGTTGTTATCCAAGTTAAATGAACCAATGAGGTGGCCCTAAATCAACATAAAAACAATTTATATGAATAATAATTCACATTCAATTACCTAGACATAAATTGGAATTATCAAGTTTCAATTCTAAATCAAGACGACACCCAAAAACAGGCATGTGGAACTCCAACACATATAATAAACTTGAAAATTTTTAAAAGGCATGAGAACACCTAAATTTTGCTTGTATAAATCTCATCATCCAGCATCCGCCTCTAATTTGACATAGTATTGAGTAGATCCTCAAAACAAGAATAAACTCTAATGTTTCAATAACAAGGTTGAGAGAAGAAATCATGAAGAACGACTCATGGGGAATCGAGAACTCCTCGAGGGGATTCCAACCCATCCAAAGGTGTTCGAATTATAGTTCGGATAAAGAATAGGGAGCCAAATCCTTTATCAAAACTATTTTTTTGATAATTATGTGTTAAGGGAAATATCTAGTTACAACAATTAAAGATACTTCCTAATTTAACCAAAAAACAAAAAGTACACATCATCTAATATAAAATACTCATAATGTATATTACAAATCTACTTCTTCCATAAAAATTCATTTAAACAACATACATAGGCTTTCCAACTTGCCTTATGTGGTGTGTATAACGACCCATACTTTACATACATTGTTAATACTTCAAAATTGAAGCACACTTATTACAACATATGACAAAACCACAAAGGACCGTATAGGTATAGTGTCTTTAGAAACTGGGAAACATAAACAACTGGTTCATAAATCTTCTACAGTGTCTCCCATTTATTTCATCATATCTAGGGTCCCTTTTAGCATATTCTACTTAATATCCATCTTCCTGACCTAGGGAAAAGAAAACATAAAAGGGTGAGCTCAAATGCTCAGCAAGGGCAAATAAAGGAAATAAAAATCATATCATATCTTTATGAAGATCGAAACCTACAAAAGAGATCACAATATCTTAACATGGAATAAATCATAGAAGTGAAAATGAGATCCCCATAATCATAACATAAAACTTGAAACTTTGTGGCATGCACACATAATCATGGAAAATCATTTCTTGTTAGTCATGACTCATTGCCAAGACTATCTTAGTGGACAAAGTCCCTTTCTGAACCGAGTTCACTCCTCGTTTCAGTCCTGTATCACTGAACCGAAATAACCTTCCGTTCCAGCCATGTCTATCTCATGAGATATAAAATCATTACCCAATGCATTGGAGGGAGATATAGGTCCCACCCAACTTATAATGAATCCTTTCTTATGTGTTCCACATAATCATAAAACATACATCATCGCATAACACATGTAACAAAAATGGGATTCTTGAAACATCATGACATCGTAAATCAATTCATATAAGATAATGGAATTCATAAAAAGAATTCCATCACAACATGATCAAATCAATGTAATAATAGGGATAAAAACAGAACCCTTTATTATCTTAGATGGAAAATAATTTTGATAAAACACTTGAACTTCATTCTTGAGGAAAATATGCATTCTTCTTCAAAAACATTTTTCCTTTCATAACATGTCATACAACTTTAAAATAAAAGAAGTTTATTAAAAATAAACTTGAAAAATTGTAAAGGAAGTTTCTTGGAAATAATGTTTTAAAAATCCATTCATGCCGTATAAGTAAAAAAAGACATTCTTCGTACTTTTGTCGGAAAAGTCAAAAAGTACCTCGTATGACAAAAGATTCCTTTAATAGATATTACTAAAAACTCACAGAAGGGTAAAAATGGATTTAAACAATTGTAGGTGGATGGAAATAATATTACATATTGATGAAACATGGATGTGGATGATAAAATACACCCCAGTAAATACCAAAGTATAAACAATCTCGGATAAAAATGAGATTGTGATATTTTCCCTTACCTTAGGACCAATTTGCTTTGTTCGTGTCCGAAGCTCCTGTATAATGGTTTAAATAATGTTATTGACTTATTCCAGAATCATACATATTGATATGAGATCATATATGGTCATATTATTAACTTCTTGTTAGTAATATTTCATTGTTACTTGTTACTCGGGTCTTTATAACTTTTTGTTCTTATGCGTGTTTTGTTGAATAAATTCTTATTCTTATCTTTAGGTTATAGATAATTCATTTCCAGAATGGTATTAGTGTAGTATATACCATATTCATTCATTCAATTCATTTATATAATCATTATGAAATGAAGATCATGTAGAACGAATCGCATCACATCGTGGAGACGGTATTCCGTACGTACGCACGAGTGATGATATCGTTCCTATGATCGTGGAATTGTATTGGAGTATATATATATATTATTTAAGTATAAATATTACTTAATAATAATCATATATAGTCACTCATTACACCATTATACCCATCCTTTTAAGGTGATGGTGGAAAATAGATTATACCACGGCGTGGAGACGGTATTCCGTTCGTACGCACGCGCGGTGATTTCATTTTTCCGTAGGATGGATAGAAGGTGAATTAGGGTTGTTTCATATTTATAATAACATATCAGTATGTAAGTAATACTGATGTTATTACTTTATCATGAAACAACTAAAGAAGAAGAAGTTGAAGAAGAAAGAAATTGAAAAGATCGGTAATGGATATTACCTCTTCTTTGGAACGCCTCTTTGAATCCTCCACTTAAGGAACTATGATTGGTCTTTCGAGAAGACCAGGACCTCTAGGATTATTCTAGGGAAGTGGAGAGGAGAAAATGGCAGGGGTTGGCCGAGCTTGAGTGCTCAAATTGGTGTGAGGAGGAGGGGGAGGAGGTGCCCTTTTATAAGGGAGGAGAGGGGCACCTTAGGAATATCTCAAAATATTATTTTATATTAAAGTCAAAATCGGTTTATAATGGTTCCAAAGGGTCTTATTTCGAAGCTAAAGTGGGGATGGGTCGAAAGCCTATCAACCAATAGGATTTAGACAAGTTTAGGGTATTATTTTAACCTTATCAATTAGATTTAACTCTAAGTTAATTAATTTAACTTTTACCGTGTCTTTTTGTTTTCTTTCACTATATGGTTAATACACTTACTATAACATGCCAAACGAACCCCAAATTGTTTATTATTAATATATATATATCCTTATCTAACTCATTTGGCCGAACCTTAGATTTGTAGGAATAAAATAACAATTAATAATATAATATTTGATTTAAAAACTATTTTGTGTCAATTTTGACACTATTTGATATATGATTTTTGTGAAAGTCATAACAGAATTATATGTTCGAACAATGTTGCTTAAATCAACAATAATATATCATAGTAACCTAGAAAATTAGTGGAATTCATAAAAAGTCTCAAATTACATTTATTTTGGTATTTATATTATCAATTTTGTCAATATTTCATTAATAAGATAATTACTGCATCATCTTTGTGTCATATATAAATTAAATTATTTGATGTCTAAAAATTACAAATAAAATACCATCATGTAGGAAATCTTTGTAGCTTTCTAATGAATATTTACAATCGAATTTATCTTATGTATAACCCCATATTAAAAATGATTTACTTATTAAACTTTGATTTTAACTATTTTAACCCTTCTTTAAATAAATTAATAATAAATGTCCTAATCTAATCCAAGTGGGCCTAAATGGTCTTATTTTATTCCTAAGTTTGTTTTTGGTCGAATTACACTTTTCCAATAGAATTAGGACATGTGTTAGGGTAATATTAATATCATATTTACCCTTAGTTACCCTATTTACTATTAACCGCGGTAAAAAAAGTAAAAAGTTACTATTCACCAAAAAATTATTTTTATCTCATTGAACCACATTTTACTTACTGATATCAACCGTGTCTGTCGGATTTTCGAAATTCCATTCACAGAAGCGGTAAAATTAAGTTTTATGCAAAAATTCAGTTTTTAACCTACCACTTAGTGGTTTCACTATTCATCAAAAATTGAAAGTTTTCAGAAAAAATACCAAAATTTCACCCTAGGCTAATTTCGATATTCTGAGTCCAAAAATGAAGTCCATTTTGAAAAATAAAATTTATAAAATTTCAAAAAGTGGTTATTACTATTCATAACGGCTAGTTTTAATAGCATATTGTTGTTTAGTGAAACTCGGTATTGCGTACGACGCAAGCTATCGAGGAAGGTCGCGATTGCATGTAAAGCAAGCCAAGCAAGTGTTGTGTAGAAAAAGATTCCTTTGATGATTTATATAACATAAAAGTCTCGGGTGTTACATTCTACCCCCCTTAAAAAGAATTTCGCCCTCGAAATTCGTCACTTTGCAACAAACAGATGAGGATACTTCTCCCTCATCATATCCTCAAGCTCCCATGTAGCTTCTTCATGTTGGTGGTTCCTCCATAAAACTTTCACCAAGCGAGTGGTCTTGTTTCGTAGGACTTTTTCGCTACGATCCAGAATCTCTATCGGCTGTTCTTCATAAGAAAGATCTTGCTCCAGCGGTACAACTTCTGAGCTGAGTACATGTGAAGGATCTGGTATGTACTTTCTCAGGAGAGATACGTGGAACACATCGTGAACTTGAGAGAGATTCGGTGGAAGCGCCAATCGGTAAGCTACCTTCCCAACACGATCCAGTATTTCAAAAGGACCGATATATCTAGGGCTCAACTTCCCCTTCTTTCCAAATCTCATAACCCTCTTCCAGGGAGATATTCGTAAGAACACTTTATCGCCAACTTCAAACTCTAGGTCTTTTCTTCGGTTGTCGGCATAACTTTTCTGTCGACTCTGAGCTGCTCTTATGTGTTGTTGAATAGATCTAACCTTTTCTGCCATTTCATCAACGAGATCAGGTCCTAATAGCTTTCTTTCCCCAACTTCATCCCAGCTAGTTGGAGTCCTGCATTTCTTTCCATAGAGAGCTTCATAAGGAGCCATCTGAATACTGGAGTGAAAGCTATTATTATAAGAAAATTCCACCAAAGGTAGGTGTTGATCCCAACCTCCTTTGAAATCCATAGAGCAAGCTCTCAACATATCTGTTGGAATCACCTGTTTTGATAATCCCAAATCATGCTTAAACATTATTTATGATGTATTAAAACCTTGCATTAATCTTATTATTCTATGCTTAAACGTATTTTATTCTAAACAATTCATATTCTTACTCTCATAACTTTACTGTAACAGCTTACAGTAGTATTTACATAAGATTGGTATTGTTAGCTAACAGTCAGAGCTTTCTTTTCAAAGTCACAGTTACAGTTAACTGTCACCTTAAGTTACTGTTGCAATAAGTTCACAGTTACAAGGTTACAGTCAAAGACTAATACAAGCTTACAGTTACGAGTCCACTGCTATCTATTGTCAAAGCTCACAGACGAAGGTCACAGTTACAAGACTTCTGCTCAAAGTTTTCTCTGCTCAAAGTTCACAGACGAACAAGTCTACAGTTGGAACAAGTTCACAGTCGAATAAGCCTACAGTCAAGGTTACAGTTAGACAGCTTCTGTCGACTAAGTCTACTGATGATCGAAGTCTACAGTTGACAAAGGTTACAGTTCTACAAATTTGATATTACAAGTCTACAGTTAGAAAGGCTACAGTTACATGGACTAAAAGCTACCATTGCAAGCCTACAGACAGCAAGCCCTTTGTTGAAGTCAGCAGTCAGAAGGAAGTCCACAGTTGGAAGTCCACAGTTGGAAGACCACAGTTGAAGTCAACAGTGACATACATTCTCGACTCACTGTTTTAATTTCTTTATTTCCTACATTTAATCTATCTAACGGTCATATCATACATTTTGATGATTTGTCAAATATCTGATAAAGGTTGTCGGATGTCAGGAACCTATACCTCGTACCTGCTGAAAAGAAATCTTTTCTGTCCCCTGTCGGGAGTTAAATACGAGAAGACTACGCTGCCCAAAAAAGAGGAATGAATGCGAATGCGAACCAGAGAAGTGCGTCATGGACGAAATATACCAGAAACACAAGAAGATAAAAACGAGTTCCATCAAGAACACAGAGAAGCACATAGACAATCAAGTATACTCGAGAAGTGTTCTGTGCATACAAGAAGAACCCTGAAGAACTTCATCGACTACATTCTCACTACCTGTGAACCTGGAGCATAAGACACTCTGTTTCTCAAACAGAAACGAGAAGAGGACTCAAACTCTCTTCTGATCGAATACAAGAGCTACACTGAGATCACCAGAACCACTTCTAAACTCTACATCTCTTGTTCTGTGTTTTATTCTACATTTTGAGCAGTGTGTGTTATCTGCTGTATTAAACACACACACTGACTCCTGTACTTTCACTGGAGGATCTGTAAATCCTCAGCAAATCTTTTTGCATCCCATTTCCCACTGTGGATAGTGGTAGAGGTCTTGTGACCTGGACAGCTTGCTGCTGTTGTTTGTTTTCCCACGAAGAACTGTGGTAGAGGTCTTGTGACCTGGACAGTGTGTTCACTGTTGTTAATCCCGATCTAGGGTGTGGATCATTCTTATATAAAATTTTGAGAGGACTAAGTCTCGGCTTGAGACTGAACCTCTTGGTTAATTCACTGTGTTCATAGTTATACTCTATATCCATACTATACATATTTATTTCATATTCCGCTGCTATTACTTTGAAATATAATCTATCTTCAAAGCTACTTTGATAATTAAATTCGCAAGTGTTTATATTTGTTATAAATCAGTAAGTTAGTTTCAAAAGTTAATTTAATCATAAGATTACGTTAACTGAGAATTAATCAATATTTGAGAAACTAATTGAACCTTTATAATCTATATAAATTCACTACAGTTTAATTTGTTTTTGAAATTGGGGGATTTTAATAGAAATTGTTTTTAACAGAAATTTTAATTGGAACTCAATTCACCCCCCTCTTGAGTGTCCACTCCGACCAACATTTGGTATCAGAGGTTGTGTTTATCTCTGTTATACTTGCTCAAAGTTTTATTTTAACTCTCTGTTTTTAAACTGTGATTGTAGTTTTATCTAAAAGATCTTAAATTTCTGTTAGTTCTAAATTTTATCTCTTTAAAACATTTTCTAGAATTTCCTTATGGATAATAGACTAGAAGGTGCTGCTACTAACAGGCCACCCTTCTTTAATGGTGTGAATTATGCCCAATGGAAGCTCAAAATGAAAATTCATTTGGAAAGTATGGGTTTTGATATTTGGACTGCTATAGAGTCTCAATACAAGATTCCAGAAACTAAAAGAATAACTTGGGATGAACCTACTAAAGTAGCTTACAATAATAATTGTAAGGCTATGAATGCTCTCTACTGTGCTCTAGGAGATGAGGAATTCAATAGAATTTCTGCATGTAAAACTGCTTTTGAAATATGGGACACCTTAGCTGTTTCTCATGAAGGAACAACTAATGTCAAGGAAATGCGGTTAAACACTTATACTATCAAATATGATAACTTTAAGATGAAAGCTGATGAACCTATTTCTGATATGTATCTCAGGTTTAATGAGATAGTCAACACAATGAGCTCACTCGGGAAGATTGTTCCAGCAAAGGAGCAAATCATGAGATTATTGAGATGTCTGCCTGACAGATGGAGAGGCACATCCGTTTCAATTAGAGAATCCTGTGATATTGGAACTTTGCCTGTCAAGGAGTTAATTGGTAAGCTGATGATGTACGAAGAAGAGCTAAAGGTGAATAAAGAGGAAGATGAGGAACCAAAACGAAAATCTGTAGCTTTTAAGTCTACTGCATCAAAGAGCAAAAACAAGGAGAACGTGCATATACCAACTGAAAGCTCATCTAGTGAAGACTTAGATTCTGACAGTGATGCCGAGATGGCACAAATAGCAAGGAGATTCAAGAAGTTCTATAGGAAGAAGAAGTTCTTCAGGAAACCAAACTACAAGGGTAAGTATGATAGACAAGGTAAGTGGAAGAAAGATTGGAAGAAAACTGATAAAGAAGAAGACATAGTTTGCTATGAATGTAAAAGGAAAGGACACATCAAAGCTGACTGTCCTAAGTTAAAATTCAAGAAGAAATATGAGTACAAGGACAAGAATTATAGGAAAGCTATGAAGGCCACCTGGAGTGCTTCAGAAGACAGCACAAGTGAATCAGAGTCCAGTGATTCTGAAAGAAATCGTGCTAATATGTGTTTCATGACAAACACATCTGAGGTAATCTTAGACACTCCCACTTTAAACTCTTATTATTCTGAAGGTGAAGCAGAATCTGGTTCTGATTCTGAAAATATGTCTAAAGATGAATTGACTGAATACTGTAATATGCTGGAAGAAACGTGTAATGAACTAAAGGATAAATATAAGTCTTTAAAGAAACAGCATGCTCTTACTGCAAGTGTCAAGTGTGCACTTGATGTAGAAAAAGAGAAAAATGTTCAACTATTAAAGGAGAATACAGAACTGAAACTATCTAATGAACAACTTAGAAAGGACTTAGAAACATTCACAAATGGAAAAGATACTCTAACCCAACTGCTAGGAAAGCAAGTTGCACCTAATTATGCTACTGGATTGGGATACCAACCTGGACAAAGACAGTTTACTAAAACCCGATTTATTTCCAAGTCTGGAAAAAATCCTGCTAGTTCCAGTTTTGGAAATTCGTATGCCTCAGCTGGTTATTTAAATAGTTGTCGATCAAGTAAAGTATATCTCTCTAAATCTGTTGCATCTATTAATTGTATGGGACCCAAAAGACAAATCTGGGTACCTAAATACTTGATTGCTAACATATCTGGACCCAAGAAAATCTGGGTACCAAAGTCATTTCTTGTCTAATCTGTTTTGTAGGAAATCTGTTTGAAAAGCAATTACAAGAAGGTATGGTACTTAGACAGTGGATGTTCAAGACACATGTCTGGGGACTATTCGTGCTTCAAAATCTTAATAAAGGTTTATGGAGGATATGTCACTTTTGGTGATAACTCAAATGGAAAAATCATCGGCTTAGGCCAGATTGGTAACACTGACTCAGTATTAATTTCCAAAGTTTTATTTGTTGATGGACTTAAGTACAACCTGCTTAGCATTTCTCAATTGTGTGATGATGGCTTTAATGTCAAGTTTGAAAACAATTCTTGTGATGTTTATAATTCCAAAAATGCTTTAATATTTTCTGCCTTAAGAAATGAAAATGTTTATGCTATTGACTTAAACACTTTAGCTAAACATAACGTTACTTGCTTAAATGCTTTTCATAAAGAGTCTTGGCTGTGGCATAGGAGATTAGGACACTACAACATTCACTCACTTAGAAAACTCTCTAAGAAACACCTAGTTAGAGACTTACCTAAGCTTGAATTCCCAAATGACAAAGTGTGTAATCCCTGTCAAAAGGGAAAACAACACAAAGTTTCTTTTAAACCAAAGAAAGAAGTTTCAACTTCTCAACCACTTGAACTGGTTCACATGGATTTGTTTGGACCATCAAGAATTTCAAGTCTAAATGGGAAGCACTATGTTTATGTTCTTGTAGATGACTTTTCTAGATATACTTGGGTATACTTTATAGCTCACAAAAGTGAAGCCTGCTCTTCCTTTGTTAAATACTCTAAGTCTGTAGAAAATCTTAGTGGACTTAAGATTAAGACCTTGAGGAGTGATCATGGCCGTGAGTTTGAGAATCGAGAATTTGAATCTTACTGCTCACACAATGGCTATTCTCATAACTTTTCTGCCCCTAGGACACCCCAACAGAATGGTGTAGTGGAAAGAAGAAACCGAACCCTGCAAGAAATTGCAAGGACTATGCTCAATGAATATGACCTGCCTGTTCACTTTTGGGCTGAAGCTGTAAATACAGCCTGCTATGTTATTAATAGAGTCTTGATTAGACCGATTCTTAAGAAAACCCCTTATGAGTTGTGGAATAATAGGAAGCCTAAGGTTAATTACTTTAGAGTTTTTGGTTGCAAAGTCTTTATTCTGAATACTAAAGATAATCTTGATAAATTTGCTCCAAAAAGTGATGAAGGAATTTTCCTAGGTTACTCTATGTCTAGTAAAGCCTATAGAGTGTTCATTAAGAAAACCAAATGTGTGGAAGAATCTGTTCACATCAAGTTTGATGAGACTGATCCACATGAGTCTAAAACTTCTCTTGAAGATGTTGAAGAAGACTTATCTGTTCTGGACCTAAATGACAAATCTAAAGAACCTGCAATAAAAACATCCAGTTCTGGACTTTTTCCAGAATCTTCCTCTGTGGAACCCGAACCTATAGATGAACCTGAAATCTCTAGTCCAACCTTTACCAAATCAACTAGGATTCTAAAGAATCATCCTTTAGATGCTGTTGTTGGTAATCTTGATAGAGGAACACAAACTAGAGCTTCTCTAAGAAATCAGGTTGAACATCAAGCTTTTCTTTCACAGCTTGAACCCAAAAATGTCAATGATGCTATCAGTGATGAATTCTGGGTAATGGCTATGCAAGAAGAACTAAATCAGTTTGAAAGAAACAAAGTTTGGGAATTAGTGGAAAGACCTAAAGACACTCTTACCATAGGCACTAAATGGGTGTTTAGAAACAAAGTTGATGAGTTTGGTAACATAATCAGAAACAAAGCTAGGCTAGTTGCACAAGGGTATAGTCAGGAAGAAGGAATAGACTATGAGGAAACCTTTGCACCCGTGGCTAGACTAGAGGCCATTAGGATATTACTTGCTTATGCTGCTCATCTGAATTTCAAACTATATCAAATGGATGTTAAAAGTGCTTTTCTAAATGGATATATAATTGAGGATGTATTTGTGGAACAACTTCCTGGTTTTACAAATCCCCATTTTTCTAATCATGTTTTTAAACTATCTAAAGCTTTATATGGTTTAAAGCAAGCTCCAAGAGCTTGGTATGATAGGCTCAGCTCTTTTCTTATTTCAAAAGGATTTACTAAAGGGATAGCTGATCCTACTCTTTTTATTAAATGGATTTCTAAAGATGTCTTAATAGTACAAATCTATGTGGATGATATTATTTTTGGATCTTCTAAAAATTCTTTATGTGTTGATTTTTCAAAAATAATGCAAAATGAGTTTGAAATGAGTTTAATGGGAGAAGTCAAATTTTTCCTTGGATTTCAGATCTTTCAAAATAAAAATGGTATTATTTTGAACCAAAGTAAATATATTAAAGATCTTCTAAAACGTTTTTCTTTGGATGGCACCAAAGGCAGTGACACACCTATGAGCACCACTTGCAAGTTGGACAGTGATGAAACTGGTGAACCAGTGGATCAAACCAATTACAGAGGTATGATAGGTAGTCTACTGTACCTTACTGCCAGTAGACCTGACATCATGTTCAGTGTATGCATGTGTGCTCGGTTTCAAGCCAATCCAAAAGAGTCTCATTTGACTGCTGTTAAAAGGATTTTCAAATATCTAAAACATACTCCCAATTTGGGATTATTTTATCCAAAAGGACAATCATTTGATTTATTAAGTTATTCTGATGCTGATTTTGCTGGCTGCAAGTTAGATAGAAAGAGCACCTCTGGAACGTGTCACATTTTAGGCAAGTCACTAGTATCTTGGTGTAGTAAGAAGCAGAATTCTGTTGCATTGTCTACTGCCGAAGCTGAGTATATAGCTGCTGGTAGCTGTTGTGCACAAATCTTGTGGATGAAACACACTTTACTAGACTATGGATATCAATTCAAACATGTCTCTATAAGGTGTGACAATACAAGTGCTATTAACATTTCAAAAAAATCCAGTATCTCATGCTAGGACAAAACATATTGATGTGAGACATCACTTTCTGAGGGATCATTATCAAAAAGGTGATATCACTCTTGAGTTCATTGGCACTGAACATCAGTTAGCTGATATTTTTACAAAGCCTTTGAATTCTGAGAGATTAAGTTACATCAAACATGAGTTAGGTATGATTAACTATAGCACAGTTGAAACCTCACAGTTGAAACCTCACAGTTGAAACCTCACAGTGGAAACCTCACAGTTGAAACCTCACAGTTGAAACCTCACAGTTGAAACCTCACAGTTGAAACCTCACAGTTGAAACCTCACAGTTGAAACCTCACAGTTTAAACCTCATAGTTGAAACCTCACAGTTAAACCTCACAGTTGAAACCTCACAGTTATACCTCACAGTTGAAACCTCACAGTTAGACCTCACCGGTGTACCTCACTGTTACATCTCTCTGTAGGCTGTTTCGCTGTTTAATCTTATTTTATTTTTTCGGGAATTCGAACCGTTTCTTTCTTTATACTTTTATTTCTAAATCCCTAAATGATAAAATTGATAACATCGAACATATCTCAATCCACTCATCTCGACCCTTGCTCTCTCAAGTCCTAAACCCTAAACCTTCAACCGAACCTCGAAACCTCATTCAGTTCCAATGGCCAGAACAAAGCGACCCCCGACTGTCAATGAAGATGCACCAATGCCAAAGAGGACTCAAGTCAAATCCAGTGGCACCGGGAACGCCTCGATAAGACCTGTTAATCCACATCTGACTAGAGAGAAATAGTTGCTGAGAAGGAGCTAAGTGAAGAGTGGATTTTATCGAGCAGATCATTAGTGCTGGCAGTGCTTAATGATCAAGGATGGACCGAATGCTTCGCAAACAATAATGGACCGTACTACCCAAAGCTGGTGAAGGAATTCTATGAATATCTACAGTTCGAGGAAGAGGATGATCAGCATAGACTGGTATCCAGAGTAAACGGTAATGAAGTCAGTTTTTCATCAGTTGAATGGGCTGCATGTTTAAGAGTTCCTCATGAGGGTATTTACAACTACTATTCTGGAGCGGCTCCTCCAAATAGTAGAATCTTTGATCATGAGACGGCTCTGGAAGAATTGACAGGTAATGGCACAGTAAGAAAGATTATTGCTACTGAAATGTGTGGAGAGGACAGGCTTCTGTTTAAGTTTATTCAGCATGTACTGAGTCCTAGAAGAGGAGATTTTGCAACTCTGAAGCATCAGGATATTTACTTGTTGTACTTATTAAAACATGGAAGGAAGGTCAACCTTTGTAGGTTGCTGATGGCTCAGATGGAGGACATGATAAAGGCAAGCTCAAAATCAAGTGCCTTGTTTCATGCTAAACTCATTTCGGTTATGTTGAAAGTGAAAGGTGCAGCTGGAAGTCAGGAAGAGTTGATAGTAGCAAAGAACAGTGTATGTATCTCGAAAGTAATCTGCAAATTCATGAAGATCAGTTGGAATCCCTGGAAGAAATCATGGGTGAATGATGAGGAGAGAATCTATGAGAATTTTATCCCTTCTACTCATCCCTCTAGACCGAGAGATAGGAGAGATCCAGGCTTAAAGCCTGATGAGCCTGAACCTGTATACTCAGATGATGAACAGACTGCAGTAGTTGGTAACTCTGCAAGAGAGAACACCCCAATTGATGAAGGGAGTGATCCTGATACTACTCACAGTCCTGTCAGGACAGTGACGTTTGGAGCAGCAAGCCCTCCAAAAGAACTACCTAGTAGAGAACCTGTTCTAAGAGACAGTGAGACTGAGACTACAGAAGAAGAAGAAGAAGAATCTCAATATTTTGTCAAAGACACCTCTGATGAGGGTGATACAGTCGAAGCAGAAGAGGCTGGAGCTTTAAATGAAAAACAAGAAACTGTTGCAGAAGAACTTAGTATGAGCCCTCTGATAGGGTATACAGACAAGTCAGTGTCTGACCAGGAAGCAGGAGTGGTCTCTACTACTGTTGTCATGGAAGTGGTTGATGACCCAACAGAGAAGGAGGCTAACCTCACTGCTGAACCTACAGAGGAAGCAAGTATGGAACCTGCTAGAGCTATAGAAGAGAACTTAGAGTTACCCAGAGTTGAGCAGATAGTAGAAAGTGTTCAGGAAGGACCTCCAAGTGAGGGGGAGCGTGTTGGTTCAGTCTCTGTACTGTTTGATATAGAAGGATGGACCTCAGATCCAGTATACATGGTGTTAGGACTCAATTATGAGGATTCAGATGAGGAAAACCAACCACCAAGAAATCCAGTCATCCTACCTAACAGCTCTCCAGTGTTAGAAACTGAAAGATTGGCCACCAAGGAAGACCTTGAATCCTTAAAGAATGAAATGAAGGAGACCATCAGACAGTCTGTTGCTGAATTGAAAACCAGTCTTTTTGATGAGCTGAAAAATGTGGAACAATCCTTAGAACTATCTCTAGGATGTGTTGTGGGAAGTCCAATCAAAGAAGTGATGGATGAAATGAAAGTGTGCCACACTCAAATTGAAAGCTGGACTGGAGCAGTAGTGGCCCTCAGACAATCAGTTGCTTCTTTAACTGCCCTGAGCAGTTCTCAGACACAAGTGTCTAGTGAGATTCGATACATCAAAGAAGTGGTCAAGCAGTTTGTGGAAGTGTTTGAGGCCTTCAAGAAATCAGTAAAAGAACACTTTAACAATCAGGATGCTGTCATTCAGAAAGTGATTGGAAATCTGACTCAGTCTTTCAAGGAGACAGTGGCATTCTCAGTCAATTCCCTTCCGTCATCTAGCTCTCCTGTAGACCTTGAGCAATTTAGAAGCCTGCTCAGAGAAGAGCTGACTCAGGCCCGTGCAAATGACACATCAGACCTACAGATCCTTGCTACTACAAGAGAAGTCAGTGGCTTTGTTCGTGAGCACCTGCAGGCTGCTACTGCTTCTCAGGAGGCCATCAAAAGTAAAGTGGATTATTACTTTGATCGGATTTTCACCAAGCATCAGTTGAACAATCACTTCAAGCTCATGCTAGAAACTATGAAGCTGCCGCCTGTAACTCAAGCTTTCAAAGAACAAGTTAGCAAGCTACGAGAGTTGACCCCAGCTTTGGAAAAATTCTTGGAAAACAAAGATGACTTCTTATCTGCCATGGACAGAGGAGGAAACATCATAATGGATTTCAGGAATCTGCTCCTACCTTTTCTTCATGTGGACTGCACACCTGTTATAGTTCCTCCTACCCTACCTGTCTCTAACCCCAGTGGTTCTTCCATAATGTCTCCTGCTGATGCCCTCAGAAGCCTTAGACTACTGATCCCTCAGCAAGCTACTCACTACAGGCCTTCAGGAGCCTCTGTTGCTGCCCCTCCAGACATTCCTGCTGCCATTCCTCAGCCTGTTGATCCTTCACCTCCTGCTCCATCTTCTTCCTCCAAAGGAAAAGATCCCTTACCTCTAGATGAAGAGGATTGAGTCTGTTTATTTTTTTTGATAGGGATCATGTATTCACGTTTTGGGTCATGTATTGTACTCCTTATTAATACAATGTTTATTTTCTCTCTCTCTGTCTTTATTTTTGTTAATCACAAAGGGGGAGAAATAAAGAGACATAGATATGGGGAGAAATGGGGAGAAATAGGGAAAACTCAAGGGAGAAATGAACCTATACAAAGAGGAGAAATCCTTGCGGATTATACCTAATTTTTGTATTGCTAATACTGTGTTTTGCACACTTCTCTCTGATACTTCTATATTTCATACAGACATAATTTGTGATTATCAAAAAGGGGGAGATTGTTGGAATCACCTGTTTTGATAATCCCAAATCATGCTTAAACATTAATTATGATGTATTAAAACCTTGCATTAATCTTATTATTTTATGCTTAAACGTATTTTATTCTAAACAATTCATATTCTTACTCTCATAACTTTACTGTAACAGCTTACAGTAGTATTTACATAAGTTTGGTATTGTTAGCTAACAGTCAGAGCTTTCTTTTCAAAGTCACAGTTACAGTTAACTGTCACCTTAAGTTACTGTTGCAATAAGTTCACAGTTACAAGGTTACAGTCAAAGACTAATACAAGCTTACAGTTACGAGTCCACTGCTCTCTATTGTCAAAGATCACAGACGAAGGTCACAGTTACAAGACTTCTGCTCAAAGTTTTCTCTGCTCAAAGTTCACAGACGAACAAGTCTACAGTTGGAACAAGTTCACAGTCGAATAAGCCTACAGTCAAGGTTACAGTTAGACAGCTTCTGTCGACTAAGTCTACTGATGATCGAAGTCTACAGTTGACAAAGGTTATAGTTCTACAAATTTGATATTACAAGTCTACAGTTAGAAAGGCTACAGTTACATGGAGTAAAAGCTACCATTGCAAGCCTACAGACAGCAAGCCCTTTGTTGAAGTCAGCAGTCAGAAGGAAGTCCACAGTTGGAAGTCCACAGTTGGAAGACCACAGTTGAAGTCAACAGTGACATACATTCTCGACTCACTGTTTTAATTTCTTTATATCCTACATTTAATCTATCTAACGGTCATATCATACATTTTGATGATTTGTCAAATATCTGATAAAGGTTGTCGGATGTCAGGAACCCGTACCTCGTACCTGCTGAAAAGAAATCTTTTCTGTCCCCTGTCGGGAGTTAAATACGAGAAGACTACGCTGCCCAAAAAAGAGGAATGAATGCGAATGCGAACCATAGAAGTGCGTCGTGGACGAAATATACCAGAATCACAAGAAGATAAAAACGAGTTCCATCAAGAACACAGAGAAGCACATAGACAATCAAGTATACTCGAGAAGTGTTTTGTGCATACAAGAAGAACCCTGAAGAACTTCATCGACTACATTCTCACTACCTGTGAACCTGGAGCATACGACACTCTGTTTCTCAAACAGAAACGAGAAGAGGACTCAAACTCTCTTCTGATCGAATACAAGAGCTACACTGAGATCACCAGAACCACTTCTAAACTCTACATCTCTTGTTCTGTGTTTTATTCTACATTTTGAGCAGTGTGTGTTATCTGCTGTATTAAACACACACACTGACTCCTGTACTTTCACTGGAGGATCTGTAAATCCTCAGCAAATCTTTTTGCATCCCATTTCCCACTGTGGATAGTGGTAGAGGTCTTGTGACCTGGACAGCTTGCTGCTGTTGTTTGTTTTCCCACGAAGAACTGTGGTAGAGGTCTTGTGACCTGGACAGTGTGTTCACTGTTGTTAACCCCGATCCAGGGTGTGGATCATTCTTATATAAAATTTTGAGAGGACTAAGTCTCGGCTTGAGACTGAACCTCTTGGTTAATTCACTGTGTTCATAGTTATACTCTATATCCATACTATACATATTTATTTCATATTCCGCTGCTATTACTTTGAAATATAATCTATCTTCAAATCTACTTTGATAATTAAATTCGCAAGTGTTTATATTTGTTATAAATCAGTAAGTTAGTTTCAAAAGTTAATTTAATCATAATATTACGTTAACTGAGAATTAATCAATCTTTGAGAAACTAATTGAACCTTTATAATCTATATAAATTCACTACAGTTTAATTTGTTTTTGAAATTGGGGGATTTTAATAGAAATTGTTTTTAACAGAAATTTTAATTGGAACTCAATTCACCCCCCTCTTGAGTGTCCACTCCGACCAACAATATCTTCTAGGGTTTGAATTGTTCTCTCAGACTGACCGTCTGTCTGGGGATGATAAGAAGTGCTGAAACTCAACTCTGTATCCAGAGTATGCTGAAGACTTCGCCAGAACTTCGAGGTAAATCTCGGATCTCGATCAGATATAATAGAAAGTGGTACTCCATGCAATCTTACCACTTTCTTTACATATATCCTGGCAAGCTGATCTAGAGAGAAATCCTCTATAATAGCAATGAAGTGTGCAGACTTTGTAAGACGATCAACTATGACCCAGATAGCATTATTGCCTTTGGATGTTTTAGGAAGTCCTGTGACAAAGTCCATAGTGATGTTTTCCCATTTCCATTCGGGTATGGGTAATGGTTGTAACATCCCCTTAGACTTCTGTCTCTCAGCTTTAACTTGTTGACAAACCAAGCATCGAGAGACATATTCAGCAACATCTCTTTTCATGCCATCCCACCAGAAGTACTCTTTCAGGTCCCTATACATCTTCGTGCTTCCAGGATGAATAGAGAATGATGAACTATGAGCCTCATCCAGCATCTCATTCTTTAATTCGGGGATGGGAGGAACACAAACCCGATTCCTGAACTTTATTATCCCATCACAATCAAGGTTGAATTCAGGAACATTTCTCACCTTCTTTTGTAACTTGACATCTTCTTTCTGTGCCTCTTTAATCTTCACATGTATAGATGGTTGAACATTCATTTGAGAAAGATAAGATTTTTCCCCTTCCATTATAATTCCAAGATCCATCCTTTGTAAATCCATAAATATTGGATCTTTTGTGATCCTCATCATAGATAAACTAGCATGGTCTTGTAGACTTAATGCATCTGCCACCTTGTTTGCTTTCCCAAGGTGGTAATGGATTGAGCAGTCATAATCCTTTATCAGCTCCAACCATCTTCTTTGACGCATATTCAACTCCTTTTGTGTGAAAATATACTTTAAACTTTTATGATCAGTATAAATATCACACCTTTCACCATAAAGGTAATGCCTCCAAATCTTTAATGCAAAGATTACCGCAGCCAACTCCAAATCATGTGTTGGGTAATTTTTCTCATGGATTTTCAACTGTCGTGAGGCATAAGCTATCACCATATCATTTTGCATAAGAACACACCCCAATCCCTTCTTGGATGCATCACTGTAGATCACAAACCTTTCTCCACTACAAGGCAGTGTGAGCACAGGTGCACTGGATAACCTTCTTTTCAACTCCTTGAAATTCTCTTCACATTCCTCTGTCCAGACAAACTTAACTCTCTTCCAAGTCAACTTGGTGATTGGATTAGATAATCGTGAAAAATCTTTTACAAAACGTCGATAATATCCAGCCAAACCAAGAAAACTTCGGATCTCAGTTACTGTTGTTGGTCTTGACCATCTTTTGATAACCTCTATTTTTGCTGGATCCACAGATATCCCCTCTTTTGAGATTATATGACCCAAAAATGCAACTTTTTGAAGCCAAAATTCACACTTGGTAAATTTGGCATAAAGCTTCTCCTTTCTCAGGGTCTTCAATATAATTCTCAAGTGATCTTCATGCTCTTCCTTGCTCTTTGAATAGACAAGAATATCGTCTATAAAGACTACCACAAATTGATCAAGATAGTCTCTAAAGACTCTATTCATTAGATCCATGAAGATAGCAGGGGCATTAGTAAGACCAAATGGCATCACTATAAATTCATAGTGTCCATACCTTGTACGGAAAGCCGTCTTTGGTATATCCTCCCTTTTGACCCTTAATTGATGATACCCTGAACGAAGATCAATCTTGGAAAAGTATTGAGCTCCGCGTAGTTGGTCAAATAAGTCATCAATGCATGGGAGAGGATATTTGTTCTTGATAGTGATCTTGTTAAGTTCTCGATAATCAATGCAAAGTCTCATTGATCCATCTTTCTTCTTAACAAATAGAACAGGTGCTCCCCAAGGTGACGCACTAGGGCGTATGAATCCCTTATCAAGATTCTCTTGGAGTTGCTTCTTCAATTCCTGCAACTCAATTGGGGCCATTCTATAAGGTGTCTTTGAAATAGGAAAAGCACCCGGTACGAGTTCTATTGAAAACTCAACTTCACGATTTGGTGGAAGACCCGCAATTCCTCCGGAAAGACATCATCAAACTCCCGTACAATGGGCATATTCTTAATCATGAGTTTCTCACCAACCATTTGAGATAAATAACCTTCATTTAGTGGAATCAATACCCATAAGATGGAAGAAATTTCCACTGGAAGGTTATGTTCATCCTTGCATTGGTATACGATCGTAGATTGATCTGGAATATGAAATGTGACTTCCCTTCTGTTGGTAATCGATATGAGCTCATGTAGAGAAAGCCAAATCCATGCCAAGAATCACATCAAATTCCACTAAGGGAAGGATTACAAGATTTGCAGGAAGCACTTTCCCACAAACTTTGATCGGAGAAGAATTATAAACTTTTGATGCGATTGATGTGCCATTAGGTGTTGTCACAGCTAACTCAACATCTAATTGTTGAGGTAATACGGTGATACCCTTAGAAAATTTTCAGAAATAAAAGAGTGGGTGGATCCAGAATCAAATAAACATTTGCTACTTTAGAGTGGATGGTAAGTGTACCTTTCACCACATCGTTATCGTACTCCACATCGCTGATAGAAATTGCATGTGACTTTCCTTTGTCTTTAGCCTTAAGAGTTTGTTGACGTCGACCATCATCATCAACCCTTGGATATTGGGCATTGATTGGCATAATGCCCCATCTCCTTGCACTTGAAACATTGAAGTGTAGCAGGTTCATTCTGTGTATCCCTTCCTTTGTTTGCATCATTAGACATCTTCTTCCCATTATCACGGCATTCAAATGCCCGATGACCTTCCTTTCCACATTTAAAACATTTACTTGTCCCTTTAAGACAACTCCCTCCATGTTTCTTTCCACACTTTGAGCATAAGGGAAAGTTCATCTTCTTTTCCGTGTGCTCTTTAGATTTTTCTTTGAATTCCATCTTCCTCTTCTTATCAAACCCATGTGACTGATGGGTTACTCCAATCTCCATCTCGACTTTGAGAGCACATCGAACGATTTCTTCGTAGCTATTGAAGTCCCTTATGGCTAACGCCCTTCGAAGACTTGGTTTTAAGCCACTAAAGAATCGATCGATATTACTCTCAGGTTGGATAATAATACCAGAAGCGTACCTTGCAAGTCATGTAAAATTTTGCTTCATAGGTACTAACAGATTCATCATCCCTTTGCTTCAGTTCAAGGAACTCTTTATCCATCTTTGTTCGGAGAATATGAGGGAAGTACTTATTGAAAAATAAGTTCTTGAACTCGTCCCATTCCTTAGACTCAATTTTCATCCCTTTGCCTCGTATTCTAACAAGATTCCACCATTGATCCGCATCTCCTTCCAAACGATACACTGCTAGGATGACTTTATCATGCTCAGAACATTGAAGAACTGAAAATATCTTTTCAGTAGTACTAATCCATTGTTCAGCACTAATGGATCAGTAGACCCGCTGAAAGAAGGTGGACGCTGCCTCATGAAGGATTCAACAGAATGTTGCTCCCTCCTTTGCTCGTTTGGAATCCTGCATGATTCATAGCTTGAGAAAGTTTTGTGAGCATGGCTACAAGATTTTGCATTCCAGCTCCCATATCGTTTGTTTGCTCAGGGGGACAATCATTACATTGCCCATCGCATTCCGCATTAACACGGTTCCTTCGGGTTCCAGCCATTGACTAAAACCAAGAAGAATAGTGTGAGCAACACTAATTATAATAGGAAACCACATAATTCAAGAATAAAATTTTCATGCTTAAGGTCTTATCCTAGGTTATTCAAGGCCATTTCTAAAACACTAAGATTGTGTTCTATGATTAGACTTATCCTTAGGGTTCTTACTAAGGCTTTCACATCCTAGTTTCCAAAGGTTGACTATACTTTCCTCTGATACCAACTATAACGACCCATACTTTACATACATTGTTAATACTTCAAAATTGAAGCACACTTATTACAACATATGACAAAACCACAAAGGACCGTATAGGTATAGTGTCTTTAGAAACTGGGAAACATAAACAACTGGTTCATAAATCTTCTACAGTGTCTCCCATTTATTTCATCATATCTAGGGTCCCTTTTAGCATATTCTACATTAATATCCATCTTCCTGACCTGGGGAAAAGAAAACATAAAAGGGTGAGCTCAAATGCTCAGCAAGGGCAAATAAAGGAAATAAAAATCATATCATATCTTTATGGAAGATCGAAAACTGCAAAAGAGATCATAATATCTTAACATGGAATAAATCATAGAAGTGAAAATGAGATCCCCATAATCATAACATAAAACTTGAAACTTTGTGGCATGCACACATAATCATGGAAAATCATTTCTTGTTAGTCATGACTCATTGCCAAGACTATCTTAGTGGACAAAGTCCCTTTTTGAACCGAGTTCACTCCTCGTTTCAGTCCTGTATCACTGAACCGAAAGAACCTTCCGTTCCAGCCATGTCTATCTCATGAGATATAAAATCATTACCCAATGCATTGGAGGGAGATATAGGTCCCACCCATCTTATAATGAATCCTTTCTTATGTGTGCCACATAATCATAAAACATACATCATCGCATAACACATGTAACAAAAATGGTATTCTTGAAACATCATGACATCGTAAATCAATTCATATAAGATAATGGAATTCATAAAAAGAATTCCATCACAACATGATCAAATCATGTAATAATAGGGATAAAAACAGAACCCTTTATTATCTTAGAATGGAAAATAATTTGATAAAACACCTGAACTTCATTCTTGAGGAAAATATCCTTTCTTATTCAAAAAATTTTTTCCTTTCATAACATGTCATACAACATTAAAATAAAAGAAGTTGATTAAAATAAACTTGAAAACTTGTAAAGGAAGTTTCTTGGAAATAATGTTTTAAAAATCCATTCATGCCGTATAAGTTAAAAAAAACATTCTTCGTACTTTTGTCGGAAAAGTCAAAAAGTACCTCGTATGACAAAAGATTCCTTTCATAGATATTACTAAAACTCACCAAAGGGTAAAAATGGATTTAAACAATTGTAGGTGGATGTAAATAATATTACATATTGATGAAACATGGATGTGGATGATTAAATACACCCCAGTAAATACCAAAGTATAAACAATCTCGGATAAAAATGAGATTGTGATATTTTCCCTTACCTTAGGTCCAATTTGCTTTGTTCGTGTCCGAAGATCTGTATAATGGTTTAAATAATGTTATTGACTTATTCCAGATCATACATATTGATATGAGATCATATATGGTCATATTATTAACTTCTTGTTAGTAATATTTCATTGTTACTTGTTACTCGGGTCTTTATAACTTTTTGTTCTTATGCGTGTTTTGTTGAATAAATTCTTATTCTTATCTTTAGGTTATAGATAATTCATTTCCAGAATGGTATTAGTGTAGTATATACCATATTCATTCATTCAATTCATTTATATAATCATTATGAAATGAAGATCATGTAGAACGAATCGCATCACATCGTGGAGACGGTATTCCGTACGTACGCACGAGTGATGATATCGTTCCTATGATCGTGGAATTGTATTGGAGTATATATATATATTATTTCAGTATCAATATTACTTAATAATAATCATATATAGTCACTCATTACACCATTATACCCATCCTTGTACGGTGACGGTGGAAAATAGATTATACCACGGCGTGGAGACGGTATTCCGTTCGTACGCACGCGCGGTGATTTCATTTTTCCGTAGGATAGATAGAAGGTGAATTAGGGTTGTTTCATATTTATAATAACATATCAGTATGTAAGTAATACTTATGTTATTACTTTATCATGAAACAACTAAAGAAGAAGAAGTTGAAGAAGAAAGAAATTGAAAAGATCGGTAATGGATATTACCTCTTCTTTGGAACGCCTCTTTGAATCCTCCACTTAAGGAACTAAGATTGGTCTTTGGAGAATACCAGGACCTCTAGGATTATTCTAGGGAAGTGGAGAGGGGAAAATGGCAGGGGTTGGCCGAGCTTGAGTGCTCAAATTGGTGTGAGGAGGAGGGGGAGGAGGTGCCCTTTTATAAGGGAGGAGAGGGGCACCTTAGGAATATCACAAAATATTATTTTATATTAAAGTCAAAATCGGTTTATAATGGTTCCAAAGGGTCTTATTTCGAAGCTAAAGTGGGGATGGGTCGAAATCCTATCAACCAGTAGGATTTAGACAAGTTTAGGGTATTATTTTAACCTTATCAATTAGATTTAACTCTAAGTTAATTAATTTAACTTTTACCGTGTCTTTTTGTTTTCTTTCACTATATGGTTAATACACTTACTATAACATGCCAAACGAACCCCAAATTGTTTATTATTAATATATATATCCTTATCTAAGTCATTTGGCCGAACATTAGATTTTTAGGAATAAAATAACAATTAATAATATAATATTTGATTTAAAAACTATTTTGTGTCAATTTTGACACTATTTGATATATGATTTTTGTGAAAGTCATAACAGAATTATATGTTCGAACCATGTTGATTAAATCAACAATAATATATCATAGTAACCTAGAAAATTAGTGGAATTCATAAAAAGTCTAAAATTACATTTATTTTGGTATTTATATTATCAATTTTGTCAATATTTCATTAATAAGATAATTACTGCATCATCTTTGTGTCATAAATAAATTACATTATTTGATGTCTAAAAATTACAAATAAAATACAATCATGTAGGAAATCTTTTTAGATTTCTAATGAATATTTACAATCGAATTTATCTTATGTATAACCCCATATTAAAAATGATTTACTTATTAAACTTTGATTTTAACTATTTTAACCCTTCTTTAAATAAATTAATAATAAATGTCCTAATCTAATCCATGTGGGCCTAAATGGTCTTATTTTTTTTCTAAGTTTGTTTTTGGTCGAATTACACTTGTACAATAGAATTAGGACATGTTTTAGGGTAATATTAATATCATATTTACCCTTAGTTACCCTATTTACTATTAACCGCGGTAAAAAAAGTAAAAAGTTACTATTCACCAAAAAAATTATTTTTATCTCATTGAACCACATTTTACTTACTGATATCAACCGTGTCTGTCGGATTTTTGAAATTCCATTCACAGAAGCGGTAAAATTAAGTTTTATGCAAAAATTCAGTTTTTAACCTACCACTTAGTGGTTTCACTATTCATCAAAAATTGAAAGTTTTCAGAAAAAATACCAAAATTTCACCCTGGGCTAATTTCGATATTCTGAGTCCAAAAATGAAGTCCATTTTGAAAAATAAAATTTATAAAATTTCAAAAAGTGGTTATTACTATTCATAACGGCTAGTTTTAATAGCATATTGTTGTTTAGTGAAACTCGGTATTGCGTACGACGCAAGCTATCGAGGAAGGTCGCGATTGCGTGTAAAGAAAGCCAAGCAAGTGTTGTGTAGAAAAAGATTCCTTTGATGATTTATATAACATAAAAGTCTCAGGTGTTACAGTGTGTACTTGGATTTCAAGGCGTGTAACCCCAAGTCATGTTGGGTAACAGGCGTGTAACATGTACTCTTCTAGTTTTCATCCACTTTCTTAAAAACCCAAAAAGAAAGGATTCATACCTTAATGGAAGAACCATTTTCTTACAATTAAATCAGATTTTTTATATCTTATATATCATATATATTCAGTATTTCCATACTGAATACAATACATATAGTGTATGAACAAATCACATTGCTTTGACGGGGCATTAGTCCACACTTACTCAAATGAAATTATCGTATTCACACAAAATGGAATGTATATAGATGTGTGTTTGTAAAATAATTGTAAAAGCTTAATGAAATAATAAATATTATATATACCATATAGAAATAGATTTTCCATCATAATGACCACCATGATAGGTGGTAATGGTAAATTGAAAAATCATTATTTAGTGACGCGGTAGTCCGCCTACACATAAACAGTATGTTCATTATCCATTGGATGGATGTGTGTGTAATTTAATGTCTAAATATTAACATAAAAACATCATAATATATTTATGACACTATTTTTGTTATATTATAATGGAATAATAATATTTGAGGGAGTCGAGAGAGAGAATAAAAGAAAGAAGTTTGATGGAGGGTCTTACATCATAGTCGGCTAACTCTTTTTGGTTTGCACCAACAAATTTTCATGGATGGATTTATACCCAAATTAAGATTCAAGGATGAAGGAAGGGACATTGGGGAACTATGTTTGTAGATTTTTTTTCGAGGTAGTGAGGCTTTAGAGGTGTCAGGAAGTGGGAATTGAGGATGACTTTTATAATAGATGAGGGGTGGCACTCTTGTATTATTTGGAAGGAAAGGAACCCCACACAAATTTTCTTATTGAAATTTGTTCAATAATGGTTAAAATTATATATTAGGTTGGATAGGGTCTATATATGTCCAGAAAATGGATTTAGGAAAAGTGAATATGTCTTTATGAGCCTTAATATAGTGGTTTAGTAAATTATTCTGCTTAATTTAACTGTAATCGTGGTAATTAATTTTAATTAGTTCACTAATATTTTTGTTAAAATACTTAGTTGACCTTATTATAATTATTATTAATTTTAATTTCAATTATTGAATCTATTTTTAGAAAATCCATTTACATATGTTCCAGAAATTAATTTAAATTTAATCTCACACTTGGTACAATAATGATGGTTTGCAATTAAAAATGAATAAAAGTTTTCTATGCTTTTATATCCAATTTCAAAGTGAAATTGGATCAAATTACCCACATTGGATTAATTGATAAATAATATAATCGAATTAAACTTTTAAAACTCATTAAAATATAATTTATCACTATAAAAATGTTACATGAAAAAGCAGTTTTGAATTAAAATTCGGTATTTTTCACTATTCACTCAAAAATGATGTTTCCTTGAAAAATACCAAAAAATGTACAAAAGATAATTTCTAAAATTTAAATTAAAAACAAAAATTTATTTTATCAAATTAAATTTCTATATTTGTCTAAAATTTAATATATTATTTTTCACAAAAGGACACTAAAAGTGGTTTATTCAAGAAAACAGTTTTTTGAAACACAAATGGAATTTGGAAAAAAAAATTATATCATTTCTTATCAATAAGAATTATTTATATATATCCACTACATAAAAATATTTATATGTATTTATTACTATTACATAAAAATGTTCAAAAACTAGTTTATAATTATTTATTTTTATCATTTATAACATTAAAATGATGTTTCATATAAAAATAGATGTTATGGGTATCGTACGCCAAGTCCATGTCATGTTAAAGGAATGTTTGACTTAGTGCATTGAAAGAAATAAATAAAAATATAATTTATTTGAAAAAATTGGTCCATAAAACCCTAGTGTGTTATAATTTCTATCTCTAACCAACTTCGATATACAAGATAGAACATATAATATAATAATAAATCAATAAGGACACCCCACTTCTAATTCCCCATTGGTTTGCTACTATGACCTAAGTTTTATTTCCTGAGAAATATCTCTCCAAAAAATATATCATTAAGACACATGGGATAAGTATCAGGACGTGCATATCCTTTATTGCATCTTCTCATCATCTCATGCCACATCTAAAAATAGTAACCATGTAATATTTAGGTGCCACCACATCCCATATGACGTGTATCATACACACAGTATTATACCGCAAGCCATCACATCCCATACACAGAATACGGTACATCTAGTCATCACAACTCTACCACATCCTACTAATAATAATTATTTAGAAACAATATCCAAAGAAACATGTGTGTGAAATAACCAGAAGCCATTACATCCATCTACACACATATTTGGGGAAACTAACCACCATGAATACCAACTAATAATACTATTAGGACAAGAGAACGATACCAGAGGGGGTAGTAATTTGTCTATTCCTCTCCAACCTATATGCTAGGGAAAACACCCTCCCAGAGTCCACTGGGTGTCATTCACCCTACTGATATGGGTGGGGTTTCTTATGAAATCACAAATCATGAATGGTATAGTATAAACTGTGACCATGTTATATGCATTAACATAGCCCTAGGCTCAACTGTATCAATCATCTCTCAAACACCCAGCTGTTAATTTCTGGGAATAGATATCCTATAAGCCTAGAAGAAATTAAAGGAGATATATTAAATTAATTCATTCCTTTGAATGTTTCAATTCATGTTAATTAATTCAAAATCTACTAATTATTATAATTATGATTATATTTCATTGTCCATCCAATTGATTTCCATGCACTCCAAGAATAATCAAACTGAGTCCATGGCCTCTCAGGATTATAATTAACATTTTCATTCCAGCAAGAACTAAATCCTTTGATTAAACTTGTATAATACATTTTAATCATTCCATAATTTTAGGTACTCTAGGAAAACATTCTAATATACAATTAATTGAAGTAACCAAACATATCCATCTACATCAATCACTAGGGAAATGAATGTAGGTAAAACAAGAAACCTAATCATTTGGATATTAAAAAAATTCATTAACACGCAAGAAAATCATATTTCATTACAACAATGTGTATGACAAACTTCAACCCATTCCATCAACTCATGTGTCATCCCCAATATCCACATGGATATCATCTTTCATCTCGCCATCATGGGTGCTAACTTCTTCCACAAACCTAGGCCTCCACCCCAATATCTCATCAGAAATTCCAGTCTCATATCACATCACATAAAAAGTATCATATATAGATCACATGGATAATATAAAGAAACAAACATAGTCAACAATGAAACATGGCCCTAAAATGTAGGCATCCATCCTTCACAAGCAACTGGGCTCTAACAACTCCAACACAAGACATTATTCCTTCACATGAAAATGGGAAAACATCACACCAAATGTTTATCTTAATTAAAAAATTGGTTTTTATTTTATCTTCAATTAATTATTTCAATTATCACAGCTTCAAACTATTGGAAACCTATGGAATCAGCTATAACAAATGTTATGGGGTAATGGTGGAATAACCCCCCCCCCCCCCTCCCCAAATAATTCCAAGGATCACGTAATAAAAATAATGTCTTAATTCAACATATAATTCATAAAAATGAATTTTATTATAATTAAAACACACCCAAATAGACTAATGATGTGGGAATAGAGAAAAAAATTATAGAAAATGAAATGAGAACCTTAAACAAAGGTAACACCAATATTATGTGTTTTGGTCCCTAGGAACATACTTCATGGAATGAAAACCATCCACACATGCAATTTTATTATATTATAAAAACAAAAATATATTATAGTGTATAGAGGAAAAGAAGATAGGAAACTAAAATTCACAGAAGTGTTAAAACATAAACAGATCACTAGAAGTAGAACCACATAAGGAATCCTGATTAAGAAAAACATACAACCCAAGACAAATGTCCGGGAATCTTGATCACTTCATAATCCAAGTACATAGATCCCTCTCATTCATTGGATATCTCTATAGTATGATCATTCAAATTATATAGATTCGTTCAATGGTCACATGTCCTCAACCCGAAAGAACCCTGATAGGTTCCACCATGAGTCGTGCACTAGCAGTGTGTAGGGGGGTCAGTGAGACACTAGATGAGTCCACTAAGGATGATGATAGTACCACCAATAGTGAGATTCAAGTTGATGAAGGTTATTATCAACATCTAGTGAGAGAAAATGTAGACCAAACCACCAACAAGAAGAAAATAAACCACTAACTACGAGAGGGAATTAATTTTGTGAATTTAGATCTCTTCTTCACAATTTAAATCAACCACCTATGAAGATGATATTAAAAAAAAATTGGTATATCAAATGTAAGTGTCATGGGTGTGATGAAACCCTCTTCTAGAATGATAATTTACTAAATGCACATCTATGGGTGGATTCCATGAATCCAACACCTAACTACCCACCCAGTGGACCATGGAATGAATCAAGTCAATATATGTCTAGGATAAATTATGTAGAAAAACCCATTGAAGGAAATTAATGAAGATAATAGGTATAAAACAGATAGCTAAGGTGGAAACACAAATTAAGTAGGCCGAAAAATTGAGTGAGTCATGTAAATTAGATAATGCAGTAAAATAAATCCAAAATATATTAGATATTAATATGATAAGATATTTAATAATAAATTGCATGTATTTAAAACAATTTAAATTAAATAAAAATTTAAGTGGGTTAATTTAAATATTATATATGAAAACAAAGAATTCCCAAATTAACAAATCTCCACCATTTTCATTTGAAAATTAGTGATGTTATTGCACCAAAATTTTATTTATCATGAGAAAAGTTCATGATATCTAATCAACTCTTGAAATTTGATAACGATGAATCCTATGTCAAACTATCAGCTGTGTTTTCATCTGATTGTATCTTAGTGACACACACTACTCCACTTTCAATAACTTCTCAAATTAAATGAAGCCTAATATCTAGGTTCTTATACCCACCATGGAATACATATTTTTTTGACAAATAAAGGGAATATTTAGAATCACAATGTACAATAATATCAGAATAACTTATAATAATTTCATAAACCAACCCATTAAGCCATATGTATTCATTGACAACATCTACTTGTTCTATGTATTTGGATGTAGTGGTAGAAAGGGTCACCACTGATTTTATATTTGACTTCCATGGTATAGGTCCTTCACATGTATTAAAGACAAAACTAGTTAGTGATTTTCTAGTATAAACATTTCTCACAAAGTGATAATCCGTATAACCAGTCACTAATTCAGAAGAATTAATATTATTACCATAGACATTTGAAAGATATGATTTAGAAGAAATTTACGTCAACAACCATTTAAGATCATTCTAGTGTGGATTGTCGTGATTTCCCATAAACAAGTTCAAATTATAGATTGAGAAACCAGCATCTAGTCAAATACAAATCATAGTATACACAAAACTTCCCACTACATTATAATCTAGGATTATATTCATATAATCAATATCAAAAGCATTCACTGGTGAATGAGATAAAGAAAATATAAAATTTTGACATAAAGGAACACTAACAGGCTTCAAAGCATCAAAAACACCTCTTAAAAACTTTAAGGATATAAGAATGTTGAGATACCTAAAGAATATTATGCTTCTTATCCATAATAATTTCCAAGCCCCAAATTCTATTAGCACAACCCGGATCATTCATTTCAAAGGCTGAATTTAATTTCTTTTTAAACTGGGTGATTAATATCTTATCACTAAATATGAGTAACATGTCAACTAAATAAATAAGTAAATATATCATGGATTTTTTAATAGATTTAAAATATACAGATGCATAAACTTACTCCTATGGAAACCATTTTCTATCATTAATTAATCAATCTTCTTATTACATTTTCTTGAAGATTTTGTTAATTCATATAATAATTTATTATGCAAAGAAAAGTGGTTGCATTAAATTTAGGATCAAAATCAATAGGATGATTCATGTATAACTTTTAAATTAAATCACCATGAAATAAATTAGTTTTCACATCTAGATGTTCTATATGAATATTAAAATGGGTAACAAAATTAAGAAGAGTTATTATTAATGTGTTTTTTACTATAGGATAAAAATAATCTGAGTAAACATTTCCATCTCATTTATGGAATCCTTTGGCTATAATTATTTCTTTAAACATAATTTCCTTTCATCTAGTATTGTCTTTTTTTTAAATAACAAGTCACAACAAATCACCTTGGATGTAGGTTGTTTATAAACTATGGGAAAAGTATGGTACATTCGTTGGGATTTTATCTCATCTTCCATATTTTAAATCCAATGCTTACATTTAATGTCATTGATATCTTTATTGAAACTTTGGAGATCCTCTCCACCAATATCTGCTACCACATTTATGGAAACGATAACAATATATGCATAGTTGTACCTAGTAGAATGTCTAATGGAAATCCTATGTCTATCACAAGTGAGATTATAAACCCTTAGGTATCTAAGAACTCCAAAAATAGAAGTATCTTTAGAATCATGCCATGATTATGGTGTAGGTTGTGAAAGGGGCACCTGATAGGTAGTAGTCTCAACCATAGACTCACTAACAATAATATGATCAACCTCAGGATCCCTCCTCTGAGAAGGATCAAAACTGTCATCCATGGGAGGTTGGACTCTAGCAAAAACAGACTCTTTAAATAGCACTTCCTGACTAAGAAATCACATTTAAAATAAAGGTTTATATTCCAAAATCTTATACCCATTCACCCCCCAAGGTTACCGTATGAAGATTCACTTGAAATCTCTGAGATAAAGTTTATCATACTTAACATTAGTGTAGTAAGTGAATCCAAAGACCCTATGTTGATCATACATTTTGGGTGATTAATCTGTAATTAAATCGGAGTCTTAAATATATTCACAGATAAGGGGAAACTATTTATTAAGTAAACTGTTTTAGTGACAGTTTCGGCCAAAAAGGATTTGGGAAACCCTAATCATGCAAGCATGATACTAACCTACTCAAGAATGGGGTGATACATACTCTCATCTGGACCATTCTATTGAGGAGTATGACTCACGGTCCAGTGATATAAAATTCCCACACTTTAACAAAACATGATAAACATTGTAGACAGGTATTCAAAGCCAATATTAGTCCTCAAATTCTTAAAATTATTCACAGATTAATTTTCTATAGAGGATTTCCATGTTTCAATCATGTCGAAGATATTATATATATTTCTCAAAATATAAACCAAGACATTCCTTGAAAATTCATCTATAAAGGAACAAAGCACCATATGAGTTATTACTTGAAGGTCACCACAAATCAGAGTGAACATACACAAGTGGGTCACCAAAATTAAATATGGATGTATGAAAACTGACTGTTTTGGAAATACCCAAGACCCAAACATTACAAAAGGGTAAGTTTCATTGTTTATCTTTAGTTACAAGCCCCTGATTTCTCAATTTATCTAGACCTTTAGAGCTCACAAGTCCCATACGCCTATTCTGAAGCATAGTGTTTTCATAGTTAGTGACATAATTGTTTCCCAACTACTTTATTTTTCTTCCATTCAGAACATAAAACCAATTTAGCAGGGAGCCTTTAAGAACCGTGTGATCTCCCTTTGTGATTCTAATATAGCTAGAAATATATTTAAAGGTACAACATCTCTGATCTAATACATGTAATGATATCAAATTCGGGTGTAAATTCGGATCCCATATCACCACCAATAATATGAAAGTATAATTCTCTAAGAGCTCTAGCATAACCAATCCTCAACCCAAGATGCAACATCTCTTGTTTTTTCCTATATAATCATCTCCTTCAACTCCCTTGGTCCAAAAATAAAATGATATCATATCCCCGAAAATATTTAAAGAACAAACTATGTGTAAGACCGACTCGGTTTCAAGAGTATCTCCGGACACACACAACACCCATATCATTCATATACTTGGTAGAAAAAGATCAAATGATCATAAGATTCCTTGGATGGTTTTCTTGATTTTAAATTCGGTCATTTGGGTCTAATATTCCAAGGTTTCCCACAGTGGTAGTGGGTAACCTCCTTCGACATGGTTTTAGACCAATGTTCATGTGATTAGATACAACTATTACTTCCCTTCCTATGTTTACATTTCTTTTTCCCTTAAAACTCTAAATGACCCCATCACATTCGGAACGTCAACTTTAGGTTTAACCATAGCCTAGCTATGCAACTCACATGAAAGAAATGTTGACTTGACTTCATATAAAGTCAGGTAATATCTTCTATAAATAATAGCATTGATAATATTTTCATATGAACTATCTCATTAAATAATAAGTATAATTTCTTGGTCCTCATATTCAACATTAAATTTTATATTTTGGATGTCTAATAAGTTTTTATTAAACTCATAAAGTTGTGTCTAGATGGTGATTCTATGACACATAATGAAGGTATATAAATTGTTCTTCATATGTACACAAAATATTAAATTTGACCCCATATATAGTTTTTCATGTTTGGACCATATACCAGTTTTAGAGGTCTCCTAATAAACAAAACATTATACTATAAATACAAGGTTAATGAGCAAATGTTCTTCCATAAAAATTTCAGGAGGTAAAACAGAATAGGTTGTGACTCTTTGACCATATGTGAAAAAACATACTTAGGGTTTCATATTTCTACAAAGTGCATCTTGCAATCCTTGTTGGACTAATAGGAATATAAATTTTAATCTCCAAAAATTATAACCATTGCACCCATCAAAATTTTCTATTTTTTATTTTGCAGACATCATTGTTTATTTAGGTGGCTTCAAAACCACATTATTATTGGGTAATAGTGAAATAAAACCCCCTAAAAATAAATTCAAGGACCACTGGATAAACAATATGGTTTAATTAAATATATGAAATTGAACATGAATTTGATTACAATTAAAATACACCCAAACTATGTGTTGAAGTTGGAATTGTGAAACAGTAACAATTTCATATAAAGAAATGATAATAGAATACAATGGAAATCCCAGGATTTACATTGATTGGTCACATTAGGACCTACTTCATAGAAATAACCCCACATAAACATGATATTTTATTATATGCATAAAAAAAATGGATTACAGTGTACAGAGGAAAAGAAGATAGTAATCTAAAATACACATAAGTGCTAAAACAGAAACTATACACTAGAAGCTGCAACAGATAAGGAATTTGGATTAAGTAAAACATAAAACCCATGAAGAATTTTCAAGAATCCAGATCACTTCATGATCCTGGAATACAGATCTCATTGGTTTGTTGGATCTCATTGTAGTATGATCACACCAGGTCTCCAGATTCGAGCAATGGTCACACGTCTTCAACCGGGAGGAACCCTGATAGGCTCTATTATGAGCCGCAAAACACCGAAATGTAGGGGAAAGAGGGGCCCATAATGAGTTCAAATATGAGGATAATAGCACCACCACCAGGTATATTGAATCCTATGAAGACAATTATAAACATCATGATATAGAAAAAGCATACCCAACCACTAAACGGAAGAAAACAAACCAACAACTATGAGCGGGCGTCAAATTTGGGAATCTAGATATTTACATACTAGATGAACTCGACCACAAAAGAATATGATTTATATATATATTCTATATATCGAATGTTGGTTCCGAAGGGGTGATGAAACTCTCTTCCAGAACCAAGATCGGCTAACTGCACAGCCAAGGGGAGGATGCCACGAAGCAAATGCTGATCTTCCCATCTAGAAACACATGGAACATCTCAAATCAATGGATTTCGAGGATATATTAGTTTTTAGCAACCATCAATGACCAGATATGAAGAGAATAGTTATAATGTGGGTAACCAAGTTGGCATCCCAAATCGACCAAGCCAGACAATTTAGATTTCCATGTAAATTATCCCATGTGTTAAAATGAAACCCAAATCCAAAAGATATTAAAATGTGAAAATAATTAATTGTAAATTAAAAATATTTAAAACATGGCAAATTTAAATACAATTTCAATGAGTTAAATTATAATTTTAATATAATAAAATATAATACCCAAATTAACAACGAGATATTGAATTATTTAAACATGATCCACGGCATAAGCTTCCAGTTTCAACAAACATAAGGAAGAACAAAACTCATTAATAATTTTTTTTATCATCAAAAATCATTATATATTCATGTTCCTTATCCAATTCAATTAACTCATGGAAAAACACTCATTTAAACATGCTTAATTTCCTCAATTTGATTACCATCCAAATATGAGAAATTCCATATTTGTTAAACATAACTAATATTTAATTCTTTATCCATCCAACAAAACATTTTCTGATTTATATTATTTATCCATATTCATCAATTTCAACATGATTAATTAATAATAACACCATGGTATACACATAATTGTGTAGATATAACACTATCTAGAAAAATAACAACCAATCCATTGTAATGGTGCAATTCAACAACATGTGATCGGAAAATATAAAATAATTCCATTATTTCATTCAGTTTAATATTTAGTAAATTAATTCCACCTCTGTCCAAAGGGATTATCTGTGGTCAATTTATGATTTTACAGAATTAAATATGATAATAAATGAATACACTACCTCAAATATTTGACATTATTCGTAGGAGAATTAATCAATGTCATTGATCTATGATCAAAAAGTCTATGAGGAGATTACAAAATATCAAGGATATTCTTCCATGAATGTATTGATAAACAAAAAAGAAAACTCCATTATAATGATGTAGATCATCTTACATAACATAGAAAGAAGAAATTGTAGGAAACAATATCAAATGAAGATAACCCTCTAAAAAAGAGGAAGAGCCTACCTCAAATCACCACCGACCAAACTCAAGAATTTGGGATACAACTCTATTTAAAGAGGGCATCAATGTTTCTGAAAAGAATTATTGGATTCCTAGAGTTCACAAAGGAGTGGATGAAAACTGGGTATAGAGGCCACAAGGGTATTTACAGGAAATTTGTTTTTTAGAGTACCATGACACAATCCTTAAAATTTCATAGTAGACCACCTATACCACTGCACTATGGGAGGGGACCATACCATAGGCCCTTGTAAAACCCATGTTTGGGATCCACTACTAGATCCATGGTGCATATCCTATTTATTCTAGTGAGGGACAATGGCCCAGAATACATCACATGTTACAGCAACCCCTGATTTGGTTGTAGCCTTAAAAACCACTACGACATTACCACCTCGCTCCACACCACAACACTCAACGCCAGTAAATATCCTCCTCTATAGCCAACCTCTATAGTACATCCATGCCTAAAAATGACATAGCCCTAATTTTCCTCCTTATATCTTCCATACTCTATAGTTGGGATACCACACCATAGAATCCTAGCTTACAACATAGCTCATGGATCTACACCACAACCCGACCTCAAATGTCAGCAGCACCCACCTTTTTTCTTCATTTATCCTCCAAATTACATGAATCATCCTCAAGGTGCCTCCAATACCCAAAATAAGGAAAGAGAAATTCCACTATGGTTTGAGCCCTTACATAATTTATGTATAAAAAATATTGACAATTACACAATATTTCCTTTAAAATTATTTTTTTGAATTTAAGATCACATAATAAATTTAAAAAGACGTATAAAACACATTTATAAAATATATTATTTTCTACCGATCACTCTACCAGAATAATTAAGGATATCAAGCCTCAATAATTGATGACAATGACTCAAATATGTATGAAATATTTGTTAGAGTTTCTGACCCAGATCTAATTGTTAGTAATTTGATTACATGAATATTTTCATATTAATTATCTTATAATATATTGTTCATTGTTATGCATGACTATGATGTACTAATGTCCAAGAGTATTTGTCCCATGGATAATGTCATAGATGTTCGCCACTATGATAAGAACCTTGATGTTCTATGACATTATTCTTAAATATAGTTTTTGTGATCGGATGTCATACTATGATGGGAAACATAGTATATAGAGTGTCAAGTGAAAGTTATGGTATGTAGAAGAGACTCCATCTCCTGAAGTTCTCACTTGGTAATATCCAAGGTGGGATTTTATGAGAACAGACCCGCCTATAATAATTCCACATGTTTTGGTGTCATTGGATATTCATATATTCGAGCATATGTAATGGTTTGTTGTCTTTAAGATTATTACTAATATGTGTCACTACTCGAACACTTTTATTTACTGTCAAAAACTATCACACCATATGTTGGATGGAAGTAGGGTACATTTGGTGAATCGTGAATGACATGTTATTAATGGATAAATTGAGGAATGATTTGTCCCTTCCATTTATGGAAGTTGATATCGCAATCCATTATTTTAAATAGAACATTCCCCCTAAATTCCATGGTCATGGTGTAATGTTGAGTTTATTTTAGGTAGTCAAAGAATATAATCTTAAGAATATAGTTTGATGACACCATCTTGTAACCGACATGATGAGATATTGAGATAAAGGTATTAAATTACACGGTGAGAGATCATATGTGGTTTTTGTTATTGCAAATTTAATTTCTTTCTTTTGGGGGCCATTACCTATTTCTAGATAGTAATATTAGACTTTAAGAAATCCCACCTAATGCCAATGTGAAAGAATCGTATAGGGTCACAAACTATGGGTTTCTTGTGGTATCGATTATGTTCTATTTGAATTTAATTAATTGGATAAATATCATTCTCATGACCAAGTAATATTGTTATTTGAGTTAATATAATCACATAACTTAAGTAAATATTTATTCAATGGATTGTGAATAAATTTTATTTATTTATTTTATTGAACATTTATTAAATATTTATTTACTATTTTTTGAATAAATATTTATTAAAGAGAATAAAGTATTTATTTGGGTTTTCAATAAATGGAAGATGAGTTCGAAAAAACCAAGACTATGTCCAATGATAATGTAATTATTTTCAAGTTGGTAAATATGGTTTATCCTATTGGCGCAATAAATAATAATCCTTATACTATAATCATTAAGTGGTAGAGGATTTTATTTATGGTTCTGTTTTGTGAAAATTGGCACACCAAAAGTGATGGGGTTGATATTGTAATTTTGTGGAATGGGTTTTCTCTATTGGTTGTAATTGTATTTAATCACTATTATTCAATTAAATATTGACAAAAAATACCCAAGTTTATTAATATACATGTGTGTCTATTATTCCAACCCACGGGTGAATTCTCTCTCAAATCATCTCTTTATCTCCCACCCAATAACGAGATAACTTCTTCAAGAAAAAATAATGAGCGATCAATAATTATTGATCCAAACGTTCACTTTTTAATACTAGCACCTAGATAATTAGTTTCATTGATCAGAGACAATATGAGCATGTTTGGATCGCCGCTTGAGATATTCTACTTTGGATACTCACAAGCGCAACAAAGGAAATATAGAAGGGTCATTATGGGTGATCAAATTTCATCAACAAATAATGTTCTAAAGACAGATGGGTTTAATTTCCTTAAAAATTAATAAATTAATTATAAAAAAGATATGAAAGATCCGCTTTCTTTGATCTGGAATTTTATTCTCTTTTCCTAAATCTTTGATTTCAATTCATGGATACTACCATTCATCATCATACTGATCCTATATTGATCATCAAATACTAAAAAAAAGGTGGGCCCCACCCAATGCCATGATTCTGGTGCATCTAAATCATTCACGTGGTATCAGAGCGGTCTCATAATCATTTATAATTATTTAAATAATTTATTGATGAATTACACTTTAATAATTTATTTTTTCAATTCAAGTTTAATCATTCTTGTAATCTGAATTTCAAAACATGTTCATCAACATTACTTTATTCCATATCTAATAGAAATCTTAATTTTGTGGATTATAATTAAAATAAGGATCTCATTAGGAGGTGCTGATGAAATTTTTCAAGTAATACGACAGTGTACGCCATGTATTCAGAATTTCACACTGTGTAATCTACCATACACATAGTGTAATCTAGATTACACACCATTTAGTTTTGTTCAGTGCATCAGGTGTAATTTATAAATTACTCAATCCATATACATTTATTACATGTGGTATAGTCAATTATTACACTACATGTTGACCAGGACAAATTGGCGCACAATTACCAGATTACACATCGTGTGGCCCACTAGAAATGGTGTGTATACCCATTGGGTCTAGGGACAAAAAATTTGTCCCATACACGACTTAGATGAATGGTAACCATGTAACTTGGAGAAAACATGTAGAGTGTCCCACTGGACACACCGTGTACTCTGATATTCCAATGTACAGTTCACACGCCGAGACCCAAGGTGTGTACATCAGATAAGACGGTGAAGGTAGTGCACGTCGTGTAGTCAGGACTACATGGCGTGTACTTTACCAAATTACTTAGTATTAAAACATTTTTGATTGTGTAATGTTCAAAACTGCATTACATGTATAAGTCATATTATATTATATTTACTCTATTCATTGAAGCATAACATGTGGCGGAAAAAATCATGTAACTCATGTAATCATCCGTGAGGTACACATTTTGATAGTACGCATAAATCAAGTTTTCCATATGTCACAATAGTAAAACTATATATGAATATAATACTTGATGGGTTGATTAGAATGGGTGTTCACTATCTTAACTCTATGCTATATTTATATAAATTGTTAATTTTAAATGAATTTATTTTTTTCAAATTAAATAGATGAGAATCTCAAGTATATTCAGCAAATAATTAAGATAAAATGATTGACTAATTAAACATAATAATTAATTTATTTGACTATGATTTATCTTAATAATAATGATTAAATAATTTAATACTAGTTTTATTAAATGCATAATTTATTTCATGTATGTGGATGATCATGAGATAGACCATACCTTTTTATGTGATTGGTTTCCTTTTAATTTACTTTTTTAAATTAAATTGTTGGTATGTGTTCCATCTATCCTCATTAATATATAGGGCATGCCTGCCCCTGATTTATTTTATGTAAACCCCATTTTTACCCCTCATATTCATGTGAGTTAAAAGTAATATGTAATGGAGGGAGCTCCCAATCTTGTGCAGGCAGTTCAAGATGAAGTATAGGCAAAACCAATCCAAGGTGATACAAAGTTGGACAAGTGGAAAGTTGTAAACATGATCCTTGGATTGTTTCAAGGGGTCTCTCCCCTAGGTAAGGGTTAGATTATCAACCGCTAGATAAAGGAACCATTATAAAAACTCATGATCATGTCCTTTACTTTATTTTATTTCTATCAGTTTTATGGTTTTTAAATATAGATGTATTGTTGCGACAACATAATTAATGAATTACAAAGCATGAATTATGGAACTAAAATATACCTGTTTTATGCAGTAATATTATATATACAAGACTAATCACTTAATTTCCACTTATTATTAACAAGAATTTGATAAATAAAATAACTAATTTACAAATAAGGGAAAAATATCTCAATAAAATATTAAGTCAGACTAAGCCTTCTATTATGTGATTAAGAGAAATAATCAATAAAACTATTTGTTTGGCCAATCCTTATTAGGAATATTAGTTTTATACAGGAATATCTTACGAATTTATTAGGTTTACTTAACCATTTTACATCAAGAGGAGTAGCCCATGCAACACTTGGTGTAAATTTTGAGGCATGTGTTGAAGAAATCCAAGTCAAAATTTCATGATTGGGGAGTCCTCTCAATGGATCATGGAGCTGCAAGCCCATAGTTGGTAAGTACCTACCTACCTAAATACCTTCAAATATCTTGACTAACCATTTTTGGCATTATGACAAGGGGAATATGCATCCTTTCCTCTATAATTTCTTAGAAACTAGACATTTCGAGTTCAATGGTGAGGGACATTGTGACTTGATAAAATTTTTGTTGACATAATAACATTAATTTAATATTTATCATAAAATATAATCATGAATGTAATAATGATATTCTCTTTTAATTTTAGAATAAAAATTAAAAGCTCATCAACCACGCTATTTTTCAGATCAATACTACATAAAGATAGAATCCTCACCGGTAGTAACATCCAGGAATGGTTTAAATGCCTTCTGGTTATTCAACGTCATGAAGAAAAATCATACGCGTTGGAGTCCCCATTACCTGATCCACCTACCCAAGAGGTGTTTGATTAAGTGTTCCTAATCTATGGGAAACATATGAATGATGTGGTCGACATTCAATTATTTATGAAATCATCAATATCAAATGAACTCATGAAGTCTCACGAAAACATGAATACCTATAGCATACTTGAGAACCTATGTGGTATTCACCAAGAGGGATCTTGAAAGTAACGATTTGAGATCTCCAAGGCACTACATCAGAGTATGTTTGGAGAGGGATCTCTAGAAATACCTCATGAAGTCAAGCTCATTGGCTATATTAATGGACTAGAGGTTCTGGGGTTTAAACTCCCAGAATAACTGGGTATCGATCTCATTCTCACATCACATCCTCAGATATTCTCTAGTTTTTTGTGAATTTTAATATGAACCACATTGATAAGTCATTGTCTGATCTACTTATCCTCATTTTCCAAGAAGATAAGAACATGGAGTGATAAAACCCTTCTTTATTTATTATTAATTAGATGAAAAGGAAGTGAAAGATCATTATGTCCAAAGAATATTCACGTCCTTCACTAAAAATGGAGATCAATGGGGAGGGAAGGGGACATGATGTTGTTTGTTTCACATGTGGAAGGAAGCTCCACTAGATGAAAAACAACACCTATCCAAAGAAGAAAAAGGAAGATTTATGTGAATTTTATATCAAGTGAAATTTATCTATTTCTACAAATTGGTTATTAGATATATCTTTTGGTTCTCACATATGTATCCAAATACAGGAACCAAGTATATTTAGAAAACTGACTGAGGGGAGGTAGATCTATAATCACCCCAGGATGCTAGACTTTCTGTTGTAGCTGTCAGGGACTACCAGCTCATGTTTCCAACAAGGATGATCTTGGTGTTAATGGGTTGTTATTATGTTCCTTCTGTGACCAAAAACATTATTTCAATATCCATAGTCGATATATATTGATTTTATTTCATGTTCAAAAATGAATGATTCTAATTTTATAATGATAGCATATTTTTTCATAAGGAACATTTATATAATGGTCTTTACATGGTGGATTACACAAACATAGTAATGGTAATCGATAACAAAGTTACTTCACATGACTCATACTGCAGCCAACTTTGGGATCACTGGATATGTCATGTAAATGAGAAACTATTGAAAAATATATGTTAAGATGGATATTTAGACTCTTTCAATCTAAAACCACTTGGTGTATATCATTCATGTTTACAAGGAAAAATGACCAAATCCCTATTTAGTGGTAATGGTAAAAGGGATAAAGAGATTCTTGAATTAGTTCATATAGATATGGGTGGACCATGTCTAGTTGAAGCAAGGGTTGGGTACTCATACTTCATAAAATTTTCTAATTATTTTAGTAGGTATGGATATATTTACATAATGATGTATGAGTGTTATTCTTTGAAAAAATTCAAAGAATACAAGAAGAAAGATGAGAACCATCTTGGTAATATTAGTAAAAAGCTACACTCAGATTGTGGTGGAGAATATCTTAATCCGGACTTCATTGATTACTTACAGGAGTTTGGGATCCTATCCCAACTGACTCCTTATATGGCTCAGTAGAATTTTTATAGCGAAAGGATGAACCACACCATGTTGCACATGGTGATATTAGTGATGAGTCGTGAAATTCTTCCATTACCATTTTGGGGAAATGAATTACAAATAGTGGAACACATACTAAACCAAATACAAACTAAATCGATAAATTGTATTCCATATGAGTTCTAGAGTGGAAAAAACAAATGTTATTGAATTTGTATTTGTGGGGAAGTGATACATTTATTAAGGCCTATTTAGGTAACAAAATTTCATTCTGAGGCACAAAGTGTACCTTTATAAGAAAACCCATGGAAACATGGTAATATTTCTATTGAACCCCCTTAGAAAAAATGATTACTGTGGAAAGGAATTCCATATTCCTTGAGAGGGGGTAACATCTAAAAAAGAGATATTGTTAGCAAGATAGACTATTATGAGGTTAGGGATCAAGGCACACAAGAAGTTGGTCTAAGAGTATATTATACAAAGACCTGTGGAAGACAAATCTTTTCAATAGAAACAATAACTATGTAGGAGTACTAGAGAGGTTAGAGAATTGGAATGATACAGTTTTCTTGTTACAGGGGATAGTGACTCATTATAGATTGATAATAACGATCCTCTAACCTATAAAGAGGTAGTAAGTGGAACAAATGTTGCCATGTGGCAAGAATCCATGAACTCTAAAATGGAATCGTTGTACCAAAACCGAGAGTATATTATTATAGATCCTCCAGTAATTGTAAACCCTATTGGTTTTAAATGGGTATTAAATAAGAAACTAGACATGGATGGACATGTCAGTACCTATAAGGTTAAACTGGTTTCAAAAATGTTCAAACAGCATCAATACATTGACTATGATGAATCCTTTTCACCAGTTGCAATGATGAAATACATCAAAATTATACTATTCATTACCTCTTATCATGATATGAGATTTGGAAAATGGAATTAAAAACAACATTCATTAATGGTAACCTCTAGGAAGATGTTTACAAGACAGAACCTAAAGGGTTTGTGACTCCAAAGTATTCCAATACGATATTAATGTTTCAAATATCCATTTATGGATTAATAAAATCATACAGGTCATGGAACATCCATTTTGATGAAGCCATAATGAAATTTAGTTTTATAAATAACAAATGAGAGCCTTGTGTCTATAAATGATTAAATGTGGAGTGCAGTTGTTTTGTTAATAATATATGTTGATGAAATATTACTTATTAGAAACAAGGTACCAATCTTACAGTCTATTAAGGCATGGTTCAAAAAATGATTCTCCATGATGTTCTTTGGTAAGGTATCATATATTCTGGGGATCAAGATCCATTTTGATAGATCCAAGAGGTTTCTCAACCTTTTTCAATGTACATACATTAAAAAGATACAATGGAGATTCAGTGTGGAAAATCAAGGAAGGGATTATTACCAAAGTCACATTGAATTCATATTTCATGAAAATGTTCCCTTAGACAGATGAGGAAAGAATGAGAATTGAGATAACAGCATATATAAAATTGATTGGGTCAGTCATGTATGTCAAGTTATGTACTAGTATAGATGTCTCCTTCTCATTATGTGTGGTAGGAAAATATCAATCTGATCTAGGTGACCACCATTGGATGGTAGTCAAGAATATCCTCGTATATCTAAGGTGTACTAATGATTTTTTACGGGTTTATGAAGGAGATGAGGAACTATTATTCAGGGGATTGGTATATGGTATTTTCTAGACTAATCAAGATGACATGAAACTAAAAACAGGATACTTCTTCACTTTTAATGGAGGTGATGTGAGTTGGAAGAGCTCAAAGAAGATTGTGGTTGCAGATTATACAGTAGAGTCCAATTACATCGCATCTTCTAAGGCCACTAAAGAAGCTGTTTGGGTGCATAGAATCATCCAAGATAATGATGTGAAACCTACCAGAAAAAATCTCATCACACTCTATTATGATAATAATAAAATGGTGTCACTCACAAAAGAGCCAAGGTTACGTCAGTGGATAAAGCACATACTTCAAATGTATCATCTCTTGAGGAATTTTTCTCAGAGAGGTGAAGTTGCAGCAAGCAGTATTTCAACTGAAGACAATGTGGTGGACCCTTGACTAAAGCCTTGACTCATCAGAAGCATGATCATGATGTGAGGTTTAGCGGATGGAATTTCTTATATAGTGGGCTCTAGTCCAAGTCGTATTTTATTAGAGTTTTTTTCCTAGAACCCGCTGATTCTACTTTTATTACATGTATATTTTAATATTAAAAATATTATTAAATATTTTTCATTGTTATCCATGACTATGATGTAATAATTTCTCAATGTATTTGTCTCATTGTTAAGGTCATATTAGTTCCCCTATATGATGAGATCCATGAAGTGCTATAACATTGTTCATAAATATCTTTCCAGGGATGGATGAAATACTATGGTGGGACACATAATATAAATACCAATAGGGGTGATTACTCATAAGTACATGAGACTTCCTCTCATGATGTTGAAACTTAGTAATCTCCAAGATGGGAGATTATGAAAACAGACCCGTCAGTAGGAATTCCGCATCTTTTGGTGTCATAGGATATTCCCCTATGCAAGTGTGTGTAATGATCATTATACTTTAGTATTATCTTTAATATGTTTCATGACTCCCACAATTTTATTTATTGATGGAAACTGTCGTGAAATATGTTGGCGAGAAGTAGGGAACGTTGTGTGCGTCACAAATGACATGTTATTAATGGATAAGTTGAGGAAGGATTTTTCCCTTCCATTTATGGAAGATAAAATCAAAATTCATTGATTGAAATAGAACTATCCCACTAAATTCCATGGACATGGTGTAACAACAAGTTTATTTTAGTTAGTCAACGAATGACGTATCAAGTATATAGGTGGATGACAAAATCGTGAAACCTACATGATGAGCTATTAAAAAAGTGATTAAAATACATAGTGATATTTCGTATGTGCATGTCCCTATTGCGACATTATGATCATTATCTTTAGTGTATTAACCCATTTCTAGATATTAATCTTGTACTTTAATAAATCATGCCTAATGCCAACGATAATGAATCCTAGAGGGTCACACACTAAATGTTTCTTGTGGTATCTATCAAATTCCAGGTAAATTTAATTAATGGAATAAATATTATTCTGAATTCTAAAATATAATTTTATTCAAGTTAAAATGACCACATAAATTAAATAATTATTTATTCACTGGATTATGAATAATTTATATTTCTTTTTTTATTGAATTTTTATAAATATTTATTTTCTAGTTTGTGAATAAAATTTTTATTGAATAGAATGAAATATTTATCCGGGTGTTATATAAATGGAATAGGAGTTCAAAAATACAAAGACCATTCCTGTAGATAAAATAATTATTTACAAGTCAGTGAATATTGTTTATCCATTTGGCATAAGAAATAAAAATAATAATGATGATTTCATTCTATTTCATGGGATTTTATTTATGGTTCTGTTTTTCTCAATTTGGCACACCACAAATGATGATGTTATTTTTATTATGTGGAATGGGTTTTCTCTAAGGGTTTTAATTGTATTTAATCACTATTATACAATTAAATATTGTAACTAAAACCCCAGATTTATTAATAGACATGTGTGTATATTGTTCAATCCTCTGGGTGAATTATCTCTCGACACCTCTCTATTCTCTCCCTCTCAAGAATGAGATAACTTCTTCAATATAAAAGAATTATCACTCAATAATGATGAACACAATGCATTATCTTTATTGTGATTGCACCCATATAATGAGTGGATTTGATCAGAAACTATAGGAGCACATGTGGATCGCTGCTAGAGGGATTCTACATTGGATCCTCACAAGTGAAAAGAAGGAAATCAAGAGGGGTCATTCCAAACGATCAAAAATCATCAAAAAAAAGTACTGAATATCCAAGTATTTAATTTAATTAGAAATTAATAAGTTAATTATAAACATGATGTGAAAGAACCTCTTTCTCGTATCTCGCATTTTTCCTCTCTTTTTTCAAATATTTGATTCAAATCCATGGATACTGGCATCCATCATCGTATGGATCCGAGATTAGTTATCGATTATTAAAAAAAAAGTTCAGTCACACCTAATGCCATGCATCTGCTGCTTCTGGATACTTTAAAATTATCAATATATTATAAAATCTTTTAATGGAACCCCATATCACCATATCATGATTACATTTTCAATGACAATGTAAAATTAATTTTCAATTGATTATTCTAATAAATTATACCAACATGCAATAGTTGTCTCTATATATATTGAGGTTCCCCTTTACATTCAAACGTTGTTTATAAATATTTTAAATTATTCTTATATTTCCCACTGTTTTTTATCCAATTATCATAGTGAACACCTTATAATATAGATATAATGGTATGAAATTTCATCCAACTATCCTTAAAAATAATTTTTATTCCAATAAGATTCATAATAACACCATTATCCAATGAAAAAATTATTATTTATATTGAATGTATAACTTAGAATCAAAATAATAATAAATAATAAATTCAATTTAGTGAATAATAATTTAAAAAAAAATACTTTTAAATAATGTTGAATATTATTCTTATCTGATAGTATAATAACAATCCTAGGAAAAACTAGAGAGAACAATCCTTGCAGTTAATGTATTTTTGAACTCCACTTTTAATTTAGTGTGTTGAAATTTTGATTTTGATATACTCCTCTTCCAATATATAATTTCCAAATTTCTAGAAAGAAGTATTTTCTCGATCAGTCTTATATGAAAAATATGATCTGATAGAAGAAGAAGTGGATGATGATGATGAAGAAGAAGAAGAAGAAAAAGAAGAAGAATAGATAGATGATATTCATCTATTTATCGTATTGGGCTGGATAATATGACATGGAAAATAGTAGTGATATGTCTACAATAAAGAAGAAGAATCTCATAATTGTTTAAGTGGTATTCCGACAGAGTAATATTTTCTTTATTGAGTAATCAGACTTGGGAATCAGACTGGGAAATTGGACTGATTATCATTACAATGTATAGAATGTTCTTACTAGCTTCTAGGTAATAAGGTGAAGATTTATTTTTGAAAGATCATATTTGGGAATGGTGATCAAGAAGAACTGTAAAATGTTTGTTACAAAAAATTTAATTACATCATTTCCAGCTACTTGATGCACATGTACAATTGTATTGAACATAGAACAACATTAGTGTAAGGACATACATAACTCATTATATTCCATAAAAAAGGATTGATTTCTAGTCGATTGTGTGGTATTATGTTAATTCCAAACTTTATCATGGACAAGATTCTCTTTTTTTAGTGAACCTTGTAACTTCATTTGTTCATGTGGTTATGTGTTCGATCTGTTTTTTGCTGATAAATAAATATTTAACCAGCGGTGAAGGTTGTTTCATAAAAAATGAAACATAAAATAAAAAGATATCACTAATTCAACCCATCCTTCTCTAGGTGATAAATAAATCTGGGTTGGGTAATCTCAATAGGTTCCAACTACAAGAAACTAAGGAATCAATTATAACAATCTATGAAATTATTTAAACATTCTCAATGGAATAAACTTCTAGTTTCAAAAAAACTAAAGGAAGGAAACAACTCATTAATAGAGCCTTTTATATCATCAACATACATTCCAACTTCAAATAATTTATCCAATTCCATTAAAACATTGAATAACACCATTAGTTACACATACATACTTTCATTAATTAGAATGCCATTAAATTAGGAGAAACACTAATTTTTTAAACATTCATCCTATTTAATTCATTATCCAACAGATAAAACATTATCAGCATTATGTTATTTTTAAAAATTCATCTATTTAACATGATAAACCAAGAATAACAACATTCTATACGAATCATAGTATATATAACACACTATCTAGTAAGATAAGATAAAATTTTTTATCATAGTGGAAAGAAACAACATGTGATCACTAAACAAAATCCAATTTCATTCTTTAATCCAATTTAATATTTATTAGGGTAATTCGACTACCATACAATGGGATAAACCATGGTTAATTTATGATTTCATGTAAATAAAGAGCAAAATAAATGAATCCCCTAACTCAAATATTCAACATTCATTGCACGAGAATGAATCAATGTTTCAGATCTCTGATCACCTCTTCCTTGACAAAACCACGATCTCCCGAGGATATTATTCTATGAACACATTGAAAAATGAAAAATAAAACGCCATTAGAATTATGAAGATCATACATACTTATATTGAATGAAGGAATGGGAGGGAACTATATCAAATGAAGAAAAACCTATAGAAAAGATGAAAAGCTTACCAGAGATCACCATAGATTGAACTCAGGAAGGCGGGATTGATCCCCATTTAAATGGGTCATCATAGCCTTTGATGAGCACCCTTGGGTTCCTAGTATTCAATAGGAAGAAGTGGGATAAATTGGGTTTAGGTGCCTTAGGGGCGCTTATAAGAATACATATTTTAGAGGACCACAACACAACCCTTAAGACCATGTTGTAGACCACCTAGACCACATCACGGTCAGATGAGACCATATCAGAACCCCTAGTAAAACCCACGTCTGGGATCCACTTTTGGATCCACAGTTTAGATATCATTTAGCCAGGTAGAGGGATTATGACATAGACTATAGTCCACAATTTATCCACCTCTAATTTGGCAGTACCCTCAAAAACTACTTTGGTGTAGCCACCTCGCTCAATGTCATAGACAACCACCATGGCGTAGCTAGTCCTAAAAAGACAGTATCCCCAATTTTCCTCCATCAAGTCTCCCTATGCAGTAGTTGGGAGACCATGTCGTAGAATCCTAACTTATTGCACAGCACAAGGCTCAATGTTTCATCCTAGCATCAAATGGTGGTTGGCTAAACTTTTTCACCATTTACCCTACAAACTCTTTCAAACCTCCTGGAGGTGCCTCTAACACCCAAAATACAAAAATTGATGGTTCATTGAGTATCGATCCCTTAAACTGTATATGTACGACAAATAGTAATGATTTCCCAGATATTAAGTCAATTATAAGAATTTCATAACACATAATAAATTTCAATAGTTGTATAGTACAAATTTTAGAAAATAATTATTTTTTACATATCACTCTGTCAAAAAAATTAATTATATCTAACTTCAATAATTGATAACATAGACTCAAATATGTTGGAAAAATTATAAATATTTTATAGAATCCAATAATTCCTCACCATGTCCACTAATAGTGATCCCAATTTCAATGACAATGTAAAAAAAATACAATTGATTCAAAAAAATTATAGAAATATGCAACTAATGTCCCTATATAAAATTATATCCCCATTTACATTTGAACTCAGTTTCTCAATATTTTAATTTATTATTAGATTTTCCATACCATTTTTTATCCAATTATCATACTTATCTCTTTATGATATAGATACAGTAGTTTAAAATTTCCTCCAACTATCCATCCTAATAATATTTATTTCAATAATATTCCAAATAACACCACTATTTAGTGAGTAAAATGTTATTATAGTAGAATATACAACTTAGAATCCAAATAATTGTAAATAACTAATTCAATTTAGATTCTACTATTCAAAATAAATTATTAAGTTGTATAATTTTGTACAGTTTTCATATATTATATTATAATAACAAACCATGTTCAATTTAGAGAGACAAATCATTGTAGATAATTTATTTTTAAACTTTTATTTTAACTCAGTCTATAGAAATGTAAATTTTGATAAATTATTTAATATAATTTTAAGGTAAGATTGATACACTAAATTAATACATGAAATCAATTATTCTAGATGTAGTATACTTATACATTTTACGTAATCCCAAAAAATTTTATTCCATTTGAATATTTTCAATTTTATATTGTTAAATAATAACATAAATTCCTTCACTTAAGGATCTATAATAACACTATAAAAAACAATGCTTTACGTAGCACTACCCTTTATTAGTGCTTGCAAAAAAACACTGATAAAATAGATACCATTAACAGTGCTACGAAAAACCACTGATACAATATACTTTTAACAGTGCTAAAAATAACAGATAAAATTACCCCATTATCATCCCTTTCTCTAGCATGGATAAAGGTACTCCTTTATCAGGGTTTTTTTAGTGCGGTTAATGGGACCCTCTTTATCAGTGTTTATTTTAGTAGTGATGATAAAGGGTATAATTAAAAATAATATATTAATACATAAATATGTAAATACATTTATATTCTTATAAATATATTTATATTGATATAAATACAATTTATATATATTTAAATATGTTTTAGATAATGATATATATAAATTTAAAATTAATATATAAGATATTTAGTAAGAAGAATTATGAAATATTTTAAAATATATTTTTCATTTTTCATTTTTTAATTTTTCTTTATTAATTGTCATTTAATAGAAATCGGAAAATAAAAAATTAAAAAATTAAAAAATGATCTAAATTAATTTGAAAATGAAATTCAAGCTTCAAAAAACTATAACATTTGATCTCAGTCTCTGTTTGGGGTCAACCTCATATCATATACAAGAATCTAATGATCTTTATGCCCTAATGACTTAGTGTGAACCATTATTCACATTTTTTGAGGCCATAAAACGCATAGAAGGACATCAAAATTGAGTATTTAGTTGGTTTACCCCAATTTTTCTAATATTAGATGTTTCTTCAGCCATCTTTAAGGCAGTATTTTATTCATTATTCAGTGGGAACTGATTTTATACCTAGAAATTACATTCATATTGGTATTATTTTTTTGAAATTTTATCATTTTTCACAATTTACATTTATTTATAATCAAATGTATAACAATATATGCATATTTTTTATATTTTCACCCATAAAATTTTAATTTTATAATTAAATAATTAAAAACATTTACATAAAATAATTTTCTTAATATATATATATATTATTAATAAAAAATAATATATTTTTACGTTTAAAATACAAATTTATGAATATTTACATACATATATATATAAGATTAATTTATATATGATCTATATATATATATATATATATATTTGTCTATGTATTGAAATATATATATATGTTTCTCTACATATTCAAATATATGTAAATAATATGTATGTATAATTAAATTTTTAGATGCCAAAACATATATATATATATATATATGTATTTAGAAACACACACGCACACACAATAAATATTATATATATATATATGTATTTATGTATATGGATAAATAATGTAGTGAAATATAAAAAAAAATATGGGTAGAAAATTGTTACTATATATATATATATATATCATAAAATGTTAAACAAAACAATATATGTGAGTGGAAGAGTCACGGGCGCATGAGGAGGAGATCGCAGTTTTGAAACCCAGTAAAGAAAAGGTCGCATGGACGTGTGAGAATGTTCCAAGGGCAATTAATGAGAGGGAGGTTAGCACTATTAAAAAGGGTGGGGGCTAGTTCTGTTATAAAGGGGGATGAGGGAGGCTTGTAAAGTTATTTCACCATCATTGTGCTCATGATTAGGGTGTAAATTAAAATTCAAAGAAAACATTTTATTTATGATATATTTTTCTCCAAATAGATGGTGAAATAAAATACATGGATATTTTAATAGGTTTCATATGTTAAAAATTAATTTTTATGTCTAATACATGAATCACACTGAAACTTTTATTGAGTGCTTTCAATAGTTGAATCTCACCAAGAATACATACAAAGAAAATTTTGGATATAAGAGAACAAGTGAAATATAAACATGGGTGATGAGTTTAATGTTTATAGAATAACAATAATTTCATAAAAATAATATGGTATATATAACTATATCGGGTTGGTCGGATGGTGACCCCCATGAGCCCTAGGGCCATGACAGCAACCGACATGGGGGAAACCAACATCCCTCTTCCTCTCTCCAATTTTCACTGCAACCCTAGAAGCAGAAATATTTTCCAACCATCCCCCATACCTACCTACCTTGACTACCTCGTTGCATTGTTGTTGTCATCAGGGAATCTTCTTTTACTCAATTGTGTTGGGTGATTTGGTTGTATCATTTTTGTGTATTCATTCCATTGATTCATAAAGATCCAGGAGTCTTTAGCCTGATTTTTGTATGGGCTATGGATTCCTGACAGACACGCATCCCCTATTCTACAGTGATACCTTGTACTCCAGATATTTGATTTTATGTTATGGAATCTTACGATGGTGAATGTTCCTTGTGTAACTATGTGTTGGGTCTACCTCCTCATCTCTATTCTTCCTCACCTGTTTAAATCCCCGCATAGTGCCCCTATCAATGCCACTCTTCACTATGATATATCACCTCAACTAATATTGACCCATCTTCATCTTATTCCACTTTTCCAACATATAACCCTGCCTATGAAAACTAAACTAAGGACTCAATCTTCCCCAAACTCAATAACTTTAGATTCTTTGGGTGGAGGTCGGTCTTCAATGAACATAGATTTGTCGATTTTTATGGAATCTCCTATACTAATATTAATTTATTTTAACTAATTATTTTAAAAAACAGTTTTTTGGAATTCTTATAATTTATGTTGTCGAACTTCTCCACTTAGATATAGAAATTAAATTAGTTCATCTTTAATCTTGGTTCCATGATATTTTGTGACCCTTTGATTTGATTAATTTCCACTTTTATGTTCATTTTTATTTATCATCAATCATATTTTTCTTGTTTATATTCTATTACTATGTTACATAATCCATTTTTTTCTGGATTTTATGCCTCTTATATATCGAGTCCCCAGAACTTTTTATTTTTCGTGTTGGAGGTTGTCTAGTTGAGATTTATTCTAACATTGATTCATTTTCCGATTATAGTTTTACATAATTGAAGGGGATTATTTAATTGAAACTCCTCTAAATTATCCATCATGATATAAATATATATAAACATATAAAAAATTACAAATAAAATAAATTTATCAAGAATGAATTATTTAAAAAAATTATAATTTATAAAGGTCTTTGCGATCAATGGGTGGTCGGGAAGTGACCCAATGTGATAGAAAATCTATGAGTGGATAGATTTGATTTCATCTCAATTTTTGGGTTATTGATTTATATTTTGTAGAATATTTTTTTATATATTTATTTATTTTTATAGATACAACAATTTAACCCTCATTAATTTCAAATTTCATTAATTTGGATATTTTTAAAATGGAGGAGAATTATCCATATGATCTTTATATAACAATGCATTTAAAATTTTAATATTTTGGAAATTTGTCTTGAGGATAAATATTTCATGGGCCTCTATAAGAAGCCAAGTGAATGATATAAACTATTAAAGCTTTGAAAAAAATTAAAGAGGTTTTTCAAGAGTGGAAATTTTAGAATTGAAACATAACAGGAGCCTAAGTGTACTAGAGATGGAAGTCAGTAATGATTGGCACCTGAAGAAATGGGCTTATATATAAGATTATGAAATATGATCAGGTTCACAAAATCTTAGATATTTCATTAGATAAACTTATTTCATAAAACATCTATAATGATTCCATTTTTTCAAAATTTCCCCTACACAGGAGCTGACCACCCCAAACATTGCTGACAATCATACCAACCCAAAGATTAAAATCATCTAAAAATCATTCCATAGACTCACATATAGTATCAACTGTGTATTTACATCTTCCCCATGCTGGATAACCTCCTTCTAGGCCCCTACTCATCCCTCCATCATAGAAATAGATCTATAGTAATGTGAGACATTTTTTTCCTCTTATTTAGGACACACACTGCCCGGATTGCTTCAGTGCATTGGGATCTTCAATCTCATCAGAACACCCTCTAATCCTCATGTGAAATTCATGACCCTATTAAGGAGTAGTAAAAGTAAAGTGAATCTTATTTGTAATCATGTTATTCTATCATTCCAAAAAGAACACAAAATTTCGATAACAATATATATCATAGACAAACCAATTGAAAGTATAGTGGGAGAAGCTATAAGAAGGTCTTGAGGAAATGTTTGAATAACTAAAAATTCTATATCAAAACTAGTCTATTCATCAAGCACTGTAATGAATCGCTTATTTATGAGGGTTGAATGGATTGAAAAATCCATCACAGATGTATTTTTCTCATTCCCCTCCCTCCTTATATAGAAATAACAAAAAAGATGCTATTTTTAATGTATAGTTATTAAATTCAAACATTCTCTAAAGATTTTGGAGATTCAAAAGAAGCATCCCCTCCCCCAATTTTAATACCATTGTTTCGGAGCCAATCCAATAGCTCCCTGGACCTGACATGCATCGCCCGATCACTGTGATATCTCTCGATGTGGGTGGGTGCCCGTCCTGGTGATGTGGCCAGTATAGTCTAATCCTCAGTTCATCCTTAACCTGACCAATAAGAATTTGTTGAGTCATCACTGTTAATTAGGGAAGCAGGGGTGAGGAGCACGTGGCGTGTTGGGATTGGATGATTATTTATATTTATATCAATCATGGTATAATTTACATGATATTATTATACCATGTTTTTTGGTTTTGACGATGGGTGAAACATTGTTTTTATTCTTGAGTAAGTTTTTTGTCATCATCAATACAAGTGTACATTTCATTCTTATATAGATTCTGAAAGATATTGAAGATGATTCAAGGAAGATATTATTTTATAATGTTCAATGGATGTGCAAGCTAGGGTTGTCTCCTCCAGTCTGCTTAGTGAGTATAATAATTTTAATATTTTTCTTTTGGATTACATTGAATTTCATGTCCTTATTCTTTATCAATATTTTTTAGAGATGTTTGACAGAAAAAGTGTTGACTTCCTCTCATCCTACTAGTATGGGTCTACGAGAGGGTTCTCTTATAGGTACATAAAGCACCCTTCATACCCGTTCACACCTTGACCATCCAATAGACACCCCATCTACCAATCATTTTCATCTTCCACTTGATTCTTTGGGTTTGTTCTCACCCATACCTCCACCATCATCTTATTTAGCCTCTATTTATAATACCATGTCTATATATCCACCATAAATGTTTCCACATATACCGTATCCATATCCTATGATGTATCCCCTTCCCTTCTATGATTTTTCCACCATTTCTATGTCTCCTCCATTTCATACTATCCAATCAAGATCTGAGGATTTTATTCCAACATCCTCAACTCAAGTGCATGTAGTTACAAGGATGCTTGAATTGGAATAGATATATCATTCAGAGATGATATGTCCCAAGAAAAGAACCCTATAGATTCAAAAATGAAATGAAGATAGCTTGAGGTATAGGTTATTCTATCTTAGATTACTTTAGACGATGTCAAGATGTTTGGCATAACTGTCATGAGTTTTATATTAAAACAATATACCATCATCAAAAATACAAAAAACTGTTCTAGTTATAGGTGAAAGATTCAGTTTATTAGGGCTATAAACACAACTAGTGAATTGATCAATACAAATGGAATTACCAAACACTCATATAAACCATATCTGCTTTTGAAGGCAATCCACGATATATTATAAAGTCTCTACCTTATCTTATGATACCTTCATATCAAATAAATCTTATATAACTCTGAATAAACCCTTAGATGTTCAAAAATTTCATCGATTTGAGGAAGATGGTGTCAGTTCTTAATCATCATCTAATTAAGCTTCCTATAATCAACACACAACTCGAATTATCTGTCAATATTCATTGGAAGAAACACTAGAGATTCCTAAGGTGAAATTATCAAGAGAAAAACCTCTTATTTTCCAATTCCTCCAACTGAGTTTTATGCTCCGGGTGTTCTGACAGTTCCATTCTATATGATGGAATAGAAATTGTCTCTACTCCCAACAGAAACTATTTCGTGAATGCGACATCACTTTCGTGTAAAAATTGTAAAAATTATCCAAGAAACCCATCCTAAACTGATCCATCACTGGAGGAAAGACAAGTTTTTCTACTCCCCCATCATTAATTATAATATAGGTGACTTGAGTGGTGATCTCACCTAACTATTGAAAAACTAACCATGCACGGCCTTCCTGAATTTCCAATTCACCATAATTGACATAAGTGTCTCTTTCCAAAGATGTGAATGTTAACCTATCATGGTTGCATTCAATGTGGTCCTGGTAAAACATTATCCAAGCCATTCCAAAAATCAGATCCAAACCTCACATCTCGAGGACAAATACATCCCATAGTAAATGTTACCCACTGTCTTCCAGAGCACACCACTTACACCGCCTAATATTATATGTTCACATCCATAAAAGTGTTTCAATAAAAATAACCCCTAAAGATAGATTATATAATATAATAATAAATCTAAATGGGATCCCCACTTCCTTTTCCCTACTTGTTTACTTTTATGACCTAACGTCGAATGTCCTTCGATATCTCTCTACAAATGAAGCTAGCATGAAGAGAACTGGGATAAGTATCATGAAATGCATCTCATTCATCACATATATTCACCATATCATGCCACATATCTATATAGTAACCAAGTTGTTTTTAGGATCCACTACATCTCGTATGACTTATATCAAACATCGAGTATTACACCTGAAGCAATCACTGCCCATAAAAAGAGTATGCTACCTCAAACAATCACAACCCATACCCTTCATACCTATAATAATATTTTGGATACTATATCCATAGATACATGTGTGTGAAATAACCACAATCCATTAAATCCCAATATACACATATTTGGGGAAAATATACACTGTTCATAATAGCACAAAATATTTCAAGGCAAAGAGAATGGGACTAGAGGGTGTAGTAAGTCAACTATCCCTCTCCAACATATATGTTGGGGAGAACGCCCTCCCAGAGTCCATTAGGTGTAATTATGCCTACCAAAATGGGTGGGGTAGCATAAGAAATCACAAAACATTAATGATATATTATATCCCATGAACACACTATATGCATTATCCTAGTCTTATGCTCAACTATAGCTATCATTTCTCGGACACTCGACTCCTACATCAAAGGTCTAGATATCCTATAAGCACACAAGATATTAATAGATCATTATTAAATTCATTATTTTCTTTTATAATTTCACTTCAGGTTAGTTAATTCATGATCTATTAATTATCATTATTTTGATACTATTTCGTTAACCATCCATGTAAATTCCATGAAATCAATGAATAATCCTGTAGATTCCCTGGTTTCTTGAGATTAACATTTACATTTACATTAACTAAATAACTAAATCTATGGGTAAAACTTTTATTAAACATTATAACTATTAAATAATTCTACGACCTCTAAAAAACATCCTGAGATATCATTATGAGATGTAACCAAATACATCCATCTACCTCAATCAGTGGAGAAAGGAATGTTGGTAAAACATGAAAACTAATAATCCATACATTAAACACATTAAATAACAATCAAGCACATCATCCTATAGAACAACAATGATTAAGTTTAACATCAACCAATTTCATAAACTCGTGTGTCCTCCCCGACAGCCTCTGTAACACCCAGATGATTTTTATGAAATATTCTCCAAAAATAATTTTTATTCTACAGTATTTTTTGTAGCATGAAATTGTGAGTTTAATTGATCTACGAGACTCCTTTATTATAAAATTACCATTATATCCAAGGAATTAGGTTTTCGAGAATAATTATAACAAACTTATTAAAATTAATTGTGAATTCATTGGCTATAATTGATTTATGAAAAACATAAATCAATTAGATATTAGTATTTTCAAGTGAGTAATGAAATTAATGAGATATATATTTGTGTGTGTGTATGTTATATACTTAAGGAAATATTTTTTAATTTCGTCCAATAGATATTTTAGTCATATGGTATGAATAAAACTCAATTTGATGTATAAAACCCTATTTTTGAAGTTTAATTTTACACCTTTGAATGGCAAACCCCTTTTAAATTAAGATTTTGACACATTAATAATTATTATATGACAAGAGGAGAATTTTATTTTCAATTGTAAAATAAAAATTTACTTTGGATAAATTTTATATCTTTTTCTAGTAACTTTCATGTTTTGATGAATACTAAAAACATACAGAATTTTTAATGAAAACTACTTTTTCATCGAGCTAATTTATATGGTTAAATTATAATATTTAATGGGTTTAATGTTTAAAAGGAATATATTTTTATCATTAAATATAATTTTTTTCATTAGCATTAATTTTATAATGAATTCTTAGGAAAAAATATTTCAATCTTTTGTAATGTTTTAACTTTTAAAAAAGCCTTGTTCTCTCATTCCAACAACGGGATTTATTTAAATTAATTACTAAACCTTATTTGTTTTCAATTTCTAAAAATGGTCTCCATATTTGGAATTTGTAGGTCCAAACTATGTTAATAGGCTACTTTTATTTTTGAGCATTATGAATAGTATCTTTGGTAATTATTTTTATTACCATGGTTAAAGGTAAATGGGGAAATAAAGGTAAAAATAATATTATGAAATTACCATAACATCTATAAAAATAATATTGAATGAATAAATTTGAACCGTGTCATCTATTTTTAAAAAGGAATCCCTTGATGGCCACTTACCTTTGAATATGACATGAATGTAATAAAAACTAATGAATGTGACAAAATGTCACAATCTCATTTTATATAATTATATTAATTCTAATATATAGATAACTGTGAGATAATATCTAATACAGGTAGTATTTGGAAATATAAAAGAATTAAATACAACATATAAATTTATTTATTATTTTTAGATATTAAATATTTAATATTAATGACGAATCCATAATGATGTAAAAATTATTTTATTAATAGATATATCGAAAAAATGATTTTAAAAATGTTAAAATAAATAACATATGAACTAATTAATGTTCTCTAGAACTTTTATAGGTGCGTAGGAAATTTCTGTAGTGTATTGAATATTTTTTGGAATTTATCTTGTGTGTATACTTTTTTTATGTCAAATAAAAGAAAAGTGTCAAAATTGACACAATTGACATTTTATTAAAATAAAATTTTATTAAATTATTTAAAAATCATAAGAATATTTAAAAACTAAAAATGTATAATTATAAGATCTAAAATGTCATAAAATATCTATTTATAGTCACTTAACACCATATCAGTAAATATTTATAACAATTAAATATTTAGAAAGTTATTACCCGAATTAAAATTAAATAGAATAACTAAGTTTCAATTAAAAAAATATTTTTTAAATTGACAAAATAACATATCTAGAATTTTTTATTTGATTATATAAAAACAATATATCATCTAAACTTCTAAATTGGGACATTTTAGAGGTTTTTTGTTAGGTTATTATTTTATAATAAATTATTATTTATGGAGTTTCTAAAATTGCCCCTCGCATCAATTATAAAATGCCACCTCCTCCCTTGCCTATTAACTTAATTTTGAGCCTTAAATATCAGTAATCCTCTTAACTATTTCCTTCTAAAATTCCTTATTTTCTATGTATAGGTTCTAGTCATCTTCAATGACCAAATCTAGTGCTCTATGAAGAGATTTAGAGGAAGCACGTCAAGGAATATGTACTCTCATGTACAAGTTCCTTCAACTTCTTTCTTCTTCTAATTCCTCATTATTAGTTGTTTTATTTTCAAGTAATAAAATCAGTATCAATAATATACTGATATGTTTTTATAACTATGAAACAACCATATTTCACCTTCTATCCATCCTACGAAAAATGATATCACCGCGCATGTGTACGTACAGCTTACCGTCTCCACGCCGTGGTGTAATCTATGTTTCACCGCCACGTTACTTGGATGGATATAATGATGGAAATAAAAACTATATATGATTATTATAACATTATACTAATTCTTAAATATCATAAATCATCTGTATTAATACCATTCAATAATTTTGGCAATGATATCATCACGCGTGCGTACGTACGGCCTACCGTCTCCACGATGCAATGTGATTCATTAAACATGATATTCATTAAACCATGTTTATATACATGAATTCAATGAATAAATATGATATAAATCATAAAGATATTATTATTTATATGATTTTACATTATCCTAAAAAGTGTAACATGAACTTATTTGAGAAATCATGCATAACATCATAAAGTAGTCAATGTCCGAAAAACGAGTGACAATGAAATGTTACTAAAAACGGATGATAATATAATCATATATGATATCATTAAAATGATTATGATTCTTGAGTAAGTCAAGAACATTATTTAAATTAGTGTATAGTATTTTTAAATGCATAAAAAGGATATCAGACCTAAGGTAGGGGAAAATTTTGCAATCTCATTTTTGTCTGAGATTGTTTATATGTGAGTATTTACTAGGGTATATTTATCATCTACATCCATGTATCGTAATTATTTAATATTATTTCTATTATTCTTCAATTTTTTTAAGTCAATTTTACCCTTTGGTGAATTTTTATTAAACTATATGATAGGAATATTTTGATGTTATTCGATTTGAGGTATTTTTAACTTTTCCGGAAAAAGTATGAGGACAATGTTTTTTTAAAGTTATACGGAATGAATGGATTTTTACAGTTTCATGACACCATGTTTTCTTGAAGCTTTAACTAAAAGATTACATGGTTATTTTCACATAAAATTATTTCTTCTAATATTTTGTGGCATTTTTAAGATGGAAAATGTTTTTGAAAAAGAAAGGATATTTTCCTCAGGAAATAATTTCAAGTTTTCTCTCAAAATTATTTTCCATCTAAGATGACACTCTTTAAATTGGTTAATATTTCTAACCATGTTATTAATATGATATCATTGTGTGTTATTTTGTAAATCCTTTTGATTAATATTAATTATGATGTAACGATGTTTATGATAGCCATTTTATTTAATGGGTTATGCTATGGTGAATGTTTTTATGTTTTTATGGAATACATAAGAATGGATTCATTATGAGATGGGTGGGACCTATATCTCCATCTAATGAATCTAGTAAGGATTTATATCTCTTAAGATAGAAAATACTGTAAAGGAAAGTAAATCCAGTTCAGTAATACATGGATGGAATGAGAAGTGAACTCAGTTCAGTAATTTTCTTTTTCCGATATGATGGTCTTGGCAAGAGCCTTAACTAATATGAAATGATTTTCTATGGTTATGCGTGTATGACATGAAATTTCATGTCTTATTTTATGACTATTGGGATTACATTTAACTTTTATTATATATCCCCTGACATGATATTATCATCTTTTATATTCAGGATAAGATTTTCAAATGTTATGTTCTTATGATTATGATTTGATTGATATTTCCCTTGATTACCCTTACTTTGAATTTAACCTCACCCTTTCATGTGTTTCTTTTCCCCAGTTCATGAATAAGGGTATTATGTAAGATATTTCAAAAAGGAGTCTAGTTATGAAGAAATAAGTGGGTGACAATGTGGATTTTTTATGAACTAGTTGTTTATGCTTCCCTGTTTCTAAATTCAGTAAACATATATGGTCCTAGAATGGTTTTTGTTATGTTATGTAATAAATATTCTTCAATGTAGAATTAATATTTATATATAATGTATGGGCCATTATAAGCACATTCATATCTCCATGCATCTCGTCATCATGGGAATCAACAGCTATGTCAAACTTGGGACTCGCCACCAATATCTCATCATCCAGCCCAATCTCATATCACAATGCATAAAAAAATCATATCTAAATTGCACATAAGGTAGCAAGAATCAAATATAGTCAAGAAAGAATCATGGCCCTAAAATCAAGGCATCCTGCCTTTATAAGAAAACGAGCTCTCACCGCCCCAACAATAGACATTATGTATTTACATGAAAATGGGAAACCTTGGCCCCAAACATTTATCTTTATAAAACAATCAACTGTTATTATTTCTTGAATTAACCAATTCCATAATCATAGCTTTCAACTCTGGGAAACCAAAGGAATCATCTATAATAAGTTTTATGGGGTAATGGTAGAACACAACACCCAAATAAATATTTCAATGGACTCCTGAATAAAATAATACTGTTTAATTCAATATATATAATATAAAAATGAATTTGATTACAATGAAAACAAACCCAAAATGAGTGCTAATGTGGGAATAGAAAAAAAATAGAAGATGAAATGAAAATACAAAACAAATTCAACACTATGACTTACATTCTTTGATTCCTTTGGAACCTACTTCATGGAAAGAACTCCACCCACACATGCACTATTATTATATTCCCATAAAAAAGAGTACAATGTACAAATTCAATGTAAATAGGCAACTAAAATGCCCAGAATTTCTTAGAAAGAAATTGGGTTGTAGGTGTAGAAACATAGAAGGAATCAGGTTTAAGAAAAACATACAACCAGGAAAAATGTATAGAAATCTAGATCACTTCCAAATCCAAGATCATTTATCTCACTGTTTCATTGGATATCATCATAGAATGGTCACACCAGGTCTCTTGATTCGATTAATTATCACACATCTTCAACCGAGAAGAACCCCGAGAGGTTCTACCATGATCCACACACCTATAGAATGTAGGGGGGTTGGTAGGCCACTAGATGAGTCCTCTGATGAAGATGATAGCACCAACACTAGTGATATTTCAGATTAAGAAGAAAATTATCAATAACGGGTGATATAAAAAGTATATTGACCCACTAGAGGGAATAAAACAAACCACCAGAGATGAGAGGCCATCAATTTTTAGTATATTGATATCAATGTATCAGATGAACATGGAAACAAAAGAAACATATTTAATGATTTATTTCTTATATTGAATGAAAGGGTTGTGGAGCTGGTGAAACCCCCTACCAAAACATTAACCGGCTAACTACACAGTCAAAGGGAGGTTGCAATGAAGACAACACTAAACTGCCCACCCAAAAGCACATGGAACGGCATAAATAAATGGATGTCCAGGATATATTAGGATGAATAGTCCATTAAATACCATAAATAAATAGAACAGGTATACAATGGATAACCATGTTGGCATCCCAATTCAATTTATCCAAGCAATTGAGCGGGCCATGTAAATCAACACATACGGTAAAATGAAACCAAAATCCTGCAGATATTAAAATGAGAAAATATTAAATAACAAATTTTATTATTTAAAACAACTTTAACGGAATAACAATTTAAATGGGTTAATTTCAATTTTTAATTTGAAAACAACGAACACCCAAATTAACAAATCTCCCCGTTTTTCAATTTAAAATTAGTGATTTTATTGATCCTAAATGTCATTCAACTAAATCCATGTTCATGATATATATGAAATGTTTTAAATTGGATAATGTTTAAGCCGAAGTAACTCCATCAATAAGATTATCATCAGAATCAACCTTAGTAACTCCATCACAAGGAAATCCATCATCAGTATTATCTTGAGAATAAAACCAAGATTATAGTAAATGATATTAAAGATGAACCTAAGAGGAAGAAGGGGTCTCGATAGGAGACTCAATAACATAGGGAGGATCAACCTCAACATCCTTATTTTTTGATATTTAGTACTATCATTTTTGGGAGGATAGACCCTAGCATGTACAGACTATTGAAACACAATAACATGGAAAAGAATAAACTATTGAAAGCCAAGTTTATCTACCCAAATCTTATCCCTCTACACCCACTCATGATACCCTATAAATATTCACTTGAAATCTCTGGGATCTTGTTTATCATCCTTAACATGAGCGTAAAAAGTGAATCAAAAAAACTAATATGTTCATTGGATGGGGTTGATTACTCCAAAATTCAATAGGATTCTGAAATCTATTGGCAGATTAGGGACACCTATTTATTATGTAAATTTTTGTAGTGATATATTCTTCTAAAAAGGATTTGGTAATTCCTGATCATCAATGTATGAAATGAAATCTCTCTAGAATGGTATGATTCATACACTCAGCTATATCATTTTATTATGGAGTATGTCTCATGGTTCAGTGCTTTAAAATTACCTCACATTAACAAAACAAGATAAACTCGGTAGATAGTTATTCAAGTCCATTTTCAATCCTCAAAACCTTTAACTTCATCATAGATTAATTTTCTCTATAGTATTTCAAATTTTTAAAAACCTCAATGTAATCAAATTTATAAACCTAGATCTTTCATGAAAATTCATCTAAAAAGGTGACAATTTAAAATCATCCACCATGGTTGGTAGTCCTAGAAGGTCCCCACAAATGATACTGAACGTACTCGTGTTGGTGAAAATATTTAAATCTAGATCTATGAAAATTATAAGAACCCTTATCTTTATTACACACTTAAATATGATTTATTATATAAGCATGCACTTAATACAACCCATATGATTGATAGGTCTAGTGTATTTGGGGCTTAGGAACATTACATGACAACTTATGACATAAAATATATCATCTTTATTGAAAACTTATTTTACACAACAACAACATTTTTTATACATAGAATTGCATGGGATAACTTGAGGACATAGATAAGAAATGGGTGATCTATAAAGCCTGGTTAGGGAATAAAAAAGGAAAAACATTAATAATTCAATACATGTATGAAATAGTCATATAAATAGAGCATAAGAGAAACATGAACATAAAGGTACGATATAACATGATCATCATAACATGGAAATGTGAAAAAAAACATTAAACAACGAATCATGAACACAAAGGAATATAGTAAACCCACATCCCAACATGGTGGAAAAATGTTATAAAATGAATTAGGTAAACCCCTATACCAAAATTATGTATCCTAGTACTAAAAATCCCCCAATTCATTGGAGTGTTATCAGGGCACACCCTTCATAATCATTTCAATATCATTCTTAAGTGTTCCACATAGATCATAAAACATGGATTTATTCAACGTCATCATTTTTTCAATGATAAAGGAATATAGAATATATTTATGGAAGACTACGATCAATATGTATATGGGAATTAAGGTGAATAACCTAGATAGATTAATGGGCATGGTATTCACTACACGATGATTTTGGTATGAAAAATCAAGTGTAATTTCAGCAGCCTAACAACGTGACATAAAAATTCATAAAAATGGTTTATGTTAGGGAAAGTTGTCTATAATAATATATAAATAAAATGCACCGAAATGGGTTCATATAGATAAATTTCTCAAAATAAGGAATTTTTAAATAGAAGGAATATCATAATAAAGAAACTTTACGAATGAGGATAAATTGAATAACTCTTACGATATTTTGGCATTGTAATGGGTGTACATGGGAGGTATTAATGAGAGGTAAAGAGGTATCCCACTATAAAATAATAATAAGAGCAGTATGGGGGGGAGTTTCGAGAAACATACCCCATAATTTATTATTGAAAATAAAAAGGGTGTAACTATATAAGGAAACTTTGATTAACATAATAATGGACGTAAACCCTTACTTGAGTGTGTGACTTTAAAACCTTAGAGAGGTGATTCTTGAGAGATTGGGGTGACTTGGTAGGATTCTAGAGCGGTTTGAACATATTAGGGACGTTCTCCAAGGATTTTTAATGATGATATATTGGATTTTGGGTGGTTTTAAATAGAAAATGAGTGGTGAAATCATTAAAACTTTACAAATATAGGTTTTGAATTCTATATAATAAAATATTTAAAACCACAACATATCCCATTGTTTTTTGCTCATTTTTCCCAAATAAGAGTGGAAAACATTATTTTATCATTCCAATGGCCAAACATATTAATATATTAGCCTTGATTATGTGGAGGTGAATCACATTATTAAAGAAATGAATTTAAAATCATAAAATATATTATACATTTTGGAGGACACACTAAGGCTTAATGAAATAAGTTAAAAAATATAAAATCATATTATTTTAATGGGAAAACATATATTGTGCATATAATACCAATTATAGTATTTATTACATTTTTCGGTCATTATGTTTTCATAAAACACATATTTTATTTATATGCTATTTAATTTTTACCCAAAAATTCGACAATCTCTGAAAATTGTGAAAAATACACTATTTGATTATTTTTACGTCATAATTCCAAAAAAAATATTCATTTTATCTAAGTAATTTTCGAAATATGTGAATTTTTACTTTTAAAATGAAAATCGGCATTTATTGAAAAATTCACTTGTTTTGAAAAAACAGTTTTCAATCCTTAAAAAAATTACATTTGACATCATAAAAATTATATAATCATTTATTATTCATAAATTAATTTTATAGTAGTATTTTTATCGAAATATTAATTATTTCAAATATTAATTAATTACTAAAAATTAATTCTTTAAATTTCACTTTTGATTTTATCATAAAAAAAATATTAATCATATCATATTTATTACCTAATCATTTATAGATAAGGAACTGATACAACCATAATTTATAATAATTTTTTTATAATATTATTAATAAAAAAATTATTTTAATATAATAATGTATATATTTTTCAAAAGTCCCTTTTTTACCAGAATGATCAATTTATCAAATTCTTCATTTTTTTAATGAATGAATATTCTCATAAAAGAATTGATGGAATATGACATTTATTTATTGAAAAGGATTACACAATAAGTAACTAATACCATATTATATAATCCCTTATAGAACCTACATAATACCTATGGGTATGGTGTCCCATGGTGACATACTCTTGAGGAGGCTCGGATAACATCACCTGGGTGGTAATCTATATTTACTTGAAATTCTATCGTATGTGATTCCATTCAAGCCTAACGTGTTAAAGCTCAGCTTGGTCTTTCTCAAGAAAGAAGCCTAGTTATTCTAACTCCTTTCCTATCTCTGAAAAATGAGTTTTTTATGGTCCAAATCTATTAGATTAGGCCATCCTCTCCTTTGTCTGTTTGGAATGATTTTTTTGCCAAAAAAACCATATATTTATATCAGTCGTGTGATGATTGTTCAATGGAAATATTATCAATGATGATGGTAATTAACAGTAATTTAAACCAAATAATAACAAAAAATGTTTTTATGTGTTTTCTATATCCATAAGAAATTAAAATGAAGGGAATTTTATTCATAAATGATCGGGTTGTTACAACATTACCCCCTTAAGAAATTTCTACCTCAAAATGTCCTTTCCCCATCCAAAAATAGATGAGGGTAACTTTGCCTCATCACTTTCTCTTGTTACCACATTGCTTCTTAAAACCAGTGGTTTCACCACAATACCTTGATGAGGGGAATCGTCTTATTTCATATAACTTTTTCTCTATGATATAATATCTTCAAGGGCATATCATTATAGGAGAGTCCATTCTCCAATGGTACCACCTATAGATTGAGTACATGTGATGGGTTTGGTATGTACTTCCTTAAGATTGATACATGGAACACATCAATTTCTTGATAAATTTTTTGTGGGGGTACTAGTCGATAGGTCACTTCTCTGATTCTATCAAGGATATCAAAAGGGCCAATGTACATTGTAATAAGATTTCCATTATTCCCAAATATCATAACTCTCTTCGAAGGTGATATAAAGTGGAAAACCATATCTCTAACATCAAACTATAGGTCTTGTCAATGGTTGTCATTATAATTCTTGTGTCCTCTATGAGCATTTTGATGTTCTATTGGATAGTCTTAACCTTCTCCCCCATTTCTTGAATGATTTGTGGAATTTAAAGTTTTCATTCCCCAACACCATCCCAAAATTATGTTGTTCTACAATTCTTCCCATAAGGGGATTCGTAAGGAACCAATTGGATTCTTGAGTGGAAACAATATTTGTAAGAGAACTCAACAAGATGACTATGTTGATCCCATCCTCCATTGAAGTCCATTGGGAATTATCTCAACATTTCTTCATGTTTTTGGTTAGTCTGCTCATATTTTACATTAGTTTGAGTATGATAATCCATACAGAAATTCAGCATTTTGTTTAGAGAGTGTTGGATACTCTTCCAGAACATAGAGTCGAATCTTGGATCTTGATCGGATACAGTCAATAGTGGTACACCTTACAACCATACAAATTCTCTGATGAATTTCTGTACCGGTTGATCTGAAGAGAAATACTTTTGAATTGAAATGAAATGTATAGCCTTTGTATGATAATCCACAATAATCCAGATAGAATTATTTCCATTGAATGTCTTCAAAAGTCTGGTGACAAAGTCTCTAGTGATGTTTTCCCATTTCAATTTTGATATGAGTAATTGTTTTCATCATCCCCATAGACACTACCTCTCATCCATCACTTTATAACATACAAGGAACATTGCTGTATACTCAGTGATCCCCTTCTTCATGTTATCCCACCAACAATACGCTTGGAGATTTTGATTAGTATTTGTCTTTCAAGGGTGAATGGAGAAATTAATACTATGTGCATCATACAAAATTTCTTTCTTTATCTCCATATTTGATAGAATGCATATTCTTGACCCAAATCTCACAATTCCTTCTTCATTAACATTGAACTCCATGGATTTCCTTTTTCTAATTTTTTCCACTATCTTATGAATTCCCACATCATCCCTTTGATCATCCTATGTCCTTTACAAAAGATACGGTTGATAAATCATTTTTGAAAGGATTGATGATATTCCTTATTTATGATTCCCATGTCCATCTTTATCAAATATAAGAATATTGGATCCGTTTCAATTCTCATCAATGAAGGTTTTTCTGGATCATTTCAACATAGATTGTCTACAACTTTATTTTCTTTCCCTAGATGGTAGTGAATTGTGAAGTCATAGTATTTTATCAGCTCTAACCATCTTCTTTGTCACAATAATAAACTCTTTATGTGTGAATATATACTTAATGATTTTTTTTGATCCATATATATTTCACACTTTTCCAATAAGAGATAATTCCTCATATTTTAAATGCAAAGATAATAGCTGCCAACTCTAGATCATGGGTGGGATAGTTTTACTGATTAATTTTCAACTGCCTTGAGGTATAGGTGATCAATTTTTCATTTTGAATCAATAGAGATCTAAATACTTTCTTCAAAGAATCATTGACTATTAAAAAAAGCTCCACCCTTGTGGGTAGTGTGATCACAGGGGATGTGATAAGCCTCCTTTTTGACTCCTTGAATCTATATTCTCATTCATCATTCCAAGAAAAACTGACTCCAATCCAAGTTATCTTGGTAAGAGGGTTTGACATTTTTGATAAATTTCTCAAAAATGGGTAATAATATCCCACTAACCCCTAGATGCTATGAATAGTCATCACAAATGTCACCCTCAACCATCCATCAATTTCATTTTTCATGGAGGGAACTATAGATATCCCATTTCTTATGATGATATTACCCAAAGAAGGAAACTTCCTTCAACCATAACTCACTCTTTCTGTAATTTTCTTATAGATTATCCTTTCAAAAGGACACCAGTACAGTGCTTCGATGCTACTCATTATCCTCCTTGGTTTTAGAGCATATTATAAAATCGTCTATAAATAATACCACCAATTTGTCAATGTAATTTATAAAGACTATATTCAACAATTTCATGAAGATTTATAGAGAATTAGTGAACCTTAAAGGCATTACTGTGAATTCATAGTGTCCATAACTTGTAAAAAATCAGTATTGGGGATATCCTCCTTCTTCACCCTTATTTGGTATCATCTTGAACGTAGATCCACATTTAATAATTAATGTGGCCCACATAGCAGATTGAAAAATTCATCAATTCATGAAAAAGGATACTTTTTCTTTATTGTGATTTTTTTGAGCTCATGATAATCAATACAAAGGAACATTAACCCATCCTTGTTATTAAAAAAGAGTACTGGTGCACCCCATGGTGAAGCACATGGCCGTATAAACCCTTTATCCAGATCTCTTCTAGTTGTTTTTTAACTCATAAAGCACCAAAATAGCTATTCTAAATGGACTATTTGATATTTTCAATTCCCTAGGTATAAGATTAATGGATAATTCAACATCTATTTTAGGAGGAAGACTATGAAATTTCTCAGAAAACACATCATAAAATTCAATGACAACTTTAATGTCTTCAAGGATGGTTCCATACATAGGCTCAATCATCTAATAAAGTTACTCATGCTCATAGGGAATTAATATCCATGATTTATGTGATTGTGATAAAGAATATTCATCCACCTTCTTTCACTTGTTTATAATCAGGGGTTGATTAACCATATTGAGAGTGATTTCCCTCTCGTGAAAATTTATGTTGGCTCTATGTAGGGAAATCCAATCAATGCCAATAATTGCATCAAATGCCCCAAGGGAATATTAATACGGTTCATAGGGAAGTTCAATCCCCATGTTGGGATAGGGGAGGAGTTATATTCATGTGATGAAATAATTTCCCAATTTTACATTCTCACTGACATCCCTACTATAATTTTTGTGGTGGTGTTTGGATTGTTCTTCTAAACATTCTGGATATAAAAGAATGCATAGAACCAGAATCCGAAGACTAAATTCACTATTCTTGATTGAATAACTTGCTTAATTTTCACCACTTTTTTTCCTAGATTCCCTTCGGTGGTAGTTCTAGAAAAATCTCTCCCTTTCTACCTTATAGGTCATTGGTTGCCCCCGAATACCCTTGGCTTAGGAAACCAGTTCGCAATGTGCCCTAGTTCTTTCCAATTGTAGAAAAGAACAATGTTTTGAGGGTCAAACAGTGGGTTCCAATCCTCAATCGTAGTAGAAGGTTTTGGCTTGGTTCCCTTAGTTCGCGCTCCTGAAGTATTTCATCATCCCTTTTAGAAAATTTCTAGTGTTCTTCTTTCCTGACCTTCGGAAAGTGGGGTGATGGAAGTTCATAACACTATTGAATTTAACCATCAAACTGCCATAATTAAATTCCACTTTATTCTTCTTATCCCCATGATACCCCTAAGATTCACCCATCATAATTTTGACTCTGAGGGAGAATCGATCAATTTCTTCATAGAATTGATGTCCGGGATCGCTAGGGATTTCTGAAGGCTACCTTTTATCCCACCAATAAAGTTATCATCCTTGTATACAGGGGTAACGACAAAGCCAAAGGCATTTCATTCAAGACTTTTGATATTTTAATCGTACGCCCCAATTGATTCTTCTTCTTTTTTCGCAAGGGAAAGGAACTCCCTTTCCATCTTAAGTCAGAGGGTGCGAGAAAAATATTTTTCGAAAAACATTTTTTGGAAATCCATCCATTCTAAAACCTCGATATCTTCCTTGGGCTTCATATTTTTTTTATAAATTTCCACCACTGATTTGTTTCTCCCTCCATACAATAATCATCTGTAAGAACCATATCTTTTTCAGAACAATGATGGATGGAGAAGATCTTATCAGTGGGGTTGATCCATTTTTCTGCGATTGAGGGATCTGATGATCCAGTGAAAGTAGGATTCCATAGTATCATGAAGCTCTTTATTGCCATTTGTTCTTTCTGGGGGGGGGGGGGTTTGTACATTCCTCATGACCCATGATTCTATTCAAAACATGAGTTAACTAGGAGATTATCCTAACAAATATTGTGATTCCCTGTCACATAGGAATGGTCATCCCACTAGAATAGTCATCACATTGATCTTCACAATATTTGTCAGCTCGAGTCCTCCTATTACCGGCCATTGGCTATAAAAAAGGAAATTTATGGGTAATTATTTTAAACTATTGAACATATAATGGGTAATCCCATGACAAAAAGTAATAAATAATAAATTGAATTTATTTCCTTAACTTATGAATTTCTAATTTTGATCTAAGTTATCCATGATCCACTTCCTAGCATATTTTCTAAGGGGGTTTTTTTAATCCTTTAATAATTGTTCATACTATGATTGTAAACATACAAAACTACATCCCATGGGAGTGTCGAACCAAGAGTTCAGTAAGGCCTGTTTTTTTGTACTAGTTCTTGTTCGAGTCTAGATCAAATAGGTGTTTTCGGGTTTTACACCTAGATACATCTGTGTCAGATAAACCTCTTCATGTTCGTATAAAAACATGGATTATTTTCTTTATAATCAACTTACTCTATAATCACTAAAATTTATGGATTATTTTATTATAATAAATTTTATCCCTATGGGTTTCACTAGCATTTTATAACCTTAATCTCAAAAATAACTAATCATATCCTTTGATATCAACTATAAGAACCATTCTTTTTCCACACACATAAATAATTTTTATTTCAAAAACATGAACTTAATACAAACCATAAGATCGATCAGTCTAGTGTCATTATGGATTTGGAACATGACATGACAACTTAAGACATAAAATATAACATCTTTATTGGAAACTTCTTTTACATAACCAAAACATTCCTTCATAATTAGTATTGCATGGGATAACCTAAGGACATACCTTAAAAAGGGTGAGCTATAAAGCCCAATAAGGGAGTAAAAAAGTAATAACAGGAATATAAAATACATTTTAGGCAATATCCATATCAATGTAGCATGAGAAACATGAACATAAAGGCATGATATAACATGATCATCGTAACATAGAATTGTGGAAACAACTTAAAACATTTCATCGTTAACGTAATGGAATCAGGTAGACCCCTATCGCAACATGGTGGAAAATTTACATAAAGGAATCAGGTAAATCTCAATCCCAACATGATGTATCATGATACTAAACATTATCAAATTCATTTCAGCACTATCAGGGCCCACCATTCATAATCATTTCAATTTCATTATTAAGTGTGCCACAAAGATCACATAACATGAATTCATTCAACGTCATCATTTATTCCACGATAAATGAATTTGGAATACATAAATGAATTTATATAATAAATAATTATATGTTCATAAATGTGAATACCCTATATTGAGAAATGGGAATGGTATTCACTACAAGAGGATTTTGGTATGGAAAGTCGTGGTGCAATTTAGGCAGCCTAACATCCTGACATAAAAATTCATAAAAATAGTTGATGAGATAGAAATGTGTATCTCATCATATATACATGAAATATACAGTAATTAATTCATATAAATACATGTCCCAATATAAGAAATTTGGAAATAGAAGGTGTAACATAATAATGAAACTTGAAGAGAGAGGATAAATGGAAGAACTCTTATGAAATATCGGCATGGTAATGGGTGTACATGGGATGGATTAATGTGAGAGAAATAGGTATCCCATTATACAAACATAATAATTTAATTATTAGGGATGTGCAAAAACATACCCCATAATTTTTAATTTAAAATAAAAAGGTGTCACAATATAAGGAAACATGGATAAAAATGAGAAAGGAAACCCTTACATGAGTCAGTGACTTAAAATGCTTGAAGAGGTGATTATTGAGAGCTTAGGGTAACTTGGTAGGATTATATATAGGGGATAAAATAATAGTGATGTTCTCCAAGTATTTTGAGTGAAAAGAAGTGGGATCTTATATGGGATTAAATAGGAAATGTGATAGGAATTCTTTAATATTTCAAAAACATAGGTTTTGGAATCTATATAATTAAATATTTGAAACCAAGAACCTTCACATGGTTTTTTCCAATTTTTAATGCCAAAGAGGAGTGGAAAAAATAATTTTATAAGTCAAATGGATGAACATATTAAAATATTATCCTTGCTTATTTAGAGATTAGTCACATTGTTAAGGAAATGAATTTAAAATCATAAAATATATTATACATTTTGGAGGATTCACTAATGCTTAATAAAATAAGTAAAATAAATATAAAATCACATTATTTTAGTGAGAAAACATATATTGTACAGATAATAACAATTATAGTATTTATTACATCATTTTGGGTTCACTAGGATGGAATAAAAAACATATAGTATTTATAAGGTATTTAATTTTAACCCAAAAATTCTACTCAAAAAATTATGAAGAATTTACCCTTGGATAAATTTGATGTCCTGATTCCAAAAATAATATTCATTTTCTCTAAATAATTTTTTAGATATGTGAATTTTTAAATTTAAAATTAAAACCTACATTTATTGAAAAATTTATAGATTTTGAAAAAAAGAGTTTTCAAACCTTAATAAAAATTAAATTTGACATTATAAAAATTATATACTCACTTATTGTAGTTAAAAGTAATTTGATAAAATTATTTAATTAAAATAATAATTATATCAAAAATTCAGTAATTTGTTTAAATAAATTCTTTGAAAATAAATTTTTTTTTATCGTATAAAAAATATAACTCTTATCAAACTTATTATCTAATCATTTACAGACAAGGAACTGATATAGACATAATTTTTAAGAATTATTTTTAAAATATTATTAATAAAAAAATTTGTTTATTATAATAATTTATATATTTCTCAAAGGTACCGTTTTTTCCTGAAGATTAAATTTATCAAATAAATAATTTTTTTAAGAAATACAATTCTCATAAAGGAATTGATGGAATAAGACTTTTATTTATCGAAAGGGATTACACAATAAGTAAGTAATACCTTCTTATATAAACCCTTATAACACCCACATAAGACCTATGTTTATGGTGTGAGATGGTGTTTCTTCTGAAATTGGGATGACCTTGTTTGTTTAAGGTTCAAACTTTCCAATTGATTTTTAACGGGTTTATTCGTAGAACCGGAAACACCCAATGATTCTATATCCATTTGGACCTTCATTCCAAAGTTAGGTGATTATTATTTGTGGAACAAAGAGGCTTAATAATTTGCATTGGTCAAGAGGGTGGGAGGTCAGGATCATCACACTTTTTGGGGGGAATTATTTCTTACTCTAAGACTCTCTTATAGATTTAAGTTGTGTTCTCGAATCCTTATTAATTCACCAAGCATGATAAAGAGTTTTAGACTTGGAAATCAATTATTGATATGTAGGGAATTTAGAGAATCTTTTATATGTATTTGAGGTTCATCATCGATATAGAATCATCCATATGTATTGGATATTCTTAGTCAATGGTATCCTTTAATACATTTTATAAAAATCTCTTGGTCATTATGATGACCATACTAGTTTTAAATCCTCTCAGTGGGGCACTTGAAGATTATTTTCATTCAAAAATACAATAGTTATTTCAGAGTTTGGCTCATTCCAGTAAATGTGCTACCTACGTATCCTTATTAAAAATAAATTAGAACCCATGTAGTTCGATAAGAAGGATATAGTTTAATGTCATATGGGACAGAAAAGAATTAATGAAAGATGGTATTTAACCTTATAAAGGCTTCCTACGTACTCTAAATTTACATCATAGATCAAATTCCACGTAGTACGGGTAAATAAATATGGGGTTTTTTCATGGTTAATGGCCCAAAATGAGATGTCGTGATTGCTTTTACACTCTAATCCCACCTGATTCATTCTCAGTGTGAGAAATAAGTGGTATTAGTAAACTTGACGATGGTTCCATGAAAAATGAAATTTTGAGAAATGATGTGGGACTTACGTATGTATGATGACACAAGTAAATGAAGACCAGGACTTAGGATAGAATCCGAAGATCAGGGTCCATAAAGGTATTTTTACTTTATGGAGATTTGGAATTTTAACCCGGTACTTATTCCAGAAACGGAAGCCCAAATTAAGAGGGAATTATGATTGGGTTTTATTCTTGAAAGGAATCCCATATCAAAAGAAATTATCATTGGGGAATACTCTTGAAGATGATGCCCAATTAAACGGAACTTATAACCTAGGGCTTACTCATGAGAAGGAAGCCCAATGTTAAAGGAAATTATGACTGGGGATTACTCCTAAAAAAGAGGTCCAGGTTTAGGGGCCTTGAGACTTGGGGCTTACTTCTGAGAAGGAGGCCCAAAACAAGGGAACATGTGGCTTACTCTTGAGAAGGATTCCCAAATAAGGGAATTGGGGTTTGATTCCTAAGGAGGATATCTAGTGAGCTTGGGCCCTGAAATGGGTTTCCACGTATCCTGGATTAAATAGGAATCAGAGTTCTCGTAGTTCATTCAAATGAGTGTTTGTGCACATGTTGTAATCATCACACATCTCGAAGCCCACATGAGTCATCCTCAATGTGAGAAACAAGAGGATGTGAATGATTAAACAATGAAACTACAAACATTTCCTCTTTCGCTGATGGTAGAGGGTGTGTCGACCATGGAAGAGGGCGAGGCGACGATCCTTCCCTCTGTTCTATTTACATTGGACAAGGGTACAATATATGGAAGAAGGGGTGAAGGTGAGGGGCTTATACCAGGATGGCTGCCATGAAGAAATTGGTTGGGGCTTACATCTATGGAGGATGACCATTTGAGATTTGTTGGGGCTTACTCTTAAGGAGGATGCCCATTTGGAATTTAACCTAGCATAGGAGTTAGGTGATGTTGTTTGAGTAGTTTCTTGGGGAGTTTATCGACTCAAGGTACTCAAGGAATCCATAAAGAGAGTCCAAACACATAATATGAGAAAGGAACCAAGAGGAGTAAGTCGACTCAAGGAACTTCATTAAGTGTGATAGAGTGTCTCAGATCATTGTATTCTATGGACGGATGTCGGGGCGCACAAAGGGCGCAATCGAAAATTTCATTGACCGGATTCGAATTATTTGCATTTTGACTGTCCGTTTTTCATGGGGGTCAGTGATGGAAGCCAAGGGACCGGCCTGAAAGGGCCTGGACCGCAGCCCGACACTGACCAGGATTAGGGGTGCGGGGGTGCAGCCCCCGCGTTATAGACCAGTAGGACCACATAGGTTCTTCACCAAGGTTCCTCACGTAGGTGCTCCATGTAGTTGTTCTACGTAGTTCCCCCGCATATGTACTCCTCACAGGTGCGGCGCGCAGGTGCACCGCCCAGGTGCACCGCGCAGGGGCACCGCGCAGGTGCTCCGCGCAGGGGCACTACGCCGGTGCTCCGCGCAGGGCCATATGTTCTAGACCCTGATTGGACTTTGAATGGTTTCTCCTTTAAATCTCTCTTCTCTCGTGTTTTAGAGAGATACCTGGGAAAATTTGGGGTATCTTGGAGAAATAGCTACGCAATTGGAGATTTGGTATTTCTTCCCATTTTTCCCTTTTGAAATGGGGAGCCCAAGGGTCCTATTTATAGGCAAGGAGGGGACTTGGTCGAAGGGAAGTGGTCTGTGCAGGTCCTCCATGTAAGTCCTTCGCGTATGTGTGAAAAAAGTATACTACCGCATAGGTCCTCCATGTTGGTCCTTTGCATTGGTCATTCGCGCAGCTCTTTATGGTAAAATTTTTCCATCTTCTGAGTGTCATAACTTTTGATCCGTATGTCTGATTAGGTTCCGTTAATAGTCAAATCGAAGGTCTTGTAGAGATATACATTTATAGAAATGGTAAATTCACCTAGTCTTCTTGAATGAAACTTGTAAATTGAATTGAATGTGTTCACACATTTCTATCACTGATCTTGGAAATACATTACCTAATCTTGGATAGGGAAATCAGTCCACTTTATCCGTTGGTATGGAGTAGTATTTTGGCACATTGAAATCCAACCTGCATCTTATTATTTCCTGATGAAAACATCTTTACTCATACTTGAAATTTTTTGTCTATGTGAGAATCATATCTTCACTCTACAGAAAAGTTCCTGGAAAACATTACATTGTGTCTACAGATGGTCAAAGACTATTGGGGTGGCTCGGATAACATCTCCTAGGTGCTAATATCTATTAACTTGAACTTCTACCATAGGCGATTCCGTTCAAGATTAACGTGTTGAATCTTGGCTTGGTCTTGGTCAAGACATAAGCCTGGTGACCCTAACTCCTTTTTGAGCTCTGACAAATGAGCTTTGTAAGGCCCGAGTCTACTGGATGAGGTCATCCTCTCCTTATTCAGTGTCAAAATAATTTTTAACTGAAAACCTATTTATTTATATCAAAAATGTGATAATATTTAAAGGGCTATATTATGAACGGCAATAATACATAATGGTCATTTAAGCCTTATAATGATAATAAGAGTTCATGTGTTTATATATCCATAAGACACTAAAATGAAGGGGAATTTTATTCATAAATGATTGGGTCATTACAAAAACAAACTCTTTTAGACTTTACCATGACATAGTCTTCACAAAAATGTAACATACATGGTGTCATTGAGTGGGAATCCCGTGAATTCTCAGTTTCTCTAGACCTTTAGAACTCACATGTCCCAACTTCCTATGACAATGTATAGTGTTTTCATTGTTAGTGAAATATCTGTTTCCCATCTAATTGATATGTGTTCCCCCATCAAAAACATATAACCCATTCATCAAAGAGCCTTTAATAACTGTATGATCTCCCTTGGAGATTCTATGACTTCACGAATCAGATTTAAAGGTAAAACATCTCTGATATAAGACTCCTAGAGAGACTATATTATATTTTAAATATATAAAACTTCTCATATCCAATAAGGTGATAAGACAATGGTCTATGAGCTCTAGAATAATAGGTTATCTACACATGACACAAAATATCTTTTTGTTTCTTATAACAACCTCTCGTTTAACTCCCTCGGTCAAACAAAGAAATCTTATCCAAGAAAATATAAAATGAACATCGTGAGTATAAGACCCACTCTTCATCAAGATAATCTTGAGACACACACAACCCCTCATCACTATCATAGCCCTAGTCCGAAAAGATCAAATGATTCCTAGACTCCATAGAATGTTTTCCATATTTCAAATTGAGACATTTGGGTCTAATATTCCCAAGTTTCCCATAGTGGTAGTATTTAACCTCATACATCTTGGGTTTAGTCTGATGTTGGTGTGATTGGATATGAATCCCACTTCCCTTCCTATGTTTACTTTTCTATTACCCTCGAAACACTGAACGACACTTCACATTTAGAGCCTTAGCTTTATGTTTAACCTTATCCCTGCTATGCAACTCACATGAAAGCAAGGAAGACTTTACTTCCTCTCAGGTCAAGGAATATATAACATACCTCATTGAATAGATAACATGTTCATATGATCTATTTAATAATTTAAAATTATGATGGCTTGGTTCTCATCTTAATCGTTAAAATCAATATTGGTGAGCCCTAATAACCATTTGTTATACTCCACAAGGTGTGAATGGATGGTGGTTCCATGACTTCTCTTGAAGGTATTTAATATTTTATTCTTATGTAGAAGGCACATTAAAGATATTTTCATATACATTTTTTCATGTTTAGACCAAATACTAGATGTGGAGGTCTCATAAGCAACCTCCTGTGTGACATTATATCCTATAGACAAGGTTAAAGAGAAATGTGATTTCATCAAAACGTTAGGAGGGACATCTAAATTGAATGTGATTGTTTTACCATTAGTGGAAAGACAAAATTGGGGTTTATCAGGTCCAAAAATGGCATCTTTCTTCCCTTGAGGTACTAACAGGGCACACATTTTTTATAAACAAAAATTATAATCATTTCTCCCATCAAATGTTTATATTTCATTTTTTGTAGATGCCATTGTTTATTCAGGTGGCTCTGATAACACTTTTTTGATGGGTAATATCATAATACAACCCCCATACCCCAAAAAAAATAATTACAATGACCAATGAATAAAAAATATTGTTTAATTCAATATTAAAAATAGAAGAATTAATTTTACTATTATTAAAACACACCCAAATAGAGTGCAAATGTGGGAATAGTGAAACAACAAAAACTGTTGAAGAATAATTGAGATCAAAAAACAAATGAAAAACCAAGATGTGTGTGATTCGGACCCTTTGGTGCCTACTGCATGAAAATAACGCCACCCAACCATGAAATTTTATAATGATATCAAACCAAAAATGGATTACAGTGTAAAAAGGAGAGGAATATAGCCAAATAAAATGCATAAAATCATTAAAAAAGAAAGTACGCACTAGAATCAGACACACTTAAGGAATCAGGTTAAAAAAATTACAACCTTGAAAAAAATTCATAGTGTCTAGATCACATTGAGATCCAAGAACGTTGATAGCGTCTATTTCCTTGATCTCGAAATAGGATGATCACACTAGGTCTCTAGATTTGAGAAATGGTCACACGTCTTCAACTGGGAAGAACCTCGATAGGCTCCATCATGATCCATGAACCAACGGTGTATAGGGGTCGTTGAGACACTATATGAGTTCATTGATGATGTCAATATCACCACCACCAATGATATTGAAGGTGAGGAAGATGATTCTCTGTATCGAGAGAGAGAGAGAGAGAGAAAAAAAATAGACAGAACTAACAGTGGGAGGAAAACAACCCACCAACAGTGAGAGGGAATCATTTTTGGGAATCTAGATCTCTACTAACAAGATGAAATTGAATTACCATAAATATGATTTTGAGATATGTTTTGTGTATCAAATACAGGTGCCACTGGAGTGATGAAAACCTCTACTATAACCCTAACTGCCTAACTCCACAAGCAAGGGGAGGCTGCCAAGAATCCAATGATGTACTACCCACCCAGTGGCACATGGAACTGCTCAAATCAATGGATTTCTAGGATAGTTTAGGTGGAACCATCCCTCAATAGTCGGAAATGAATAAAATAGATATATAGAAGAAGGCCATGTTGGCATCCCAAATCGAGCATGCCAAACAATTGAGTAGGCCATTTAAATCATCTCATGTGGTAAAATGCAACCAAAATCCAAAATATTTCAAAATTATAAAATATTTAATAATAAATATCATTTATTTAGGAAAATTTAAATGGATGAACAATTTAAATGGGTTAATTTCTATTTTCAATATGAAATTAAAGAATATCCAAATTAACAACAAGCTATTAAATTATTTAAACATTCTCTATGACATAAGATTCCAGTTTCAACCAAAACAAGGAATAAACAAAATAATTAATGATTCTTTTAATTATCATCAATATGAATTCTATATTCATGTTCTTTATCGAATTCCATTACTACATTGAATAACTCATTGAGTTAAACATGCATATTTTCATCAATTTGATTACCATAAGATTATGAGAAACAATGGATTTGTTAAATGTGTTCCTCATTAATTTTTTATCCAACCAACAAAAAATTAACGACATTAAGTTCATTATCAAAATTCATCAATTTAAACATGATAAACTAATAATAACAACATAATAAACAATGAATAGTATAGATATAATATTATCTAGAAAAACAAGAAGCAAACCATTAACATGGTGCAAAGAAATAACATGTGATCACTAAAAATATACAACTTCCATTCATTAATAGGATTTAATATTAACTAGATTAATTAAACCACCATAAAAAGGGATAAAACATGGTCTATTTATGATTTAATGTAAATAAATAAGAGAGGAAATGAATCACATACCTCAAAGCTTCAACATTAATTCCATAGTAATGAATCAATGTCATGGATCTCTGATCACCTCTGTCATGAGGAAACTAAAATATCATTACATGAACATATAGATTAATGAAAAATAAAATTCCATTATAATTATGGAGATCATATTCCATAATAAGAAAATATGAAATTGGAGAAAAGGTTATCAAACAGAGAGAAACCATGAGAAAAGATGAAGAGCCTGCCTCATAGCATCACAGATTAAACTCTAGATTTTGGGATTCATCACTGTGGAAATTAGGCTTAAAAGACATTGAAAATCACCAATGGGTGCCTATAGTTCCTAAGGATGGAGTGGGAAAAAATTGGATTAGGGTCTTTGGGGTATTTATAGGTAAACATAATTTTAGATGACCATGACGTAGCACCAAATATCACATAGTAGACCACCTAAACCACTACGCAATTGGGGGACTACATCATGACCCTTGGTAAATAATTTTTCTTGGATCTAGTGTGGTATAAATGATGCATATCCTATTTATCCAATGGAGGGACTATATACTAGCATATATCCTACATTGAAGCCACCGTTAATTTGATAGTAGCCTCAAAAACCACTACATCGTAGCCACCTCATTCCACTCCACGGAACTTGGCACTGGGGAAGAGCCTACATTGTAGCCAACCACCACGGAATAGAAAGGCCTAAAATGAAATTAGTCCTAATTTTAAACCTTTGAGTCTCCCTATGTTGTAGATGGGAAAACACACAATAAAAGTCTGGTTTAAGATATAACACATTGCTCCATGCTGGAACATGGACTCAAATGGTAGTGGAACCAACCCTTTTTCTTTATTTATCCTCTAAACTTCTTGAAACATCCTCCAAGTGCCACCAACACCAAAATCGCAAAAAGGGAAGATAGAATAAGGTTTGATACTTCACACAATTTATATACAACAAATAGTAACAACAACATAATATTTCATATTAAATTTATTTTTTTGAATGTCAGATCACATAATATATTTAAATTGTTTTATAGTAGACATTTTTAAATATATTATTTTATACATATCACTCTACCAGAATAATTAACGATTTTTTTCCTCAATAATTGATAACATAAATTCAAATATGCATAAACAATTATCAATATATTATAAAATCCTCTAATGACTCCACATATCACCTTATATAAATAAAAAATTAAATGACCATATTAAACATATTTTCAATTGATTAATCACAAAAATATAGTAACATTCAACTATTGTCTCTATATATAATGATGTTCCCATTTACATTCAAACAATGTTTCTAAATATTATAATTTGTTCCTATATTTATCATAGTGTTTGTTATCCAATTATCATAGTGACCTCATTGTCATATAGATACACTGGTATAATATTTCTTCCTACTACCCATCCTAATAATATTTATTTCAATAAGATTCATAATAACACCATTATCTAGTGAAATAAAGTTTATTGATATAGAATATACTACATAGATTCCAAATAATAATAAAAAATGAATTCAATTTAGTTTCTACTACTGAAATATAAAAAAAATAAGTTATATAATGATGAATATTATTCTTATATAATAGTATAATGACAAACCAAGGTCAAACTAGACATAAAAATCTTTGCAGTTAGTGTATATTTAAACTCCTCTTGTATGTAATTGTGTTTAAATTTATATTTTTATAAAATCCTCTTCCAAGAGATAATCTTAGAATTTCTAGCAACAATATTTTTTCAGATCGAGCTTACTTAAAAAATATTATCTGTTAAAGAAGAAGAATAAGAGAATAAGATAGATCATATTTAGATGGTTATCGAATTGGGCTGGATAATATAGTTGAAAAAGAAATTTAATGTTGTAAATTTGGCATCAGTTTCTTATAAATAAACATAAAATATGGTTGTGGAGACTTTTTATTTTCTTTTTAAAAAAAACATAAGCCAATAATAAAAAAACATATTTTTGGCATCAGTTATTAATGAAACTAACAAAAATAATTAGAATTTATTTACTATGTTTTAGATTATTTTTTAATCATATATTTGACTGGTCGTGGAGAAAATATGGAGTTATAGATTCAATATTAAGGATGTCAGAATTTGATCTTCTCTAAGAGAAGACTTAAAGAAATTAAATTTTTAAAGGCTATAACTTTTGATCCATAACTTTGTTTTAGCTCCATGAATAGTCAAATCAAAGCTTAAGAAATTATATAAAACATTGTAATTTTTTTATAATATTTTGGGTTTTTTTTCATAAAAACTGATGCCAAAAATATGTTTTTTTTCTTGTCAGTTTTTTTAAAAACCAATGCCAACAAAAAAAAATTTACTGTTCGGAATCGGTATTTAAAAAAACAAACGTGAGAACTATTTTTTAATCTTTTTTGGCATAAATTTATTTAAAAAGTGTCACCAATTTTTTTTACATTCTGGTCTTAGTTTTTAAAAAAACTGACATGAAAAATAATTTTGTTATCTTTTTAGAATAGGTTTATTTAAAAACTGGCACCAAAAGGCCAATTTAAATCCTCTTTTCCATCAGTTTCAACCAAAACCGAAGCCAAAGAGTATTCACCATTACACAGGATAGAAATTTCAATTTTTTCATGACACTCGTTTTACTATTTAAAATCATGTCTACATTTTCATACAATGCTATAGAAAATATTTTCATTTACTATATGTATATCCATTTTCTCCATCATTCATAATTTTCATCCTCTTTGATTCAATCAGGTTTTCAATGCGGCTTCAATCGTTAATTTTAACATTGTACCAATTCTAATCATTTATTTTCTTTATTATTATTTTCTTTCATTTCTAAATAACTCGATTAGCTTGTTTATAATGATGATTTATTCTAATTGTCCTATTACAAATATAAATAATTCGGATGAGATTTACCTACCATGGTTAATATATTATTTTCGATCACCATTTTCTATATCTCATGAGTTTTACACAAAATATAAGAGTTATGATGATAAAAAAAACATGTCATTTCAATGGAAGCTCATAAAACCATTGAAATGTGATGGAAATATTGTTTTTATTTCATTTCATTTTCTATATGTGATTTCCATTCATGTTTGTAATATTTACATTGAAACGAGTTGAATCAATCAAAACATAGACAAGTTCAACTTTTATGGCCATAATGTTTGATTCGTAACTCCGTTTTAGCTCCACAACCAGTCAAATTGATTCTTATAAAATAATATAAAACATACAAGAACAAAAAAGATAATTTTTTGCATCTGTATATTTATAAAGAGGTACCAAAAATATATTTTTTCATTTCTGGCATCGGTTTTTTTAAAACTGACACCAAAACTATATTTTTTACTATTTGGAATTGATTTTTACAGAAATCGATGGAAAATATTGTAGGACCTGGGTATAGTAGAAGCATGTTGGTGGGCCTTCCTGACATTAATTTTTCTGTTAACAATGATCGATTCGAGATCCATCATGCTAATAAAACACTAGATCTATGAAATAAAATGAAGAATTAAATAAATAAAGGGAGTCTCTGAACCATAGAGAGGATCATCATACGTTGGTTATAATTAATTTAATTAAAAGACAAGAATTACCTTGATGAAATTTGCTCTCCGTTGATGTTTGTTGTTATGATCTGATGCGATATATCATTGAATCATAGAATCCAATTGTATGATTCCTCTAGTGGTGATTCACATGTGCTCCATGTATCTCGGGTTGTTGCCAAAGGTACCTCCAGGTGCTAGCATAGAAGAGCCTTTTCTTGTGATGCCCACCTTCGATTGCCTTGAGAGCTGCTAGCAAAGTGCTCTCCTTGATCCGGTGGAGGAGGATCTCTCTCGTAGCATGAGAGAATTCTTGGAAGAAAATAATTCTCTATTTCCTTGAGAGATTTCTCTAGATTAGTTGTTCACAAACACCCCCAAAAAGTCTAGGCTAATAAGAATTATATAATTGGGATTTTAATAACATTGAATAATAAATTTAACTAATTACCCAAATGAATTTATTCATTTAATTTAATTCATATTAATACCCCATTTCTATAATAATAGTTAACTATTAATATTACTTGACATACTCCTAGTGAATTACATCTAAAATTATTTCTCACAAATCCCCAAAATAACTACACGGCGTGTATATTAATATACATGGCATTTATTTTTTCAATTTTCTTTATTTCCTCCTCCATATTTATTAGACCTAAAATAATGGATATTTATTTCTCAAATAAATATCACATCATTACTCACTAATAAATATATTATTTCTCCAATAATATATTCTATTGTATAATGAGTGTCGAAATAAATTCAATCTAGAATCCTTGAATGATTATTAAAAAAACAGGAATAATATTTATTCATCTTTTTAAATTTATATTTAACAGAGAAACTTAGATACACTTAGTGTGTTACCCTCTAAGCCTCTTTTTCATTGGCATTAGGCTAATCCTGACTAAAGTCCAAGGTTAGTATCTATCAAAACACTAAGGAACCAATAGAGAAAAAAGTTTAGGCTACAATGATGTGTCAACTCCTACTAACTCTTAACGTGGTATGTAATCCCTTTGTCTCGATATCTCAAATCCAGAGTGTTTCATGGTAGTGCCATCAAGCCATGTGCTCGATTATTCTTTCTTTCACTTTCCGAAATTGAACTTTCTCATTCCTTACCATGGCCATGGATTTATTTTGGCTATATCAATTCCATCAAAGGGACTGATATATTTACTACTATTATGAAAACAGAAGGGGATAAATCCTTTCTCGAATTATCTATTAATGATGTATTACTCTTGATGCACTATACATATCCTACCTCACACTGAATGGTTTTTCGTCATAGTTTTTGTCAATACATCTATGTTGGCGACTTGTAATAGCCATTAATAATAATATTAAAGTCTAAGGACCAATACACATGTCCATAGATAGGAACATCCAATGATACTATGAAATGTAGATTTCCTGCTTGCGGGTCTCATTCTCATAATATTTTCCGGGATATTACCAAGGTCACACCCCATTAGGAGGTGTCTCAAATCTTTATGAGTCCTCAACACTAACAGCCTGAATTATTTTTGTCCCCAAAATAAAATCATCCTGGAATAGAACAAATATTAAATAACAATGTTATGGAAATTCCAGGTTCTCATCATAGTAGGGATCCGTTATGAACCTTTAATGAAATAGTTATCCATAGTACATTACAACATGAATTGTCACATAGAAGAAAAATCAAGATGTGATAAGGTATTTATTAAGGAATAAATTATAATTTAGTTGTCTGTAGAACATAAAATCCAATAGACTCTCACTTGGACTAGATCCAACTTCTAACAACCTTTAACCTGCTATCTATCACATGATATTCATGCTTCTACTGAGATAGGCCTTTAGTCATGGGGTCTTCCACTTTCTCTTTTGTGGACACTCTGCTCACTGCAACTTCTCCACTTTGATAGAAATCCCTCAAGAGGTGATACTTCCAGAGGATGTGCTTTGTATGTTGATGTGACCTTGGTTCTTTTGCAAGAGCCACCACTATTGTATTATCACAACATAGTGTGATTGGATCTTTACTACTTGGCAACACATCAAGCTCATAGACAATGTTTCGAATCCAGATGGATTCCTTATCTGAATCAAAAGCCTCTATATATTCAGATTCCACTATAGAATCACCAAAAACTAGTTTCATTGAACTCTTCCATCTCACAGCTCCTCCACTAAGATAGAAAACATATCCAGATTGCGACTTCAGATCATTATGATCTGTCTAAAAACCAACATCCGCATAAAATCTGATGAAAATATGTTCGTCGCCTCCATACATGAGAAAAATATCATTTGTTCTTATGAGATAATTAAGGATAGTCTTTACTGTAGTCTATTTTTGTTCTCTTGGATCTTCTTGAAATCTGCCAACCATGCTCAGTGCAAAGGAAACATAATGATAGGTGCATAACATGGAATACATGATGGATCTTATAGCCAAAGCGTATGCGATCATATTCATTATATATTTATCCTATTGTGTCTGAGGAAACATTTTCTTATAAAGATTTAGTCCATGTGACATTGGAACCAATTCCATCTTAGATTATTCCACACTACATCACATTAGTATCTAGTCAATGTATGTGCCCTAACATAGTCCAAGCAGCCTCTTAGATCTATCAAGAATTATCTTGATCCCAAGAATGTAGGCTGCTTAACCCAAGTCATTCATGGAGAAACACATGTTCAACCAGTACATAACTGATTGTACTACTGGTACATAATTTCCAATAAGTAATATGTCTTCAACATATACTACTATGATAGAAACCACATTCCCATTAAACTGGTTATAAACACATGTCACAAAATCATTCTTAATAAAACCAAATTCCTTTGTTGCTTAATCAAATATAATTTTCCATGACCTAGATGCTTGCTTTAATCCATAAATGGAATATTGTAACATGAAAACCAGTTTGGATTCAACTGGTGTCACAAACCCTTTTGGATGTGTCATATAGACAACTTCTTGAAGTTTCTCGTAATGTAATGCTATTTTGACATCCATCTTCCAAATCTCATATTTTTGGTAAGATGGTATGGAAACTATGATTCTTAAGGATTTAAACATGGAAACTGGTGTGAAGATTTCATCATAGTCAATTCCTTGACGTTGTCTGAATCCTTTAGCCATCAGCCTTGCTTTATAGGTGCTAACAAAACATTACATGTCCATCATTCTCTTTAATACCCATTTTCGTCCAATGGTATTTACATCAACTCGCTCATCAACTAGAATCCATACATAGTTCTGATACATGGAATCCATCTCATAATTCATAGATTCTAGCCATATTTTAGCATCTGAGCATTGAACTTCTTCCTTGTTGGAGAAAGGTTCACCATTGTCCAACAATACTGATTCACCATCCATAATGACTAGGAAACCAAATCTCTCTGGTTCCCTTACCTCTCTTGAGATTCAATGATGTAATTGTGTTTTTGGAACCTCTTCCACAAGGAAGTGTAAAAAGTGTTCATGTACCAACTCATGTGTATCATGAGAATCAACAACGTCGAAGTAAATATTTCTCCCACTATAATTTTTGAGGATGTGCTCCCTCTAAAGATATATGGCTTGTCTGGAGATGATCAGTTTCTTGTCTAAATAACCATCTTCGTAGAGCTTTGTCAAGCCCTTCTCATTTACATGAGTAAGATGGTGATGCCATATATGGGTGATGTATGAGTCATGTTATTTTGTTTTGTTATCAATTTTCAACACTTGTTTTCATAATATAATACATAAAAATTGGTATTTAAATGAGGCATACCATAACATATGTTTTTCTTATAAACAAAACCACCATTATTTCCAAAACATGAAAATAAATCCATCCATATCCAAACAAGATAAAGAAACTATGTTATTGGTAACACTATGCACATAATAACAGTTACATAAAACCAAAATAATTCTAGTTGGCTATGGGAGATGGTAATCTCTAATGGCCAGCATAGCCAGCCTCGTGCCATTGGCAGATCGAAGATCTAACTCTCCTCTAGAAAACGCTCTAAATCTATTTTTTTCCTGCATTTGAATACATATGTATTCCCCAAAAGCTGTATCTAATACCAAAGGTGTAGAAATGGAACGATTACACTTGATAACGAATTCACATTTAGCATCCCAACACTTCTAGTTGAAGTTCCTCTTCATGTGGAATGGCTTGCCACATGAAAAACATATCACCTTCTATTCCTTACCCTGCCTCTAGATCTTCCCCTTCATGAAGGGATGGTACTCAGGGGCTTCAGATCGTTTATTAATCCTTGGTCCCTTTTCCTTGTCCTTCATTTTCTTATTCACCATAAGGATTGCGGGTTTTTCACTCCCAATGTCCTTATCTACTAGGATAATTGTGGTCAGAAGTTCTAATAGACTCTTTGCATTGTTTTACATATTGTAGTTAACAATAAATCTAGAGAAGGTCTTTGGAAGTGATGATAGGATGATATCTTTAAGCAACTCATCTGGGAACATAATACCTAATATGTCCACGTGTTCAATGTAGACAATAAACATGACTACATGAGGCCCATCTGGCACAGATTCTCTAAGATTAGTTGTGAACAATGCATTGGAGATCTCATATCTCTCATGTATTGCCTTCTCCTGATAGAGATCTTTAAGGTGAGACATCATGTTATACTCATCGATGTTTTCATGTTGCTTCAAGAGCTCGTTATACATAGACGATAGCATGAAACATTGGACATATGTGGCATAATTTATATGTTTCATATAGAGAGATAGTTCCCCATGACGAGCCTCTTTTCTGGGCATAACAGGAATAGGCTCTTCTAGAACATACAATTTCCTCTCATGGTGAAGGATGACGCATAAACGCCTCTTCCACCCCTGGAAATTGGTGCTGGTGAGAAGGTTTTCCTTCTCGAGTATGGTTCATGATGATATCTTTGAAGTCATTTTTCTTATCATTTCTACAATTTAAGATGAAGAAATGTTTAGTACATTATAATGATAAAGCAGAGACAAATTAATTAATTAATACTTATTTGTCTCCCACTATTTTATAAAATCCAATAGCCCTCACCATTTACTTCAGAATATTTTGTTTCCTGAATACTCTAGTGGAAATGATCCCTATTCCCCTTCTCATTACCCCAACTATGGTTGGTCAAGCCAATTTAAGGGTTTTTGTTAGGCATTCCAATGTCCAACTGCATTAACTCATCGATTTGTGATCTACTGAGTGGACTCCCCAATCCGGAAATCCTTTAATTTTGGATTTCCTCAACCTTTTCCTCATGGTCATACCAATCCTTGTTGTGGAAGTATACCATTGATGTGAACCAAGTCAATTCAACCCAAATCCTAGATCTAGAATTCTTGGATAATTGAAATAACCTCAACTTGGTTTGGTCAAGCACTTTGAACTATGGTTTGATTCTAACCAAGATTATGGAAGGCTATACCGACTTAATATTTTCATTGAGGTATTTTATCCTTATACGTAAATTTTCATTTTATTATCTTTGATTACATTCTTGTTAATATTAAGTAATATATACATTACTGATTAACCATGTCTAAGAGAATATTTATGCATTAGTCGGTCTTATTTTAGTTCAATCTTGCATGCTTGTTTGATTCATTAATTGTTTGATCGTGACAACACACCCACAATAAATAAACCATAGAACTGATAGAATTAAAATAAAAGGTATGATCATGAGATTGTTCTATTGGCTATTTTATCTATCAGTTTATAAAATAAAACAATTCCAAGGGGAGAAACACCTTGAACCTTCTGGGTTTGTGTTTACTTCTTTCCAACTGTTCACGTTTGTATTTACTTGGATTGGATTCACCTTGGATCCTAACTTGAGCTACCTCCACTAGCTTGGGAGATCCTTCCATTACATATGCTTTTATTTCACTTGTCGGTGAGGGGTAAAACTATGTTTTATATAAAATAAACCTTTGGAACGTCATCCCTACATATTAATGAGTAAAAGGCTCAAAGGCTAACAAATGTAATTTAAATAAATTAATTAAATGATACCATTCACATGCAAATTTCTTACTCTAGATCACGATCATCCATACATGAAATGATATTTATGCATAAATAACTAGAATTCAATTATTTAATTGTTCTTGTTTAATATAAATCACGCTTGAATCAATTAATTTTATTTAATTAATCAATCCTTTTATATTAAAACCTTTTTATGAATCTCCTTGAGAGTATCATCCATAATATTTTTAAACAAATAAATTCATTTAATATTATATTTGTACTTAACATGAACCTTGGCAGAAACCCTGTGAATTCTCATTCAAAACTACCCAATGAGTAGAAATGAACATTGCATAGATGTTAAATTATACACATATATATAAAACACATATCACATGTTGTGCCTCATATTTATTCATTCACTATGGTACACTTCTCAATGGTCTGTATAATATAATAATAAATTTTAATAAATCTGTGCAATTTGGATGAGTACACGACATGTAGTTCCAACTACACGGCATGTACTTTTGTTCACAATCCATTTGAAGTACACACCCAGGGACATGGCATGTAGATGTACTTTGGAAATCATTAGAGTACACGGTGTGTTCAGTGGGTCACACAGCATGTGGTATCCGTGTTACACAGTTTCCAGTCAGGCAAGCCATGTACAGGGTACACGGTCCTACCCAAACCCGAAGGGATTACATGCCATGTTCAATAGGCCACACATTGTTTAATCCGAAAACTGTGTGCCACATATTCCTTGTCAACACACTGAGTTTTAAAGACTTAGATAGGATCCATTGACACGACATGGTTTTTTCAGACCAATCGGATGAATTGATCCTATACTACACAGTGTGTATTGACATATACATGATGTGTGTTCTAGTGATGTATGTCCAAGAACGTTTGGAACCTCTGGATAAGATCCTCAATTTTATTTAAATCAAAATTAAAAGAAAAAATCATTTCTATAAGGTGAATGAGAAATGAGAGAGGAGGAATAGATCTCAAGATTCAGATTTGCAAAATGATTAACATGAATTAAAACAACTAAATTATTAAATGCGTAAATCATCAACAAAAAACTAAATAATTATAATCAACGATATGAACCCTCTAATACCACTTGGAGGTTCCAGGCATATTGGAAGTAGGATGGTATGTTCTCCTAGCATTAATTTTTCTGTTAACAACGATCAATATGAGATCTGTCACGATAATAAAATGTCGGATATTCATAATAGAATTCTGAAATAAAGAAATTAAGGGATTCTAGGAACCGTATATAGGATCATCATATCTTGGTTATAATTAATTTAATTAAAAGACAAGAATTAACTTGATGGAATTCCCTCACCCTTTATTTTTTCAGTCACGATCCGATGTAATCTGTCATTGCATCATAGAATCCAAGTGTAGGATTCCTCTAGAGGTGATCCACACATGCTCCACATATATCTAGATTTCGTCAAAGGGATCTCCGCGTCTAGAATGGAAAAGCATTTGCTTGCGATTTCCGCCTTCAATCACCTTGAGAGATGCTTGCAAAGTGCTCTCCTTGATCCGGTGGAGGAGGATCTCTCTCATAGCATGAGATAATTCTTGGAACAAAATATTTCTCTCTTGGATTGAGAGATTTCTCTAGATCCATTATGCACAAACACACCAAAAAAGGCTAGGCTAATGAGAATTATATATTTTGGATTTTAATAAATTTGAATAATAAAATGAATTAATTACCCAAAAGCATTTATTCATTTCATTTATTTCTTAGTAATACCCCACATCTAATAATAATAGTTGACTATTATTATTACTTGACACGTGCCCACTGAATTACACCTAATATTATTTAATGAAATAAATAATATTATTTCTCACAAATCCCCAGATAAACTACATGGAATGTATATTAATATACAAGGCGTGTACAATTTCAACTTTCTTAATTTCCTCCACCATATTAAGTAGACATTATATAATGGAAATTTATTTCTCAAATAAATATCTAGAATTACTCATTAATAAATTGATTATTTTTCCCACAATATATTATCTCGAATAAATAGTGTCGAAATAAATGTGATCTAGAATCCTTGAATAATTATTAAACCACGATCAGGATTAATCGTTATTCAACTTGTTAAATTAATATTTAACTAAGATACTTGGATACACTTTGTGTGTGACCCTCTAGACTACTTCTCTACGACATTATGTGGGGCCTGGATAATGTCCAAGTTTAGCATCTAGCAACATGCCAAGGCTCCCATAGAGAAAGGTGTTAATGCCGCAATGACGTGTCACCTCCTATGAATGCTTATCGTGTAATGTAATCCCTTTGTCTCGATATGTCGAATCAAGCGAGTTTCATGCTAGTTCCATCAACCTGTGTGCTCGATTATTTTTTCTTTGACTTTCTGGAATTGAACATTCTCATTCTTTATCATGGACATGGATTTATTTCAGATATATTGATCCCATCAAAGGGTCTAACATATGTACTTGTGTTTAGAAAACGGAAGGGATAAATCCTTTATCGAATTATCTATTAACAATGTATTACTCATGACGCACCCTAAATATCATACCTCACTGCGAACAATGTGTCATCATAGTTTTTGTCAATACATTTTATTTCATGAATTGAAATACCCGTTAATAATAATCTTAATGTCTAAGGACCAACACACACTTCCTTAGATAAGAACACCTAATGACACTATGAAATGTGGATTTTCTGTCGACGGGTCTCGTTCTCATAATATTCTCCTGGATATTACCAAGGGAAAACACCATGACAAGGTGCCTCAATGTTTTTTGAGTCCTCACCCCAAATTACTTGTATTATTTGTGTCCCTCAAATAACATCATCCAGCCATAGAACATATATGCAAGAATAGTTTTTTGGAACTTCCAAGTTCTCATCATAATAGGGATCTTCTATGGCCCTTTAATGAAACAAAAATCCTTAGTAAATTATCGCATGCATTGTCCCACAGAAGAAAAATCAATATGTGATAAGGTATTTATTAATTAATATATTAAAAATTAGTTGGTTCAAGGCAACCACCTCCAATAGACTCCCACTTGGACTAGAGCCAACTACTAACAACCTTTAACTCGCTAGCTCTCACATGATATTCATTCTTCTAATAATGTAGGACTATAGTCATGGGGTGTACCACGTTCTCTTCTGTGGACACTCTTCTCATTGAAAAATCACCCCTTTGATAGAAATCCCTCAAGAGGTGATACTTCGTGAGTATGTGCTTTGTCTGTTGATGTGACATTGGTTCTTTTGAAAGATCCACCATTGCAGTATTATCACAACACAATGTGAGAGGATATTTACAACTAGGCACCACATAAAGCTCCTCGACAATATTCTAATTCTAAACGTCTTACTTGGTTGCATCATAAGCCACTATGTATACCGAATCTGCTGTAGAATTGGCAAAAACAGGTTTCTTTGAACACTTCCAGCTCACAGCTCCTCCACTGAGACAGAATGTAACAATCCGAGATTTTATGAGAATTATTCTTTTTAATTTCATTAATGTCCTAGGTTGTACTCTACAACAAAATTAGATTGTGCTATATGCAACACTGTATTAGTTGGCAGAATACGCAACACTATTCTTGGCTCGTGTTACACACAATTTCAAGTTCATTTTGTAGAAATTATTCTACGCAACATTATGTATAAATTTTGTTTAATGTATAAATGAAATAAGTTTTGATTTTTTTTTGTACGAAACAAAAAAGAGATCTTTCACTACACGCAACCTTGACTTGGCTTGCATGACACTCATCGTGACCTTCCTCGATAGAGTGTGTAGTACGCAATACTGGGTTTCACTAAACAATGATATATTGTTATAATATTATTATGAACTAGTCGTTATGAATATTAGTATATACAAATTGAATTTTATGATATTATAATTCATCTTACACATTTTATATAACATCTTATGATAACACAATAAATTTTTCGGGTAAAATAAGTATTTTTGAAAAAATGCAGTTTTTCCACCTTTTGATGGCACACCCACATTAAATTTAGTTTTGACATGTTTATAAGTTCAATTTGAAAAAATAAAATTTTTATTTGGAATCAGGATATAAAAATTTACTTTGGATAAATTTTTCCTATTATTCTGATAACTTTCATATTTTAAGGAAGAGTAAAAACAAGCTATATTTTAATTAAAAACAACTTTTTTCATCACAATAATTTATATGGTTAAATTATAATATTGAATGGTTTTAATGTAAAAATAGAATATATTTTTACAATTTATATAATGTATTTTATTACAATTAATTTTACATTGAATTCATAGATAAAAACATTTCAATCTTTGGCAATGTTTTAGGTTTTAAAACCTGTGTTCTTAACAACAGGATTAATTTTAAATTAATTACTGAAACTTCTATGTTTTTAATTTTGAAAAATGGATTCAATATTTTAATTCAGTGGGTCCTAATTATGTTAATAGGTTGCTTTTTTTGATATTATTAATAGTAAATATGGTGATTTTTATTTATTGTAATTAAAGGTAAATCGGGTAATTAAGGGTAAAAATAATACTATATAATTACCCTAACACATGCCAAAATTCTATTTGATGACTAAAAGTAGATCCTTATCACATAAGGGTCGGAATAAATTCATTTTATGGACTTTTGACCATTAAAATAATTTAATTATTATTAAAACCAACGAAAGTGACAACCTGTCACTCTCTTATATCTTACAGGTATAATAATTTTAATTTAGTGATCAAATTCATGAAACATCAAACATTAATAGTCTCCAAAAAATATAATAAAATTATCTACATCATGCGAATTTATTTATAATTTTTAGGGATTAAATAATTATCATTAATTATTACTCAATAGTGATGTTGAAATTATTTAATTGATTGAATTATCAAATAAATGATTTTAAAAGTATTAAATTAAATATTATATGAACTAGTTAATGTGATTAACTAATTTTATAGATAAATATGAAATTTTATGAATCTATTAAATCCTTTAGTTTGACATTATCTTCTGTGTATATTTTATTTAAATTCAAATAAATGAATAGTGTCAAAATTGACACTATTGTTATTTTATAAATATTACATATTATAAAATTGTTTAAAAATCACAAAAATATTTAAAACTTATAAATTAAAATTTATATGGTCGAAAATGTAGTAAAGTATGCAATTATGGACAATTAAAAATATATAATTAATTATTTATAACGATTTAGAATATAGAATATTATTACCACAAATGAAATTAAATAGATTATATAAGGATAAATCAAGTTGATAATGTTTAAAATAAATTCCCAACTTATCAAAATATTATTTGATGATGAGATTACAAACCTATCTCATCTAATATCAGGATTTGAGTAATTTATGGAGGTTTTTAAGTGGGGTTGTAATTTATTTTAAATTAATATTTCTTACAATTCCAAAGGTGCCTCCTCTCCTCCCTTATAAAAGTGAACCTCCTCCCTCCCCTCCTCACACCACGTTGAGCCTTCAAACTCATACGACCCCTAAAATTTTTTTTCTCCACTTCCATAGAAACATGCTAGAGGTCATGGTCTTCTTCAAAGACCAGATTTAGTGCCCTAAGAGGAGGTTAAGAAGAGGCGCGTCAAAGAAGAGGTAATATCCTTTACTGATTCTTTCCATTTTATTTCTTCTTCTACTTATTCTTCTTTATTTTTTTCATCATAAATTAATAACATAAGTATCACTCATATACTGATATGTTATTATAAATATGAAACAACCCTATTGCACCTTCTATCCATCCTACGGAAAATGAAATCACCACGCATGGATACGTACGGATTACCATCTTCACGACGCGATAAAATTAATTTTCCATGTTAACAATTCAAGAAGGATTATAAAGTATATATAATAAGTAATAATGAAATATATGACATATTAATGATACTGGATTTATGTATATGTTATTTACTTACATCTATTAAATTTAATAAGGAAATGAAAACAACGTTCATGCGTACGTACGGCCTACCGTCTCCATGAACGGTGTATTTCTTTCCATTTATCGATCTATTATATATATGTATATTCTGAATATATATTATATATAAATCATGTTTAATATTCTATAATTATGTAATCAAGATTTAAGTAATCATATGAATAATTACAAGTCAAAACACGTACGATAAATGAAATGATTTTACCCAAAACGATGATTTAACATGGAATTGACAAATGAACAGATAATATAAAGTTGTAAGTGAATCATATATGATATCATAAATATTATTATGGTTCTGTTACAAGTTAATAATATGTTTAAACCCACTATACATGAGTCTCGAACACATGCAGAAGAAATTGGACAAAAGGTAAGGGATAATGTTGCAATCTCAATTTGTTTATCCGAGATTGCTTATACGTAAGTATTTACGAGGGTTATATTTATCATCCACGTCCAAGTTTTATAAAAATGTTTTTATGTATGTTTAAATTCATTTCTACCAATTTTGACTTTTACCCCATGGTATGGAAGGAAACATTCTTTTGATTACCCTACGAGGTACTTTTTTGGATTTTCCGACAAAAGTATGAAAAGAATGTTTTTTTGACTTATACGACAATGAACGGTTTTCTACAGATTCTAAACGCCATATTTCCCTGAATATTCCTCTGCAATATTTCATGATTATTTTCAAAAAAATTCCATTCTTTTAAATTGTCATGGAATTTTGTGAAAAGAAAATGATTTTGAAGAAGAAATGATATTTTCCTCAAAAATTCATTTCATGTGTTTTATCAAAACCATTTTCCATCTAAGATGACATTATTTCATATGTGTATGTTTCAAGTATAATGTCTCTAATATTTACATGGTTTGATTCTTCTTATGATTAAATGACATCTATTTGTTTTATATGGATTATGTTATGATGGGATGCTGTTTATGAAACCCATTTTATTCATTGGGATATGATGAATGATTTATGTATATTTTGTGGCGCAAGTAAGAAGGATTTCATTTTGAGATGGGTGGGACCTATATCTCCCTCCAATGCATTGGGTAAAGATTTATATCTCATGAGATAGACATGGCTGGAATGGTGAGTTAATCCGGTTCAGTGTTACCGGACTGGAATGAGGATTGAACTCAATTCAGAAAGGGACTTTGTCCACTAAGATTGTCTTGGCAGAAATGCCTTGGATACTAATGAAATCATATCATGTTCTTAATACTATTCCACAATTACATGTTTTAATCCCATGGTATTTTATCATGATTGATGTTCCTTTATGATATATGCCTTATGTACTTCCAAGATTTATGTCTTTGCTCAAGATTTTGATGTTTAGATTTTATGTTCAAGTTTTTGCATTAAAATGATCATGGATTGTTTTATGTTCTCTATGTTTACCCTTACTGAGCATTTGAGCTCACCCTTTTTATGTTTTTTCCCCAGGATATAAAGAAATATTTTAGGTAAGAAAACAAAAGAGGAAGATCTTTATGGGAGATGATGAAGATCATTAACCATGATAAGAAGATTGTGTTCCGAGTTTCCAAAGACACTAAACTATTAAGATCCTTGAGTGTTGGTTTTTTTATCTATTAAGTTTTCCATAAAAGTAATGAAATTTCCAAGTACGTCTGGTTTGGGGTCACTACAGTTGGTAATAGAGGAAAGGTTTAGTTAACCTTTGGAAAGTAGGATGTGAAAACCTTAGTGAGATCCCTAGAGATATTTCTAAGGTATGTCTATGGATGTCCATAAGGATAAGTATAAGTATAGGTTATAGTCCTAGAATTATGGTAATAATATTATAATTAAACCTAAGATGTTATATAATGAAGGTACTCCCACTTTATTATGTTATTTTACCTAGTATTATTTTTTCCCCTCACACAATTCTTTTTGGGTTTTAGAAAATGGATGGAAACAGGAAGATTCATGTTAATGAAGAATATGATCGACAATGGAATTATATTATTCATGAGGTAACAAATGAAATGGAATTTGGAAGGTGAAACATCATTATTATGCCTAATCAAAAATCTCATAATATGATCAATAATCATAACTTTGGTAAGATTCTTGGCTCAACTATTAAGAGGAAGATGGAGTTTCATGAATATCGTAGAGGAAAGAAAGTTCAATTTCCCTCATGTAAGTCATGCGGGAAGAGGAATCAAGGAGAATGTTTCAAAAGAACTGGAAGATGCTTTGGGTGTGGAAAAGAAGGACACAAATATAGTAATTGAAAAGGAAAAGGTTCAGTTAACACCATGGACAAGGATAATGGTATTTCTATGACATCAAAAATGGTTAAATGTTTTAATTATGTAATGTACAAGAATTATACAAACCAATTCCCTAAGAGAAAATCTCTTGAAGAGAATCAGCATAGTCATATGGGTAGTATTTATGTTGATGATGATGAAGAGACTACAAATGGTATATGAGATGAAAGAAGTGTTGAGGAATACAATGATGAATCTCGGCCAATGGTTTATGAAGGTTGTGGAATGATTTATGTTTATCAAGAGTTATGTTGTATAGGTAATGGTACTATGGAATAATGACACATCTAAGGATTGTTACACTATTCTCTTTCCTAAGTATTTGATAGTATATGGTGAATGGTACCGGTAAACATGAAAGGTTATTCAAATATTTTTGGAAATTAGATGATATGCACATAATTAAGGGATAAAGAGATAATGAGATATTTGATAGTATTATTGAGCTAATGACTGATATAAGGACAAAGTGATATCATGGTTTGAGTATATCAAAATTTTGGTATTTCTGTATGTGGAAAGAGTTAAATTTTATAGCATTCATGTTTTCAATAAGGTTCTATGGTAATTTATGTTTCAAGAGAGTACATGATTAAGTTATTCACATGTTTGGAATGTGATCAACAAGATATATATTATGATATATAAATGATGGTATTCACGTGCTTGTTATGTGACCTTTTGAGTAATTTTTTTCTTTATAATATGATATTGGACAGATGTATTTTGGATAAGTCTAAAGATTGGAATGGATTATGTTGGAGAACTGATAGTATTGTTTAAGGATAGAACTTTTTTCAATATTATTTCTGTAATGTTATAATAGTATAGTTTTAGAAAAAGGAAAACCTGCAGGACGGATGACAACCCATCACGTCGGAAAAGGCTGTGATAATCGAACACACAACTAAAGTGCGACAGGCTTTTATCACCTACCACTGGTCTACAAGAAGTCCTTGGTTAGTATAAACTAGTTTTATTATATTAAATGGTATGATATATAAAGTATAAGTCCATTTTAGGAACAATATATGATTAATCTCACTATATATGGACTTATGTATATTTAATAAATTTTTCCATCCTTTTGTTTGAGACAGATGGAATGACCTATCATTCTATCAGATGATCTGCTAACACTTCATGAAAGACAAAGTAGACTTCATTTCATTAAGTTATGAAGTGGAAATTGTTCAAGGCATGAGCAATGGTGAGATTATACCAACATCAAGTAAGTATTTATTTTAATTCTTTAACTTCAGAGAAATGATCTTGAAATCCCAAAATATTGTCCTAGTGACCTCATATATGATGAATTAGATGGTACCTTAAATCATAACAAATTTATGGCATTATGATAATGGGGTTTTTTATAGCCATGTTCTCCACCACTCTCCATCAAAATATGATGGTTAGATTTCACTTTCATATCCATATTTTCAACTTTGTTCTCTTATGTTAGAACCCAAGTGATGATTTACTTTGGGTATCCATATTTTTTATAATGTTCATTGTTTAAAATTAATTTTTAGTACTCCTTTTTACGATGTGGGTTTCTATGAAATAAACTTTCAAGTAGTAAACCATTTATAACCCCGTCGAATTTCGAGGGTGAAATTCATTTTAAGAGGGGTAGAATTTAACAACCCGATATTTTATGAGAATTATTCCTTTTAATTTCATTGATGTCTTATGTTGTATGATACACCAAAATTATCTTGTGCTATAAGCAACACCGTATTAGCTTACAGAATACGCAACACTATTCTTGGCTCGTGTTACACACAATTTCAAGTTCGTTTTGTAGAAATTATTCTACGCAACATTATTTATAGATTTTATTTAATGTATAAATGAAATAAGTTTTGATTATGTTATACGCAATAACAGATGAATCTTTCACTACACACAACCTTGACTTGGATTGCATTACACGCAATCACAGCCTTCCTCGATAGCTTGTGTAGTATGCAATACCGGGTTTCACTAAACTACAATATATTGTTATAATATTATTATGAACTAGCCGTTATGAATATTAGTATATAAATTTTAAATTTTATGACATTATAATTCATCTTATAAATTTTATATAACATGTTATGAGAACAAAAAAAATATTTCTTGTAAAATAAGTATTTTTCAAAAAATGCAGTTTTGCCGCCTTTTGATGGCGCACCCACATTAAATTTAGTTTTTAACATATTTATAAGTTCAATTTGACAAAATAAAATTATTATTTTGGAATCAAGATATAAAAATTTACTTTGGATAAATTTTTCATATTATTCTAAAAACTTTCATATTTTAATGAATAGTAAAAACAAGCTATATTTTAATTAAAAACAACTTTTTTTCATCAAAATAATGTATATGGTTAAATTATAATACAGAATTGTTTTAAAGAATAAATAGATTATATTTTTACCATTTAATTTAATTTATGACATTACCATTAATTTTACATTGAAATCATAGGTAAAAATGTTTCAATCTTTGTCAATGTTTAAACTTTTAAAAAATGTTTTCTTAACAACATGGTTAATTTTAATATAATTACTCAAAATTCGGTGTTTTTAATTTTGAAAAATGGATTCCATATTTGAATTCATTGGGTATAAATTATTTTAATAGGTTACTTTTATTTTTTTTGATATTTTGAATAGTAACTACAGTAATTTTTATTTACTGTAGTTAAAGGTAAATCTGGTAATTAAGGTTAAAAATAAGATTATAAAATTACCCTAAAACATTAAAAAATTCTAAATAATGACTAAAAGTAGACCCTTATCACCTAAGGGTTGGAATAAATTCATTTTATGGACTTTTGACCATTAAAATAATTTAATTATTATTAAAACCAAGGAAACTGACAACATGTCACTCTCTTAAATCTTATATGTATAATAATTTTAATTTATTGATAAACTACCTGAAACTTCAAACCTGAATAGTATCCAGAAATCTAATACAATTATATAAATCATGTGAATTTATTTATAATTTTTAGGGATTATATAATTATCATTAATTATGACACAATAGTGATATTGATATTATTTTATTGATTGAATTATCAAATAAATGATCTTAAAAGTATTAAAATAAATATTATATGAACTATTTAATGTGCTCCACTAATTTTAATGATAAATATGACATGTAATGAATCTTTTAATGCTTTTATTTCGAACATATATTTTGTGTATATTTTATTTAAATTCAAATAAATGAATAGCGTCAAAATTGACACTATTGTCATTTTATAAAAATTACATATTATAAAATTGTTTAAAAATCACAAAAATATTTAAAAATTATAAATTAAAATTTATACGGTCGAAAATGTAATAAATTATACAATTATGGACAATTCACATCATATAAGTATTTATTTATAATGATTTAAAATTTAGAATATTATTATCATTAATAAAATTAAATAGATTATATAAGGATAAATCAAGTTGGTAATGTTTAAAATAAATTCACAACTTGTTTAAATTTTATTGGTTTATGAGATTACAACCCTATATCATCTAATATTCTTATTTGAGTCATTTTTGGAGGTTTTTATGTGGGGTTGTAATTTATTATAAATTAATATTTCTTATAATTCCAAAGGTGCCCCTCTCCTCCCTTATAAAAAGGAACCTCCTCCCTCTCCTCCTCACACCACTTTGAGCCTTCAAGAATGGAAAACCCATGCCAATTTTTCTTATACGCTTACCTAGAAACATATTAGATGTCCCGGTCTTCTTTAAAGACCATATTTAGTTCCCTAAGAAGAGGTTAAGAAGAGGCGTTTCAAAGAAGAGGTAATATCATTTACCGATTCCTTCCATTTCATTTCTTCTTATACTTATTCTTATTTATTTGTTTCATAATAAATTAATAACATCAGTATCACTCATATACTATTATTTTATTATAAATATGAAACAACCCTATTTCACCTTCTATCCATCCTACGGAAAATGAAATCATCGTGCGTGCGTACGTACGGATTACCGTCTCCACATCGTGAGAAGATTCATTTTCCGTTTTAAAAATACAAGAATGATTATAAATTATATATAATAAGTAATCATGAAATATATGACATATTAATGATAATAGATTTATGTATATTTTATTTACTTACATCTATTAAATTTAAAAACGAAACGGAAACTGCGTTCATTCGTACGTACGGTCTACCGTCTCCATGAACAGTGTATTTCATTCCATTTATCGATCTATTATATATATGTATATTATGAATATATATTATATATCAATCATGTTTTATATTCTGTAATTAAGTAATCATGATCTAAGTAATCATATGAATAATTATAATTCAAAACAAGGACGATAAATGAAACGATTTTACCCAAAACGCTACTTTAACATGGAATTGACAAATGAACGGATAATATAAAATCGTAAGTGAATACTATATGATATCATAAATATTATTATGGTTCTATTACAAGTTAATAATATGTGTAATCCCACTATACAAGAGTCTTGGACACATATGGAAGAAATTGGACAAAAGGTAAGGGATAATGTTGCAATCTCAATTTTTTTATCCAAGATTGCTTATACGTAAGTATTTACTAGAGTTATATTTATCATCCATGTACATGTTTTATAAAAATGTTTTCATTTATGTTTAAATTCATTTTTACCCATTTTGACTTTTACCCCAAGGTATGGAAGGAATATTTCTTTTGTTTACCCTATGAGGTACTTTGTGTCTTTTCCGACAAAAGTACGAAAAGAATGTTTTTTTAACTTATATGGCAATGAACAGTTTTCTACGGTTTCATAACGCCTTATTTCCCTGAAGCTTACTCTACAATATTTCATGATTATTTTCAAAAAAATAAATTTATTTTAACATTTCATGTCATTTTTTGAAAAGAAAATGATTTTGTATAAGAAAGGATATTTTCCTCAAGAATTCATTTCAAGTGTTTTATCAAAACCATTTTCCATATAAGATGAAATTATTTCATATGTGTATGTTTCAATTATAATGTCTCTATTATTTACATGGTTTGATTCTTCTTATGATTAATTTATATCCATTTGTTTTATATGGATTATGTTATGATGGGATGGTGTTTATGAAACCCATTTTAATCTTTGGGTTATGATGATTTATTTATGTTTATTTTTTGGAACAAGTAATAATGATTTCATTATAAGATGGGTGGCACCTATATATCCCTCCAATGAATTGGTTAAAGATTTATATCTCATGAGATAGACGTGGCCGGAATGGTAAGTTAATCTGGTTCAGTGTTACAGGACTGGAACGAGAAGTGAACTCGATTTAGAAAGGGACTTTGTCCCCTAAGATGGACTTGGCAGCAATGCCTTGGCTACTATGGAAATCATATCATGTGATTAATGCTTTTCCACAATTACATGTTTTAATACCATGCTATTTTATCATGATTGATGTTCCTTTATGATATATTCCATACGTACTTCCAAGATTTATGTCTTTGCTCAAGATTTTGATGATTAGATTTTAGGTTTATGTTTTTTCATTCAAATTTTTATGGATTGTTTTATGTTCTCTATGTTTAACCTTACTGAGCATTTGAGCTAACCCATTTTATGTTTTTCACCAGGATATAAAGAAGGGTTTTAGGTAAGAAAACAAAAGGGGAAGATCTTTATAGGAGATGTTGAAAATCTTTCACCATGATTAGAAGATTGTGTTCCGAGTTTCCAAAGACACTAAACTATTAAGATCCTTGAGTGATGGTTTTTGTTATGTATTAAGTATTCATAAAAAAGTAATTTAATATCCAAGTACGTCAGGTTTGGGGTCTCTACACATAAAACGTCTCCAAATTGTGACTTCATATCATTCTGATCTCTCCCAAAACCAACATCAGCATACCCTCTAATGAAATTATCCACGTCTCCTCCAAATACTAGGAACATATCCTTAGCTCTTCTCATATAATTAAGGATACTCTTAAAATCATTATAGTGTTGTTCTCCTGGATCTGGTTGATATATGCCTCAAATTCTCAGTGCATAGGTAACATCAATACTGGTACATAAAATGAAATACAAGATGGATCCTATTGCCAAAGCATATGGGAGCTTACTCATTCTATCTTTCTCATGTTGTGTATGAGTACCCATTTTCTTAGAAAGATGTAGGCCATGTGACACTGGAACCAATCCCACCATTTATTGTTTCATAAAATCTCTTTATTATATGGTCAATTTATATACCCTCTCTTAGTCCAAGAAGCCTCTTTGATCTATCACAAATGATCTGGATCCCTAGAATGTAGGCTTCTTCACCCAAGTACTTCATTGAGAAAAACTTGTTCAACCAATCCTTAATTGACAATAAGCCTATTACAACATTTCCAATAATTAATATTTCATCAAGATATACTACTTTGATAGAGACTGCATTCCCATTACACCTATTACAAACACAAGACTCGCTTTCACTCTTAATGAAACCAAATTATTTTATCACTTCATCAAATCAAATGTTCCATGACTTGGATGATTGATTTAATCCATATATGGATTTTGTAAACTTTAAAACCCATTTTTATTCACCTGGTGTCACAAACCCTTCTAGTTGTGTATTATATACATCTTCTTAAAGGCCCCCGTTAAGGAATTCTATTTTGACATCCATCTGCCAAATCTCGTTTTCACGGTAAGATGATATGGGAAGTATGATTCTTATGGATTTAAACATGGAAATTGGTGAGAAGGTTTCATCATATTATATTACATGATGTTGTCTAAATCCTTTATCCACTATATGTTCTTTATCGGTGCTAACATGACCTTCCATTTCCATCTATCTCTTTAATACCCATTTTCATACAATAGGCTATACATCAACTCGCTCATCGACCCAAACCCAGACTTGGTTCTGATACATGGAATCCTTCTCAGAATTCATTACTTCTAGCCATCATGTAGTTTCTGAGCTTTCTACTGCTTCCTTGTAGGAGAGAGGTTCATCATTGTCCAACAATAATGATTCACCATCCTCAGTGACTAGGAAACCAAATATCTCAGGTTCCCTTACCTCCCTTGAGATCCTACACAGTACTTGTGTTTCCATATCGTATTCCATGGGGATGTGTGGAACTTGTTCCTATACCAACTCTTGTGTATATTGGTCATCAACTTCTTCGAAGTTTATGATTCTCCCACTGTCCTTTTTTAAAATGTGCTCCCTCTCAAGAAAGAAGGATTTTCTGGAGACAAACACTTTCTTGTCTAAAGGGTTATATAAATAATATCATTTTGTTTCCAAGGGATATTATATAAAGATACACCTCATGCCCCATGGTGCTAGTTTGTTGCCTGATAAGGCCTTAACAAATTCCTTGCTTACCCATATAGGTGTGTGCGACAAAATGGGTTTCTTTCTATTCCATAACTCAGAGGGTATTCCATTTTCTCACTTAGTTGGTACTTGGTTTAATGTGAATGTGGAACTTTGTAATGCATATCCCAAAAAGGATAATGGAAAATCTGAATGATTCCTCATTAACCACACCATTTCCTTCAAGGTGTGTTTTCTCTTTTCAATAACACCATTCCACTATGGTGTATAAGGAGGAGTGAGTTGAGAGAGAATCCCAGACTCCCATAGAGGATCGATTAACACTTTGTTCAGACATTCTCCACCTCGATCCAATCTAAGTTTCTTTATCTTCTTATCAATCAGATTCTATACATCATTATGGAATTCCATAAATTTCTCTAAGGAATCTGACTTATAACTCATTAAGTAGACATAGATATATCTATTGAAATCATCAGTGAAAGTAATGAAGTAAAAATATCCACCTCTACCTTCTACTAGAAATGTTCCACACACATCTTAGTGCACCAATCCTAGAATCTTTGTGGCCCTTTCACCATGTCCATCAAAAGGAAGATTGGTCATTTTACCTTTTAAACAAGTGTGACCTATATCAAGTGTTTTTATCTTGGTAGAGTCTAGATAACCAACTTGGCATAGATTTTCCATGTGCTTATCATTTACCTAATAGAGATAGTGAAGCTACAAATGGGTGATGTATGAGTAATGTGAGTTTGTTTCGTTATCGATTGACAACACTTGATTTTTTTTTAATTTAATACATAAAAACCATTATTTAAATGTTACATGCCATAACAAATTTTCTTATTATATAGAAAACAACCCTTATTTAAAAATTTGAAATTAAATCCATCCATATCCAAAAAATATAGGGAAAATATGTTCTTGGTAACACTGGGCACATAATAACAGTTATGTAAAACCAAAATCATTCCAGTTGTCAATGAGAGAGAGTAATCTCTAATGGCTAGCAGAGCCAGCCTCACACCATTGGTAGCTCGAAGATCCAACTGTCCTCTAGAAATCATTCTAAATCTCTATTTCACATGAGTTTGAATATATATGTGAGCCCCAAAAGCTATATATAATACCAAATATGTAGAAATAGGAATATTACACTCAATAATGAATGCATCTTTATCATCCCCATGCCTCTGGGTGAAGTTCCTCTTCCAGTGGGCTGGCTTGCCACATAAAACACATACCACCTCCCATTAATTTCCATGCCTTTGGATCTTCCCCTTCTTTGAGGTACGGTGCTCAAGGGCTTCAGATTGTTTATGAATCCTTTGCCACTTTGCCTTGTCATTCATTTTCTTATTCACCATAAGTACTCTGTGTTTGTCACGTCCAATGGCCTTATCTACCTGGAAAATTATGGTCATATGTTCTAATAAAATCTTTTCACTATTTATCATGTTTTAGTTGACAATAAATCTAGAGAAGTTCTTGGGAAATGATAATAGGATGAGATCATTATGCAACACATCCAAGAACTTAATCCCTAAGATGTGCAGGCATTCAATGTAGCTAATAAGTCTGACAATATGAGGCCATGCTGGTGCAGACACTCCAACCATAGTTGTGAAAAAAGAATTGGAGATCTCATATCTCTCTTTCCCCCCTTCTCTTGATATAGATCCTTAATATGAGACATCATGTTTTACGCGTCCATGTTTTCATGTTTCTTCAAGATCTCATTAGACATGGCTGATAGCATGAAACATTGGAAATTTGTGGCATCATCCATATGTTTCATATAGAGATATAGTTCCTCATCATTGGCCTCTTTTCCAAGTGCAACTAGAATATGCACTTCCAGCACATACAATTTCCTCTCATGGAGATGGATGATGCATAAACGCCTCTTCCATTCTTGGAAATTGGTACGGGTGAGAATGTTTTCCTTATCGAGTGTGGTTCGCAATGATATGTTTGAAGTCATTTTTCTTGTCATTTCTACAAATTATGATGAGAAAAGGTTTATTACTTTATCATTATAAAACTGAGAAAAATAAATAAATTAATAATTATTAGTCTCCCACTATTTTATTCAAATCCAATATCCCTCACCATTGACTTCGCAATATTTTGTTTCCTATATATTCTAGTGGAAAGGATCAGTATTTCCCATCTTATTACCCCAACTATAATTTGTCATGAAAATTTAAGGGTTTTAGGTGGGCATTCCAAATTCCAACTACATTAACTCTCAACTCCTTGATCTGTGAGTGGACTCCATAATCCTGAAATCCTTTTATTTTGGATTTACTCAACCATTTCTGCTTGGTCATACGATGTCCTGATGTGGTAGTAAAACCTTCATGTGAACCAAGTCAATTCAACGCAAAAATAAGAACTAAAATTCCCCAATAATTTAAAGCACCCCATCAAGGGTTGGTAAATCACTTTGAAATATGGTTAGATTCTAAATTAGATTATGGAAGGCTATACCAACTTAATATTTTTTTTTATATATTTTATCCTTATACTTAAATTTTTATTTTATTATATTTGGTTAAATTATTATTAATATTAAGTGGGATATACTTATGTGATTTACAATGTCTAAGATAATATTTATGCATAATATGGTCTCATTTTAGATCCATATTGCATGCTTGTTTAATTCATTAATTGTCTGATCGTGAAAACACACCCAAAATAAATACACCATGAAACTGATAGAAATAAAATAAATGTTATGTTTATGAGATTTTTCAATTTGTTAGTTTATCTATTGTTTGATAAACTAATCCAAGACCTTGGGGAGAAACATTTTAAACCTTTTGGGTTTGCCTTTATAGCTTTCGACTTGTTCACCTTTGTATCTCCTTGGATTGGTTTCACCTTGGCTCCTAACTTGAGTTTACTCCACTAGCTTAGGATCTCCCTCCATTAAATATGCATTTATCTCACTCACAGGTGAGGGGGAAAAGTGGTTTTACATAAATGAAAACTTGGGCATGCAGGCCCTACATATTAATGATTAGAAGGCTCACAGGCCACCAAATTTAATTTAAATAAATTAATTAAAAGAAACCATTCACATACAAAGGTCTTGGTCTATTTCATGATCATCAATACATGCAAAAATATTTACGCATAAATAAAACTATCATTAAATTCTTTAATAGTTCTTGTTTAATATAAATCATGCTTGAATAAATTAATTATCTTTAATTAATCAATATTTTTATATTAAACCCCTTTTTATAATTTCCTTGAGATTATCATCCATCATAATTTTAAACAAATATATTAATTTAAAATTATCTTTGTACGTAACTTATACCTTGGAGGAAACTCGGTGATTTTTTGTTTATAACTACCCAAAAAGTAAAAATGAACATTTCGAAGATGTTAAATTAAACACATATATATAAAACAACTATCACATGTTGTGCCTCATCTTTATTCCTGCATTATGGTACACATATCAAGGGTTTTTATAATATAATAATAAATTTCAATAAATCTGCATAGATTATATGATTACATGACATGTAATTTCAGCAACTTGGTGTGTAATTTTGTTCACCGTCCATCCGAAGTACACACCCGGTGACATGGTGCATTGATGTACTTTGGAAATCTTCATAGTACACTGTGTTTTCAGTGGGAAACACACCGTGTAGTATCCATGTTACACAGTTTTAAGTCGGGAATGATGTGTACGTGGTACATGGCCCTCACCAAACCTTAAGGGACTACACTCCATGTTCTATGGGTCACATGGTGTGTAATCTGGAAATTGTGTTCCACCTGTTCCTGGTCAACACATTGAGTCTTAAAGACTTAGATAGGATCCATTGACACGACCTGGTGTGGAGAACCATTCTACTGCATGGAACATAGACTACTTTGTGTGTATTTTTAAATACATCCAATGGGTTCTAGTTTTGTATGGATAGGAACATTTGGCACCTCCGAATGAGATCCTATATTTTATTTTTTTCAAAATTAACAGAAAAAATCATTTTTGTATGGTGAACGAGAAGTGAGATAGGAGGAACAGATCTTGAGATTCAGATTTGAAAAATAATTAACTTGAATTAAAACAACTAAATTATTAAATTCGTAAATCATCAATGTAAAACTAAATAATTATAATCAATGATATGAATCCTCTAATACAACTTTTAAGTTCTAGGTGCTATGGAAGTGTGTTGGTGGGTTTTCCTAACTTTAATTTTTCCGTTAACAACGATCAATCTGAGATCCTTCAAAATAATAAAATTTTGGATCTTAAGAATAGAACGAAGAATGAAATAAAGGAAGGGAGACTAGAAACCAAAGAGAGTATCATAATATGTTGGTTATAATTAATTTAATTAAAGGACAAGAATTACCTTGATGGAATTCTCTCTCTATTGATGTTTCTTGTCATGATCTGATGTAATCCGTCATTGTGTCATATAATCAAATTGTATGATTCCACTAGCGGTGATCTACATGTTCTCCACATATCTCTAGATTTCTCCGAATAGATCTTTGATTTCTATCATCGAATATTATTCTCTTACGATATCTGCCCTCGATCGCCATGACAGCCACATGCAAAGTGATCTCCTTGATCTAGTGGAGGAGGATCTCTCTCATAGCATGAGAGCGTTCTTGGAAGAAAAAAATTCTCTCTTGGCGTGAGATCTTCCTCTATATAAATTGACCACAAACACCCCAAAAAACACTAGACTAATTATAATTATATAATTCAGAATTTAATTAATTAGAATAATAAAATGAATTAATTACCCGAAATCATTTATTAATTACATTTAATTCTTAGTAATGCCTCATGTCTAATAATAATATTAGCAAATTATTATTACCTGAAATACTATCAGTTAATTACACCTAATATTATTTAATGAAATAAATAATATTATTTCCCACAAATCCCTAGGAAAACTACACAACGTGCATATTAATATACACGTCGTGTATTTTTTCCACTTTCTGTATTTCCTCCACCATATTTATTAGACCTTAAATAATGGATACTTATTTCCCAAATAAATATCACTTCATTACTCTCTAATAAATATATTATTTCACAAAAAAATATATTCTCTCGAATAACTAGTGTTGAAATAAATGAAATTATGCATCCTTGAATAATTATTAAACCACAATCGGGATTAATCTTTATTCAACTGTTTAAATTAATATTTAACTGAGATACTTGGATACACATAGTGTGTGACCCTATAGGATTCTTTCTCTATGGAATTAGGTGAATCCTGCATAAATTCAATGTTTAGCGTCTAGAAACACGCCAAGGAACCCATAGAGAAATAATTGAACACCTCAATGACATGTCACCTCCAATGAACTCTTACCTTGTAATGTAATCCCTTTGTCTCAATATCTCGAATCAAGTGGGTTGCATGCTAGGTATATCTTCATATGTGCTCGATTATTCTTTCTTAGAAGTTTTGTAATTGAACTTTCCCAATTCTTACCATTTCCAAGGATTTATTTAGGCTATATCAATTCTATAAAAGGGACTGAGATATCTACTTCCATTAGGAAAATAGAAGGGACAAATCATTTCTCTCATTATCTATTAATTATGTATTACTCGTGATGCACCCAATATATCCTACCTCGCAGCAAATAGTGTGTTGTCATAGTTTTCATCAATACATCTTATTGGGTGTGTTGAATAACCATTAATAATAACCTTAAATTATAAGGGCCAGTACACATGTCCACAGATAGGAACTTCCAATGACACTATGAAATGTAGATTTTCTATTGGCATGTCTCGTTCTCATAATATCCTCCAGGATATTACCAAGGGTGCACAACATGAGAAGGTGCCTAATTGTTTTATGAGTCCTCACCCTTAATGGCCAATATTATTTGTGTCCATCAAATAACATCATCTGGCCATAGAACATATATTTTAGAACATTTTTATGGAACTTCTAGGTTCTCATCATAGTAGAGATCCGCTATGACCCTTTCATGCAACAGTTATCCTTAGGACATTATCACATGCATTGTCATTTAAAAGAACAATCAAGATGTGATAAGGCATTAATTAATTAATAAATTATGATGTAGTTGTTTCTAGGCCACCAACTCCAACAAAAATGATACGGTTGGGTTTTTTGGCATCGGAGTTTCACAAAACTGACGCTAAAAAAATTTATTCATTTTTTTCATTGGTTTACAAAAACTACATAAAATGTAATAATTATTATGTTGGCAGTTTCAATGCTGGTTAAAAACTGACATCTAAATTAAAAAAAATGTTGTTGAAGACCATTTTTCTGCTATGTATAGTTCGAATAGGAAATTGAATTGAGATTTATGGGCTAAATAGGAATAATCTTGTAATTCTTTCAGTGGTATTTTTACGGAGTTATATTTTTATTGTTCAGAAATAAAACCTTTGAATCAGATAGGGAAATCATATTGAGTATCAATACAATGTCCAAGATGTTCTTACTAGCTTCTACTTAAGAAAGTGAAGAGTTTTTTTAAAAGATCATATATGTGAAATTTTATAAAAAACCACCGTGACAAGTTTGTTAAAAAATTTCATTAAATCATTTAATGTAACTTGTAACAGGTGCACTATTGTATTGAACATAGTGTTACATGAGTGTAAGGGAATATCCTACCCATTTTATTCCACATAAAAGGATTTTTTTCTAGTGGATTGTGTGGTATATGATTATTTCCAAACCATACCAAGTACTATATACTCTTATTGAGTAGAGAACCTTGACAATTATTATGTTCATGTGGTTATGTGTTTTATTTTTTTCAACTAATAATGAAATCATTAACTGGGGTTGAAGGTTGTTTCTTAAGAAACAAAACTTACAAGAAAAAGATATCACTGATTCAACCCCTGCACCTCTTGGTAATACATGAGTCCTATTTTGGTAATCTCAAAAGGTTCCATCATTGAAAACCTAATGAATCAGCAATAACAAGCTATTAAATTATCTAAACATGCTCTCTTGCATAAGCTTCCAATTTCAACAAACTTATAGAAGAAAAAAACACATTAATCATGCCTTTTTTATTGTCATCATGCATTACGGCTTCAATATCACTATCCAAATCCATTAACACCTGGAAGAACACAATTAGTTAAACATGCATACTTGCATCAATTTTATTACCATTAAATTATGGGAAACACTAGATTTGATAAACATTTATTCTCTTAAATTCTTTAGAAAACCAACAAAACATTATCAGCTTTATGTTCTTTATCCAAATTCATAATTTTCAACATTATAATCCAAGAATAACAAACTGCTATACAAATCATAGTATAAGTAGAACACTATCTATAAAAATAAGAACCAAACCATTATCACAGTGGAATGAAACAACATGTCATCGCTAAGCATAAATAAATTCCATTCGCTAATCTTTTTCAATCGTTATTATGTTACTTCCACTACCATACAAATGTCCAAAACATGGTCAATATATGATTTCACATAAATAAATAGGATAATAAACGAATCCCCTTCCTCAAAAATTCAATATTCTTTGCACAAGAATGAATCAATATCACGGATCTCTGATCACCTATGTTCGGAGGAAACTATGACCAACAAAGGATTTTCTTCTAGGAATGCATTGATAAACGACAATGAAAATCACATTAGAATGATGGATATCATCCATCATAATATGTAATAAAGGAATGAGAGGAAAAGAGATCAAATAGAGAGATACCACTAGAGAATAGAAAGAGACATCATGATATCAAAACAGATTGAACATATGATCTAAAATTGTTTCTCTATCTAAAGGGAGCTATAAAATATTCAAAAATCACCCTTTAGAGCCTAGGGTTCAAGAGGAAGGACTAGGAAGAAACTAGGACCCGGGGCCTCGGGGGTATTTATCCGAGAAAACCGAGACCCAGGTCCGAGACAACTACACAGCAGGAGGAGACCATATCCCAACCCCGGGTAAAATACACATCAGGTTCCACTGTAGGATCCATTGTGTATTTCATATTTTTCCAGAGGGAGGGACTATGAACCATCCTATAACCCATGTTATAGCCACCCCCGATTTGGCAGTAGCCTCAAAACCCACTACGGCATAGCCACCTTGCCCCACGCAGCAGTAGTCAGCACTGAGGATGGGCCTACGCTACAGCCAACCACCACAACACAGTCAGGCCTAAAAAGACAGTATCCCTGAACTACTTGAAATTGAGTTATTTACGATAAGAAATTTGTGACAGGTCCCATTACAAATTCCCTATTTCAGAAAATGGCGCCACAAAAAGTACCTCTGGGTTTCTTAAAACCATGTTACAAAGGGAAAATATACCCATCACAAAAAACATAAAAATTAAAATAATATTAAAAAAAATTAAAATAATAATAATAATAATAATTAAAATAAAATAATATTAATAAATTAATAATACTATTAACTATAATAATAATATAAATAATATGAATATATTAAAAATAACAACAAAGTAATATTAATACAATATTATTATTATTATTATTATTAAAATATTATTAATAAAATTAACAATAATAATATAATATTAATAATACTAAATTATAAAAAATAAAAGCCTAAATATTTGTAAAATATAAAAAATATATAATAACAATACGATAATAATAATTATAACAAAAAAAATTAAAAATTAAAAATTTAATAAAATAATAAATAATATAATAATATAGTAAAAATATTAAATAAATAATAAAGTAATAAAATATTAACATTATTAAATAAATAATTAAATAATAAGAAACACAATATTCACAACAATATAAAAAACAAACTGTATAGAAATGTAAATATATATTATTATAAAATTATATTCTTTCAAATGTTTTATCGTAAAAAGTAAATAGATCATTGAGGGAAAGGGTCTTCTGGAGGAGTTCAAGGAGATGGTGGAGGGAACTTTATTGCTCAACTAAGAGTCATACATTGCCTATACTCCATCGTCTGCTCGTACTTATACTGTTTTCATCAACGCAACTCCTCCTATTGTTGTTGCTACTATCGACGATGCTCTTCCTCTTCCCAATGCATACTCTCTATAATATCACCTTGAGCTCGCATCTACTCCTGATATTTTGCAACATATGATGTTGACTCTCTACAACCTCCTATAAAGCTACAGGCATACATCACGTCGGTGACATAATAACTCATAAGCATCAATCGAGAGGGGATACTAAAAACATGACCTTTTTCAAAGACATATTGGATCACCTGCATTCATTTTTCCTAATCTTATCTCGTTGCACTGGTCTGATCCTCGGTCTCTACCTGACTCTCATCATGTGTCTAAGATGTTCCGGCTTTATATGACTCTTTCAATTATAAATTAAAATTAAAATAGTTAAAATGTTATTTGATGTTGGTTTTAAAACTCAAAAAGAAATTACACTAACCACAATCTGACACTGGTGATCACCTCTAATTATTGGTAATTATTACTAATTATTATTAATAATAACTATTTATTACTATTTATTACTATTCACCGCTAATCATTACTATTTAATGTTAATTATTACTATTTATGGAAAATTATTTCTATTTACTACTTTATATTACTATTTACTACTAATTATTATTAATTATTATTATTTTAGACTAAATTTGTTTAAATTATTACTATTTACCAATAATTATTTTTATTAATCGTTACTATTTATTACAATTTATAAAAATTCATTAATATTCATTAATATTTATTACTATTCGATAATATTTATTACTAATTATTACTATTTATTGCTATTTATTACTATCTATTACTATTTATTACTATTTATTTAAAATTATTACTATTTATTACTATTTATTTATATTTATTTATATTTATATCTATTTATAACTATTATTGATATTTATTCCTATTTATTGCTAAATACTACAATTTATTACCAATTACAATTATTTATAATTAATTATTCAAAATTATTAGTAATGGCCTATAATTAATAGTAATTACCACTAATTATTACTAATTAAGGCTAATTATAACAAATTACTACTAATTATTACAAATTAATTCTAATTACCACTAATTATTACGAATTATTATTAATTATTACTAATTATTACTAATTATTACTAATTATTAACAATTATTACTATTTATTGCAATTTGTTACAATTTATATCTAATAATTACTAATTATTACTAATTATCACTAATTATTAGAATTTATTACTATTTATTACAATTTATTATTATTTATAATTATTTATTACTAATTATTTCTAATTTTTACTAATTGTCGTTATTTATTACTAATTTTTACTAATTATCTCTAATTTTATTTAATTAGAGCTAATTGTCGCAATTTATTACTATTTATTAGTAATAATTTATAAATAATACTAATTAAAACTTATTAATAATAATTATTTTTTATTACTACTAATTATTTATAAAACAACTAATTACAACTAATTAATAATAATTAAAACAAATTACATGTAATTAGTACTAATTAAAGGTAGTTGAACAAAATTATTAAAAATTAATGCAATTTAATTTTAAATAAAAATAAATAAATCTTAATGAAACTATATATTTGTGAAAATAAATAATGATAAATAAAATTTGTTAATTCTAAATTAATTTAATTTTTCTTAATTAACAATAAATATAAATGATTTAAAATTAAATAAATTAACTAAAAAATGAAGCCAATAGATAAATACCTTAAAATAGTATCTTTCGTACGATGCAAGGCTTGAAAATTGCTCTGATGTAAAATTTGAGTGAAAAATATGACAGTAGAGAGGGAGAGATGAGTTGAGAGAGAAGTGAAATGGGAAAAATATTGGATATAACTATATATAGTTTAGATTAATTTGGGTCGGCGATTAAAAAAGTATATGTGATGGGTACCGTCCTAAATATCTATCTGCCGATATAGTATTTGCGACGGAACGTCGTAAACACAAAAAAACAACAAAAAAATATTATGAATGGTCCCATCGCAAATACCTACCTACATACATAGTTTTTTGCAACGAGAAATGACAAATACTAAAAACCAGCATAGGGAAATTGCAAAGGGTGTAACGACCCATTGTGATTTCCCTTCCTATGGTTTGGTGCGGATCTTGCGCCAAACCTTCTGCTACAGGACACCTATTCTAGTTTCAAATTGTAATGCCCTGATCCTAGAATCCCAGAACTAGTGCATGATTTCAATACATTACCATGATTATAAGGAATCAAATCTCAAATGACCGATCAGTTTAACATTCGTAGAAAATATATTATATTAATCAACATTACATTACAATTCAAAACATATAATACAACATAGATAATACTTTTAGAATTCCATTATTCTCCTAGCATAATCATACATATCAGTCAGAATACACTTCTTGGAATCCTGTGAAAATAAAACATAATAAAGGGGTGTGCAAGAATGCTCAGTAAGGGTATACAATATAGGGGAAGCTATCATAAATAAGGATAAACTTTTAAAGGAAGTTGTATAATAAGAATACAATTCTTTTTAACAAATTCATGAGCATAATATGGAAATCATAAATGAAATATTACCATATAAACATGCACATGGATATTTTACTTGTTGAATAATCACATATAATAACTCATCTAATAAAGAGGGAATGCATAATGCGGGACATCTTAAACATATCATCGAGGCTTCAGTAAAGAATCCATACATAATTGGGTAATACATTAGCCTAAACACAAATATAAAGGCCTCATTAGACCTACTGATGCATCAAGGGGTTATAGTGGGCCACATCCAACAATTACAATGTCCAATGCATTCCTCTTATGAAAGGGTAAAACATAAACAAATTTAAACATTCATAGAAAAAATATCATATGAAATTTCAATACTTAATCCATATGATATTAATGGTATCAAAATAGGACATCTATATTCAAACAAATCATAAACCATTAAATAAAATATGATAGATAATATCGTACAAGAACCCAAATCTTCCTTTCAGGTATGTTTTTACTTTTATGGTTGTTTTTGAGAATGAGAGGAAATTCTGGAAATTTTTGAAGTACACGTCGTGTACATTATGAGTACTCACCATGCACTTCCTTGTCGTAGGAGACCATGTGTTGGCCATGTCCTGACCACACACACGGTCATGTGGGTGACATGGAAGCCCCCTAAAGAAAATTATTGAAAAGGAGATTACACGCCGTGTACATCAAATGTACACGCCATGTATGTTTTTCATTAAACGGATCGGGGTCATGTCTGATTGCCAGAAGTGTCTTCTTCTAGGTCCTGTTCGACTGGGAGAAACCGTATGGTGCCAAAACTTCTCCGATTCATCGAGCCTCTGTCTGTTCTCCAAATCTACCACCGTCGATTGTGTTGGAACCATAGTGGTAATCTCTTTCTTCTTCCAGAGCATTGTTTTCCAATTCCCCCTCTTTTCCATGTTATCGTGGGTTGAGCGTTTTAGATATTTTGGTAGATCCTGAGCGTTCAAAGGAGATTCAAGCTTCGAGGTTCAAGTATATTGATCTCTTATCCCCAAGGTAGGTGGTTTGTTCCTTTCCATTCGAAGTCTTTGAGTTTTATGTACAAATTCCACCAATACCCTTAAATGGGGTATAGCATATTAACCTTTTTACCCCTTTTGTTTTCCTGCCATGCTAGTATGCATGTGTAGAGGTAAATTTGAAATGATTTGGGTTTATTTCTATGTCTTGGTTGTTCTAATCATTCTTTGTTCTGTTTACGACCGTTTGGTCCTATTTAGCCTATTGGTCGTTTACCTATTTTCTATGCCTCATGGTCGTAGGATGGATTGTTGATTTCTGACATGATTGAGATGTTGTAGACTGGTTAGAAAAGTAGTTCTGTAGGTTTACATTGGCCATATATAATTACTATACATTGAATTACATGGGCTCATGAGAACCTGGTGTTATAGACTGAAAGAGGATAGACTGAGTGAGATTCCTCAGAGAGTCTTTCGACATTATAGACTATAGGGGGATAGACCGATTGAGCTTCCTCAGAGAGACTTTGAGATTTAAAAACTATAATGTGGTAGACCGAGTGAGCATCCTCAGAGATTCTTTGTTTTAGTTGAATTTCCTTGAACCACTCCTGGCTATAAGAGGAATTGACCGGGTGAGCTTCCTCAGAGAGTCTGTGAATGACCTGGGGCTATAAGAGGAATTGACCAAGTGAGATTCCTTAGAGAGTCTCTTGACCTGGGGGATATAAGGGGAATTGACTGTGTGATCTTTCTCTGAAAGTCCCTTACTACCTTAGACTATAAGGGGAATTGACCGAGTGAGCTTCCTTGGAGAGTCTTATAATTTTCGTATGAGCAAACTTGAGGGGTTAGGCTGAGTGTACTGACCAAATGGTTATTGGTAGTTGTTAGGTAGGACCTGGTGGGGATGGCTATGAGTACTTCCTAGAGGGTTACCTATTTGTGTTTAGCTGCTTGTTAGATGCTGCTTGATATTGGAACTGTGGATTGACTACTGCTAATTAATTTCCTACTTACTACTTTCTGTACTTTTACCTGCCATATATTCACTGATTGTTAGGCATAGATCGTTGGGTGGTTTCCTACTGGGATTTAGTCTCACACACTATTTGGGTCATGATTGTGGCCCCAAATAGATTATTTTGTTGCAGGTATAGATAATGGAAATCTCCCTTCTACTCAGGTACTTGACTTGTTGTAGAGATGGAGAGCATGGGGCCAAGCTATGGCTTGCGATTGTGAGGTGTTTATCTGTTTACCTTTCTTTTGTACTTTAGTTTAGAACTATTATATTGCCAGTATTGTGACTTCTTGGGCTGCTTTTGTAGACATATGTATCGTGCATCATTTCATATATTTGTGTGCTCATGTTGTTTATTATTTTAGTCTTCCGCTGTTTTCTGTAGTTGGATATTTACTATTTCTTCTATTGTATGTGTTGTTTACTTCCACTGTGTACTATTCCAATGAGGATATAGTTTACCCACTATCACACCCAAGGCCCTCACTGCTAGTTGGTATCCTCTGTAATTTGGGGATATGTGTTTGAGGCAATTTGACCAAACGGGTACGGGGCGCCTCTGGGTGGCATCTGGAATAGGGGCATTACAAAGTGGTATCAGAGGGTTTCTTTTCACTTGGCTTACTATTTGGAGCATATAGATAGGGATAAGAAGTAATAGGTACTTGGTAGTAATTTGTGCTCGAGAGTATCTAACTCGTGTATGGGGAAAATCCAATCTACCTCATTTATTGAAAATTCTTCTAGTTTTGAAAGTTTACGGTTGATCTAATTTTCACCGATGGGTGACACACTTGTTTTTTGCTGTTACAGTTGATATTATTGGGGTTCTATTTGTGTCACAACCTGAGGATATGAGGGTATTTCATCTCATGCATCATATAGGCACTTTCTATAAATCACATGTCATGCATTTTTTCATGCCATTTAGGGTGCATTAGTGATTTCATGTTGTCGTGATATATGTTGTGTAGAATATGCATGCTGTTGTGATAGATGCTTGATAGAATACCTGCTTTCAATATGAATTGCTATATGTAATGTCTTGTTTGAATGAATGACAAATTTTTATTCATGAAGTGTTATGGGCCCTCATGAATCAGTAAATAGTGGATCATAGACTTTTTCCATTGTATATGATATGTATAAGATTCCAAGCTTTGATTCGCAGGGAGTAGGGGCCCTCACTAATCAGAATTTGGCACCTTAATTCTTTTTTCTTGTGTTTTCTGGGATATGGAGCAGTTTCTAAGGCAACTGTCCAGAAAAACCCAAAATACATGTCATGTACATTATGAATACACACCATGTGGTAAATAATAGTGTCACTGAGTATGTGGGCAGGGAAACAGGGTTGTGAAAAATCTTTCAGGAACACACCATGTACTGTACGTACATGTCGTGTTGTAGTGACCATGTGTCTACCTGTGTGACTAACGACACAGATTGATGAAACTTCGACTATACATGTCGTGTCCTGATTTCACATGTTGTGCAGTGTAACCTAGGAACTCATCCGCGTCACGAACAACACGGGTCGGGAAAATCCTTCAAGTACACGCCGTGTGCACATAGAGCACACCGTGTAGAGTGAACCTTGTTGTCGGTCATGTAACTAACAACACGGGTCATTTAGACTTTTCTAGTACACTTCGTGTCCTTTGTGAACATGCCATGTAGTCTAGGATTAAGAGGACCATGTGGGATAGCCATGTATGGAGACTCAGGCAGAGGAATAGAGTTCAAGTACACGCAATGTGTGGGCATAACACGTTGTGTTGTTTGGGTGTTACATGAACAGTTGTGGATGAAGTACACATCCATGTGAATGGATTAAAAGAACACGTCGTGTAGTGTTTATACATGCCATGTAGTCATGTTTTGTAATACATGAATGTTTCTTTCTCATATTCCCTTCATGTACTCTTATGTTTTCAGTCCTTGATAATCCTGATCTAAGGTGTGTGTTTGACCTTTCAGAATGATGCCAGCGAGACGTCCTCTAATTGTATTCTAGTTTCTAGATGGTGATAAGACACCGGATATGGATGATCAAGAACTTCCAAGAGATCCTCTTGTTGTGCCAGCCTTGGCACCAGCCGTTATACCTGGCACAGGTGCTAATGCATAGTTCAGGGAAGGCTTTCTAAAGATGATGTAGGCTTTAAAGGGAGCACCGTCTCATGCTCTGTCGATGGCGGAATCGACACGGGTCATTCAAAAGGAGAATCCCCCTACTTTCTCAGGGGATGGAGGACGTTAGGCTGTAGAATCATGTCTAGATGCCACACTGACAATCTTCAAGCATCTGGAGATACCTCTAGAGAAGAGGGTGAAGCTTGCTACCTATATGCTCTGAGACTCCACCAAGAGGTGGTGGGAGGTGATATGATAGTCCAGATGCTAGCATAGCATGACTTGGGATGAGTTTCTTTACATCTTCAATGATTACATATACCTGGAGACCTAGAGGGCCGATCGATCTCGGGATTTTATGAGTCTGGAGCAGGGTACTCTTTCTATTATAGAGTACATGTATCACTTTACTAAGCTGCATCATTTCAAGCCTATTCTAGGAGGCGATGAGATGTTCCTTACGCAGAAGTTTGACGATGGTCTGAGGCACGACATCCAATCGCAGGTGAAAATATTCAGGTTGACATCAATATCCTTTATCGTCAACCATGCACTAATCACTGAGCGCAATCTGATGGATTCTGGAGCCGTGATCCCGGGCGGTTCGACATCCAGAGATAGTGTTCCTCCTACTGATTGTAGGAAGCACCGTAGGGAGTCTCCTCGAGGAGATCAGAGTAGGTAGGATGTATCTTCGGGTAGCCAGGTAGTATGCTACCAACATAGGAGGAGCAGGCATACTAGGCCTCAGTGCCTGAGAGACCTGATGGAGTGCCGATCCTGTGGCAAGATTGGCCATCTCAGCCTTTCTCTCAGATATTCTCACCTACAGCTGGTGGTAGTGGATCTTCTATGACCCCGCGTTTAGGAGAAGTATTGTTAGTTTCTCACCTCTCTGGAAACTGGCGTTCTTCAGTCCATTCGGTCCAAGGTGGAGGTCGCGACCACGGTGGTCAGTCCCCAGGCTATCAGTGGTAGCAGAGTGGATCAGCTATGAGTGGTCAGGTAGGGTCACAGGGTCGTAGAGCAGGCCAGACCATTGCAGTGGAGCATACCCATCCGGAGTAGTATCCTTTCCCCTATACAGTTCGAGGTACGATCTTAGTTCCCTCATTTGTATCTTCATCTCTTTTCGATACATGGGCTTCTCATATATTTATATCTATCGTTGTTGTGGAGAGTCTTTGTATCTACATATTTTCTTCTGTCGACATCTGGACACTCGACACACCGTTGGGAACTAGGATAGCTAGTGTACGTCAGTGCAAGGAGTGCCCTCTAGAGGTTGGTGGGTGTCACTTTCTTTGGGACCAATATGTCCTAGAGATGAAAGGTTATGATGTCATTCTTGAGATGGACTGGTTATTTCCCTTCCAGGTAGTTGTTGATTGCTATCGCTACAGGGTGAGTTTCATATCACCAGAGGGTGAATATTTTCTTCATAATGGAAGGTGTGATGTCCAGGAATATAGAGCAGGTCCAGAGTATCTTGGGTTCGGAGGATTTATAGCCCATATTTCTCGTTTATATTTGGACAACTAGGGGACTTCATAGTTGGACTTTCCTCTGGCGGTGGATCATTTCAGGGAGGTCTTTCCAGAGGAATTTTCAGTTTTTACTCTAGAGCATGGGGTAGAATTCTCTTTTGAACTTGTTCTAGGGGTGCCACCAGTGTCCATTCCTCCTAATAGAATGGATACACCAGAGTTGAAGGAGATCAAGAAACAGTTGGAGGAGTTGCAGGCCAAGGGTTTCATCTGACCCCATACTTCTCCTTGGGGTTCGCCTATCCTATTCGTGAAGAAGGAAGAAGGTACCCTTAGTCTTTGTGTGGACTATCGGAAGTTGAACTAGTTAATGGTCAAGAACCGATATCCCTTTCCTAGGATTGATGGCCTCTTTGATTAGCTTCGAGGAGCTCGGGTGTTCTCGAAGATTGACTTGAGGTTAGGTTATCATCAGTTGCGCGTTAGACCATCTGATATAACTCTCAAAGCCTTCAGGAGAAGGTATGTTATATACGATTATATGGTTATGTCATTTGGTCTCACGAATGCACCTGTAGTTTTCATGGCACTTATTAACTGAGTGTTCCATCCATACTTGGATTCCTTCATGGTGGTTTTCTTGGATGATAAATTGGTGTACTCTCACACTCTACACGACCATGCTACCCATCTTAAGATCATTTTGATTACACTAAGGGATCATTAGTTATATGCTGAGCTCTCTTAGTGCCACTTTTGGATGGACCAGATCAACTTCTTCAGTAATGTTATCTCAGAGACAGGGGTATCAGTAGACCCATAGAAACTGAGGGTATTAGTTTTCTAAGAGCAGTCGAAGAACGTCTTTAAGGTGCGGAATTTTCTAGGGCTGCTTGGATACTACAGATCCTTTATTCAGGACTTCTCATGATTATCAGCACTGCTGACAGGTCTGACTAAGAAGGTTGTGATGTTCTTGTGGTCATAATCTTGTGAGTCAGCATTTTAGAATCTAAAAGGGAGGTTGGCTTCATCACCAATACTAGTCTTTATAGAGCTAGGTAGGAGCTATAATGTTTATTGTGATGCTTCATGTATTGGTTTGGTAGCTATGCTTATGAAGGGAGATGGAGTCATTGCGCACTAGTCTCAGTAGTTGAGGCCGCACAAGAGGAACTACCTGACGCACGATATAGAGTTGGAAGCTATTGTTCATGCCTTACGCTATTGGAGAAATTATCTGTTGGGAGATAATTTTGTTGTTTTCACCGACCAAAAAAGTCTCAAATGCATTTTCACTCAGCATGACTTGAATTTGTGGCAGAGAGGTGGGTTGAGTATCTCCATCCATTCGACTTTGAACTTTCCTATATGCCGGGAAAGGGAAACACGGTGGCTGATGCATTGAGTAGGAGGACCCAGAGACAGGTAGTTCAGGAGTCCAGCAGTGAGTGGCAACTTAGGGTCCTGTTCTGTGAAATGCATTTGGAGGTGCACGATAGATAAGGGCAGGCATTCCTTTCTTCTTTAGATATTACCTCGACGCTTCTTGATCGATTTCGAATGAGGCAGCTATTAGATTCTGAAGGCCTAGTCCTACAGGAGTGTGTGTCATGAGAGGGCCCTATTCCTGGGTGGACCATTGGCGAGGATGAGATCTTGTGCTTCCAGGGGCGCGTATGGGTGCCAGTAGACATATGTGAGGAGATGATTCAAGATTTTCATTCCTCTGTTTGGGCCATTCATCCTAGTGTCACCAAGATGAATCGTGATGTACACCACTAGTATAGGTGGCCAGGTATAAAGAAAGATGTTGTAGGTTTGGTCATTAGGTGTTCCACCTGTCAGCAGGTGAAGGCGGAGCATCAGCGACCATCAGGGATTCTAGAGAAGTTACCCATTCTCGAGTGGAAGTGGAATGATGTCGCGATAGACATCGTGACCGGTTTACGGAGGTCACCGCGAGGGAATGATGCAGTATGTGTTGTCCTTGATAGACTCATGAAGGTTTCTCACTTCTTTCCGATCAAGGAGACCTTCGGGTTTGATGAGTTTGGAAGTTTGTACATCTGATAGATTGTACATAAACATGGGGTTCCACACTCCATTTTCTCCGATAGGGATGCACATTTTACTTCTCGGGTCTGGCAGGGGATTCATAAGTCTTTTGGTTCACAGGTACTTTTAAGTGCAGTATACCATCCCCAGATAGATGGCCAGTTCAAGAGTACAATTCATGTGCTTGAGGACATCCTCTGAGCATGCATCTTGGATTTTGGAGGGGAAGCATATACCTCTTGTGGAGTTTTCCTACAACAAGAGATTCCAAGACACTATTCAGATGGAACCTTATGAGGCTTTGTACGGTAGGCCATGCCGATCACCCTTATGTAAGCTGGAGGTAGGAGAGGCAGCTATGTTGGGACCTTGTCTAGTCCAGGAGACCACATAGAAGATAGAGTTGATTTGGAAGTGGATGGCTGCTGAAAAATCTTGTCATAAGTCTAATGCTTATCAGCAGAGACGACCTCTGTTGTTCAAGGTCGGGGATCAGGTTTTCCTATGTGTCACACCAAGGTTGGTACATAGAAGGATTATGGGGAAAGGTAATCTTTCTCCGAGGCACATCAGTCCGTTTGAGGTGTTGGAGAGAGTTGGGTTAGTTTCCTATCGGTTGTAGTTACCTCAGAGTTACCAGGCTATGCATGACGTCTTCCACGTTTCTCAGCTACGATGTTAATTTTCAAACTCATCTCATGTAATTCAACTAGAGGAGGTTGAGCTTGAAGTGGATGCATCATTTTAGGAGCATCCTATCTGGATTTTCGATCGTAGTATGAAGGTTCTCTGTGGCCGGTTTGTTCCTCTGGTACGGGTTCTATGGCAGCATGGGAAGGTACAGGATGACACGTGGGAGAGAGAGGCTGATGTACGAGCACAATGGCGGGATCTATTCAAGGTTTCTTCTTCTATGCCGCGCTAGGGAAATTCAGGGATGAATTTCATTAAGGGCGGAATTTTTTAAGAACCCAAATCATCCTTTCAGGTATTTTTTTCCTTTTCTGGTTATTTCTGAGAAAGGGAGGAAATTCTTGAAATTTTTGAAGTACACATTTTTTACTTTATGAGTCCACACTGTGTACTTTCATGCCGCAAGAGACCGTGTGCTGGCTATATCCTAGCCACACACATGGTCGTGTGGGTGACATGGAGGCCTCCTAAATCGATGTACAGAAAAAAAAATTACACGTCTTGTACTTTACAATTACATGTTGTGTATTTTGTTTTTTATTAAACGGAATGGTGTCATGTCTGATCGCCAAATGTGTCTTCTTCTAGGTCTCGTTCGACCGTGAGAAACCGTACGGTGCCAAATCATCTTTGAGCCCCCAAGCCTACATCTTTTCTCCAAATAAATTTCTATCGGTTTTGTTAGAACCACAGTATTAAGCTCTTACTTCTTCTAGAGAATCGTTTTCTAATTCCTCCTATTTTACATGTTATTGTGGGGTGATCGTTTTAGATGTGTTTCTAGATCCTAGGCATTCTAAGGTGATTCAAGCTTCATGGTTCAATTATATTGATCTCCTAACCCTAAGGTTGGTTTTTTGTGCCTTTTCATTAGAATTCTATGATTTTTATGTGAAAATTCGACCAATACCCTTGAATGGGGTATTTCATGTTTACCATTTTACCCTTTTGGTTTTCCTTCCATGATTGTATGCCTGTGTAGAGGTAAATTGGATACTATTTGGGTGGATTGATATATCTTGGATGTTCTTCTCATTCATTGTTCTGTTTACAACCGTTTTTTCCTGTTTATCCAATTGGTCATTTACCTATTTTCCATGTATTGTAGACGTAGGATGGATTGTTGTTTTCTGACCTGCTTGAGATGTTGTAGACTGGTTAGCCATGTAGTTTTGTAGGTTTACCTTGGCTATATATCATTACTATGCATTGAATTAGATGGTTCCACGAGAACCTGGTGTTATAGATTGAAAGAGGATAGACCAGGAGAGCTTCCAGAGAGAGTCTTTGGACATTATAGACTATAGGGGGATAGACCGAGTGAGATTCCTCAAAGAGTATTTGAGATTTATAAACTATAAAGGGATAGACCGAGTGAGCTTCCTTAGAGGGTATTTGTTTTAATTGAATTACATTGATCAAATCCTAGATATAAGAGGAATTGACCGTGTGATCTTCCTCAGAGATTCTATGAACAACCTGGGGCTATAAAAGGAATTGACTGAGTGAGCTTCCTCAGAGAGTCTCTTGACCTTGGGGCTATAAGGGGAATTGACTGTGTGATCTTCCTCAGAAATTTTCTGACTACCTTAGACTATAAGGTGAATTGACCTAGTGAGCTTCCTCAAAGAGTATTATAATTTCCGTATGAGAAAACAAGAGGGGTTAGGGTGATTCTACTACCCAGAGGGTTGTTGGTACTTATTAGGTAGGACCCGGGGGGAAGGTTGTGAGTACATCCCAGAGGGATACCTGTTTTTGTTTAGCTGCTTGTTAGCTGCTTCTTGATATTGGAACTATGGATTGACTACTGCTGATTATTTTCATGTTTACTGTTTTCTGTACATTTACCATCCATATATTCATTGACTATTAGGAACAGATCTCCAGGTGGTTTCCTACTAGGATTTAGTCTCACACCCTATTTGGGTGATGCTTTTTGGCCCAAACTGATTATATTGTTGCAGGTATAGATATGGGAAAGTGCCCTTCTACTTCAGGTACTTGACTTGTTGTGGAGCTGGGGAGCAAAAGACCAAGCTATGGATTTCGATACTGAGGATTTTATCTGTTTACCTTTCTTTTGTACTTTGGTTTAGCACAATTGTATTGTCAGCATTGTGACTTGTTTGGATGCTTTCCTAGACATATGTATCATGCATCATTTCATATATATGTGTGCTCCAGTTTTTTATTATTTTAGTCTTCCATTGTTTACTATTGTTGGATATTTATTTTTTTCGCTATTTTATGTGTTGTTTACTTCCCCTGTGTACTCTGCCAATGAGAGAATAGTTTCCCCACTATCACTCCCAAGGCCCTCATTGCTAGTCGGCAGCCTCTGGCATTTGGGGAAATACACTTGAGGTCATGTGACCAACTGGGTATGAGGCGCCTCTAGGTGTCTTACGGAACCAGGGCGTTACATATCGTAAGAAAACAACCCCAATTAAACATATGGTCTAATAAAGGATATTGACATAGACGAAAATACTCGAATAAATTCATTAAAATTCTTTTCGATAAAATCAATTTTTACTTGATATCATTTAAAAGACGTGAAATTATAAAAGAAAACATTTTTAGTAAAAATAATCTTGTAAACTTGTAAAGGAAGCTTTTCTCACACCGTATAAGTTAAAAAATATTACTTCCTTATTCTGTAGGAAAGTTCATGAAGTACCTTGTTTGAAATATGATGGAAAGATTCTTTTAAAACATTTTAAAAAAAATTCAAAAATAGGTAAAAATGACATTAAAAAATTTTCGGGGAATGGTAATAATATTTTTTAATACATTTTGAAGATAACGGACATGGATGATAAATATTTCCCAGCATATACTTATTTATAAACGATCTTAGAGAAAAATGATATTGTGAAATTAACCCTTACCTTGGAATTTTCTTCTGTTAAGGGTGCATTAAACAACTATGTCATGTGTAAATCATGTTATTGAATTATACCAGGACCATATCCATATTTATGATATCATTTTTGATCCTCTTACATCATTCTATTAATAATATTTATGTATTACTATTGTTTCGAGTGTTAACTACTTTGTTTTCCTATGCATATTTTGTCATGTAAGTCATGTTTCATATGAATATGACTTATTTTATTCATAACCATAATGATATTAAGTTCATAAATGTTATATTTACTAATGATATGAATTTTATAATCATTATTTAATTCTTAACATGGAGAATGAATCTCCTCGCGACGTGGAGACAGTCGGTCGTATGGACGCACGAGCGAAGATATCAGTCCTTTAATGATTAAATGGTATATAATTGGATGGTATATAAATTTTATAGAATTATCATGTCATATTTATTATTTACTTCCATTATATTCATCTTTATTCCCATCAAAATAATGTATAGATGAAAAATAGTTTACACCACGGCGTGGAGATGGTAAGTCGTACATACACACACATGGCGATATTGTTATTTATAGGATGTATATAAGGGGGAATATGGTTGTCCCATAATCATGAAAATATTCAGAATATAGATGATATAAGGAATATTATATTATTATGGAAACAATATAGGAAGAGGATATAGAATCAGAAAATAACTTTGTAAGAGTTGATAAAACGCTTACCTCTTCTTCGGTTATATCCTTTCGATTAGCACAAATGGGATCCATAAGTTGTATTTATTTCCAATATATGGCATCTATAATGTATTGAAGTTGGTAGGATATTTGGGAAGGGCTTGGCTGAGTCAAATGTCTTTAGAGGTGTGAATAAAAGAGAAGGAGATGTGCCCTTTTATAAGAGAGGGGAGGGGCATCTTTGGAAACTCCAAAACTATTAATTTTATAGAAATTGATTTTCAATTAAACATAGATCCAAAGAGAGATATTTTGAATATTAGATGAGGATGGGTAAAAATACTATCAACCAATTGGTATTATAAATTTGTTTGATTTTATTTTAAACCTCATCATTTTGATTTATCATTATTTAATCTATTTAATTTTATTTGTGGTAATAATATTATAAATATTAAATGGTTATAAATATTTACATATATTGTGTAAATTTATAATAAATGGGAAATTCATGAAATATTTTACATTTTAATTTTCACTTTTTTATTTTGAACTTTTTTTCATGTTTTTTTAAATAATTTAATAAATTGATATTTTTATAAAATATCAAGTGTCAATTTTGACACAATTCCATACATTGACATTAAATATAATAGAAATATAAATATAAATTCCAAAACCCCATTTAATATACTCCTCAAATGTCATATTCATCTAGAAAATTCATGGATCACATCAATTAAATGTATTTTAATTTTTTTAAAATTGTTTATTTGATAGTTCCATTAATAAAGTAATCACTTATTCACTATTGTGTCATTATTTATGATATTTATTTAGTCTCTAAAAATTATAAATAAATTTCTAAAATGTAGATATTTTTTTGATTTCTAGATAATATCGATGATCAAATTTATCTCTAATTTATCCCTATATTAACATTATTGTGCTTATAAGAAATGAGAGTGTTACTTTTTGTCACATTCAATGATTTTAATAATATCTATGACATTTACATGGATAAGTGTACATTAAATGATTCAAAAAAGAACATTATAATTTATTTGACATAATACAAGTTAGTTTACCAGATTCTTTATTTTTAATAAATTTATAATTCTTAATTAAATATTATTTATAATAATGTATCATTTATATCAATTTTGATACTATTCAATATTTTCAGTTTTTAATTATGTAAAACCAACATGATAACTTTGAAACAAAACATCTAATATGTAACTAACATGTCTATTTTATCTATAAAAATTCTATATGTCATTTATGAAGTCATATTATATTTAATTTAATATTTTTAATATCATTTATTTGATTCCTCCATTAATGAAGTAATTGATGCATCATCAATGGGTCACCACTTAATTTAATAATTTATTTCCTAAAAATTATAAATAAATTACCATGATGTAGGTTATCATATCATCATTCTAAATACTTTTTATAGTCAAATAGATCCCATGTATAGCCCCATATTAAAAATACATTACCTGTAAAAAAAAGTGTAAAAATGACTTTTCATTGAATATAATATTATAAATGAATTAACGTCATCCATGTAGCTCTATGTGGACATAAATTGGACTAAACTGTGATATTGGTCGGAATAAACTTATAAATTTAAATTATGAAAGTGTTATGGTAATTTTTATATTATAATAATATAATTCTTACCTTTAATAACCAGATTTACCCATAACCATGGTAATCAAATTTATTGCCAATGTTTCTATTCATAATGTCCAAAAAATGGGACCTTTTTATATAATTTTGACCTTATTATTACAATTATAGAATCCATTTTTCCAAATTATAAATAAATAATTGGATGATATTAATTAAAATTAATCCCATTAAGGGAATGAGAAAACCTGTTTTTTAAGTAAAACGTTCAAAAGTTCACATTGTTTTTATATCCAATTTTAGTGTTAAATTGATTCGAATGAATTAAATTTGATCAAATAATGAAAACATAATAAAATTATAATTTAGGAAAAATTAAATTTATAATCTATCAATATAAATAAATTAGACAAAAAAATAGTTTTGAATTAAAATGTAATATTTTTAAATTTTCATTAAAATAAGAAATTTATCATCAAAATAAAAGTAAATTTTGATGTCCGTATTCCAAATAAAAAAGATTATTTTGAAAAATATAACTTTTCAAAGTGTGAAAAAAATTACTTAAAATGGGTTCATCATCAAAAGGTAGTATAACTATATTTTAATTAAAAATACGTATTTTTTTGAAAAATTGAATTTGTTCTTATATCATGTCAAATAAAACGACTTTTAAAATTATATAGAATATATAAAACTCAAAATTTTGTTAAAAAAATTCATAAATACTAATTTAATGTATAGATTATGTATTGAATAATACTATTTTGTTAATATATTATGTTCAGTAAAATTGGGCCTTGGTGTAATGCAAGCCAACTCATTGTTGTGTGTAGCATAAGCATAACATGGCGTTGTGTCAAAAGTTTGAAAGTAGTAAAATTATTTTTTTTTTCAAAAATTACAATAATTTAATGTCTTGGGGTGTTACATTCTCCCCTCCATCAATAAATTTCATCCATTCAATTTTTTATTTTGGGTTTTGTAAGTAAAGTTTGATTATTAAAACATCCATTATTGAAATCGCAGAACAGAATATTGGTCTCTAAAACTTACACTTTAAAATAAATAAAGGTAACTAAGAATGTTACTATGGATAACACATACCAGGGTTCTATTTAGGAAAAAATGTTAAATCTAACCATCAAATTCTGATGTAGGGGGATAGATAACATGGTTAGAAGAAAGTTAACAATCCCAAAGCTATAAATCTAAGATGATCTAAGGGGCTATTTGATTCACCAAAAAAAGTACGAGGATAACATTATTGGTTTCAACATTCATTCCCTAGAATTTATGATTATTTTACTATTTATATAATCACTAAATCAAATTCATTCTATGTTATCAGTATAATCTCATCCTTTGGTTGTGCTTCAATCTATTTTCACGTCATCCCTTCCACATAGAAATGAATCTTCAGAAATATTTTTTATGCTTGAAGAAATATAGATAAATAATAGGGCCCAAAATTATCCAATAAATCATAATTTAACCTCAAAAAATAATACCCAATGTTCATCTTACTCCATTCAAACCTTATGACTTATCCAAAATACTTATGTCCAAATTAACTGTCCCAAAAGGTCTCTAAATTTCCAAAATCAATCATAACATGAGATTCCCCAAAATACATAATGTAGTTATTCCAGAATCATAAAAATATTTGATCACCTTTAAAACCATAATGAAAATTTTCCTTTCACCAAATCTGTAATGAATAAGTACTATAGTACAATACGTATATATATATATATCATGAATCTTATATCCATGGATCCATTGATGTAATAGTTCTAAAATCTAAATACAAATTAACCCTAATAATCCCACATCACCCTTAATCTATTATCTATTCTTCAAAAACTTATTCCTTAATACATCCTTCATTTATTTTTTCTTTTCTAGCCTCTTCATCATCAGTAGTACAAACATTTCTTTTGTAACCTTCCTGATTCTAACCATTGACAAAAACTCAAATCCCAAAGTGGGAAACACTAATCATAGTGATATAGTCATGAAGAATAATTTATAATATCTCTAGATTTTTTCATCTTATTCTAAATCCATATGTCTAAATTATTTACCTAGGTTTTCCATTACCAAATATAAAGGATGATATCCTATACATGGAATTATCTTCAAAGCCAGTCATAGAGTTATGTTTTCAAATCTATGTTTTCCAAATCTAATTTCAAAGGTTGTTTCTACACATACATTGATACCAACTTTAAGGCCCAGAACCTAGAATCATAGAGTCAATGAATTATTTTGATACATTTTCATAATTATAAGGAATCAAATCCCAAAGGACTGGTGAGTTTAGAAGCCTTGGAAAATAGATTGCATTTATAAAACATACACTACAATTCAAAACCTAAAATATCTAACAGACAATCCTTTGAAAACACCATTATTATCCTATCTTAACCCTTCATATCAGTCATTATACACTTCTTGGAATAATAGGAAAATAAAACAAAATAAAGGGCTGAGGTCAGATACTCCATAAGGGTAAACAATATAGCATAAGCTGTCATAAATAAGCATAAACATTTAAGGAAATATGTATAATAACAAAACTAAATTTTTAAACAAAATCTGGAACATGATATGGAAAGAATAAATCAAATATTATCTTATAAACCTACACATCGATGTTCTACTATTTGAATTATCACATGTAATAACTAATCTTTTAAAGTGGGATTGTAAAATGTAGGACATCTTAAACATACCATCATGGCTTCAGCCAAGACACCAAATATAATTGGTTAATACATTATCAAAAAACCAAACATAATTTTCTCATGAGACCTACCGATGCATTGAGGGGATATAGTGGGCCCCACAAAACACTTACAATCTCTAATGCATTCCACTTATTAAATGGGTAAAACATAACCAACATAAACATTCGTATTAAAACTATCATTCAAAATGTTAATACATAAAATATATGCTATGAGTGGTATCAAAATACTACATCCATATTAAAACATATCATAAACCACTCAATAAAATATGATAGACTGTATCATATGAAAACAAACTCAATTAAGAATAAGATCCAATATAGTAAATTGACATAGATGAAAATAATCAAATAAAATCAATAAAACTTTTTGAGAGGAAATACCTTTTTTCTTGAAATAATTTAAAAGAATTGAAATTATATAAGTAATAGTTTTTATAATCATGTATGATTTTAATGGATGTTTCACCCATTCTATATAATTTTTTTAAAAAAATTACTTCCTTATTTTATCAAAAAGTTAATAAAATACCTCATTTGGAAAATGATGGAAATGTTCCTTTGAAACGTTTTATAAAAAGTAAAACATGTGTAAAATTGAATTTAAATAATTCTCTAGGAATATTAATAATATTTTGTAATACATTTTTAAGAGGCATGAACATGGATGATAAATATGTCTCATTAGATTCATATTTATAAACAATATCGGATAAAAATGAGATTACAAAATAAACACTTACCTTGGACATTCATTTAGTAGAGGGTGTGTTAAACTCTAGTATAATGGTTAAATTATGTTATTAAAATATTCCAGGACCATATACATAGTTATGATATCATATATATTCATTTTATATATATTTTTTACTAATATTTCAGTATTACCATAGTTCCTATTGTTAACAGATTCATTTTACTATGATTATTTTGTCATGTAAGTCATGTTTCTTATCCATAATAAATATTGTATTTATATCAAGAATGATATTATGTTTATAAATGAAGGATTTAGACACAGTGGAAGTGTGGCTATTAGGAGGGACCAACATTTATTTTTTTGTAATCGATGACCAATCCAGGTTCAATAGGAGGATGAATAGAAATATCCATGGATTGAAATCAATGATTTAGAAAAAGATAAGAATAGTGTCATATCTAAGAAAGTGGATGTTTCAAATCATGTTTATTATTAATTTAATAGTTTCTTAAGAAATTAAATATCTTGGTCTTCATTACATTCTTCGTTTACGATTGTTGATCCTCCAAAATGACCCTTCTAGATTGCGTTCATTACACTTGAGATGATCCAAAGTAGAATCCCCCTAGCAGTGATCCACACAAGCTCAAATGGTCTCTGATCAACAACACTCATTGTCTGAGTTCTAGCGTGATAGAATGAATTTCATGTGTCAATCATTCTTGATACGTAGTTCTTCTGTCTTGAAGAACTTCTCTCATTCTTGAGAGGGAGAGATGAGAGGAGTCAATATAGAAATTTATAGTCTCAATAATTATCAATTCATAGAGGCTTGGCACAATAGAGGTACCTACATATTAATCAACCTGGGGTTTCAGTTACAATATGTAATTGCAAAATAGCAATTAAATTCAGTTATAACTATTAGAGAAAACTCATGTCACGTAATAACAATAATAGCTTCATTAGTTGTGATGCACCAACATGCACAAAATAGAACCATAAATGAAATATTTTGCCACACAATGATAACAATATTATTATTATTTCATGCCTCAAATGGATAAAAATTATTTTTTGACTTGTAAATAATTAATTTTTCAACAGACACGGTCATGGTCTGTTTGATCTCCTCTTCTACTTAATGAACAATTGAATAAAATATTTTATTCACTTAAATAACTATTTCTATTCATAAACTAATAAATAAATATTTATTAAATGTTCAATAAAATAATAAATATATTTTATTCAAAATCTGGTGAATAAATATTAATTTATTTTATGCGATCATTTTAACTTGAATAAAATTATTCCTCAGTCAAGAGAATAATGTTTATTCCATTAATAAAATTCAAATATAATTTCATCGAGACCACCATAAACACTTAGTGTGTGACCCTATAAGATTTTTTCTTGTTGGAATTCGGTGAGATTACATAAATACCATGATTACTATCTAGTAATGAGTCAAGGAAACCAATAGAGAGAGCTTGAATTCGCAATGATGGCATCCACATACGAATGCTCACTATGTATTACTATCTATTTATCACTATATCTCATCATGAATCTTTCATGATAGTGTCATCAACATATATACCTGATACGTCATTCTTTTACTACCTGAAATAAACTCACCATTAAACCTTGGCCATGGAATTTAGGGCAATAGATCTACGTCAATCAAAGGGTCTAGATATCAACTTGAATAAATGTAAGGGACAATTTCTTCATTGACATATCCATTAATAGAGTGTCATTTGTGATGAAACGGACGTACCCTACATCACTCCAACATATGGTGTGATGGGTTTCATCAGAAAATCTAATTGAATGAGTCATGACACATATTAATGAAAATATTAAAGTCTAAGGACCATTACACACGCTCGCAGATAGTAATATCTAATGAAACCAAAACCTGGTGAATTCCTTCTGGTGGGTCTATTCTCTTAATCTCCCATCTTAGAGATTACCAAGTGAAAACTTCATGAGAAGAAGTCTCATTTTCTTATGATTACCCACACATGATGGTCTGTATACTATGTGTCCAATCATAGTATGCCATCCAACCGCATAACTATATTTATGAATATTTTCTTAGCACTTCAAGGTTCTCATCATAGCGAGGAACTACTATGAACTTATTAATGCAAAAAATACTCGAAGACATTATTACATTACATTCATAGAGAATAATGAAAAATATTTAATAAGATGTTTAAGATTTAAATACATTAAATATTCATGTAATCAAAGTTCCAATAGTTGTTTCTAGTACACCATCTCTTACAAACTCTAACTAGGAATAGAGTCAAATTCCTTTGACCTTTAGTCCGCTAGACTTCACATGATTATTATGTTTCCTCTGAGTCAAGGCTTTAGTCAAGGGGTCTTCCATGTTTTCGTCCATGGATATACGTCTCACTGCAACTTAACCACTTTATGAAAAATCTCTCAAGAGAAGATACTTCATATTAAGTTCTTCTTCTACGGATGTGACCTTGGATATATTGTGAGATCCACCGCTACAATATTATCACAATAGAGTGTGATGGGATCTTTCCTGCATGGAACCACATCCATCTCTTGGATGAGGCTTCCCATCCAAACTACTTCATTATCTACCATAGAAGTTAGGATATACTTGGAAAATACTATATAATATGTGACCACACCATGGTATGAGCTCTTATAGAACACAAAACCTTCATTCAAAGTAAAGATGTATCCCATTTTCTATTTCATGTCATCTTGATCAGTAAGGAAAATAGAAACTTTATATCCTCTAATTACTAGTTCCCCATCTCCTCTGTAAACTAGAAACATATCCTTAGTATGCCTTAGAAACATAAGGATAGTAATGATTTCCATCCAATAGCAGTCACCTGGTTAAGAATGATATATTTCAACCATACTTAATACATAGGTGCCATCTATCTTGTTGCATATCATTGCATACATGATTGACCCAATAGATGATATGTATGGAATCCTTGACATACTCTTTCATTCCTCATGCTCCTGAGGAAACATTTTCTTGGATAGATGAATTCCATGTGATGCTAGAAACAATTCCATTATAAATTGTTCCATATTGAATCTCTTCAGTATCTTGTTAATGTATGTACTTTGACTTAGGCCCAGTAATCTCTTGGATCTATCACGATGGATTTTGATCCAATGAATATATGATTCATATCCTAAGTCTTTCATGGAGAATCATTTATTCAACCATTCCTTAATATTCTATAATACATATATTTCATTTCCAATAAGTAATATGTCATCAACATATACTATTAGGAAAATTAATCCACTCTCACTAAACTGTTTTTAGATACAAGGCTAACAGTAATTATTTATAAAACCAAATTTTGTTATGGATTCATCAAAATGAATGTTTTATTACCTAGATTCTTTCCTTATTCCATAAATGGATTTTTGAAACTTATATATCTTATTGGAATCCTTTAGAGTCACAAAACCTTTAAGTTCTGTCATATTGAAATATTGCTAAAGGTTCCAATTGTGGAAGGATATTTCGATATCCATTTTCCAAATCTCATAGTCATGGTATATAGTAATGGACAATATAAATTTGATGGATCTCATCATTTCAACTGGTGAAAATGTTTTTTCATAGCCAATCCCTTGATGATGTTTAAACCCTTTTCAACAAGACATGCCTTATAGGTACTTACATTTCCTTCATTTTAAAGTTTCTTCTTGAATAACTATTTTCAAACAATAGGCATTACATCTCTTGGAGGACCTACCAAAATCCAGACATGGTTTTAGTACATGGAATCCATTTCATAATTCATTTCTACTTTCCACATGGAGACGTCTTTGCCACTTACTCCTCCCTTGTTGGTTAGAGGATCATTATTATCGAATAATAATGATTCCCCATCCCCAGTAACTATAAAACTATAAAATTCTAGTCATCTAACCTCTATTTTAATCCTACATAGTACTTTCATCTATTGAATAGATCATTCTTCCATAGGGCTTTGTGGGATCTTCTCTTGTACTAACTATTGTATACCTTGAGCCTTGACATAATCGAAGTCTATCTCACTCCCATTATCTCTTTTGGAGATGTGCTCCCTCCTATGGAATATAGCATGTCTTTCTACTATAACCATTTTCTTTTTGTGGGTATATAGGTAATATCCCCTTGTTACCGTAGGGTATCCTATAAGGGTACACTTTGTTCCATGGGGTGTGAGATTTTTATCTAAAGAGGTCTTAACAAACTCTTTGCTTCCCCACACGTGTAAATTTAATAACATGGATTTTACTCAACTCCAAAGATCATATAGAATACCGTTTATCTACTTGTTAGTAACTTAGTTTAGAATGTGTTCCATAGTTTGTAACACATGTCCCTAAAAGGATAATGGACGACTTTCATGACTGATCATTGATCTCACCATGTCCAAGAGGGAGTGGTTCCTCCTTTCACATAAACCATTCCACTAGGGTGTGTAAGGATGATTGAGTTGGGATAGGATCTAAAACCTCAATAAGTAATCAATGAAGTCATGATTATGATATTCTCCACCTCGGTCTGGGAGGAGTGTCTTAATATTCCTACCAAGCATGTTCTCAAATTCATTCTTGTATTCCTGAAACTTTTCAAAAGAATCTGACTTAGACATCATTAAGTACATATATCCATATCTACTAAATTCATCATCAAAAGTTATGAAGTTGGAGTACCTACCCCTTTATTCAACTAGAAATGGTCCAAACACATTCGTATGAACCAATTCAATAATATCTTTATCTCTTTCACCTTTCCCACTAAATGGGGATTTTGACATTTTTCCTTGCAGACATGTCTGACATACGCCATGTGGTTTTAGATCGAAAGAATCTAAATATCCATCTCGATGTAAAATTGTCAAGCATTTATCATTTACATGACCTAGTCAGTGATTCTAATTTTGGTTTTGGTATGAGTCGTGTGAAGTAGTTTCGTTATCTATTTCCATTACTCGGTTTGTGTAATCCTACATGTATAGACCATTAGAAAAATGTGCCTTACCAAAACAATTGATATCTTTATAAAATAAGAAACATTCATTTTCTAACATGAAAATAAATGAATCTGTATCGATTCAAGATATAGAAATAATGTTTTTGGATACATAAGGCACATAATAACATCCTTTTAATACCATGATTATCACAGTCGGCAACGTGAGGAGGTAGTCCCCAACAGCTACAACAACAAGTCTAGATCTTTTGAAAACTCATAGATCTACCTCTCCTAATATAATTTTCTTAAATCTACTTGTTTTCTGTATTTGGATACATATTGGAGCACATTAGGCTGTATCTAACACCCAATATTTATAAATAGATAAATTGCACTCGATAACAAATAAACATGAATCTTCCCCTTTCTTCTTTAGTAGGTTGTGGTTTTTATTCCAGTGGCCCTTCATTCCACATGAAAAACAAATTAGATGCATGTTCCATTTTGTTCCCCTTGATATTCCTTTTCTTTGAAGGTTTTGAATAACCATTGGCCATAAATCTCTTCACATTCCCTTTCCTCTAACTCCCCATAAGGACTGAACACTTTTCGTGCTTCATGTATTTTTCCACTTGGTGATGGAGGATAACAAGATCTAGTAGAGACTTTTCAATTTTGTTCATATTGAAATTAAAAAAAACTAGAGAATCTCTAAGGGAGTGATGCGATAATGGTATCAATTCCCAGTTGTTCTGTGAGTTTAAACCCTAGAACCTCTAGACGATCAATGTATTAAATGATCTTGACAACGTGAGACCTAGATGGGGAACCATTTCCAATTATAATCTGTAAGAGTTCCTTTGTGATCTCAAACCATTCATTTCATTCTCTCTACTGGTAAAGACCACAGAGGTACTCAAGCATTCTATAGGAATCCATATTTTCAGGAGACTTCATGATTTCACTTGACATTTAAGATAACATAAAACCTTGAATGTCGATAGCATCGTTCGTATGTTTTTAGTACACTAAATCTCCATCACTCACCTCTTGGGCATACAGATCAGGTAATGAGAACTCCATCCATAAGATTTCCATTTGTGGAATAGAATGAAACAAAGGTGTCTAAACCATTAACCTGGAAGTTACTGTCATTGAGGATGTTGTCTTTATCCAGTATTTATCATAAGGGTAGTTTGGTTGAATTGATTTTTATTTTTATTCTACAGTTAAAAGAGCATATAATTAGTACTATATTGATTACATTTTATGATAAATAAGAAATTAAATTTATTAATACTCCCACTATTTTATCATGTCCCAATAAACCTCATGATTGAATTCAAAATTTCTAGTTTATAGGAAATTTTTTTGGAAAGGATCCATATTCCCCTTCTCAAAACCCAAACAAGGGTTGGTCAAGCTATTTAAATGTATTTAGGTAGACAGGTATTTTCCAACATTGGGCTTGCAACACCATGATCTATTGTGTGGACTCTCTAATCCATAAATATTGACTTGTATTTCTTGAACACTTGGCCCCAAATTTACTCCATGTCTAGAAAGGGCTACTTCTCCTCTTGATGTAAAACGGTTATGTCGGCCTAGAAATTTCATAAGATCTTCCTGTATAAAAGTAAGTGTCCCAAAAAGGGTTGGTTAAACACATAATTTTACTGAGTCTTTCCTTTAATCAAGTAACGAAAGTATTACTCTTAATTAATATTTTATTGAGGTATTTTAATCTCTTATACGTAAATTTTCTTATTATCTTTATCACATGCTCGTTAATGTTAAGTGGAACTTACTTAAGTGATTAACCTTTTCTTGATAATAATTACGCATAAGTTTTGTTTATTTTTGTTCCATATTGTATTCCTATCAATTCATTAATTATGTAGTCACAAAAACACATCCACAATGAAAAACCATGAAAATAACCAAAATAAAATAATTTAAATGGCATGATCATGATCTTTTCTAATGGTTACTTTATCTAGCGGTTGATAAAGTAACCGCAGACCTAGGGGAGAAACACCATGAACAATTTATGGTTTGTGTATATAGATTTTTACCTTTCCACATTTATATTTCTTGGGTTGGATTCACCTATGCTACTTACTTGAATTTCCTCGACAATCTTGGGAGATCCATCTATTATATATGATTTTTAACTCACTTGTAGGTGAGAGGTAAAAAAGTGGGTTTACATAAAAGAAACCATTAGAATGAATTCCCTACATATTAATGAATAGAGATGGAACAGATGACAACAATTTATTTTAAAATAAATTAAAAGGGAAACCAATCATATTCAATGGTCTGGCCTTACTCATGATCATCCAAATACATGCAACAAATTACACATTTAATAAAACCAGAATTAAATTCTTTAATCATTCTTGTTCAGATAAATTGCACTTGAATTGTTTAATTATTATCTTTAATAAATCAATCCTTTTATATTAATCATTTTATGAATTTACCTGATATTATATCTATAAATTTGGAGGTAACATGGAGAACATCAGTTCGTATCTATGTGATATGTAATTATGAACATTAAACAAACATTAATGTTTTAATTCTGTGTAATTTGGTAAAGTACACAACCTGTAGTCCTTACTACACAACATATACTTACTTCACCGTCTTATCTAAAGTACATGCCTAGGGAGTCGGTGTGTGAGGCATACTTAGAAAATATTGGAGTACACGGCGTGTCCAGTGGGACACATGTCATGATGTCTCGAGTTACATAGTTACCAATCAGATTAGCCATGTATGGGATACACAGTTAGGCCATTGACCTGGAGTAACAACACGCCATGTCTAGTGGGACACACAATATGTAATCCATATTACCGTGCACAATTCTGTCTTGGTCAATATATTGTGTAAGAATTAACTACACTACATGTCATTAATCCCAACTGATTGATTAAATACCGAATTACTCCAGATACACTGAACACAACTACATAGTGTGCAATACAGATTACATAGTGTGTATGGAGTAATACATAGCATGTAACTTTCAATACAAGACATGAATTATCATGTTACCTAGACAGAATCGTTGGCACCTCCAGATGATAACTTCAATTTGATTTTAATTAAAAATTTATTTTCTTGTGTAGGATCTGTGATAAATGAAAAGAGGAAGAACATGTCTCAAAATTCATATTACAAGAACAATTAAACATGAATTGAAATAAAAATTATTAAATCGTAAATCATTAAAAAATTATTTAAATATTTATAAATGATGATGAGCCTCACTATGATACCACTTGAAGGATCCAGATGTTAAAATTGGATGGTAGTTTGGAGGGCCAAACATTTATTTTCATGTAATCAATGACCAATTTGGGATCAATCCAAAAATGAAAACAATTATCCACAGATTGAAATCAAAGATGTTGAAAAAGAGAAGAAAAGCTCTGAATCTGAGAAAAATGGTCTTTTACATCATGTTTATAATTAATTTAATACTTTATAATGAAATTAAATACCTAGGACATTGGTATATTCTTCATTGAAGAATTTTGATCATCCATAATGACCCTTTCAGATTTCCTTCATTGCACTTGGGAGGATCCAAAATTGAATCCCTCTAGTGGTGATCTATACGTGCTCCAATGGTCTCCGAACAATTCCACCCATTCTCCGTGTGCATTCATGGAGGAACGCATGCCTTGGGTTGAACATTCTCGATCGCTCTCTCTTCGGTCTTGAATAACTTATCTCATTCTTGAGAGGGAGAGATTGGAGGAGTCAAGAGAGACGATGTTTTCATCAATAATTCACAATTCATCGGGGTTGGGCACAATATATGTACCTGCCTATTAATCGATATGGGGTTTCAGTTACAAAATATAATTGTAAAACAACAGTTAAATTTGATTATAACTATTAAAGAAAAACCATGTCACATAATAAAAATAAAAATTCCATTAGTTTTGGTGCACCTATTTGTGAAAAACAAAACCATAAATGAAATCTCGTTCTACATAATGATAACAATATTATTATTATTTCTTGTTCTAATTGGATAAACATTATTTAATAACTTGTAATTAATTAATTTATCAATGGACATGGTCTTGGTCTGTTTGAACAATTCTTCAATTTATTGAACACCCAAATAAAATTTTATATTCTCTTAAATAATTTTTTTTTACAAACTAGTAAATAAATATTTATTAAATTTTCAATAAAATAAATAAATATATTTTATTCACAATCTAGTGAATAAATATTTATTTAATTTATGATATCATTTTAGATTGTATAATATTATTCCTTGGTATTGATAATAATATTTATTATATTAATTAAATTCAAATATAATTTAATCAACACCATCAAAAACACCTATTGTGTGACCCTCTAGGATTATTTATCATTAGCATTAGGCGGGAATTCCTAATGTCCAAGATTACTGTCTAGTAATGGGTTAAGGCCCCTAAGATAATGAAATTTAAGTTGCAATGATATCATACACATATTAATGATCATTGTGTGATATAATACCTTGGTCACAATAAGTCATCAAGAAAGTTTCATGATAGTGCCATAAACCTATATGCTGGATACGTCATTCTTTGACTACATGAAGTAAACTTTTCATCACACCATGGCAAGGGAATTTAAGGATATGGTTCTATTTTAATAAAAGGGCCAATATATCAACTTCCATAAATGGAAGGGAAAAAATCATTCCTCTACTTATCCATTAATACCATGTCATTCGTGATGCACCCAATGTACCCTACTACCCGGCAACATATAGCATGATGGTTTTTGTCTGCAAATCTAAGTGCACGTGACATGACACATATTAATGATAATCATAAATTCTAAGGACCATTACACACATTCCTAGATAAGAATATCCAATGACACCAAAACATGTGGAATTACAATTGGTGTGTCCGTTCTCATAATCTCTCATCATGGAGATTACCAAGTTTGATCTTCATGAGAAGTAGTCTCATCTGCTTACGAGTACTTGCACATGACAGTCTGTATACTATGTGTCCCATCATAGAATGTAATCCAAAAACAGAACTATATTTGAGAATATTTTCATATCACTTCTAGGTTCTCATCATAGTATGGAACCTATAAAACATTATTAATGAAACAAATAGTCTATGACATTATTAGATTATTGTCATGCAAAAAAAATAAACAATATGTAATAAGATGTTTAATATTTAAATACATATAATATTCATGAAATAAAAGTAATAAAAGTTGTTTTTGGGACGTCAAATTCAATAATAAATATTGTATATACTCATCATATTAATTTTATAATAATTTTTGAATGGATAACATGGTTATTGAATCTCATCGTGTAGTGGAGATGGTTTTTCGTACGTACACACAAGAAATTATATCTTTAATTTAATGGTTAAATGGTATATAATTGGATTTTATATTAATTATATAGAATTAAAAAGTCATGTTTATTATTTAATTTCATTATATTAATCATTATACCCGTTGAAATAAATTATAGATGAAAAACAGTTTACACCATAGCATGGAGACGGTAAGTCATACGTACACACGCATAGTGAAATTTTTATTCGTAGGATAGATAAAAGGAAGAATATGGTCCTCCGCTAATCATAATAACATAGTAGAATATATATGATAATTGTGTTATTAATTAATTATGGAAAACATAGGATGTGGATGTAGAAGAAGAAAAGAACTTTGAAAGAGTCGATAAAACAATTAACTTTTCTTCTGGTATGTCCGTTTGATTTGAGAAAAAGGACTCCTTAGGTTGGATTTATGTCAAAAGTATATCCTATAAGATAAATTAAGTGAATTTGGTAGGATATTTGGGAAGGTTTTAACTCTTCTAAAAGGAGGTAGAGGTTTGAATAAAATACAATGAGATGTTCCCTTTTATAAGAGGGGAGGGGCATCTTTGAAACTCCAAAACTATTAACTTAATATAAATTGATTTTCAATTCAAAATAGTTAAAAAGTGAGTTATTTATAATATGAGATTTTGATGGGTTTAAATCCACTAATACAATTAACTATTGACAGCTTTGATTTTATTTTAAACCTTATCATTTTGGTTTATCCACATTTAATTTATTTAATATTAATTATGTTAATAATATTCCAGATATTAAATGGTTATAAATATTTACTTATGTTGTGTCAATTGGACATAAATGGGAAATTAATTATATTTTCTACGTTATAATTATCATTTTTTATTTTTTAATATTTTTTATGGTTTTTTAGATAATTTTATAATTTTTAATTTTTATAAAATATCAATAGTGTTAATGTTGAAACTATTCATTACATTGACATTAAATAAATTCAAAACAGATAGATGAATTTGAACCAAACGATTTAATATACACCTAACATGTCATATAAACTTATAAAATTTATGTATCACCTCAATTATGTAAAATTATATTTATTTTAATGTTTTTAAAACCATTTAATTGATATTAATATTAATAAAATAATTTCTACTTCACAATTGTGTCATTATTTAGAGTATTTATATAGTCTCTAAAAATAATAAATGAATTTCTATGATTTAGATAATTATTTTATACTTTTAGAGATAATTCGGGATTGAATTTATTTCTATGTTATCCATTTATTAAAATTATTGTACTTATAAGAAATGAGAGTGACATGTTGTCACATTCTTCGATTTTAAAAATATTTTTGAATTTTGACATATAGGTTTATATTAAATGATTCAAAATTAAACATCATGATCTTGTTGAAGTTATTCTAGTTCTTTTGAATGTTATTTATTTTTAAACAAATTATAAAATTTAATAAAATATTAATGATTTTAAAGTATCAATTATGTCAATTTCGATACTATTCAATATTTTCATTTTTAAAAATCTAAAAACTGCATGATAACAATGAACCAATATTTCAAATATGTTAACAGTGTGTCTATTTTATCTATAAAATTCGTGGATGTCATTCATCAATTTATATTAAATTTATTTTAATATTTTTAATATCATTTATTTGATTCTTCCATTAATTAAGCAATTACTGCATCATCATTACGTCACCATTTATTTTATTATATTGTTCCTAAATATTGTTAGTAAATTACCCTTAATTATGTTGTCATATTATATTTCTATATACTATTTATGGTCAAAGATATACCTTGTATAACCCCATATTAAAAATACATTATTTCTTAAAAACAAAAGTTTATAAATAATGACTTTTCATTGAATATAATATTATAAATGCATTAAATCATCCATGTGGAACCATGTGGTCCTAAATTTGACACAATAATGATGTTACTCATAATAAACTCATAAAAGTAAATTAGGACAAGTTTTATGTCAATTTTTTTATTTTAATAACATAATTATTACCATTAATTTCCTGATTTACCCATAACTATGGTAATGAACATTATTACTAAAGTTATTATTCATAATTTGCAAAAATAAAAGGGAATTATTTATATAATTTTGACCTTATTATTCCAAATATGGAATCCATTTTTCTAGATTGAAAACACTAAATTTTAAAAAAAATAATTAAAATCAATCTCTTTGATGGAATAAAGAAACTGTATTTTTTAAGTAAAACATTCAAAAGTTCACATAGTTTTTATATCAAATTTTAATGTGAATTTTATTCCAATGAATTACATTTTATTACATGATGAAAAATTAATGTAATTGTTCTTAAAAAATTAAAATGATATTCTATCAATATAAATAAATTAGAAAAAAATAGTTTTGAATTAAAATGAAGTATTTTTCATTATTTATTAAAATATGAAATTTATTTGAAAAATATCAAAATTCAGAAAAAGTAAATTTTTAATGTGGAGCTTCAAAATAAAAAGTTTATTTTTTCAAATATATCATATAAAAGTGTCAAAACTAGATTTAAAATTTGTTCTCCATCAAAAGGTAGAAAATTTTTATTTTCTAAAAATTACTTCTTTTATAAAAAAACGAATTTGTTCTTATATCATGTCTTATAAGATTAATGTTAAAATTTTATTGAATATATAAAATTCTTTTTTGGTTAATACAATTCAAAACCTCTAATTTAACATCAATGTTATATATTCAATAATAATATTTTATTAATATATTTTATTTAGTAAAACTATGCCTTGTGTGTAAGGCAAGCCGAATCATTATTGTGTGTTGCATAATCTTAACATCATGTTGCAAAAAATTATGAATGGGGTAAAATTAAAATTATTCAAAAATAAAAAAATTGTAAAGTCTTGGGGTGTTACAAAACTAATTAGTTATTTGCGACGGTAAAAGTGTCTTGTCACAAATAGTACCTCTCGGCACACTATTTATGATGGGACCCATCCCCATCGCAAATAACCCATCACAAATGATGCTTTTTTCATAGTGCTAATATTATTCATTTAAGTCTTCTTACACCAAAGTTGGGAGACCACAACGTACAAGCCTGACTTATGACATAGTCCAGGGCTCCACATCGTATCCTAGCCACAAATGGGAGTGTCACCCACCATTTTTTCCATTTACCCTCCAAACTCCTTGATACCTCATCTAGGTGTCTCCAACACCCAAAACATACAAAGGGAAGGTCCATGGAGGATCAATCCCTTAGACTATATATGTACAACCACTAGTAATAACTACACATATATTAAGTGAATTTTTATAATTTAAAATCACATAATATATTTAAATAGTTGAATGAAACACATTTAAAAAATATTATTTTATAGTGAACACTATAAAAAATAATCAATTATATATGGCATCAGTAATTGATAACATAGACTAAAATATTTATGAAAAATTATGAAAATATTATAATATACTCTAATGACTCCCCATATCACCGTATAGCTATCCCAATTTAAATGAGGATGTTAAATAATTATTCAACTGATTCATCAAAAAAAAATTGGATACATGCAACTATTGTCTATATATATAATGATGCCCCCAATTATATTTTCAACTGAGTTTCTAAATATATTAATTTATTCTTATAATTCTCATAATATTTTATGTCCAATTATCACAGTGATCTCTTTATCAAATAGATACATTGGTATAAAATTTCTTCCAACTAACCATCCTAATAATATTTATCTCAATAATATCTATAATAACACCAGTATATAGTGAATCAAAGGACATTTCATATAGAACATATAATACAAATAATAATAAATAAGGAATTAAATGTAGTGTCTACTATAGGGACAAAAAAAATTAAGTTGTATAATGTTGATTATTTTTCTCTTATGGTAGTATAATAACACAAAAAGGTCGAAATAGAGAGAAAAATCATTTTCGTTAATGTATTTTTATCCTCCTATTGTAAATCAATGTGTTAAAATGTATATTTTGATAAGTTATTTAATATAAATAGAGGGTTATATAGATACACTCAATAGAAATAGGAAATCAAGTATTCTCAATGTAGTTAATTTATACATTTTTAAGATTCCAAAATAATTCTACTTCATTGTAAAAGTTTCAATTCTATGTAATTAAATAACAACATAAATTCACTCAATCAAGGATCCTTAATAAATGAATCATGTTTTCTTAATCATAGCCTAAAATTGATGAGTGAAAATAATATGAATGAGGGGGAAATAAAGATTTTTTCATGAATATATGGGTGAAAAATGAAACCCTAAAATAGAGAGATATTTCAATGAATCAAGATTACATACTAAAAATAGGGTTTACCTCATTAATCTAGAGACTAACAGACGGACCGTGCGTGGAAGAAATCGGGGCAGCGATGAGGGTGGGATTTAGATGAATCAATTGAAATAGAAAGTGGGACCTGTGATGCATGAAAATTAAGATTGGTGAGGGTCTATGGAACTATGGTGGTGTCACCGATGGTGGGTAGATTGTGAGGGAGTCGTTGGAGGGTGCGTAGTCGCGGTAAGGAGGTTATGAGCAGGGTGGGGGAAATAGGTATGGTTTTTTTAGGTGCAAATAATTCCAATGATGGTAATCTATCTCAAGGGCCACAAAATATCAACTCTCTAGTATTGTATTATGTGTTATAATATCACATTAAGGGGATGAAATTTATTAAAAAATTGGAAAATCCAATTTATAATATTGAAAAAGATTTATGTTTTTGAAAACAAATCCAAATAATGAGATCATTGTGCCCATGATTAGGGTGTTAAATTGAAGTCGGGTAAATGATTATATTTGGGGGATATGTTTCTCCACATAGAGGTAGAAATAAAATACATGGTCATGTAAACTGGTTGAATTTGTTGAAAATTAATTCTTATTTCAATAACATGAATCACATTTAAAACTTGATTGAGTGGTTTTAATAGTTGAAACACACCATAAATGTCATACAAATAAGATTGTACATATAGTTGAACATTTTAAAGGTAATAATTGTTAAATATTTTAATGTTTATAGATCACCAAGAATGTCATACAAACAAGAAAGTAAATATAAGTGAATAGATTCATCCCGAGGGAGAGCCCCATGAGCCCTCTAGCTAATGAAACAACTAACATGTAGGAAACCAGCATCCCTCTTCCTCTCTCACATATTCTCTACAACCTTATAAGCAGTATTCCGTTCAAACCATCACCCCTCCCTATGTCCCTTTAAGACCACGTTGTTTCTTTTTTATCAGTGAATCTACATTGGCAACACTATGTTGGTTGATTTGGCTGTATCATCTATGCATCATCATTCTAGTGATTCCTAGTGCTTTGGGGTCATCAGCTTGATTTTTATACTAGCCATGGCTACCCGACCAGAACACCTCCCAAGTTCTACAATGTTTCCTTATTATCCCATACTTTAACATTATGCTCTAGATCTTATGGTTCTGAACATACCTTGTGAAATGACAGGCGGGATCTACCTCCTCATCTCCATGCATCCTCACTCACCTAAATCCCCACATCATGCCTTTGTCAATGCCACTATTCGCTAGGATAGCTCACCTCACCTAACTGTGACCCATCCTTATATTATTCCTATTTTCCAATGTATACCCCTACCTTTGACATCAAACCACAAAACTCCATCCTTCAAAAAATCGTTAACATTATATTCATCAGGTTGAGGTTGGTCTTCAACAAGCATAGATTTATGAATTTTTATGGAAGATCCTCTAATAATATTATTGTATTTTAACTCATTATTATAAAAATATTTATGTCAAATTAAAATAATTAAATTTTTTGATATTCTCCACACTTATCTAAAAATTAGATTTGTTCATGTCTAAGAATGGATCAAGGATTTTTTGTGACCCTCTGATTTGGTTAATTGACTCTTCTATGTTCAATTTATTTTATCATTGGACATATTTAGTCTCATTATAATCTATTACACACTTACAGAAGTCATGTTTCTTATGGAATTTTTTCATATTCCATATTAATTCACCCAAAACAATTTATTGTGCAAGTTGGGAATACATCTCACACCGCTTTTGATAATAAAGAGTTATTCATAAATGAGGTTGTCATGTTGATATTTCTTCTAATGCTAAAACATGATCCAATTTTAATTTTACATAATTGATGGTGCCTGTTTGAATTGAAAATCCTCCAAATTATACAACATGAAATAAATCTATATAATAATATAAAAATTTTCAAATAAAATGAAATTATTAAGAACAAATTATTTCATATTTTTTGTAATTTATAGATTTCCATTTGATGAATAGGTGGTGTGGAGGTGACCAGAAGTGATAGTTAACTAATGAGTGGATAGATTTTATTTAATCTAATTTTTTTATTGATATATATTTAGTATAATAATTTTATATGTATTTCTTTATTTTTATAGATAAAAAAATATTTCAGTCATTAATTTTAAATTAAATTAATTTTAATGTTTTAAAATACATAGAAAATTTTTAGATCTGTTCTTTATATAAAAATACAAATTACCAAGTTAGTATTTTAAAAATTAGGCTTGGGAAACAATATTGTTTGGGCTAGTGTACTAGAGATGAAATTCAACTATGATTGGATTCAGAAGGATTTGGTATTTCTATATAAGATTTCAAAATAAGATATAGTTCATACAATCTCATCTATTTCATCAGATAAACTCATTGGGTAAAACTTATATAAAGTTTAAATTTTTTTAAAATAGCCCCCGCACAAGAGGTTACCTCCTCAATAATGGCTATCAATCATACCTACCAAAATCACAAAATCAACTGAAAATAATTTTATGGACTCATGTATATTATAAAATTTTTATTTTGAGTTTTGCTATGGCGGATCACCTCGTCCACCACCCCTCCTCCTCTGCCCCTCTAGGAAACAGAACCACCATGATGTGGAACACCTTATTTCTTCCTATCCAGGACACAGACCCCATAGATTTCATTAGTACATTAGGAGCATCAATATAATCATAAAACCTACCCATATTAATGTGAAATATAGGAACCTATGAAGGATTGGTAAAGGGAAGTGAATTAACTTTGCAATCAAGCTCTAGAAATCCAAAATTCTAGTGTCATAAGAATAAAAAAATACACATATAGGTTTCTTCGCTACTCACAGCTTCACAAAATGAATAAATATATAAGAACATGTTATAACAATATATATACTATTATATTCTTAGAATTTTGTTTACATTCATTTACTACCATTCAATTAGAAACATTTTAATTTAATATTATACAAAATTAAAAAGTAAATGAAAATTAAATAAAGATAATTTATTTTTTTATTACCAAAACCACATATTCCCTATTGTAATTTAATATTATCCCCTTTATTTTTAAAATTACTGGTTGAAGGTTGTAATCCCATAAAATATCATGGATGAATCTGGATTTGAGAACTTTTAGAATTCATTACTTTTATGATGAGAGAGAAAATTATTAATGAGGAAATTTATCTCAATATTAATTGGGGATTCTCTCCCAATAACAAGGATCGTTAATTCTGTGTAGTAATTGACAGAAAAGGGATATTGACTACATTAATTGAAGATATGGACTTGGTTTCTATATAAGAAGATGTAGTAACATATTTTTAACGGTGTTTCAGGAGTTCCAGCACGATGTAGCTGGTAAGGGAGACCAGGGATGGGGGAGCCGAGTTTTTCGTGGCCTCTGTAACATGATGAATACACCAAAATAAACATTCATATGTGAAGAGGTTCTTGTTATGAGGTTCAATATATATTTCACTGAGACCGATAAGTGGGATACTACATAAGTTGTTTCATTTGCGGTATGTCAATGTTAAACATGTGAGAAGTAGAAGTGATGTGATCAATGATTGGGGCCAAGTATCGAGAATCTTCTTGATTTTAGTAATCAATCGGCGTGTCCTGGTTGAAGATCGGTGGTTCATCATGATAGATAGATCGTGAGAGATAAATCTTTCATGTGTGGCAAGCTGGTGAGATAATGACACATGTTTGGATGAATATCTCTAAGGTAGTGACATTTCATTGACATAATGGGGACATTTTATCACTAATAGATCTTTTAATACATGGTTTTGTTGATATTTTTATCAGAGAGAAGGTACAGTCCTATTGGGTTCTAGTTTTCACAAAGGTTTTCTATGATCTCTCATTTTTAATTCATGTTCAGGGATTACATTTATTATTTTTATTTTAAAATTCGTAGTTAATATTTGAGAAATTAGCCATGGTTTTTTAATCCTCTACATTAGAAGGTTTTTAAAAATTAAAAATATGTTGTGTTTATTTATTTATTATGATATATATCACTTACAAATTTCATCGGGTTTCTCCTAAGTTGTTTCTAAAGTGTTTTTATCCCAAAGATGGGATTACCCCAACAAGTGGTATTTGAACTGATTGATTGGGATTTCATTTTTTCATGAGAATTTGAAACGTTTAAAATAGGATCGTATATGTGTGCATGATAAAGAATAAGATTTTAAAATAAATGTATTTTGAGATAGGTGATGCGCTAGATACTCAAGAGATTTTGAGCATGGGGATCAATTGGCTTATGTAGTTTCTATAGATTGAGTGGTGATCATGAATATGAGGGATCTACATTTTTTTATTCTAGTATTTTTTAGAAGGATGATGAAGATACAGGTGTGTTGAAGATTTTGATGTTTTATTTTCTTTTTATAGGGTGAGCTGACATGTTTTTTCAGAAGTGAGAAATGACATCATCATATTTTCTAATTATGATGATTATTGGTGTGATATCGATCTATTTTCTAACAAACTATGTTTTTTGGATGTTTCCATTCATTAATGTACCAAATAGGGAGATTTTTGGGATTTATCACACTTATGATGAGAGAGAAAATTATTATTGAAGATATTTATCTCATCATTAATTGGAGATTTTCTCGCAACATTAAAGAGAGTTAATTCCAATTATAAAATGATTATTAATGTGTTTTAAAGGAATTTATTAGGGAAATAGACTTGGTTAATATATTATAGGATGTAGTAACATATGTTTAATGGATTTCCAGAAGTACCTGCATGATGTATCCAGCAAGCGAGACTCAGGAAGGGGTCGCTGAGTTTGCAGTGGCCTGAGTGACATGATGATGACAACATAATTATCTTGTGCATGAGGAGATATTCTGGGTAATATGATCAAGATTTAGTCCATTTAGATTAATAAGGGGGATACAATGTCTATGGTATATTGTGTGGAATTTTGATGTTAAACAACTGAGAAGAAGAAGCAATGTGATCAATGATTGGGTCCGTGTATTGAGAGTCATCTTGATTGCTGTAATCAAGAGGCAAGTCCCAGTTAAATATCGGTGGTACATTATTATGGTGATATATTTTTGAAAAATCATTTAGGTGTCGCAAAATGGTGTGAGACTGACGCAGGTTTGGATGAAGATCACCGTGGTCGTGACATTTTGTCGATAGATTGGTGGCATTTTGTCATAGATGGATCTTTCGATACATGGTATTTCTCACATGTTTATTAGAGAGATGGAAGAGGATTATCGGGGTGTGGCTTTCAAACAAGTTTTTTATGATCACTCGTTTGTAATTAAATTTCATGAATTAGTTGGATTCTTTTTATTCTATGATTCATAGTGAATATTTTGGAATTACTACATGGTTTTTTACTCCTCCACATCGAAGGGTTTTTTCACATTAAAAATCCTATGTGCGGAATTATTTTTCTGCTATATACTGCTTCCATATTTCATTGGGTTTCACACAAGTTACGTAACAATAATTTTTATCATGATTTTGGGATTCTCTCCCATCAAAAACTCTTTCCCATAATAGCCTATATTTACTATGATATAAATTATATAAAATCCTAATTAATTCATAAAAATGATTTTTTGGTTGATTATGGGGAGAATGTAATTTCATTAATAGTGGGAATATAAATTATTTTGTGGGTATGTATAAAAATCATTATATGAGTTCGTAAAACCACTAAAATAATATAAAAAACTTTTAGAATTTTTTTTTATAAAAATCATTGCAGGAATTTCATTCCAACCCTTTTTGGTGTAAGGATTTATATTTCACAACATCCTATTTCATGGTTCCTCTCCACCACTTTAATCCCCCCACCTCACCATATAAAACATTCATATTTTTATGAACTATATTTATTTAGAATTATTTTTACAAGATATACTACCACATATTTCACAATTACAAATGAAACTCTTTCTCACAATTAAAAAAACACTGATAAAGGAAACACATTTATCACCACTCCTAAAAATTGATGAAAAATGATTCCTTTATCTGTCACAAAAAAATTGTCTCACATAATCAATAAAAATTGAATATTTATTAAAAATAGATCTTTCTGCAAATATAATATATATATATATATATAGTCTTCCACTGTATCATCTTGATATTGAATCACTGAGACTGAGATGGAATGTAACATTACCTCAAATACACCACTCCATATGCCATATTTTGCTTACTAGAAGCGATGATTTAAGGTTGTTCCGGATGAGATTATGTGCCCCATCAGAGAACACATTAACAAATAAATAGTCAATCATGTAAAAATATACTATTAGAGTGCATTGATACAAATAGAGTTATCTTCTGTAATGAATGAATATGGAAAAATAGACTCAATAATCATAAATGTGCATATGACACTGATCACCAATAAGGAAGATCAAATACATGAGATATCAGAGATTAATGTACAAGAGGCTCTGAAACATCCATCCTCACCTCATTTTGGTCTCCAAAACCATTAAAACCTATCCCTCTTAATGATCAAACCTAGGCCTCAAAATAACCTTTACCAGCAACAAGTGAGGGCTACTCAGGTACCCAAGTTTCATCGTTTCCTAGGTAGGGTGTGAGTACAACATAGTTTGACACCACCAACGTGGTCCAATAATCAATCTGTAAATGTAGTATACATGCATGTGATAAGATCAATAGAAGATAAACAAACAATACGTAATTGCGCAAACAATGCTTATGATCACTGACACCCAAAAAGAAACAAACACCCATGTACCGAGTGATTTTGCATTTACCAATCTTCTACAAACTCCAATCATACGTGCATAAACTCCATGCTGGGAGAACGAAAACGCTTATAATGAAATGTCAGAAGACATGTCACAAGCCCCAAAATTCATTGGAACCCTACACCTTCTAGTCCTGAATTAATGTTTCACCTATAATGAAATGTTGCATGTACGACCCTGATGATGTTCATTGTCAGGAATACTCTAATGGTGGTCGTTATTAGGAACACCACACACCCCACCCTATTGGTCGATGTTATCTGGAACCTCACCCACTCCCACCTTGATGTTGGTATTTATCATGAGCAATGCACACCCTACCCTGATAGTTTCCATTATTAAGAACATTTCTCACCCCTCATAGATAGAGATACTTTTCCTCAAATGATGGTATGTCCCTGTTGACATTTATGGAAGAATTGGATAATCACATCACACCAGCTTGACATTCTCTAATTTTGGCATGTAGCTGACCCATTCCTATTTCCCATGCATGGTCTACTCCCACATCACCATACATGTCTGTGATCTGACCCATTTGATCAAACATTCCATAGTCCCTAACCATCATCATATCATCACACTCCCCTCCAAGGGGTTTTCAAACTGAAACAAACCATCCTAACCATCCATATACCTAAAGTAAGGCTCCATAAGCTATGAAATACCAAAAAAATATATGTACCATAAAATGGAATAATAAGGCATATCCTGAAAAGATCTCAAGATTTTTTACACAAATTATATAATCACATATCAAGTATGGTCTCAAGGTACTCCTACTCACCAACACACACAAACACATATCAAGTGTGGGTCATCAAGCATCAAAACTGGGTTTCATGAGCTACACACGCATATAAATTTTACCAAACATCAATCATGTCATCATGGGACACACACACACAAAACACATGAAGGTATTGAGCATGCAGCGGAAGCACCAAAAATAGGATTTTAAAATTTTCACCGACGAACGTCCTAAATTTGTCAACATCATTGAATCACTTCCCATTTTAAGAATAGGATCTCACATGAATAACATTACAAAAAAATTACTACCATTAAATACATAGCCTAGATCTAAAGTCATGATTGATGAATGGTCATCATCGGCGAACACTACTCAAAGAATCTGAAGCCAAATTCCTCTATATCTTCAACACATGCCTCAAAAATATATGTGAGCATTGATCGTCCAAATTTGGTGTTATCTAATATTTTTGATGAAACCTTAAATTCACCGAAAGACACCACATCAACTTTCTTGTGATGTGTGAAACATAGCTCGATCCAGGCTCCTTAATCCAGAGCCTCTCTCTCTGGATTTTGGAGGAGAGAATAGGAGAGTGAAATTCCATGTATAGTCATGAGTGAATTCAACTCTAATTTTATTTATATAGTGTTATGAAATCCTCTGGTAATGCCTTCCTGGTCTCGAACATTTAACACATTATACATGCAATATTTTCACTACTAGATTGAGTTATAAACATCATCTATTATTATTATCAATTACCTTTAATATAATAAATATATTATGTAATAATAATTGAGTCATTAACTCGAAATTCCATTTCTATAAATATTAATTGAACCTTGAATTTTTTATACTAATATTCGTGTAATTAATATTTTCTATGTAATTACTTAAAGACATTTAAATATAAAAAAATAAATTCAATTCCCTTGATTATAAACATGAAAAATATGAATTTCTTTCTTTCATTGGTGATGGTATCTCCTTGGAAAAATCATGGACCCCCGTGGTAGGACCGACCATGTCCAAAACATCTATTCAAATGAATAGAGAAGATTCTTGAATACACTATTGTGTGTGATCCTCTAGGCCCTTCTCTCGTAGTAGTGAAAACTATTCATAGACCAAGGGTGGTATCCAAGAACCCATAATGTCTCCAAACGAGACATGGACTGTCACAACATCAACAACCAACCTACAAACATGAGTTGTGTAATATAATCTCTTTGTCTTTAATATCTCATAAATCCGGATGCATACCCATGTCATATCCCTTTTCATTCTTTATTATTTATTGATCTAACCGGATGGACTTACCCTTGACAGTCATGGACATGGTTTTATGATGGTACTTCCATTTTGTTCAATGTGGCCTAATATATATTACTTCCATAACCCGGAAGCCACAAATCCATTATTAAGAAACAAGAGCTATATCCCCACTAATTCATTATCATGGTTTTATCTTTTCATAAAAGTACAAAATCAAATGGAACACATTGAAAATGATATCAAGTAAGGAGACCATTTCACATGTCCCTAGATAGAAACATCCAATGACACCCAAAACATGTGGTGTTTCTATTAGAGAGTTTGACCTCATGATCTCACTTCTAGAGATCACCAATGTGTGAACTTCATGGGAAGAAGTCTTAATTCTTATGATCCCCACAACACTTGATAATGAAACGTCTATTGTACCTAGTCAGTATGATGCATCTAGACCATATGAAATTTTTTTAAGATTAATTTCATAGTGTCTCAAGGTTCTCATTTTATCTTGGGATCTTTAATAACCTTTGGATACGAAAATTTATCTATGTACATTACCATTAAATAGTGTATGCACAAAATTCTACATTATAATGTTAAGAATACACCATGTATATAAAACTGTATACATGGTATAGTAATCAATATACCTGGATAGTTAGGTCTATGAAACCCACTATTAAAACACTCCCACATTTTCTAGAAGATACGTTATAACTAACCTTTTAAGCTCTCACGTGATTAAGATAAGGTTTCTTCTATGTCATGGATTTTCCTGTTTGGCCTACCGTGATTCTGTCACATTAGAATTATTTTATAGTGACCTCATCTCCTTAAGTTAATCTTTTCAAGAGATGGTATACTCGAGTACATCCATCTTGTAAACTTTTATAACTTGATGTATTAACTGGTGAGAATATCATAATTTAAATTATGATAATACTTTTCTTACTAAGTATGTTTCCAAGAACTAGAACAAATTGTTTTTTAACTGCTTCTTAGCTGCCATAAATGTTGCAATATACTCAATATTTGTAGGTATTGATTCCATTGGATACTAAGAGTTGTTATTTCTAAAAAAATGTCATCTTTATGTGATATTATATCACATGGATCTAAGGAAACCTATTTTATTTCCTGTAAAAACTAGTATCCTTTCTTCTCCACTTTCTAGCTACATATCTTTTTTACTTTCTGAAGTACAATTAGATAGTTCTGAATACTTTACTTATAGTTCTCCTGGGTATAACTGATATTTTCCTATGATAAATTATATCCTAGAAATATAATTTCTTTTACATATCATGGAATATATGAATAATCCATCGCTGAACTGTGTGGATTAATCTCACCATGTTAATCTCCTCGCATGTCCCATACATGTCATCCTATAGTGATATTTTCCATATAACATTGTTAAAAATTACTCTCTTGAATTTCCCCATCTTTTATGTTTCAATACCATGTCACTACATGTATGATTTACTAGGTCTACAAAACCCTTAGATCTACAATATTAGATCATGTTCCCTTGAACATACATTTCTAATTTATGTCAATCAATGAAGAATATATTCTTTCATCTTGGTCTTACCTAACTGTAGGACCCATATTTTTTCAATATGTTGCTAAACATATTTTACCTAGAAAGTGATAGTTCACCAACTAACCTCTAGTAGACACATCAAAAACGTTATTTAAAAATGTATATTCTATGATCTCATTTCTTACTTCAATCCTAAACTGGATATTAGTAACTTTCAACCATTATTATTATTCTATGATGTGGACATCCCTTTCTGGTTGGGTGGTATAGACACCCTCCATTATTGATGGAAATTACATCTAATGTTGGATAATTAGATCATTGAAATTAGCTATGAAAGTAAAATTATAAATCATTTAGGAATAAGGAAATTGTATTAACAACTGATCCTTATTTTTACTACACTTATACCATCCATGTATCAACTTATTTGAACACCCACATCAATATTCCAAATAATAATCCCCATTTTCACTTCAACATGTGGAATCAATTTAATGAATTTTAATTATTCATTTCAATCCTAGATAATTGACATGTACTACTTACCTCTAGGAAATATTATTTACAATTAATAATAGATCACTAACTTCAATGAATAAAAAAGCAATCACCCTGGTTTTATCCTTCCTAAGTAGTATGAGTCTCTAGAAAACACTCTTTTCCACATGCGCATGTGGAACTACTTCCTATTCCAACTACATGTGCATCTCCAATATCGGCTAAAATAAATTCAATCTATCTCCCACTATCTCAAAAGATATGTGCACCCATATATAGATATGCAGTCTGTAACTTGACTATAACACTTCTACATTAGGTATTTATATAATATCCTAAGAAACCATTTGAATGATTTAAATAGATACATAATGTGTTTTTAATTGATTAAATTTTATATAAAACATGACAATGTTTTTTCATCTAGACACATGTTTAATGACATAATGGATTTTCATCATATAATAAATCATATGATATCGATTTCTCAATTTAGTTAGCATATAATAATGAAATATCACCATTATTTTTGAATCACATCATGAAATATAATGCAAGTTTCTGCATGTTAGATCATCGATACTCCTTACTTCATAACTCTAATGTCTGAAATATGAATTTAGGAAAAAATTCATGCTACATTTGATTAATGTTGACATGTACAACTTCATCATCAATCCTCCTCATTAAAATCAACTTCATGATGTAGATAAGGTAATTTTATTTTAAGAATTACTCCACACTACATTGTCATGATCATTGATTTCTTCGTCAAGATATTCTTCGACATGCCAGCCTGAAGCAACTTATATCTTCTGACTACGTATATACATTGTTTTACCATTCCTTAATTACTTAAATTAATATTATGAGGTATATATACCTCTAGATTACGCTTCGAATAGTACATTCTCTCTTACTAAACTAATTCTGATAGTTGTGTGCCTAACATTTATTTCTAATGGTTTCTCTGTCCATACTAAATATGTCAATAATACCAAAGGTGTTTAAATTTAATGACCCTAAATTCCAAAATAGGGAAATCCATTGTAACACCCCAAGAATCCATGATACTTATCTCCTTGAATAATACAATATCTAGTGTAGTACATAGCCCTGAGTTCTAGCACACCATGACTAATCAAACTAGTCGTTTAAATAGAAGTTATGAATAGTAATACCCACTTTTTGAAATTTTATAAATTTTATTTTTCAAATTGGATTGAATATTTGGATTTTTAATAACAAAATTATCTTAGGGTTAATTTTTGGTATTTTTCTGAAAACATTCAATTTTTTACGAATAGTGAAAAACACTGGGTTATTGTTTTAAACAAACTTTTTATTTTAATAATTATTTTTTAAAAAAATTTATTTTAAAGTCAAAATAGATACATAATACCTATATTAGTACAATTTAATTCATTGGAGTCATTTTATAATAAAATTAGATATATAAATTTTTGTTGAACTTTTTAACGTCTTTCACCCACTTTCTAGGCACATTTGACAATTTGCATAAAACCTAATTATTCTGGTTCTATGAATTAATTTTTAAAAATCTGATAGATATGGTTGTCATTAGTAGGTAAAATTTGGTTCTAAAGGATGAATATAATTTTTGTTGAATAGTAACTTTTCAATTTTATTTACCACGGTTAAAAGTAAATAGGGTAATTAAAATGTAAAATTATATTATAATAATATCAAATTACCCCAAAACATATCCTAATTCAATTGGATAAGTGTACTTCGACAAAAATCATCCTTATAAAAAAAAAATATGATCCTTTTTTATCCAATTGAATTAGATTAGTACGTTTATTATATTTTATTTAATGATGTGTTAAAAGTGTTAAATTTAATTTTTATTTACTAAACCATTTTTAAGATATGGTTATACATAATATAAATTTGACTATAAATATTCATTATAAATCTAGAAATATTTCCTGCAGCATGGTGTTTTTTTATAATTTTTAGACATTAAATAGTAGAATTTATTTATGACAAAATGATGATGCAGTAATTACCTTATTAATGAAAGATTAAAATAATTATTATTATAAATATTAAAATAAATTTAAATTGAAACTTTTGATGCCATCTAAGAATTTTCTTATGGAATATGACATGTTATGTTGGATTAAATGTATTTTTTGCGAACTAATAATGTTTTTATGACTTCCACAAAAACCAAATACTAAATAGTGTCAAAATTGACATAAATGTGTTTTTAAAACAAATAATATTTTATTAAATGATATAATTTCCCAAACAATATAAGGATAAAAAAAGGGATTACATAATGTTAGATAAGTGATTAATGAACCACTTTAGGTTCTATAGGAATTTTATAGAAACTATATTAACCATGTAATATAAAAATACAAGAAGACATGGTAAAAGTTAAACTATTTAACTTGAGTTAAATCAAAAAGATAAGGTTAATATGGTGACTTAAATTTATTAAAACCTATTTCTTGAGAGTATTTTTACCCATCCCCTCCATATCCATAAAAATAAATTTATTAGAATCTATTATAAACCATAAATAATTTTATAATAAAATATTATTTCAAGCTTTTCCTAAAGTGCCCCTCTCCTCTCTTATATATGGACACCCCCCTTCTCTTAAATTCACACCTCCAAAACCATTTGTCTCGGCCTAGACCTATTCAAATATACTCCCAACTACTCTTATATCACCCTATATTCCTTACTATGATCAGAAATTTAACCTAAGGATTCATTTTGTTCAAATCAAATGGAAGCACCCGAAGAAGAGGTAATTATTTCATCACCTCTTTCAACGTTCTTTTCTTCTACCACTCCCTCATTCATTGTTGTTTCCATACTAAAATAAAAAATCCATTACCTTCTATATAGAGATATGTTATTATAAATATGGTACAACCATATTCAATATTCTATCTATCCAATGAATGAAAAATACACCATATGTGCGTACGTATGGCTTACCGTATACACATCGTGGTATAGTTTGTTATTCAACACTTAATTATTTTAATGGGCATAATAATGAAAATAATTGATTTAAAAAATAAATATAACATATATATTATTCTGTATATATATTATACAATCAAATTACATACGATTTCACCCTAAATATAATGATATAGTCGCTTGAGCGTACGTACAGCTTACCATCGCCACGACGCGATAAGATTTCATTCCCCATCGTAACCATTCAAGAATAATTTTCATTTGATTATTAAACAAATATTGTTTAATAACTTAATATCATTATTTATATGAATAAAATATATCCTATCTGTAAAAAACATGTTTTACATAAAAAATATATAAAGTAAAATGAATCTGTTAACACCAGAAACAATGATACTATTGAAATTTTATTAACAAATCAATATTAGAGGATCATATATGATATCATATTTATGTATGTTATTATTGTATAATTTAATAACAATTATTTATCCATTATAAAGGAGGTTAGTTTACCCTCGACTATGGAAAAGTAAATGGTATGGGTTATTTCTAAAATCTCTTTATTATTTGAGGTTATTTATACGTAAGTATCTAATAGGACTTCTTTATCATCCACATTTGTGTTTATTAAAAATTTATTTCAAAACTTTTTCACTATTTCCTTTACTATGGGTTAAATTAATTTATATACTTTTTTTACTTTTTATAAAATATTTTGAAAGGAATCTTTCTGTCATTTTCCAAATAAGGTACATTATGACCTTTTCAACAAATTAAGGAAAGAATGTTTTTTAACTTATACAGTAGATGAAGCTATTTTCCACCATTATAACACCTTTGAAGCTTACCTTACAAGATTATATGAATATTTTAAAAATGAATGTTTTCTTTTATAATTCTGTGACTTTTAAATGATTTCAAAGTAGAAATAGATATTTCTCTCAAATATTGTATGTATTGATTTCATCTATGTAAACATTTATTGTTGGATTTCATGTTTAAATTAAATTTTATTTATTATGACAAAATATTAAATATTTTATTGATAATTTAATGATATGTTTGACTGTGGATGTGCTATTTTTATTTCATTCATGGTTTATGGTTAAAGTATTAAAATTTTGTATGTTAGTTTAATATGAATTTTTATGTTATGTTTCACCCTTTTCATATAAGAATTCATTAGACATGGTAAGTGATGGGAGAAGCCCTCTATATCCCCTTGATGTGTTGGTAGGTATCATGAGAAAAGCTAGTGTCTTGGCACAAGGCCTTGACAAAAATTATATTTAGGGTCTTGGCACGAGGCCTTGACTTTGTGGTAAAGATGTCCAGCATTATGTATTCCATCGTTATGAGATCATCTATTGATATTACATGTTATTATTATACTAGTATAATATCCATGTGAATAAGTAAATTTAATTATTATATCTATCTAGGCCATATTATGCTAAATTTTAAATTTAAAAGGCATGTATTTTATTCTTATACATTTCTTTAAATGTTTATGCTTATTTATGATAGTTTCTAATGTATTGTTATCCTTACTGATAATCTGATCTCACCCATTTCTTATGATTTATTTTTCCTAGGATGAGAAGAAGTATATTATGACAGACTTGTAGGGATAGTATATGGAAAATGAGTGAGTTCAATGAAGACACAATGTTGTTTTTTTCATTTTATAATGTAATGTGAATCCTGGGTATGTATCTAATACTTCCAAGGCTACTAAACCGATTGGTCTTTCAGGACATGATATCTTGTGATCATTCCAATTTTATGTAATAATTTACTGACTTTGGGATTATGGGATCATGCCATTATAGTTGGTATCAGTGGATGTTTAGTACAAACCTTCGAAACTAGATTTAGAAAAACTCTGATTATATAACATTACACTAAGATACACTTTGAGGATTAGTGTAGAAGAATATCCAAAAAATTGTTAATGTAGATATTATGTGGGTTTTAAAAGAAATAAAACCTTATCTGGATAATAAAAGTGGATGTGGTTCTGGCACAGATGTAACTATAAGTGAAAACTCTGACAAAGAGTATCGGGAATGACCTAGGGTATCCTGGTACAAAAAAATGGGCCTTACTGTGCACCTAGTTTGACACTCCTAGGGGATATTCTTAGGATAATTCACATTTTATTTACAAACCATTATCAATGATTTATGATTAAATAATTCCCCAAATAAAAAATTTTTTGGATTACGGATAATATGCATAAACTGTTCAATTTATGTTAAGTATTTTACATGTTTGGAATTATGCATTGGGATTTATAAACTGACATAGTGTATTCCATTGTTTGGAAATGGCGCCGAGTGGAAGGAATGAAAACTTTATCAAAGCACATAATCCATATAGATATTTCCCACCTACTCATGATAATTATAGTGGAGCTGGTGATTCAACTGGTGTTGAACAACTTAAAACCATATTGGGACAACTGACTCAAGTTATGAATAATAACCTTTCCTATATGGTGCACCATGATCCACATCATAGAGTATAAATGTTATACTGCTTCATGAGGCAACAACCACCAACATTCAATGGTACTAAAAACCATTTCTAGCTGAGAAATGGATAAGTTCCTTAGAGAAAATATTTGATTCTTTGGGGAGTAAAAAAAGGGAAAAGGTTGTCCTGGAAGTTTATCGCCTCTCAAGAGATGCAGATCAATGGTGGTAATTAACTCAAAAAACAAAGGATAATAGAGAATTATATAATATGGAATGGAAGATGTTTAATGAGTTTTTCTTAGAAAAGTACTTTCCTCATGAACATCAAGCAGATATGGAAAGTCAATTTCTATGTCAGAGGCAAAAAGAGGATGATAATGTCACAAAGTATGTGGTGAACTTTATAAGGTTTTCAAGGCATGTTTCATATTAAATATTTAACCTAAGAAGTAATATTTATCTATTTTTTAATGGGTTAAAACAGTTACTTCATAGAGCTTTAGTCTCACAATCCTTCTCATCGTACGAAGATATAGTTTCATGTGCAATCAAGACAGAAAATGAATTCTCGAAGTCTTATAACTTCAAAGAAAATAAACAGAATAATAGATATATTGAGCACTATGGAAAAGGAAATAAGGGAATAATAGAAAAGTTCAATTTCCATCCTATAGTAATTGTCGTAAGAAACACCCTCATACATGCCTAAAGTGGATGGAAGTTTGTTACAATTGTGGAGAAAAAGGACTGCAAGCTCATGATTTCAAGGGAAGGAAATAGGTTGTTAATGTTAAATGCTAAAATTGTAAACAAATGGGGAATTATGCAAATGAATGTTCTAATCGAAAAGTAAATTTACCATAGAAAAGGCCAAGGGAGAAATGCCAAGCTTTTTTGATCACAACTACTGAGGTTGAAGCTCCCAATGACATGGTTTCATGTACTTCAATTATTTCCTCAATATTACCCAATGATTTATTTGATTTTGGATCATCACATTCATTTATATCTTCCCATTTTTTCAAGAAAATTAGATGTTTCCAATTTGACTTCACAATGGAGTTTTCAGTCAAAACTCCTAAAGGAAGTATCATGGTAACAAATTTATGTCAATAAGATACCATTTTGGAATATAAACGTGCTTTATCTTCTGATCTTATATTCATACCCATGATTGAATTTTATATAATCTATGGTATGGATTGGATTTTAGACAATGATATGAAAATTTATTTTATGAATAAAGAGGTTTCATTTTTTTATGATGATAAGGAATCCCTTATCTTTAGAGTGTAAACATCACCATCTGATTATCATCTAGATCCACCCCTAGAGGCTCTAATATATTTGATTATTGGGGATGAAGTGAGTGAAATATCTATGTGTTAGGAATAGAAGGATCAAATAGATGATTTACCTATTGTTCAAGAATATTTTGATGTTTTTACTATGGATTTACATGGAAATCCTCTAGAATGAGAAATTGAGTTCTCCATTGACTTGATTCCTGGTTCAAGGCCCATATCAAAGACCCCTTATAGAATGGCCGATGTGGAATTAGTGGAACTAATGAAAAAACTAGTGTAATTGAGTAATAAATAATTTATTCTCCCTAGTGTTTCTCCATGGGGAGCCCTTTTTCTTTTTGTTAAGAAGAAATATGGATCTATGAGGTTGTGCATTGACTATAGAGAGATCAATGTTGTAACAATAAAGAACAAGTATCCCCTACCTCGCATTGATGATTTATTTGATCAAACTCATGGAGCTCAATATTTTTCATATATTGACCTCCTATCTGGATATCATCAATTGTGCATGAAGAAGGAAGACATTCAAAAGACAACATTTTGAACCAAGTATGGGCATTATGAGTTTAAAATAATGCTTTTTGGACTGACTAATGTAACCTTTGTTTTCATGGATCTAATGAATAGATTTTCACGGAATATCAAGAGGACTTATTAGTGGTATTTTTTTATGATATCTTGTTATACTCCAAAATCTATGAATATCATGAAAATCACTTGCATAAAATTTTAAAAACTCTTAGAAAATTGAATTATATGGGAAGTTTATCAAGTCTGAATTAGGACTTCATGAAATTTCTTTTCTTGGTCATATTGTCATTAAGGATGGAATCTATGTTGATCCTTCAAATACAAGGGAAATCAAAGAATGTCCTGCACCGATGGGTATAACTGAGGTACACAGTTTTATTAGTTTAGCAGGTTATTATCGTCATTTCTTCTAGAATGTTTCTCGATTGGCTAACCCATTAACCAAGATCACATGTAATGGGGTTTTTTTGGGATAAAAGAGTGTGAAGAATGTCTAGAACAATTAAAGAGATAATTATTCAATGATCTTATCTAGACTCTGCCATTAGGGAATGATGGGTTTTTTATTTATAGTGATTCTTAAAAGAAAGGACTTGTTTGTGTCCTTATCCAGAATGATAGATTTGTTTCCTATGCATCACGGTAGCTAAAAATTCATTAACAAAACTATCCTACTCATGATCTTGAGTAAGAAGTTGTAATATTTTCTCTTAATATACGGAGACACTATCTCTATGGTGAAAAATGTGAGATATATACTGATCAAAAGTATTTAAAGTATATTTTCTCACTGAAACAACTCAACATGAGGGAGATGCGATGTCTCTAACAACTCAATGATTATGATTGCACAATAAACTACCACTTGGGGAAGGAAAATAAGGTGGAAGATTCCTTGAGTAGAAAGGGACATGGTGTTCTGAACATGGTGAGATTTGAAAGGGATCCTATGTTCATGGATCTAGTAAAGATGAATATAAGAATATCCATAGAAGGTGAAACATCACTAATTTTTAAAATTATTTCCAAATCATATTGACTAGAAAGGATGAAAAGATCTCATACTGATGATGAGGAGTTTCAAAAAAATTAAAGCTGTGAATGATGTGAGATTTATTCACTTAGTATATGAAGATGGAGTTTTGATATTAGGGATGAGGATTTGTGTTCTCGATATACTTGATCTAAAAAGGGAATTGTTGGATGATGCTTATAGCTCCAATTTCACTATACACCCTTGTATCATTAAGATGTATAGAGATTTGAGGGAACATTTTTTGTGGGAAAACATAAAGAGGGAGATGGAAGATTATGTATCAGGATGTATGGTTTTTCAATAGGTGAATACTGGAAGAAAACATCCTAGTGGAATCATGAAACCTCTTCCCATAAATGATTGGAAATGGGATGATATTACAATGGATTTTGTCATGGGGATACCAAAGACACCTAGAAGGAATGGTGCAATATGGGACATTTTCAATAATATTACCAATTCAGCAAATGTTCATGCTATAAGAGAATATTGACCACTTGAACATTTAGAAAGACAATATATTAATGAATTTTCAAGTCTTCGTGGTGTACCCCGGTCGATTTTTTTTATCGTGATCCTCATTTAAATCATGATTCTGGAAAAGTCTTCAGCAAGCCCTAGATACTGAACATTGGTTGAGAACTGCCTACCACCCTCAAACTGATGGACAATAAAAATGGACTATTCAAGCCATATAAGACATGTTGAGATCTTTCTCACTTGACTTACAAGGTATGTAAGATCAGTATTTACCACTGGTAGAATTTTCTTATTACAATAGCTTTCATTCGAGTATTTAGATGGTACCATATGAAGTGTAATATAGAGAGAGATGTCACACACCAACTTTTTTGGATGATGTTGGTGAAAGAAAACTCATAGGCCCAGAACTTGTTGATGAAACAATAAAAAAGGTGAAGATTATCAAAACCCACATGAATGAAGCACAAATTAGGAAAAAGAGCTATGCTAATAACTGAGAGAAGGATTTATAATTTCAAGTATGAGATAATGTTTTCTTGAAGGTATCTCCATGGAATGGTGTCATACGATTCGGTAAGAAGGGCAAATTGAGTTCCTTGTACATTCGACCTTTCAAAATTATGGAATGAATTGGAGTTTTAGATTACCGTTTGGCAATGCCTCCAAGTCTCTTTAACGTTCATGATGTGTTCCATGAATCACTATTGAGAAAATACATGCTTGACCCAAGACATGTACTCACCTATGAAGAAATAGAACTAGAACCTGGTCTGCTTATTGTGAGGAGCTGATCAGAATTCCTGATACCAGAGAACTGGTATTGAGAAAATGGATGGCTCGTCTTGTAAAAGTTCTTTTGAGAAACCAAAAAATGGAAGAGGCAACGTGGGAACATGAGAAACTAATGATGAAGAAATACCCAAATCTTTTTATGCAATAGTATTTTAGAAATTTGAAGGAATAAATTATTTGAATGAGGTAAGAATGTTACACCCCAATCTTTTACAGAATGTTTCTCTTTGAATAATACAATAGCTTTCACTGTTCTTAGCCCTGAGTTCTAGCACACAACGACCAATCAAACTAGTCGTTTAAAAATTAGTTATGAATAATAATACCCAATTTTTGAAATTTTGTAAATTTTATTTTTCAAAATGGACTTCATTTTTGTATTAGGAATATCAAAATTAGCTTTGGGTAATTTTTTTTATTTTTCTGAAACGTTCACTTTTTTATGAATAGTGAAAACCACTGCATTATTGTTTAAACCTGAATTTTTTTGTTTTTAATAATTATATTTTTTATTGAAATTTATTTTAAATTCATGATGTATATATAATACCTACAATTTTTCAATTTAATTCATCTGATTCATTTTATAATAATATTATATATATAAAATTTTATTGAAAATTTTAACGCCTTTTACCCACCTTCAAGGCACATTTTCAAATTTGCATAAAATATGATTTTACTGCTTCTATGAATTGAATATCCAAAATCCTATAAACACAATTTTCATCAGTATGTAAATTTTGGTTCAATAGGATGAAAATATTTTTTTGAATAGTAACTTTTAAATTTTAGTTACCACGGTTAAAAGTAAATTGGGAAATTAAAGGTAAAAATAATATTATTATATTATCAAATTACCCCCAAAACACGTTTTAATTTTATTGGATAAGTTTATTTCGACCAAAATCAACCTTAGGAAAAAACTATGATCCTTTTTTATCCACTAGGTTTAGATTAGGACTTTATTGTATTTTATTTAAAGATGTGTTAAAAGTGTAAAATTCAAATTTTATTAACTAAACCATTATTAATATTTTGATAAACACAAGATAATTTAGACAATAAATATTCATTATAAATATAATAATATTTCCAAAATCATGTTATTTTATTTATAATTTTTAGACATTAAATAATTAAATTTATTTATGAAAAAATGATGATGCAGTAATTACCTTATTAATGAATGATTAAAATAATTGATGTTATAAATATTACAATAAATGTAAATTGAAACTTTTGGTGTCATAAACTAATTTTATAGGTTAATATGAAATGTTATGGTTCATTAAATGTATTTTTATCGAAGTAATCAAGTTGTTATGACTATCAAAAAAACCAAATACTAAATAGTGTCAAAATTGACATAAATGAGTTTATAAAACAAATACTTTTTAATTAAATGATATAATTTTCCTAAAAAACTAAGGTTCGGCCAAAGGACATAGATAATGTTATATATGTCATTAATGAACCACATTAGGTTCTATTGTAATTTCATAGTAACAATATTGACCATGTAATATAAAAAAACAGGAAGAAATGGTAAAAGTTAAAGTATTTAACTAAGAGCTAAATCTAAAAGATATTGTTAATAGGGCGACCTAGACATTTCGAAATCCAATTGGTTGGGAGTATTGAGACCCCTCCCAACCATATCATAAAAATAAATCCATTTTGAGCTATTGTAAACTAAATAAAATTTTATAAAAAAATAATATTTCAATATTTTCCTAAAGTGTCCCTCACCTCTCTTATAAAAGGACACCACACCTTCTCTTAACTTCACTCCTCCAAAGCCATTTGGATAGACCAAACACTGCTCAAATCTCCTCCCAACTTACTTAACATAATCCTAGAGGTATTAATTTTATCAGAAATCCATCTTAAGGATCCCTTTTGTTCGAATCAAAAAGATGAACCTGAATAAGAGGTAATTATTTCATCATCTCTTTAAAAGTTCTTTTCTTCTTCCACATCCTATTTCATTGTTTTTTCCATAATAAAAAAATAAATCCAATACCTTCAAAATTATGAGATGTTATTTTATATATGGTACAACAATATTCATTATTCCTTCCATCCTATGAAAGATAAAGACTCCATACATGTGTACGTACGGCTTACTGTCTCCACGTCAGGGTGTAGTTTGTTATTCAACACATCATTTTTTATAGGTATAATAATGAGTATAATTGATGTGAATAATAAATATAAAATTTTAATTATTATGTACATATATTATACCATCTAATAATATATGATTTCACCATCAATAAAATGATATTGTCTCTCGTACGTACGTACAGCTTATCGTCTCCATGACATGATGGGAATTTATTCCCCATCGTAACCATTCAAGAATAATTATAATTTCATGATTAAAAAAATAATTTTTAAGAAATTAATATAATTTTGGATATTAATAAAATACATTGTATCCATATCAAACTTGATTTACGTAACAAAACATATAAAGTAAAATGAATTAGTTAACACCTAAAACAGTGAAACTACTAAATTTTATTAACAAAGAAATATTAGCGGGTCATATATGATATCATATTTATGTATGTGATTCTGGTATAATTTAATTACAATTACTTAACCATTTTACAAGAGTTTAACATACCATAGACTAAGGAAAAGTACAAGGTAAGGGTCAATTTTACAATCTCCTTGTTATCTGATGTTGTTTATACATAAGTATCTACTGGGACTTCTTTATCATCCCCATCTGTGTTTCTTAAAAAATGTATTACAAAAAAATTTTACTATTTCCTAGACTACGGGTCAAAGACATTTATACACTTGTTTGAATATTTATATAATATTTTTAATGGAATCTTTCCATCTTTTTTCAAGCAAGTTACATTAGGACCTTTTCGAAAAATTAGAGAAATACTATTTTTCTAAGTTATACCGCAGGTGCGGCTATTTTCTTCCATTATAACACATTCGAAACTTCCCTTAAAAGATTATATAAATATTTTCAAAATAAATGTGTTATTTTATAATTATGTTAATTTTAATTGATTTCAAAGTAGAAATAGATATTTCTCTAAAATAGCTTTTGTATTTATTTCATCTATGTCAACATCAATTAATAGATTTTATGTTTAAATTGAAGTTTATTTTTTATGATACAATATTCCATATTGTATTGATAGTTTTATGATATGTTTGGCTGTGGATATACTATTTTTATGTCATTAATGATTTATGGTTATTGTATTAACATTTTGTATGTTAGTTTAATACAAATATTTATGTTATGTTTCACTCTTTTCATATGAGGAATGCATTGGATGTAGTAAGTGATGGGTGGGTCCCACTATAGCCCCTTGATGTTTCGATAGGTCTCATGAGACAAAATAGTGTCTTGGAACAAGGCCTTGAAAAAAAATTTATTTAGGGTCTTGGCATGAGGCCTTGACATTGTGGTTAAGATGTCTGACATTATTCATTCCATCATTATGAGATCAGTTATTGATATTACATGTGATTATTCGACAAGTAGAATATCCATGTGAATAAGTAAATAGAATTATTTGATTTATCTCTTCCATATTATGTTGAATTTTAAGTTTAAAAGGCTTCTTCTTTGAGCTTATACATTTCCCTAAATGTTTAGGCTTATTTAGGATAGTTTCCACAATATTGTTATTCTTACTAAGCATCTGATCTCACCCCTTTCTTTTGTTTTATTTTTTCCAAGATGCAAAGAAATATATTATGTCTTACCTGTAGGGAAAGGATATGGAATATGAGTGTGTTCAATGGAGACATAATGTTGTTTTTTTCATTTAATAATGTAATGTTAAACCTATGTATTTATCTAGTACTTCCAAGGATACTAAACTGATCGGTATTTTTGGACTTGATCTCTTGTGATCGGGCCAATGTTATGTAATAATGCACCGAATCCGGGCTTCAGGGGTTGGGGCATTAGATATTTGACACCCCCGTTTATTTTTACTTGAAAAATAATTATGCATCCACAACTGGGTATTCAAGTCCTACATTTATATTAATCACATTTTTTCCATGATTAATGTGTCACATGAACAATTACATGAGTATTGAACACCAAAAACAGCATTAATTCCTAAACATGGAATAATCTCTCCTTGTTCCCATGGACACAAGATATTAATGATTTGGTTATACATAAATATAGTTTTATATGAATATTTCATTTGGAAATAACGAATTCATGTACTTCTCACCACTGGCCTACATATCACGTTACAAATATAGAATTACTTGCCTTTGTCCTTTTCAACATGTCTTTCAATTTTTTCTCTGAAATAATTAAATATTAATCTATCTTTTATATTATTATTTACTTGGCTATCCTTACCAAAATATGTAATGAAGATTTTTCTCAATATTTTTTCATTTTTCAACATAAAACGATACATTAATAAATGGGAAAAAATATATTTGAAAGGGATCCATTAAAAGATCATGATCCACATTCCAATTTACACATATCGGTGTAACCATCGACTTATTCATATATTGATTCACATTCTCCTCAGAGACATCTCAAATATGGGGCTACAAGTTATATCACACATGTCATGGTGTAGCAACCGCAACTACCATCAAAAGATGATGGTAGCATAATGAAATAACCATCATATGCAATGTACATTAGTTTCATTTATGAAATTTTAACACTGTCACTTCATGAAATATTTTAACAGGTATAGGGGACACTATCACCTTAAGATTCCTATATAATAGTACTATACACAAGCACCCATACAATTCTTGGATACAGATGCGGGTGTAGACATTAAAATTTTCCATTATTTATCATAGTTATTTATTGTGCAATAACTTTTCATTTTTCAACATAAATGAATTCTTGTAGATTAGTACCTTTTATCACGATTATCAGTTAAGAAATTTTGATTAATTAATTAAATCATTAAATGTCACTCACTATTTTATCGAATTCAAGGATCCCTCTGTAATAGAATCGAAATACTCTCGGGCTAGAGTATTCTAGTGGCAAGGATCCATGAATATTCCCTCATAGTCTTCAAACATTGGAAATTCCACTACGTGGAGGGTTCAAGGTAGGATTTGGGCTAGCAAATTGCATCAACAAACAGTTCCTTGATTTGTTGAGTGAAGTCCTGACTTTTTCAATTGATACATGATTACTTAAGACTTGACTCTAAAAATAAAAAATCCTATATTTTCTTACTTATTTAATACAATTTTAGTTAATTCCACCCACCAATCTTATACGAACTTCATGGTGGTAAGAGACACCCTCAGTTATGGCATGATGAGCACCCCGAACACCTGGTTCTGTCCAAATATGAATGATGGAAGGAAATTTAGACTCAATATTTCTTTGAGTATTTTTTTGATATTAATGTGATGATTGAAAAAAAATTCTATATTATTAGCAAGTACTTTGTGATTACACTCACAATTGACCATGCTAGAAGTAGAACAATCTATTGCATCGCATGTTCAATTTATCTTGAATGCTTGTTTATTATTTTTATGTGATCATGCATAGACTACACATTCAAAAAAAGAATATACCATGGAAAAATAAAATAAAAACCTGATTTTGAGCCGATTCTAACGGATATCCATTGAGTGAATAATAAACTAACCTATACACTAGCAGATATACCATGAGTCATGTCTCTTGTAACTCAAATTGCAGTTACTGCCCATACAATGCATCTAACTCCTGTTTGGTGCATCGCTGTCACTGGATACAATGTGCATGACTCTTCATCATGTCATTATACAACAATACTCACTCTTAGGGAAGGGGAACTGGGGAGTATAAAATGCAACTCTTAATTGGACACAAATGTCCTTTTACATATAATGACACTGAGACGAATCGCATATTGCCAAAAAAATAATATTAATTCTTATCGAACCATTGAGATAAATTAATAAATTAAATAAAAATGCACCAAACATTCATTGTATGGTCTATGGGATCATGATTAGTCAATACACATTGAATCGAATATTTATAATAAATGCAGAATTAAAAATTAAAAAATCTTTATTTTTTATATGAATTCACTTTTATTGAATTAATATTTCACTCTTATTTTAATTCACAAAATTTTGCCTCTTGATCCCATTAATTAAATTAATTTTAAAACCAAAAATTATATTAATATTAACCCACAGAAATAATGATATTTTTAAATCAAAAAATAATATTTAATGTAATTTAATTTATAACAAAAGTTAAATTAATTAATTTAATTAATTTTGGCATATGAAAATCGTCCGGGCCCCAAAAACCCCGGGCATGGATTGTGCGGGTCAGGCCAAACTTGGGCAGACCCATTCGAGGATGTGATGACCCCATGGAGGGGAATTATGGGCCAAGTAGGTCTGACCACACCCATTCAAGACTGGGAAGACCCCCACAATTCTGTTTCAGGGCGAAACCATGTTGTGCAGATGGGTACCTCCCATTCGGAACAATAAATAGGGATGACAACATGCTTGAGAAGGATTGAACGGCGGACGCTCTTGCTTGCTCTATTTGGAGGAGTCGGCAATCTGAGTTACAATCATGGAGGAGGCCAGTCCAGCCAGATCTGGTGGATAGTGGCCGCGGCACACTTGGTTCCAGGAGGGATGGAGCTCCGGTGAGGGTATGCCCCACATCGCCGGTGTTAATCAGATCTGCCATAGAGGTTGGCCAGGTGATCATTTGTCAGGGTAGTACGGACTACTAGTAGGGGAATCTACCTGGTTGAGGTGGAATCCTAGTTGGACCCTCGTGGAGGGGCAGCGTCAAGGCGATCCAATGGGGTTTGAGCGCTCACTAATTGGGAGGAGCGTGACACGGAGGCACAGCGGTGAAGCTGGCCTAGAATCATGTGGGAGGTAGTCGTCGGCCAGATCTGGGTCGGCGGCACTTGCATGGGAGGCACGGGGCGGCGGGGTCAAGCTCACAGTGGTGGGGCATGTGTGAAGCAACTTCGGGTCTAGAAGGGTGATGACACGCTGGGAGAGTTGGATAGGTGGAGAGCCCCTACAGTGCCCAAGTGGTAGAGAATTGGAGGCCGTTGGGGAGAGCGGGTAGGGCTGGAGGACGTGCAGCCAGTACGGTACCACTGGGAATAATGGAGCGGCATTCCGGCAACCAATAATGGAGACCGGGGGTTGAGGGCTATTTTAGGGGGTGGGGTTTTTTTTTTTTTTTTTTAGTTTAAAGGGGCAGGGGGTATATTATTTGGGGAAATGGGGTGATGCAGCGCCACTTCAAGTGGCGCTTTGCACCCCACGCCCATTCCCTTAACCTACCTATATATATATATATTATAATAAATATAATATACATATAATAAATTTATTATAAATATAAAATACAATATAAATAGGATTAAATATATAATAAATATAATAAAAATATGTGTAAATATAATAATAAATATAATAAAAATATAATTGTAAATATAATAATAAATATATTATAACTATCATAAATATATTATAAATATGATAAATACATTATAAATATAATAAATATATTTTAAATATAATAAATATATTAAAAATATAATAAATTTATAATAAATATAAAATATTATATATTTAAAAATATTATAAATTTATTATATCTTTAAATATTATAATATATATAATTATAAATACGATAAATATAAAATTAAAATATACACATATATATAATTATAAATATGCATATATTTATAATTATATTTATTTATAGTTGTTAATATATAATTATATATTTATATATGTAGTTAAATATATATATTTATAATTATATTTATTTATAATTTTAAATTTATCTTTACATAAATAAATTTATATTTATAAACATATATTTAAGTAATAAATAAATAAATAAATATAATAGATATATAATCATAAATATAATAAATATAGTCACATATATATATACTCATAAATATATATAATTATATATTTATAATTACATTTAAAAATAATAACTACAATTTTTAAAATATATTTATAAATATGTATTTAAAAATATGAAATTATTTATAATTATATATAAATATTTAAATATAAATAAACCTTATATTTAAATTTTATAAATTTATATATAATTATTTAAATACATAATTAAACCATATTAAATTTATTTATAAATTTATATATATATATAAACATTATTAAAATTATTTATATTTATATAAATAAACATTATGAAATATTAAATAATTATTATAATTGCATAATTATTATAATCATATATTTATTATATTTATAATTATATATTTATTATATTTTTAATCATATATTTATTATAATCTTATATTTACAATAATTACATATGTATTATAATTATATATTAAATATATATTTGTAATAAATATATTATAATTATGCATTTATTATATTTATTATTATGTATTTATTATAATTATATATTTATTTCAATTATATATTTATTGTGATTATATAATTATTATATTTTTAATTATATATTTATTATATTTATATATTTATTATGATTAGATATTTATTATAATTAGATATTTATTATAATTATATATTAATTATAATTATGGATTTGTTATATTTATAATTATTATATTTATATATTTATTTTATTATACTTTTATTATAAATAAATACATATTTATTAATGTGATAAATAAATTTATTAAATATATTGATATATTTATATATAACTATCTAAATATATATTTATAATTGTATAATTATATTTATATTTATAAGTATAATTATAAATAATCTCACATTTTTAAATTTACATTTATAAATATATTTTTAAAATTGTAATTATTTATTATTAAATGTAATTATATATATATATATAATTATAATATATTATAATAAATATAATAAATATAAATAATTTTAATAATGTTTATATATATATATATATATATATAAATTTATAAATAAATTTAATATGGTTTATTTATGTATTTAAATAATTATATATAAATTTATAAATTTATAAATAATTATATATAAATAAACCTTATATTTAAAATTTATAAATTTATATTTAAATAAACATTATTAAAATTATTTATCTTTATATAAATAAACTTTATTAAATATTATATAATTATTATAATTACATATTTATTATAATTATGTAATTACTCTAATCATATATTCATTATATTTATAACTATATATTTATTATATTTTAATTATATATTAATTATTATAATCATATCTTTATATATATAAACCTTATTAATTATATATATATATATAATAGGAATATATTTACAATAATTATATATTTACAATAATTATATAATTACAATAATTATATAACTACAATAATTATATATTTATAATAATTATGTAATTACACTAATTATATATTTATTATAATTATAACAATTATATAATTTTTAATAATTATAACAATTATATATTTATATATTTATTATATTTATAATTATATATTTATTAAAATTATTTAATAATTATAAGTGTATATTTATTATATTTATAATTATAGAATTATTGTAATTATAATTGTATATTTATTATAATTATATAATTATTATATTTACAATTATATAATTATTATAATCTTAGTAATTATATAATTATTATATTTATAAATATATATTTATTATAAATATACAATTATTATATTTATAGTTATTTAATTATTGTAATTATAGAATTATTATAATTTTATATTTATTATAATTATATAATTGTTATAATTATAATAAACATTATTATAAATTTATTGTATTTATTTTAGTTATTATATTTATTATAAATATATTTATTATAATTATAATTATAATAAATAATATATATATATATATATATATATATATATATATATATATAAGGGTTGGGGAGGGGTTGCCTGGGTTTTGGAAACCAAAACCCAAGAGCGCCAAATGAATTGGCGCTCTAGGGTAAAAGTGGTCTAGCGCCAATTCATTTGGCGCTAGACACACCCATTTATCAAAATAAAAAAAAACAGACCCATTAAATTAAAAAAAAAAAAAAACCCTGTATCGTAAATTTGCCGGGGTTGAGTGTCCCTTTGTCTTACTTTCCACTTTTTTGGTTTATAAACAAGCCCCAAAATCCCATTTATTTTTAATTGACATTTAAAAACAAAAACAAAATTGCGTCCAAAATTTTTCTACATGCAATTGGGTGTCATTCTCTCCACTATATTACATATATTGAATAAAATAAATAAAATAATTAATTAAATCATTTAAATAATTAAATTATCTAGTTAATAAAATTAATTTATTAAAGTTCCTTTTTAGAGAACCCTATTCTGGTCATGGGAACTCCGGTCGGTGATCGAATTCACTAATAAAGCCTTCGGGCTAACCTGCAAAACAAGTTTTCAATATGTATTCAAAACATCATATTACCATAACATGGCCATCCGATTTCTGATTGGAAATCCATCTATGGCGTAGGGATCGTAACGACGCCCATTCCGATATTTAAGGGAAATTTAATTTTGTTTTCTAGGCTAAAAATCAACATGTGTCACTCTGATAGTAATTAAAAGTACCCTACATGGAGAATAATCTCCAAAAGATGCTATTTTAAAAAAAAATCACAAACAGAAAAAATGAACTCATTGACGTCGGTGAATTGTTTCTCAGTTTAAGCATAGGATCTTGTGTGAAGAAAATTAATCACAAAATTTAAACCATAAAATGCCTGGTTTTGATCTGAATCCATGCTCGATGTCTTCTCATCGTCGGTGGTAGTTGCTCGAAGAATCTGAATCCAAATTCTTCTAGATCATCCACATGGGCCTTAAAAATCTGTGAGATCATCGATCATCGAAATTCGGGTGATGGAGCAAAGTTTCGATGAAACCTATGACGCACTAAAAAACCCCACATCGCCTAGCTTGCAATGTGTGAAAGAGAACTCGATCTGAGCTCCTGGATCTGGAGACTCTATCTGAATATTGTGGGAGAGAGAATAAGAGAGAGAAATCACATGAATAGTCATGAGTGAATTCCACTCTTCTTCAATTTATATAGAGTTAATAAACCACTTAGTAATTCCATACCAACCTCTAATAATTAACACTCTATACATAAAATATTTTGACTACAAAACATAGTCATTAATATCATTTATTATTATTATCACATAAATGATATCACGGCATAGCCAGAACCACGACGAATCACCCATGTATGTTCCGTAACATTCATTCGACATTATTTTTGGAAAAATCCCTATTATGCAACAATGAAACAAAGGACCAATTTAATATAATTAAATTGGAATAATTAGAAGAACCCCACAAAGCGATGTTCCTTAACTGCAATGTCAACCAACAGAGCTCAAACCACTCCCGACAGACTCCCGATTCTATGGACAGAAAAAACCCAAAATAAATTCTTTGATATGATGGCCATTTTAAATCAATTTGATTGAAAACCATATAAATGGTTACCAGGGAACATACCTTCAATGAAACACACTCCAATGACACACATTCATCATCAAAAGACACCCTCTTGCCTTGCCAATCCAAAGCACAATTGTTCTTAGACAATTCCATGTGGATCTGATGAAAATATCATAAAATTCATTACTCAAGATTGTTCCAAGATTAAATCAATAAACAAGATGATAATGGGGAATAAGATTCAAAGAGAATTGAGACATCACAAATTTGTAAATGCCAAGACATACAAAGTGGATCAGCCATGATTAACAGAACAATGATCCACCAATACACAGGTAAGAATAAGATCAAGATTGATAAAGAACCAAGGTCTCGGTAGGATTTTCCAATGAATATAGATTTGGAAGAGCTCAAGGAAAAACATCCAATACGATAGATCAAGATCCAATATATCAACAAATAAAGAAAATCCCATTAGTTCTGACCCATACAGATTGAGTTTAAGGCTTCATTCTAATAAAAAGAGAGGACATAATATGAACTTGAAGAACCGACGGAAAACAAGCACATAAATTGAATTTTTGAGATCCAATCACTCTAGATCTATTAAGAATTTTCTATGAATTGGTTGAATTTTCCTAGGAGGCATTTGGAGTCCATAAGTTTGAGAGGCGTGGAGAATAGGAAGCAAATATATTGAATTTAGAGGTTTAAATGTCATTTAATGGAGTTTCATATCATTAAAAACACATGCACATGGTTTTGTCACATGGTTTTACAAACTGCATGCCAACTATGTGAGGATACATCCTCTCATCTAAAACCCACATGGTTTGGTCACATAGTTTGTCAAACTCTATGCCAAAAGGTCTCTTAGAACAAGAATGAGTCGTACAGCTTGTTAGGTGAGGGTGCATAGTTTTTCATCTGATTCTCCTTAACTGCATTCCTCCCCTTGGGCTATATACACAAGGTACATCGTTTCCTATAAGAAATCGCATGGTTTATCCTAACCGTGATTAAACCATGCACTCTTTAAAGAATCCCAAAAACACACCAAAACTCCTCAGAACAACCCGAAACTATTTTCCACAAAACCAAGACTCCAAAAAAAGTAAAAAATAAAATTTCTATAAATATTTCCACATGTAACAATGTAGGATATTACAATCTACCCACTATAGTGCTTCTCATCCTTGAGAAATATGTGTACCATGAAAATCATGCTTCCAGGTCTGCCTCAATCATCATCCAAAATGATTTATCTATGTTACATCCTTGAATTCCAACATCTCGCCTTAAAGACGCACTCATCCCTGAACACCCATCACACTCTCATGGTCTGACTCCAAACATGGACACCAGAAGCTAAGATAAAAGCTTTCTATCATTCATTATCGAGACCATGATCACCACAACTGTTGAACTTGACACACCATGATGTCTTCCTTATATTCCTTCGATATCATCAAGTTGATCCCCACCATAATAATAACCATAGAAAAATAATATTTTAACATGCCCATGCCACAAACCATGTGGTTCAATTCAATCATGCATGATTAATGCAAGACATTGATTAGAAGATGATACCCAGACCTCGTTTTGGGTTCTAACCCTAACCAACGAGTCACTTCTGACCAATGCAACCCGAACACACTAACCTTCATAGAAAGTCCTCATATAATTCTTAAAAACCTCAGTCATACACAATAAGATGATCTCTATATAATTCCAACAGATAATATTCATGTTCATAGGGAAACACCAGTCTGTTTTTTTCCATCTGTGTTCTTACAAAGGTGCACAACCTTAACAACTGACGCTCCACAAATCCACCAATTAGAATTATTTAAGAATAGAGGGAATCATTAGATCAATCCAACATCCTTACCAAATTAGAAACCAACTTCGAAGGGGTTTTTATGGTTGGTTCACCAAATGCTTTCACCATCCATAAGGCTGTCAACCATGCTATAATGCACCAACAACCCAAATCCCTTTAAGTTTGTATCAATTTACCCAAGTCTGATGACCACATATGGTATCCACCTAGAGCTACATTTGAAAAAACCACCATAAATTTAACACATAACTTATTACCCTTGATTCCATTACAAATCATCCTCCAAGAGTCACCATGATCATTTAATGATCAGAGATGAACATAACCACAACCCTTCCAATGGGAGATTCATTTCACTTATATCTATATTGATTCTCCCCACAATTTGAGTACCTTTATTGTCACCTCACAATGCTCATAGCAGTCTACTTGGCCCTAAAATTTTTCATCACCGAATGTAACGACTAAACATGACCACCAGTTCATACCCAATTTCAATGAAAAACAACTATATGTTGTGCACACCCAGATGCACAGAATGTATTTCACTACATTCTATAATCCATTCATGATGTGAAAAACATTCTCTAGCAGCCTATGTGTGGGTTAAAACCTCCGAACTCATGTTATTGTCCACTCATGCGAGATGCTTCCATGAACTACATCACCCCCATCAAGGATAAACTCAGGCTAACCACATGATGGAACCCTGATCCATTGTTTATGTTTTCTTCCACTATGGAGATTCCACTGCACTCAACAACCTCTACCAGCCAAGCCCCACGAGCTTCACACTGAATATTTTAGTTTCTATCTCCCTGTGTGACACAAAATTGAAATCATTAGTGAACTACCGCCACAAGCTCTTTGGGGTTCTTCCATAGAATCTGAACATTCTCAATGGTTCACACAACACCCCATTTCCACCAATTTGATCAATTATTCACATAACCATATGCATGAATTCTCACACATTCAAGATCTCTTACAAAGGAATTATAAAACTAATCTTTCTTAAATAGAGTGATTCCCACAAGTTATGAATATTTGTTCCTAGACTCACATCCCCCTTAATCGTATAACACCATACAAGGTAGCAACTGCACTAAACTCGTGCGCTCTTTGTGCTCCTCTTTTATATGGGAACCTCCATACTACTGAAATGTATTGCACACTACCCATCAAATGATTGTTTGTTCAAAATGATGAGTGTCCACCCATGCTCTATCCTACCTAAGTACGATAACCTAGGATATTCACTCTACATTAAATAAGAGTTGCATCCCAAACTAATGGTCCAGAAAACCCTTAGTTCTACCCCTGATGCCAAACTAATCCAAGTGCTTCAAAACCCAAACATGTTTCATTAGTATTAGGAATCAAGTTTCTCTATACTTTGGGGCTGTAAGAAATATAAAAAGAGCTTCCTTTATGACTTCCAAGGGTCATTAACATTCCCATGGAATTTTCATCAATGAAAACTACCGCTATGAAATTGAACTTGACTATTTATTCACAAGGAACAACCTCACTCATTTTAACTTCATGCAGAACAAGACACCACCTCACTGGTAAATAGAGTCGCATCTCCAAGACCATGAGGTCTTACCAAAAAACCCATTATAGGGTCTCAATAGGGGTATAATATCATAATATGTCGTCTATTCATATCTTCATATATATTAGATGATAGATTGTCCCTTAGGGCATCTGATATAGGCAAAATATGGAACGTTTTGTTAAACATCAGCACACTTAGGGCTAGATGGATAACTCCACATATGCAATAGTCGACACCTTAATTAATTGGACCTATCCACTCACTACTCCCTCAATATTATTACTAGGAAAATTAATTCTTGATGATGACCTAAAAAGGTACACTACACCGTTTGTGCACATAGAGACTATATCATCATCACTGTCGTTGTCACCGTCGTTGCATAGGTGAACCACACCATAGACTCACATGACATTATATTAGAAGTAAACATGCATAAGGGTTCAAATTAATTGGATGAAATCAATAAATCATATGTGAAAACATAATACAAGATGTAGACACTAAAAATCTATGTCCCTTGTCATCAGCACAAACACAAAGAATCATTATATATTTCATGTGAACATACATGCCAAACATGATGCATGTGACACCTCGTGATAATAATACCAAGAGTTAAAACCATATGAAACCACGGAACATAAAATCATTGTGTGTCACATTATGTGAAATCATATTACCATAGTATTGAAAACCAAGAACATCAGTCACAAGCTCTGGTAAACTGAACATCCCATGAGAATGGTGTTTACGATGCACAAGAACGATTTTTATCACAATATCCAACACGTTGTTAGGTCGCATGTCTACCAACTTCTAAACTCAAAAAAAAAAGACACTTCTCATCTAACACCATTTTGTAACATCTTATCCTAAATCACAGGGTATGAGCAGACATGTCACACGACCTCGGGCGCATCTACACATACACCAAAGGATGCTAACAATCAGTGAAGTTCAAAGGTGTGCATGGAGATACTATACCCACCATCAAAGTTCATAATAATAGATAAATAACCAAACATATAACAATATAATATCAAAGTATGTTGATACCAATAAACATATCATCTGTAATGAATGAATGTGAAACCAAAAGACTCAACCATCATAAAAGAATGCATGTCACTAATCTCCCTCTAGGTTGATCATATACAGAATATATAAAAAGAATAAAAGTACAATAATCTCTACAACTCCCATCCTCACCTCATCCCGTTCACTAGACCTATAGAGAGATGTCTCGCTCAATGATCAAACTCGTGTCTCTATCTAACCTATACTTTTAACAAATGAGGGCAACTCGGGTACCCAAGTGTTATTGCAGAATCAGCAGGGTGTGAGTATAAATCAGTAGGACGCCACCAATGTGGTATAATAACGAACCAGTAAATTCAACATACATGCATGTGACAAGATTATCATAAGATAAGCAAAAAATATATAATTAATAAAATAAAACATATAATCACCAATGCACAAAAAGAAACAAAAACCAGTATATTGAGTGTTTGTGCACTTGAAAAGTTTCCAAGAACCCCAGACACACCCACTTCAGCTCTATGCTATAAGAATGCCAACTTATTTCACTATACATCACAATACATATCACAAATCAAAATTTTGGTTGGAACCCTGCACCTATCACTCCAAAATCAATGTTATACCTTCATGGAAATATTTCACATCGAATCTTAATGGTGGTCATTATTAGGAACAATACACACCCCTCCATGATGGTGGTCATTATCAGGAACACCACATACCACACCCTTATGGTGTTCATTACTCCTAAGTGATGGTATGTCCCACTTGTCATGTCTGGCATAATTGGATAATCACATCTCCCCTGCATGGAATTCTCCCATTTCATCTTATAGCTGACAGATTTTTGTTTCCCATGCATGATCTACTCCCAAATTATAATTCATGTTTTTTATCTAACCCATACCATCAAATGAACCATATCATGTAGCCATTATTATCTCGTCACACTCCCCTATAAGGGGTAGTCTAATCGAAACTGGGAAACCTAGTCATCCAGATACCCAAACCATGGTTCCAGAAGCTATAAAATACCATACACAATAAATATCATAACAAGGAATAATAATTCATATCAAGAACAATTTTCAAGGGGCTACACACAAATTATATTGTCACGTACCAAAAATATCCTTATGGTCCACCCACTCACTCATCAGAAAACTCATATCAAGCATGGTTTAGCAGGCATAAAAAATAGGTCTCCCAAGCCACACACACACACACATATATGATCAAGAATAAAACATGATCTCATGAGATATAGACTCCATATACACCCCCATACAGACATGTTATCAACCACCTATCATCATCAGTAGGAATCATGAAAGTATGTGATGGTCCTTCATTGCCCTTGGAACTTTTTTCAGTAACATTAGGCATGGTCCCTTAAATTAATTAAAACATGAGATTCATAAAATAATTAATAATTACTTATATTTCATAACTCATTTATAAATTAAGGGTCCTTCATCGAAGGTATCGAACCACAAATCAGATACCAATAAACCATGCATAAAATCATAGGGAGAGTACATAGACCACCTACCACAAATGAAGTCATCCTTGATCCAAGAAAAGTCCATAAACGTTTTCAACATTGTTCAAGTCCATTCACCCTCCATAAATCACGAAGAGGTTATAACTCATTCCAAAGTATTCAAAAATAATTAATTATAAAATATTATAATTAATTAAATTATTAAAATTAAATTCACATTCAAAGATGATAAACATACTCTCTAAAGGACTTAACAGATATCACCACCTAACCAAAACCTAGGGAAAACCACCCATTGAAGGTCCATAACATTCTTTTGAGAAAAAATCAATATCACATGTTAATGAAAAAAGTGCCAATTTAGTATAATTAAATTGAAACATTTATATATAACCAACCAAGAAACACACCATAGTATCAATGTTGAACAATGGTGTTTGAGCCACTCCGAACACACTCCAGGTTATGAGGAAATTAAAATCCTTAAATCAATTCAATGATACAATGGAAAGTTAATTAAATTTAATTTAGAACCATAAAAAGTTTTACCAAGGAACAAATATTCAATTAAACACCATTCAATGGAACACACTCATCATCATAAGACATCTTCGAGCCATGTCAATCCAAATCCTCTTCATTCTCAAAAAAATCCATCCAGATGTGATGAAATTTTCATCCAATTCCAAAATCAAGATCATGCTAGGAATCAAACATTGATCAAGATGATTGAGGGGAAGAATATTCAAGTAGAATTGACACATCACGATTTCATAAGGGCCAATAATTACCTAGAGAATCATCCGTGAAGAATGGAACAAAGATCCTCCACTATATAAGGAAGAATAAGATAAAGGTCGATGAATAACTAAGGATGTTGAATAGGTTATCTAATAAAGCTACATCTAAAAATGATTATGTAAAAAACCGCTATCATGAAAGATCTAGAGCTGATCTATCACTAAACCAAGAACATATCATCATATCTTATTGAAAGAGATTCGTACTATGGCTCCATCCCATGAAAGAAGAGAGTATTTGAAAAAAAAATTATGAAAGGAAAACTAGAACATACATTGAAATCCCAAGATCCAATATCTTTAGATTCATCAATAACACACTAGTAAAGGATGTAATTCACTTGGGAATCCTTTGGAATCAATATTTTAGAGTGTCATAGAGAATTAGAAGAAAAAATATTGAATTAATAGGGTTATAGGTAATTTCATAGAGATTTGGATCATTAAAAACATGTGGACATTGTTTAGTCACATAGTTTCATAGACTGTATGCCAGCCATATAAGGCTGCTACATCTTTTGGGAAACTTACATGGTTTGGAAACAAATTTTTTAAATCCATTCACAAACCATGCTTTATGGTGGTCCTTATTGTGAGGATGATCCAATTAATTATTTACATATCGACTTACACAAGTATTGTGGAAAAAATGTTGAACCATAGAGAATGTGATGTTGTGAAAACCAAAAGAATAATAATAAAAATGTGCATCAAAAAAGAGGAATATATTGGGATGTAAAGTATTGAAGTGAATGCATTATGATGGAAGAATGTGTGGGGAATAGACAATAATAGATAGTGAGACTAGACACTTAATCAATATAGGGGAACTAGACCAAATGATATTGATAAAAAATTTCAGTACCCTTTCATGAATCAACCATAGTGTTACTAAATCTAAGTGAATAGTAATGAAATGTATAAATATCATTATATAAATCACCCACTCTAGAGATATCACTAGAGAACTACTATTTATATAAAAACTCGAGATGATGATGCTTCCTCATAGAGAAGTGATTACAACATAATTTTCTAGAAAGTACATCGATTTTTTATAATGGTAAAAATAAACTATACCATTCACCCATCGGTACATGGGATGGAGTTAAAAGATTATCACATTTATAGAGAAATTTATGTCAATGACTAAAATAAAATAGTTCTCTTGGATTTATCGAAATATAAGAATGGGAAAATGAAATTCAATCAATCCATCAGTTCCAACCCTGTAAAGTAATTAGATACTCATGCCAGAATAAACAGTAATATAGCACATTAAAATAATCTCTAAATAATGTTATATGAAGTGTAGAATTGTTTAGGAAACTTATATAGTGTGATCATCCTAGTCATATGGATTTAGCTCCATGTGAGCTTCATCAGGTGTGTTATTCAGCCTTTGATCCTGCTACACTCTTAGTGTCCTGGTGGAATGATGATTGATGATCATAGAATGGAATGGTGAAATGCATCTGAAAAAATTAAAGGGTGATAGTGGAGGTTGATGGTGTTATAGATGGAGATGGTTCCCTTATGATCTAGGGATATAAGGATTCCTCATATATCATGAGATTATACCTTCATCCTTAGAATTTTCTTCCATAATTCATGTTCCAAATCCATACATCATCAGAAACTCATAGGAATCATCTTTGATTATTCTTCAATGGCCACCACATGGCAAGTCTTTCACTATATATCTTCCTCATCGAGTGAACTAATCTTAACCCTCCCTAACTGAATGAATTATTTATGAAATTCCACATAATAATCAATCATGATCTTGTTTGTAGATTATTTCCATATAGATAGATCAAGTTTTGGGATCACAATAATCTTCAATCAATTTCCATGATCTCCTTCACCTTGGATTAAAACCATTATTTTCTTGATTTCTCTTTACAAGAATAAAAATGAAAATATGAATTTGCAATGAGATTTTCCAATTTGGGAAAGTAGCATTTCTCCCAATATTCCCCCAAAACCCTTTATTTAATTTTTCTTATACTAGTTGAATTTTGGGACCTCCAAGCCCTAATCCATTTTTCAGACCATGATCACTGTAACCCAGTTTCCTTTCTATGGCCCTTGGTGCTATTAGGGAATTTCTCACCTTTATGTAGGTGATATTTTCCATGATATTCACCTTGACATAGATGAAAAATATAATGTAATCTCTCTATAGATTCTTATTCACACCATTCTCAAATTCCCATGATTTTTTTGTCATTGTTCATCAACATCTCCATAATATCATTCAATCATGATAATTTTGATCCTTACTTGACATGAATTAGGCATATCATTTCATTTTCATCACTGGTTTCATAATAGATTGTAGGTTTTTCGAGGCATTCAATCAAGCACCTAGCATGATCATTACCAAAGTCTATTAGACATAATTATGATGAGATGTGAGGTCCCAAATTTTTCTTCAATATGTAACATATACAAAGAATAAAACCCAAAAGTGAAAAAAAAAATATCCACCAAATTTATGGATTCATGTATGGTCTTCATTAGGTTAGCTTCAATTAACCCCTGCATCAACTTCATAATAGGATCTTATTTAACAAGACTAATGTTGGGGTTCCCCTCATGTGGAGAACCCATGTTCAATTTAAAAATAACATTAAAAAAATAAATGTAATATGAGGGGAGTTATGGACTTCCATATGTGGATATTTTTGAAATCTTATGCATTGCTAATATCTTTATCTTGTCCATTGTAGTGTAGTTAGGGTTTTATCCAGTTATTTTAAGATCTGAAATCAGTGATATTATTCTTATTTTATTTTCATTCAGCTATGGTGGTAATTAATCTAATCCTGGTATTTTTTCCTCCACACCATTTTTTCATATGATGAAAATCTTATTTACATGGTCAGATCTGTTATGATTTTTTCATCCGGATTAATTCTTTGTTTTAGACTACTTTCAAACTGAATCTTCTGCCTTTGATCCTCTATTATGTTAGGGTATTATTTTTTAGATCTCGCTCATCTTTGGGAGTATCAAACTTATACTATTTATTATTATTAGATTATTCTCTCTGCAATAGGTCCCATGGTGTTTCCCTTCGGGGGTTTCCACGTTAAAATTTTCACATCATCATCTAATTTTTCTATAAATATTATTTGGTCGTTGCGTATCCACATTAATTTTACAGTCTTATGTGAAATTTATTTCCATAAATTTTTACTTATTTGTTCATTTGTTCATTCATGTAGTTCCATTTTTTCCAAAATTTGGTATCATAGGGTTTGTATTTTTTAAATAAATTTTTGAATTAAATTATAGTCAGATGATTTTTTTGAATAGTACCAACTTCCACATGTGGAAATTAAAAATAAATAATATGATATTTTTCAATAAAATGAATCTTCTTATGTTTATTACTAAGAATCCAGAACGAATATCTGATGAAGAATGGTAGTTTGATATTGATATGGTTTGTGGTTTCATTTTTCAGTGGGTCGAAGACAATACAACGAATCATATTGTCAACATCTCTCACATTAGAACATTGTTGGAGGATCTTGAGAGTACTTATACTTTCAAGATAGGAGAACATAATTTTTTACTATTAAAATTACAAATTAATTTTAATTTTAATAAGGTACATCTATTTCTTAATGTTTGGGTGAATTTCATGGTTGTTTTGTTCAATTTTCTTGTATGGGTATTACTTTGGAAGATGATGTTTTAGTGTTTTCATTTTGTAATACACTACCTAATTATTGAGTGAGTTTTAATATTACTCTAACCTATTATGTTACAAATGGTGTTGTGACATTTATTTTTGTTAAGTATTCTATTTTAAATGAAGAGTTCAGGAGATGTACATAGGATATATCTTCTTCAGAACATTTGTTCCCATAGAATAGGGGAAGGAGTCCAAAAATGAATCAGGGATAGAGTAGTTGAGGGAAGTGAAAAGGCATAATAAAATCCATTTCATAGGATAGATAATTTGAATGTCATCATTGTGGTAAGAAATGACATGTTAATAAGTTTTTCTATCATCTAAAAATAGGAAATATAATGAAGTAAAATCATCCTGAGAAAAATGGTGACGGATATGATCGTATCACCACTAATACAGGGGATGATCTTGTTGTTGTTTATACCTCTATTAATATTTCTTTTGATGATTCTTGATGTGTTGTTGAATGTTGTTCCTTCTTTCACATGATATTATTCAAGGAGTTCATTACAGATTACATCCTCAATAATATTAGTATTTTAAAGATGGGTAATCATGGTCAAGATGATGTAGTAGTTATTAAGACTATTTTTTTGGAAACCATCATAAAAATTAAGATGAATTTGTGAAATGTGTGACATGATCATGTGGTTCATACAAATATTCTTTCTATATGTTTTCATGATGATAATTGTTTATTAGTAATTTTTTAATGGAAAATGGAATTTTATAGGGGTTCCTTGATTGTGGATTTAGGCAAGAAGCAATAGTGTTTGAACTGGAATAGAGCTTCTATTTATTATGATACTTCTTGCATTGTTCATAGCAGTTTTTATTTCATGTTATGGAATAAAAGGCTCATCCACATTAGTTAGAAGGGGATTGGTTTCTTGGAAAAGATAATTTTCCTTCCATGTTTTAAGGGTGTCAAATTCAACTTGATCAATCAGTATATGGATAGAAAACAGAGTAGAGTGAGTTTTAGCAGTCATTCTTTGCACTAAAAGACCTATGTAATTGAATTAGTACATTCTAGAAAATTTGTTCCTTTAAAGATTAATATTTTTAGTGGTTTTCATTATTTTGAGATGTTTATTGATGAATAATTAGTTACACTTTGGGTCTATGTTTTAAATGAGAAAATTAAAGTGTTCAGTTTTTTAGTCATTATCATGTTTCAGTGGAGAGGGAATCTGGTCAGAAATAGAAATGTATTCTCACTGATAATTGGGGTGAGTATTGTGGTCTTTTTGATCAGTATTGTAGGTAAGAAGGTATTCGGTATCAGAAGAGGCCTCTTAAGATAACTCAACTAAATGGTGTAGTAGAGTATATGAATAGGACATTGTTGATAAGAGTTCATTTTTTAATTTTAGAGGAAAATGTGCCTATAAATTTTGGGGGAGAGGCTTTGTTTACTATTTTATATATTATCAATTTATCACCCACAATTTCTTTGTAGATAGACAAACTTGAAATGTTTTTCTATGGAAAAGAGATCGAATATAATCACTTATATGTTTTCAGTTTCAATGTTTTTGGTCATGTTCCTAAATATGAGAGATCCAAGATTGATGGTAAGTCACGACAATTTATTTTTATTGGATATGGACATGATGAGTTTGATTATTTATTCTATAATCCTTCTTTTAAAAAACTTTTTAGAATCAGTGATATTGTATTTATGGAGTATAATACTATTTTAGCCATTGATAATGAAGAAAAATATACTTCTATAAATTTTTATGTTTTTTCAGTCATGATTCAGTCTTTTAGTCACTATTACCACATATTTTTAATTCTGATTGTTTTGTTAATGTGAAGAATGATGTTAATGGTGAATAGGCTGGTGTTGTGGTTTTTGATACACCTTTAGTATTTGATGACCCAGTTCCATGATTTATTAATGAACTTGTTGTTCTACAATGGAGATCATCTCACCATTGAACAGTTTCCACATAGAGTTAACATGAAGCGTAAGTATTCATTGATTGGGGGAGAAACATAATATTTTGATGAGGTGATTGAATGTGATCAGAATGATAGATGGGTTTCATCAATGGATGATGATATGATATCATTGCACGAAAAAATTATTTTTAGCTGGTGAAGATACCTACAAGTATGAGATATTTTCAAAATCGATGGATTTATCATATTAAAAATCAATAATCTAGTTCTTTTCCATGATACAACAAAAGGATAGTTGTTAAATTTCCTAGTCAGAATAAATGTATATATTTTGATGATATTTTCTCACCTTTTTTCAACATGTATTCTATTTAGTTTATTCTTGGTTTAGCTTCTAATTTTGATTTGTATATTGAGTTGATTAATGTGATGAAAACATTCCTCTATGTAGATTTATAGGAGGATATTTATATGGATTAATAAGGGAGTTTTGTTAAAATTGGAAAATATAATTATATCAACTGTTTAAAAGAGATTTTGTGTGTTCTAAATCAATCCTCGAGATAGTGGTATAAGATTATTGAAACTATAATTTTCCATGAGGGTTTCTAGAAGACATCTTCTGATCATTGTGTTTTTATTTAATGATTTAATGTTGGTGAATTTATTTTACTATTGGTTTATATTGATGATATACTATTTATTGTCCATGATGCTTATAAAATTAACAGATTAAAGAGGGATCTTTTTTAGTCTTCTGCATTGAATGACTTGAGGCTATCACGATAGATTCTTGGAATGTTAATCTCCAATGACATAAAGTCCAATAAGTTATGGTTATTTTATAATAGATATATTTGGAATTTTCTTCATTGATTTACTACAGAAATGGAAAAATTGGTTAGTAGCACACATTATTAACAATTTAATCTCATTTCTACTCTATTTCATTATATTGATGAAGATAGAGAGGAGAGGAAACACATACCTTATTCATCCACCATTGGTTGTTTGATCTATGTGATGGTATGATCTACACCTAATATAACATATACAGTTGGTGTGGTCAGTACTTTTTTTTTAATTTAGGTAGAGAGAATTGGAAAGTAGTGAAGTATATATTTCATTAAATTTCTGGTACTTCCTCATATGATATTGAGTTTTGGTAGAGGGGAACCTATACTTTTTTGGGTTTACAAATTCATATATAAAAAGATATATAGATTCAAGGAAGTCTACATCAGGTTATTTGATCACTTTTTCATGGGGATATGTATATTGGTAGTCTAGATTATAGAGATGTGTTACTTTATATAAAACTAAGCCTATGTTTATTTTAGCTACAAAGGAATGAAAATAATTGTAGTGGAAGAAAATTTTTATCGAGAGCTCAATTTAAATCAGGATAGATATGTTTTATTTTGTGAAAGTTAGAGTGATATTTATTTGGGAAATAATACAACTTTTTAGTACAGGTTGAAACATATTGATTTTTGATATCATTGGATCCATGACATCCATTATTCAATATAGTTGGAGCTTGTGAAGATCCAAATATATGAAATGGGTTATACATGTTGACCAAGATATTACCCATAGGTAAATTTGACACTTGATGACTAATTATAGGGCTAGCGGAGATCCCCTCATGAGCCTAAGGGGGATTTTTTTTAGTCATCCTTATATAGAGACCGCATATTACATTTAAATGAAAAAAATATATATATACATAAGATTAGCGGAGTAATTTAATTTCATAGGAGAATATTTTTTAATACTTTTTCAGTGCCACTCTCCTTTGATCAAGCATCTCAGTTCAGTTATGGTTTTACCCATTGGCTTTCAAATTTTCACCTGATGAAATAATTATGATCTGATTTGTTTTCATCTGTGATTGGATTTTATTTGATCCTAATGATTTTCATATACACCTTTTATTAAAACAATTAAAATATATTTTACATGATCACATTTATTTGTTTTCTTTATCAAGATGTGTTTTTTTTTCAGGCTACTTTTAGAATGCATCTACTTTCTTCATTTCATTATCTATTCATTTAGAATACTATTTTTGAGATCATGATAATATTTTAGATTATATTCCTTGTAGTATTGATTATTAATATATTATTCTGTGTAGATTAGGCCATGTAGTTTTTATCTTTAGGTTATTCCATGATAAATATTATTATCATCATAATTTAATTTTTTTGCACATATTTTCTGGTCATTGAGAATCTGCTTTAATTTTTCGATCTTGATTGAAGGAAAATAAAATTTATTTCATCTATGAATTTTGTTTTTTGTTAGTTTTCTCACTTATTTCATGTAATCATTCCCAAAAACTAAGGCACAACTCACAAAATTTTCACAACCACAACAAATGTTCTCCTATTTGTCTACATCGAATTTCATGGAACTCCTCTAAAAGGGATCATGCTCCAGTAACATGTATCAAATTTTGTCTTTATAGTGGGTGTTTCTTTCTTCAGTGGATCACTATATGTAATGACCCGAAATTTTGAATAAATCTTGTTTCCTAATTTTATGTGTTATTTTATTTTTTATACTCAAATAAAATGTTTCATTTGATAACATGAGTATAATTAAAATGATACCGTTGGTTTTTGATTGTTATATGACCATTGGTCAATATGACCGCTGGAAACTAAACCTTTAGATTATTGTCTCTAAATACAAGTAATCTTGGTTAATTAATATAGAAAGAAGATTTGATGGCCTCACCTAGTAGTCTTGAACCGATCGAAGCCCATCTAACATAACTTGGGAAGGAGGTAGCACCACTGGGCTTTTCTCTAGACCAAACCCAAGCTGAACTTCATCGTGTGAAGATAGAATGGGATCGTCTTCGCAATAAGTTCAAACTGATAGAAATTACTACTCGTGCGATGTTGGCCGAGCCTCCCTCGGATTCTCTCACCTTAGCACACCTTACACTTAGGTCATATGCTGGTGTGATAAGGGACTATATAAGGAGACCGTAACTGCCTTGTGTAATCCTTTTTTTAAATAAAAATTGGGATTTCTTCTTATGATGAAGTTTATGAATTTTCAAATGATCGGATAAATATAGTATGCATATTTTTTATGAATTTTAGAAAAAGTATATTTTAAAAAAATGTTTTTGTAAACCTTAAATAATTCAAAATGTGTAATGATTTGCAAAAAATGGTCTTCTAAAATTATGTTCAGTACGAAATTTAGAGTCTAATAAGATCAACTGGATTTTTGATGAATTGTAAATTATGAATAATGATTTTGTGATTAGGATTAGTAATATGACCAAATGGATTAGTAATCTCACTTAAATAAAGTATTAGTATAATCTAGGCACCTTGATTAAGTAATGTGATCCAATAAAATGGTTAAATAATGGTTTCATAAATTATTAGTCAAGTATTAGTTTTTTCGGGTGAATAGTGTTTTTTAATTAAAAATTTAATTAAAAATAATTTGAAAATTATTTTTATAAAATGGAGTTCATTTTTTAAATCAGAGCCTTGATATTTGGTTAATGTGAAATTTTGGGATTTTTCTGAGAAAGTTGAATTTTCAGTGAATAGTAAAAATACAGTTTTAGGGTTTCGGTATGTTTAATGACATCATAACTGTGTCATGATGATTTCATTGTATATTTTAAGGTTTGGCCGGCCAAGGGTGATGAATTATTGTTTTGGGGGCCCCATGTGGCCTAACTCCAGGGTAAATGCCAAGGGAGAGCACATGGTTTTGAGAAAAGCACATGTGAGGTGTCCCTTGGCCATTAATGCCTTGTCCCCTCACTTTCCCTATAAATACCAAGCCATCCTCTCATCCATTTCGACTACTCACTCTCCCCCAACGAAGTTATGGTCTCATTACCTCCCAAGGAGTCCTCCCAAGGTTCCCTCAAGCTCTCAAGGTCCCAACCTTTGAGTTTTAAGAGTTACGTTTTAAGGTAAGGGATCCGATCTCTCTCTTTCTTTTCAAACAATCTCTATTATGTAATTTCTTTTATGCTCCATGTTCTTATGTTAAAGTGTGTTCTTTTATACTCATATTACTTCCCTTTTCATGTTCACATAATGATAGATCCCCTCTTACTCTCATTATTTCGTTTTATGAAGTTTTAAGTGGCGTCGTTAGGCTGCCGAAATTTTTGTAACGGATTCTTTCTCCCTTCTCATTTTTCAAGATCTATTTTCATGTAAAGTATTTCAAGTTCCTTTTTATTATGTTGGGGTATGATCTCTAAATTTATCATACTGATATTTTATGATCATATGATGAGAGACCCCATTTTATCTCTTAAATTCAGTATTTTTACGTTTTAAGTGACGTCGTTAGGCTGTCGAATTTTTAAGTGGTTCTTCACCCTTCTCGTTTTGAAGTTATACTTTCATGTCAATTATTTCAATTTCCTTTTTATTATGTTGGGGTATGATCTCTAAATTTATCATACTGATATTTTATGATCATATTATGATATAACCCATTTGATCTCTTCAATTCAGTATTTTGAAATTTTAAGTGGCGTCGTTAGGCTGCCGAATTTTTAAGTGGTTCTTCACCCTTCTCGTTTTGATGTTCTACTTTGATGTCAATTCTTTCAAGTTCCTTTTTGTTATGTTGGGGTATGACCTCTATATCTTTAATACTGGACTCTTATGTTCATATTATGAGAGACCCTATTTGATCTCATCAATTCATTTTTGTTGAGTTTTAAGTGGCGTCGTTAGGCTGCCGAATTTTTAAGTGGTTCTTCACCCTTCTCGTTTTGAAGTTCTACTTTCATGTCAATTCTTTCAAGTTCCTTTTTGTTATGTAGGAGTATGATCCCTATATCTATCATACTGTACTCTTATGTTAATATTATGAGATACACTGTTTGATCTCATCAATTCATTTTTGTTGAAGTTTAAGTGACGCCGTTAGGCTGTCGAATTTTTAAGGGATTCTTTCACCCTTCTCCTTTTCAAAGTTCTAATTCCATGTCAAGTCTTGAAAGTTACTTTTTATTATGTTGGGGTATGATATATATATCTATAATACTGATATTTTATGTTCATATGATAATAGACCCTATTTTACATCATCAATTCATTTTTGGTTGAAGTTTATGTAACACTGTTAGGCTGCCGAATTTTCATAAGAGAAATCTTATTTTTGTCTTCCTTTCATGTTCTTCATTTCATATGGTATATTTTCAAATTTCATTACCATGTTCTTAAATCTATTATATTTTTTCCCTCTACTGTTTTATGGGTCATTTATCATTGTTTGACCCATGTCCCCTCTCTTTTCAACGTAATCTAAAACCTTGTAACGTAGTCGTTGTGCTGCATAATTTTCATCTCAAAATGCCTCTCTCTTTTTCACAAAATTGATTCATGTTATTAAGTGAATACTCAAAGATATTATTTCTATAGGTTTATTCACATATATACAAAAATGTTCTATTTTAAATTCTGGGATTTACATACATGAAACCCACTTCCCCTTTTCCGTGGGTTTAAAGTGACATAAAGATCATGTCTTTAAAGCAGTTTTTAAAACGTTATGATTATGAAATGAAACCCATTTCTTTTATGCTATATGGGTTGTTTATGAAATGATTGATGATGATATATGTGGATCACATGATAATAAATACATGCCAAGGGTGCGCCCAGATAGCGCTCCAATGCATTGGGTAAAGACTTAATCTCTAGAGATGACTATTTTTAACGACGCCTTGGTGAATAACCTTTGTAATTTTTAACGACACCTTGGGGATGGACCTTGGTGAAACGAAACGATTGTCAATATTAAATTTTGTAGCCACATCTTAAAGTTATGAAAAATGTTATTTTTATTATGATGTATCTCATGATTTCTTTCTCATGCCTTAAAGTTCTTTTCATGTCCTTATTGAAGTATCTCAAGTTCACATTTAAAATGTTTCTCTTGTTTCCCTTACTAGACCATCTGCTCACCCTTTTTTTTTGATGTATGTCCCCAGGTAATGAGATGCGGTAATAAACCTAGGATGAACTTAATGAGAAACATTTCAAGTGTTTAAGAATAATGTTTTATGTTGTTTTCATGTATTATGTTCCTTGTTTCCAAGACACTAAACCTTAAAGATCCTCAGTTCCATGTAATGAAATGAAAGTTTATGTTATAAAAAGACGGGATGCTATAGTTGGTATCAAAGGATGGTTTAGTTATTTGTGGAAATTAGGATATGAAAACTCTAGGAAGAACCCTATAGAAAAGTTTAAATATAGGAAATCATCCTGGTATTTTGGTGAGTATTGAGTAAGGGGTTTCCAAGCAAATACATCCCTGACTGGATACGAGCAGGTAGAGGTGGCTCTGCCACAGATGTACATAGGGGTAAAACCTGAAAACACCGCTTTGAGTAGCGATGCAAAGAGGGTTCGTGGCCCGCGGGCTTTGCGGGTATGGGGCGGATATGGGGTAGGGCGGGCCTAAAAATTTTGACCATTTAGAGTGCGGGTCAATGCGGGTTTAGCCCGCCCGGGCGCGGGCCAATGCGGGTTGAGCCCGCGCGGGTGCGGGATGGCCCGCGGGCCTGATTTAAAAAAATATATATTATTTTTACAATATATGTTTCTTTAAAATTTTAGTTTTTTAATAAAAAAATCATGGTTAAACGGTGACATATGATTTCTCACCGTAATGGTCATATTAATTCACCATTTATTCACATGTGAATTTTAAATAGGCCTATATTTATTGTTTTAATATGATATTATATTATTTATATAGTAATTATTAACCATATTCACATGATGAGTCAACTCATCTCTCAAAAAATGGAACTCATCACCTCTATGCATGGTTTCAATTCTATAAGAGTTATTATAATCATAATATTTTTTAGGTTGATTGAATTTTGTTATTATTTAATTTTATTTTGTTATTAAGAGAATTGGATAGAACCTCGTGAAAACATTAATAGCTTCTTCTGAAACTGATCGTTACCTGGAGAAACTTCATTCATTCATAGGTTTAGTTGTTCACATCACCACACAATCAACATTATCATTCATCACCTATCACCGATCACTCACATACTTTCTATTGAAATTGTTCGCCGCCACATCAGCGTTACATCATGCCACCATTAACCTACAAAAAATGTTCCATCACATTCTTTAAAACTCTAGTTATTGTTAATTCATACTTCTCCCCACAAATACCTTTAAGAATGATAAAAAATACAGTATTTAAATGATTATAAATAGTATTTTTTTTTTGTAAATGTGGGTAAGCCCGCGGGCAACCCGCGGGTTTATGCGGGGCGGGCCGGGCTTGAAAATTTTTGTTCGCATTATATGCGGGCTTTCGCGGACAAACCCGCGCGGGCTCAAACCCGTGCGGGCTTGACCCGCCCCGCCCTGGCCCGCCCGTTTCGCATTACTAGCTTTGAGCTCGACTCGAACAGGAACTGGTACACGACAACGGGCCTTGCTGCACTCTTGGTTACGACACTCCTGGGGGATATGCTTTGGTAAATTCATAAGCTTAGTATGAACCATTGTTAAAGGAACAAAGATAAAATAAAATAAAGGTTCACATAAGAATATATGATCATGGATAACCTAGATGGGAACCTAGGGGATCACAAGTTAGAGTATACTTTTCTTCTAAAAGTTATCCTTATATTCTTTAAGTTTCTTTTCATGATTATTGGATAAGTATTTAAGCCCCTAATTATAGCTTCTTTTTTTAGTTAATGGCGAGAAATGTAAGAACATGTCTCAACAACCAATGTGATAGGAAATGCTACAATTGCCGTATTAATACGACAGAGATGATTAGGTTATTAAAAGATGATTATTATTTTGGAAGACGTTCACTATTTTGAGGACCCTATATGATCAAGGTAAATAGATTACTACTGTATTTTCATTGAGGAGTAAGGTTGACTTATATTTTGAAGAATCAAAGAATTTAAGGTGGACTTATAGTAATTTAGGTTACTTATGGTAATGATTAACCTATCTTGGGTAAAATATGTTTAGTTTAGATAATTTTGTTATAAGATGTTAGGAGTGGTTGATGTTGTTTGGAGATGAACAATGAAGTTTATTTTGAAGACTATGTTATCAAATCCCTCTTGTATTTGGGTTTCAATCTTAGTTTGGTTTATTTTGAGGAATTTTAAGGACCGTTATTTATGGCATGGTCTATGATGAACTTTGGGTAGTACCATGGAAAATTGAAGATTTAAAAATAGTTTCCCTTCCTATGGGATTCTTTCTTTTTGAAGAGTTATTTTACCTTACCCTTTCTGTTTTTGGGATAATGTTTAAAGATAGAAGAAATAGATAGTTAATCTTTTGTGGATTATGTGATTCTCAAGAAGATGATTCTTGTGTTTTGATGAGACCATGTAGTTTTGAATGCTCATCTTTTGGAGAAAAGATTAGTTTTGGTAGAAATTTATTAAAGGATGAAACTCTACATGAAGGTAGGTATATTTTCTTATGTTTTTGTTCTATGTAGTAAATGAATTCCTCAAAATTATGAAAAGGACCGTAAAACAAAAATGTTGTTGGTTTACGTTTCCTACTAGGTAATCAATGACCATTTACACACATCATAAGTTTGGAATTTTCTTATGGTTAACTTTCTCCTAATCACGTTCTCTATCACTCTCCCTCAAAACTTGACCCTTTGTTTTTCTTTCATGTCCATGTTTTCCTACATGGAATCCTAGTGTGGGCTAACTCGGGTGACCTTCGTACTTCCCTTTCTTTCTTTTAAAGTAATAGTTTTACAGAATCCTTTTCCGATGTGGGACTTTCAATGAAATTTCAAAACCTAATTTTAAAAAAATTGCGAGGATGCAATTTCTTAAGGGGGGAGATTGTAAGGACCCGAAATTTTGAATAAATCTTGTTTCCTAATTTTATGTGTTATTTTATTTTTTATACTCAAAAAAAATGTTTCATTTGATAACATGAGTATAATTAAAATGATATCGTTGGTTTTTGACTGTTATATGACCATTGGTCAATATAACCGCTGGAAACTAAACGTTTTGATTATTGTCTCTAAATACAAGTAATCTTGGTTAATTAATATAGAAAGAAGATTTGATGGCCTCACCCAGTAGTCTTGGACCGATCGAAGCCCGTCTAACAGAACTTGGGAAGGAGGGAGCACCATTGGGCTTTGCTCTGGACCAAACCCAAGCTGAACTTCATCGTGTGAAGCTAGAACGGGATCGCCTTTGCGAGAAGTTCAAACTGATAGAAATTTCTACTCGTGCGATGTTGGCCGAGCCTCCCTCGGATTCTCTCACCTTAGCACACCTTACACTTAGGTCCTATGCTGGTGTGATAAGGGGCTATGTAAGGAGGCCGTAACAGCCTTGTGTAATCCTTTGTTTTAAATAAAAATTGGGATTTCTTCTTATGATGAAGTTTATGAATTTTCAAATGACCAGATAAATATAGTATGCATATTTTTGATGAATTTTAGAAAAATTATATTTTAAAAAATGTTTTTGTAAACCTTAAATAATTAAAAATGTGTAATTATTTTCGAAAAATGTTCTTCTACAATTATGTTCAGTACGAAATTTAGAGTCTAATAAGATCAAATCGATTTTTGATGAATAGTAAATTATGAATAGTGATTTTATGATTAGGATTAGTAATATGACCAAATGGATTAGTAATCTCACTTAAATAAAGTATTAGTATAATCTAGGCACCTTGATTAAGTAATGTGATTCAATAAAATGGTTAAATAATGGTTTCATAAATTATTAGTCAAGTATTAGTTTTTTCGGGTGAATAGTGTTTTTTAATTAAAAATTTAATTAAAAATAATTAGAAAATTATTTTTATAAAATGGAGTTCATTTTTGAAATCAGAGCCTTGATATTTGGTTAATGTGAAATTTTGGGATTTTTCTGAGAAAGTTGAATTTTCAGTGAATAGTAAAAATACAGTTTTAGGGTTTCGGTATGTTTAATGACATCATAACTGTGTCATGATGATTTCATGAGATATTTTAAGGGTTGGCCGGCCAAGGGTGATGAATTATTGTTTTGGGGGGCCCGTGTGGCCTAACTTCATGGTAAATGCCAAGGGAGAGCACATGGTTTTGAGAAAAGCACATGTGAGGTGTCCCTTGGCCATTAATGCCTTGTCCCCTCACTTTCCCTATATATACCAAGTCATCTTCTCATCCATTTAGACTCCCCACTCTCCCCCAACGAATTTATGGTCTCATTACCTCCCAAGGAGTCCTCCCAAGGTGCCCTCAAGCCTTCAAGGTCCCAACCTTTGAGTTTTAAGAGTTACGTTTTAAGGTAAGGGATCTGATCTCTCTCTTTCTTTTCAAGAAATCTCTTTTATGTAATTTATTTTATGCTCCATGTTCTTATGTTAAAGGGTGTTATTTTATAATCCTATTACTTCCCTTTTCATTATCACATAATGAGAGATCCCCTCTTACTATCATTATTTCGTTTTATGAAGTTTTAAGTGGCATCATTAGGCTACCGAAATTTTTGTAACGGATTCTTTCTCCCTTCTCATTTTTCAAGATCTATTTTCATGTAAAGTATTTCAAGTTACTTTTTATTATGTTGGGGTATGATCTCTAAATTTATCATACTTATCTTTTATGATAATATGATGAGAGACCCCATTTGATCTCTTTAATTCAGTATTTTGATGTTTTAAGTGGCGCTGTTAGGCTGCCGAATTTTTAAGTGGTTCTTCACCCTTCTCGTTTTGAAGCTCTACTTTCATGTCAATTCTTTCAAGTTACTTTTTATTATGTTGGGGTATTATCTCTAAATTTATCATACTGATCTTTTATGATCATATTATGAGAGACCCCATTTGATCTCTTCAATTCAGTATTTTTATGTTTTAAGTGGCGCCGTTAGGCTGCCGAATTTTTAAGTGGTTCTTCACCCTTCTCGTTTTGAAGTTCTACTTTCATGTCAATTCTTTCAAGTTCCTTTTTGTTATGTTGGGCTATGAACTCTATATCTGTAATACTAGACTCTTATGTTCATATTATTATAGACCCTATTTGATCTCATCAATTCATTTTTGTTGAAGTTTAAGTGGTGCCGTTAGGCTGCCGAATTTTTAAGTGGTTCTTCACCCTTCTAGTTCTGAAGTTCTACTTTCATGTCAATTATTTCAAGATACTTTTTGTTATATTGGGGTATGATCTCTATATCTATCATACTGGACTCTTATGTTCATATTATGAGATACCCTATTTGATGTCATCAATTCATTTTTTTTGAAGTTTAAGTGATGTCGTTAGGCTGTCGAATTTTTAAGGGATTCTTTCACCCTTCTCCTTTTCAAAGTTCTAGTTCCATGTCAAGTCTTGCAAGTTCCTTTTTATTATGTTGGGTTATGATATATATATCTATCAAACTAATATTTTATGTTCATATGATGAGAGACCCTATTTGACATCATCAATTCATTTTTGGTTGAAGTTTATGTAACGCTGTTAGGCTGCCGAATTTTCATAAGAGAAATCTTATTTTTGTATTCCTTTCATGTTCTTCATTTCATATGGTATATTTTCAAATTTCATTACCATGTTATTAAATCCATTATATTCTTTCCCTATACTGTTTTATGGGTCATTTATCATTGTTTGACCCATGTCCCCTATCTTTTCAATGTTTTCTAAAACCTTGTAACGTAGCCGTTGTGCTGCAGAATTTTCGTCTCAAAATGCCTCTATATTTTTCTCAAAATTACTTCATGTTATTAAGTGAATACTCAAAGATCTTATTTCTACAGGTTTATTCACATATATACAAAAATTTTCTATTTTAAATTCTGGGATTTACATACATGAAACCCGCTTCCCCTTTCCGTGGGTTTAAAGTGACATAAAGATCATGTCTTTAAAGCAGTTTTTAAAATGTTATGATTATGAAATGAAACCCATTTCTTTTATGCTATATGGGTTGTTTATGAAATGATTGATGATGATATATGTGGCTCACATGATAATATAGACATGTCAAGGGTGCGCCCAGATAGCGCTCCAATGCATTGGGTAAAGACTTAATCTCTAGAGATGACCATTTTTAACGACGCCTTGGTGAATAACCTTGGTAATTTTAAACGACACCTTGGGGATGGACCTTGGTGAAACGAAATGATTGTCAATATTAAATGTTGTAGCCACATCTTCAAGTTAAGAAAAATGTTATTTTTATTATGATGTATCTCATGATTTCTTTCTCATGCCTTAAAGTTCTTTTCATGTCCTTATTGAAGTATCTCAAGTTCACATGTAAAATGTTTCTCTTGTTTCCCTTACTGGGCCTTCTACTCACCCTTTTTTTGATGTATGTCCCCAGGTTATGAGATGCAGTAATGAACCTAGGATGAACTTAAGGATAAGCCTTTAAAGTGTTTAAGAAGAATGTTTTATATTGTTTTCATGTATTATGTTCCTTGTTTCCAAGACACTAAACCTTAAAGATCCTCAGTTCCATGTAATGAAATGAAAGTGTATGTTATAAAAAGACGGGATTCTATACTATATGTCCAAATATTCCACCTAATGTGATGTTTGTTTCATCGGTTCTAGCAAGCCTTTTTCAAGGGGGCTCATTCTCACCTCTCTTGGAATTGTGGGCGCCATCATGTTCGGATTCATCAATCGGTAGATCCGGAACATCTTTAGAATCATCAACCTCAAAATTATTGTGAACATCGTCTATTTCTCATAGATATAGATTAGAAACTCATAAGTCTTGGGAATCGAATCTATTGGTTATTATTCATCTTCATTCAGAAATTGTGTCTTCTTGTATCGTTAAATAGTCAGTTTGATATTTCCAGCTGTGACACCAATTCATTAGATCATAAAGCTCGAGGGTATCCACTAATTAATTTATATATAATATGCATAAATATTAGATTGGATCCAATCAACTGAGTTCATCTTCCTCTTACAAGGCTGGGTCATGGTTCCTCATTTAGGCATGGCAGGCATCGCAACCTCCTTCTACAATAAATTTCTACCTTCAAAAATTCATCAAAAGATCTATCTCAAGTTTTTTTTCTTTAAAAAATTAATCACTATGGTTGAAAAAGTTCATCTATAGTCAATCCGATTTCTAATCATTATCTCCCCAATAGATTATCATGATCGATCATAGAGGTTTCCAAAATTTAGGCATTGCAGCTCCAACTCCTCTTTGTGGTCAATTTCAAACCCCCCATGGTCACTCCATCCCTTAAAAAAACATTCCCTTATGGTTTATTGTAAATATGGAATATGGTCAATCATATTTTGGGTTCATGTTCAATAGAGGTTTTTTCCAAAAATCTATCCATTCTATCCAAAATTCCAGTATGTTGGTCACCCAGGGAGTGATGTGTTTAAATGGATTCAAAGTTGCGGTCATTCCTAGAGTTTGATAGATTTTTAACAAAAAACCAACCAGGATTTTCTTCCTTAAAGTCACTCCATCCCATGTCACAATAGTTTATAAATTTTCTTGATTATCAAAACACAAAATATCCAACTTTGTTTATTTCTATGGTCACTCGAACCCTTTTATATTTTTTTGGCATGTAGGCTATCATTTTTTCCTCAACATACGGTCATTCCATTTTCACTTATGATCACTCCATCCTAGTAATGGTCTCTTCAATGCATTACTAAATACCCACTGTAGGTCCTAATAAAAACATAATTCCAAAATTCATGAATTAAATAGAAAATGAGAAAAAATGAATTATTAATTTTTTTTAACAAATTAAATTTATTATTATCACATAAAATTATATTCCACAAAAAAATTATATAAGGTAAAAATAATCGAAATTAAAGAATTAATTCAAATATCTTAAACACTTTAACACAAGTTAAAATTTATTTCAATTACTATTCATCATAAATTTTAAGTTTCAAAATATGAAAACCAATTCCAAATTCAAATTTTATTCTAGAAAATAAAATGTATTACAATAAAAAGAGACACTTGTTCTGTTGGAAATATAAGATTATTATATTCATTTCATTTCTTTAGGTTGAAAGTTAATTCAGTTTTTTTGATTGTTTAAAAATTCAATGAAGCTGTTACAAGTTGTTCATGGGACATTTCCAATTCTTTAGTTTTAAGTAACCTATGTATTTTGATTATATATCAAGATAAAATGATAAGAGTCATGTTCCTCTTGTTCCATTGGACATATAATAGAATTATATAAACTTAATTAGTTTATAAGGATGTCTAAAATGGTAATTTTGTTTATCTAAATAATCATCTATGTTTCTGCAACAGTTTACCCACTCTTTTGTGTATAGATTTGAAAAAATACCGTATTAAATTTACTTTGTGTCCTATTGATATCAGAGTCATGTGAAACTTGGTGAGATATAAATAAAATAAGTTTAACTTTATTTATTTATTTTCCATCAATGTCTGGTATTCCATTTTTGATAATCAATAAATTATTCTAATTTCTGTGATGATTTTAAGAACTACCATTTTTCTAGAATAGTGTTTCTTCTATTTTTTAAATATATTAGAAGCTTTATAAGTTGTATTTATTTTCATATTGAACTATTAGAATGATCTAAATATTTACTAAAAATAATTTTTCTATTCCAAATTATTAATCTAATGTTAAGAGACTTTGAAAAATCACTGAAGTCTGTAATGATATGTGGACCAAATTTTATCTCTATGTTGGTTCAAAAGTAGAGTTCATCTACTCTACATTGGAATCTAATGATCCATACACTGATTTTGGAAGCCATAAATATAATATAAAATTATGGTACGTTAACCATATGTTGAAAGTGAATAATACACTACTTTCAATGAATGTTGTGTTCATGATAGAAAATGTTCAAAAAATATACCCAATTTTAGAAGGGATCCCTACGTTCTATAAGAAAATGATCAATTCATTCGCCCAATACATTGAAGTTATTCACACTGCTACTACAATTAGAAGATGAAACGTATTCCTCCTTCACTTTGTATATTGATTCCAAGTAAACCTGAGTTTGATAAAAATGTAGAAATGGTGGACTATTGTTGCATCAAACAAGTCTGTAATGTTATAGTAGGTTGGTAAATGATTGAAAATTAGAAATAACTCTTCTAAACTAGTACTATATGATATTAGAATAGTTAAATGCTATAGAAAATGAATCTATAAAGGAGTTCACACCTCAACATGGATATTCACCATAATATTCTTAGAGTTATAAGATTGAAATACCACATCAAAATAAGAATTCAAACACATTGTTTTTGATCTCATGTGTGGGTTGTATGTTGAATGCTTGGGAGACGTGTTCATGCAACATGAACAAGAGTGATGTGTCAAAATATGAATATGAAGAACTACTGTATAATTTCATATTAGATAATGGTTCATGCTATAAAGGAGAAGAAAATTTTTGTGTTAAATCTAAAATTGAAATATGGTGACAAAATTCATGAGCTACCACTGTATGCTGAAATGTTAGACAATTTCTTCGTCATGTATGATGGTATGTTGTATGTCGCAATGCTATAGTGGATAACTAGAGATGTATAACACTTTTTAATGTTTTATAATATCACTGTAATAATAAAAATATATCATTTTCATGCTAGCTATAGCTCATGTTGATGATCATCCATGTAGATATTTATCCACATGGATAATTCCTCTCACCACCATGAATATTCACTCATGGTAGAATATTTTAAAGATTCAACCACACTCTGCATACAATGAAATATGGAAAAAAAATCAGCACAAAAAATGTTTATGTGAGTTTTCTTGAGGAGAAAGTATGTTAAAATAGTGATGTGGTTTTCTAGATGATAAAACAAGATTCTATCTCAAGAAGAATGGATATGTTCTCCATGAAATCCCACAAGTATTGTAATGGCACAGACATTGACCCATTAAGAAGTTTTCTAAAAGCTTGGTTCCATCAAATGGTTCCACCGAAACAGTGGCACCAGTCACGGAAGCACCTTGATGGTGTCACTAGTCACGGTCGCACACCTAAATGGTTTCACCTCTTAGGGTGTTCCACCAAATCGATGGCACCATTACTATGGCACCATAGTTGTCACACCATCACAGTCGCACACCGAAACTGTGGAACCTCTTACAGTGTTCCATAGAACTAGTGGCACCATGACGGTGGAACCGTATTGGTTACACCATCACGGTCGCACACTAAAATAGTGGCACCAATTACGATGGAACCGTGATGGTGGTACCATTACGGGGTCTCAGTAAACGGTGTCCCACCCTTTGTCTTTTACAGTTCTCAACTTTTTCCAGTTCCTCCGCTGCAACGTAACTTTTCATGTAATATTTTTTTAATACCCCTTTAGAAGCCCTTAAAATCCCATAAATGATATATAAAATTACCCAAGATTCGGGTGACCCTTGACTAACCAAAAGGTGAGGCTTTTTTCAGTTTCAGACCCTTTTCCTTTACATTCTAGTTCCTCCCCTGTTACACATTTTCCTCTATTTAAAAGAAACCCTTTAACACATTGTCATTATGGTCACCTCCCTGATGATAATTATTAAATGAAAATTAATTCCATCGTGTGTAACCATCCCACCGAATGGATAATCCATGATCCGCCTTTAAATCGTTTCAAGAATCCATATCTCGTAACTCCAGGATCTCACCTTTTATTGCATGGGGATTCTTTATTCATCGTGGCTTGTATCATTCCTTTACATGGTCTATTTGGGGGCCCCCTTCTTGAGGCTAGTGGTGCACCTGCTCTGGAGCCTTTCCTATTCACTCTTGGAGTCCTCAGAGTTCCTCCCCTACAAGTCGTGCATCCCCAGTTCTTGGCACATGGAGAAAAACTTTGATCGTGGATCATCCAATTAGGGTTCTTCCTTCGTCTCTCTTTACTGTGTATCATGTGGGGTGGGTATGATAATGTTCCTATGGGGATGTATGAATCCAAACCTTAATAAAGATAATATTTGGTTTTTAAAGAATTAATGGGTGTGTTTGATGATGTTTTTGTACTCTTTTACCTTTGCTTATATGATGTGAATTGTATGGGCTTCTATATTCTAGAATTTGTGGTTGTTGGTGGTCCCTATTGGCACACTAATGAGCCTTCTTTTCTGGATAATTATGTGATTGAATGGATGTAACATGGAAACAGATTAATCACATAAACTCAGTTGATTAAATGGATTCCCAATGAATAAAAATCCTTGTTTATTCACCCCGATTAACCAAACAGAAATATGAAACTAATGGAATGGTGTGTAAAATCTAAAAACTCCCTTTCTCTATTCTGGTGATGTGTGTGGTTGTTTTGCTTCATGTTTGTGAGGTGACATGGATGGAAATAGGATCCCTAGTTGTGCAATTGTTAGTTTGTGTATTTGGGGTCGTGTGGGGGGTATTTTGGGCCTTGGTTTGGTTCCAGTACTTAGAGGGATCTCACGGATCCCTTTTGTCGTTTTGACTTTACAAGGTAACTTGGTGTGAATGATTAATTTATTGCTTGGTTGTTTTTCCTTCCATGGCTTATGGCTATGCCTGTTAGTTGCTCGGTAGGGAATAATTATTTAATTGGATCTACTTAATTTTGAAAAAAATAATGGGTTTAATAGGAAATTGTTTTTTGGAAATGAGTTGTGACTTGGTTCTGGTTGTTGTGCTTTTTATGAATAAATAGTAATAAGGGTGTTTGTGTATGTTATGGTTTTGGAACCCCTAGGTTAGGATGAGTTCTTGTTTACCTATATGTATATTTTTTTCTTATGTTTCTTATATGCACCCCACCCAAGTTGAGAAATTTTTGTTGAACACCCCCATTTCATTGGGGAGGGTGTTTTTCTCAACACTCCTATGAGTGGATGGTTATTAGCTCCTTTTCTGTTGCCGTACCCGAGTATCCCAAGACTCTTTGGGTAGGATATGAAGGCATGAGGTCCATTATAGCCCAAAATTCTTGAGGCAGGTTAGTTATAATGACCCATACATTATATACATTATCATTACTTAAGAATTGAATCATAATTATTACACAATATAACAAAACCATGGTAGGACCATATAGGTATAATGTCTTTAGAAACTGGGAAACATAAACAACTGGTTCACAAAGCATCTACATTGTCTCCCATTTATTTAATCATATCTAGAGTCCCTTTTTACATATCCTACTTAATACCCTTCTTCCTGACCTGGGGATAAGAAAACATACAAAAGGGTGAGCTCAAATTCTCAGTAAGGTTAAACAAAGGAAATATCATATTCATAAAAACATAACATTTTGAAAATCCTAACCTGCAAAAGAGATCATAATATCATAACTTGGGATAAATAATAGTAGTGAAATGTAATCCCAATAATCATAACATAAAACATGAAACTTTGTGTCACACACACATAATCATATAAAATCATTTCTTATTAGTCAAGACTCATTTCCAAGACAATCTTAGTGGACAAAGTCCATTTCTGAACCGAGTTCATTCCTCGTTCCAGTCCAGTATCACTGAACCGGATTAACATGTCGTTCCAACCATGTCTATATCATGAGATATAAATATTTACCCAATTAATTGCAGAGAGATATAGGTCCCACCCATCTCATAATGAAACCATTCTTATGTGTGCCAAAAAAACCATAAATCATATATCATAGCATAACTCATGTGATAAAAATGGGATTCTTAAACATCATGTCATCATAACATAAACCATATAAGATAAAAGGAAATCATTAAATCATAACATAATCAAATAAATGTAAAAATAGGGATAGAAACAGAACCCAATATTATCTTATATGGTAAATAATTTGGATAAAACACTTGAACTCCATTCTTGAGGAAAATATCCTTTCTACATCAAAAACATTTTTCCTTTCTTAATATGTCATACAATTTTAAACTAAAAGAAGTTAATTAAAAATAAAACTTGAAAACTTGTAAAGTAATCTTCATGGAAATAATGTTCTATGAAATCATAAAAATCCATTCATGCCGTATAAGTTAAAAAAACATTCTTCTCGTAATTTGGCCGGAAAAGTCAAAAAGTATCTCGTATTGAAAACGACAAAAGATTCCTTTCATATCATTAACTAAAAATTAACCAATAGGTAAAATTGGATTTAAAAAATTGTAGGAGGATATAAATAATATTACATATTGAGAAAACATGGATGTGGATGATAAATATGTTCTAGTAAATACCGAAGTATAAAAAATCTCGGATAAAAATTGAGATTGCGATATTTTCCCTTACCTTAGGTCTGATATGCCTCGTACGTATCCGAAACTCCTGTATAATGATTTAAGTAATTTCATTTACTTATTACAGAATCATATTTATTGTTATGATATCATATATGGTCATATTCTTATCTTCTTATTAGTAATATTTCTACTTTTTATTCGGGTGTTCATTGCTTTATGTTCTTAACCATGTTTTGTCGAATAAATTCATATTCATCTCTTTAGGTTATAGAGAACTCATTTAAAGAATTTTATTAGTGTAATATATATCATATTTATTCATTCAATTCAATTATATAATCATTATTCAATGAAGATCATGGCAAACGAGTCGCATCACATCGTGGAGACGGTAGGCCGTATGTACGTACGAGTGATGATATCATTCCCATGATCGTGGAATTGTATTGAAGTGTATGTATAATATTTTAGAATCAATATCACTTTACAATAATAAAATATAGTTATTTATTTACACCATTATACCCATCCAAGTAATGTGGTGGTGGAAAATAGATTACACCACGGTGTGGAGACGGTATTCCGTATGTACACACGCACGGTGATTTCATTTTCCGTAGGATGGATAGAATATGAAATAGTGTTTTTTCATATTTATAATAACATATCAGCATAAAATTGATACTGATTTTATTACTTTATAATGAAAGATTTAAATAAGAGGAAGTAGAAGAAGGAAGAAACTTGAAAAAATCAGTAGAAGAGATTACCTCTTCCTCGACGTGCCTCTTTTAAACTTCCTCTTAAGGGACTAGAGTTGGTCTATTGAGAAGACCAGAACCTCCAGAATATTACTAGGGAAGTTGAGAAGAGTAATGTGAAGGGGTTGGCCGATCTTGAAGGCTCAATTTTGTGTAAAGAGGAGAGGGAGGAGGTTCCCTTTTATAAGGTAGGAGAGGGTCACCTTTGGAAACCTCAAAAATATTAATTTATAATAAATTCAAAACCCATATAAAAACTTCCAAAATGACTCAAATCCAAATATTCGACGAGATAGGGTTGTAATATCATAAACCAATAAAATTTAGACATGTTGGGAATTTATTTTAAACATTATCAACTTGATTGATCCATATTTAATCTATTTAATTTTATTTGTGGTAATAAGATTATAAATTTCAAATTGTTATAAATAATTACTTATGTGTAGTGAATTGTCCATAATTGGATATGTTATGACATTTTAGACCATATAAATTTTAATTTATAATTTTTTAATTTTTTGTGATTTTTAAACAATTTTATATTATGTTATTTTTGTAAAATAACAATGGTGTCAATTTTGACACTATTCATTTATTTGAATTTAAATAAAATTCAAACAGAAGATATGTTCAAACTAAAATCTTTAATAGATTAATAACATGTCCTATTTATCTATAAAATTATTGGAGAACATTAAATAGTTCATATAATATTTAATTTAATATTTGTAAAACCATTTATTTGATATTTCAATCGATAAAATAATTTCAACATCACTATTGTGTCATAATAAAAAAAAGTAACATATTTACATAATTTGGACCCACTGAATTCAAATATGGAATTATTTTTTCAAAATTCAAAACACAAAAGTTTAAGTAATTAATTTAAAATTAATTATGTTGTTAAGAAAACGGGTTTTAAAAGTTAAAGCATTGCCAAAGATTGAAATGTTTTTACCTATGAATTCAATGTAAAATTAATGGTAATGACATAAATTATATTAAATGGTAAAAATATATTATATTTATACTTTAAAACAATTAAATATTATAATTTAATCATATAAATTATTACGATGACTTTTTTTTAATTAAAATATAGCATGTTTTTACTATTCATTAACATATGAAAGTTATCAGAATAATATGAAAAATTTATCAAAAGTAAATTTTTATATCCTGATTCCAAAAAAGAATTTTATTTTGTAAAATTGAACTTATAAACCTTTAAAAACTAGATTTAAAGAGGTTGCACCCTCAAAATGCGGCAAAACTGCATTTTTTGAAAAATACTTATTTTAGCCGAAAAAAATTATTTTGTTCACATGCCATATTTTATAAAATGTGTAAGACGAATAATAATGTTATAAAATTCAAAATGTGGTTAATAATATTCATAATGTCTAGTCTATAATAATATTATAACAATATATCGTTGTTTAGTGAAACCTGGTATTGCGTACTACACACGCTATCGAGGAAGGTCGCGATTGCGTGTAGCGCAAGCCAAACCAGTGTTGAGTGTAGTGAATGATTCTTTTGGTGTTGTGTATAAAATAATACATAAAAAATATATATATTTCTCATAAAATTTTTGGGTGTCACATTCTACCCCCCTTAAAAAGAATTTCTCCCTCGAAATTCATCACTTCATAACAAACAGATGAGGATACCTCTCCCTCATCATATCCTCAAGTTACCATGTAGCTTCTTCTAATTTTTGGTTCTTCCATAAAACTTTAACCAAGTGAGTGGTCTTGTTTCGTAGAACTTTTTCGCTACAATCCAAAATCTTTATCGGCTGTTCTTCATAAGAAAGATCTTTCTCCTGTGGTACAACTTCTGAGCTTAGTACATGTGAAGGATCAGGTATGTACTTTCTCAGGAGAGATACATGGAACACATCATGAACTTGAGAGAGATTCGGTGGAAGCTTCAATCAGTAAGCTACCTTCCCAACATGATCCGATATTTCAAAAGGACCAATATACCTAGGGATCATCTTTCCCTTCTTTCCAAATCTCATTACTCTCTTCTAATGAGATATTCGTAAGAACACTTTATCACCCACTTCAAACTCTAGGTCTTTTCTTCGGTTGTCGGCATAACTTTTTTGTCGTCTCTCATATTCTCTTACGTGTTGTTGAATACATCTTACCTTTTCTTCCATCTCATCAACAAGATTAAGTCCTAATAGCTTTCATTCCCCAACTTCATCCCAGCTAGTTGGAATTCTGCATTTCTTTTCATATAGAGCTTTATAAGGAGCCATCTGAATATTGGAGTGAAAGATATTATTATAATAAAATTACACCAAAGGTAGGTGTTGATCCCAACCACCTTGGAAATCCATAGAGCATCTCTTAACATGTCTTCTAGAGTTTGAATTGTATTCTCAAACTGACCGTCTATCTGAGGATGATAAGCAGTGCTGAAACTCAACTACGTATCTAGAGTATGCTGAATAATTCGCCAAAACTTAGAGGTAAACCTCGGATCCCGATCACATATAATGGAAAGTGTTACTCCATGAAATCTTACCAGTTCCTTGACATATATCCTGGAAAGTTGATCAAGAGAGAAATCTTCTCTAATAGTAATGAAGTGTGCTAACTTTGTAAGACGATCAACTATAACCCAGATAGCATTATTGCATTTGGATGTTTTAGGAAGTCCAGTGACAAAGTCCATAGTGATGTTTTCCCATTTTCATTTTGGTATGGGTAATGGTTGTTACATCCCCTTAGACTTCTGTCTCTCAGCTTTAACTTACTAACAAACCAAGCATCGAGAGATATATTCTACAACATCTCTTTTCATGTCATCCCACCAAAAGTACTCCTTGAGGTCCCTATACATCTTCGTGCTTCTATGGTGAATAAATAATGAAGAACTATGAGCTACATCCAATATTTACTTCTTTAATTCTGGGATGGTTGGAACACAAACCCAATTCCCGAACCTTATTATTTCATCACAATTAATGTGAAATTCATGAACATTTCTCACCTTCTTTTGTAAATCTACATCTTCTTTCTGTGCCTCTTTAATCTTCACGTGTATAGATGGTTGAACATTAATTTGAGAAAGATAATATTTTCCCCCTTCCATTATAATTCCAAGATACATCCTTTGTAAATCCATAAATATTGGATCTTTTGTGATCCTCATCATGGATAAGCTAGCATGGTCTTGTCAACTTAATGCGTCTTCCACCTTGTTTTCTTTTCTAGGGTGATAATGAATTGAGCAGTTGTAATCTTTAATCAGATCCAACCATCTTCTTTGATGCATATTCAGATCCTTTTGTCTGAAAATATAATTCCAAATTTTATGATCAGTATAAATATCACACCTTTCACCATAAAGATAATGCATCCAAATCATTAATGCAAATATTACCGCAGCTAACTCAAAATCATGAGTTGGGTAATTTTTCTCATATATTTTCAACTATCGTGATGTATAAGCTATCACTATATCATTTTTCATGAGAACACACCCCAGTCCCTTCTTGGATGGATCACTGTAGATCACAAACCTTTCTCCACTACAAGGTAGTGTGAGCATTGGTGCATTGGATAACCTTCTTATCAACTCCTTGAAATTCTCTTCACACTCCTCCGTCCACACGAACTTAACTCCTTTGCGAGTCAACTTGGTGAGTGGATTAGATAATTGTGAGACATCTTTCACAAAACGTCAATAATATCCAACCAAACCAAGAAAACTTTGGATCTTAGTTACTGTTGTTGTTCTCGACCATCTTTCAATAACCTCTATTTTTGTTGGATCCATAGATATCCCCTCTTTTGAGATTATGTGATCCAAAATTGAAACTTTTTGAAGCCAAAATTCACACTTGTAAAATTTGGTATAAAGCTTCTCCTTTCTCAGGGTCTTCAATACAATTATTAAGTGATCTTCATGTTCTTCATTTCTATTTTAATAGACAAGAATATCATCTATGAAGACTACCACAAACTGATCAAGATAGTCTCTAAAGACTCTATTCATTAGATCCATTAAGATAGCAGAGGCATTAGTAAGACCAAATGGCATCACTATAAATTCATAGTGTCCTTACCTTGTACAGAAATCCGTCTTTGGTATATCCTATTTTTTGACCCTTAATTGATGATACCCTGAACGAAGATCAATCTTGTAAAAGTATTGAGCTCTGTGTAGTTGGTCAAATAAGTCATCAATGCACGGGAGATGATATTTGTTCTTGATAGTGATCTTGTTATGTTCTTGATAATCAATGCAGAGTCTCATTGATCCAACATTTTTCTTAACAAACAAAACAGGTTCTCCCCAAGGTGATGCACTAGGGATTATGAATCCTTTATCAAGATTGTCTTGGAGTTGCTTCTTCAATTCCTACAACTCAATTGGGGCCATTATATATGGTGTCTTTGAAATGCCCATAGCACCCGGTATGAGTTCTATTGAAAACACAACTTCACGATTTGGTGTAAGACCTGGTAATTCCTCAAGAAAGAAATCATCAAACTCCCATATAATAGGGAATATTTTTAATCGCGAGTTTCTCTCCAACCATTTGAGATAAATAACCTTCATTTATTGGAATCAAGACCCATAAGATGGAAGAAATTTCCACAGGAAGTTTATATTCATCCTTGCATCAATAAATGATCATAGATTGATCAGGAATATGAAATGTGACTTCCCTTCTTTGGAAATCGATATGTGCTCAATATAAGGAAAGAAAATCCATGCTAAGAATCACATCAAATTCCCCTATAGGAAGGATCACAAGATTTTCTAGAAGCACTTTCCCACAAACGTCAATTGGAGAAGAATTATAAACTTTTGATGAAACCGTTATGCCATTAGGAGTTGTCACAGGTAACTCAACAGTTAATTGTTGAGGTAGTATGGCAATAAACTTGGAAAATTCTTCAGAAATAAAAGAGTGGGTGGATCTAGAATCAAATAAAACATTTTATACTTTAGAGTGGATGGTAATTGTACCTTTCACCACTTTGTTATCATACTCCACCTCACCGATAGAAATTTCATGTGAATTTTCTTTGTCTTTGGACTTAAGAGTTTGTTGACATCGATCATCATCAAAAAACCTTGGATTAGAGAATTGATTAGCATAATGCCCCATTTCCTTGCATTTGTAACATTAAAGTGTAGGAGGTGCATTCTGTGTAGCCTTTTCTTTGTTCACATCACTAGAAATCTTTTTCCCATCATTGCAGAATTCAAATGCTCAATGACCTTCTTTTACACATTTGAATCATTTATTTGTCCCTTTAAGACAATTCCATCCATGTTTCGTTCCACACATTGAGCATAAGGGAAAACTCATCTTCTTTTCAGTGGGGTCTTTAGATTTCCCTTTGAATTCCATTTTCCTCTTCTTATCAAACCCATATGACTGATTGGTTACTCCAATCTCCATCTCATCCTGGAGATCACACCAAAAAATTTCCTCGTAGCTATTGAAGTCCCTTATGTATAACACCCTCCGAAGACTTGGTTTTAAGTCACTAAAGAATCGATCAATCATACTCCCAGGTTGGATAACAATTTCAGATGCATACCTTGCAAGTCTTGTAAAATTTGCTTCATAGGTACCAACCGATTCATCATCCTTTTTCTTTAGTTCAAGAAACTCCTTCTCCATCTTTGTTCGAAGAATATGAGGGAATTACTTATTGAAAAATATGTTCTTGAACTCGTCCCATACCATGGACACAATTTCGTCTCTTTGCCTCGTATTCTTGATAAGATTCCACCATTGATCAGCATCACCTTCCAAATGATATGCTACTAAGATAACTTTATCATGTTCAGAACATTGAATAATTGAAAATATCTTTTCAGTGGTACTGATCCATTGTTCACCCACTAATGGATCGGTAGACCTGCTGAATCAGGGTGGACGCTGCCTCATGAATGATTAAACAGAATGTTGATCCTTCTTTTTCTCGTTTGGAAGTCCGGCATGATTCATAGCTTGAGAATGTTGTTTGATCATGGCTACAAGATTTTTCATTCCATATCCCATAACGTTTGGTTGCTCAGGGGGAAATCATTCATTTCCCGTCACATTCAACATTAACATGGCTCTTTCGGTTTCCATCCATTGACTAAAACCAATAATCATAGTGTGACAAACACTAATCATAATAGGAAAACGACATAATCAAGAATATAATTTTACACTTAAGGTATTATCATAGGTTATTCATGGCCATTTCTAAAACACTAATACATATCCTTAGGGTTCTTACTAAGGCTTTCACATCCTAGTTTCCAAAGGTTAACTATACCTTTCCACTGATACAAACTATAGCGACCCATAATTTACATAGATTGTCATTACTTCAGAATTGAAGCATACTTATTACAACATATAACAAAACCATGGTAGGACCATATAGGTATAGTTTCCTTAGAAACTGGGAAACATAAACAATTGGTTCACAAAGCATCGACATTGTCTCCCATTTATTTCATAATATCTAGACCCCCTTTTGGAATATCCTACTTAATACCCTTCTTCCTGGCCTGGGGAAAAGAAAACATACAAAAGTGTGAGCTCATACTAGTGAAATGTAATCCCAATAATCATAACATAAAAAATGAAACATTATGGCATACACGCATAATCATATTAAATCATTACTTATTAGTCAAGACTCATTTCCAAGACTATCTTAGTGGACAAATTCCATTTCTGAACCGAGTTCATTCCTCGTTCTAGTCCTATATCACTGAACTGGATTAACATGTCATTACAACCATGTTTATCTCGTGAGATATAAATCTTTACTCAATGCATTAGAGGGAAATATAGGTCCCACCCATCTCCTAATGAAACCATTCTTATGTGTTCCACAAAAACCATAAATCATATATCATAGCATAACCCATGTAATAAAAAGGGGATTCTTAAACATCATGCCATCATAACATAAACCATATAAGATAAAAGGACATAATTCCATCATAATATAATCAAATAAATATAAAAATAGCGATAGAAATAGAACCCTATATTATCTTAGATGAAAAATAATTTTGATAAAGCACTTGTACTCCATTCTTGATGAAAATATCCTTTCTACATCAAAAACATTTTTCCTTTCTTAATATGTCAAACAATTTTAAACTAAAAGAAGTTAATTAAAAATAAAACTTGAGAACTTGTAAAGTAAGCTTCATGGAAATAAATTTCTATGAAATCATAAAAATCCATTCATTCTGTATAAGTTAAAAAACGTTCTTCTCGTACTTTGGCAGGAAAAGTCAAGAAGTATCTCGTATTGAAAATGACAAAATATTCCTTTCATATGTTTTACTAAAAAATCACCAATTGGTAAAATTGGATTTAAAAAATTGTAGGATGATATAAATAATATTACATATTGAGGAAACATTGATTTGGATGATTAATATGTCCCAGTAAATACCTAAGTATAAACAATATCGGATAAAAATTGAGATTGCAAGATTTTCCCTTACCTTAGGTCTGATATGCTTCGTACATAACAGAAACTCATGTATAATGATTTAAATAATGTCATTGAATTATTAAAAAATCATATTCATTATTATTATAACATATATGGTCATATTCTTATCTTCTTATTAGTAATATTGCTACTTTCTATTCGGGTGTTCATTGCTTTATGTTCTTATGCATGTTTTGTTGAATAAATTCTTATTCCTCTCTTTAGGTTATAGAGACCTCATTTAAGGAATTTTATTAGTGTAATATATATCATATTTATACATTCAATTCATTTATATAATCATTATTTAATGAAGATCATGTCGAACGAGTCGCATCACATCGTGGAGACGGTAGGTCGTACGTACGCATGAGCGATGAGATCATTCTCATGATCGTGGAATTGTATTGAAGTGTATTTATAATATTTTTGAATCAATATCACATTAAAATAATAATATATAGTTATTTATTTACACCATTATACCCATCCAAGTAAGGTGGTGGTGGAAAACAGATTATACCACGGCGTGGAGACGGTATTTTGTACGTACGCACGCACGGTGATTTCATTTTCCATAGGATGGATAAAAGATGAAATAGGGTTGTTTCATATTTATAATAACATATCAGTATATGAGTTATACTTATGTTATTAATTTATAATGAAACAACTAAATAAGATGAATTATAATAAGGAAGAAACTTGAAAGAATCGATAGAAGAGATTACCTCTTCCTCGACGTGCCTCCTTTAAACTTCCACTTAAGGGACTAGAGTTGGTCTTTTGAGAAGACTAGAACCTCCAGAATATTACTAGAGAAGTTTAGAAGATTAATGGTCAGGTTTTGGCCGATCTTGAAGGCTCAAAGTTGTGTAAAGAGGAGAGGGAGGAGGTTCCCTTTTATAAGGGAGGAGAGGGGCACCTTTGGATACCTCAAAAATATTAATTTATAATAAATTCAAAACCCACATAAAAACTTTAAAAATGACTAAAATCTGAAGATTAGATAATATAGTGTTGTAATATCATCAACCAACAAAATGTAGACATGTTGGGAAATTATTTTAAACATTATCAACTTGATTTATCTTTATTAAATCTATTTAATTTTATTTGTGGTAATAAGATTATATATTTTAAATTAATATAAATAATTACTTATGTGTTTTGAATTTTCCATAATTGGATAATTTATGAAATTTTAGACCATATAAATTTTATTTTATAATTTTTAAATATTTTTGTGATTTTTAAACAATTTTATATTATGTTATTTTTATAAAATAACAATAGTGTCAATTTTGACACTATTAATTTATTTGAATTTAAATAAAATCCACATAGAATATATGTTCAAAATAACATCAATAATTGATTTATAAAATGTCATATTTATATATAAAATTAGTGTAGGACATTAAATAGTTAATATAATATTTATTTTAATATTTTTAAAACCATTTATTTGATATTTCAATCGATAAAATAATTTCAACATCACTATTTTTTCACCTTTAATGATAATTATTTAATCCCTAAAATTACTAAATAAATTCACATTATGTAGATAATTTTATTATATTTATTTATACTATTCATGTTTTCAGTTTCATGAAATGTATCACTAAAATAAAATTATTGTACTTATAAGATTTAAGAGAGTGACATGTTGTCACTTTCATTGGTTTTAATAATAATAAAATTATTTTCCTGGTAAAGAGCCCATAAAATTAATATATTCCGACCCTTAGGTGATATGGGTCAACTTTTAGTCATCAAATAGAATTTTGGTAGGTGTTAGGGTATTTTTATAATCTTATTTTTACCCTTAATTTCCCGATTTACCTTTAACTGCAGTAAATAAAAATTACTGTAATTACTATTCATAATATCAAAAAAATAAAAGTAACCTATTAACATAATTTGGACCCACTGAATTCAAATATGGAATCCATTTTTTAAAATTCGAAACACAGAAGTTTCAGTAATTAATTTAAAATTAATCCCATTGTTAAGAAAACGGGTTTTAAATGCTAAAACATTGCCAAATATTGAAATGTGTTTACCTATGAATTCAATGTAAAATTAATGGTAATTACATACATTATATTAAATTGTAAAAATATATTATATTTATACATTAAAACCATACAATATTATAATTTAACCATATAAATTATTGGGATGAAAAAAGTTTTTTTTAATTAAAATATATCGTGTTTTTACTATTCATTAACATATGAAAGTTATTAGAATAATATGAAAATTTTATCCAAAGTAAATTTTTATATCTTGATTCCAAAAAAGAATTTTATTTTTTCAAATTGAACTTATAAACCTGTCAAAAACTAGATTTAAAGTTGGTGCACCATCGAAAGGCGACAAATCTGCATTTTTTTAAAAATACTTATTTTACATGAAAAAATTTATTTTGTTCAAATACCATATTTTATAAAATGTGTAAGCTGAATAATAATGTTATAAAATTCAAAATTTAGTTAATACTATTCATAACGGCTAGTCCATAATAATATTATAACAATATATTATTGTTTAGTGAAACCCGGTATTGCGTACTACACACGCTTTCGAGGAAGGTCGCAATTGCATGTAACACAAGCCAAACTGGTGTTGTGTGTAGTGAAATATTACTTTGGTGTTGCGTATCACATAAGACATAAAAAAATATATTTCTCATAAAATTTATGGGTGTTACAGTAGTTGTGGTGGTTGGCCTAGGTGTGTGAGGGTAGTTTGTTTCCCAAGTGTCATCGGGATGAGGCCCAGGTGTCTTCGACAATGGTGGTAGTTGTTGCATCCTAGGTGACTGTGGGGGGGTATGTGTGTTGTTGTTGTGTCCAAGGTTTCTGTGGGCAGGATGCGTGGTTGTGGTGGATCAAAAGGTTGTTGTTGGGTTGGCGGTGATACTGATGTGAAAATGGCGAGGGAGGTCTGACGTAGAGTATGTCTTTAATAACTAGTGGGAAAGTGGTGTGGGGTACCCAAACATTAATGTGTTACTACTATTACTTTACTTTACTTGCGTTATTGGGGTAGTGTTCCTTGGTGAGGTTTTGGTGGATATTTTCCTTCCTAGGTGCTTTGGTTATCTCCTTTGCTCATGAGGCATTAGAATGCCTCCCCACTTGTGCATGGGAGATTTTGGTCTTCCCTACTGAGTATACCTGTATACTCATCCTATGTATATAAAACTATTTTTAAGTTTCCAGGAGGACTTTGGGGACTGTGTGGAGTCGTATTAACTTGGACGCTGGGACCGTTAGTGTTGTTGTTTTTCTTTACTTTGGGAACTTCCCTTCGGGTTTTCTTTTTCTTGAAGCACATTATATTGGAACATGTGTATGTGAATGGATTGTTTTTTTCTTTACTTTTACATCCAGTTTTGATGTTTTTGGGGATTTACTATCTTATCTCTCAATCATTTTCCACAAAAGGGGTAATTCCTTCCATATCACCTACGATTTTATACCCTTGTTGCAAGTCTCCACTCCAGGGCCTATTGAAGGCAGGAATCAGTGGTCATTATCTCTCCATCAACTTGAAGAAAGAAGGTTATGGCAGTTTGATGTCCCTTACATCATCTTGGTGAAGGCGGGTAATGATAGAATGGTATCTGAGGTGATACTTGAGAGATAGGATGGAGTATGGGTTTAGTCACATTGAGTATTTCATGTCATGGTAGGGAAACAATATTAAGAAATCTTCCTACATGAAATAGTCCAGGGAAGACTGACTATGATGCAGGAATTTATGTCCCCTCGTGATCTAATGAAAGGACTCTAGACCTATCGAATGACCAAGTGTGGATACACTGATTATAGGGTAGAGACCCTAGGAAAATTAAATGCATCTAAATGACTTGTGTTATTGTGTGTCTTGGGTATTTAAAATGAGTAAAAATTCTACAATAAATTTAAAAGAAATCTTCTACACTAATCAAGATCTTTACCTTGAAATTATTTCACCCAGACGGAAACCATGGGTAGTGTGGGAGATCGGGGCCAAAGAGGCTGATTTGGCTGATCATAAAAAGGATAATTGAGAGCAGGAGGATGAACAGTGGGAGAGGGCACTTCCTTCCTTTCAGCAGCAGACCCTCGGGATGTACGAGGGAATCATCTCAGACCTAGAGACAGATATCTGGCTCGAGGATCTGGTGATAGCTTTCACCTTGATCCAGGATCCTATGGAGTACTCATTTACTCTGGTTGTAATCCAGATGCTGGGAGTGATGGGTCAATGGTGGATGCTCTATCTTGGGGAAAAGACGGAGGCTGAGGTTTCATGGACTGACTTCAAGAGGGAGTTCTGGGTGGAAATCCTCTCTTCCAAGATAAAGGTTGAGAAGAGGTGGGAGCTAATATCCCTTCAGAAGGGGAGTATGTCAGCGGGGTAGCTGTGGATCATGTTCAAGGATCTCCTTCACTATGCTACAGAACTCTTTCTTGAAGAGGAGTCTCAGGCGAGACATTTAGAGGAGGCACTCTGACATTCTCTTCAGTATGTTGTCACTCCCTTCACTCTACCGACGTACATGGAGGTTCAGAAGAAGGATGAAGTGGTGGAGAGGATGAACACTCTAGGAGGTGTACTGTGAGAGGGGAGAAAGTTTGGCTCATCAAAGGGGAAGGTTGTTAGCAATAGACCTCCAGCGGCTGGGCCTTCCAGGTTTCGGCTAGTGGGGAGCAGGCCCCAGCAGTTACAGTTTCTATATCCTGGTCCTATCCACTTCTTTTTGGGCCTAAGACCAAGGTACTTCATCTGTGGAAGTCATGGGCACCTTTGAAATTAGTGCTCGGACAGAGTTCAGTACAGTGGGGTGGGAAGGTTCAGTTCCCACCTTAGCAACAACGGTTTCCAGCCAGACCCTTTCAGCATCAGCAGCATGGACAACGACCTCCCGATACTCTAAGAGAAGACATTGTAGGAGGAGGCCTAACTTAGGGAGCCCCTTAGGGACCTCGACCAGGGTGTGGTCGGGGAGGCGGCTGACAGCCGATGGGAAGAGGAGCTGGGTGTGGGCAGTTGCACTCCGCATAGGTAGCAGTTCCAATGGGGCCAGAGGTCATTCGAGGTATGATTAGCTTTATTAGCACTCTTTCTTGTGTCGTGTTTCCTTCAAGAGATTCACACTCCTTTTTTGCACCCATTCTAGCCCATTCTTTTGGCCTAGATGCAGAGATACTTCTTGTGCCCTTCGTTTTGAGTACGCCAGTCGGAGGTTAGCCCATCTTGTCTCATATTTTTCGGGGATGTTGACTGATGATGGGACCACATCAGTCTGGTGGGGACCTTATTTTTCTTAAAATATAGCCATATTATGTAATTCTAGGCATCAAATGGATTTTCTCTATGTGTGTCGTTATCGAATGCTTCCGAGAAAGGGTCATGTTTTCAGTTATGTACAGACAATGTGTGACAGTCGTTGGTGAGCGGGGATGCCAGGAAGGCAGTTGTTGAGTGGATCCCCTTCATTCCGTATTAGTTGAGCTGTTATTGGAGTCATAAGATAGAGAGATAGTGGATGTCTTGAGAATCATCAGTGAGTTCCTTGACATCTTCCATAGAGAGGTGGTGACTCTATCCCCTCAACATGATGTTGAGTTTGGGATAAACTTGCAACCCGGTGCTCGTTCGATTTTGATGGATCCTTATAGGATGACTCCTTCTAAGTTGCAAGAGATATAGATTTAGATTGACGAACTAATGAATAAGGGTTTTGATCAACCAAGATGTTCACCATGGGGTGCTCCGGTCTAGTTCTTAAAGAAGGAAGATGGTGGCCTCATGTTATGTATAGACTACGAGAGGCTGAACTAGGTAATGGTCAAGACCCATTACCCCCTCTCGAGGATTGAAAACATTTTTGATCAGTTGAATGGGGTAGTATGGTTCTCCGAGATCGACCTACGTTTAGGATATCCTCGGTTGAGGGCGAAGGAGGGTGACATATCGAAGACTGCCTTCAGGTCAGATATGGGCACTTTGAGTTCGGGGTCATGTCGTTCGGTGTTACGAACACACCTGTCATGTTAATAAGGATCATGACCTCCATCTTCTAGGAATATCTAGACTAGTTATTAGTCATGTTTATTGATGGCATCCAGATCTACTGAAGATCAGAGGAGGATTACATCGAGCATCTAAGGATGTTTTTAGACATCCTTCGACATAACCAACTCTATGGGATGTTTTCCAAGTGCATGTTCTGGACACGAGAAGTGAACTTCCTTGGACATGTGGTGTCCGGGGAGGGGATAATATTGAACCCATAAATGGTTGAGGCGGTTGTTTCTTGGGAAGCACTCAAGAACGTGGTAGAGGTTCGTAGTTTCCTGGGTCAAGTGAGTTACTACCGAAGATTCGTGCCCAACTTCTACTGAGTTGTAGCACCCTTGACAGCCTTGACCAAGAAAGTCTAGGATTTTATATGGATTGAGAAGTTCCATGCTTCCTTCAGTTATCTAAAGAGAAAGCTGGTTAGTGCCCCGTTATTGAGGTTTCTGTAAGAAGGGGTGATGTTTTAGGTGTTCTGTGATGCTTCAGACCAAGGATTGTGGTGTGTGATGATGAAAAAGCAGGGGGGGTGATCTCTTATGGGTCTAGGTAGTTAATTCCCAATGAAGGTAACTATGCCACCCATGATCTGGAACTTTTTGTTGTCGTGTTTTCACTAAAGTTGTGGCAGCATTACCTTATCGTGGAGCACTTCATGGTCCTCACGGATCATAAGAGCATGAGGAATATCTTCTCACAATGGGACCTAAACTTGTATAAGTGGAGGAGGATGGCATTTTTTCGGGACTATGACTTCAAAATCTCTTAAATTGAAGGTAAGGAGAATGTGGTGGCCGATTCCTTGAGCAGGAAGTCACAGAAGGATGCGGTTCGAGAATTGGAAGATTCTTGGAAGGTGATAGAGTAGTTGGATACCCTAAACCTAGATTCAATGGTAGAATATGGTAAAGGATATATATTTCAGATGATTGTATATTCCTCTATGTAGAAACAGGTGGAGAAGTCTTTGTAGGGTGACTTAGAGGAAAAAGTGATGCACGATCGTGTTAGCCATGGCAATGCTCCGGTAGGATGGTCGGAAGACAGGAAGAATCAGATACTGTTTCATGGGAAGTTTTTATTCCCTTTTGAAATGCACAAGAGAGTTTTTGGTGAGTTCCACAACTCACCCCTTGAGGTACACCCAGGAGTTTTGAAGATTTATTGGGGTTTGAGGGGTCAGTTTTGGTGGTCCGAGGTGAAGTGGGCAGTGGCATAGTTTGTGGAAAAGTACCTTGTGTTCCAACTGGTGATGGCTGAACACAGTGTCCCAGGAGGTCTATTACAACCTTTATATGTCCCTGAGTGGAAATGGGATGACATCTAGATGGATTTATTCATGGGAATTCCCAGAGAGCAAGGGGGTTTTGATGTTATCTAGATAGACGAAATCATCTCACTTCCTGGTAATCAAGGATATGAGTGCGGTGGTTGCCTTATCATAGAGGTACGTTGATGAGGTGGTGAAGTTTCATGGAGTTCTTGAGGACCATAGTCTTAGATCGGGATACTCGGTTCACCTCATGGGTCTCGAAAGGATTCCAACATGATTTCGGCACCAAGTTATGCCTCAGCACTTCTCTCCACCCCCAGACTGATGGGCAGACGGAGCAGACCATCCAGATGTTGGAGTATATGCTATGGGCATGTGTTTTAGTCTTTGGGGATCGTGGGTATGAATCTTTCCTCTGGTATAGTTTTCCTACAACAATAGTTATCACTCTACCATTAGAATGGCTTCGTTCGAAGCCTTGTACGGGAGGCGGTTTCGCTCACCCGTGTACTAGACAGTAGTCAGGGAAGCAGGTGTTCCTAGCCCAGAGGTGGTGAAGAGCATGAATGATAGGGTTTATCTTATATGATAGATGATGAAGGAGGCGCAGGACTAACAGGATTCGTATGTCGATCATAGGAGGAGACTTGTGGAGTTCTAGGTCGGGGACACATGTTCTTAAAGGTCTCTCCTCAGTGTGGGAAACAAAGGTTTGACAGAAGATGTAGGCTTTCTACCATGTTCTTTAGACCCTTTGAGGTGTTGCAGTGGGTCGGAAAAGTGGATTATCAGCTCTCACAACCACCGCCACTTCTAAGGGTGCACGATGTCTTCCATGTGTCTCAGATCCGTCGGTATCTACATGATGATTCACATGTCCTTGACTGGGGGGAGCTGGATATCGAAGACGATGTGATATTTATAGAGTTACCAGTGAGGATTGAGGATTGTGAGGAGAAGGTGCTTCATGGAAGAACCATCCCCATATTTTGTGTGTTATGGAGGCATGGTGGCCTTTAGTTTTGTTTTTGTACTTGTTTTTGATGTAGTGATTGACCTTGTTAACTATGAAATGGACTATTTCCCTTATTCTCTAGATGTGTATGAATAGTCCTAATTGTGGAGAGGTGAGGACCTAATCACTAATCAAGATGCATTAAAGTGGATGCGGTTAAACCCGTGCGGGTGACTCAGTGCCACCCAAAGAGGACAGTATCTTGAAATGGAGGAAGGGACTCCCTTATCCATATGAGTAGACGGTATAACCTTTACATGTTTGTGTGGTTACTTGGGGGAGAGGAGCGGTAGTGTATCTGTGGTTGTTCAGAAGATATATGGGGGAGAGTTGTTGCTAGATGTCGAGGAATTTTACTCCAAAGAGGTATCTTTTGAGGTGGTTGTTCGGACCCCTCCCTTTTCTTTGGGTCTAGTTTTGATTCTTAAGGATGAGAATAGTTTGAGAGGTATCTAATGTAATGGCCCAGATAGTGACCCATTAAGAAGTTTTCAAAAAAAATTGGTTCCATAAAATGGTTCTACCGGTCACAGTGGCACCGTGATGGTGGCACCGGTCACGGTGGCACCATGATGGTGGCACTAGTCATGGTCGCACACCGAAGCGATGGCACCATGACAGTGGCACCGTGAAAGTGGAATCATAGCAGTTACACCGTCACAGTCTCACATTGAAATGGTCGGACCATTTACCGTGTTCCATTGAAATGGTGTCATTGTGATGGTGTTTCACTGAACCGATGGCACTGTAATTGTGGCACTACTTACGGTGTTACACCGTAACAGTGGCACCATGAAAGTGGAACAATAGTGGTTGTATCGTCACAGTCACACACTAAAACGGTGGCACCACTTACAGTGGCACCGTGATGGTGGTACCATGAACATGGTACCATTGCGGTGTATTACCAAACAGTGTCCCACTCTTTTTTTCTAGTTTCTATCTTTTTTTAGTTCCACCCCTACGACATATATTTTGATGTAAAAGTGTTTTAATACCCCTTTAAAATACATTAAAATCCCATAAATTATATCTAAAATCCCCAATGATCTGGGTGACCCTTGACTTACCAAAACATGTGGATTTTTCCTTAGTGTCAGACACTTTTCCCATTCTTTCCATTTCCTCCACTGTTATGCGTTGTCTTCGATTTAAAAGAAACCATTTAACTCACATCCATTATGGCCACCTCTCTAATGATAATTATTAAATGAAAATTAATTCCATAGTGTGTAACCACCCAACCTTGTGGATAAACCATGATCATCCATTAATGTAGTTCAACAATTCATATCCCGTAACTCCAGGATCTCACCTTTTATCGCACAAGGATTATTTATTCTTCATGGTTGGACTCTTTCCTTTCCATGGTTCATTTGGGGTCCCCCTTCTCAGGGATAATGGTGCGCCTATGAAGGATACTTTTCTTTTCACTCTTGGATTCCTCGTATTTCCTCCCCTCCAAGTCACACATCCCCAGTTCTTGGTGTGTAGAGAAAAACATTGATCGTTGATCATCCAGGTAGGGTTATTCCTTCGTCTCTCTTTACTGTGTATCATGAAGGGTGGGTATGATAATGTTCCTATGGGGATGGATGTTACCAAACATTAAAAAAAATATAATAAATGGTTTTTAAATAATGTAGGGTTGTGTTTGATGATGCTTATATAATCTTTTACTTTTTCTTATATGTTGTGATTTGTCTGAGCTTGTGTCTAATGAAAATTTTGGTCATTGGTGGTCTCTTCTTACACAATAATGAACCTCTGTTTTCTGGATAATTTTGTTATTGAATGGATGTACCATGGAAATTGGTTAATCATGTAAACTCAGTTGATTAAATGGATTCACAATGAATAATAATCCTTGTGTGGTCACCTTGGTTAAACAAACAGAAAGAAGAAACTAAAGGAATAGTGTGTTAAATCTGAAAACTCCCTTACTCTTTTCTGGTGATGTGTAAGGTTGTTCTGCTTGATGCTTGTGAGGTGACATGGATGGGTATGGGATTCCAAGTTGTGAGGTTATTAGTTTATGTATTTGGGAATGTGTGGGGCCATATGTTGTGGCTTGCTTTTGTTCTAGTACATGGAGGGATCTCATGGACCTCTTTTGTTGTTTTGGCTTTACAAGAGAACTGGGTGTGAATGCTTAATTTGTTGCTTGGCTATTTTTCCTTCCTTGGCATGTGGTTGTGCCTATTAGTTTCCCAGTAGTGAATAATTATTAAAATGGAACAATTTAATGTGATAACAAGAATGTGTTCCATGGGGAATTTTTTTCCAAGAATTATTTGTGACTTGGTTGTGGCGGTTGTTCTTTTTATGAATGAATAGTTATGAGGGTGTTTGTGTGTGGGCTAGTTATGGAACCCCTATGTATGTATGAGTGATTGTTTACCTATATTTATAATTTAGTTATTATGTTTCTTATTCAATCCCAACCCATGTTGAGAACTTCCTGCCAAACACCCCCATTTCATGGGGGATGGTGTTTTTTCCAACACTCCTATGAGTGGATGGTTATTAGCTCCTTTTCCGCTCCCTTTCTTGAGTAGCCCAAGACTCTTCGGGTAGGATGTGATATCTTGAGGTCCATTATAGTCCATGATTCTTCAGGTAGGGTAGTTGTGGTGGTTGGCCTAGGTGTGTGATGGCAGTTTGTTTCCCAAGTGTCTTCGGGATGAGGCCTAGGTGTCTTTGGGCATGGTGGTAGTTGTTGTGTCCCAGGTGTCTGTAGGCAGGGCTGTGTGTGGTTGTTGTGTCCCAAGTGTCTATGGGCAGTAATCATGGTTGTGGTGTCCTAGAAGGTTGTTGTTGGGGAAGTAGTGAGATTGTAGTGAAAATGGTGGGTGGGGGGGGGGTCTAACGCATTGGAAGTCATCAATAACTAGTGGGAAAGTGGTGCGGGGTACCAAAAAAAATATTTTTTTACTACTACTACTTTACATGAATTGCGTTATTTGGGGAGTGTGCCTTGATGAGGTTTGGGTGGATGGTTTCCCTGCTAGGTTCTTTGGTTATCTCCTTTTCTCACGAGGCAATAGAATTCCTCCCCAATTGTTCACGATAGCTTTTGGTCTTCCCTACTGAGTATACATGTATACTCACCCTATGCATATAAATCTATTTTTAGGTTTCTAGGAGTATTTAGGGGACTGTGAGGAACTGTATTAGCTCGTACTTTGGGACTGTTAGTGTTTCTACTCTTCTTTTCCGTTGGTACTTCCCTTTGGGTTTTCTTATACTTGTAGAACTTTATATTGGGACATGCATATTGGAATGGATTGTTTTTGGATTACTTTTACATCCAGTTTTGATGTTTCTTGGGATTCATTATATTATCTCCCAATCCTTTTAAAATTGTGGGGGTAATTCCTTCCATATCACATATGGTTTTATACCCTTGGTACTAGTCTCCACTTCGGGGCCTATTGAAGGCAGGACTTAGGGGTCATTATCTCTCCTTCAACTAGACGAAGGAAGGGTCTGGAAGTTTTTTGTCCCTTCCCACATCTTGGTGAAGGAGTTTCATGACTAGTATGTAAATAATATCATGATAAAAATGGAGTGTTTATAATTAAAATAAAAAAATAGAATTTTTTCAAAGGTGATGTTTCTGTTTTTCGGTATTTTTTTCAGCGATTTTAAATGATTATTTTTAGAGACAAAAAAATGAAGTATTAAACACTCTATATTTTCGACAGATATTATTAGATGAGTTAATTAATTTATTTTGAGTGATTTTATTAGAGAATTATTTTTTAGGAATAAAGAGGCAATGATGCGGTTATTTTTATGAAGATATTTAGGAAATCTATTTAATGGAATTATTTTGAATATATGAAGGTAGTGGAGATTATATTACTACTGGAAATTTATTCATTATATATATCTCTTTATAACAAGTTAAAAATATAAGATAAAGGGTGGAGATGTGAAAATGCTTATGAAAACAATGTTCTTCAAAATTACTATTCAGCATTTTGAAGAAAGAATTGAAATAATTTGTATATCTATTATTCTATCACTATATGAATAAGAAGAAGAAAAGATATCTGGTGAAAAAGAAGAAAAATATCATTTACTATTGATTAAAGAAGAAGAATAAGCATGCGCGTCATTGAGTATTATTTTTTTGTTGCAATGCATTATTGAAGATCATATACATTTGTGATTTTTTATTGCAACTTTTAGCTAAACCAGTACTCAAAAAAACATCACGTCATCTATTCTCTATTGAATTTTTTACTACTTTCACTCATTCATGGTGGAGTGTCATCTTCTCATAATATTCTATGGATATTTCGATTCCCTATTAACAAACTAGAATTCCCTATAAAATCCTAGTAAGGTGTCACTGCCTATACTTAGTTGTAGAGGTCTTCAGATAAGAGGACTTGATTGTAAAAAATTTAAAGACCCCAAACTCAATATCCTAAAGTTGGTTCCATACATTATTACTTTGGTACTATGAAAAGGTGTTTTCATCCCAAAGTACTAAATAGTTTAGTAGATTTGGAAAACCAGATACAAACATAATTGTTACATTACAACATTGAATGAAAAAACAACTTAGAAAACAAAAAAGTAAACACTCATGAACTCCTATATTATCCATACATGTCATCCATAATATACATATTTACATCCTGTAAAAAATAGTACATAATAAAGGAGTGAGATCAAAAGCTTAGTAAGGGTAAGTAATACAACAGAAGCTATCATAAACATAAACAAGTGGAACAGTTGTTAACTAAAGACAAATGCTATTAAAACATAATATTGAACATAATATAGAGGGAATAAAAGATGAATAAATAACTGAATATATAATTACATGATAAAGAAACATAACCATGGATGTTCAAACTAATCAAATAATCAATGGAATAATTATTATTATGGAATGCATACTGTTGGATGTCTGCAATGTCAAGCTCTATCTTCAAGATAGTTACTATCAAGATCTATCCTCATGAAACTTTATGGTTTTGGGTTTAACCCATCTGATTTGTGTCATGATCTATCCTCATGAAAATTTAAAACTACTTGGAAACAAACGTGAATGTTTTGTCGTCAACTGATTTCATCTCATGAGACCTACTGTTGCATCGAGGGGCTATAGGGGGGCCCACTCGTCACTAAAAAATTCCAATGCATTTCTTAAATGTAAAATAATTCATTTAAAACGATTATGTAAAACAAAGTGTCTCATACCATTTTAAAATGTTTGAAACAAAATCGTAGATGAAAATACTCCAAAAATATCATTGTGGGATTTTTGAGAGAAATATCGTTTTTACTCTTCAAGGATGAATTCTTTTAGAAAAATCATTTGTATTTGTAAAAAAATAATATTTTAAACATCTATATCCTATAAAATAAAATGTAAGGACAATGAAATTATATTTAATGCATAAATGATGTCCAATTGTAGAGGAAACTTGTAAAATTTTTGTTTTACTAACTTTTGAAAAATGTCTCTTTAATTCGATTTCAGTAAAATATAAACGATTATTTAAAATGGAAAATACATAATTGTTTGTATAAAACTAGATATTAACATAGATAATTTTTCATGATAAAAGGATTGATTTTATAAAAATATTGGTACCTTTAAACAGATTACGAGTGGTTCTTAAAAATCTGTAAGAAATTGGGAATTTCCCTTTAATTGGGATTGCTTATCAAGAGGAATTGAAAAAGAATCTTTATAAATCATGAATTTCCCAAACAAATAATTTCAAAATGATATGGATTTATGGGTTTGAAACATATACACAGAATTTGGAAGAAGATTATAAAGGGAAATAAAGGATTACATTTGGGGAGAAGAGAGATAAAGCATTACCCGAATGAAAAATTAAGGTTTTAGTAGAATCCCTTACCAATTTACACACAATATAACCATATGCCCCAAGTAATTAATGATCATCAAATAAGATATTTAATATCATGAATATAATGTGATTCATGATATTTTACATCAATGAGAAGTAAACATACACTACACACATGATATAGTGGTGAACATGGTATATCTCAAAAAAATAAAGGTGAGATGAGAAAACCATTACATTATGTTCAAAAGTGATCTTCATTTATACTTAACGTCACTGATAATGAAACTAGATTCATTAATAAATTACTTCAGAACATATTATACATGTATTTTATTTAGTATAATTTTATTATGTTTGTTGTGGAATCGGAACACATTACAATGATTTCATCAAAGAAAACTCAAGAGAATATGTGATGTTTTATTAAACAAGTCGAAGAACGGAAAATGGAAATTCTATAAAGGTTATAGAATAGATGAATTTATGTGGTTCTGAATTTTTGGTCCTACTCCACAACACGAACCCTGCAAGATTCTATGTTATTATTATGTTAAATGAAGGAAAAAGATCACAAACAAGTTGATAAGTGAAATAAAAATAGACCACACACACATACTAAAGAAACTATCTGATAATAGAGACCTCTTCTCCTGAAGAGTTAGTTGTGAAATATGGCTTTGAGTTAGCGAAGTACTCCCCTGAACTTGAAGGACTCATGCTTGCAACCCATACTCCATGAACCAGACCACCAATGAAATCTTCAACATACAATGAAAATACTAAATATTTGGTAAAGGGTGGGCTCACAAAAAAAAATCATCAAAGATCACATATGATGGTTTTGTAATTTGAAGTAACCTCTACAAAACTCATGAAATCCTAGTTATCCACCAAGAATCACCAAAACTGGGTCATGATGGCGTCGTGCAGGCAGTGGGTCTTGAAATAGCTGGAAGACATAACTCGGTGCTCTCGAGGTCATAGGTTGAAGAAGAAGAACCTCCTCACCAGATGAAGACACCCACGTCCGATAGTAATAATGGAAACATGGGACCGAGGGGATCCCTTGATAGGAATAACAGATGAGGTAGACACATGGAATCCCATGGATGAGCGGAAGGGTTGAGAAACAAAGCAGTTGAAACAAATCGCATAGAAACCGGGACATGTGGTGGGCGTAAAGAAGATGGGAGGCAACAGATAAGTAAAACAAGAAACCCAAATATGGGAACATGATAGCAGGATTTCAAAAAATCAGCTACCAGGATGAGGTAAGATAGGAGGATATCCATTCTAGCATTGGGGTTCCAAGGTAAGCCAAGTAAATAGAAAACCCATGAAACCCAAAAAAACTAGTAGGCCACATTCCAAAACAAGCCCAGCGAAGCCGAAAGCCCACACGCAGGCCTGAGAACAGAACATCCCACAAAACATATATGCATAATAATAATAAAAACATATACTTTTTCATGGAAACAAAATATTTTTTCATGGAAAACAAACATTTTAATTTTGAAAACACTATTTCACAAAGTTCATTTATGGACTTTTTGATGGGTTATAAGATTCAATTTCGTCATTCAGAAGTGTTTGTTTCTTTGGTTTTCACGATTGGATAACTTGTATAAGTGTATGAAAGATAAATTGAAATTAAAATAAATATCCAAAATTGTAGTTATATGTTATTAATGATCTTACATAAGATTAAAAGTTTATATAATTCTTTTGGTTATTTGGGGTGGGGACGAATCACTACATAAGATGTTTGTGATAATTGTTTAGATTATTTTTTGTGTTTTTTCAATTTTCATGAACTATTATTGCATTATTAGTTAATATCATGTATATATATTGGTTATAAAACACTAAATAACTTATAAAATTTTTCATAAAAAATCAGATTACATTTTAGAGAGGCAAAACTACTGAAATGCACAGAAGTGCTAAAACTGAAACTACACACAAGAAGCATCAACACAGAAGGAATCAGGTGTAAGAAAAACATACAATCCTAGAGAAATTTCAGGATGTCCAGATCACTTCAAGATCCAAGAACAACAATATCAATTCATTTTTGGATCTCAGTGTAGAATGATTGATCCAGGTCTCCAGATTCGAGCAATGGGCACATGTCCTCAACCGGGAAGAACCCCGACAAGCTCCACCATGAGCCGCACACCCGATGTGTGTGTGTGGGGGGGGGGTAGTGGGCCACCATATGAGTCTTCTGATGATGATGATGGCACCACCACTAATGATATTGAAGTCGAGGAAGACAATTCTCAACACCGGGTGAGAGAAAAAGTAGAATGAATAACCAGTGTGAAGAAAACAAACCACCTCTGATGAGAGGGAGTCAATTTTGGAAATTTGGATCTCTACTTACCAGATGAACTCAACTTTCCAAGAAGATGTTTTTTAGATTTGTTTAATATATCGAATATAATCACCTCAAATGGTGATGAAACCCCTTGCCAAAGCAGTAACCTGCTAACTGCATAGCCAATGAGAGGCTACCACGAAGGCAACACCAAACTTCCCACCCAGTAGAACATGGAACGGCTCAAATCAATGGATGCCCAGGACATATTAAGCGCCAACATCCATCGATGTCAAAAAATAAAGAGAATACATATACAATATATGGACAAGGTGGCATCCCAAATCGAGCCTGCCAAACAATTGATCGGGCCACGTAAATTAGCTCATGTGGTAAAATGAAGCCATAATCAAGCAGATATTAAAATGAGAAAATATTTAATAATAAATTGCATATATTTAAAACAGTTTAATTGGAAGAACTATTTAAAATAATTAATTTAAATTTTCAATATAAAAACTAAGAATACCCAAATTAACAACATGCTATTAAATTATTTAAACATGCTCTGCGACATAAGCATCATGTTTCAGCAAACTTGAGGAATAACAAAACTCACTAATCATGACTTGTATTATCATCAACAAGAATTATAGGGGCCTTGGGGGTATTTATTTGAAAAAATATTTTAGAAGACCAGGGACCACCCCCTAAGACCACATAGTAGACCACCTGGAAGGTGTGTCACGTTGTTGTTGCACTATTTCCAATGAAACAAAGGTTGAATAAGAAATGAAAACTTTGTTACCATGTAGAATACTTAACCCACCCCACCATAATCCATTCAATAGTCTCATGTATAGTATCAACTGCATATTTACAACTTCCCCATAGTGGATCACCCCCGCTTAGGCCCCTCCTCCTCCCTCCCTCTTGAAAACAGACCTAAAACAATGTGCTACACCTTTCTTTCTATTTGGGACACGCACCCCTTGATTACTTTGGGGCATTGGGAGCTTCAGTCTCATCACAACACCCTCTCATCCTTGTGCGAAATGCATGAACCTCCAAGGAGTGGTAAAAGAGAAGTGCATCAGGTCCGCGTTCCCCCTCCATCCTTATATAGAAATCACATATATTTTATAAAGTAGTAAGCTTCCTGCATGCTTTCTCTTTAGGGGTTGGAGTATGCTTCCCTTTCCTCGAACAAAAATGTGTCGCCTGATCTCTTTTCTGTCTCCCAACGTGGGTGGGTGCCCACCCCAGTGACATTGTAAGCATTTGTTGAGGTGGCCTGACTGTTTATGGCGGTAGGGGCGAGGGGCACATGTCATGTTGTTGTTGGTCGGAGTTGGGGATTGGAGGCTTTGATCAGAGCCTAGATCGATGGTACGCTTTGCGAGAACTTCACGAATCCCCATTGACATGCTCGATGTACATGCAACAGTTGGAATGATAAAACACGATTTGCCTCCTGGAATTCTCAATAAATATGAATCATTAAATATAATTAATATAACCAATTATCATCAGTTATATTACTGCTTATCATGCCACTGTCATCAATGACCAATAAACCCATCATTTAAAATAACAATATTATTACACCATATAATTGAGTAGTCACTCACTCGATATCATTAAAATATGCTGTTAAAATTTTTAAAATTATTTGAATCTAAATTAATTTCATTGAGTCACTCACTTGATGTCAGTTTATATGTATTTATCAGGGTTATAGGTTAAAAAGATTTAGCATAAAAAGTTATTTTTATAAATATATAAGAACAGGTTATAACGATATATATACTATTATATTTTTTAAATATAGTTTACATGTATTTATTATTATTCCATTCAAAACATTTTAATTTAAAATTATACAAAATTTAAAATATAATTGTATATTAAATAAATATATTTACTATAATTTTAAATTTATTTACATATATATATATATATATATATTATTTATATTTATAATTATAATTATTAATACATGTATATATGTATAAATATTAGTATATATTATTAAATATATTTCTATAATAATCCATATTTATATAAATATATTTATTAAAATTTTATAGTTATTTAAATATATATATGTATTTATATAAAATTATAATTATAATAAATATATTTAATATATCCTATATAATATAAAATAAATGTATTAATAATATATATCTATATAATTATATATATAATATAGATATTTATTTTATAAATAAATATATAAATTTATAGTTAAAATAATAAAAATATATATAATGGTTAAAATAATTCTACAATTATAATAATTTTCTATATTATATTTATAATTTTATAAATATATATAATTAATATATTTATTATAAATTTATATTTATTTAAATTTATCTATATTTATAAATATAAATATAATTATTATCATATATTTATAAATATATATTTATAATTATAATTATAACTGTAAATAAATATTTATTTATAATAATATTTTTATTTTAAATAAATATAAATCTATCTACACCTATATTTATAAATAATTATTTATGTTTTTAATTAAATATAAAATTATAACAAATATATTTATTCTACTTATAATGTTATAAATATATATAAATATATAAATATATATATTTATTTATTTATAAATATATAAAAATGTATATTAAAAATAAAAATATTTATAATTACAATTATAATAAAATATAGATATATTTAAAAATATATAAAATTTTAATAAATATATTAATTATATATATATTAATATAAATAATTATATTTTTTTATAACTATAAATAAATATATTGAAATACATTACAATATAATCGTTTTCTATTTTAGCAAAACAGTAATGTAAATCATTAAATCTAATTATAATAATAAATATTTGTAAAAATTAAAAGAGAATTAGACTTCGTGCAACAGGTGGAATGACGGGATGGTCTCCCACTATAAAAAGATGTTTTCCAATTGAAATTTTCAATAAATGTATATCATTAAATATAGTAAAAATAACTGATTATCATTACTTATATTATTTATTATCTGTCCACTACCATCAAAGACAGTAAGATCCATCATTTAAAATAACAAAATTATTACATCATATAATTGAGCCACTCATTTGATATCATTAAACTACGCATTCTTAAATTATTAGAATCTAAATTAATTTTATTGAGTTAGTCACATGATATCAATTAATATGTATTTATCATGGTATTAATTTTAAATGTTTTAACATAAAACTTTCTTAAAAAAATATATAAGAACAAGTTATAAAGATATATATACAATTATATTGTTTATATTTAGTATACTTGTATTTATTATTATTTCATTCAAAACTTTTTATTTTAAAATTTTATAGAATTGAAAAGATTATTGTAAATTAAATAAATATATTTATTATAATTTTATAATTATTTACACACACACACATATAAATATATTATTTATATTAATAATAATTATTATAAATACCTGTATATATGTATAAATAATTTTATATATTTATAAAATTATTTATATAATTATTTATATTTAAATAAATATATTTATTAAAATATTATAATTATTAAAATATATGTATGTATTTATTTATAATTTTAATTATAATAAATATATTTATTATATTTTTAATTATATATAATAAATTTATTAATAAAATATATCTATATTATTATAAATAAATTATAGATAATTATTATAAAAATAAATATATGAATTTATAGTTATAATTATAAATAAATATATATTTTTTAATTAATTATAAAACTATAATAAATATCTATATTATATTTATAATTATATAAATACATATAATTTATTTATTTATTATAAACATCAAATTATTTTAATATATCTATATATATTTAAAATTATAAGTATAAAATTTACAAATATTTATAAATATATATATTTATAATTAAAATTATAACTATAAATAAATATTTATTTATTATAATTTTTTTATCATAAAAAAATATATATTTATTTATAGTTGTAATTATAAACATATTTATTTATTTATTTAAATAATTATATAATTATAAAAAATATATTTATTATATTTTTAATGTTATGAATATATATAACTGAATATATATTTAAAAAATTTAAATAAATTTATAAATAAAACATTATAATTATAATTATAAATAAATATAGATTTATTTTAATAAATATATTAATTATATATATATATATATATAACTGTAAATAAATATATTGAAATACATTACAATATAATAGTTTTCTATTTTAGAAAAATAATAAATGTACATCATTGAATATAATTATAATTATAAATATTTTTAAAAATGAAAAGAGAAGCATAAATCGTGCAACCGGTGGAATGACGGGATGGTCTCGCACTGTAAAAACACGTTTTCCCAGTTGAATTTTCAATAAATGTAAATCCTTAAATATAATTAAAACAACCAATTATCATCATTTATATTATTTCTTATCCATCCACTCTCATCAATGACACTTAAATCCATCATTTAAAATAACAAAACTTTTTTACATCATTTAATTGAGCCACTCACTTGATATCATTAAACTATGCCGTTGAAAATTTTAAAATTATTTTAATCTAAATTAATTTAATTGAGTCACTCACTTGAAATCAATTTATATGTATTTATCAATGTTATAACTTAAAATTTTTTATCTTAAAACATCTTTATAAATATATAATAACATGTTACAATGATATATATACTATTATATTTTTTAAATTTATTTTACTTGTATTTATTATTATTCCATTCAAAACATTTTATTTTAAAATTATACAAAATTAAAATGGTAATTGTAAATTAAATGAACGTACTTTTAATTTACATGTAGTTATCATTATTCGCATAATCTCATATTCCCTGATGTGAATTAATATTCTCCAATTTATTTTTAAAATAACTAGTCAAAGGTGGGCCAAGGGATTTCCAATTTCATGCCTACCTTTTCAGTTGTGGGGATTTATATTTCAATGTAACATTGTATTCTCGTAAAATATCTGGGTTGAATCATGTGGGAAAACTCATTCCTATAAGATCATATATTTACTATGATTTTAATTATATAAAATCCCAACTGCTTAATAAAAATGACTTGCGGTTCAATTGTCAAAAGATTAGGATTTCATTCATAACATGAATATAAATTAATTTACTGGTATTTATAAAAATAATTATTCGAGTTCCCAACACAAAATAAATAATAGAAAAACTTGTGGATATTATTTATAAAAATCATTGTAGGAATTTCATTCCCACATTTTCAAGTGTAGGGATTTATATTTCATTGCATCCCATTGCATAGTGCCTCCCCACCCCTCCATGTGACACATTTATATATTTATTAACTATATTAATTAAGAATTTTTATAAGATTCGCCACCACAAATCTCACAATTTTTAATGCTTCTCGGTATCACTGTTAAAGGATAAGATTTTATAACCACTGAAAAAGTAGATTATAAATGATACTTTTATCAGTGTTCAAAAAATCCATGATAAAAAATAACTTTTTTCACTATTTCATTTGGCACTGATAAAGGGTTCTCTTTATCGTTAATTTTTTAATTTTGATAAAGGACACCATGAATAATATAAATCTTATATAAATATTTATATATTATTATATATGATTTATACACTACTAGTAATGTGGTTATCTCCACACATCTATTTACATGGTTTATATAAACCATGAGTATATAGTGGCTTGAATTTATTTATTCCAACAGTTTTTGTAAACAATCAGTATAGAGAAGTTATCCTAACGGTTTTAAAAAAATCATTTCCAGGGTTCGATATATAAAAATGATTTGTTAAAAAATATTGGGATAGAGTTATCTCCACTACCACACATATTCCCTTTAACAACCGGAAAAATATCTTTTAATAATGATAAAAAACTGATGTTAATCACGGTGCTGATAATGGCCTAGATACTAGCAATGTGTTGTTAATATAACAACACACTCAACGAAAACTTATAATTCCATCCAGAACCTACAATTTCAAACAATGCTATATATCCTAGAAAGGTCGAGGAGCCAGGAAAACCTTGTCCTACCAACATTTATTGAAAAATAGAAGACAAAATAAAATATGGACAAAGGTCTATTTCAAACAAGGAAAACCCATCATCTAGAATAGAAACATTTAAAAACATTAATGTTTCAACTTTTGACACTCATGATCCCCTCTCAAAAATGACCACTGATAGTACCAATTTCCAAACAAATCATCTTAACCCGAGGAAAAGATTATGCATACATATGAAACCAGATGTTCAGACGGAGATTGTAGATGCAGCGAAATAAAGCAAAGAACACCAACGAATTATCGTGGTTTGGCGAAAGCCTACTCCACCAGAGAATTTATAATTTTATTATCAAATAAAAATTACAAAAATATCAGAATACCACACAACTCCACACGTCCTCTTCTTGTCGCAGTAATTGCCGGCCTCCCTTCAATTTCTTATAGTTGATGACTTCCTCTTGGGGCCACTAGGTACCACTGCCCTTCTATGTTTTGCTCCCGCACAGCCCCACCACACAACACTAATCACAGACCGCACTGCCTTGGGAAGAAGAAGGAACCCTCTTTGATGGTCCCATCACAGTACCGTGTTCTCTCCTCTCCGTCTGCTTCTCCTCCAAGGCTTCCCCTCTGCAGCCTTTTATAAGAAAATAAAATCTCTGTTTCAAATTCAAAAATCACGTCATATCTAGCCTTGATATCGTGAAAAAATATATCATATCATTGGAAGATTCATTCAACCAATTTCTAGATTTTTCAGATTCAAAATAAAATCACTCCCAAAAATATCCAATGTGATTTAAGATTTGAATACTCAACCATCATTTTTCATCTTGACCCTCAGTGTCATGCCCAAGATTGACATGACCCGTAACACCCATCACGGGTGTCCCAAATTCTCAAATCTGATGAATAAATTGTTGTGGCTCCACCGCGCCACGAACAACTAAAGAAAATGTCACATTCTTTTTCAAATAACAATTTGGACTCAAAGATGCTTCACCTGCTTGAATCAACTTGTATAGATTTCCAATTTTTCTCCCTTTGAGAACAATCATTACTCCTCTTGTCACTTTGAGAACTCCACCGCCAGCAGAAATCATAAAACCTTTGGAGTCCAACATGCCCATCTAAATCAAATTCATTCTCAAATCAGGTACATACCTCACGTTTAAAAGTGCGTGAATAACTCCATCAAACATAAAAACTCGCACTGTACCAATGCCAACAACTTTGCTTTATGACTTGTTATCCATTTTCACAATATCACCATCGCACTCCTCATAACTGTCAAAACATTCTTTTTTTTGCACATATATGATAAGAGGAACTAGAATCTAAAATTCAGTCTTAATCATCAGCATCTTCCGCAGTTGTGAGCAATAAATCACTTGCATACCTCTATTCTTGAGTCACAGTATTTACCTCGATTGAATCTTCATCTGTTTCCGCTTCTTTTTCTTCTTTCTCTATGTGCTCACTAAACTTCAAACAGTTTCTTCTTATATGACCTTTCTTGCCACACTCCCAGCATACAAAATCACCTCTCGGTCTTGATTGACTTCTATCACTCCTGGATCTTGATTCATTCCTTCGTTCTATCGACCTGCCTTAATAGTTACGTTCACCGGTCACTGCAAAAATCCCACCATTACCAGATGATCCATCATCATTAGTCTTTCGTCGAGTCTCGTTCATTATCAATGATGAAATAACATCATCCAATTTTAGAGTGTCTTTTCCAAATAACATTGTGGTGAAAATATTGTCATACAAATCTGGAAAAGAGCCTAAAAGAAGCAAAGATTTGTCTTATTCTTCCATCTCCACTGGCACCACATTGCCTTTTTCATCAGTCTTGATCGCCACTAAAGATAATTCGGTCAAGAGTTTGGTGAACTCATCCAAATGGTTTCCCAAATCTCCACTTTCTGACATTCGGAGACGATACAATCATTTTTTTCAAATATAAACGATTTGTCAGTGATTTAGATTTATACCTTCTCTCCAACTTTGTCCAGATCTCCTCCGGATATGTTAAGTTCATCACCTCTCTCAAGGTATTGTCCGCCAAATACAATTGAATCGTGCTTGTTTCCAAATCTCTCATGTCTTTCCAATCATCATGACTAGTCTTCTCCGACTTCTATGATTTTTTCTTCAATGATTTCATTGTTCCTTAACGAGTCAAAATATTCTTTACCCATTGTTGCCACAGAGTAAAATCATTTTGCCCATTAAACATTTCAATATGGATAGAAATATTTGGACGCGAATCCCCCTTATTTAATAAGAAAAAAAAACCAATCACCTCTTCTGATACCAGATGTTGAGACGGAGATTGAAAATGCAGCGAAATAAAGCAAATAACACCAACGAATTATCGTGGTTTGGAGAAAGCCTACTCCACAAGAGAATTTGTAATTTTATTATCAAATCAAAATTACAAAAATATCACAATTCCACACAACTCCACACGTCTGCTTGTTGTCGCAGTAATTGCTGGTCTCCCTTCAATTTCTTGTAGTTTCCGACTTCCTCTTGGTGCCACTAGGTACCACTGCCCTTCTATGTTTTGCTCCTGCACATCCACACCACACAACACTAATCACCGGCTGCACTGCCTTTGGAAGAAGAAGGAACCCTCTTTGATGGTCCTGTCACAGTACCACGTTCTCTCCTCTCTGTCTGCTTCTCCTCCTAGTCTTCCCCTCTGCATCCATTTATAGGCAAATAAAATATCTGTTTCAAATTCAAAAATCACGTCATATCTAACCTTGATATCATTAAAAAATATCTCATATCTTTGGAAGATTCATTCAACCAATTTCTAGATATTTCAGATTCAAAATAAAATCACTCCCAACACACTGATAGTACCAATTTCCAAACAAATCATCTCAACCCGAGGAAAAGATTGTGCCTACATTTGAAACCAAATATTATGTTAGTAATACTATAATGAAATGAATTAAACATCAATATGAATGAATACATTAATAAAATGTCAATATTTTATAACAATACACACATAGAGTCATACTGGTCATACGATGTGTCCTATTGAGGTGGGATTGAGTTCTACGCATCATAAATGACTCATGGATCATTTTCCTAAAGTATAAAAACAATCCAAATGTGTTTGCTTGGTTTCCATTATGTCACTTGTTCTATTTACCTAAATTAATGTAAAATTTAAATAAAAAAGACACAGTTGGAGTTATATCGGTTACATTGTGTGTCATATTGAGGTGTGGTTGACTCCTACACATCACATATGACTCATGGATCATTTTCCAGAAAAATAAAAACAATTAGAATGAATTTTCTCAGTTTTCAATATGAAAGTTTTGATTTCTACTATAATATATTTTAAAATTAGAAACACACATTTGGAGTCATATCAGTTGCATCATGCATCGGTTTGACATGAGACTACATCATGCATGACACAAAGGACATATGAATAACTGTCAAAAATATTTGTTTCAATGGTTTATATCCATCGATAGTGTACAAGACAACACAATCCAATTTCTATCACAAAGTGAATCATCATATCAAAGAATATTGGCGGGAATAACATTTCCAATTCACATAATATAATGAAAATTTCCCTTTCCATTGTCGACAATTTCACTGGGTCTATAACTTTTCTACATATATCTTTGAAGAAGAAACAGAGCTTTTTTAATCTATGATGGAAATTCTGAGAAAAAATTCAATGTAATGCTATTGGAATTAGATCTTGTAACAAAAAATGATTGTCATGTGATTTCAAACCCTTTAACTTTAAATCTATCATTGACATGATATTCTTGATATTCAATGAATACCCCACTAGAAACTTTATTTCATTTAAGAAGTTTAAAAACTAATATATCTCTTTCTTGGAAAGAGTGTAAGAAACTAGAGAAACAAAAGATCTTTTGTCACCCTTAAATAGCACCTACTCTTCTCTTATTCCCATATCAACCATGTCCAACCTAGCCTTAATTCCATCCCTTTTTAGGTGTATTTAGAAATGTACTGATGAAACTATGACAGAAATGTTTTTCAACATGAAAAACATCTAGAAAAATTCTAACATATAGAAAATTATAGTATGGTAATTCAAAAAATGATGATATCTTTTTCCAACTAGTTTTCATAAGCTTGTTTGAAAATGGATTACCAGAATTAGTGCCCATGTATTTTACATTCTCAAATAGTTGATCACCTATTAGTGGAGATGGTGTTTTACATTTTTCTGAACATTCATCGAATGATCTCGTCCAAGATCTGTACATATGACATTGAGCTAGAAATATGTGATGTCCTAGAAACACAGTTTTTTATGAATGTCTCAACCTAATTGATTGTGTACCATGTTAATAAATGGGACACATTTGAGTTACATTAATGTTATAACCTGAAAATTTTTACTTATATAGGAATGTCATTTATCATCCCGTACAACATGGCACTCAATGCAAAAATCTTCATTTGTGTAATCATCATACAACGTAACAATTGAATCCCATAATAATATAAAATCCATGATCAATGGATCCAAATAAACTTAAATATAATTACTCAGTTAATTTTGTATGGGTATAAACATATATTACATGATGTATTTTCATTCCATGTTAAACCATAGTTGTACGTTATAATTTACCAACATAACAGGCCATGTACTGTGAGTGATCCTTTGAAAACCAAAAGGATTCACTCCATCTGTAGATAACGCAAGACGAAGGTTTCTTGGATCGTTTCCAAATTCATGTTACTCATGATCAATTATCTTCTACTGAGAAGAGTCTTCTGGGTGACGTAGTTTCCCATCTTTAATTCCTGTATCTATGTGCCACGTCAATTGCTTTGTAGTCTCCTCAGTTCCATATAGGCGTATAGACCTTGTAATGATTGGAATGTACCATTAAACTTTCATAGGACAAGATTCATATTTTTTTTATTGAGAATAACCACACTTTTAATTGTTTTGTATGTGAGTTGTGGTCCTTGAGAAATAGTATACAGTCATTTAGTGAGGAGTGTATTCTTTCCGAGATCATACCCATTGAGCATAGCAATTTTTTAGCATCATATATTTGGATTGGGATCTCATTATCTTATGGAACCATGTAATTCAAGAGGTAAAGTAGTTCCATAAAACTAGATTCACTCCATCCATTGCGAGCTTTCAAATTAATTAGCTTCAGTATGGCTGACAATGTCGTATTTTTAGTGCAATAAACATACAATGAAATCTTTGCACAACTCTTTAACTTCTCAAACAATTTTGGGAAATCATGAATTTAATCTTCAACTGTCCTTTTTATTTCCTCAATACGATCTTCTTCATCACTCACATATGTAATAACATCCTTGATATGGTCTTCTTCAATATCCACACTTGTAATCATATCAGATGATGCATATAATGCACTGTTATCCCAACCACTAGCTATATTTTCATTTTCCCTGAGTTTATTCCAACCATTATAACATTGATCAATTCAGTGATAGATCAAGTGTTCTTCCAACTTCTCTAGAATATTTACTCTTATATAACAAAAGTGTAAACATGGACAACAGATTTGAGAAGGTTCATATGCCTGATATTTTGCAAACTTGGTGAACTCTTTCACTTCATCTTCATACTCTTTTGTCATAAGATTGACATCCAACCATTATTTATTCATAACCATCTTATTTTATTTAGTAATATTAATATTTAACAAATTAAATATACAAATACATGCACACTTTGAAAAAATTCCAAATTACTAAAAAAAATTATCTTTTTCATGTTAAATGTTTTACACAAATTTCAAAAATGTTCTATAATTTTTTATAATTAAATCAACCACATATCAAACATTTCAAAGTAAATAAATTCTTTCTTACGATGAAATATCCACATATGGTTTAAAAAATTAATACTCTCTCAAAATCCACTTTTAATTTCAATACAAAAAATTCCTTTTAAAATTGAAAAGAGAAAAGAATCCATATTTAAAAAATTTCTCATCCATTAAAATACTTTTCATTCCCTCACAAATTTTTCTTTAAAATCAACTCCCTCAATAAAATATCATTTTCCATTCAAAAATATTTTTTCCCAAACACAAAACATGTTTTTAAGTACTAAAATAGGATATTATAGAAATATTTACATGAATTGATATATAATGCACTATTAATGTATAAATGATCGAGGAAAATTGTATATAAGTCAAATAAAACGTTAAGATAATGATAGGAAATCAAGGAATCAATAAATATCTCGTAGGAACATGAATCTGGCCTCATATAGTTCTATGAAATGGAACACATGCATAGATTGAGATCATACACAAGGGGAATATAATAATTCATGTTCACAAAATGGCCAATTATTTCAAAGATCTTATCATGGATGATCTGAATATGAAGGTAATCACACGTCATTGGGAGTTATATAGGGTGTTTAAATTGGCCATGATATGGAGATAACTATTGTGCTTCTCAGAAATATCCAACTCAATCTAAAACTGCCCCAACTCATTAAAAACCGAAATCAGGAAGAAAAATATAGAAACCTTTGGGAAACATTTTTTTGACATGAATCCTCTTTCAATGAATTGATATCTTTACATAAATCATTTAGGGTCCAGTAAAATAAATCATTATCAATTATTATTCAACAACGTTCAGTAATATCAAACATCTTCAATGATTATAAAGAAATACCATATTCAACATTACCATAAATCATAGTGAGGAGTATTTAATTAACCACTAATCATATTTGAGACAATTCAAAGTCTAGGAAAAAAGGGAATTAATCAATATGGCAATGTCAACCTAAAATATAGATCAAATACCTCTATTTTCCTAGAAATCATGGATTATATCTCTCTTAATCTCAATTCTACCCAGGATAATATAAATTTATATGCACAAATAATTTAGACCGTTATGAACATATGGTCAGACGACAGGGATGGATGGGGAAGTGGCAACAACAGCGGGGGCAATGGTAGTGGTGAACACCGAGACATCGAATGCGGAGGTGGGGAAACATGGAGGGGGGTGGGGGAAGCGGGGGTTGAAGCGACAAAGAAAGGGGGTAGGGGTAGCGAATGCATAGGCAAGGGAGGAGGGGGCAGAGGCAGAGACAGAGGTGAAGGGAGCCGAGGTAGTGGAAGTGATGGAGGGGACGGAGGTGGCAGAGGCAGATGAATGAGCGGAGGTGCATGTAGCAGCGGTGGCATAGGCAGGGCGGGGAAGAGGCAGCAGAGGTGGAGATGTTGGTGGAGGTGGTCGTGGAAGATGGGGAGGTAGAGTTAGAGGCGAGGATAGAGGAGGCATGTGAAGTAGAGAATGAGGTAGTTGAGGTGGAGTGGAGGATGTAAAGGTGGAGTCAGAGGCGGAGGCGGAGGCAGAGGCAGAGGCAGAGGCAGAGGACGAGGCGACGACGACAGGGGCAAAAATCGACTTCTGCGAAAGCTTGAGGCTTGAGCAAAAAGTGGATCTAGTAGGGTTCAATTTATAAAAACAGGAAAGGATTTTATCAGCTCTTTTTTAAATGCGTTGATAATGGATTCTTTTATTAGCACTAAAATATAAAGCACTGATAAAACATATCTTTATCGGTGCTTTTTTAGCATCGATAAAGGTACCCCTTTATCATTTACTAAAGAAGTACTGATAAAACATTTCTTTATCAGCGCTAAAAAAACAGCGATGATAAATCATGTCTTTATCATCATTTTTTTAGCCCTGATAATGTGTTATCTTTAACTGGAATGTTTAGGTACCGAGCGAGCCTGACCCTAAAAATTATTGATTAAAATAAATGTACCACAGATACGAAGAACATGACACTAGAAATGTCACCAAAAATGAAAGTTACCAGTACACCACCAAAAAAAAGATCACAGGACCCACATAAATGGCAGAAGGCCCACATAAATGGCCCACAAATACTATATTGTCAAAGCAGCAATGACCTGGCTAACAGTTGCTGACTCTGAGGATCTAGCGAAACAAACCGCATCAATGAGGCTCACTAACAACACACAACTTGAGGTCCTCAACAGGAAGATCATTCACGTCGAGGATGTTGCCATGCCCATCAGCATCATCACTCACATGATCAAGGACGTCCCTGATGCCCATCACCAGAGGTGTCCATAACCGCAAATCATTAGTAAGATAATTCACCGCTAATGTCACATACCATCGACAACTCGTGGTACTCGAGATCTTTTCCCTCATTGTCCCATACCACGGTAGGGTGCCCCGCAGGCGCCGACCCATCAACATGTGAGATATTCCACCAACGAAGAAAGACCACGTGAAGAAATAAAATGACCACCCTGTCCATTGGCTTTCCCGCATCCCGAGTGAAGCTAGGTCATTGCAGCATCCATAGTTGCTGCCTCCCGCATCTTCCGCAACCGAGGTCCATCCAAGCGCCGCCATTAACATCTCAGCCAGAGTTCGTCCGCCCAAGAAACCCGGAGGGAACCACCACGAACCTAGCCAGAACGCCGATAGAGCCACACCGTCAATAGCTCCGGCAGCCGGAATCCCAAATCTGACCCGATACCGCATGCCACCAGCTTGATCCCCACCCCCTTCATTGGACGAGCCTCAAATGAGCCATCTCGTAGCCAGTCTTCCATAAGCGCCCTCGAACGAGATCCTCACCAAACCACCACTGGTCGGATCTCCAATGGCGCTTCCAAGAAGTCTCCGGCCACCCCGCATCAACATCCAGTCACGCTCCATTCCAGTGGGCGGGGTTCAAATGGGGTCTCTGTCAGCCACCGTTGGAAGACCATCCACATCCCACCACGTGTTTCTAGATCTGCCCAGGCTCCCCACTCAATGTCGGCCATCTGGACTGTGCTTGTTGTAGTTCCTCCGGACCATTCTTCACATCCGTGGTGAATTCATCACCTCCATCTTGAATTCCACCTCTAGAAACCGTCAGTGAGATTTCCAAAATGTAGAAAACATCTGATGATTTCATCATCTCCAATTTGAGCGATTGGGTCCAGATTTTGGGTACGATCTTGAAGAAAGAGTGGCTCTCCGTTCCACACTATCTGTTGGGTAAGAAGCGGATCAACCCTAAAATAAAACTGAGTTGCAACAACAATAATTGTGGGTATCGCCAACCTAAGAAAAGTGAAACAAAATAAATGAATTATAAATGGGGAAATAAATTTTAACGTGGAAAAACTATCCTTCTAGAGGATTAGTAAACCATGAGGAAACTTTAAGAAAATCCACTATGAAAATGCTGAGGTCTGAGTTGAAAATATATCATAGAGAAAACTATGTGAAAAATCACACCCCCATACGACTCCCATCGCCTCTCTGATAATAGTCCACAACAGAACGTCACCCCTTGGAGATCAATCTTGAAGTCACGGTGTCGTTGCAGAACCTCATTCTAGAATCCAGTTTACCAGGACTAACTGCTACCCATGCCCAGAAACTGTCACCCATGTATCTACTCTCCTTGGGTTGTTGTGCACCACAAAAATCATCTCCTTCCCTGAGTCGCTGCCTCCCCTTCTATAGGGTCCCATATACCATATATCTTGTCGGAAATGGATATCAGAAAATATATCTCAAAAAATATTTCATGATATTTCCCTTGTATCTCATGCTAATTGATTCCCAGAGGAAGGATCTTGAATTTCGAAAAAAATATCTTTAAATATAAAAGATATCAATGTGTTAGATAAACCCCCAAAATATCCCCCTGTAGCCCATTGAAGAAGGAGATCACACCCAAAAAACTCAGTTGGATTGAAAACTGGTTGGTACCATACCAACCAATAACCTCTCCAGAAAATACGACATTCCTCTTTTGTTTCGATGATGGAATCCTGAAAGCTCTCCTATAAAAGAAATCCAAATGCTAAAGTCATTTTCATACATATGTTTGCAAGACTAATACTACAATCAATAATATATGGTTCCCCCAAAATTGTTATCGCCACATAATCGAGAGCACCAACAGAAATTAACAACTCCCTCTACTCAACATCATCCGAGTAGTCTAAAACACACACCACATCACCCTGATCATTCATTTTCATTCTTTCATATCTAGTGGAACTCTATGAAGAAATAGAATTAGGTTAAACGCCCGAATCACCTGACCTGACATTATTTGGCTTCGAAACATTCTTCAACTCAGTTGATGGTCCTTGACCCATGCGCAACGATTGAATGTGCCTTGAATCTGACAATGTCCACTTCACAATTGCATTCGTTACATCACTGCACACCACTACATCCATCCTACAAAGCGTGCCATCCATTCTTCCTCGTGCATAAACCATCAATCCTCAAGACAAGGTCTATCTTCCACTAGAAAAATAACTCATGAATCCATCATTATTAAGAGTACAAGCGGATAAAAAATTATGGAATACAGTTGGAACTTGCCGCACATCCCTCAATGTCAGCATAAAACTTGAATTCATAGTGATACAAATATTATAAACACCAATGAAATCAACAGAATATCTATTTCCCTTCTTCAAAATAACAAAGTCACATTCTTTATATGAAGAAAATAAATACCTCTTCAGTGTAATATGGCACGATGTTGCTGAATCAACCACCCATTCGGTGTACGAATCTATCCTAAGACAATCAATTTCAATTGAATGTAAATCACCCTCACCCAGAATAAGACTTACACCAATATCCTCAGAATTGATGTCATGCGCCTTCTTTTCTTCCTTAAGCCTTTTCAATTCATAGTAGTATCTCTGTGCATGACCATCCTTGTCACAAAAGAAGCCTTTTACCTTTTTTCTTATCTTCGACTGACCTCTCTGATTGCGAAGTCCATTTTCCACAGACAAAGTACCACCATTACCTGATGATTCACCATCATTGACCTCTCTTCGAATCTCATTCATCAACAACGAAGAAATCGCATCATCCAACATTAGTGTGTCTTTCCTAAACAACAATGTGGTGATGAGTTATCATATTAATCTGGTAAGGAACCCAAGAGAAATAAATCTTTGTCTTCTTCTTCCATCTCAATAGGTACCACATTACTCTTATAATTGATCTTGAGTACTATCGACGATAGCTCCATCAGAAGTTTCGTGAACGCATCTTGATGGTTTCCTAAATCTTCATTTTCTGACATTTGAAAATGATACAACCATTTTTTCAGATATAAAAGATTTGTGAGGGATTTTGATTTATACCTACCTTAAATCTTTGCCCAGATCTCCTATGGATCTGTTAGATTCATCACTTCCCTCAGTGTATTCTCACTAAAATACATCTGAATCATGAATGTCCCCAACACTCTCATATCCTGCTAATCACCATTGCTCATCGTCCCTATTTTTTCTTAATTTTTCTTCAATGCCTTCACTGTCTTCTCACAGACTAGAATATTTTTAACTCTTTGCTTCCAACATGTAAAATCATTTTTACCATTAAAAATTTCAATGTGGGCAGAAATACCATGGCATGAATCACCCATATTTAATTAGAAAGAAACATAGCGAAGCTCCCTTTGATACTAGATGTTGGGTTGGAAGTAGATCGACCCCAGAATAAAACTCAGTTGAAACAAAATTAAATGTGAGAATCACCAATGTATGCGAAGAAATAAAAAAATAGTATAATAATAAATGGGGACACATATTTTAATGTGAAAAAACCCTCCTTACAGATGATTAAAAAACTTGGGGAAACTTTGAGAAAATCATCTATGAACCAGAGAGTATAAATAAATTCATTTAATGCCCGAGACATGAATTGTAAATACAGAGTAGAAAAACCTATGTGAAAAACCACACCTGGATACGCCTCCCTTCACCTCTCTAATAATAGTTAGTGAAGAAACATCACCCCTTGTAGATCAATCTAGAACTCGTGGTGTCGTTGAAGAACCTCGTTGTTCAACCCAATTTACTATTGCTCGCTACTACCCATTCTAATAAACTATCACCCAAATACTTACTCTCCTTGGCTTGTGGTGCCCCACAAAAATCTTCTACTTATTTGATTCACTTCCTCCCCTTTTATAGGCTCCCATATGCTACATATCTTGTCCGAGATGGATATCATAAAATATATTTCCAAAAATACTTCATGAGATAGCTCTTTTATCTCATTCTAGTGGATTCAAAGTGGAAGGATCTTTAATTTCAAAAAAAAAATCTTTAAATCTAAATGATATCAATGTGTGGGATAAACCCCAACACCACATTGGCACCACTCTTCTGGGAGAAGTTGGTCCAAATGATGTGAATCGTCTGGAGCTTTCGGTTGGGGAGGAGCATCGAGTGCCATTTTTCCTTCTCAATCAGCTTCGTTTTTCCCCATATCTTGAAGGGGTATGGATAGTGGGCATCGATCTGTGGGTTTTGTTCATCGATCGACCAATTTGGTGGATCATCATAAATAGATTTTAGTAGGATGACTTGGTTTTGGTGTCAATTTTCATCTACATGTGTGGGATCTGACAGGTGTTCATTCTTTGTATGTGCTCAGTTTGGATGTGCATTAATCAAGATTGCTTGGATCTATTTTGGAAGTGAATCAACCAGATTCTCCTGCTAGTTTTCGTAGATATTCTACAGATTATGGTTTTGGATCGAACATGACAGCATTTAAGGATTCTTGTTTTGGGAAAATTCTTTGAAAGGGATCGGTGGAGCAATTTGAGGTGAATCTAGTCACTCTCACAGAGCAGATTGAATTGGGGACTACATCCCTGATTACAAGAATCATTTTTCCTAAGTTTGAAAATCCATGTAAGTTTAATTATTTGATAATTCATGTTTCATTCTTATTGGAATTCTCCCGGTGTATGTGTCATTCCCTTGGTAAGGGGGTTTTTCACGTCATTTGTTCTTTTGATGTGGAGATGAATAATTTCTGTAGCATAGGTTCACTTATTTTAAAGCGTGGTTGGATGCATTTTCTTGAGTGGTCAATGGAATTCAATGTTTCACAAGAGAGGAACGCATATGCGCATGTTTGGATTCATCTTCAAGTACTGAACTAGCTCCTATGGCACCCGACAATTCTTTAGGATATTTCTCAGGCAATTGAGAATCCTATTCATCTTGATAAGGATGTGAAGAATATTCTCTTTTGTCACTTTTCTAGTTTGTTGGTGGAGATAGGCCTTTGTTACACCATGATTGAGAAGGTTTTTATTTCCCCTCCTACATATGATATTTTCATTGACGTGGAGTATGAAAAGAAACCATTCTTTTGGGATTTTTGCTTGGGTTTTGGTCACTTTTTAGCTAATTTTCATAGGAAATATTCCTATGATAAGTGTGGAATAAAGGGGCACCTCTCTACTCATTTCCAAAGTAAATTTGATATGAAACGAATAACCTTGTCAAAACCCCTTGATAATACTGGGACTATATCCAGTGGTGATGTGCGGGTTTCTAAAAGAGGAAACTTACGTCATAGAAAGGGGCTTATGGATGAGAAACATCTTGTTGGGATAATTAGTGGACCTTCTAATAGGAAAAATATTGTGGAGTTGTACGATGATTAGGAAGTGATACAAAAAGATGTCTGAAGCTTTGTTTGGTAGTCTGTCTCTTTCAGGGATGCTCTAATCTCATATGTGTAGATTTTTGATGTAGAGACATTGGATCATGGTACGACTGGAATGAAGGGGAGTTATGGACACTCAGATCAGGTGCATGGTGATCTTGGCTCATCTAAGAATGTTTTTTGACATAGATTCCCCATGGGTATGGTCTAGGGTTCTGAGGAGGTGTTGGTGAGTTGACAAAAGAATATTACATCAGGTTCAAATAATGATCTGGATGATAGAGAACATAATCATGTTGATGTTTTTCATGTTTATGATGATTTGGAGCATCTTGAAGAAGCTATTAAAGATTATGTGGACAAGGAATTTACCCTTAAAAAATCCTTGACTTCCTCTAGAAGGAAGGGTGAATCTATTTTCACTGAATATGATCCTAGAAAATCCCCTCCGCTGTTGGAGAGAGAAACATCAGGAGGGTATTGGAATCAAGTTAAGAATTTACAATGGGATCATCATCCAAAAAATCATTGATTAGGATGCGGTCCTGATGATTGGGCTGGGGGTGGGGTCGTGTGTTCATGAGGTCTTCTTCTAAAGGGCTCAATCTGGATCAAAAAAGGATCAGGGAGAAGTATTATGTGCTCATCAATCAAAGAAGATTAGATTCAGAGTGGGAATATGATGATGATGGTGATGATTCACTTCATGATAATGATCCTATTATTGATGTGTAGTTTCCTTGTTTGGATGAGGGCTTGCCCTTGTTTAACCCTGTCCACCCAATTTTCTCTTTTCTTTGTCAATTTTATTTTTCTAATAAATTTTTAGGGGCGATATCGCTTGTCTCCATAAAATTTTGAGTAATATAAAGATATAAATTTATAGATACAATTATAAATAAAATTTTAGTGCATGAGGAGGCCCTTTCCATGGCCACCGGGATGGAGTTATGAAAACAAAGGCACATCAACCTTAAGACAGTGGAGACAGACTCAATGATCCACTATAATGCATTATCCGGAACGAAAAATTACCCTGGGAACATTTCTTACATGATCAGGAAGTGAAAACAACTTATGGGTTCCCACATAGAGATCACTCATACATGGAAGGAAGGCAACATGGCAGCTGATTTCATGGCATCTGCGGCTCCATCAAATCAATGTATATCTTACTTCCTTATCTTGGGTTTCTTTCACACTGAGGGAATCAAATTTAATGTTAATGATTATTTGGTCCTTCACTAATTTAGACCCCCTATGATATATCTTTTTGAGTTCTGTATTTTAAAAAAAAATCAATAAAAATGTTAGTATTCGGTTAGTATAAATGAACATTGATGATGAATTCATAATATATGATCATCATGGCTACATCAAGGCATGGTGTGGGCAGTCTAAGTGGGGTGTTTTCTATTATGGTATGTAGATCTATGGTGGTTGATGAGGCTATAAGAGTGATGAATCATATGGGTAGCTGTGTGACAGCTTTCGGTATGGGCCACATGAGCACGGTGAGTACGGGTGGTGTGAGAAATGAAAATATTGGTGGCTCGAGTAGGTGCAGGGCTAATGCTTTGCTTCCTGGATCCCAGATATACAGATATTCAATTTTTATTCATTTGGTTGTAGGTGGAGGTGGCGTGAGATCTTCGGTTGTGGCCGGACCTGGGTATGATGACGCTAACATCTTCAAAAGGGGTAGATTTGATACATATAGGGCAATGGATGTTTCCTCGAACACTGGTGCGCCGATCACCCATGGTTCCCAAAGGATGAATTTTATTGATGCATTGAAAGTTGTAAAGGATGAATCATCTCTTTCTTTTTTTTTATTTTCAAGGGATCTACCACTGTAGGGTTAATTTGAAAGGGTTACACTGCTTATGTCAAAGCAAATCCTGATGTTGTTTTAGAGCGATTGAAAATTGTAAAATTTTCATTAATTTTGTGATTGATTTTCCCAAAGGTTCCAATCCTTTGAAAATTGAGAAACTAGTTTATGGTATGTCAAGCATCTGGTGATTTGACAATTGGAAGTTTGTCTCCTTAGAACATGGGTTTTTTTCATATGTTATTTCGTTCGGATGAGCTGAAGATGAGAGCATAGGGTATGGGTTCAATTTCACCCAAACTTGGTGTTATTCACTTCTGTGAATGGGATCAGAGTTTCAACCCATTTGAAGTTAGAAGCTCTTGTATCCAATTATGGGTTAAGGTCCATGGATTGAAATAGATTTTAGGGAATCCCATAATTTTATATGGCATTTCCACGATTATTGGAATTCCTATAAGGATCGACAATGATACTGAATTAGAAAGGTATGGTTATTTTTCTCGCATAATAGTGGAAGATTACCTTTGTTTAACCAATATAGATAGTATTTTTTTCAACATATGAGTATGAAATAAGTTTTCACATTGAGTATGATAATATAACCCATTTCTACTCCATTTTCAAGATGATTGTCCATGAGCCTTCAAACCAGAGAAGTTATTTGTTGTGTGCTTATTGCTCTGGTAAAGGGCATGAGGAAAACACATGCTTTTAAATGAATAAGGTGGGTAATTCGGCTGCACTGGTCGAATAATGAGGAGTAGTTTCTCTCCCCATGGAGATAGGTTACGGTGTCCTGATTCCTTATAAGCCGGTGGGAAGGCTAACATTCGTCCTAGTGTGAAAGATGGTGTTGAACCTATTTTGGTTATTTGGGAATCCTCTCCTGGGACTCAGAGTAAGATCTATAATGAGAAATCTTGGGATGACATCTTCAATGATGTGGAAAATATTATTATTGATGGTGTTATAGTCAAAGGGAAGGGGTAGGTAATAGATCATGTGAGTGAAGATGAAATTTAAATGGTGGTTGATCAAGAGATCATGGTTGAGTATGAGATGGCCTCAAGTCACCATAAAGTCAAGAAAAAGGCAGATATTGCTTCTCTTGTGAATCCACAAAATAATTTTAATATAGATGCTAATGGTTTTCAAATGGTTCATTCTCAGAAAACTTCTGTTTCTATATATCCTCCCCTTGTAGAGGGTAGTAATGATCCCATGGATTCAATATCATTAGAGGATCGTTGGGATGTTGAGAAAGAAGCTTGTCTTAAAAAAACAAATAGATGAAGGAGACAACCCAAAGGTTATGGTCGAGGGTGTAGGCTTGATGATGTATCACTGGGGAGGTCCACAATGCATTCTATCAAGGATCAGCTCACACAAGAGCAGCAAAGGCTCATGGAAATGTATTTTGCGCTTCTAAATCAAAAGCATTCGCAATCTGAGTGGCAGTTGGCTGATGATGGTGCATATATTTTATATGGTCATGGTGATGATATTAATCCACTATGTATGAAACTCTTCCATTTTGGGTGAGGGTTTGTCACATTTGTTTACCCATTCTCTCTTATTCATTATTGTTACTTTTTTCGTTATTTAATAAATAGGCAGGAGCCTTGGCTACTGGCGGGACCGACTTCATAATATTTATTATTTCATAAAGTTTATTTTAACCATATATTTATTTAAATATATATTTATTTAATAATAATCTTAAAAATACTTTTTTTAAAAGATCATATATATTTGAATTGTTAAAAACATATATTAATTATAAAAATCAGTTTTATTATTTATTGTACAGAAATCAACATTATTTTTGAATATAAATATAATAATTTTATATAAATTAATAATATTATTTATTAAATACTTTTATTAGCACTAATAATAGAGATGATAAATTGAACCCTTATCAGCGCTTTTAACTCGCGTAGATAAATGCCCCCTTTTATCAGTGCATTTTTCATAGCACTGATAAAGGTCAACACTGCCCTTGTGCCAATATGTGGTAGTTATCATATCCCTCAGCCTCCCACCCTCCCTGATTCACTCATGATCCTTATTCTCCCCTTACTCGAGCACTGACGGACTTTCTTCTCCTCCCACGCTCTCTCCTAATTCAGGGATTTTTTTGATTCTCATCTTATTCGACATCACATTAGTGACTTCCAAATCCCTTTTCTTTTTTGTAGAATATCATTTTAATTTTTATTATTTTTATAATAAATGTGATTAGAATAGATATATTTGTTCCTTTAATTTATTTATCCACTCCTTTTACATAAATCTAATACAATTTTTTCATTATATAATAAATTATTATATAATTATTTAATGTTTAGGTTTTTTTATTAATGTATTAGAGGATTATTTTATATCCTGTGATTATATAGAATAATTCACAAGTTTCCTTTACATAGATTAGTATACACTTTCATATCCTTCAACTTTTTATGGTTACCTTTACAAAGGTCAGTGTACTCTTACACACCTTTACATAGGTATTGAAAATATTGAATGACCCTTAAATAAATTCTTCAATGGAATGTTCCTACCCTTACACATGGGTGAGGAACATACCACTTGAAAAGCTAGTTGAGACCACTAGAAATCCATTTCTTCAAATTTTTCTAAAATTACCATTATTTCAAGTGAGGTTAAGTTGATTTTATGAGCCAATATTTATCTCCCCCTTATTTTTTTAAACCTCTAGATACCACTTGTTGAAACCACATTATTGGTAAAAACAAATTTCCAACTATCTTTCGAGTATCTTGAAAACCACATAGATAATACCAACATGTTATTTTATAATAATTCACTTAAAAGGTTTTCCTAATATACAAACATCATTTTTAAATCTAAAACCTGGGTTTGAAACCTAAACTACTCTAAAATATTTTTAGAATCCACTATATATTTAATATTTTAGTAGATTCATATATATTCTAGATTTTATGGTCATATTCACAATGTTCTACACTTGATTCATGATTTTTGAAATTTTTTATTTATCTAGAAATTTCATTTCATCATGCACTCTTGTATTTATATTCCTCCATTTAGTGGACACATCAAGAATAGTACCTATGGATTGAATTTACCCATTCATCCTACATCAGTACATTTATAATATTTAACAATAATGTAAAAGGGGAGAGGGGTACCTATGGCATCCTCATGTTAGTGATTGTGGATTTTCTAGATGAACTGATACTTTTCTTATACTCTTCCTCCATGCCTTTCTAGTGGATATTTTTTCCAAAACCACTTGTGATGATTCCACTAAAAAACTTCTCTATGAGACACTTTATCCATCTTTGCTTAGGTTACTTCACCATTATGAGACCAATCCCAATAATACTTGTCTCTTATTTTGATAATTTTTTATGGACCCCTACAACATGTTTCCTCTACCAATAGAGGGATATTCCACCTACTTTTACCTCTTTCCCTGTGGAGTGATATTTGAGATCATTAAGGAGTACTTTGTGCATTTTTTCTTTGATATCCTTAAGAGTCACTGTAGAATTATTCTTCTTTAGTGAATCTTTATTTAAGGGAAATTCCATCATAATTTTTTCACACTCTTTGTGTAGGTAGACCCTATTTACATTGATTTTGGAAGCATAATGTTACTTTTTGACATAGTGAATGATCATTGGATATTATTTGGCCTTATGGAATGAAACAAGTGATACATTTTTCCTTTCTAATTAGAGTTGTCTTATTTTTTTAATTTTTTATTGCATTTCATATATCATAATACTTCAAGATTCCATCTCCATTATTACATTTTGGATAATTTTTTTTTGTAAATCTCAGTTTCCATGATATTATTATTTCATGATTATTTATATTTATATCAATTAATTAATAACTTACATGATATTATTAGACCATTCTTTTTAGTTTTGATGTTGGGTGACACATTGTTGTTATTATTTAGTAAATGTTTTTCATCATAAAGAAAAGTGTACATTAAATTATTTTGAAGATTATGAATGATATTGAAGAAGTTAGAAAGAAGAGATTGTTTGATACCGATCGATGGATGTGAAAGCTAGGGTTGCCTCATATGGTTCCCTAAGAGAGTATAATAATTGATTTTTTTTCTTCTACATTACATTTAATGTCATGAACATATTCTTTATCAAATTATTTTATGGACATTTGACTAAACCAGAGTTGACTTATTCTCAACCTACTAGTATGAGTCTGAGTGGGGGTGGTCTTAGAGCTACACAGAGAACCCTTCATACCTATTCACACCCTGACCGGCCAAGAGACACCCCATCTACCACACCTTTTCAGACTCCACTCAAGCCTCCAACGTTTCCATCCATGCCTCCATCATCATCTTATTTAGTGTGTTATTCTCATACCATGTATACACCACCTCCAGAAATGTTACCACCTATACCATATTCATATGCTATGATGTATCCCCATACCTTCTATCCTTATCCCACCATGTCTATCCTGCCTCCATTTCATACTATCCATCCAGGATCTAATGAGTTTATTCCTTCATCTTGAACTATAGTGCATGAAGATGACCTGGTTTCTGCATTGGAATAAACACACCGATCAAAGGATACTAATCTAGGATATCCCATAGATCCATATGAGCATAATGACTCGTCAGCATCGGGTTTTTTTATCAGTGTGTCAAATTATGTCACATTATTTTTTTCTTGTTGTACTGTGAAGTAATTCTTCTTTTTTGTCCTTTTATCTTATTTATTGAAATCTTATAATATGAAATATGTATGCACCATTTTGTGTGAATATTTTTGTCTTCAAACTTAAATAATCATGGATTATATTGAATACAAACAAATGAAAGGTAAAAATTCCACACAATGTTGATGTTTTATGAAAACATTATTCAAGTACAAAGGAATCATTATCATGAAACCAGTCTTAAGGAGGCATATAGGTAATAAAATCATGTAGAAATTAGGGGAAGATATATGGGTATGAAAATTTATTAAATTGATATCTATTTTATTATTTTATTTCTAGGATTTAACATGTTCATTGCAGCATTAGTTTATCCTTCCAAACAAGGAATCTATTAATGTCACATGGTTGATGGATATTGGGAAGTTGTGTTGATAATATAATCATGAGTTATTTTTTGGCTATGCTGGAGTTGGTGTCCTAGAACCAAATTCTTTTTACTTTTTAATAGTCTATTTTCATAGTTTTGAATATTAACAAAATTCTTAAAAATCATGATTTTTCTTCTACATGCCATAGTATGTGATAATAACCTAAGAACAGGTGTCACACTAAAAGGTCATAACAGTTCTCCACCATGATGAGAAGCCAAAAGTGTCACAATATTATACTTAAAATATATGTTCTATATCCAGATAATATCATTTGAGGGACAAAAATGATATATCCTATCAGGGGTGGAGACTCATAGGACTTTGAGGCACCTTCTCATGGTGTACTTCAATGGTAATATTATAAGAAAAATACCTTCCAGTAGGAAATCCACATTTATATGTCTCATTAGATATTCCTATCTATAGACATGTGTATTGATCCAAACATTAATATTATTAATAATTTATATTTTAAATCATTTACATTGATGTATTTATGAAAATAATTATGACATATGATCGTGGTGAGGTAGGATACATTAGGTGCATAATGAGTAAAATTTCATTAATGAATAACATGAGAAAGGATTTTTCCCTTATATTCTTTAATGGAATTATATATCTTAGGACCCTTCATGAAAATGATATATCCTAAATAAATCCATTTCCATGGTGTTCTATAGTAATTTTCAATTTCTGAAAATTGAAATAAAGATACATTGAGGACATAGGTTGATGACACTAGCCTACAATATTCTTGATTAAAGATATCATGAAAAATGGATTATATTACATAGTGAGAACCCATATGAGGTATTATATTGTTGTGAAATTAACTTCTTTCACTATAGGCACCTTTGCTTGTTTCCAGACAATAATATTTAACTTTAGGCTGTTTCACCTAATGAAATTGAGAAAGGGGAATAGAGGATCGCACAATAAATGTATTTGGAATGTTAGTTAACTAATATATTACTATTTATTTTTTAGAATTTTTTAAAAAATATCATTCTCATACATGGTTTAATAATTATTCTTGTTTTCTTGATTTCATATATTCCATCACCAGTTATTCAAGAGAATATTATGTGAGAACAATATTTAATAAATATAAATTGTTTATTTAGTGAATATAATATTTATTTATTTATTGTAAAATAATTCATTAATATTTATTTATTAAATAAATATTCATTATTCAAGGCCTGATAAATATTATTGAGGAATATAAGATCCAATTTATAAGTCCGGTGAGAATTAATGTATATTGAATATTATTTGATTAAATGGTATTTAATTTTATTTATTGGGTTTAGAACATGTCATGAAATAATAACAATATAAATATTATTATTGACATGGATTTTGGTAGGGATTAAAAAAATAATAAGAGTCATTTGTGAAATTATATATTTCTAACCATAACAATACATAAACCCAATTATATTATTTTTCAAGACAGCCAATTTCATTTTGGTTGTGCACAATGATATCCAAAGAGAATCATCTAAAGCCCTAAATATATCCCTCTCCAATAATTCTACCATGAATGGAGAGAAATCTTCCTCCACCATCTACTATCATATATAGAGAAATAAAGTTGAATCCTATGGAAGCAATTGTTGTGGGGATCAAAAGAAAATGACATAAGAATTAAAATCTACCACACTACCATTGAGAGATTCATAAGATGTATATCGGAGATTTATGGAACACGTGTGGATCACCAATTGTGATATCCCTTACACAGAAGCCACTAAAACGGTGCTCCGAGATAGATCACAACACGACCTCAAGCGTGACTCCCCATACACTAGAGGATATCGACTAGCAGCAAGGGTCTAATAGGTCACATGGGGAGACTATACCCACTTTAGCCAAGTTTTTCCCCATAGACAACAAAATAAATAAGGAAGAAAATAGACAATAAACAAGAACATGCATTACCAATGATATCCCAAACATGTTACAACCATAACAAAAAGATAAATATGCTATGTCATGATAACAATGGAAAAAATAAAGGTAATCCAAAACAAAGACTAATGGAAACATACCCAAAAATGGGTCCTAACTCCAAGTATGAATTCTCATCCATGCACATACCAAGCCCAAATAAACTCCCTGACATAAGGATTTTACCTTACCCAGTCTTGTAATATAAAATTTTCTCGAGCACCCAAAGTCATCCCAAGCAGGGTGTGAGTACAGCTCAGTAGGCCACCAACAAAAGTGTCTATAAAATTTCCAGTCTAAATAGATTTTGCATGAAAGTACTAAATAAATGTAAATAGAACCAAAATAAAACTCTGATTTAATTACTTAATGATATTCACTTTAGGAACTTTGATCATTTATTCCATTCGATCACTTAAATCATTTATGTCACTTAATCCATGGGTTAGGAATTTACATCATTTAAACTCAGTCCCAATCCATTAAATTATCAGACAAAAGGGAATAAGGGAATTTACTTATCCCACTAGTGATAATCATTTCATAACAAACATATCACACTCTCCTTGGAGCCTCAGTCCAGATAGTCTCATCAAATAAAATCATTTGGGGATTAGAGACTAAGTCTAGCTCACTATCCTGTGAATTATAGTGGTGGGGATTAGATCATCTGTCCAACCCAACCCATTGGAGGAGCCTTAGTCCAATAACCCACATACCACCAAGCCATGTGAACATTCATATTCATCCAATTACCAAATATACCAAATCACACACCATGAATAATCAATACACATAACATTCACAATTCACATTCCATTTAACACTTAAATCATATTTTGGCCTTAACCCATTAACACATTTACCACACACCTTACATAGCCCATTTAACCAAATTCCCTTTCATATCCCAACCAATTTATCTTATTCAACAATTTCCATACATTAATCCATTTCACATAATTCATCATTTCACATGTATTTTCCTATTAATGCATTTCAATTTCAATCTAACAATTTATTAGACACATTCAACTTATTTCATTTAACCCTCTTTACATTGTGCCAAGAAAACCCTTATTCCATTTTCAATGTCTATCCACAAGTATCAATAATCAATTTTCCAACTCAACTAACATATTAACATGTTCATCTTTGAATCCACTTGATCACAAGTCAATTACATACTTCACATTACAATTTTACATGTTTAAGAATATTGGAACACCCCATGGGTGGCCCTAAATTGGTCTAGTCAACCTTAATTCATCTCTTGGGGATCATCAGGGGTTTAATTCATCATTTAGCCAACAATTTTAGAAAATTCATTCAAATTCATAAAATGAAAAACAAGAAATAACCATTAACACAACCAAACATGTACAAATCAACTTCAAGACTGTGGAATATAACTTGTTGACCACCTACCTCGAAACTAGAGATCAACATATGCTTAACCATAGCCTTAGACCTAGATTCAAGAACCCTTTGAATACCAAATATGAGATCCACTGGAAAAAGAGGGTTTTAGGGATTCAGAAGAAGAAGAATGAAACCACAAGCCCTAATTCATAAAAGAGAAGAAGGAGGAGCATATGACTTACCCACAGCTTCAATATGCAACCAACAACACTATAAACAGATGCATCGGCCTCAATATCAACATCCTCAACATCAAACACATGATATGGGTCAAGGTGATACTATCGAAGATATTACACATGAAATACATTATGCATGACACTATACCACAGTGCAAGATCCAATTAGTATGCCATCGGCCCAATCCTCTTCACAATCTTAAACGACCACACATGGATAGGCACCAACTTTCGCTGTTTCTGTATCTGATTATGACCCAACCTTGGAAACAAATGATCATAGACCATAAACACAGGTGGTCTATGACATCGATGAAAATATAAATTATTCTTTCTCTGATTCATTTCAATACTTTTCTAAATCAACTAAACCTCTTCAGACATCTCTTACATGAGGCTCAACCCTAACAATTGAGATTTTCATGCCTCCATCCAACACAATGAAGATCTACATAGACTAACATAGAGAACCACATAGAGTGTCATATGAATAATCACATTGTAATTGTTGATATATGTGAATTCAAAAAGTGCTAAGTGCTTCTCCTAGGATACACCAAAATCTAGGACACAAGCCCTCACCATATCCTCTAGTACTTGAATAATATTCTTTGATTTCCTATCCATCTATGGGTATAAATCCGCACACCAAACACCTGGGTACCCAAATATTTCTATACTCCCTACTAGAAATGTGATGTAAAACATAGAAATGATCCAAAACTATAGCCTACAGTACTCCATGCAACTTCACTATTTCCTGAACATAAAAGTCAACCAATTGATCAATGGTGAAAGTCTCTCAAATTGGAAATTTATGTGCCACAATGATCAACAGATTTACAGCTTCTGATATCGTATCATTCTTATGTGGCTTCCTCAGAAGACATACCATGAAACCCATCATTAATTCATCAAATTTCCATTCTATAATGGTAAATAGTGGAAAAAACCACCCGATTATTAATGTTTAGCCTTCACCTATTGATAGGTATGGCATTACGCCATGAAACCTGCAACATCTTTCTTTATTCCTGGACACCAATATTTTCTATGAAGATCATGACACTTTTTGGTCAAACTTGGATGCCCCGCCCACCTCAATGCTTAAAAATCACGTAACAACTCTCCCCATAAAAATACTTCCACAACAACCTGACTGCGAACATAAATGATCCCGTCATCAATAACGGTATAACCGAAAGGTGAATATCATCCTTTAAGACTACCCCTTAAAGGGAAACATTCTAAATCCCCATGCTGTGCTCAGAATCATGAACACAACTGCTAATGTTACAAGGGTCATCTTCACATCCTTATTATGCAACATGAGATGCATCTTTGAGGAGAACACCATCATCCTCTATTCAGAACTGGATCCCTAAAGTACCTGACTTTCAATCTACTAGATCAACGCATCTACAAAACTATTCCCATTTCCTGAAATGTTAACTATATCAACGTCAAATGACTATATGTACTCAACCCATATTCTCTACCCAAGATTCAAATCATGCAGTGAGAAGAAGTAATTTATGGATTTTATGATCGGTATACATGGTAAACTATTATCCCAACAAGTAGTGTCACCAAAACATTAAATCATAAACCATTTTTTCCCAATCAATATTGTGTATAGGGTAATTAATTTCATGAGGAATCAATTTCCTTGCCCCATACACCACAAATCGATCATTCTTCATCAACATGGTCCCAAATCCAACACTAGACACATCCAGAAATATGGTGTACCCCTTACCTGTGTTGGGTCAGAATTGATGTAGATGTTGACTAATTATTTAACTCTTGTAAAACATTCTCACATGTCTTAGAACATTAAAACTTTATTCCATTCTTATTCAAACCCAAAAGTGGTGTTTCCACATGGAAGAATTCCCTACTAAACCTTCATTAATAGACTAACAAACACAAAAATCATTGAATATTAGAAAAATTCTTGGGGTTTTCACAAGATACAACTACTCGTACTTTCTCTGAGTCCACTAACACACCTTCCTCATAGATGATGTGACACGTGAAATTCACCCAATCAATTCAAAAAATGACAATTGGATAGCTTGGCGTATAGCCTACTCTCTTATAGTGTACTCACGATGATGTAATGATGTTTGGTATGATCATTATGATTTTTAGAGTACCCCAAGATGTCATCAACAAATAAAACAACAAACTAATCCAGGTTTAGGTGAATGATTCAGTTAATTAGATCCATAAACACATACAGAGAATTGGTCAATCCAAATGGAATTTCCAAACAATCGTATAAACTATATCTTCTATTAAAGGTAGTCCATAGTATATTAGAAGGTCTCACCCATAGCTGATGATTCCCAAATATCAGATAAATCTTAGAGAACAATGAAGAAACCCTTAGCTAGTCCAAAATATCATCGATTCAAGGAAGAGGGTATCAGTACTTAACTATCATATGATTCAACTTCCTATAATTGAAACACAACTACAACGATCCATAAAACATATTAAGAAACAATAATAGAGATCCCCAAGATGACATAATTGGGCATAAAAACCTCATGCTTTCCAATTCCTCAAACTTATTATTAAGATCCTATAGTTTAATGGTGACATTCTATACGATGTAATAGAAACTAGATCTACTCCAACTAGAAAATCTATCATAAAATTAATATCTCATTCAAGTGACAACCTTGAGAAGTCCTCAGGAAAAACATAATAAACCTGATCTACCATGGGAGGAAAGAAAAGATGCTCTTCTCCCCCATCATCATGTATAAGCTAAGCCAATTGAGTTGTGAGATCAACCAACCACTGAAAAAATGACCCTGTACGGCCTGCTCAAAAGTCCCAGTCACCATGATGGACATAAGTGTTTCCTTCAAGAGATGTGAATGTTAACCTATGATGGAGACCATCGATATGGTCATGGTAAAACACTATCCAATACATTCCCAAAATCAAATCAAAACCTAACATATCAAGACCAAAACATATCCTATAAGAAATAGTACCCACCAACATCAAGAGCACACCCCTTACACTCCCTAATATTCTCTGACCGCATCCCTAATTGTGTATCAATCGACTGAACAAACAAAAATGTTCCACCGCTAGACACAACATAACCACAAGTTGAGAAGAAATAAAATAATGTGAGGAACCTATATCAAATATAGAGATAACAATAATGGAATCTATAAGTATCATACATCAAATTTTTGACGGTCCATCCTCACCACCTCCTAGTGAAAGTTGAAATGCATTAAGATGTCCTTACCCGTTACCTTGGGATCTAGTCTAAATTCCTAGCACTCCACTACACTACTGCTATGGATTCTCTCTCCCCCTAGTACGACATCCACCACCTCAACTGGTATAGCCAGTAGAGCTCCAATTTTTTTTCTGATATGGGGTAACCAACCCCATTCCTTCACCCAAAATCAAACATAGACCTAAATAATTTCCCTTTTGTTGAGGGTATTTACAGATTCTATGTGCATTCCCCATTCTACTGCATAATCAGCACTCAAATGCTGGTCGAGGACACAGACCATGTATGTGCCCGATCCCACCAAACTGATTTCAGAAAACATGAACACAACCCTAATGGGGATGTTTTATTTTCTTAATTCTATGTCCACCACCACCCTGGTGAATGTTATTGAAATGGTGCATCCTACAATTGGATGTCACACCACTAGATCACCCAACCATAACTGCATGCCCACCACTAGGGGCCTCCTTTAGGTTTTCCTCTAAAATAAGGGAATTATCCACCAATTCAAAATCTCTTTTTAAAATTAATATATTTATCCGAGACTTAATATCATGTTTAATACCATAGTAGATACTTTATTTACTTAGCCACCTCATCCCCTACCAAATCTAGATCAAAACATTTCTAGTTAGTGAAACAACTATTGTATTACATCACTGTCTTCAACACCTAGGATAACCTCATAAACTGCACAACCTTTTTCTTCATCAAGGTCTCTGAATAGAAATATTCCAAAATCCTTTCATAAAAATATTTTTATGACATACCATCATTATGAAGGGTATAAACTAGAATGTCCCACCAACGCTTTTCCTTCCATCAGAACATGTAAGATGCCAACTTGACTATCTACTCTAGAGTAGTCTCTAAGTGACCAAGAATCTTCTTGATGGACTCTAACTAGAACTCAACTGCATCAAGTCCAACCTCTCCAAAAACAATCCGAGGTTTTTGTAGCTGAAACTCCCTAGTCAGAAAAAACATACTTGGCATGATCCACCCTAGGTCCCATTCCATCATCTGTATAAAATTAGAGAAGTTATCATAAATATTTTCCTCTACTATGTTACCATGAACCAATGGGATTTCTTGGTCCACTTCTAGAGGAGCATTCTTACTTATGTCCTATTATTTCCCAAGAATCACATGACATTTTGGTGGCGTATTCCTACAATGCGAACACACATATCAGAACATATATCTTAAAAAATACCCAATTTTCATAAAAATGGAACTTCACTAACCATAAACAATCCATTTTTGCATACACTATTCCAACAAGATATCAAATAATTTTGAACACTACCCTTATCCATCCCTACATAAAATGTTTCTCATCTCACCATTTATTATAAGAAACATTTTATCTCATTTACCACCTTTCATCATGAAAAATTATTTATCCATACTTTCACAATATTTACATTTATCCATCCATGTCATCATTATTAGAAAATTATATTCTTTATATTTTAAGGAATGTGCAAATAATTCTACCCTTCCTATCCCACACATCTGTCTCATGTTTTCCCATTATTATTCATTCCACCCATATCCGTAGGTGCTTATAATGATGCTTTTATGCACAACCACATTCCATTCCTTCTACATGAAAATTATCATAAATCAAAATCATCACATAACAAGTGCATCACCCAATGGTGAAATATCATTCAACTATAACACAACATATTAAGAACATCAACTCTCACCTTGGGTACTTGGGGTTTCCCCCATGGATGGGTTAGCTACCCTCGAACACCAGCTCATCACCAAAACAAGAAACATAATAATCTCCCATATACCATCCCCAAATAGTAAGACCATAGAAAATAACTACTATGATAACACTTTTTAATTTCCCCAACCCAAATTCTACTAAATTGGTGCTCCGAGCCGAGTAACCACATGACGTTAAGCACACCTCCCCCCATGCTAGAGTGTGCCAACTAGATGCAAGGGTCTAATAGGTAATGAGGGGAGACTATAACCACTTCCAAAGAGTATTCTATAGTGTATAACCTAATAAATAAGGAAAAAATAGATAATAATCTAGAACATTCAATACCGTCAATTTCTGAAATAGGGTACAACCATAAAAAAAAGGTAAATATGACAGGTTGTGATAACCATGACAAAAGTGAAGGAATCCCAACATAATGACTTAGGGAAACATACCCCCGAATAGGTCCAAACTCCACATATGAATCCTCATCCATTCATATCCCAATCCAAACTCAACTCCCCAGCACACAACCATTTCCCTTGTCCAATCCTGCAATAATTAAATCTTCTTGGGTACCCAATAGTGACCTGAGTAGGCTGTGAGTACAAATTAGTAGGCCACTATCAACATTGTAAACAAAATATCCTATCAAAATAGATAATGCGGGAAAGAACTAAATAAATGGAATGATAAGAAAAGACCACTCAGGTTCTATTAGTAAACAATATTCACATTAGCAACATTCAATATTTATTTTATTCAGTCACTTAATCCACTTTTGTCACATAATCCATTGGTTAGTCATTTACATCATTTAAAATTCGGCCAAAGTTGATCAATTATCAAACAAAAGAGAATAAGTAATGTTTCGTATCTCACCATGGATAAAAATTTCATAACAATTGCATCACACTCACCTTGGAGTCTCAGTCCTGGTAGTCTCATAAAATGAAACTATAAGGGGATTATATCCCTAATTCGAATCCCTAGACCATGCACTCAAGGGGTGGGGTTTGGAGGCACAGTTCAAACCGAACCATGGGAGGATCCTCAATACAATAACCCACATAACACCAAACCATGTTCACATTAATATTCATCCAATTACAATATATACCAAATCACATACCACACATAATCAAAAGACATAAAACTCACAATTGAAATTATATTTAACATTGAAATCATCTTTGCACCTTAAACCATTAACACCTTTACCAAACACCATACATATCCCATTTAACCCAATTCCCTTCCATATCACAACCCATTTAACATATTATATAATTTCCATACATTAACCCATTTCACATAATTCATCATTTCACATGTATTATCCGATTCATGCATTTCAATTTCAATCTCACAAGTCATTAGACACATTCACCTTATTCCATTTATCATTCTTTACATTGTTCTGAATAAAACCTTATGACATTATAAAAGTCTAGGAACAAATTTCAATAATACCATTTCCAACTCAACTAAAATATCAACATGTTCATATTGAGATATACTTTACCATAAGTCAACTTTGTAGTTAACATTACAATTTTTCATGTTTGGGAATATTGGCACACCCCATGGGTGGCCCTAAATCAGTCCATTCATTGTAAATTAATTCCATTGGGATCATAAGGGGTTCAATCCATCATTTAGACAACCATTTTACCAAATCCATTAAAAGGCATCAAATGAAAAAAATGGAGAACCATTAACACAAGAACACATGTGAAAATCAACTGAAGACAAAAAAATATAACTTTTAGAGTAACTACCTCGAATCCAAAGATGAACACTTTCTTAAAATTATCCTTATATATAGATTCAAGAACACATTGAAGCACCAACCTATGATCCATTAGAAAATAGTATTTTAGGGCTTCATAAGAAGAATAACAAAACAAAAATCCCTAACATAAAATAGGGAAGCAGGAGGAGCATAATTCCTTCCTAGAGTTTTGATCCACAACCAACGACACTTAAAACAGACTAGAAATGAAGAAGATCGGTCATTGGGAAGATTCTGGTGTTTCGGTTCATCACTAGGGATGTTGGAAGAAGAATGAGAAATAAATTTGGGTGGGGAAATTAAAATCCTGAGGGTGAAAATGTTAAAATACCACATTTAATGATGTTCAAAGTTTGACAACATGGTTTTCTAAACTATGCACGAACTGTGCGTCTACCTATATGCAAGGGGTTCTAAGTCACACAGTAACCTCAGAAGCCCCGCAAGGTTTGAAAAACCATGTTCCAACCATTAAAAATTCCTCTGTCCAGGCCCTTAGGGTTTTGCCTATCCTCTTGCAAGATTTAATAAACTATGAATCCCTTTCTCTTGGATATCATGGTTTGAGTGCACTGTTACTACTAATTGTGCACCAACCATCTAACATGCACATGATGGAAAAAATATCCCTTATTTCATGCCCTGAGCTCTCAAGACACCACCAATATTCTTTATACATAGAAAAAAATATTCCATTAACCACAATAAATAGACTTAAACCAAAACATAAACAAGAATATACCTCTAGAAAATTTAGGATCTTACACTGCTAGAGGTAATCTTACCTGGATTCTTATAATGTAACAACAATAAAATGTAGATTTTCTATCAGATCCATCAATAATGAAATAATTTCTCACAAGGTAATTTTATTAATTTTTTAAATTAATTATAAATAATATGCGATGATCCTATTCTCTAGTTTGGGAATTTTATCCATTGTCTGTTTTTTATTAAATTTTGTTGATCATGATGTTTATCATTATGTGAATCTTGTATTGATCATTGATTATAAAAAAAATAAAGTCGGTCATGACCCATCCCAATCTTATGTTGAGACTGAAACCTACATGTTTTACCATATAGGTCACATAATTATTTATAAATATTTAAATATCATTGATTGATTTATGCATTTGTAATTTAGTTTACAATTTTAGTTTAGTTATTATTAAATCAAAATTTGGATATCTTCTTCTTCCAATTTTTTTCTCATAAATATAATAAAATTGATTAATTTGATGAATTAAATAAATCTGAATATCTCATCTGGAAGTGCTGAGGAATCTGTAAGGATAACACAAGAGTACACACCATGTAACCCAAAGGTACACATGATGTACAAGTGTTCAATGCACCAAGAATTAATTCTAAATTACTTCAAGGTGTGTACATTTATTACATGTAGTATATTTACATTACACCACTTATTTCTGATGCCTGAATGGCATAAAATCATCCAGAGTACACGCCATGTAACATCCATACATGGTCTGTAATATTTTAGTCACAAACGGGTCTTGCATCTTCTTACATGACCTATCTAATCGGTGACCATGTAACTCAGAGACCACATGATTTGTAGACCATTTACACATTGTGGAAATTAAATTTTTCCAGGTAAATATTTACACACCAAGGCCCTATGCACGAGTTACAGATAGACGGTGAAAATAGTGCATGTTGTGTAGCTGGATTGTACATGTCCTGTACTTTTACCAAATTATGAAAAATTAAAAATTTATTTATTATACTAGAAAAACCATATCAAAATGTTCTTTTGTGTGTTCATAAATTTGATAGGACACTCCATAGGGTGAGTTTTAATATATATAAATGTTCAAATAATTTCTGTATAATGTTCGGATAAACATATCATGTATGCCCCACATTATAGTTATTTCTCTACAATCATTGAATCATAACACATGATAGAGCAATCATGTAATTGGTGTAATCATTAATTGTTAGTACATGTCATGAATGAATGTGATAAGTCATTTATGAAACATATCTCAAGAGTAAACGGTATATGAGTATAATATATATAGGTTAGTTCATATGGGTACTCACCGTGTTGCCTCCAAGGTACATTTATGTACACAACTAATTCTAAATAAATTTATTTATTTTTTGGAAAATTATTATGGATGTGAATCTCAAGAAAATTTAAATGTTAATTAAGATAAAATAATTTATTAATTAAAGAATATAATTAATTGATTCAAGTGTGATTTATCCTAAATAGGAATGATTATAATTGAAGGCTAATTTTATTAAATTCATAATTAATTACATTCTTGTGGATGGTCATGAGTCGAGAACCAACCACTTCATGTGATTGGATTCATTAAATTCATTATTAAATTAAATTATTGGCATGCATTCCATATACCCTCTTATTATGTATGGGTATGCGTTCCCATTGTTTCTTTTATGTAAAACATTTTCCCTCACTTTTGTGTGAATAAAACCATATGTAATGGATGTATTTCCCATGTTAGTGGAGTAATTTCATGTTTGGAGTCGATAAAAAACCAATCCAAGAGAGATACATAAGCAGATAGGGGGAAAACTACAACACGAAACATAAATGGTTCACGGTTTTTCCCCCTCAGTCAAGTGTTAGTTTATCATCCACTAAAAAAACTAACCATTAATAAATGATTGATAAAACTGATACTTTTGTTTTCAATCAACATGAACATTTATCTTCAAATGTTATTTCTAAAACTGATTTCAACCTATGTTAGAAAGTTATTCTTATGGGAAAACAACTCAAGAATATATTTATGATGTTTTTCTTCAAGAATATTTTCAAAGTATTATTGAATAATAGAATTTTGAAAACCTAAGAAGTTAGTTTTTTCTTAAGAATCATCATAGTGATAATATCATTGCTGATGTAGATCAACAAATTTGAACTTGAATTTCAATGAAAATGAAATTAAACATCTATCATTTTTAAAACAATTCAATCCTAAGAATCCTAATGAGGCTTCATGTGAAGAGGATTGGTTTAAAGTAATGAATGAAGAACTCAATGAGTTTGAATGTAAAAATGTTTGAACTTTGGTTGAACGACCAAATTATACTTCTATAATTGGATTAGAATGGGGTTTTTCTGATCAAAAGTGATGAAAATGGAATAATAGTTAGAAATAAAGATAAACTTGTTTATAAAGGTTATAATCAACAAGAGGGAATATATTATAGAGAAACCTACACATCAGTTGAAAGATTTGAAATTATTCATATACTTCTAGCTTTTCCAACATTCATAAATTTTAAATTATTTCAAATGGATGTGAACAGTTCTTTCCTTAATGGATATGTTCAGAAGAATGTTTATGAATAACAAACTTCTCATTATGAAAATACAAAACATCTAGAACATGTTTATAAACTTACCAAAGTTATCTATGGACTTAAACATACCCCTATATCTTGATATGATAAGTTAAATGGATTTTTTTTCCAAATAACTTTTTTAAGGGAGCTACAGATCGAAATATTTTTAGAAAAGAAGTTAATAAAATAATTATCATTATACAAATATATTTTGATGAAATAATATTTGGTTCAAATCAAAAATATTTAATAGATTCTTATGTGGATCTTATGAAGTATGATTTTGAAATGAGTATGATGGGTGAGCTACATTACATTCTAGGTTTTCAAATTTCTGAAAAACGAGAATGTACTTTTATATCTAAACATAGGTATATAAAATTTCTTCTTATGAAATTCTTGTATGACAACACTAAAAGTATTAGTACTCTCACTGGAACCTCCAATGCTTTAGAACATGATGAATATGGGAAAACCAGTTGATAAAAATTCATTTAGAGTTATGATTGGAAGTTTACTTTACTCAAATGATAGTCATCCAAATATAATGTTTCCAATATTATTTTATTCTATATATCGTACAAATCAAAAATAATATCATCTGAAATCATTAAAATTATTTTTTAACTTAATGGAACTATGGATTTTGGATAATTGTATTCTTCTCGGAATTATTTTGAAATATTATTTTTCAGATGAGTATTTTGGTGGATGAATAATGGTTATGAAAAGTACTTATAGAGCATGTAATTTCATAGGAGAATAATTAGTTTCTTGGTATTGTAGGAAACAAAAAATAGTATCACTTTCCACAACTGATTCCAAATATGTTGTAGTGGTAAGTTGGTGCACTAAAGTGTTGTAGATACAATACACACTAACTGACTATGGCTTGAGTTTTACTAAAACTCAAATATTGTTTGATAACACAAGTTCAATTGCACTATGTAAAATCCCCAAACGTCACTTACCTGCTAATCAAATAGACATAAGATACCATTTCTTTTGAGATCACACACATGAAGGAGATATTATTATACAATTCATAAGAATGCAAGAAAAACATGATGATATTTTTACTAAACCCATTTTATCTGAATGATTTTAATACATTAAACAGAATCTTGGAATGATCAAAATTAGATGATTATTCATATCTACTTCTTGTTATCAATATCTTTACGTTAATGAAATCATTTTCAAATATAGAGTACATATTGTTTTAAGTTTCTACAATATTTTTTTCTTAAAACATTTATTTTTCTAAAAAGTTTTAGTTTTTAGATTTACTTTTTTTGGACTCAAAAACTTTTTAAAATTTTTTTTGATTCATATTTTCTTATAAAATATATCCAAATCTAAAATATTTTAAAAATGAATATTTAGAGTCAAAATTTTTTCCAGAACCAAAAAATGTTATAAAAATTTTTCGGCATCAATTTTTTTTATATAATTTTTAAAATAAAAAAATATTACAAAACAATCAAAAAATATTTTAGTTATAACCATTATCATAATTATTTTTATATAAAAAATCAATAATATCAGTTTACTCATACCAATGAATCTTTTCTACCCCAAAAGGAATACTTATTTTAGATTTTACACTAATTAATTTCATTACATATAAATATTCATGTTAACTTATTCATTTAGTTTTAATATTTTTTATTTTATTTTCAAACTTATAAGTTTTCAAATCAGATTGATACTCATTCCAATAAAATGTTTTATTAAAATATTTATGAGTTCAAAATCAACATTAAATTATTTATTCAATTAATACATGATAATAATATTAGATAAGGACTTTTAATCCAATCCATTTAAAGTCATGGAATTCTACCCATCGCCGTCATTCCTAAATAATGGCTGGACAACCTGTGTCCCTCATCAGTTCTCAAATACTTTTCTCTGGAATATTAAAACTCCTTTAATTTCTCTATCCATAGTTTTGAAAATTTTTGGATTGCTGACACATGTCTAAATACAGTGGACACATTAGAGGATTTTTCATAGACAAAATTATATAGCGAAAAAATTGTCGAGAGAAAATCATATGAATAATGTGATTGAATATTAAAAGGATAACTAGTTTTCATGGATTGGAGAAAGTTTTTGTAGAAAAAGCAGATAAGGATTTTGATTTACATATTATTGAAATTATATGATAGTTTTATGCTACAGTTTGAGAAGCAATTAGATGAAGTGGAAGACGAACAAGAATAAGAGAATGAAGTGGGAGAAAAAGAAGAAACATAAGAAGAGAAAGAGGAATAGAAATAAGATAATGACAATAAAGAAGAAATAGAGACTAATTAATAGTCAAACAAAAAAAAACTATAAAACTAATCATTATCTTAAACTATTAAACCTTCCCAACAAGATAAGGATAAAGACTTTGAATAATTTGGGGAAGAAGAATCATCATCCAAAGAAGAATAAATGTCATAAAAAAAGATGAGGAAGAAGATAAACAATCCCAAAAGCAAGTTCCAGATAAAGTTGAGTATGATAATGAAGTAGACTTTATTAATGTATTCAAAGAAGAAAATGTTTATCTAAAAGGAAAAGAAAAGGTTGAGAAGGAAGAAAAAACAAATGTAGAATCCCACAAACCAAATGATCCTAAAGCATTATCAGGTTCATAACACTATGAAGGGATAGTCACACGGAAAGTTTTTGACTATATTTTATAAACCTTGGAAAGGTTATGTGATTCCATTACATATATTCAAAACATAGAATCTGGGTATAAATTCATTCAAAATAGCCTAAATGAAAAATCAAAATCACTAAATGTTTTGAGTGAATCCGTTTTTCATAACAAGGAATATATGAAATAATTCAATAAAAAGACTGAGGCTTAAAATAGATCATACAATCATATGGTTAAGTGTTCAAACAAAGTGGAAATTTATCTCCAGTATCATAATGATTAGTTCATATAATTAATGAAACATTACTTATAAATGTAAAAATACCTGGATAATTTATCAACAGATTTTTTTGACAGACTAAAGTTTATGGAATAGTTTATAAATTAAACTGATGATTGTAACGAGGAAGTAAATTTTTTGATCGAAATGGTTCTCATTTTAGAGATAAAAAAAAACCTAATTAGAAATTTTGAAGATGAGATTTTCCTTGTGAAGTAGGAAAACAAAAAGAGCACTGAGGAAGTTGAAAGACTTAATTCATAAATTGAGAAGGAAAAAGTGATGGATGACAAGATCATGAATCTTAAATCATATGTTGCAAAGGATAAAAAATATCATGATTCATTTACGAAAATGAAGGATATCGTGGAAAAGATAATAAATAAATAATGAACTTTTTTTATTTGAACACGTTATGTATATTTGGAAATATTTTTTTAATTAATGTTAAATTTGAAATAATTTTTCATCCAAAAACATTATGTATGAATGTATTCCAAGTAATTTTTAATGTATATTATTTATTTTATTTCATGGATGATTAGTTATTTCACATAAAATTGTTTTTTACATTATATCTTTATAATATTTTAGGTGTTATACCTTCCATATTATTTTTGTAAATGAAAAAGTGGGAGAAATTTTATAGAGGGAAAAATTTATAAAATGGGAGAAGATTATAAAGGGAGAAGCCTTTTATATATTATCCTAAGGGTGAGATATTATCTTAAGGGTGTGGGGGAACTAAATTAATACTCCCCATCAGATTATAAATATGTTATACACTCAATGAGAGTTAAGATATGAGGTATATCTTTGACAAGAATAAAAGTATAAAGGAATTTATTTTTTTCAATGTAATTATCTTTTCATTTTATTGGTTGTGTTTGGTGCTTTTTTGAAGGGGGTGTTGAGTTAAAATTATTACTTATTATATTTCCTTTCCTTATTTTTGTAAATCAAAAACACATATATAAAAAACTAATTTACTACCTTTATATTTCTAAAGTTTCTTAGAATGTTTTTGTAGGAAATGTAAATTTATACAGAATATAGAAATAATTCAAATGAAAAACATATGAACTTATTGTTTTTAATTTTGATCAATTAGACTGATGACGATTATGATACACTGGACTAAATAGTTTTTTGATTAGTGGTTAGAGTAATGACTTTTTGAAAAAACTCAATATCGTCAGACTAATCTGAGTAGCGATTTATCAGACTAACCCTTATTCAGTTTATCGGATTGAAAAACAATAAGGATGTCCATTAGACTATCCAAATATTATAATTGGTTTTATTAGAATTATATCTATCATAAGGAATCAAAAATAGAATTTTAATAGTGTTAATAAAGATAACATTGAACTATCAATGCACAATTCATCTTTATCTACCAATTTGAAGACCCAGATCATTATGAGGTGTGAAGTGAAAATTATCTGAGGGCATTGAAACTAACTCTGAAAATATGACCATTGTAAAATAACATATAAATAGGAGGTCATTTGAATATTTGGAAGTTTATGAAATTCAAAACTGAATTAATCTAAATATTTATCTACATGAACACCACATTTGTAGAACATTGTAATGCTTTAGAGATTTGAACTTCAAAGGTATCCTTTTGTGGATGGTAATTCCTTAAGAACTGCTAGATTTTGTAATCGCATGTCCAATCCCAGTAATGCTTGAGGGATTCTAAGGGTAGGATGATGGTGAATTCAATCCATAAGATCTAGGGATTATGGTGAAACGAAGACACATGAAGATCATCATATACATGGATTTCTAATTCAAGAAAGATAGAGTTGAATCTGATCATTGTAACAAGGCTTTCCTGGGGATTGAAATACAAAGCCGATTCTTATACATCAGATCGAGGGATTTCCTTATAATGATGACATACCTTATAGTACGTACTAAAAACTATGGATATATTTATTCAGGATTTATGACTACCATAACTCTTAAGGTTAAAGAGTAAATTATATTATAATCTTGTAACTCAATCGTACTATTATAAGATTTTGTATTTACTGTGTTCAATAAATAAGGTTTTCCTTATGACTTTTCCATTACTTCATACTTGAGGGATATTGTTAAGTCAATACGGTTCCCTAATGACTTTACCATTCCTTATTATTTTGAAAATCACAAACACCTTATCTCAATGCAAATCTCTTTATACCCAGTGTTTTACTTATATAAGGAAATATTTCTTTCCCCAAGGAAATATATCCTTACCATATTTTCATTGTTCATATAATAATTTTACTAAGTGTAAAATTCAGTTTGCAATCAAAACCACGGAATCTTTTAAATACCTAGATATGAATCATTCTATTTTAGGATCCTAATTCTAATTACAAATTCCAGTTGTGAACTCTTCTGAGTTCTGAATCCGAATTCTGATTACGAATTCTGGTTACGAACTCTTCTGAGTTCTGACTCCAAATTCTGATTACGAATTCTGGTTACGAACACTTCTAAGTTTTGACTCTGAATTCTGATTACGAATTCTATTTATGAAATTTTCTAAGTTTTGACTTCCAGTTCTCTGAATACAGACTCTGAATTCTTATGAGTTTTGACTCTGAATTTTCATGAACTCTGACTCTGAACTTTGTAAGTTCTGGTTCCGAATTCTTGTGAATCTAGATTTTGAATTTCCTTAAAATTCAGACTCCGTAATTCTATAGATTTCAGTTAACAAATTCCTATTAAATAGAATCTGAATATCCTTGTATTATAGACTCTGAATTCATTTTTGGTTAGACTCCGAAATTTCATTTGCTTACATTTCAAATATTGGATTTTAGTTATGTAACCATATTTTTTCTTACACTTGTTTTTTAATAAAATGATGTCGTGCATTCTGTTACTGACTAACCATTGTTTGAGTGACATGTGTACATTTCCCTCCAAAATTCATGGAAAAATATGACCGTTGGAAGATGGAGCCGACCGTTGAAGTTGTGCCTATAAATAAGATCTCATTTGGAATAACTCAATACTTTTCTATGACTCTAGAGATTATATGCTATTGAAGTGATTTCTAGAGAGAGACTCTCATTACTTAGTGTGTACTGAAATTTTGGTTCATATTTTCTTTATGCGACTCCGATTGCAAATGTGTAAAATTGAGGGCTTCCGGGGATAGGAAGACAATGGTGCCGACTACCTTGAAGTTGAGGGCTTCCTTGCTGAAGAAGACAGAGATGCTGACTATATTGAAGTTGAGGGCTTGTGGGGATAGAAAGACAGACTCCAATCTTCATATCGATGGCTTACCCTAGTGTGGGTAAGACAGACATTCTTGAAAGTGTAAATCAAGGGACCTTTATCCAATGTTGTTGGATACCCTTCTCTTTGGGTTAAAAGATTTACTACTTGTTACTTGTTTTGTTACAATTTTTCCACTAAATTTTTATTTTTGAGGAAAGTATAACTACCTTATACTTCTTTTTACTTGTACTATGATTTAGTTAGATTCTATACACTTTAAGGTAGAATCTTCATCATTGTAAACTTTCATTAAGTTTCATTTCCAGAACCATCTTTTTTAGAATAACTTTCTCAGAATCATATTTCCAGAATCAAACATGTGTTTAGAACTAGAGGTCTTGTGAATTAACTTGTTTAAACTTGTTAAACATAACCATATTTAAAAGTACCAAAGGAATTTTTTAAAGTCTACAATTCACCTCCCTCTTGTATTTTAAGCATCATTAGATAATTTACTCAGTATCTCTTTTATTTCGATCCTATATTTGGTATTTTAGAGTATATCATACTCACAAACCATCTCAACAACTGGTATCAGAGGAGGTTAATTTGAATCTTTAACCAATGTAACAATTGGATTCAGAATTTTGGTTCAATCTAAATTAATCTCACAATTATATTCAGAAGAGAATTAATCTCATTATTTTCTCGGAATCAGTTTTTCGGACTCACAAAGTTCTGATTAATTTTTTCTTAGAGAAACTCTTGTTCTATATTTTCCTTTCTTAGGAATATTTTCCTTGTTTACGAACCTTTATTACTAATAAGATTATGGGAAAAGATTTTTCTATATGATGGCATGAATCAACATTGGTTCCATAGAAAATCTCAATCCAACTAGACCACCTATTTTTTATGGAAATGATTATGAATATTAGAGAGATCATATGAAGACATTTATTATCAATACTAGTGTTGATAATTTTGTTATGCTTACTAGAGGATATAAAATCCCAAACAAAGAAGTTTGTACCTTTACCAATCATGAAAAGCATTAATATCAACTGAATTATAAGGTACACAATACTGTGGTTTGATCCATAACTAGAAATATATATAGCCAAATTTTTTCTTGTGAAGAAGAAAATTGTATATGGAATAAACTTGAAGTTACACACTTTGGAACTTCCAATGTTATTGAAACAAGAAGAGCCATGCTCAGAGCTGAATATCATGGTTTCTACTTTCCTTATAGAGAACTCATATGTAAGGTGCAACAAAGATTCATGACTATTGTGAATAGTTTACAATACATGGGTGAGAAAGGATTAGATGATGAAGATCTTGTTGATAAGATCATATACATCATTCCCAATGATTTGGAATCCACGAGAACTGCTATTGATGAGAACATAATGGTTACTCAGATGTCTCTTGATGAACTGTTTGGAACTCTTCTTCGGCATGAGACTAGAATGAAGAGAGATGCTGAAATTGTAAAGAAGAAGAATGGGAATGGCAGTGTGGTTTTTACTACAACTTAAAATCATATAAAAGCTAAGACTCTTGATAGAATTACTATATCTAAATCTAAGAAGGTTATTATCCAATCCTAATCTAGCGGATTTGAATCCTTAGAGAATGAGTTATCAAATATTTCTCAAAGAATGATCAAGATAGCTATATAGAGGAACTTTCAATCTAGATACAAGAAGAAAGAAAGTAAAGATAATAAGGATTCATAAGTTACATGTTATGAATGCAAGAGAGTTGGACACATAAGACCTGATTGTCTAATGCTTAAGTGAAAAGAAAGAAAGGAAAGTAATTCAGAGAGAAACAGAAAGAAGTATTAGAAGGATAAATCTAATAATTACTTGAAAGCTAATGACACCTAGAGTGCCAGTGGTGGTGACTCTTCAGATGAATCATTAGATTATGAATCTTCTGGACAGAAGAATCTTGGTCTAATAGCCAGACTATCTATTGAAAATCATTGTTTAAAGGCTAAGGTACACAATTCTGAATCAATGATAATGTTTCTTTAAATGAAAATTATAGTTATGATAAATATTATAATGCTTCGGATGATGAATTGTCTTATGATTAAGATAATAATTAACCTTCCTATTAATAAGTTTCTAGGTTTTCCAAACTCTTTGAGATTGAGAACTCAAAACTCATGAAAAAACTTGATAAGGAAAATTCTAGGAATACTATTCTTACTATGGAAATATCAGATCTCTCTAAAGATCTTGATAAGAAAAATGTTGATTTCGAAAGTATTTAAAAAAATCTTGAGGATGTAAATTCTGAGAAGAATAAACTTTCTAAATATCTAGAAAATGTAATTTCTAAGAAAAATGTTTTTGAGCCTATCTCTTGTTAAAAATAAAATGTTTTAGAAGACAAGAACTTGGTTATCAAACTGAAATCGAAAATATTTTCCTTGAAGAAGTGTTTGTCAAAAATTACCTTAGGTAAATAATATTTTGATAAGATGTACCCTCAAATACGACCTCTAAGGAATAGTTCTGGTTTTGGTTATACTGGTTCTAAACTGATTTTTAGTAATAATTACTTTGTTCCTCAAAGTGCTTCATTCTGCACTAAGTTTTAGTGTGGTGGACACTGGGAAAAAAATTGTTCCTTAAACAAAACCTAGTCTTTAGGATTTCATAAAGCATATTTTTCTAAAAATATGTGGGTGCCTAAAATTTTTCTTTCTAAGATTTCTGGATCCAAGCAAGTTTGGATTCTGAAAACCTAACTTTTTTCTTATTTTCAGGAAAATAGAGAAGGTACCAACAAAAATACTTGGTACATGTATAGTGGATGTTCCCGACATATGACTGGTAACAAAAACTATTTTGAAAAGAATATCAAGATGAAAGGAGAAAAATTAACCTTTAAAGATAATGCTCAGGGAGAAATTATTGGTATAATTAACATCGTTCTTCTTGAAAAAACATTGATTTCAAATGTTTTATTAGTTAAGGGTATTAATAAAAACCTCATTAGCATAAGCCAATTATGTGATGACGGTTACCTTGTGAATTTTAGGAATGACAAGTTCTTAGTACACAATTTCAAGGAAGAGTTTATTATTTCTGCCCATAGGCAAGAGAATGTTTACACACTAAACATAGAAGACCTTAGGATCCAAGATCTACCTTTCCTTAGTGCAATAGAAGATCATTCTTGGTTGTGGCATAGAAGTTTAGGACATTGTAACCTTAGTAACTCATGAAAACATTCTAAGAAAAGATTAATTAAGGATCTACCGGAGCATAGATTTGATTCTTCAAAAGTTTTTAACCCTTGTCAATATGGAAAGAAACATAAATCAAGTTTTAAATCAGTTGGTGAAGTCTCAACTACTGATGCATTATAGTTAGTGCATATGGATCTTTTTGGACCTACAAAAACTGGAATCATTGGGGGCAAGTATTATGTATTTTTCTTGGTTGATGATTACACTAGATTTATGTGGGTATATTTTCTAGCAAAGAAGTCAAAAGCTTTTTCTTATTTCAAAATTTTTAGAGCCCAAGTTAAAAATGAGAAAAGCCTTTCATTGAAAACTATTCATAGTGATCATGGTAGAGAATTTCAAAATTCTGATTTTGAAACTTTTTGTAGTATAAAAGGGATTACTTATAACTTCTCATCACCTAGAACACCTCAACAAATTGGTGTTATTGAAAGACAAAATAGAATTCTTCAAGATATAACTAGAACCATGATGAGTGAGTATTCTATAGCCAAACATTTTTGGTCTGAAGCTATAAGTACTTCTTGTTATACTATAAATCGTTTATTGATTAGAACTTTTCCTAATAAAACTCCCTATGAGTTATGGAATGGTAGAAAACCTAGACTTTTCTACTTTAAGGTTTTTGGTTGTAAGGTATTCATTCCGAATACTAAAATAATATTAGTAACTTTTCACCAAAATCTAATGAATGAATCTTTTTAAGCTACTCCACAACTTCTAAGGCTTATAGTGTTTTCAACAAAAACACTTGTACTGTTGAAGAGACAGTACATGTGAAATTTGATTAAACGGATCCCTTTGTTTTTAAACAACCCCAACCTACATCTTCAGATGTGATTTAAAAAACTGATTATCAACCTTTGATAGAAGATCCTTCTGATAAGGAAAATTTCTAAGAAGATACTTCTAAAAAATTTACCCCAAAAGATTTTCTACCCTATGTTGATAAACAGGTTTTACAAAACACAAATCAGTCATTTCTAAAGAATCATCCTAGTGACAGCATCATTGGTTATGTGAATCAACCTGTAAGGACTAGGATTTCCTTAAGAAATGAAGTAGAACATCTAGCATTCCTTTACCAATTAGAACCAAATAGCACTTATGAAGCTTTAGGTGATGATGATTGGATTAAAGCCATGCAAGATTAACTAAATGAATTCGAAAGGAATAATGTCTGGACCTTGGTTGAAAGACCTAAGGTTGTTATTGGAGTAAAATGGGTCTTCAGAAATAAGTGTGATGAAAATGGAAGAATTGTAAGAAATAAAGCTAGAATATTTTCTAAAGGTTATAATCAACAAGAAGGAATAGACTATGAAGAAACCTATGCTTTAGTAGCTAGACATGAATCTATTCGTATCTTATTTTCCTTTGCAGCATTCTTCAATTTCAAACATTTTCAAATGGATGTGAAATGTGCTTTCCTTAATGGTTATGTTCAAGAGGAAGTTTTTGTTGGACAACCTCCTGGTTTGGAAGATACAAGACATCCTGATCATGTTTTTAGACTTACCAAAGCACTGTATGGACTTAATATAGCCCCTCGAGCCTGGTATGATAGACTTACATGATTTTTTATTCAAAATAACTATGTCAAGGGAAATGCAGATCCAACCCTTTTTATAAAGAAAGATAAGACAATTGTTTTGATTGTTCAAATTTATGTTGATGAAATTATATTTGGTTCAACTCAGCAATCTTTAACTAATTCCTTTGTGGATCTAATGAAATCTGAGTTTGAAATGAGTATGATGGGTGAGTTAACATTTTTCAATTGTTTTGAAATCTCTCCAAAAACAGAAGGAATCTATATATCCCAATATAAGTATATTAAATATCTTCTTAAAAATTATGGATATGACAACACTAAAAGTATAAGTACTCCTGTTGGTATCTCAAACACACTTGATCTTAACAAAGCTAGGAAACCACTAGATCAAACATCTTTTAGAGGAATGATAGGAAGTTTATTTTACTTGACAGCTAGTCGTCCAGACTTAATGTTTTCAGTATGCTTATGTGAAAGATACCAATCCAATCCTAAGGAATCTCATTTAAAGGTAGTGAAAAGATTTTTTTTCTACATAAAGGGATCCATGGATTTAGGACTCTTTTATGCTACTAAAAATGATTTTGTTTTAAAAAGTTTTTCAAATGATGACTTTGGTGAATGTAGAATGGATAGAAATTAGTACATCTGGAACTTTTCATTTCTTAGGATATTGATTAGTTTCATGGTCATGCAAGAAACAACACTCAGTAGCACTTTCCACTACTCAAGCTGAATATGTAGCAGATGGAAGTTGTTGTGATCAAGTGTTGTGGATGAAACACAAAATCACAAACTATGGTATAAGTTTTACCAAAACAAAAATTTTGTGTGATAATACAAGTGCCATTTCCGTTAGTAAAAACCCTGCACATCACTCTCATGCAATGCACATAGATATTAGGCATCACTTCCTTAAGGATCACACACAAAAAAGAGATATCATTCTACAATTTATCGGAATACAAGATCAACTTGCTGATATTTTCACAAAATATTTACCCTCTGATAGATTTTAATACATTAAACAGAAGTTAGGAATGGTATCCATAAGGTAATATTCCTTGTTAACTTCCTATGGAAACAATCTCCTTACAGTAATAAACTCCCTTTCATAGGGGGAGTACATTTGTTCTTAAGTTTTTCATATTTTTCGTAATGAAGTTTTTCATATTTTTCATAATGAATTTTTTCATATTTTTCATAATGAAGTTTTTCATATTTTTCTTAATGATATTTTCTATATTTTTCGTAATGATGTTTTTCATATTTTTCGTAATGAAGTTTTTCATATTTTTTGTAATGAAGTTTTTCATATTTTTCGTAATGAAGTTTTTCATATTTTTCGTAATGAAGTTTTTTATATTTTTCATCATGAAGTTTTTCATATTTTTTGTAATTAAGATTTTCAAAATATTTCATAATGAAATTTTCAAAAAATTTCATAATAAAGAATTCAAAAATTTTCATAATGAAGTTTTTCAATTTTTCATAATGATGATTTCAAAATTTTTCATAATGAATTTTTCAAAATTCTTTGTAATGAAGATTTTCTAATTTTTCATAGTCTAAAAGTTTCGTAATGAACATTTTCGTAATGAAGATTTTCATAATGACGATTTTTGTAATGAAGATTTTTGTAATAAAGATCTGCGTACTCTATTTTTTCCGTACTCAAGTTTTTTTTTTTGGAATCTAAAGTCCTTTAAGAATAATTTTCCTCAATATGAATAATTCTCCAGACAATCCTAACGGTATGATTCTTTCTTGAGTTTTTGTAATCACCTTTTACTTACAGGTAGTTTCTTTTGTTTTTAAAATTTCTCGGATTCTAGTTTTCATAAATCCGATTATTTTCCTTTAAAACCCTTAAATGATCGGATCCTACCAAATTTTCCTTGCAGATATCATTTCTACCATCAGATATGATCAGAAGAATTCTCAACGTTTGGATAGAGATGGGAAGTTGAACCATCACATCAAACACCTATATAAAGGACCCCCGAAGGGTTTTACCACATCAATTTCAAGCCTTTGCATGTTGAAGCTCTACCCTCCAACAAAATATCGTTCCAAAATTCTTAGAGTTTTCACAAGTCAGAATGTCTGGTGAAGTTCCTTCTCAAGAGATGTCTTCTGTCAAGATGATTGTAGAGTGGCAAATATACAGAGAAAGGATGGTGCATCCGAATTTCTTCAACAAGTATGACTCCATTATATTCAAGAACATCAATCTTAATTAATGGGAAAGTGTTTCCATTTCGAATCCAGGAGCTCAAGACTTGGTGTATCCGGATCTACTTATTGAGTTCTATGAGTAGGTCAGTTTCTTTATGGAAGAAGGGAGAGATATGTTTTTATTCAAGAGTTATGAAAAAACCTATGACCTTTCATACACTAAGGCTTCTATCTTGGTGGGGCTGTCTTATGAAGGGGAAGCCTAGTTCTGTTCCCATAAGCTTCCAGATGTTCAAGGAAGTTTTGTAAAGGTGAAGGCTATGGAGTTTCTTAGACTTTCAGATGTCAAGACTGAAAGGATTTATCTTTTGTCTACAAATAATAATATCCTTGAGTTGTGGGTTCAAGGGTTTATCATTCCAAGAAAGGGTGATAAAGACACGTTGAAGAAGAGTGATACGTATATCTTGGATTTTTTGGTAAATCTAATGAAGATCAATCTGATGAAGCTTATTATCATTATGATAGAGAACATAAATAATGGGAACTTGAAAGCTCATATTTATATGTACCCAGCCATTCAATCCAAGCTTATTGTTCGGTGCTTAGAGTCCTTCAAAATACCTTATAGTTCAAAGTCGAGGAATTGAAAAGTTATGCTAATCACTGATGACACTCTCAAGAGGATGAAAGTTGGTTTCTCTAAGGAGACAGGAGAACTCAATGACTTACCAGAGGAAGAGGCTGAAGCTGCTCCGAAGGAACAAGAGTTTCTTGAACCATCGAAAAAGGAGGGAAAAAGAGGAAGTTTAAGGATGTGGTAGAAGAAGGAAAAATCCCAGAGGCTAAAAGAACCCAATCCGCACCTCCGAAGCGCAAGAAGTAGAAAGCTTATCTGGATAAGGTTGTTTCCATGCGGGGGGAAGACAAAAAGAATCGGAAGGAAGGAGAGCCATAGTTTGGCTTGGATCCTGCAGAGGCCAAAGCATTGAAAGAGAAGGAAACTGATGAGCTTGAGAAGCAAGCTAAGGAAAAGAAGAAATAGAAGAAGATGTCAGAGGCTGAGATTGTTCGATCCCTTCTAAGGGATACTGAGATAACATCTGAGAATATCCCGGTACTGAAATCATTCTTGGTGGAACCATTACCTGAGACTCCGGGTAAGAAATTTATCATTCCAGAAAAAGTACTTGAAAAGGCTGTTGAAGAAAAGGAAGCTATAGAAGAAGTACAAGAAGATGAAAGCAGTGATGATACAGATGATCTGATAAAGCAAGTTGAAGACTTTCATGAGAAGGAATGTCCATCCGAAAAATTGTCAATCTGGACTTCTCAATCCGGATCTTCGAAACCTTCTACCCTTGGAATTGATGATAAGGCTGAAGAGGAAGTAAAAAAATAATCTGAGGAAGAGAGTTATAATCATGACTTCATTCATCCTGAAGTCATTAAGGCAGGGGCTGCGAAGGAAATAATTGTTGAAGATAAAAATTTTCAGTTATCTGAAAGCGAGCATGAGTCTCTGGATGAGGAAGTTGTTCCAAGAACCGACAAGGGAAAACAAGTGATTTCTTGTACACCTACAAAAGTTTATTCAAGGAAGAATGAAGTTGGTGGATCTTCTAAGAGGAAGCTTGTCGATCTAGAGGAAGAACCATCACCAAGAAAAGTGTCAGATTTAGAATCATCAGCTATGGGACATGACATTGTCATTCAATCACTTAAGAAGCTTGTTGATACCATTCTGATCTTTCCAACCATTGACTCCAGATGTCAGATGCTCCAAAATAGATTGAATCAACAATCAGATTCTGTATCCATGGTGATGGATAGGTGCATAAAGATTGAGCCTGATCAAAAGAACTTCCTTATCAACTACGATGCCCACATAAAATCTTGTAAGAAAGTGGTCAGCTAGTCAAAGAATATAGTTGAATATTTGAGAGAGCTTGATGAGTTTCAAGATGATGTTTAGGAAACTTTTGATACTCAAGAAAGAAAAATCAAGGATCTCACAAATATATTTGAGGAAAAGATAAATCTTGAGAAGAATAATCAGATTCAGGAGGTCAAGGATCTGAATGGGAAGATGAACTCTATTTCTCAAAGATAGAAGAGAGAAAGGGATCTCCGGATCAATATTGAACAGAAGCTATTCAAGCAAGATGACTTGTTGAAGGTTCATGAAGAGTGTCTGAAGGCTCAGGATGATAGGATCAAAGCCTTAGAGAAGCAAGCTGAGGAAGATCATAAGGAGCTAAAGAATCTAAAAACCATTGTGAATAAATTAATACCCAAGGAAAAGGAAGGAAAATAAATCCAATCTTTTATTGTATTTTCTTTCCATGTACAAATTCTTCAAATCTTAATAAAATTGTGGATTTCTCGTTTCTGTTTTCATGTTTGTACTAATATTTCAGGTACAATATTTTTTTCCATTCTCTCAAACTCTTTTTTAAAATCACAAAGGGGGAGAAGGAAAAGGAATTCTAAGTAAAAAAGAAATATCCCTAAGTAAGGGGGAGTTCATCTAAGGGGGAGTTTTCTTACAGATATTTCCATACTCAAGATAATGAAAAATATCATTCCAAAACTCTAGAATACGATCCTTAGTGTTCCAAATCCTAAGGGGGAGTTATTCGTATTCATATTTTTCTATGTGAAAAGGGAGATAAGTTTTATTTCAAAATCTATAAAAAATTTTCTAAGTCCTTATATTCTTTTTCATAAGGATGTTTGTGCTTTCCAAAAATGGGGAGATTGTTGAGTCAATAAGGTTTTCCTTATTACTTTTCCATTCCTTCATACTTGGGGTAGATTGTTAAGTCAATAAGGTTTCCTTAAGACTTCACCATTCCTTCTTATTTTGAAAATCACAAACTGCTTATCTCAAGGCAAATCTCTTTTTACCCTGTGTTTTACTTCTATAAGGAAAAATTTTCTTCTCCAAGGAAATTTATCCTTACCAGGTTTTCATTGTTCATATCTTAATTTTACTAAGTGTAAAATTTGGTTTGTAACCAAAACCTTAGAACCTTATAAATACCTAGATATGAAGCAATCTATTTTAGGATCCGAATTCTAATTAAGAATTCTGATTACAAACTCTTCTGTGTTCTGACTCTGAATTCTGATTACGAATTCTGGTTACAAATTCTTCTTAGTTCTGCCTCCGAATTCTGATTACGAATTCTGGTTATGAACTCTTCTGAGTTCTAACTCCGAATTCTAATTACAAATTCTGGTTATGAACGTTTCTGAGTTCTGACTCCGAGTTCTTTGAATACTGACTCCGAACTCTTATGATTTCTAACTCCAAATTCTCATGAACACTGACTCCAAACTTTGTATGTTTTGGTTCTGAATCCTTGTGAATCCAGATTTAGAATTTCCTTGAAATTCAGGCTCCAGAATTCTATAGAGTTCTGGTTCCGAATTCGTAGAAAACAGGATTCTAATATCCTTGTATTATAGACTCTGAATTATTTTTTGGTTAGACTCCAATATTTCATTTTCTTACAATTTGAATATTTTATTTTAGTTATATAACCATATTTTTTCTTACTCTTGTTTTGTTATAAAATGATTTCATGAATTCATTTACTGACTAACCGTTGTTTGAATGATACGTGTACAGGTACCTCTGAAATTCAAGGAAAAATATGACCATTGGAAGAGGGAGCTGACCGTTGAAGCTGTGCCTATAAATAAGAGATCATTTAAAAAAACTCAATACTGTTCTATGACTCCAGAGATTACATCCTGTTGAAGTGATTTCTAGAGAGAGACTCTCATTGTTTACTGCGTACTAAACTTTTGGTTCAGATTTGTTTTGTGTGACTCTGATTGTTACTGTGTACAATCTAGGGCTTCCGGGGATAGGAAGATAGAGGTGCCGACTACCTTGAAGTTGAGGGCTTCCTTACTGAGGAAGACAGAGGTGCCGACTACCTTAAAGTTGAGGGATTACGGGGATAAAAAGACAGACTCCGATCTTTATATTGAGGGATTACCCTGGTGTGGGTAAGACATACTTTCTTGAAAGTATCAATCAAGGGACATTTATCAAAGATTTTTGGATACACTTCTCTCTAGGTTAAAAGATTTACTAATTGTTACATTTTTTGTTACATGTTTTCCTCGACATTTGTATTGTTGAGGAAAGTATAACTATCTTATACTTCGTTATACTGGTACTCTGATTTAGTTTGATTCTATACTCTTTAAGGTAGAATCTTCATCATTTTAGACTTTCATTAAGTTTCATTTCCATAAACATATTATCTATAATCACTTTCTGGGAATCATATTTTCAGAATCAAACAAGTGTGTAGAACTAGAGGTCTTGAGAATTACCTTTTTTAAAGTTGTTAAAAATAACCATCTTTAAAAGTTCCAAAGGAATTTTTTAAAGTCTACAATTCACCCCCTCTTGTATTTTAAGAATCATTAGATACTTTACTCAATATCTATTTTATTTCAATCCTACATTTGGTATTTTAGAGTATATCATACTCACATACCATCTCAACATATTGTTTATACAAGATCTATTTTATATTGTTCATGTGTATTGAAAAGTTATTTTTTATTCTTATCTTTCCAATAAACTATTTTATTGGTGTGTTTGTGATACTGATAAACTATGATTTCATCAGATAGTATCTAGATCAAATTTTATTACTCTAATCATCACATGATATATGAGTCTAATAATTTTTACATAAGAGGGATTTCTAGTTTAATTTTAAAACTTCAATTTAGCCCCTCTTGTATCCATCGAATACTCTGTCTCTATCCTATAATTTTTAGTGTATTTAAGGATCTATAAAGAATATTAGTGGTTCTATACAAATGAAAATAGTGGATGGTGAATAGGTGAATGATATTGAACTTTTTTATTGAATTGGATGATTTTGAAAAAATTAAATAATTATACGTCTAACTAGAATTCATTTATACGATATTTTAAATTTCTCACATTCATTTTGTGTGCATTTTCATTTTTATTCTCTTATTTTTTCATTCATAATAAACAAAAGAAATATTAATAATTGATTAGAATAGTGAAGAACTAACCTAGACACACTCCTTGGGAAATTATATTTTTCATATCAATAATTCATTCCAACCTTAAAAAATTGTTTGATTGTGATCCACAACAATCATGCGATCACCCATTTTATGTAATTTTTTACTTAGCCCCAAATGTGAGGGATTATGAAATTTTTAAAATACTATGAAATTGTTGTATTCGATCAATTTTTCAATTATTCATATATATTTTAAATGACTAAAATATCATTTTCCTAATATTTTATGTCAATTAGATATGTTTTGGTCAGTTTTAACCCCTAAAACATGATTTGTATATTGTTATAAAAACGATAATAATTTCAAATCATAACGCAAGACATACCGATTTATCTGAGCATCATAGTGATGTTTTGTTGATTCCAAAAGATCAAAAATGTTTCAAGGAATTTTATGCTCACTTTTCACATCAATTTGAAATCATTTTCTCATTTTTGACCCCTTAATGGGAGATAGGTCATTTTAATAAAATAATAAAATGTTTCCAGTTTTTCCCATCATATTGAGCGACACGTTCTTCTAATGGATACAGTTTTTATTCCTAAAGATAAAAAGACTAGGTGATTATTCTCCAAATATTTCATGTCTTTCCAAGTATGTTATCTTAGCATTATTCCCTTTTATGTGATTTGTCACATAACTCTAAATTCGGGGGGTGGGGAGGCCACTTTAGATCATACTAATCAATTGTTGAATCCGATCAATGTTCCAATGAATCGTATCTATATAAAATTTCATAAATATCCTTTTACTAGGATTTTATGTTAATAAGAGATCATTTTTTTGGTTTTTAACCCTAACCATTTGATTTCCCAGTTATTATAGAAATGTTAATAAGGTCAAATCATAACTTAAGTTATACTTATCAACCATTGCATAAAATTGATAATTGGTTTATTCTAATATATTAAAAATTGTCCAAATAATATTTTCCTTGTTATTCACATCAATAAAAATTCTTTTGCTTGTTTTTTATCCCCCATAAGAGATATTTAATTTTAATAACTCTATGCAATGTTACTCATTGTTTTCCATCATATCCAGAGACAATGGAATCTTATGGATGTGACATTAATTCTTACTAATTAGAAATATCTTAGTACTCATTCAACCATAATTCCATGTCAATACATGTGTTTTTACTTGGTATTAGTCAATTTTATATGATTTTCACTTTACTTCAATATGAGAGACACATATGACTTTTAATCATATTAAGAAATTCGGGTATCAGATCGATTTTCCATGTATTCCTATAGATTATAAATGACATGAAGATCACTTTACATAGATTTCATGTTAATCAAATATCATATGGTATGTTTTAACCCATATACACATACAAAAATCCATAATGATCAATCTGCGAATTGGATTGACACACGATTCATTTTATCATATCACAAATGATTTGAGGAATATTCTAATATATTTTCACATCTTTCTGATTCCTTTTTCTCATTACTCACCCCTATGATGGGTGATAAGTCAATTTAATAAAACTATACAATGTTAGTAGTTTTTTTTCTACCATATGGAGTTACACAAGCATTTTATGGATAGAGCATTGACTCCTACTGATAAAAAATGACTCATTTATTTTTATCCCTCAATTTCATGTAAATCCAAGTGTGTTTTCTTAGTATTAACCCCCTTTATGTGATTTTTCACATTAATTGAAATTAGAGGGAATAACACCATTTTAGATCAAATAGACCAATTTGGATATCTGATCATTGTGTTGATGATTCCTATGGATTTTAGATGACATAAATATCATTGTACTAGAATTTCATGTTAACCAGAGATCATAATTCTCTTATGATTTCAAACTAATCCAAGTGTTCATAATAATTTTGACTCTGAAACCAGAAATAAGTAATTTTAAGATAATAATAAATACCTTAAATTGAAACAACTATTTTGATCATACAATTCACATGTGTTTGAAATTTAAATAAAAAATGACTTAAAGGAAATTTTCTCAAGATTTACCATCAATATAATTGAATTTAAATGGTTTTCAATCACCACATGGTCAAATTTCATTTTTATGAAAATGTAAATTAGATTTCAAACTTTAATAAAAATAAAATATAAAACGAGGAATTCAATTTGAATGGGAAACAAGAAAGATAAAATGATACACACTTCATGGATCTGATGCATCTTATAGGACCATATATTCTATATACGTCAGTTTACATAGGGGCCTAAAAATATTATAAATATAATTATATGGAATGTAATAAAAATAAACAAAAAATATAGAATAATCCTTCATCATAGGATCCCCTACACCATCACCCTGGAAGATATATTCCTATAGTGCTCTGACCTCATCAAGTAGTAGTGTAATTACCTTCTCGAGAGAATAAATCTTGCCTCTGAATATATCACCTATTATGTAATTCTTCCAATAATAGGATCCACATCCTTATAACATGAAAATATAGAATGAGGAATAATTGTTTCATATGTCAGGTAATATCCATGTTTATCACGATCAATGATGCGATGAAATATCTCATCCCGCTACAAAGAAAGTAATCGATGGTAATATGAAAGCAATTTTAACTCATCCTAAAATATATCATGTGTAATATATAAATATAAATATATATGTATATATATATATATGTAAGTATTGTTAATAAATAAATGAACTTTCTATTAGAGCCCTAACCTCGGGATCATTTCGATCTTGAGTTATCATCCACATTGATATTCTATTAGTTAGTGTAACTTGCTCCCATAACTATAAAAAAATATGATATAACTATAGAACAAAACACCATATGAAATAATAAATATAAAAAATAAACGGTAAACACTTCGTGTCAAATCTAGGACATGTGAAGATTCCCAAGCATGTGAGGTAGTCCCTCCATCACATGATTCTCAGAATGATTTTCTATAAGAACTTACATTCAATATATTCAAATTTAAAACCTGTAAACTGTTAAAAATTCTTTAAAATATATAAACTAAAAATAATCAGACTCAATGTCCTTGCCCTAAGTGGACCAATATGTTACTATGCCATGCTTTTGAGATGGTATAACACCACTCAAGACTCTATCCAGAATGTCTATGGAAGCCACATTTGGTACCCAATTCCCTCTCTTCACTCTACATTTATAATATTTCCTCAAATTCAACATTTTTTCATAAATAAATGCTTAAACTCATTGGGGTTCACTATCAAATTATACTATTTAAGAAAAAAAAATTATCACAAACATAAATGTTTTTTAAGCATTGCTATGTAACTAAACTAATTCTCTTACCTGAACATACCTCCATAGTCAATATAATTTTTCCTGATTAAATGAAACCTCGTCATGTGTAGTGAATGGAAATCCATGTTCATCCTACTTTAAATGACCCACCTGGTGAATAATTAAAGGGGGAACCTCTCCCATGGGATGGCATGTATCATAAAATGATATATCGAGGGACTTTTCATGATGAAATCCCAAAACCAAGGCCTATCCTATGTGTGGAAGAGTAGGTTTAGTCGAATCCCATTGACAAAAATTTCATAAATAATTTTAAAGATGTGCATATATATGTTTAATTATTAATAGAAAATATAAAAACACATTTACTTTCATACAAACCTCAACCCAGAGAAATAGTTTCCTCTCTAGAATATTGTTGATATAGTTCTGGTTCTGGTAAAATGTTTGCAGACATAGAAAGAATTAATATTTGAACACACATAGACTATATATCAAAAATGATCCATTAAATACATAAAAAAATTTAAATGGTTTATAAAGAGTTAAATAGTTAAAAATGGATTTAAAACCAAATAGCGTGAAAAACATCATACCTTTCACTAAACATGAAAATCGATCATTTCTTGTTCAACTGTCTCTATAAACTATTGAATATATTATTCACATTGATCTATAGTGTGTTGATCTAGCTATTTCTTATAAAAGGAAATAGTTTGGGGTTCATCTCATTCAATTAAAAAATATCCTCAACCAGGAATTTTCATAGAAACATTTCAATTTGGATTAAATAGATATTTGGTGAAGAAAATGTTTTCTACATGTGATGAAAAATTGAAAAGTATGTTACTACCTCATTCATCTCTATATAACATACGTTTAAATTTAACCAACATAAACTAAAATTGATCAACTTTAGTTCCACAGACTAGATCAACACAATTACACTATAACTATATGTATTTCAACCTGTGTGCATATACAACATCAATGATATCATTCAATTTACCATATTAATAACCAATATCAACATTTAGATAACCAATATCAACTTTAGTTCCACAGACTATATCATTTGTCATCAACATAATTTATGTGAATCCAAATGGAATTATCATAAAATTCTCTGTAATGGTGATTCATTATATACATAATGTCATCTAGTTGGTTAAATTCTTCAATCGTTGTAGGGTCACCTAACTATTACAGGTTATGTACCTATATATTTCATGGAATTAAATAAAAAGTTATGCAGAAAGAATTTAGTACATTACGTCAATGATAATGAAAATGAATTTATACATACAAAATCCATAAACCAATCATGAAATGAAGTATAATGGGATAATCTAATATGATAATCACTGGCACAAGGCATATCATGTTTTATCATATTTATTTATTTTTCTATAAATGACAATTCCATGTTTAAAAGATCAACCTCTATATGAAAACAAAACACAAAAAAGTTGAATAGTAAATGTGATATTAAACTTACGACAACAACGGTGCAACTAATGTAGTATTAAACATGATGTATTTATGAGACTATACCACTTAGATGTTGTCCATATAAAATATAGTTCATTCTCTATCTATCTTATCATGAATTAGAGAGAGATTATATAATTTTATTTCAACATCCATAAGATATTAAGCATGAAAAGTCGTATACTCATCCATCAAATAATCATTGGCTATTGATACCTCTGGATGACCTCTATTACGTATACATTATATTAATTTATTCAAATACCACACAATAGGATACATCCAAAAAAATATCACAATACTAGTTGAAATTACTTAAATGGTTATATGTACCATGAAATGAAGTATAACATCAAAAAATGATATTGTAAATAGTTTCTCCAAGTTAAAATTCATAAGTCAAATCTTATCCAATATTTTTAAATAACTAATTGATGGATTTTTTATAAAAAAATATGTCTAAAAAATTACTCATCTCAATCAAATTTTGAACAACATTGGGTGATAAATAATCACATGTGGTGATTGTAATCAACTGTTTAAGTACTATGTGATTTTCATGATTTGAAAACCCTTTCTATAGGATTATCCATTAGGCACCAAGAATATATTCAAAATTGAAAGAAATGTCATTTTTACTCATCATATACTGCATAATAGGCATGTATTCCCTGTTACACTCATCAAATTCAAAATTTTATTTCTATAAACCCATTTCTTCTAAATCACATCATGCATTGACATTGTACTTTTATTTTCCACTACACCCTAAATGGTCCCAAACTTATTATAAAAAAAATTCAATGTGCATGACATCCGGATTATGCATTAATATGCTAATTTTCTAGTAAGGGAGATTGAAAAAGTGTTTTTCCCCGTCCAATTCTGATTCTGTTTTCTACCCACACCATGAATAGAGGGTAATGAAATAATAAACAAATCCTAATATTCATAAACAATGGGAATATTTTCTTCCTCAATCCCTAATAATATTTCAACTCATGCCATAATATTTGGTGCTGGGTTGAATTCTCTAGAACCATCAAATTCTAATTTGGTCTTTCTGAACTTGTGCTGAGGGGGAATAAAAAATATGTGGCTCGCGTATGTACATTTTTTATAATTTTTAATCTATATAGAATTTTTTAATTTTATTTCATAAATGGAAAGAAAATTCACATTTCATACTCCATACTAATAAATTTTTATATGATGGGAAGTCATTTATTGTCTATAATAAAATAGAATACAGTTTGAACAATTTATTCATTTAGAAATTATATGTTGTCACACCATCACCACAAAATTTATTCAACTCATCAATCAATGGATGAAAGTAAACATCAATATTTTACACCAAACATCTAGGTCCATCAATAATATTAGAATGTAATATAAATTGTTGTTTCATTTAAATCCAAGGAGAAATATTATAAAGAACCAACACCATGGGACATGTGTTATGAGTTACACCAAAAAATGTATAAATAAATTGAAATCATCTTCTACCAACCCCAATCAGACATTATGACTATCTTTACCAAAGTTAGGGTACCTATTATTAAGCTCATTTCTTTCAATAGAGTCTGTCAGGTGGGTTATCATATCACTATAATTATTAATTTCCATGTGTCATAACATTAATTTAGAAACATTAGATGACATAAATAATATTTTAAACCTTATATTTAGCAGAAAGCGGTGCATTTTATTTAATGAAATTAGTTTCTCATATTTCACAGTTTAACTTTGATAAGTATGAATTCCACCATTATATTTCTACTTGGAAGAGACATAGACTATAAAATCATCCAAAGGTGAAGTTTTTTTTTCTAAAAAACATACATTTGTTTGCATATGAATCTATGGTATCATATGTAAAACATAAGATAAATTTCAACATACGATCATGGTAATATGATTCTAGAATCATAGCATTATAGGATGTACTTTTTCCCATATCACCAAAAATATGTTGAATGATGCATATGACCACTAATTCAAAGACCTCAAGTTCATTAACTCCATGATAAAAGATGATTTTTTTAATAATTTCACTAAAAATATAATTTAGTTTGTGCATCATCATGTATTTCATAAAAACTAAATGAATCATGATCTACACCAGAGAACATATTGATATCAACATTCTCAACATTTCAGATGATAGTTACCTTAGAATCCAACACACGTAACATTTCATTAAGCATTTCATGCATCAGAAAAGTCATGCTCACAAAAAATTCATCTCAATAGTTTCTATTAAATTAAAATGAATATTTTATTTCCTATAACAAGTCCAAATATTATATTTTTTCAAAAACCCATTCAAGAATAGGTTCTCCCTCACAATTTCTCATGTGAAATGATATCTGTTTTCACATTTTCTATATGGACAACTAATATAATCACTTTGAAATCAACAAGTTAAATTAATAAACTACATAATTCCCTCAAAATATTCTTTATACATTCTATTTTGAATATGAATCCATCTCTTATACATATATGTATGTCATGAACACCTCCCCCCAAAGAGTACCCCTCCTAGGCTAGAAGTTAGACAACGAGGATAGTGACCGAATCAATCCTACCGCCAATTTTCCCCAAGTTGGAAACAAGCACCGAGGGTATATCATAAATATAAATGTGAGGCATTACCTTTTAAGAGAAAGAAGAAGAAGAGATAGATAAGAATGATACACCTATCAACTCATTATCATAAAGATAAAATAAACCCAGGTGTATACTTTTAATGTCATAAGAAACTAAAAAACCTGGTATGGGTACTAAAAGTACCAAAAAGGTATTCTCAACAACAACCACGAAGCCCAAACAGATCCTACAAAACCACATGGTAGTAATATCTAGATTTATCGCCAACATTATCCTATTGAAGTGAAAATGAATATACACGTGGGGTGATCATAACAGTACACTCAGTAAGATCCTCCTTAGTCCCTCCCTCACAAAAGATAAATAATGCATACTAAATCCCAATTAACAATAATCCTTTGGATACAATATCGAATTATAGATGTGTGTGAAATAACCACAAGTCATTAAATCCCTCTACCCACATGTATGGGTAAAATAACAACCATGCATAGCATCCCATAATACTATTAGAAAAATAGAATGGAACCAGGGGGTAGTCAGTCATCCATCCCTCCCCAACCAAGATGTTCAAGAAAACACCATCCCACAGTCCATAGGGGGTCATTCTCCCTACCAAAATTGGAAGGGTAAACTAATAAATTACAAAACATGAAATATATAGCATATCCCATGAACACAATATAATAATTAACATAGTCCTAGGATAAACTATGACAATCGTCTCTCAAACACCCGAATGAAACTTCTATGGACTAGATATCCTATAAGCACACAAGAAATTAAAGGAGCTATATTAAATTCATTCTTTTATTATAATGTTTCACTTCAACATAATTAATTCATTAATTATTAATTAACATTATTTTGATTATATTTCATTAACCATCCATGTGAAATCCATGAACTCAATGAATAATATAACTAAGTCCATGGTTTCTCAGGATTAACATTAACTTTTCCATTCAATCAAGAACTAAAAGCATGGGCTAAGAATTTATTAAACATTATACCCATTCTATAATTTTTGGCACTCTAGGAAAACATCCTATGCTACCATTAAGAGATGTAACCAACCACATCCATCTACCTCAAGTAGTTGGTAAAGGAATGTTGGCAAAACAATAAACCCAATCATCCAGACATTAAATAGAAACATTAATAAGGAAGAATTTTAGTTTTCCATACAACAATGAAAAAGCCTAAAATTAACCCTTTCAATCAACTCTTGTGTAATCCCAGACACCCTCACGAGTAGCAATATGCATCTCAATATCATGGATGTCAACCACTACCACAAACTCAAGACTCCCCACCCATATCTCATCATCCATCACAGTCTCATATCAGATTGCATAAAAAGGATCATATCTAGATTACCTAGAAGGTATCAAGAAACAAACATAATAAAGAAGTAAACTTGTACCTAAAAATAAGGAAACCCCCATATGACATTATCATATAATAACAAGATTAAAGAGCTATGCTCTTTCATCAAAATGTCTTAAGGGACATCTGAATAGGTTGTGACTATTTTACCATCAGTGGAAAGTCTCACATAGGGTTTCTTAGGTCCGCAAAGGGAATCTTTCATCCGTTGTTGGACATATAGGGCTCATATTTATAATCTCCACAAATTAAAATAATTTCACCCATCCAATTTTTCTATTCCATATTTTTTAGACAACCTTTTTTATTCAGGTGGCTCTAATACCACTTTTTTGTGGGGTAATAGAGGAATACAACCCCCCACCAAATTAATTACACGAACCATCGAATAAACTAAATGGTTTAATTCAATATAAAAAACAGGAAAATAAATTTTATTACAATGAGAAATCACCCAAAAATAGTGTTAATGTGGGAATATAAAAGAAACAAATATTAGAATATGATATGAGAAAAAACCCAAGTATTTATGTGATTCATTCCCTTTGGGTCCTATTGCATGGAAATAACACCATCCACATAAGAAATTTTATTAGATGATAGAAAAAGGATTATAGTGTACAATGGAAAAGTAAATAGCCAAACAGAATGCATATAAAATCTAAAATAGAAACTACACACTAGAAGTAGAAACATATAAGGAATCAGGTTTTAAAAAAAAATTAAAGTCGAAAAAATTTATAGGCACCCAAATAAATTCTAGATCCAAGAACACTGATCGTGTTTCTTTATTAGATATCACCAAAGGATGATAACACCGGGTCTCTTGATTTGAGAAATGGTCACACCTATTCAACTAGGAAGAACCCCAATAGGATCCCCCTTGAGCCACACACCATCGAAAATTAGGTGGTCGATGGGCCACTAGATGAGTTCACTAAAGTGGATGAGAGCACAAATACTGGAAATATTGAAGCTGAGGATGATGATTCTCAACATCAACTGAGAGTAAAATAATACAAAACCCCAGGGGGATCAAAACAAACCACTAGTAGCAAGAGGGCGAAATTTTTTGGGAATCAGGATCTCTACTTACTAGATGAAATCAATCCCAAGAAGATGATTTTCAGATCTGTTTCATATATAGAATGTAGGTTCCGCAAGAGTGTTGAAAACCCCTACTAGAACCCTTATCAGATAACTGCACCACCAAGGGGAGTGTGACACGATTCCAACATCATACTTCCCACCTAGAGGAACATGGAATCGCTCAAATCAATGGATGTCTAGGATAGGTTAGGCAGAAAAATTTATCAATGGCCAGAAATGAATAGAATAGTTTTACAATGGATATCCATGTTGGTATCCCAAATCAAGTAGGTCAAAAAATTGAGTGGACCATGTAAATTAGCTCATATAGTAAAATGAGACAAAAATATAGCAGATATTAAAATGAGGAAATATTTAATAAAAAATTTAATTTATTTATAATAGTTTAAATGGAAAAATAATTTAAATGGGTTAATTTAAATTTCCAAAAGGAAAACAAAGAATACACAAATTAACAACAAGCTATTATATTATTTAATCATGTTCTACGTCATAAGCTTTCATTTTCAACAAACATAAGGAAGAACAATGCTCATTAATCATGCCTTTTATTATCATCAATAACAATTTCAACTTCATTTTCTTTATCAAATTCCATTAACACATGGAATAACACATTTAGTTAATCATGAATACTTGCATTAATTTTATTACCATCAAATTATGAGAAACATTGGATTTTTTAAACATGTATCCTCTTTAATTATTTATCAAACCCACAAAACATTATTGGATTTATATTATTTATCAAAATTAATCAATTTCAACATGATAAACCAATCAAAACAACATGATATAAAAAGTATAGTATATATAGAACACTGTCTAGAAAAATAATAAGAAAACCGTTATCACGGTGCAAAGAAACAACTTGCGATCACTAAACACAAACTAATTCCATTCAATAATACATTTTAGTCATTATTTGCTTAATTAAAACATCATATAAAGGGATAAAACATGGTTAAATTATTATTTCACATAAATAAAAAAGATAATAAATGAATCCACTTCCTCAAAGCTTCAACATTCTTCACACGAGAATTAATCAATATCATAGATCTTTGATCAACTCTACCTTGAGGAAACTATGATCTCTTAAGGATGTTGTTTGATAAATTCAATGATAAATAAAAGTTACAAACCCATTAGAATGATAGAGATAATATTCCATAAAATATAAAGAATGAATGGGAGGAAACCATATCAAATAGAGAGAAACTACTAGAATAGAGGAAAAGCCTGCCTCTGATAACCACATATTGAAATTGGGAATTTGGGATTCATCCCTATCTATAGGGGGATTAAAATCCTTATAAAATCACTCTTGGTTGACTAGGGTTCAAGAGGAAGGTGAGGGAGAAAACCAAGTCTAGGGTCCTTAGCTGTATTTATAGGGAAATTTTTTTAGAGGACCACGACGCAACCCCTAAGATCATATAGTAGACCACCTTGAACACTGCAAAGTGGGAGGAAACCATATCATGACCCTTGGTAAAATCTTTTTCTAGGATCCACTTCTAGATCCATAGTGCATATCCTATTTATCTAGGGGTGGGACAATAACCCATCCTACAACCCACGTTGTAGACACCCCCGATTTGGTCATATCCACTTAAACAACTACGACACAACCACCTTTCTCAAAGACACAACAGTCGACACCGTGGAAGGGCCTATGCAGTATCCAACCACCATGGAGTTATATGGACTAAAAAGGTTGTAGCCCAAATATTACTCCTTTAAGACACCCTATGTCGTAGACTGGAGACCACACCATATAATATTCTCATACGACACCACCCATGGCTCTACACAAAAAACTGGCCTCAAATGGTAGTGGAACCCACCATTTTTCTTCATTTATCCTCCAGACTCCTTGAAACCTTCTCAAGGTGACTCTAACAGCCAAAACACACAAAGGGAAGGTCCACTAAGGTTCGATCCCTTACAATATTTATGTATGACAAATAGTAACAATTACACAAGGTTTTATATTAAATGAATTGTTAGAATTTCAAATCAGAAAATATATTTAAATAGTTGTATGGTACACATTTTTAAAAAAATATTATTTATATATATCCTTATAGAAGAATAATTCATGATATCTGACCTCAATAATTGATAACATAGACTCAAATATGTATGAAAAATTATCAATATATTATAAAATCCTCTAATGACTCCCCATATCACGTTATAGTGATCCCAATTTCAATGACCACATTAAAAGAATTTAAATTGATTAATAAAAAAATTATATAAACATGCAACTATTGTCTCTATTTATAATTAAGTTCCCATTTACATTTAAACTCTATTTCTAAATATTTTAATTTATTGTTTTATTTTGCATGGTATTTTAATACAATTATCATAGTTAAATCTTTATCACATAGATACATTGGAATAAAATATCTTCCATCTATCCATTGTAACAATATTTATTTTAATAAGATTTATAATAACACCATCAACTAGGGAAACAATGGTTTTTTCTATAGAACATACAACTTAGAATCCAGATAATAATAAATAAGGAATTCAATTTAGTTTATACTGCTTGAACAATAATGTTTTTAAGTTATATATTGTTGAAGATTTTTCTCATATGATTTTATAATAACAAACCAATGTCAAAAAATAGAGAACAATCCTTCGAGTTAATGTATTTTTAAACTCCTCCTATAAGTCAGTGTATTGAAATGTTGATTTTGATAAACTCCTCTTCCAAGTGTGAAGATCCAAATTTCTAGCAAGAAGAATTTTCCAAACTATGCATACTTGAAAACTTTTATTAGATAGAAGAAGAAGAATAAGAGATAGATCATATTAAAATGTTTATCATATTTGGCTGGATAATTAGAATGGGAAAATCTTATTGAGATTTCTGGACTGAAGAAGAATAATCTCAGAATTATTTCAGCAGTATTCTATCAGAGTTATATTTACTGTATTGGGTAATCAGACATGGTAATCAGACTAGAAAATTGGAATGAGTATCATTACAAAGTCCAAGATCATATTACTAGCTTTTGGGTATGAAATTGAAGAATAATTTTGAACAATCGTGTTTATTATTATTTATTAGGAAGCACTGTAGTAGGTTTGTTACCAAAATTTCATTACATCATTTCATGCTACATGAAACACACACACACTATTGTATTGAACATAGTTATACATGAGTGTAAAGGCATATACTACTCATTGTATTTCACATAAAAATATTAATTTATAGTGTATTTTTTGGTAAAAAATTGTTTCCAAACCATACCAGTGTCTATCTACACTTGTTGAGTAGTGAACCATGTAAATTATTATTTTCATGTGGTTATGTGTATGATTTATTTTCAGTATAGAAAGAAATCATTAACCATAGGGTACGTTTTTTTCAAAAGAAAATAAAGATAAAATAAAAAGATATCACTTATTCACCCCCTCTCCCTTTCAGTGATACTTAAATCCTGGTTGGGTAATGCCAATAGGTTCGAACTATGACAACCTAAGAAATCATCTATAACAATCTATTAAATTATTTAAACACGCTATCTGGTATAATCTTTCAATTTCAAAAAACATATAGAATAAAAACACTTATTAATCATTCATTTTATTATCATTAAAAATAATTCCATATTCATATTATTTATCCAGTTCCATTATCACATGGAATAACACATTTAGTCAAACAAGCATACTTGCATCAATTTTATTATCATCAAATTATGATAAACACTTGATTTGTAAAAACAATCCTCCAATTTAATTATTTATCCAACCCAAAAATAATGATCAAATTTATGTTCTTTATTCAAATCCATCAATTTCAACATGATAAACCAAGAATAAAAAATTATATAAAAAGAATAGTATAAATATCCCACTACCTATAAAAATAAAAATAAAACCATTATCACAGTGGGAATAAATAACATGAGATTACTAAATATAAACCAATTCAATTCTTTAATTTGGTTGAATAATTTTTAGGTTAATTCCACTTCCAAAAAATGTTTAAACCATGGTCAATTTATGGTTTCATGTATACAAATAGTAGAATAAATCAATCACCTTTCCCAAAGCTTAAGCATTATTTTCATGAGAATGAATCCATGTCGAAGATCTCTGATCACCTCTACTATGAGGAATATTCGATCTCTCAAGGATGTTTTTCCTTATACGCATTAATAAATGACAAAGAAAACCCCATTAGAATAATGAATATCATCTTTTATAACATGGGATGAAGGAACAGGAGGAAAAAATATCAAACAGAGAGAAACATCTAGAACGGATGAATAAATTACATGAAATCATCAAGGATTGGACATGGGAAGTTGGGATTGATCCCTATCGAAATGGGTATTCGAAGCCTTTGAAAAGAACCCTTGTGTTACTCAAGTTCAATATGATGGAGTGGGAGAAAACTGGGTCCAGGGGCCTCATGTAAGAAACTGGTTTTTTCTGTGAAAGACTTTGGAAAATTCTTGATGATATTCCAGAGCAGTGCCATCAGACAGCGTGCGATTCCGAGCCCCGGTGTGGCCACAATTAAATTTTCAGTGCGTTCACACTGGGAACGCCAAATAAATGAGATAAATCCTATACGGTGATCCATATCAGAGATCCAAGTTTATGGATGGGTCCAGAATGGTGTGTTTACCCTAGGAACGACATAAAACTTGTCAGCGCAGGACGTTTGGACACCTCGCCCGCTATCGGAACGTTAAAAGGATAATAAAATTAATTAATTAATTCTTTTAATGGTGAAAAGATACTATCTCTTAAACGGTGGCTCAGATGGGAAAATTGAGGGCACCATTGAGTTCTGATCCTGCCGTTTACCCTATGAAGGGTGTAAGTTTCACGGGTGCGGCCCGTATGTGAAAATGGCCCCAGGGGCGTTGTCGTAATTTGGAGACCACAGGCACTAAGTTTAATAACTTTTGAACAGGGCCTCAGATTAAAATTTTGAGACCGCCGTTGCGTTCACAGCGTGGTTTTTAGCATAGGGGAGGCTTAATCCCGACCCTGTCGGGAGTTCGGGTTCGGGTCGACAGGTGGGTGGTTAAGTGTTTTCTATTTAAACACTTAACCCACCCCTCCCTCTTCTTCTTCTTCGCCTGCACAGTAGTATGGGAAGCCCCTCCCTCTCCTCCTCCACTCCATCGAGGTAGCTCCGGAGAGGCATGACGCACCGGCGAATCCCTCGCAGCGAAGCTTCGGGAAACGCCCCAACAGGTAGAAGGTTTTGGTTTTCATTTTCATTTCTGAACCTTCCTTTGAATCCAATTTTATGCATCTATTTTCTGTTAAATATTCAAAAAAATTCCATAGACGTGTAGTATACATTTTATTCTTTCCATCGCATCTCTCAGAATCGAAATCCGAGTTACGAGGAGGCCGCAGCGGTCCGGCGAAGTTTACAGGAATTTTGGGGGTTCTGTGGGTTTTCTGGCGGTCCGACGAGCTCTGGCGCGGCGGTCCCGGGTGCAGGCAGCGTGGCGGTCTAGGGTACAAGCGGCGCGGTGGCCCGGCCATCAGGCGGCGCGACGACTGTGCTTCAGGTGGCAGACAGCGGACGCCCGCGGCACGGGGGTGGACCGGGGTCGTGGAATGCGACCCCGCGGGGGAACACGACCCGCGTCGCGCGGGTCGTCACGCGGTGACCGACCTCATCCGTTCGGCCAAGCGGTTGACCGGGTCCACCATCGGCCCGTGCGGCCATACCGCGGGCCGGCCAGTGTGGGCCGGCCCAGACCGGGCGGACCAGCCGGCCCAAGCCGATCCAGCCCAAGGGGCCTTGCCCCATCAGTTTTCGGACCCCCGTATTTTCCGCTATGGGCGCCCGTTTTGCATGTCGTATGCGGATGTGGAACTATATTGATGAGGCGATTATTTTGAGATGGATTCGAGAATTTTTAATTTCTGAAACGAGGGATCTCGGAAGCGCGACGCATCTTTAAGTGGTTTGACGTTTTCCGGGAGATCTTGTTTTGGACGGCGCGGTCGCGTCCGACATCCATTTTGAGCGCCGTAAGTGGCGTTGGGACCCAGGCGTCGGGTTGAAGATTTTCAGGGTGGTTTCGGGTGTTAACACCATAGTTGAGATGTGGGCCCCACGGGCCGTCTTTTGAGCTGGCGTGCAGCACTTTACAAGTTTTTCATCGGGCATCCATTCAGGGCGTGTGAGTAGTCGATTCTGGGTGTTTTCTCGAGGGCGTTGCATTGGCAAAATCCACCCGCGTTAATTCGGCACGATGGTGCAGGCCCCACGAGGTCCGTTTGGGTGTTAACAGTGATTTTCCATCTCTATCACCGGGCGACCGTTTTGGACAAGTGAATAGTCCATCTTGTGTACTTCTTCGAGAGTATCGCAATAGTGTGATCCATTCGTTGAGTTTCGAGACCAGGATGTGGGTCCCACGGAGCACCGCTCGTGTGCGGTGCACCGGAATGCATCTTTTTCTCCGGATATTCATTGTACTCAAGTGAGAAGGCTTTTTGACATGCCTTTTTGAGGGGATCACAATGGTGTGATGCACTCGACTATTTTCGGGGATGAGGCTCGGGATCACGGGACGTCGTTCGTGCGTAAGGCGGTGTTGGTGAATTTTCTGTCAGATATCTGTTTGAGGTGAGTAAGTAGTCAACCTCGCATGTTTTTCTATGAGGATTACAATGGTGTAATCTGTTCAGGCGAGCAGAGCATCTTATGCGATCTTATTAAATGTGGAATGTGACGGTGCCCCGGTGGTGGTTCTTCATGTTGTGTTTGCAGAGAACCCTTGGCGTGTGATCGCATGCACTCTCGTGTGAGTGAAGTTATGATTAACGAGATGTGTTAGGTTGTGCCTCAGCCGTTGAGGTGGCAGGTTGGAGTTGTTACATCACACCTTCATGTTGACGTTGGGTTTTGGGTGCACGTTAGCCTTTGGGCTGGAGACGTGGTATACTCTGGGAGTATACGGGAGCACTGGGAGGTACATGTGGTTGTTTGTACCTGAGATTGTTTGTGCGCTCGGTTGGGGTTGACTTGGGGCCACACATCATGTGGGCGCCATGTGCATGTCATCTTCTGCTTTACATAATTTTGACCTCTTGCGACGTAGAGGGTTCATCTATTCTTGTTTGTTGACTAGCAGGGTTGATTCTTCCCCTGGCTTGGTGCTTGTTTGTTTAACCAGTAGGGTTGAGTTTTCTCCCTTGGTTCTGTTCTCGAGGGTTTTGGCTACAAGATATTGTTTGGTTCCTCTGTTTCTTCAGCTGTAAGGGGTTTCAGTACCGTGCCCCTTTCACCGGACTACAACACTGTTTACGAATACGGGTGTTCATACAACGTGGGTGTTTTCCCCACTTTCTGGGATGAGTTGACTCGGTCCACTTCGACAGTGACTCAGCAGATTGGAGCCTGATCGCCTTGAGAGGCCCGGGGAGTTTCTCCCATTCCTTCGTGATCCCTGGTAGAGTTCTTTTGGACTCAGTGCGACCAACACTTTACGTGGGCACCGATCCTCTACCTAGGAGGTTGTTTCCAACAGGGCTGAGGTTGTTTCCAGCAGGGTTGAGGTTGTTACCAGCAGGGCTGAGGTTGTTTCGAGCAGGGATCACCAGTTGTACTATCCAGTAGGGATGACTTGTGGGTTACCATCCAGCAGGGATGACCAGTACAACGGTGTTCACCGAGCAGTACCATCCAGCAGGGATGGCCAGAGTAGTTCTGGGTTTACCTCCAGTGGGGCTAGGCAGTGGTCCCCGATGTCGGGATTACCTCCAGCTGGGCTGGGCAGTGGTCCCCGATGCTGGACTTACCTCCAACTAGGCAGGGCAGTGGTCCCCGATGTTGGGATTACCTCCACCTGGGCTGGGTAGTGGTCCCCGATGCCGGGTTACATCTATATGGGCGGGGCAGTGGTTCCGTCGCCGACTTTAGTTGGGTCGCCCTCAAGTGGATTACCTTGATATGGGACTAGGCAGTGTGGCACCCGTCGACTCTTGCCGGGTCTCCCTATAGTGGGAACCCGTTGACATCCAGGGACCCTCTAGTGGGGCTGGCCAGTGGGGTCGCCTGTCGACTTTGAGGAGACCTCTTGACTGCGGGGCAGTGACGAGTTGTGGTTTGATGTTCCCCCAGAACTCTCAAGTACGAGGAGAACTTTCCCCACTGATACACGTCCTTGTGAGGCGACCTAAAACCATGCAGGCAAGTCAGTACCGCCCAAAGTGGATAGTTTCGAGGTGCGGTGATTTGAGCCTTGAGTTGTAGTTCAGGGCAGACGTGCGGGATGCTGGGCATCGATGGTGTTACTTCTGAGACTGTTGGTGACTAACTTTTCTTGGTCTGAGCTACGGGATGGAGATCCCCTTAAGATCTTGTTTGGGATTCTTGTTTGAGCATATGTATATATATATATACCTTGTTCTAGTACCCACTTCTTGGGTTTGGTTACTCTCCTTCCAGGAGAGGCGAAGACGCGTGGGGTATGCCACGTGATTTCCGTGTCTAGATTCTCGTGGTTGGAAGAGTCTACTCTCCTACTATAGGTAGTGAAGACACGATGGGAAGTTCATCTTCTCACCATTTCCAGCTCCTTGTGTCAGGATGAGTCGACTTCCTTCCTCTTGTTGGGATGAGTTGGACTCCTTACTGTACTCTTTACTGCACTCTCAGTTGTACCTTTCTACTTTCCCTATTTGATCTACTGCTCACCCGTCGGTAACTCCTTTATTGCTCTCTCAAGCCTTTGGGGTATCCTAATGAGTATTTTTTAAACTCACCCCTGCTTGGCCTTGCCCGCACTTGGTGTGACTTTGCTGATGATAGACAGGTTGGTCGTGACCTTAGTGGAGCATAGGCATTCGAGAACTTGGACCGCGTGTGGTGGTCGGAGTGAGGTTCCAAGCAGGGGACCCTTCCAGTTGTTTTACTTTTGTTTACATGTTGTCGGGTTATGGAACTTTTCCGGTGGGGCATGTGATTTTCCCGTTTTCTTTTTCAGTTACTTTCAGCACTCACTTTTTACTATTAGATGTTGATGCACTTTTTTGTTTATTTATAGAAGTTTCCATTTTCATTACTTGTCTTTTCTTTTACTCTGCACTCTTTCATTGAGTGTGCTGCGTGTGTGTGTACATGTAGTCAGGAAAAGGCCTCCCCGAGTTGTTTAGCCTTCGGTGCTTGTCGCCAGCCCCTGACCTATGGAGGCGGGCTTGGGGTAGTTACGGCTTGAGGCCGGGTAGGGTCGGGTCATGAAAAAGTGGTATCAGAGGTGGTTCGTTCCTTGGGACGTTGTTCGGAAATACCTAAAATAAAATTAATTGGTTGGGATTTAGGGAAATAGTGTTAACGTGTCTTGAGAGTGGCTCTCAGGACAGGGAGTCCAGTGACGGTGTGGCGGCCGACGTATCATTTCACCAGAACCTTGATAAACCGCTTGTCGACTCGGCATGCTGAGACACGTGTTGTAGGGAAAATTGGTGTGTGAATCAAAAAGGATCGAGTCTTTGATTTTTCTTCTTGAGTCAGATCCCCATCGTTGTTGTTATTGCAATATACATATATTCTCATTTGATCACGGCACTCCTTGATAATATTCAGGATGTCTCCGCGAAGACAGCCAGCCAGGATACCAGCTTTGGTTCGTGACAAAGACCCTGGGAGCTATAAGGCCACAGTCCAGGACCCACCATGTGAGCCCCTTTCTCCAGGTGGGTGGGTAGCAGCACCCCCACCTGTTGAGCAGCAGACAGCTCCAGTAGAGAAGACTGAGCTTGATCGTAGGTTGAGCGCGCTCCGTGAGTTCCAGTGGCAGAGACCGCTGAGGTTCAGTGGTGAGCCAGACCATCAGGAAGCAGAGGTTTGGCTAGAGACAGTGGTTCACCTTTTAGGCTTGTGCAGATGGCAACAGATCAGACAGTGTCTTTGACAGCCAACCTTTTTCGTGGAGTAGCTTGGCGTTGGTGGAGTCTAGTGACTCAGTTTTTGACGATTTTTCGCTTTCTTGGGGCGACTTTCAGTTGTTGTTCCATGAGGAGTTTTTCCCCTCCTGCTTGCACTCCGTTCGGATTCAGGAGCTCCTGCAGTTTCAGCAGGGAGGGATGACGGTGGACGAGTACGCTACTAGTTTCGCAGACCGTGCATGCTTTTACACGAACTTGGTCCATGATGACAACATCCAAGCGTGGAAGTTTGAGCAGGGTCTCCTCCGAGAGATTCATGTTTTCATATTACCGTTGGTCATTTCCACATATGCCGGGGTGCTAGAGCAGGTGCTGGTGACAGAGAGATTCCTGTCACGTTCTAGATTTGGTGGTGGTAGCAGGCACGTTGGAGCCGAGACGTCTGCTAGAGCTAGCGGGCATCGGCAAGCAGAACCTCGACGCAAGTGGATTTCTGACAACCAGACTCAGGGGAATGTTTGTACACCACAGTGGCGTCGGAGGGAACCAGTGTTGCCCGAAGAGAGTCGGTGCTATGCTTGTGATGGGAGAGGTCACCTGGAACGGGACTGCCTGACCTAACATGTAGAGAGCTTCGAGCAGGCAGCAGGTGCACCACCACGACAGATGCAACGTCGTGATCAGAGTAGTGGCCAGAGAGGTGGTGCTAGCAGAGGAGTGGGAGGAGCTGGTAGTGGGGGATGACCTTGTGAGTCTTTCTCATCACCACTAGGCTGTACACGTCAGGGTCAGGGAGATGCCATTTGGGACCACGGACAACCGCGAGCTTTGGATGTCTACGATCCTGCAGAGCATGGGGTGATAAGAGGTACACTCTATAGCTCTTCTACATTTTGCAGTAGAATTTTTAGACTCTGTGTGTGAAATAATTTTCTTCCTTCTCCTTTCTTGGGTTGTTACCAGGGTGGTGCGGGGCGCTGGTGTAACCCTTTATTGGTAAGATAAAAGGCGTGGGACATTTTTCATTAGTCGATGGTGTCGACTCCATTGCTTTCTGAGCGTGTAAGAGATTCTTGGTTGAGAGACATCGACTATGGAATCATGTGTGACCAGATATCATTGGGTGTTCCACCATATGGATATTTTGAAGGAGGGAATCATCGGGCCTTGTTCCAGGTGCGGGCGGTGATTCTAGTCGCGGCGTGCGACGTGGAGGTTCGGTCGGGGAGGTGATATACCCCCGAGAGCCTTCGGGCCGTTTGAGACCATGAAAAGGGATGGAGAGGTTCCCTAACGCCTTGCCCTAACCCCAAAGTCTGGAGTGGGTACACGATGTCTCCCACGTGGTTCACCTTAAAAGAAGTGTTCGTGCTCATATGCACGACATCGGAAATGGCCGACCTCGCGTGAACAGATCAAATCCTTTGGTATGTGTGCGTTGACGCGAGACCATGCAAGAGTTCTTCTGGGTACAGAAGAGCCAGGTGTGGGCTTAGTACCCTGAGTTGTTCCCTGGTTTTTCTTTTAGGGGATGAAAAGCATGAATGAGGTAATATTTTAAGAACCTAGTTTTTGCTGTGAAAGACTTTGGAAAATTCTTGATGATATTCCATAGCAGCGCCTTCAGACGGCATGCGATTCTGAGCCCCGGTGTGGCCGGAATTAAATTTTCAGTGCGTTCACACTGGGAATGCCAAATAAATGAGATAACTCCTAGATGGTGATCCGGATTAGAGATCTGAGTGTACGGATGGGTCCGGAATGGGGTGTTTACCCAAAGAATGACATAAAACTTTTCGGCACAGGACGTTTGGACCCCTCGCCCGCTTTCAGAACGTTAAACGGATAATTAAATTAATTAATTAATTTCTTTTAATAGTGAAAAGATAGTATCTCTTAAACGGTGGCTCGGATGGGAAAACTGAGAGCAACATTGAGTTTGGAGCGTGGCGTTTACCCTAGGAAGGGTGTAAGTTTCGTGGACGCGGCCCGTCTGTGAAAATGGCCCCAGGGGCGTTTTCGTAATTTGGAGACCTCAGGCGCTAAGTTTAAAAACATTTGAACGGGGAGTCGGATTAAAATTACAATATTTCCATTGCGTTCAGAGTGTGGTTTTTAGCCTAGGGGAGGCTTAATCCCAACCCCGTCGGGAGTTCGGATTCGGGTCGACGGGCGGGTGGTTAAGTGTTTTCTATTTAAACACTTAACCCACACCCTCCCTCTTCTTCTTCTTCACCTGGAAAAAAGTATGGGCAGCCCCTTCCACTCCTACTCCACTCCGGCGAGGCAGCTCCGGTGAAGCATGGCGCACCGGCGGATCCCTCTCATCGAAGCTTCGGGCAACACCCCAACAGGTAGGAGGTTTTGGTTTGCATTTTCATTTCCAAACCATCATTTGAATTCAATTTTATGTGTCGATTAGCTGTTAAATATTCTAAAAAATACCATAGAGGTGTAGTATATATTTTTTTCTTTCCATCGCATCTTTCGGAATCTAAATCCTAGTTACGAGGAGGCCGCAACGGTCCAACGAAGTTTACGGGAATTTCGAGTGTTCTGGGGGTTTTTCGGCGGTCCGATGAGCTCTGGCGCGGCGACGGCTCAGTTCCAGGGTGCTGGCGGCGCGGTGGTCCCAGGTGCAGGAGGTGTGGCGGTCCAGGGTGCAAGAAGCGCGGTGGCACAACCTTCAGTCGGCGCGGCGACCGCGCTTCAGGCGGCAGGCGACGGACGCCCGCAGCACGGGGGTGGACCGGGGTTGCGGCATGCGACCCCGCGGGGGAACACGACCCGTGTCGCGCGGGTCGTCACGCGGCGACCGGCCTCAGCCGGTCGGTCAAGCAGTAGACCGGGTCCACCACCGGCCCGCACGGCCAAGCTGCGGGCTAGGCATGGTGATCCGGGCTGGCCAGCGTGGGCCGACCCAGACCGGGCGGACCGGCCGGCCCAGGCCGGTCCAGCCCAAGGCGCCTTGCCCCCTCAGTTTTCGGACGCCCGTATTTTCCGCTACGGGTGCCCGTTTTGCATGTTGTCAATGGATATGGAACCGTATCAATGAGGTGAGTATTTTGAGATGGTTTTGTAAATTTTTAATTCCCAAAACGAGGGGTCTCGGAGGAGCGACACGTCTTTAAGTGGTTTGACGTTTTCCGGGGGATCCTGTTTTGGACGGCGCGGTCGCGTCGGACATCTGTTTTGAGCGCCGTCAGTGGCGTTGGGACCCTGGTGTCAGGGAAAAGATTTCCAGGGTGATTTCAGGTGTTGACACCCAAGTTGAGATGTGGACCCCATGGGCTGTCTTTTGAGCTGCGTGCATCGCTTTACAACTTTTTCATCGGGCGTCCGTTCGGGGCGTGTGAGTAGTTGATTCTGGGTGTTTTTCCGAGGGCGTTGCATTGGCTTAATCCGCTCGGGTTAGTTTGGCACGATGATGCAGGCCCCATGAGGGCCATTTGGGTGTTGACGGTGATTTTTCGTCTCTATCACCGAGTGACCGTTTTGGACAAGTGAATAGTCCATCTTGTGTACTTTTTCGAGAGGATCGCAATGGTGTGATCCGTTCGTTGAGTTTAGGGACTAGGATGCGGGTCCCACGGAGCACCGCTCGTGTCCGGTGCACCAGAATGCATCTTTTTCTCTGGATATCCATTGTGCTCAAGTGATCAGGCTTTTTGACGTGTCTTTCCGAGGAGATCGCAATGGTGCGATGCACCCGACTGTTTTCGGGGCCGAGGTTCGGGATCACGGGACACCGTTTGTGCGTAGGGCAGTGTTGGCGACTTTTCCGTCGGATATCCATTTTAGGCGAGTAAGTAGTCAATCTCTCATGTTTTATCGCGAGGATTACAACGGTGTAATCTGTTCAAGCTAGCAGAGCCTCTTACACGATCTTATTAAATGTGGAATGTGAAGGTGCCCCAGTGGTGGTTCTTCCTGCGGTGTTTGCAGAGAACCCTTGCCATGCGATCACATGCACTCTCGTGTGAGTGAAGTTATGCTTAAAGAGATGTGGTTGGATATTCCTTAGCCATTGAGGTGGCAGGTTGGAGTTGTTACATCATGCCGTCGCATTGACGTTGGGTGCTGGTTGCACGTTAGCCTTTGGGCTGGAGACATGGTATACTCTGGGAGTATACGGGAGCACTGGTAGGTACATGTTGTTGTTTGTACCTGATAATGTTTGTGCGCTTGGTTGGTGTTGATTTGGGGCCACACATCGTGTGGGCCCCATGTGTGTGTCGTGTTCCGCTTTAAGTACTTTTGACCTCTCGTGATGTAGAGGATTACTCTGTTCTTGTTTGTTGACTAGCAGGGCTGAGTCTTCCCCTAGCTTGGTGCTCGTTTGTTTGACCAGCAGGGTTGAGTTTTCCCCCTGGTTCTGTTCTCGATGGTTTTGGCTGGCAGAGATGGTTTGGTTCCTCTGTTTCATCAGGTGTAAGGGGTTTCAGTACCGTTACCCTTTCACCAGACTGCGGCACCATTTATGACTATGGGTGTTCATACAATGTGGGTGTTTTCCCCACTTTCTGGGATGAGTTGACTCAGTCTGCTTCGATAGTGACTCTGTGGATTGGAGCGTGACTGCCTTGAGAGGCCCGATGAGTTTCTCCCGTTCATTCTTGATCCCTAGTAGAGTTCTTGTGGACTCGGTGTGACCAAAACTTTACGCGGGCACCGATCCTCTACCCAGGAGGTTGTTTCGAGTAGGGCTGAGGTTGTTTCTAATAGGCATGAGGTTGTTACAAGTAGGTATGAGGTTGTTTTGAGCACGGCTCTCCAGTTGTACCATCCAGAAGGGATGGCCAGTGGGTTACCATCCAGTAGGGATAACGAGTACAGCGGTGTTCACCGAGCAGTACCATCCAAAAAGGATGGCCAGAGTAGTTCCTTGTTTACCTCCAGCGGGGCTGTGCAGTGGTCCCCGATGCCGGGATTACCTCCAACTGGGATGGGAAGTGGTCCCCGATGCCGGGATTACCTCCAGCTGGGCTGGGCAGTGGTCCCTGATGTCGGTCTTACCTCCAGCTGGGCTGGGCAGTGGTCCCCGATGCCGGGATACCTCCAGCTGGGCTGGGCAGTGGTCATGTCGCTGACTTTAGCCAGGTCTCCCTCTAGTTAATTACCCTGATACGGGACTAGGCAGTGTGGCACCCGACGAATATTGTCGGGTCTCCCTATAGTGAGAACCCATTGACTTCCAGGGAACCTCCAGTGGGGCTGGGCAGGGGGGTCGACTGTTGACTTTGAGGATACCTCTCGACTGCGGGGCAGTGATGAGTTGTGGTTTGACCTTCCCCCAGAACTCTCAAGTATGAGGAGTGTTTTCCCCACCAAGACACGTCCTTGTGACGCGACCTAAAACCGTGTGGGTGAGTCAGTTCCTCCCAAAGCAGATAGTTTCAAGGTACGGTGATTTGATCCTTGACTTGCAGTTCGGGGAAGACGTGTGGGATGCTGGGCATCGATGGTGTTACTTCTAGGATTGTTGGCGAATCACTTTTATTGGGCTGAGCTACGGGATGGAGATCCCCTTACGATCTTGTTTGGGCTTAATTTTTGAGTATATGTATATGTATATACCTTGTTCTAGTACCCACTTCTTGGGTTTGGTTACTCTCCTTCCAGGAGAGGTGAAGACGCGCGGGTTATGCCATGTGATTTCCGTGTCTAGCTTCTCATCATTGGATGAGTCTACTATCCTACTATAGGTAGCGAAGACTCGACGGGAAGTTCATCTTCTCACCATTTCCAGCTCCTTGTGTCTGGACGAGTCTACTTTCTTCCTCTTGTTGGGTTGAGCTAGACTCTTTACTGTACTCTTTACTGCACTCTCAGTTGTACCTTTCATATTTCCCTGTTTGATCTACTGCTCACCCGTCGGTACCTCCTTTGTTGCTCCCTCGAGCCTTCGGGGTATCCTGATGAGTATTTTTTATACTCACCCCTGCTTGGGATTTTCCTGCACTTGGTGTTCCCTTGCATACAATGGAAAAGTTGGTCGTGACTTCAGTGGAGCATAGGCGTTCGGAAGCTTGGACCACGTGTGGTGGTCGGAGTCGGGTTCAGGTGGGGGACCCTTCCAGTTGTTTTCCTTTTGTTTACCTATTGTCGGGTTGTGGCACTTTTCTGGTTGGGCACGTGTTTTTTCCTTTTTCTTTTTCAGTTACTTTCAGCACTCTCTTTATACTGTTAGAGGTCGATGCACTTTGTGGTTTATTTATAGCATTTTCCCTTTTCATTACTTGTCTTTTCTTTTACTCTGCACTTTTTCATTGAGTGTGATGTGTGTGTGTGTACAGGTACTTAAGAAAAGGCCTCCCCGAGTTTTTTAGCCTTCTGCACTTGTCGCCAGCCCCTGGCCTATAGAGACGGGCTTGGGGTAGTTGCGGATGGAGGCCGGGTAAGGTCGGGTCATGACACCTTAGGGGTATTTATAGGGAGAAATATTTTTATAGGACCAAAATGCAACCCTAAGACCATGTAGTAGACTGCCTAGACTACTACACAGTCAGAGGAGACCATATCAAAACCCTTGGTAAAACCTGCATATTGGATCCATTACTGGATCCATGGTGAAATTCATATTTATCCAAGGGAGGGAGAATAACCCAACCTACAACTCAAGTTCTAGACACCCCTAATTTGGAAGTATCCTAAAAACCACTACGGTGTAACCACATCGCTCCATACCGTATTGATCGGCACTAGGGATGGGCCTACACTACAACCAACCACCATAACATAACCAATACGAAAATGATATTTTCCTTGATTTTCCCTTATTGAGATTCCCTAAGCTGCATCTTGGAGACCACTCCATATATTCTTGGATTATGGCACAACCCACGGAATTACATTGCAACCTAGCCTCAAATGGAAGTGGTACCCGCCTTTTTTCTCCATTTACCTTTAAAGCACTTTGAAACCTCCTCTAGGTGCCTCCAACAACCAAAAAACACAAAGGGAATATCCATTGAGGATTGAGCCCTTACACTATATATGTACAAAAACCAGTAACAATTACACAAATATTATGTGAATTTCTATAATTTCAGATAACATAATATATTTAAATAGTTTCATAGTAAACATTTTTCAAATATTATTTTATATAGATCACTCCACCAAAATAATTCATTATATCTAGATTTAATAATTTATAATACAAACTCAAATATGTATTATAAATTATGAATATATTATGAAATCCTATAATGACGTACTGTATCACCTTATAGTGATCCCATTTTCAATGACCATGCTAAACAATGTTCAATTGATTCGTCAAAAACAATTATAGAAACATGAAACTATTATATCTATATATAATTATATCCCCATTTACATTCGATCTCGGTTTATAAATATTATAAATTAATATTATATTTCTCAAAGTATTTTTTATGCAATTATCAAAGTATGATCTTTGTCATATAAATATAGTGGTATAAAATTTCTTCCAACTATCTATCATAATAAAATGTATTTCAATAAGATTCATAATAACACCATTATCCATTGATTCAAATGTTGTTGAAGTGAAAAATTAAATTTAGAATAAAAATAATAATATATAAAGAATTCAATTTAGTGTCTACTACTGGAAAAAATTTATTAAGTTCTATAATGTTGAATATTTTTATTTAATGATATTATAATAAAAATCCATGATAAAACAATGGAGAAAAATCCTTTTAGTTAATGAATTTTTAAACTCCTCTTGTAAGTCAATGTGTTTAACTATATATTTTGTTAAATTATTTAATAGAAATATAAGATTATATAGATACACTCAATCAATATGTGAAATAAATTATTCCCCATGTAGTTAAATTATAAATTGTTATGATTCCAAAATAATTATATTTCATTAGAAAATTTTCAATTCAATATAATTAAATAACAACATAAATTTACCCAATTATGGATTCCTAGTAAATAATTCCTGGTTTTTTAATCATAGCTCAAAATTGATGAATGAACATAATTTGAAAGAGTGGTAAATAAATTATTTTTCTAGAATATACGGGTGATAAGCTGGAACCCAAAAATTGAGAGTCTTTTCCATGAATCAAGAATTCATATTGAAAATAGGGTTTACCTCATGAATCTGTAGACTAATGGAGGGATGAAGTATCGATGAAATGGGGGAGGTGAGGATGGTGGGATCGGAATAAATTAAAGGAAATGAAAATTGGGATCTGTGATTTGAGGAAAGAGGGATTAGAAATGGGAACTGATGCTAAGGTTCCTGTGCAGACGGTGGGTAGAGAGTGAGGGAGTTGGTGGAGGGTGTGCAGTTCTGGGTAGGGAGTGCATGAGCAGGTAGGGGGGTGATTGGTGATGTTTTTTTTTCAGTGCAACGTCCACCAATGATGGTCGTCTATTTTGAGGGTGGATAAATATCAACTCTCTAGTAGTGAATTATGTGGGAGAATCTTACATTAAGTTATTGAATATTATTGAAAAAGGAAAAAAATAATATTGAAAAAATATTTATGTTATTAACAAAAAATCCAAATGAAGTGATAATTGTGCCCATGATTAGGGTGTGAAATTGATGTCATGTGAATGATTTTATTTAGGAGATATTGTTCTTTGCATAGAGGGTGAAATAAAAGACATGGTCATGTGAATAGGTAACATTTGTTGAAAATTATTATTATTTTCAATAACATGAAGAATATTGATAACATGATTAACTACTTTCAATAGTAGAAACTCACCAAGAATGTAGTATAAATAATATTTTAGATATATGTGAACATCTAAATAATAAACATGGGAAAATAATTGATTTTTTTTAGAACACCAATAACGTAGTACAATGAAGATGGTAGATATAAGTGAACATGGTCGGCCTGAGGGTGATCCCCTTGAGCTCTTGGTCATGGGAAACAACCAATATGAGTCAACCAACCTCCCTATTCCTATTTCCCATTTTCTTTGCAACCCTATATGGAATAGTCGGTTCCAACCAGCTCCCATCCCTACGTCCCTTGATGACCTCGTTGCATTTCTATTGTCATCGGAGAATCTTTTTTGGATCTACTATGTTGGGTGATTTGGCTGTATCAACTGTGTGTATTTCTACTAGGGAGTCCTAGTGGTTCAGGGTATTTAAATTGATTATTGTACTATCCATGGCTACCCAGCATGTGAGCCTCCCCTATTCAGAGATGATTCCTTTTACTATAGGTATTTTATGTTATGCTCTGGAATCTTATGGTGGTGAACTCCCCTTATGCAATTATGGGTCGGGTCTGCCTCAACATCTCCATGCTTCTTTTCCCACCTAAATCCCCAAATCATGCACCTATCAATGAAACTCTTTGAGAGGATTTCTGACCTCACCTAACTATGACCCATGCACATCTTCATCCTCATTTTCAATGTATTCTCATATATATGATAGTTAAACATAGGGCTCCATCTTGCCTACAATTGATAACATAAGATTATTCAGGTGGATGATAGTCTACAACGAACACATATTTGTGAATTTTTATGGAATACCCTTTAATAATCTTAATTAAATATAACTCATTATTATAAAAACAGTTAAATCAAATCACTAGAATATAGTTTTTTGATCTTCTGCACTTTTATCTAAAAAATAAATTAATTCTTCTCTAAGATTGGATCAAGGATCTTGTGTGACCGTTTTATTTTATTAATTGCCTCTTCTATGTTAAATTTCATTTATCATTGATCATATTTTGTTTGGTTATATTCTATTACAGTCATTAATGAGTCATGATTTATCTGGATTTTATGAATCTTGCATTTAATTTCATCGAAATGTTTTATTGTGCATGTTGGAGGTTTTTAGGCTGAGATTTCGTCTAATACTGATACATGTTCCAATTTTAATTTTACATAATGGAAGGGGACTATTTTAATTGAAAATCATATTAATTATCGATAATGATATAAATATTTATGAAAATATAAAATATTATGAATAATATAAAATAATTATTAATGATTTATTTCAAAAAAATTATAATTTCTAACAGTCCTTGCAATCAATGGGTTGCGGGGACGTGACTAGATATGATTGTAAATAAAAGTGTGGATAGATTTTATTTCATCTCAATTTGGGATATTGATTAATATGATTATTTTCACAGAGTCTAAGCTATTTCAACATTGTGACTCACTGGGTAAAACATCTCTAAATATGCCATTTTTTAAAACATCCCCTGTATGGGAGCTGACCACCCAAATCATGACTGACAATCATACCTACCCAAAGCACAAAATCATATGACAATCATTACACAAACTCATGTATAGTATAAAATATATATTTACAACTTCTCCATGATAAATAACCTTCTCTTAGGAACCTACTCCTCCCTTCCTCCTAGAAACAGAGCTAGAACATTGTACGAAACCTTCTAGGTTGGACCCTTTGAAAAATCACATCTTTGTCAAGGTCAAATTGATTGAAAAATCCATCACAAAATACCAAATAAAAACCCTCTTCATACCCTTGCATTTTAGTATAGAACTGAAATTATTTTTTATAACCATATACTTTGCACAAAAATGAAAAAGGAAGGATTATTTTATAAAATTAGAAATCCAATTTCAAACTCAATCAAAGAATCAAAACAGAATCAAATCAAAATCCCCGAACCATCTGAAACAAGATGTGTCATACTCACAAATTTACCAAACTCAGGTAACATAAATTTCAATTTATCTGGATTTTGTTTTCTCAATCCCCCTCCCTCTTTATATAGAATTCACACAAATAGATACATTTTTCCATATAATCTTCTTAAATTCATGCTTTCTCTTTAGGTGCTGGTGATTTAGATGATTCCCCCTCCCCCAATTTTAATATTATTGTTCCAGAGTCAATATGACCTTTCCCCCAATGTGAAATGCATCACCCGATCACTTTCCTATCTCCCAAAGTGGGTGGGTGCCCGACACGATGACATGGTCGGTCTGATCCTAACCCCAGTTCACCCTTATCCAGACCCATAATCATTTGTTGAGTTAGCAAAAATGATTAGGGTGGCAGGGGTGAGGGGTACATGGCACATCAAGATATGATGATTATTTATATTCATATCAATAATTGTAGAATTTACATCATATTATTAAACCATGTTTTTTTATTTTCGTGTCAGGTGACACATTGTTTTTATTTTGGAGTAAATGTTTTTCATCATAATGAAAAGTGTACATTTAATTATTATACATATTATGAAAGATATTGAAGAATTTATAAGGAATAGACTGTTTGATAATGATCAATGGATGTGCGAGCTAGGGTTTCCTCATCTGGTTCCCTTAGTGAGTATAATAACTGCAATATTTTTCTTCTGCATAACATTTAATTTAATGTCCTCATGCTTTATCAAATTTTTTAGGGATTTCCAATAGAACTAGAGTTGGATTCTTCTTATTCTACTAGTATGGGTCTATATATGGGTGTTCCTAAAGTTACAAGGAGCACCCATCATACCCATTCACACCCTGACCCTCAAATGGACACCCTATATACAACACCTTTTCATCCACTAGATCCTATAGGGTTATTCACACCCATGCCTCCATCATCATCTTATTTAGGCCCTTATTCTCATACCATGTCTAGTTATCCTCAAAAAATTATCCCACCTATTCCATATCCATATCCTATGATGTATCCTCAACCCTTATATACTTATCTCACCATGTATACATTGCCTCCATTTCCTACTATACATCTAGGATCTGATGATTTTGTTCATTCAACTTCAAATCCAAAGCATGGAGGTGACCCCATGCATGAATTGGAACAAAAACATCCATCAAATGTTATTGATCTAGGATAGACCACAGATCCATCCATGATTAATGAGCAGTCTTCATCTAGTTTTTTATAATGGTTTCAAATAATACATAATTTTAAATCTCAGGTTTAGCACATGTAAATAAAAAATAAAAATAAAAATATTATTATTGACATGAGGTTTCGCAGAGATTAAATAAATAATTAGGGGAACTTGTGAAATTATTTATTTCCAACCATAGTGGTATATAAACTCAATTATATTATTTTTCAAGAGAGTCAATTTCATCAGTGTTGTGCACAATGACATTTAGAGAGAATCATCTTCAGAACTAGAGAGATCCCTCTCCAAGAATAATGCCATGAATGGAGAGTGATCTCTATCCACCATATACACCCAAATATATAGAGATCATGTAGAATCCTTTGGAAGTGATTCTTGAGGTGATAAAAATAAAATGATGCAAGAATTAGGATCTACCACTCTAGAACTCGAAGATTCCTAAGGGGATGTTTGGAGATTTGTGGAACATGTGTAGATCATCAATTATAACATCCCTAACCCGGAAGCCACTTAGAAAATTCTCTGAGCTGGGTCACCACATGACCTCAAGCACACCTTCGCATATTCTAGAAGTTGCAGACTAGCAACAAGGGTCTAATAGGTCACATGGGGAGACTATACCCTCTTTACTAGTGCATGAAAAAATATATGAGATAAGAAACATGTAAAAAATAGACAATAAACTAGATTATTTATTACCAACCATTTCCCAAACATATTACAACCAAAACCAAAAGTTAAATATGTCATGTCATTATAAAAGTGCCAAATTTGAAGGAAACCCAAAATAATGACTAACAGAAACATCCCCCAAAATTGGTATTGACTCTATGTCTGAATCCTCATCCTTGCACTCCAAAATCCCAATTCAACTACCAAGCACATTTTTTTTCCCTTTCCCAATCCTACAATTATGAAATTTCCCCAGGTACCCAATAGAGGCCCGAGCAGGGTGTGAGTAAAACTCAGTAGGCCTCCCCCAACAGTGTCACCAGAATATCCAAAATAAATATATTATTCATGAAAGTACTAAATAAATTTCAAGTTAAACAAAAGAATTATCTGGTTACATTAGTTAACAATATTCACTTTATAAACATTGATAATTTATTACATTCGATCACTTAATCAATTTCCATAACATAAAACATGGGTTAGAAATCTAAATCATTTGCAATCCATCCTAATATGATCTATTATCAGACATAAGTGAATATGTCAAGTTCCCTATCTCAATAGAGATAAACATTTTATAACCAATAGATAACACTCGCCATGGAGCCTCAGTCTAGGTAGTCTCATCAAATGCAACTTCTAGGGGCTTAGAGTCTCAATCTGACTCCCTAAACATTGTATTCTAGGGGTAAGTTTTTGAGACATAGTCCAAACTGACCCATGGGAGGAGCCCCAGTGCAATGCCCAACATACCACAAAGCCATGTGCACATGCTTAATCATCCAATTACAACATATACCTAATCCCAGACCATGAATAATCAATACACATAACATTTATTAGTCACATTACATTTAACTCTTAAATCATCTTTGGGACATAACCAATTAAAACATTTACCACACACATTAAATAGCATATTTAACACAATTACCTTTCATATCTCAACCCATTTAACTTATTCAATAATTTACATACATTGAACCTTTAAAATAATTCATTATTTCACATGTATAATACCATTCATGCATTTCAATTTCCATCTCACAATTCATTGGACACATTCATCTTATCCCATTTGACCATCTTTACATTGTCCCAAAAAACCCTTATTACCTTATCAATGTCATGGACCAACTGTAAATAATCCCTTTTCTAACTAAACTAACGTATTGAAATGTTCATATTGGGATCTAATTTATCACAAGACAATTCCATACTTAAAATTACAATTTTCTATGATCAGTAATAGTGGTACACCCAATCGCAGGCCCTAATTTGGCCTAGTAAACCCCAAAGCATCCCATGGGGATCATGAGGGGTTTAATTAGTCATTTAGACAACCATTTTACCCAATCAATTAAAAGTAATCAAATTCACAACATGATATAACCATTAACACTACCACACATGCACAAATCAACATCAAGACCATGGAATATAAATTTTAGACCACCTACCCCGAAACCAGAGATGGCCACACACATAACCTTAGAAATAGATCTGGATTAAATCACCCATTGAAGTCCCAACCTATGATCTACTCAAAAAATATGGTTTTAGGGATTCAGAATAAGAATAATGTAACCATAATCTCTAATCTGTAAAAGATAATAAAGGGGATAATATGTAGTACCTATAACTTCGATCTGCAACAAACGACACTCCAAACGTCCTCGAAACAATGAAGATCAATCCATGCAAAGATTTGGGTGTTTAGATTAGTCACAAGGGATGATGGAGGAAGAATGAGGAATAAATTTAGGTGAAGAACATAAAATCATGAGGGTGAACAACTGTAAAATCCCACTTTTTAATGGGGTCCATGGTTTTGCCTCACAGTTTTCCAAACCTTGTGCCATCCCTGTTCATGCCGCTTTCTAAGAGGGGATGATTCACCCAATTTATTGGGGAGCTACTCACATTTTAATGAACATGCACTATCCATGAAGGATACCCCTATCTAGGCCCACATGGTTTTGCCTCCCCTATTTCATGGTTTACTAAACAATGAACCGATTCCACCTAGCTAGAATAGTTTGAGCACACAGTTACTAATAACCATCCTCCCACCATGAAACATGCACATGATGGCTCAAATATCACTTCTTTCATGTCCCTAACCCCCGAAAAACCTATGATATTCCTCATACATCAAGAAAATATTTCATTGACCATAATATGGAGACCTAAAAAAAACTTAAATAAGAACGTTCCTCATGAAATTCCATAATCTTACAACCTCCCCACGATATAATGGATCATCCTCAAGCTGTATTACCAACCATAACTGAAATTATAATGAAAATGGACCTATCCACTGATCCCAAATATTATTCTCCCTCTCCCAATATTCTTCCTGAACATTACCATTCTTCCAAAAAACTTGAACCAAAGGCACAATCATTCCTCACATGGATTTCTCACTATGATCCACTATTTGAACTGGATGATCCCCAAAGGATGCATCAACCACAATCTCATTATCATTGACATGAAAAACATGAGATGGTTCTGGGTGATACTTCCAAGGTTATGACACATGAACATAATAATGCATGAAACTATACCACTATGGAAGAGGACATCAGTACATCATCGGCTTGATCCTCTCCATAATCTCAAACGGACCCATGTACCTGGGCACCAAATTTCCATATTTCTGTATCTGATGGTGACCCAAGAATGGAAACACCTAAAGAAACACATGATCAACAACAATAAACTCAAGATGTATATGACACTGATCCAAATACAAATTCTGGCTAATATGATCCATTAAAATATGTTTCTAAATCAACTAACTCAATTCTGATGACTCCTACATGAGACTCAACCCTTAAAAGTCAGATTCTACTACCTCTATCCAACACAACAAGGATCTATACAGTCTACCATAGAGCACCTCATAGAGTGTCATCTGAATCATCACATAGTAATTGTTATTATAGGTGAATTCAATAAGTTCTAAATGCATCTCCCATGATCCACCAAAATCTAGGACATAATCCATCAACATATCCTATATTACCTGAATAGTTTTATATAACAATCTGTCTGTCTATGGGTAGAAATCCATACTAAAAAACACTTGGGTACTGAATAATTTTGGCAGTACCTACTAGAAACACAATGTAAAATCTGGATCATGACCCAAAACTATATTCTACATTACTCTATGAAAATTCACTATTTATAAAAAATACAATCCACTCAAGTGATAAAAGGTGAATGTATCTCTAATTTTCATGAAATGTTCCACCACGGTCAATAGATCCACAACTAACCACATCACATCATTATTTTGAGGAATAATTGGAAGACTTACCATGAAATACATCATTACATCATCCCATTTCAATTTATGAATGGGAAATGGTTGTAACAAACCACCCAACAATTGTTGGTCAGATTAAACATGCTGATATGTAATGAATCACACAATGAAACCCTAATCCACTTTTTTCATTCCTCACCACCAATATTTCCTTTGAAGATCCTAATACATTTTTGTCAATCCTAGATGCTCAAACCACCTCTATCCATAAAATCACACATCAAATTTTCCCACAATCATGCTGGTACAACAACACGACCATGAACATGAACAATCCCATCATCACTAGCCATCCAACATGAAGGTTAATCCCCACCATTAAGATTCCCCTAAATCCAAACATTCAAAATCCCATTCTTCCTTTCCCGGATCCATCTCAGAAGCATGAACTCAACTAACAAGGATGCAAGGGTCATCTGTTTGTGCTCATTTGGAACCTTGAGATGCATCACACCAAATAACACCATTATCCTCCATTTAGAACTATATTACTAAACTACATGACATTATTTATTTTGTCTCAAAGAATATATGACAATATTCCCATTTACAATAGTGCAAACTAGCTAAATGTCATGAGATTATATGTACACAACCCATCGTCTGTAACATCCCAAGTAAGTAATGAATAATAGATATTTTTATCTATGTCTATTAATGATTAAGATAGTGTTATAGAGGCTTAAAATGAAAATAAATACAATCTTATGCATGGAATACACTAATATTCTTAAAAGATTGTTTTACTGCCTTTTGATGGCAAACCATTTTTGAATCTATATTTTGACAATTTTATAAACTATGTTTGTCAAAATAAACTTATCCTTTATGATTGGGACATCAAAATTTACCTTGTGTGAATTTTTGGTATTTTTCTGACAATGTTCATTTTTTAATGAATAGTGAAAAATACTGCATTTTACATCAAAACTGCTTTTTAATCTAATTTATTTATATGATTAGATTATGTTTTGAATTGGTTTTAAAGTGAAATTAGAATATATTTTTACCATTTTATCCAATGGTGGTCATTGGAATCAATTTCACTTTGAAATTAGACTTAAACTGATGTCAATCTTGTGATACTTATTGTTTTGTAAAAACACGCTATTTGCTCTGGCAGCGGGAATTAATTATTAAATTAATTAATGTGACTTATATGATTTGAATTTTGTAAAATAGACTTCATTTTTGAATTCTTAATATCAAATATATCTTAGGGTGAATTTTTGGTAATTTTCTGAAAAACTTCAATTTTTGATGAATAGTGAAACCACTAAGTGGTAGTCAAGCAAACTGATTTTCAGTTAAATGAAAGTTTACCACTAATGTGTATTGAATTTTGAAAATCCGACATACATGGTTGTCATTAAGAAGTAAAATGTGGTTCAATGAGATTAAAATAATTTTTTGGTGAATAGTAACTTATTAAGTTTTTTAATCGCGATTTGTGGTAATTAGTGTAGTTTAAGGTATAAATAATGCTTTAATAATATGAAATGACCTAGACACATGTCCCAACCTTATTGGTTGTGTCATGGCCGACCAAGACAAGCCATGGGTCAACTTGGGGACCCCATGGAGACATTTGGGTTGGGAAATGACATAAATAACTTTTTATTTAATGTAAAAGTAAAAATGACACAAACATAATATGTTTTACGAAAACAATTTTTACATGGGGTTATAAAGATCCGATTTTTGATTATAAATAGTCATTGGAAAAATAAAAAGATTTCCTACATCATAGTATTTGTTTTATGATTTTTAGACATTAAATAAATTAAATTATTTATGACATAATAATGATGCAGTGATGACATCATTATTTGACGATTTAAATAAAATGGAAAGATAATGTAAAATCTATGAACTACACATGTCCAAAACTTATTGGATGAGTGGATTTCGAAGCCTTATCACCTTATACACGAATTATATCAATGTGGGACCTTTTTCAACCGAAACACATTTTCAAATAAAGTAATATTTCTTTACTTTCCAAAAGTGCCCCTCCTCTCCTCTTATAAAAGGCCCCCACCTCTACCTCATTTCACACACTACTCAAGCCTTTGGCTCGGCCATCCCCTGACCATTTACTCTCTCCACATCCCTCTCCTCATCCTAGAGGATTCCCTTTGTGCAGAATCCTTTCAAAGAAAGCCTTTAGGCTCAAATCAAAAGGAGTTACACTTTTAAAGGTAATTCATTCTCTCATGTTCATTTGTTTTATTTTGCTTCTCCAACCCCCTAAACTCTTTTTATTTACTTCTTTTGTAACAAAACCAGTATATTCAATATACTAGGATGTTGTTATAATATTTATTTGATCTAAACTCTCACACAACTACATCAAATGGTAAAAGAACATACGGTTTCCGTGGATGGCGAAATTCTGCCTCACGAAACGATGATTGTTCAATACTCATTTAACACCTTCGAAGGTGGCCATTATGATGTCACTATTTTTATATATGATATATAATATGTTTATGTTTTCCTTAAGCTTCTGTTTTTTACATTTTGGGCATACCTTTATGGTTTCCATTATGGGTAAACACGATAACTTCATTTTAGGAAGTGCGGACTACCGCCCCCACAAAGTGATTTGATTCGTTAAATACCATATGTGGGACATATAAAGGATGGAACTATGATATTATATATGATATTATACTGGAATTATAATATACCTTTATATCATTATGATTACATTCTATAAAATATGAAATAGAAATGAAAGTAGCGTTCATGCGTACATACGGCTTACCGTCTCCATGAACGGTGCATTTCATTTCTTACCTCTAAATGATTATGTAATATTATAAATGCAAGTATGTACTTAATATATATGACATATATGATATCTACATCATGAATACCATTCTGGATATAATGAACCTTTGACCAAATTAACAACATGTAAGTGTAAGAAGTCTATTTTTGACTTAAGAACCAAATACCGACAAAATGAACATTATTAACATAAATGATTACATGATGTTCATAACATGGTATAAAAGGAATAACGAACTTGAAAAAGATTCTTAAGAAAGTAGAGATTAACTCAAGTTTATTATTCAGGAGATTAAAGAGCGGTCGGGTCAAGTCGGATACGAGGTATGGGACTTTGTCTCAATCTCCTTTCATTGAGGCATATTTTATTTTATACACAACTTTCTTTTATACGGTGTATAAACCCCTTTGACTTTTACGTTTATTCAAAAGGAATCTTTTTTATACGAAGAGTTTACTAAACGACAAAAGGGAATGTTTTTGTTGTACGTATGCGGCGACAACGACTTCTCCGCCGTCGTGACTGTTATTTGAGTTTCGGCTTCCTCTACAAGCCATACCTTCTTTTTAAAAGAAAAATAAATACCATGTTTTACTTTTCTTTTATTTTTGCATTGAAAATGGTTTTCATAATGTTTTTATATCAATGTGTTGTATTGATATCTTGTGATTGAAAGGTGGATATGTTATGTTTCCTTTATGCATGTTTTATGTGATATGATTATGTTATGGTTCTTGGGAATTATTACGAAGACGGGTGGTTCCGTGATAAACTAAGGGCGGGTGAGCCCGTTATAGCTCTCCAATGCATTGGGTAACGCGAAGGAGTGAAACGTTAAGGTTTCTCCGAAGAGATTTTAGGGAATATACTGTGATGGGTATTCCAAACGTAACCAAGAGGGTTACCCCCTACGTAAGAATGTTATGAATGCCTCAAGTTACCTTTATTTCTTATGTTTTCTATGATTTATTCATGATTTTATGAGGTATGTTAAAGTGCCTATGTTTTATGGGTAAAGTATGATTTCATTCTTATGTATATATGAACTCATGTTTCCTTTCCATGTTTTTTTTATAACCCATACTGAGTTTTTATGCTCATCCCATGTTTTTGAAATGTTTTTCACAGGTCAAGGGAAAGGTACATGATAAGATGATAGAGTCAAGGATGTGTCAAGAAATAATCCATGTTTTATTTTAAATGTGTTTCCATTGATGGGAATGAAGAATACTATCTTTATGTAACCACTTTGTTTATATGTGGAATGTAATGCAAGTTTTATGATCTAATTCTCTAAAACTCTAAACCCGAAAAGATCCTCAATGTGTAATCTTTTAATAACTCAAGATTAAGTAAGGTTTAAGGCTGGGGCCTTATAGTTGGTATCAAAGGTCGGTTTAGATAACTTTAGGAGTTATAATTCTATTAAATGATTATCCAAAAATATTTTTTTTGAAATGATATAGCATTTAAAGATTACCATGTTGCTTCATCTAAGACATGTTTGTTCAGAATGGTTTTCCACAGAGGAAACAGGGAAGCAGTGCTTGGAAGGCATACAGAAGGAAATAACCTTCCGAATCAGCATCCAGAAATGGTCGGAATTGGAACTGAACAGTTTGTTGCAGTAATGGCGCAGTTGACTCAAGCGATAAATGGCGGTGGTATCCATGCACGAGATCAGCCAGAACAACCGCAAAGGAACATGTCAGTGGTGGAACATTTCATGAGGCAACATCCCCCATCATTCAGAGGATCATATGATCCTGTGCAAGATGAAGGGTGGATTAAACCACTGGAGAAGATTTTTGATGTCATGGGGTGTTCAAACAATCAAAAGGTTAGTCTTGCTATTTACCGTTTGGAGGGTGAAGCAGATCAGTGGTGGTCTATGGTTAAAAATATCCGGGACGCCGATGAGATTGATGCTCTTGACTGGGATGAATTCAAAGGTATGTTTCTTGAGAAGTATTTTCCTAAGGATGTTCGACTTAGGATGGAAAAGCAATTCTTGGAATTGAGGCAAGAGGAAGACTCAGTGGCTGCCTATGAAGAAAGGTTCACTCGATTGGCAAGGTATGCTCCAAATTTTATCCGGGACCTTGATAGTAAAATCAATCGTTTTTACTCAGGATTAAAGCCAAAATACCGAAGGGCATTAGCTTCTTGTGAGTTTAAAAGTTATGAAAAGCTTGTTTGATGTGCTGAGAAGGTGGAAATGGAGTTTGCTGATGACCAAGTTTTCTATAACAACCAGCAGAAGAAGAGACCGAGGTGGCAGGAGAAAGGTAAGAATTCTTCAAAAAAGTCTGATGGTAAGAGAACTAAGTTTCCAGTTTGTGATAAATGTGGCAAAAGGCATGCTGGGGAATGTCTTCTGAATTCTGGGAAGCGCTACCGATGTGGTAAGATGGGACATAAGGCTCGTTATTGCACTGAAAAGGATCAAGGTGAAGGTAAGAACAAATTTGATTTACAGTTAGTGAAATGTTTTAAGTGCAATGAGATGGGTCACTATGAAAATGAGTGTCCGACAAAGAGCTTGAGTGATGGGAAGCAGTTAGACTACAAGCAGAAAGGGGTGGTGAAATCCTTTGCAACTACTTCAACAGATGTCGGGCCATCAAATGAAGTTGTATCGGGTACTTTGTTTGTTTTTTCATATTATGCCAGTGTGTTGTTTGATTCGAGGTCTACACATTCTTTCATCTATGAAATATTTTCTAGTAAAATGGGAATACCATCTCAAGAAATGACTCCTGAACTTTTGGTAAAAACACCTGGGGGAAATGTCGAGGAAAAAAGAATTTATAAGAATCTTCCTATCCTTATCTGTGGAAAGAACCTACTTGCAAACCTTATTGTTCTACCTCTAGTAGAGTTTGATGTTATCCTGGGTATGGATTGGCTCTATATTTACCATGCTAAGATTGCATGTAGAGCTAAAGAAGTTTCTTTTCTGAAAGACTTTCTGTTTATTTACAGGAATGAACCCTTACTTTTGATAACATATCAAGAGGCCGAGAAACTTGTAAAAGATGGAAATGAATGTTACCTTGCACACGTCGTTGAAAATAAAATAACTATTCAGATTAATGATGTGCCAGTGGTAAATGAGTATCCTGATGTTTTTCCTGATGAGTTGCCTGGAATAATACCAGATCGGGAAGTTGAGTTTAATGTTGACTTAGTTCCTGATGCTAAGCCAATTTCAAAACCCCCTTATCGAATGGCACAAATTGAACTTTTAGAGTTGAAGGAGCAATTGCAAGATTTATTAGAGAAAGGTTTCATTAGACCTAGCACATCACCATGGGGTGCTCCTGTTTTATTTGTTAAAAAGAAAGATGGTTCTATGAGACTTTGCATTGATTATAGAGCCTTGAATAATATCACTGTTAAGAACAAATATCCTTTGCCTCATATCGATGATTTGTTTGATCAGCTCCAGGGAGCTCAGTTTTTTTCAAAGATTGACCTGAGATCGGGGTACCATCAGTTGAAAGTAAAAGAAGCAGACGTTCCGAAGACTGCGTTCCGTACTAGATATGGCCATTATGAATTTGTAGTTATGCCTTTTGGGTTAACCAATGCACCTGCTGTATTCATGGACCTTATGAATAAAATTTTCCATGAGTTCTTGGATAAGTTTGTGTTTGTGTTTTTGAGGTTTGGGAAGAGGTTATGTGTGCCTTGTGATTCACAGTTGAAGAGAGAGTTGTTATGTGAAGCTCATAGTTCTCCGTTTTCAGTTCATCCGGGCAGTACTAAGATGTATAGAGATCTGCGGGAGTATTACTGGTGGGATGGAATGAAAAGAGACATTGCTGATTTTACTGTGAAGTGTTTGACATGTCAACAGGTTAAAGCAGAGCGGCAGTTACCGAAAGGGATGCTTCAGCCTTTACCAGTGCCAGAGTGGAAATGGGAGAATATATCCATGGACTTTATTGTTGGATTACCGAAGACATCTCGAGGTAATAATGCAATCTGGGTTATTGTTGATCGCTTGACCAAATCTGCTCATTTCCTTGCTATACGAGATACTTTCCCTCTTGATCAACTTTCCCTTTTGTATCTTAAAGAGATAGTCAGGTTACATGGAGTTCCTCTCTCCATTGTATCGGATCGTGATCCCATGTTTACTTCTAACTTTTGGAAAGGCCTTCAGAAGTCGTTGGGTACTAAATTAAATTTTAGTATAGCTTTTCATCTTCAATCAGATGGGAAGTTAGAACGAACAATTCAGACATTGGAGGATATGCTACGAGCTTGTTCTATGGATTATCAGGGAAGTTGGGACCAACATCTTTCTTTGGTTGAGTTTTCATATAATAACTGTTTTCATTCCAGTATACAGATGGCACCATTTCAGGCATTATATGGGAAGCGGTGTCGAACTCCGGCTTTCTGGGATGAAGTGGGTGAAAGGAAGTTGATGGGACCAGAATTGGTAGAAGGGATGGCAGAAAAAGTTCAGCTGATTCAGAAACACATGAGAACAGCTCAGAGCAGGCAGAAGAGTTATGCGGATAACCGGAGGAAGGATCTATCTTCGAGGTAGGTGATCATGTTTTTCTCAAGGTTTCTCCTTGGAAAAGCGTGATGAGATTTGGTAAGAAAGGAAAGTTGAGTCCAAGGTTTGTTGGACCATACGAAATTCTGGAGAGAGTTGGATCAGTTGCATACCGAGTGGCTTTACCTCCGAGTTTATCTCATGTACACAATGTTTTTCACGTTTCGATGTTGAGAAAGTATATGCCAGATCCATCTCATGTTTTGAGTCCAGAGGTAGTTCAGCTGGAAGAGAACCTATCTTACGAGGAACAACCGGTCCAGATTCTTGACCACAGGGAGCAAGTGTTACGGAATAAGGTGATTCACCAGGTAAAGGTTTTGTGGAAAAACCACATGATTGAAGAGGCAACATGGGAATCTGAAAATGCAATGAGGGATAAGTACCCCCATTTATTCGATAAGTAAATAAATTGCGGGGACGCAATTTTCTAAAGGGGGGAAGGATGTAACATCCCAAGTAATGAATAATAGATATTTTTATCTATGTCTATTAATGATTAAGATAGTGTTATAGAGGCTTAAATTGAAAATAAATACAATCTTATGCATGGAATACACTAATATTCTTAAAAGATTGTTTTACTGCCTTTTGATGGAAAACCATTTTTGAATCTATATTTTGAAAATTTTATAAACTATGTTTGTCAAAATAAACTTATCCTTTATGATTGGGACATCAAAATTTACCTTGTGTGAATTTTTGGTATTTTTCTGACAATGTTTATTTTTTAATGAATAGTGAAAAATACTGCATTTTACATCAAAACTGCTTTTTAATCTAATTTATTTATATGATTAGATTATGTTTTGAATTGGTTTTGAAGTGAAATTAGAATATATTTTTACCATTTTATCCAATTTTGGTCATTGGAATCAATTTCACTTTGAAATTAGACTTAAACTGGTGTCAATCTTTTGATACTTATTGTTTTGTAAAAACACGCTATTTGCTCTAGCAGCGGGAATTAATTATTAAATTAATTAATGTGACTTATATGATTTGAATTTTGTAAAATAGACTTCATTTTTGAATTCTTAATATCAAATATAGCTTAGGGTGAAATTTTGGTAATTTTCTGAAAAACTTCAATTTTTGATGAATAGTGAAACCACTAAGTGGTAATCAAGAAAACTGATTTTTCAGTTAAATGAATGTTTACCACTAATGTGTATTGAATTTTGAAAATCCGACATACATGGTTGTCATTAAGAAGTAAAATGTGGTTCAATGAGATTAAAATAATTTTTTGGTGAATAGTAACTTATTAAGTTTTTAATCGCGATTAGTGGTAATTAGTGTAGTTTAAGGTATAAATAATGCTTTAATAATATGAAATGACCTAGACACATGTCCCAACCTTATTGGTTGTGTCATGGCCGACCAAGAAAAGCCATGGGTCAACTTGGGGACCCCATGGAGACATTTTGGTTGGGAAATGACATAAATAACTTTTTATTTAATGTAAAAGTAAAAATGACACAAACATAATATGTTTTACGAAAAAAAAATTTACATGGGGTTATAAAGATCAGATATTTGATTATAAATAGTCATTGGAAAGCTAAAAAGATTTCCTACATCATATTATTTGTTTTATTATTTTTAGACATTAAATAAATTAAATTATTTATGACATAATAATGATGCAGCGATGACATCATTATTTGACGATTTAAATAAAATGGAAAGATAATGTAAAATCTATGAACTAAACATGTCCAAAACTTATTGGATGAGTGGATTTCGAAGCCTTATCACCTTATCTACGAATTATATCGATGTGGTACCTTTTTCAACCGAAACACATTTTCAAATAAAGTAATATTTCTTTACTTTCCAAAAGTGACCCTCCTCTCCTCTTATAAAAGGCCCCCACCTCTACCTCATTTCACACACTACTAAAGCCTTTTTCTCGGCCAACCCCTGCCCATTTACTCTCTCCACATCCCTCTCCTCATCCTAGAGGAATCCCTTTGGGCAGAATCCTTTCAAAGGAAGCCTTTAGGCTCAAATCAAAAGGAGTTACACTTTCAAAGGTAATTCATTCTCTCATGTTCATTTGTTTTATTTTGCTTCTCCAACCCCCTAAAATCTTTTTATTTACTTATTTTGTAACAACACCAGTATCTTCAATATACTATGATGTTGTTATAAGATTTATTTGAGCTACACTCTCACACAACTACATCAAATGGTTAAAGAACATACGGTTTCCGTGGATGGCAAAATTCTGCCTCCCGAAACGATGATTGTTCAATACTCATTTAACACCTTCGAAGGTGGACATTATGATGTCAATATTTTTATATATGATATATAATATGTTTATGTTTTCCTTAAGCTTCTGTTTTTTTCATTTTGGGAATACCTTTATGGTTTCCATTATGGGTAAACACGATATCTTCATTTTAGGAAGTGCGGACTACCGCCCCCTCAAAGTGATTTGATTCGTTAAATACCATATGTGGGACATATAAAGGATGGAACTATGATATTATATATGATATTATACTGGAATTATAATATACCTTTATATCATTATTATTCCATTCTATAAAATAGGAAATAGAAATGAAAGTAGCGTTCATGCGTACGTATGGCTTACCGTCTCCATTAACGGTGCATTTCATTTCTTACCTCTAAATGATTATGTAATATTATAAATGCAAGTATGTACTGGATATATATGAAATATATGATATCTAAATCATGAATACCATTCTGGATATAATGAACCTTTGACCAAATTAACAACATGTAAGTGTAAGAAGTCTATTTTTGACTTAAGAACCAAATACCGACAAAATGAATATTATTAACTTAAATGATTACATGATGTTCATAACATGGTATAAAAGGAATAACGAACTTGAAAAAGATTCTTATGAAAGTAGAGATTAACTCAAGTTTATTATTCAGGAGATTAAAGAGCGGTCGGGTCAAGTCGGATACGAGGTATGGGACTTTGTCTCAATCTCCTTTCATTGAGGCATATTTTATTTTATACACAACTTTCTTTTATACGGTGTATAAACCCCTTTGACTTTTACGTTTATTCAAAAGGAATCTTTTTTATACGAAGCGTTTACTAAACGACAAAAGGGAATGTTTTTGTTGTACGTATGCGGCGACAACGACTTTTCCTCCGTCGTGACTGTTATTTGAGTTTCGGCTTCCTCTACAAGCCTTACCTTCTTTTTAAAAGAAAAATAAATACCATGTTTTACTTTTCTTTTATTTTGGTATTGAAAATGGTTTTCATAATGTTTTTATATCAATGTGTTGTATTTATATCTTGTGATTTAAAGGTGGATATGTTATGTTTCCTTTATGCATGTTTTATGTGATATGATTATGTTATGGTTCTTGGGCATTATTACGAAGACGGGTGGTTCCGTGATAAACTAAGGGCGGGTGAGCCCGTTATAGCTCTCCAATGCATTGGGTAACGCGAAGGAGTGAAACGTTAAGGTTTCTCCGAAGAGATTTTAGGGAATATACTGTGATGGGTATTCTAAACGTAAACAAGAGGGTTACCCCCTACGTAAGAATGTTATGAATGCCTCAAGTTACCTTTATGTCTTATGTTTTCTATGATTTATTCATGATTTGATGAGGTATGTTAAAGTGCCTATGTTTTATGGGTAAAGTATGATTTCATTCTTATGTATATATGAACTCATGTTTCCTTTCCATGTTTTTTTTATAACCCATACTGAGTTTTTATGCTCATCCCAAGTTTTTGAAATGTTTTTCACAGGTCAAGGGAAAGGTACATGATAAGATGATAAAGTCAAGGATGTGTCAAGAAATAATCCATGTTTTATTTTAAATGTGTTTCCATTGATGGTAATGAAGAATACTATCTTTATGTAACCACTTTGTTTATATGTGGAATGTAATGCAAGTTTTATGATCTAATTCTCTAAAACTCTAAACCCGAAAGGATCCTCAATGTGTAATCTTGTAATAACTCAAGATTAAGTATGGTTTAAGGCTGGGGCCTTATATCGTCTCTGCCAAAGATTCAAATATTGCTGAGAGAAGATGCAATTAAATCTTTTAAGATTGATATACATGGTAAACTATTAATCCAACAAGTAGTGTCACCATCACTCTAAAACATAAACCATTGTAGCCAACTCAAGATCAAGAATAGTGAAATTTCATTCATGAGGCTCAATTGTATTTACCCATATTCCACAAAATGATTATTCTGTATCAACACTTCCCCTAGTATAATACTAGACACATCAAAAAATAAGGTATACCCCTTACATAGGTCGAGTAACATTATAATTGGTATGGATTTCAACCGGTTATTTATCTCTTGTAAAAAATACTCACATTCCCAAGATCATTCCAACTTGATGTCATTTTAAGTCAAACACAATAACAGTGTTTCCAAATAGGGGAAGTCTATAATGAAACTTCGGTAATAGCTAGCCTAACCCTTAAAAATTTAGATATTAGAAATATTCATGGGTTGTTTCCGAGATAAATCTACTTCCACTTTCTCCAGGTCCACTAACACACCTTCCTCAGAGATGATGTTTACCACGAAATGAATTATATCGATTCAGAATTTGAATTTTGATTTATTGGCATGTAGGGAATGCTCTCTTAGTTTACTTGGGATGATGTCAATATGTTTGGAATGATCGTTATTAATTTTAGAGTAAAAAAATATGTTATCAAAAAATACAAATACAAACTAATCCATGTACCGGTTAATGATTCTGGTCATTAGGGCCATAAATAGTACTAGTGAATTGGTCGATCAAAATGGGATTACCAAATACTCATATAAATAATATCTACTAATAATGTTAGTCTATGGTATATCATAAGTTCCAACCCCTAGCTGATGATACCCTAATCTTAGATAAATATTAGAGAACACTAAAGTAACCCTTAGATGGTAAAAAATACCATTGATTCAATGAAGATGGTATTAGTTCTTTACCGCCATCTGATTTATCTTCATATAATAGACCCACAACTATAACGATTCATCATACTTATTAGGGAAAAAACTGGAGATCCCCAAGGTGACCTCATCGGGTGTCCAAACCACTTGTTTTCTAATTACTCCAAATATGTTTTAATCTCCGGGAGTTCTGATGGTGCCATTTAAGATGAAAGAATAGAAATTGGATCTCCTCATGGTAGAAACTCTATCATAAACTCAATATATCTTAAGTGTGACAACCCTGATAAGTCCTTATGAAACACATACTAAAACTAGTCCACCCTAGGAGGAAACAAAAGCAACTATAACCCCCTTCATCAAGCATAAGACAAGCAACTTGAGATTTTCACCCACCCAACCATTGGAAAACTGGACCGGTACGGCCTGCCCAAATGTCCCACTAACCATGATGGATATAAGGGTATCCTTTAAGAGACATGAATTTTAATATATAGAGAAACAATCGATATGGAACTAGTAAAACAATATCCAATCCATACCCAAAATTAGATCAAAACCAGACATCTCAAGAACAAACATGTTCCAAAAGAAATGGTACCCAAAAACTTCAAGAGAACCCCCCTTAAACTTCTTAATATTCTATAATCACAACCTTAACAGTGTATAATTCAACATAAACCCATAAAAATGATCCACCAATAAACCAAAAATAATCAAAAGCTGCTCAGAAATAATAGAATGTGAGGAATCTGTGTTGAATAAAGCACTAACTAGCATCAACACTACAAGGATCATACCTCAAACAGTTTATGATCCAACCTCCCCACCTTATAGCGTAGATAGAAATGTATAAAGATGACCAACCCCTATACCTTGGGCTCCGTTATAAATTCCGTCCATTTCACTACCCTTCTGATCTGGATGCTCCCTCCCTAGAGTACCACATCTTCCACCTCGAATGGTGTGACTAGTAGAGCTTCATCTGCCTACATGACATGATGTTACCACCCCTCTTCCTGCACTCGGCATCAACCTGATCCCTCAATCATTTCCAATATGTTAAGGGTTTATAAAGAACCACTACACATGCCTTATCATTCAACATGAACAACACTCAACTAGTGACTGGTGAGACTGGCCATGCATGTGCCCCATCCTACCACACTAATATTATAAAATATGATCACTACCATGAGGGGATGCTTCTATCATCTGAATACTCTATCCACCACTTCCATAGTGAATGTTCTAAAAATGGAATTTCCTACCATTGGACTTTGCACAACTGGATGTCCCAAATAAACTACATTCCCACCACTAGGGGCCTCCTTTTGGGTTCCCTCTGAAATGAGGTCCTGACCGACCACCTCAACAACTATTTTTAAACATAATATATTAACAGGGAAAAAAATCATAGGTGTAAGTCCACCCTAAAAAAATATTTCTATATCCAAATCCTTCCCTGCAAAAGATTGATTAAATTTTGATAGTGAGTGAACAATTTAGTGAATTCCATCACTTTCTTTGAACCGTGGGTCAACCTCATAAACTGCGTAGCCTTTCCATCCTTGATATCACGAAATAAAATTGATCCAGAAACAATTTCTATAAATATTTACATGAAATACTATCAACCTAATGGGTCTAAATCAAAATGTCCCACCAGCGCTTTATGTTCCCTCACAACATGTATACCTCCAACTTCACTATCTTCCCTATAGGAGTCTTTAAGTGACCAAGAATCTCTTGGTTGGACTCTATCCAGAACTCAACCGCTTCAGGTCCACCCTCTCCAGTAAAATTTATAGGGTGTTGCTACTAAGACTCCCTAGTCAGCTCAAACATACTTGGAACAACCCATTATGTGTCTCATTCCATAATCTGTACAAAATTAGTGAAATTCTCATGAAACTACTCCTCTCTTACGTTACCCTAAACCACCGGGTTTTCTTACTCCTCTTCAGGAGGAGCATTATTGAAAATTTCTTCTTATTTCCCAACCAACACACTACGTTATAGTGTAATATCCTATAATTCCAACACACATATCATAAAACATGAAGTTAAACATCTAGAATTTTCATAAACCAAGGTTCTCCACAATCCATAATCAACCCCTTATTGAATACACTATTCCTAATAAGAATCATCCCACTTTGAACACTACCCTCAACCAGCCCAACCATGGGTCATGGTCATCATAGGGTAAACCAACTTAAACCATCACGAGTCTTTAATTAGATACCCTTTTTAAACCATTTATACATTTAAAATGAAAATCTTTATCTTTTAAGTACCCTTATCACCTCTCCCTTTACTTTAGCTCATTTACCCCCTTTCATCAATAACAATCCCTTAAACATTCTTTCAAAAGCATTCCATTTACCCATTTGTATCATCTTCAGTAGACATTACTTTCAACATATTTTAAATAATGTAAAGATAATTCCACCCTTCCTATCTCACACATCCATCTCATGTGTGCCCATCATGAGGCATTCCACCTATATCCCTAGGATCCTATAATTATGTATGTATGCACAACCTCATTCCATTACATCCATAATAAAAATATCATAAAACAATATTATCACATAACAAGTGAATAAACTAATTTTGAAATATCATTCAATTGTAACAACACATATCAATAACAACAATTACCACCCTGGGTATGTGTGTTTTCCCCATGGATGGGTTAGCTTTTCTCAAACAAGAACTCATGACCATAATCCGACACATCTTAATCTCCTGTATACCACCATGAAATAGAAATACCATAGAAAATGACTACTTTGATACCACTTTGTAATGTCTTCGACCCGAAAGACACTAAATGGTGATCCAAGCTGGGTCACCACATGACAATATGTGCACCTCACCATATGATAGAGGTTTCCAAACAGTAGTGAGGTACTAATAAGTCATGTGTGGATACTATAACATTTTTTCTAGAGTATGACACAATAGGTAACATAAGAAGTAAGGAAAAAATCGACAATAAACTAGAACATTCATTACCAACCATTTCCCAAAAAGGGTACAACCACAACCAAATGAAAAATATTCCATATTATGCTAATAGTGACAAAAGTGATGGAATCCCAATATAAATACTAACAGAAACATGCCCCAAAATGGGTCCAAACTTCATGTAAGTATCCATATCCATGATCATACCAAGCCCAACTCAACTCCCTAGCATAGGGCCTTTTCCTTTGTCTAATCCTTCAACAATGAAATATACTCAGGTACCCAACAGTGACCGAAGAAGTGGGTGAGTACAAATCAGTATGACACCAACAATAGTGTCTACCAAAATATATAGTCAAAACATATAGTTCATGAAATTACTCTAAAAGGGGAAGATATTCAAAATACAACTCGAGTTCCATTATTTATAAATAATCACTTTAGAAAATTTCATCATTTATTCCATTCAATAACATAAAACCATTTCATTCACTTAATTCATAGACTAGGAATTTAAATCATTTACACTTTGGATTAAGCTGATAAATTATCATATATAAGGGAATAAGTCAAGTTCTATATCTCACAAGGGATAAACCTTTCATAAAAAATAAATCATATTCACCTTGGAGTCTCAGTCTAGTTAATCTCATAATATGAAACTGGTATGGGATTAGAGCCTTAATCTGACTCCCAAACCCATAGAATCTAGGGGTGGGGTTTAGCACCTCAGTCCAACCTGACCCAAGGGAGGAGCCTCAGTACAATATCCCATATACCAGCAATCCATTTCCACATGCTTATTAATCCAATTATGAAATATATCAAATCATTGACCATGCATAATCAATACAGATAACATTCACAATTCACATTCCATTTAACACTTCAATCATCTTTGGGCCTTTACCCATTAAAATATTCACCACATAGCTTACATATCCCATTTAACCCAATTCCATTTCATATCTCAACCCATTTAACTTATTCAAAAAAATTCACATATTAACTAATTTCATATAATTCATCATTTCACAAGTATTAGCCCATTCCTGCATTTCAATTTCAATCTCACAAGTGATTATACATAGTCATCTTATTCCATTTAACCCTCTTTACATTTTTCCAAACAAAACCTTATTCCAATTTAACTGTCTAGTCATAAATATCACTAATCCATTTTCCAACTCAACTAACATATCAATATGTTCATCTTCAGATATACTTTTTCACAAGTCAAATCCATAGTTAATGTTACAATTTTCTATGTTTGTAAATATTGGACACCCCATGGTTGGCCCTAAATTAGTCTAGTCAATCTCAATGCTCTTGTGGGGATCATGTGGTGTTTAATTCATTATTTAGCCAAATATTTTACAAAATCCATTCAAAGGCATCAAATGAACAGAAATAGAGAACCATTAATGGAACCATACATGCACAAATCATCTTTAAGACCGTGGAATAAAACATGTAGACCACATACCTCGAAACTGAAGATAAAATAATGCTTAAACTTAGACTTAGATTTAGATTCAAGAAACATTTGAATCCCCAACCTAAGATCAACTGGAGAAGAGGGTTTTGGGTTTTAGAAGAAGATGATTGAAACCAATATCCCTAATTTAGAATGGAGAATATATTGTTGCATAAGACTTACCTGGAGTTTTGATCCACAACCAAAAATACTCTAAATGGATTAGAAAAGTAGGAGATTGATCCTTAAGAAGAATTTGGTGTTTAGATTCATCACTAAGGATGTAAAAGAAATAATTAATCATACATTTAGGTGAGGAAATTGAAAACCCTATGGGGAAAAAGAAAAACTACCAATTTTATTTATTTTCACTATTTGGATGCACGGTTTTTCAAACCATTTTCCTACTGGGCATCTACCTCTTTCCAAGAGGGGTTGAGTTTGAAGGCTACCTAGGGTACCCCACATAGTTTGAAAAACCGTGTTCCAAACGTGTAAAATGTATCTGTATAGGACCACATGGTTTGGACTCCCCTATTTCATGGTTTACTAAACCATGAACCCCTTCCTATTACCTTGCATGGTTTAGCTGCACAATTACTACGAACTGGGTGCCAACACTGCAACATGAACAGGATGGAAAAAATATCCCTTATTTTGTGTCTTGATCTCCCAAGACACACCTGAGATTACTCATAAATCCAAAAATATTTCGTTAACCACAATAAAAAGACATTAACCAAAATATAAACAAGAACATACATCAAGAAAATCGATGATCTTACACCACTAGAGGAAATTTGACATTCATTCCTATAATTTAACGACAATACAAAGTAGATTTTCTATCAGATCCATCAAAAAAGAAATAATTTCTCACAAGGTAATTTTTTAATTGATTAAATTGATTAAACATAATATGTTATGATCATGTGTCGTGGTTTTGAAGTTTTATCTGTTTTCTAGTTTTATTCAATTCCATTGATCACAATGTTTATCGTCTTATATATCTTGGAATCATCATTAATTATAAAAATAAGAAATGTTGGGAATGACCCATCACAAGATTCTTTTGTTCTCGAGACCTATAAGTTGTATCAGAGTGGTCACATAATTATTCATAATTATTTAAATATCACTGATTGATTTACGAATTTGTAATTTAGTTTTCAATTTCAGTTTAATCATTATTAAATCCAAATTGTGAGATATACTTAATCCTATTCCATTTTTGATAAATATAATAAAATTTATTAATTTTATTATTGAAATACATTCCATGATCTCATCTAGAGGTGCTAAGAAATCTGACCAGATAATATAAGAGTAGACGTCGTGTAACACAGAGGTAAACACAATATACTAGTGTTGCATGCTCCAAGAATAAATTCATAATTAATTCAAGTAGTGTACATTTATTAAACATAGTACCTTAAATTATACCCCATGTGTTGACTGGGCCAGTACAACACAATGTTATCCAGAGTAGACACCATGTAACTACCAAGAATTGTGTGTGATTTTTTAGTCACAAACAGGTCATGTATCTTATTACACGACCTACCTGACCAGTGGCCATGTAACTCAGAGACCACATGACATGTAGCCAATGTACACTTCTTGTACTATGACTTTTTACATGGAACTTTTGCCACACCATTTCCCTAAGTGTGTGTATTAGATAAACATAGATAATAGTTCACAACGTGTAGCTGTCTTGTACACACCGTGTACAATTACCAAATTACATAAAATTAAAAATTAATTTATTATACTATGTATACATTATTAACATGCTCTTGTGTGTGGTAATTATGTACATAGAACTCACCATATGATGAGTTTTAATATAAATAATTTTTATTTATTTTTTGTATGAAGATCAAATCTGCATATCATGTATGATTCATATTATAGTCATTTATGTACGTACATTGAAGCATAACACGAGACATAAAAATCATTTAATCATTATAATAATTATGTTTATAGCACACATCATGAATGTTTGCAATAATTCAAGCATGAAACATATAGCAACATTAAGTGGTATCCGAGTATAATATATATTGGGTAGTTCAGATGGTTACTCATTGTGTTGCCTTCAAGGGAGATTTATGTACTCATTTAATTTTAAATAATTTTTTTTCTTAAAATTATAAAAAATGATAATCTCATTTAAATTTATGTGTGAAATAAGATAATATAATTTATTAATTAAATAATATAAATAATTTATTCGAGTGTGAATTATCTTAAATAAGAATTATTATAATTGAATGTTAATTTTCATAAATGCATAATTCATTGCATACATGTGGATTAACATGAGCGTAGGCCAAACGAGAGCATGTGATTAATTTCATTTAAGATATTTTTAAATTAAATTGCTGGAATTCCTTTCATCTCTCTTATTATTATGTATGAGTTTTTATGTCCATTTTTTCTTTAATTTAAACCATTTTCCCCCAATTTCGTGTCAATAAAATCATATTTAATAGATATATCTCCAATGTATATAAAGGAAGTTAATGTTTGGAGGTGAGATGAAACCATTCCAAGAGAGATACGTAGGTGGATAGGTAGAAAACTACAACATGAACCATAAATGGTTCAAGATGCTTTCCCCATTGGCCAATAATTTGTTTATTGTCCACTCAATAAACTAAAAATTAGTAAAATATTGATGAAACTAGACCTTTTGATTTTAAAATAATCGAACTTAAATCTTCAGATGTTATTTCTAAAAATGATTTTCAATATAGGATAGAAAGTTATTATTCTAAGAAAAAAACTGAAGAATATATTTATATTATTTTTCATCAAGATTGTTTTCAATGTATTGTTGAAGAAAATAGTTTTTAAAATCCAATAAGTCGGTTGGTTCTTAAGAATCATCATAGTGATAACATCATTGGAGATGTAGATCAACTGATTAGAACTAGAATTTATTTGAGAAATAAAATTGAACATATATAATTTTTTTCACAATTAGAACATAATATTCCTGATGAGGATTTAGGAGAATAGGATTGGATTAATGAAATTCAAGATTAAATCAACGAGTTTGAAAGGAACAATGTTTCGAAAATGGTTGAATGTCCTAATAATACTTCTATAATTGGTGTAAATGGTTTTTTTAGAAACTTGTTGAATAAAATGACATATTAAGTTGAAATAAAGATAAACATGTTACTAAAGTTTATAATCAACAAGAGATAATAGAATTTGAAGAAACATATGCACCAATTACGAGACATGAACTTATTCGTATACTTCTAGATTTTTCCACATTTTCAAATTTTAATATATTTCAAATGGATGTGATGTGTTATTTACTTAATGGATATGTTCAAGAGAATGGTTATGTAAAAAAACCCCCTAGTTTTGAAAATTCAAAACACTCATTACGTCTTTATAAACATACTAAATCTCTTTATGGATATAAAAAATCCCTTAGAGCTTGGAATGATACATTAACTGGATTTTTGTTACAAAAAATCATTCTTAAGGGAGCTACAAATCCATCACTTTTATATTATAAGTTAATAAAATCTATATGACTATAAAAATATATGTTTATGACATTATATTTGGTTCAAATAACAAATCCTTAATATATTCCTTTTCGGATCTTATGAAATCTATGTTTGAACTGAGTATGATGGGTGAGTTAACATATATTCTAGGATTTCAAATTTCTAAAAAAACTAGAAGGAACTTTTATATGAAAACATAAGTATATAATATTTGTTCTTATGAAATTCAGGTATTAAAACACTAAAATTATTAGTAATCCTATTGGAACCTCCAATAATTTAGATCTTGAAGATGTTGGGAAAAAATTTGATCAAAATACATTTAGAGGAATGATTGGAAATTTACATTACTCAACCACTGGTCATCTGAATTTAATTTTTTCGATATGATTATAGGCTTGATATCAGTACAATCCAAAATAATATCTTCTTAAATCAGTAACATGATTTTTTTTGTTATCATAATGGAACTATGGATTTAGGCTTATTCTATTCTTCTAGAAATTATATTGAACTAAAAAGTATTTCAAAAGTTGATTATGGTCGATGTAGAATGTATAGGAAAATTACTTCTAGAAAATGTCATTTCTTAAGAGAAGCTTTAGATTATTAGTTATGTATGAATAAAAACTCAGTATAACTTTCCACAACTAAATCCCAATACATGGTAGTTGGAAGTTTTTATGATCAAGTGTTATAGATGCAACACACACTGTGGCATCTTGCCTTTTTAATACATAACGTTTCATTACATTTAACATACAGAGGATCTTTAAGGACTAGTGTCTTGGAAATCAGGAACACAAAACATGAAAAACAACATAAAAAATTCTTATAATCCACTTGTACGACTTTATCATAAGTTTATCCTGAGTACAATTATTGCATCTCATAACTTGGAGACATACATCAAAGGAAAGGGTGATCAAAAGGCCTAGTAAGGGTAAACAAAGAAATTAGTGTACATGTGATATCTATAAGAACTTGAATAACAACATAAAGATATGAGAAATGGATGTATAGGAATACCATAATGAAAAATAACTTGAAACACATCCTGAATATGAGGATACAACATTTCATTTAGACATTCATGAACATATCACCAAGGTCCATCCCCATGGTGCCATAAAAATTTCCAAGGTTATTCACCAAGGTATCATGAAACTAGTCATCTCTACATATTAAATTTTTACCCACTGAATTGGAGCTCTATCAGGGTGCACCATTAATATTTATTTACTTACATGTTATCCACATATATTATATTCAAAAATTTCATAAATAACCCATAGATAATAAAAGGAATGTGTTTCATTTCAAAATCATGACGTTTTAAAATCTCTTAAAAATAAGATCATTATATCATTTATAACCCATGGAAAGGGAGTGAGGGTTATATGTATGTCCATTTCAGAATAAAATATATCATATTTATATATTTATGAACACCCATAGAAACGAAATAGGTCTGGGTATTCACCTAAATAAAAAAGGGAATTTATTGAGAGAAAGAGATAGAAATTTTTAGGTGAAATTTCTGCAGCATAACGGCTATATAACATCATTTTAGAAAAAATTGGAAGGAGAGGGTACAAGATTAACCCACTCACAAATAACTTATAATACAGTATAAATATAGAAAAACATAGAGTTAATAACATGGTATGGAAGTTTGAATGACATATCACATGAAAAAGAAAGATGAAAGAAAAGAGAAGATGTGATTCCTTTTACGAGAAATTCGACAGCCTAACGACGTCACTTAAAAATTAAGAAAAAAAATTGATGAGAGAAGAAATGGTATCTCATAATTTGGACATAAAATGGACAGTAATAAGAACATATAATAACATACTCTGTAACGCCCCGACCCCAGCTACCCAGAGTCGGTGCATTACTTCGTAACATTGGCATTATCACAAAAGATCAAGTCTCGAAAGACCGATTAGTTTAGTAGCCTTGGAAACACTAGATACATTCGTAAACATTACATTACATCATAAAGTGAAAAACTACAATAACAAAGTCTCCATAGTCCACTCTCATATCCTCTTCTGACAATACCTACAGGTCATTCATAAAATACTTCTTCACATCCTGGAAAATATTAAAACATTGAAAGGGGTGAGCTCAGATGCTCAGTAAGGATAACAATATTGCGGAAGCTTTAAAAAATAAACATAAACATTTAAGGCAATGTATAACTAAAAAAAATCCTTTAAAACATGAACTTCTACATAATATGGCAAAATTAAAATGAGATAATGCCATTTACTTATTCACATGGATATTCTACTGGTCGAATAATCACATGCAATATCAATAACAACTTTCATAATGATGGAATGCATAATTCTAGACATTCTGAAACATTTTGTCAAGGCCTCGGCCAGGACGTCTAAAATGATTAAGGCCTCGGCCAAAACCATAAATCAAATTGGGAAAGGGCCTCGGCCAATTCCACGTCTAGTTGTCTCATGAGACCTACCGATGCATCGAGGAGCTATAGCGGGCTCCACCCGTCACTTATTAAGTCCAATGCATTCCTCATATGAATAGGTTTAAACATATCATAAACCATAACATTATCATATCACATAAAACATGCATAAAGGAAACATAACATTTCCACATTTCAATCACAATATATCAATACAACACATTGATATAATAAAAACGCTTTCAAAACCATTTTCAATACCAAAATAAAAAAAAAGTATAACATGGTATTTATTTTTCATTAAAAAAAGGTATGTCTTGTAGAGGAAGACGAAAAACAAATAGTGGTCACGGCGGTGGAGAAGTCGTTGTCGCCACATACGTACGACAAAAACATTCCCTTTTGTCGTTTAGTAAACGCTTCGTATAAAACATATTCCTTTTGAATAAACATAAATGTCAAAGGGGTTTATACACCGTATAAAAGAAATTTATGTATAAAACCAAATATGCCTCAATGAAAGGAGATTGAGACGAAGTCCTTACAAAGATCATTTTTAAAATAAAATAGACATATTATGTGTATTCACTATAGGTACACATAAAGAAAGTAAAAATACAAAATAAGACATAATAATATCATGACATAATTTGAAAGTAGGAGATTAACACAAAGAATGGAAGTTGGGTTAAGAAGTTCCCTTACCTTGCGTCTTTTCCTGACTCGACCATTCTTTAACCTCCTGAATAATAAAAAAGAGTTAATTTATATTTACTTAAGAACCTTTTTTATGTTCATTATTCCTTTTATATCACTTATTACCATGTTATGAACATTATGTAATTATTTAAGTTAATGACGGCCGTTTTGTCGATCTTTGGTACTTGAGTCAACAATAAACTTCTTATAATTACAAGTTGTTTATGTGGTAGAATATCCATTATCTCCATAATTATATTCATGATTTATATGTCATATATATCATATATATCCAGTATATACATTCATTCATAATATTACGTAACATTTAGAGGTAAGAAATGAAATGCACCGTTCATGGAGACGGTAAGCCGTACGTACGCATGAACGCTACTTTCATTTCTATTTCGTATTTAATGGAATGAAATCATAATTATATAAAGGTATAATATAGTTCTAGTATAATATCATATATAATATCATTTACTCCATCCTTTATACATCCCACATATGGCATTAACGATTCAAATCACTTTGAGGGGGCGGTAGTCCGCACTTTCTAAAATGAAATTATCGCGTTTTACCCATAATGGAAATCATAAAGTATGCCATAAATGAGAAATACAGAAGCATAAGTAAAACATAAACATATTATATATCCTATATAAATATAGTGACATCTTAATGGCCACCTTTGAAGGTGTTATATGAGTGTTGAACAATCATCGTTTCGTGAGGCAGTATTTCGCCACCCACAGAAACAGTATGTTCTATAACCATTAGACGAAGGTGTGTGTAAGTGTAAACCAAATACTTATCATAACAACATCCTAGTATATTTTAGATACTGGTGTTGTTACAAAATAAAGGAATGAAAAGAGTTTAATGGGTTGGAGAAGCAAAATAAAACAAAACAACATTAGAGAAGACATTACCTAAAAAATCGGGTAACTCTTTTTGATTTGAGACAAAGGCATCCTTGGGAAGAATTCTGCCCAAAGTGAGGCTTCTAGGAGTAAGTGAGGGATGTTGGGAGAGTATTTGGGCAGAGTTTTGCCGAGAAAAATGGCTTGAATGTGTGAATAAGTTGGGAGTGGTGGGGGCCTTTTATAAGTGGAGAGGAGGGGCACTTTTGGAAAGTAATGAAATGTTATTCTATTATACAATGCTTTTCGGACTCTAAAGGTCCCACACTTGTATAATTAGAGGCTAAGGTGATAAGGGTTCAAAATCTCCTCATCCAATAGGCTTTGGAAAAGTTTAATCCTTGGATTTTACATTATCTTCTCATTTTATTTAAATCGTTAAATAATGAGGTCATCGCTGCATCATCATGATGTCATAAATAATTTAATTTATTTAATGTCTAAAAATTATAAAAAAATACTATGATGTAGGAAATCTTTCTAAATTTCTAATGACTATTTATAATCAAAAATATGACTTGTATAACCCCATGTAAAAATTGTTTTAGTAAAACATTTCATGTTTGTGTCATTTTTTTACTTTAACATTAAATAAAAGGTATTTATGTCATTTCCCAACTAAAGTGGATCCATGGGGTCACCAAGTTGACCCATGGATTTTCTTGGTCGGCCATGACTCATCCAATAGGAGTAGGACAAGTGTCAAGCTCATATCATATTATTAAAACATTATTTTTACCTTAAACTACACTAATCACCTCTAATCGCGATTAAGAACTTAAAAGTTACTATTCACCAAAAAATTATTTTAATCTCATTGAACCACATTTTACATCTTAATGACAACCATGTATGTCGGATTTTTGAAAATCAAATCACAGAAGTGGTAATATTTCATTTAAACGAAAAATCAGTTATTTAACTACCACTTAGTGGTTTTACTATTCATCAAAAATTGAAGTTTTTCAGAACAATGCCAAAATTTCACCCTAAGCTATAATTGATATTCCGAATTCAAAAATGATGTCTATTTTACAAAATTACAAACATATAAGTTGCATTAATTAATTTTATAATTAATTCCCGCTGTCACAACAATAGCGTGTTTTTAAGAAACAATTTATATCAAAAGATTGGCAATTGTTTATGTCCAATTTCAATGTTAAATTAATTCTAATGACCATCATTGGATAAAATGGTAAAAATATATTCTAATTATACTTTAAAACCACTAAATAGTATAATTTATCACTATAAATTATTTTGATTAAAAAAGTTGTTTTTAAGTAATTTTCACTATTCATAAAAAATTGGAAGTTCTCAGAAAATTACAAAAAATTCAACTTTGGATAATTTCGATATTACGAATACAAAAATGAAGTCCATTTTGAAATATAAAATTTCTATAACTTTAAAAAGTGGTTATTACTATTCATAACGGCTACTTTGATTAGTCGCGGTGTTTTAGAACTCGAAGTTACGTACAATGCAGGCTATTGCATTATTAAATGAGAAGCGTACCGTGGAAGCTCGGGGTGTTACATTCTACCCTCCTTCAATAAATTGTGTCCTCAAAATTTGAAATTTTTCTTTGAAAATAAAAGGTTGAAAAGAGAAAATACCTTTGAGGAAAACCCACATTGGAAATAAGGTTAATAAATATATAACATTAAAAGAAAGCAAGATAAGTACAAAGGTCACCCGATATAGCCCATTCTAGGATTCTATGAAAATATGGATATAGAGGAGAAACAAACCATCAAGGTCTGATGGAGAGTTATAGAAAACAGGATTAGGAGAAAGTTTAACTACAATAAAATCACTAACTTTTGATTGGTTAAACGGTCATTGAATCCCCAGTTGGAAAAGTTAACCGAAAACATTTTTGTTTTAAGTTACCTTTTATAATGTTGAGGATTTTATTTAGGAGATTTAATAAGAACGTAAGGGAATATACATACTTGGTATGTATACTTTCATTCGTTAATGAATTTTACCACAAACCCATCTTTTACTCCAAATGGTAACAGAACTCAAAAATATTCTATTTATCCTAATTGTATAAGGTTCCAAATGTTAACACATACCATTTAGATTAGTAAAATTATTTTTTAATAACCAGGTACTTCCTGTAGGCTAGTGGTAGGAAATAAAGGCCTGTCACACTATGATTGTGGGTTCGATTCCTGCAGCTTTGTCTGACGCGACGGGTTATGCCCCACCATGCAGGTTGTCCTTTTCCTAAAACTATAGTATCATAATATTCTAAAAATAATCTTCATAAATTTTTTAACCTTAAACAATACTATCCAAAGATCAACTTAATCCACTCCAACCTTTATAGTTATCCAAAATACCTCTGTCCAGACTTTCTCTAAAAGGTCTCTTAATTCCAAAATCAATTTATCAGATTCCCCAAACAAATTAATGTTTCTCTTTTTGTCACATACTAAAAATATGATTACCTTCATCATATTAAAACCTTACTTAAATCAACAAGTACTTCAGTACAATCCTTATATATATATATATCACATTATTCTAATAACCAGAATATAATCCATGAGTCCAAAAGCACCAATACATTAATTATTCTGCTTCAACTGTAGTAACAGCATAAGATTTTCCTTGATCCCTTGTCCTTTTTTAAGGTAAGTTTCCCTGACGCTTAGGAAATTAATTTGCATAATGACCCATTTCTCTACAATTTTAGCATTCAACTTTGACAGCCTCTTTCTTTCCCTTTCAATCACGAGCCAGGTGACCCTTTTCTCCACATTTATAACAAACTCCCATTCCTTTTAGGCACGTACCAGGGTGATTCTTCCCATAATTATCACATAACGGAAAATCCTTCTTTCCCTTTTTCCATTTATCTGTCTCTTGTTACACCGTTCTCTTCTTCTCTTACTTTACTTTTTTGTCATAAGACTTAGAGAATTCCTTTTCTGTATTGATAGAACACGAGACAATATCTTCGTATGACGAGAAGGTTTGTGAGACTAATGCTCGACGGAGAAATGGTTTTAACCCATCAAAGAAACGATCAATCTTACTTCTTGGGTTACGTATATAATCTGCAGCATACCTCGCTAACCTTGTAAAGTTGGCCTCATACTTTGCGACATTCTCATCCTCCTTCTGCCTCAGACTCAGAAATTGCCTTTCCATATCAGCTCGATGGTCACGAGGAAAGTATTTTTCTAAGAACATCTCTTTGAACTCCTGCCATTTCATGTTTGTTAATTCATCATCTTCCTTTGTGTTTTGAATTAGTGACCACCATTGATCGGCATCTCCAGTGAGGCGGTAAACTGCCATGACAACCTTCTCCCTTTCACTACTCCCCAAGGCATGGAATATTTTCTCAAAGGAATTTATCCATTGCTCAGCTACTATAGGATTTGTACTCCCATTGAAGGTTGGTGGTTGTTGCCTCATGAAACGGTCTAGCATTGATCCTCCACGTTGAGGATCAGGGTGCTCCATACGAGTAAGGTTATTATTCATAACCTGAGTGAGTTGTCCCAGTATGGTAATAAGTTGATCAGCACCAGTTGTATCTCCAGATCCACAATAATTATCTTGATCAAGAGGGCAATCCCTACACGGAGTGCGTGCATTGATACGGTTTCCATTCCTTCCACTAGGCGCCATTTCTAAACAATGTCATAAACTAGATTAGTTTATAAAATAAAATACATAATTCCATATTTGTAAAACACTTTACATAAATTGAACTATTTATGGATATAATCCATAATCATAAAAAGAAATGTTTCCTTTGATGAAGTATATACTCATAACCCTTCATAGTGGTTTGTAAAGAAAATGAGAATTATCCTAAGCATATCCCCCGGGAGTGTCGTAACCAAGAGTGCAGCAAGGCCCATTGTCGTGCACCAGTTCCCGTTCGAGTCTAACTTAAAGTGGTGTTTTCGGGTTTTACCCCTAGGTACATCTGTGCCAGAGCCGCCTCTACCTGCTTGTATCCAGACAGGGATGTATTTCTCGGAAAACTCATAACATCTCTATAATACCAAAATTCTAGTAAGTTCTTCTATACTAATCCTCAAAGTCTATCTTTGGGCTATGTGCTCTAATCAGAGTTTATCTACATCTAGATTCCAAGGTTAGTATTAAACTGCCTCTGATACCAACTGTAACGCCCCGACCCCAGCTACCCAGAGTCGGTGCATTACTTCGTAACATTGACATGATCACAAAAGATCAAGTCTCGAAAGACCGATTAGTTTAGTAGCCTTGGAAACACTAGATACATTCGTAAATGTTACATTACATCATAAAGTGAAAAACTACAATGACAAAGTCTCCATAGTCCACTCTCATATCCTCTTCTGACAATCCCTGCAGGTCATTCATAAAATACTTCTTCACATCCTGGAAAATATTAAAACATTGAAAGGGGTGAGCTCAGATGCTCAGTAAGGATAACAATATTGCGGAAGCTTTCAAAAATAAACATAAACATTTAAGGCAATGTATAACTAAAACAAGAGCCTTTTAAACATGAACTTCAACATAATATGGCAAAAGTAAAATGAGATAATTCCATTTACTTATTCACATGGATATTCTAATGGTCGAATAATCACATGCAATATCAATAACCACTTTCATAATGATGGAATGCATAATGCCAGACATTATGAAACATTTTGTCAAGGCCTCGGCCAGGACGTCTAAAATGATTAAGGCCTCGGCCAAAACCATAAATCAAATTGGGAAAGGGCCTCGGCCAATTCCATGTCTAGTTGTCTCATGAGACCTACCGATGCATCGAGGAGCTATAGCGGGCTCCACCCGTCACTTATTAAGTCCAATGCATTCCTCATATGAATAGGTTTAAACATATCATAAACCATAACATAATCGTATCACATAAAACATGCATAAAAGAAACATAACATTTCCACATTTCAATCACAAGATATCAATACAACACATTGATATAATAAAAACGCTTTCAAAACCATTTTCAATACCAAAATAAAAGAAAAGTATAACATGGTATTTATTTTTCATTAAAAAAGGTATGGCTTGTAGAGGAAGCCGAAAATCAAATAGTGGTCACAGCGGCAGAGAAGTCGTTGTCGCCACATACGTACGACAAAAACATTCCCTTTTGTCATTTAGTAAATGATTCATATAAAAAATATTCCTTTTGAATAAACGTAAAAGTCAAAGGGGTTTATACACCGTATAAAAGAAATTTCTGTATAAAATCAAATATGCCTCAACGAAAGGAGATTGAGACGAAGTCCTTACAAAGATCATTTTTAAAATAAAATAGACATATTATGTGTATTCACTATAGGTACACATAAAGAAAGTAAAAATACAAAATAAGACATAATAATATCATGACATAATTTGAAAGTAGGAGATTAACCCAAAGAATGGAAGTTGGGTTAAGAAGTTCCCTTACCTTGCGTCTTTTCCTGACTCGACCGTACTTTAACCTCCTAAATAATAAACTAGAGTTAATTTCTATTTACTTAAGAACCTTTTTCATGTTCATTATTCCTTTTATATCACTTATTACCATGTTATGAACATTATGTAATTATTTAAGTTAATGACGGTCGTTTTGTCGATCTTTGGTACTTGAGTCAACAATAAACTTCTTATAATTACAAGTTGTTTATGTGGTAGAATATCCATTATCTCCAGAATTATATTCATGATTTATATGTAATATATATCATATATATCCAGTATATACATTCATTCATAATATTACGTAACATTTAGAGGTAAGAAATGAAATGCACCGTTCATGGAGACGGTAAGTCGTACGTACGCTTGAACACTACTTTCATTTCTATTTCGTATTTAATGGAATGAAATCATAATTATATAAAGGTATAATATAGTTCCAGTATAATATCATTTATAATATCATTTACTCCATCCTTTATACATCCCACATATGACATTAACGATTCAAATCACTTTGAGGGGGCGGTAGTCCGCACTTCCTAAAATGAAATTATCGCGTTTTACCCATAATGGAAATCATAAAGTATGCCATAAATGAGAAATACAGAAGCATAAGTAAAACATAAACATATTATATATCATCTATAAATATAGTGACATCTTAATGGCCACCTTTGAAGGTGTTATATGAGTGTTGAACAATCATCGTTTCGTGAGGCAGTATTTCGCCACCCACAGAAACAGTATGTTCTTTAACCATTAGACGAAGGTGTGTGTAAGTGTAAACCAAATCATTATCATAAAAACATACAATTATATTGTAGATACTGGTGTTGTTACAAAAGAAAGGAATGAAAAGAGTTTAATGGGTTGGATAAGCAAAATAAAACAAAACAACATTAGAGAAGACATTACCTAAAAAAATCGGGTAACTCTTTTTGATTTGAGAAAAAGGCTTCCTTGGGAAGAATTCTGCCCAATGTAAGGCTTCTAGGAGTAAGTGAGGGATGTTGGGAGAGTATTTGGGCAGAGTTTGGCCGAGCCAAATGGCTTGAAGGTGTGAATAAGGTGGGAGTGGGGGGGGGGCTTTTATAAGTGGAGAGGAGGGGCACTTTTGGAAAGTAATGAAATGTTATTCTATTATACAATGATTTTCGGATTCTAAAGGTCCCACACTTGTATAATTCGAGGCTAAGGTGATAAGGGTTCGAAATCTCCTCATCCAATAGGATTTGGAGAAGTGTAAGCCTTGTATTTTACATTATCTTCTCATTTTATTTAAATCGTTAAATAATAAGGGTCATCGCTGCATCATCATGATGTCATAAATAATTTAATTTATTTAATGTCTAAAAATTATAAAAAAATACTATGATGTAGGAAATATTTTTAGATTTATAATGACTATTTATAATAAAAAATATGACTTGTATAACCCCATGTAAAAATTGTTTTAGTAAAACATTTCATGTTTGTGTCATTTTTTTACTTTAACATTAAATAAAAGGTATTTATGTCATTTTCCAACTAAAGTGGCTCCATGGGGTCCCCAAGTTGACCCATGGATTGTCTTGGCCGTCCATGACTCATCCAATAGGAGTAGGGCAAGTGTCAAGCTCATATCATATTATTAAAACATTATTTTTACCTTAAACTACACTAATCACCTCTAATCACGATTAAGAACTTAAAAGTTACTATTCACCAAAAAATTATTTTAATCTCATTGAACCACATTTTACATCTTAATGACAACCATGTATGTCGGATTTTTGAAAATCAAATCACAGAAGTGGTAATATTTCATTTAAATGAAAAATCAGTTATTTAACTACCACTTAGTGGTTTCACTATTCATCAAAAATTGAAGATTTTCAGAACAATGCCAATATTTCACCCTAAGCTATAATTGATATTCCGAATTCAAAAATTATGTCTATTTTACAAAATTCCAAACATATAAGTTGCATTAATTAATTTTATAATTAATTCCCGTTGTCACAACAATAGCGTGTTTTTAAGAAACAATTTATATCAAAAGATTTGCAATTGTTTATGTCCAATTTCAATGTTAAATTAATTCTAATGACCATCATTGGATAAAATCGTAAAAATATATTATAATTATACTTTAAAACCAATAAATAGTATAATTTATCACTATAAATTATTTTTATTAAAAAAGTTGTTTTTAAGTAATTTTTACTATTCATAAAAAATGGATGTTCTCAGAAAATTACAAAAAATTCAGCTTTGGATAATTTCGATATTACGAATACAAAAATGAAGTCCATTTTGAAATATAAAATTTCTATAATTTTAAAAAGTGGTTATTACTATTCATAATGGATACTTTGATTAGTCGCAGTGTTTTAGAACTCGAAGTTGCGTACAATGCAGGCTATTGCATTATTAAATGAGAAGCGTATCGTGGAAGCTCGGGGTGTTACATACTCTCATCATAAATAGATGGAAAATATAAGACACAACATAATGGAATTCATGACTTAAAATGAGGGTGAATAGATCCCTTACCTTGAAGAGTAACTTCAAAATCTTGAAGGTCAGGACCTTGGGAGGACTCCTTGGGAGGCAAGGAGACCATAACTTCGTTGAGGAGGATTTGGAATTGAAAAGAATGAGGGAAAGGCTTGATATTTATAGGAGAAGTGAGGGGACAAGTCATTAATGGCCAAGGGACACCTCATTAGTGGTACTGGAAAAACCGTGGGCTTGACCAAGTTATTTTCCCATGGTATTGGCCACTTGGGACACCTCATACCTTATCTTACTATTCGTAAGTTGACCATAATTATTGCATAATTATTACATCCTTAATGATGTCATTAAACACTCGATAAAAAACCGTATTTTCACTATTCACTGAAAATTCATTTTTTTCAGAAAAATCCCAAAAATTCACCTTAACCAAATATTGATGCTCTGAATTCAAAAATAAACTCCATTTTATAAAAATTATTTTCTAAATAGTTTTAATTTAATTTTTAATTAAAAAACACCATTCACCTGAGAAAACTAATACTTGACTACTAATTTCTAAAATAGTTATTTACCTATTTTATTGAACCACATTACTTAATAAAGGTGGATAAATTATATTAATAATTCATTTAAGTGACATTAATAATCCATTTGGTCACTTTACTAATCCTAAGAATAAAATAGCTATTCATAATTTACTATTCAAAAAAGTTAAGTTGATCTCATTAGATTTTAAATTTCTTAGTGAACACATTTCCAAAAGACCATTTTTTGAAAATAATTACATATCATTAATTATTTATGGTTTACATAAACAGTTTAAAATATCCCCTTTTTCCAAAATTCATCAATATACATCCTATATTTATTTGAATATCTGAAAAAAAACACAAGCCTCATCATAGGAATAAATCACCATTTTATTTATCTCAAAGGATTACACATAGTAACAACGGTCTCGTTACATATCCCCTTATAACCCCAGCACAATACTTATGTGTAAGGTGTGCTAAAGTGAGAGAATCCAAGGGTGGCTCTACCAACATTTCCCGAGTAGTGATTTCTATAAGCTTGAACTTTTCCTGAAGGTGATTCCGCTACAGCTTCACACGATGAAGTTCGGCTTGGGTTTGGTCCAAAGCAAAGCCCAGTGGTGCTACCACCTTCCCAAGTTTAATCAGATGGACATTGATCAGCCCAAGACTACTGTATGAGGCCATCAAAACTTCTTTCTATATTTATTTAACCATGATCACTTGTATTTGGAGACAACAATCGCAATATTTAGTTTCCCACGGTCATATTGACCAACAGTCAAATAATGGTCGAAACCCAATGGTCTCATTTTAATTATACTGACATAATTAATTAAAGAATATAGTTTTGATGAGTATAACTAAAATAACACACAAAATTAGGAAACAAAAATTCATTCAAAATTTCAGGTCGTTACATTCTTCCCCCTTAAGAAATTTCGTCCCCAAAATTTTAACTCATTTCCTCAGAAAAGAAAAGGTTTGGGTACTTCTGTCTCATAGACTCCTCTGGTTCCCACATGGATTCTTCAGATTTGTGGATTCTCCACAACAGCTTAACAAGGTGGGTAGTCTTGTTGCGTAGAACCTTGTCTCTACGATCCAAGATCTCCACCAGCTGCTTCTCATAAGAGAGGTCATGTTCTGGTTGTACCACCTCTGGGTTTAGTACATGTGAAGGGTTTGATATGTACTTCCTCAAGAGGGATACATGGAAGGAATCATGAACTTGTTCTAGATTTAGAGGAAGTGATAGCTGATAGTCCACTGCTCCCACACGATCAAGGATTTCATAGGGGCCAATGTACCTAGGGCTGAGAATCCCTTTCTTCCCAAACCTCATCACTCTCTTCCAAGGTGAAATTAGAAGAAAGACCTTTTCACTGACATCAAACACCAAGTCCCTTCGATGGTTGTCGGCATAGATCTTTTGCTGACTCTGAGCAGCCTTAATGTGTTGTTGGATATCATGGACTTTTTCAGTCATCTCTTGCACAAGATCAGGCCCAAGAATCTTTCTATCACCAACTTCATCCCAACAAGTAGGAGTTCTACATCACTTCCCATATAGAGCATCATAGGGTGCCATTTGAATGCTCGAGTGGAATCTGTTGTTGTAAGAGAACTCAACTAAAGGGATACGTTCATACCATCCACCCTTAAATTCCATTGAGCACATTCTTATCATGTCCTCGAGTATTTGAATAGTCCTTTCAAATTGGACATCAGTTTGGGGGTGATAGGTTGTACTGAAATTCAATTCAGTGCTCAGAGCTTATTGATAACTTTTCCAAAATTTTGATGTGAACCTTGGATCACGATCAGATACGATAGAAAGTAGTACTCCATAGAGCCTTACCACTTCCTTCACATAAATCCTGGAAAGTTGATCAAGAGATAAATCTTCCCGGATAGAGATAAAATGGACAGTCTTGGTGAGACGGTCTACAATAACCCATATCACATTGTTTACTTTGGGAGTTATCGAAATACCAGTGACGAAGTCCATAGTGATATTGTCCCACTTCCATGCTGGTATGGGTAGTGGTTGCAATACCCCTTTAGGATGTTTCCACTCTGCCTTCACTTGCTGACATACTAGGCACCTTGAAGTGTAGTCAGCAATCTCCCTTTTCATATTATCCCACCAAAAATGATCACGAAGGTCCCTATACATTTTTGTGCTTCCAGTATGTATAGATAAAGTAGAACTATGAGCATCATCCATCAGCTCCTTCTTTATTTCTTGAATAGATGGAACACATAGTCTTGTACAAAATCTCAGTACACCTTTTTTATCAATATTAAACTCAGGAAATTTTCCATCCTTTACAGCCTCAAACTTCTCTTGTAACAAAGGATCTTCTTTCTGAGCCTTCTTTATCTTCTCTAGTAATGACGGTTGAGGAATCATTTGGGTTAGGGTTGATGATTTCCCTTTCCTTATAATTCCCATGTCCAACTTTACTAGGTCATTGATCAAAGGATATTTTTGAATCCTCATCATGGAAAGAACAACTGGGTATTTCTTGATTAATGCATCAACAACTTTGTTTGCTCTTCCAGGGTGATAATAAATTGAACAATAATAGTTTTTAAGAAGTTCCAACCATATACATTGTCTCATGTTCAATTCCTTTTGTGTGAAAATATACTTCAAACTTTGATGGTCTGTGTATATATAAAATTTCTCTCCATAAAGATAGTGACTCCATATATTCAGAGCAAAAACGACTGTAGCCAGCTCCAGATCATGCGTAGGATAATTCTTCTCATGAATCTTCAACTGTCGAGATGCATAAGCAATGACTTTGTCATTTTTCATGAGGATACACCTAAGCCCTTTTAGAGATGCATCAATAAAAATAACGAATCCTTCTCCACTTGAGAGAAGAGATAACACAGGTGCAGTAACCAATCTCTTTTTAATCTCTTGGAAACTTTTCTCACACTCCTTTTTCCAGATGAACTTGAACCCTTTTTGAGTTAACTTGGTTAATGGATTATAAAGTTGTGAAATTTGTTTCAAAAACCCCATATAATATCTTGATAATCCAAGAAAACTATGAATCTCAGTTATTTTTGTCGGTTGATGCCACTCCTCAACAAATTTTGTCTTTTTAGGGTCAACCGTGATTCCTTCATTGGTTACAATGTTCCATAAGAAAGAGACTTCTTGTAACCATATATCACATTTAGTGAACTTCCCAAAAAGCCTCTCCTTCTGCAGAGTTTTCAAAATAACCCTTATATGATCTTAACGCTTCTCGCGACTTTTGGAATATATCAGAATATCATCAGTAAAAACCACCACAAATCTATCATCGTAGTCCTTAAAGACTCTATTCATCAAATCCATAAAAATAGCAGGTGCATTAGTCAGTCCGAAGGGCATAACGACAAACTCATAATGCCCATATCTTGATCGAAAGGAAGTTTTTGGAATATCTTCTTTCTTTACACTCAATTGATAATAACTAGATCGAAGATCAATCTTAGAGAAGAATTGAGCCCCATGATGTTGGTCAAATAAGTCATCAATTCATGGAAGAGGGTATTTTTTCTTCACTGTGATCCTATTTAGTTCTCTATAATCAATGCATAGCCGCATCGACCCATCCTTCTTCTTCACAAAGAGAATAGGTGCTCCCCAAGGAGACACACTTGGTCAGATAAAACCCTTCTCCAAAAGATCTTGGAGTTGTTTCTTTAATTCCTCCAACTCCACATTTCCATCCTATATGGGGTCTTTGATATTAGATGAGATCCAGGTATGATTTTGATGGAGAACATTACCTCTCTTTTTGGGGGAGGTCTAGGCAACTCCTCCGGAAATACATCAACGTTTTCCTGGACAATGGGGACATTTTCTATCATTATACTCGCATCTCCTTCTTCTACTTCACCTATCAACTCCATAAAGAAGGATATAGGGGGTTCTTTTTGACAAAGATAAGGTTGAGATATCTCTCCTCCGAAGATAACTGTAGGTTTTCTATTTAAGACTACTGATATTTCCTTACTTCTGAAATTGATCTTAGAATTATAATTTGAGATCCAATCCATCCCTATTATAATTTCGAATTATAGCATGGGAATGAATACTAGATTTATGATAAGATTTTACTTACTAAAGTAAATAATAGAGTTTTTAAACACTGACGATGCTTGGATAGTCCCACCAGGAGTCTTGACTGACAACTCTACTTTTAGAAATTCAGGGGTTGATTCTAAATTCCTTGAAAACATAGAGGAAATAAAGGAATGTGTAGAACCAAAATAAAAAAAAAGTGCTTTCTAGCTTTGAGAGGACAACAATAGTACCTGCTACCACATCATTAAGAGCATCAAATTCAGCTATCACGATAGCAAAAGCACGACCCTGATCCCTTGGCCTTTGCTAAGGCTGATGGTAGTTCCCCTCCATCACCCTCAGATTGGGACAGTGATTGGAAAAGTTCCCACGTTGTCCACACTTGAATAACTGGACATCAGGTAGGGCCTGCACCATCTTCCCCTTGTCATTTGTGTTTGGAAATTGAGGTTTCACCTCACCCTGACAATTCCTCACAATGTGTCCATCTCTGCCACCCTTGTAGCACTTCCCACTCCCAAGCAGGCAGTTCCCCGAATGCTTCTTCCCACATTAATTACATGTGGGAAGTTGCACTTTCTTTCCTCCTCTTCCCTGATCAAAAGTCCTCCCTAAGCTGGGATCCATCGATCTCTTTTTGTCGCTTGATTTATGAGACCACTGCATCTCACAAAACTCCAGTTCGACATTCATCTAACTTCGCACAATCTTTTCATTGTTTTCTAATCTCAGTTGGCTAGATTCTTCCGTAGATGCGGTCTCATTCCACCGAAGAATCTATCAACCTTTCCATTTGGATCCATGACAAATCTAGAGGTGTAAGGTGAAAGTAGGGTGAAGTTCATCTCGTAGCTTCCGACAGATTCGTTCTCCTTCTACTTCAGCTTGAGAAACTCCTTCTCCATTCTTGTTCCCATAGAACGAGGGAAATACTTATTGAAGAAGATACCTATGAACTCTTCCCACTCCATAGCTTTAACCTCCACTCTCTGCCTCTAGTTTTTAATTAACTCCCACCATTGATCAACTTCTCATTCAAAGTGATATACAACCATAGTGACCTTATATTTCTCTGAACAATGGAGCACAGAAAATATCTTCTTGATAGATCTGATCCACTGCTCAGCAATCAATGGGTCAGTTGATCAACTGAAGGTTGGTGGTCATTGGCGCCTAAAGGACTCAACATAATGGTGATCCCTTCGTGGTGATATCAGTCACTCCACTTGATTCAAGTTATTACTCATAACTTGAGTCAGTTGGTTCATCATTCACACGAATTTTTCCATTCCAGCTTCCATCAGAGGGCCATCGGTGCATGGTCCATTGTGGTCACCATTTTCACGGTTCCTCCTATTTCCCACCATTTTCTAAAATAATAAAATCATAGTGAGAAAATTGTTTCATTTGCGAATATTTTAACTATAAATGATTCTACGTCTTAAAACATTATGCTTAAAATATTATATTTCTCAATAACTCCTTCATAATGATTAATAAAAAGCTTGTGATTAACCAAATATTTTCCCCGGGAGTGTCATAACCAAGAGCGCAGCAAGACCTGTTTTCGTGCACTAGTTCTCGTTCAAGTCTAGCTCAAAGCGGTTTTTTCGGGTTTTACCCCTATGTACATCTGTTCCAGAGCTGCCTCTACTTGATCGTATCCAGACAGGGATGTATTTTTTTGATAAAACAATTAATCAATACTCACAAAAATAACAGGAAGTTTTCCCTATATTTAAACATTTTTATAGTGTTTTCCTAATGTTTTCATAGACTAATTTCCATAAATAACTAAACTATCCTTTGATACCAACTATGTCATCCCGCCTTTTTAATACATAACGTTTCATTATATTTAACATTATGAGGATCTTTAAGGTCTAGTGTATTGGAAACCAAGAACATAAAACATGAAAAACAACATAAAAAATTCTTCTAATCCACTTGCACAGCTTCATCATAAGTTCATCCTAAGTACAATTACTGCATCTCATCACTTGGAGACATAGATCAAAGTAAAGGGTGAGTGGAAGCCCCAATAAGGGTAAAAAAGGAAATCAATGTACTTGGGATATCAATAAGAACTTAAATAACAACATAAAGATAAGAGCAATGGATGTATAGGAATATCATAATGAAAAGAACTTGAAACATAATTACAAGTATGAAATAAACATTAAATTCTTTCTATAATTAATACATGGTGGTCAGATCAAATAAATAATTTTTAATCTAGGCCACTGAAATACATGGAATTATAAAAATCATTCTCGTGCCTATGTCAGGTAGGGACAACTTGTGACCCTCATCACATATTAGATAATTCTACCTTGACTCTTATCACTACATTTAGTGCTCTTTACAAGGTTTTGGAATTTTTCTAATCGTCGGTAGAAGACTCAGTACAATTGAAACATTAAAAGATTTTCACAGAGAGAAGTCTACAGAGAAATAATTGTCAAGAGAAAATGGTATGAAAATTAATATTAATTTATTAAAAGTATTACTAGTTTTTAATGTTGGGAGATTTTTTTTGGAGAAAAACCAGATAATTATTTTGATATACACTTTCCTAAAATTATAAGAAAATTTTATGCTAATGTTTGATATGGAATGAGAAGAAGTGTAAGAGGACTTTGAAGAAGGGAAAGAAGTGAGATAGTAATATGAAAAACAATAGAAGGAATAGGAAGAGGAATAAGAAGATCATGATGAAGAAGAAAAAGAGACAAATCAAAAGTGAAAATAAAAGAAAAAATCGGAATCATCATCAATATAAACTTCTCCTACCATTCTAATCAGCTAAGGATGATGACTTGAAAGAATTAGGGGAAGAAAAATCATCATCCAAAAGAAGAAGAAAAGTCATCATCAAAGGATGAGGAAGAATTTAAACAATCCTAAAAAAAGTTTCAAATAATTATTAATTTGATAATGAAGTAGACATTATTAATGTATCATAAAAATAAAATGTTTCTCAGAAATGAAAGAAAAATTTGAGAAGGATGAAAACAAGATGTACAATCCTCCAGACCAAATTATACTAATTCATTATCAGTTTCATCAATTTCTAAAGGGATAGTTTCTTAGTCATTTTTTACTATATTTTTTAAACCTAAAAAAATTTAAGTGATTCAATTCCATGTCTTCGAAACATAGAAGCAAGGTGAAAATTGATTCAAAATAGTCTAAATGAATAGTTTGAATCACTGAAAGTTTTGGCTGAATCAATTGTTCACAAAAAGGAAGATTTGAAATATATCAAAGAGAATACAAATATTTAAAAGAGTTTTTACAATAATATTGTTATGTATTCAATAAAATGTAGAAATTGATCTCAAGGATCATGATGATCTATTGATTGATGTAAAAAAACATTCTTTGGAAATGTAAAAATCCTTCAATAATTTTAAATGGATGTTTCTGATAGAGTGAAGTTTGTGGGAGAGTTTAGAGATACAAGTGAATATAGTATTGAAGAAGTAAAAGTTATGAAATAAATGTTTCAGAGTTTATTGATATAAAATTTTAGACTCTAAACATATGAATATGATCTTTTCCATATAAAGGAGGAAAGTAAAAATATCCCTAAGAAAGTTGAAATACTCATGTAAACAATTCATAAGATTACAGTTATAGAGGACCAGATCCTGAATCTTAAATCATCGGCTGTAGTGGCCTCAAAATATCATGATGTATTTTAGAAAATGAAGAAAATTTTAAAAAAAAATTGATGAATAAAGAATAAATTTTTTTATTTGAACTATTGATGTAAATTTCGAAACAATTTTTTAGTGAATGTAAAATCTAAATTATTTTTTCAACCAATAAAATTATTCTGGAATATATTACAATTAATTTTTAAATGTATGTTATTTCTTTTATTTTTTTGGATAATTAGTTATTTAAAATAAATTAGTTTCTTATGTTATCTATTTCTATTTTTTTGGATATATCCATTCCCTATTAATTTTTAAAATAAAAAAGGGGGAGAAATTTATAATATGGGGAAAATTTATAAAATGGGAGAAGTTTATAAAGGGAGAATCCTTTGAGATATTATCCTAGGTGGGGACTGAATTAATACATTCCATAAGATTATAATGATTTTATAAACATAGGGGGAGTAATTATATGAGGTATATCATTGAAGATATTAAAAGTATAAATGGTTTTACGTTTTTTTCAATGTTATTTTTATCATTTTAAGTATTGTGTTTCGTGATTTTAGAAAATGGGGGATAATTGATTATGATGTTTTAATTCTTAAATTTCCATTCCTTAGTTTTCAAAATCACAAAAACTTACATAAAACACTAATTTTGTAACATTATATTTCCCAAGTGTAATATAATGTTTTTGTAGAAAATATTATTTTACACTGAATGTAGAAATAATTATAATGAAACATATATAAACTTATTATTTTTCATTACAATAAATCAGAATGAAGTTTAATATGATAAATTGAACTAACAAGTTGTTTGATCCATGGTTAGAATTATGAATTATAGAAAAACGTCATGAATTCTAGTCAAACTTTGGTACCGATTCATCAGACTAACCCTTATTCAGTTTATTAGAGTGAAAATAAATATGGAAGTCCATCAGAATATCCAATGTTTTTAATTGTTTTGATTAGAATTATATTTATCATAAGGAATCCAAAACAGAATTATAATGGTTCTAATATAATTTTATTTGGACTATCCAAATACAAATCATCCTTAGCTATCAAGTTGAATATTCAGATCATTAAGAGATATCAATTTTAAGATGTCTGAGGTTGTTGCCACTAACTCTGAAATATGACTGTTGAAAATTTTCCTATAAATAAGAGTTCATTTTAATAGTTGGGAGATGATTCAATTCATAACTCCAGTTGTCTAAATATTTCTCTATGTGAACACCTCATTCCAAGTATTTTTAATGCTTTAGAGAGTTGAAGTTCAAAGAAATTGTTGTGAGGATTGTAATTCCATAAGAATTATTTGCTTTGGTAATCACAAGTCTAATCATGGTACTGATAGAGGGCTTTTGGGGATAGGAATATGGTCAATCTATTCCATCTGATCAACGGATTTCAGGGATAGTAAGATAGAAATCAATCATCATATCGAAGGATTTAATTGTCAAGAAATACATAGTTTAATCCGATCAATGTATCAATGGATTCCTATGGATTGGAAGATAGAGCTGATTATGATCCATCAGATTGAGGAATTTCTAGGTAAAAAAAGATAAACCTTACAGCAGGTACTAAAAATTGTTTATATCTTTGTTAGGATTTCAAAATAGCTTAAATCATAAGGATAACAAGTTGTAGGGTCATGAAAACTTGGAAAATGGATGACATATACTCCCAAAAGGTTAATAAAAAAAGATTCATGTTCGATGGAATAATTCGAGAAATATTTTGAATAAATCTAATTTGGAAAGGGACCTAATGTGGTGTTAATACTAGATTCTAGGAATGGTCTGTGGAGGGCGTAGACTAAATACTAGCAGTTCGCGGACAATCCTGAGAAACGTTTCCCCCAAAGTGTTGGGCAGTGAACCAAGAAGTTCTCAAATGGAGAAGTCCTCCCTACATACTGCCCCCATGAATCGAGTTGTTCATGGATGAGGTGAGACCGATAGTGTCCCACAAACCATAGCCCTAGTAAACATCAGTTGACTATGTTTTCCATAGTTTGGGTATGTATCCATAGGATTCCACAAAATATGCTACGTTCCCTTAGATACAAGTTCCCTAACACTCTATAAAAGGACCACAAAGGGGACTGTAGGTGGATACAGGAGAAAAAATAGACACAGACGATGAAATGATGGACATTTTGGACTTCTAATACAAATGATCAATGAATTACGGACCTGATAACGGTTTCTAGTAGGTATAAAACTACCGCATACCATAAAAAAGAAGAAACTATAATAATAATTAGAAGACCAAAAAATAGTTGGTGAACCAAAAACCATATTCCCTTCATAGACGAGATTCATATGAACTGCAGGCAGAATGCCTCTCATTCAATCCATTTTCCCACATAGCACATCACTATGAGGATGAAACATTTCATCGCGTAGAAAATCTGTATAAAAATGGAAATCAACACCATATAACACAATTATATTTGGAAAGAACCTGGTTTCACATATAAAAATTCTATCCAGACAACATCCAGTTCTTCCCACCAATTTGCAATGCGGATGGCTCCTCCACCCACATAGTAGTACGATATGTGGGAAAACCACCACACCACATGAAAAAGTGGTATGTGAAATAGGGTATCATCATAATTAAAAATTCTAGTTCTAATTAATTCCTTAAATTACCATAACATCCTACATATCCCCTCTACAAACCAGTCCACCAGCATGAGGAAAAATCCTCTTTCAAAACCACCAGAATCGTATGATCATACCACCGGGCACACGAACACACCCTTATGAGTTTACATACTCTTGGGAAGTAGATACATGTGGGTAATCCACACAAAGGTACATACCCATGAAATGTTCCTAGGATTACATTCTCATGGTAACCAAGGGTCCATCCTTGGGATACTCACATGTACCTCCCCATTCTAGGGATTAAGGGTAATCATAGGTCGTTCCCTTTCTCAAGGGATAGTGAAAAACAAGGAGATCACACCTCTGTTCCCATAGAATAGGAACAACTCTTATCCCCTTTCCAAGATCCATCTCAAGGGAACTTCCCTAGAGGTAAGCCCCTATCCTTTCATGGGGGAGGTATAAGTCTTTCTCCTATTCACTAAGAACCCAGGACACATCTGCATAGATCGCTAAATGTGACTATCCTAGATATCAACACGGGATAGACAAGCATAGCCAAATCCCTCTCTCTTTCCCTTTGGGGAATCATGCCATCCTATTCCACCCTTGACCTCCTCCTTTTCCATCACTAGGGAAGAATAAATGTGTTATTTTCCAGATCTACCACTTCCACTTGTTTCTCACATCGAGCATGACTCACATGGTCTTAGAAGACAATAGCGATCACAACATACACACCACTAATAAATGAACTATGAGACCATTGATTCATGATCTAACTAGAATATGTAGGATGCCTATTTAAGGCCCTAAATCGAGGGACAATCTCATTAAATGTTAGTCTCAATAAATTTCCATATATCACAAGGGAATTCTATTTAGATATAACTACCAATGTTATTCTTTCCTAAAGGCCTCCTCTACGGTGTAAGCCCCAAACATTTTCCCTAGAATGGGAAGCACCTATATGTAATTCACAAGAAATCATGCCACCATAGTAAGGATTCCAAGTAGAGAGGTCACCCATTCCATCCTGCCTCTTGAATCACTTCCCCCCATGATTGAATCATGCAATAAGGTTATACCAAGGATCCCTTCGAGGAACTCTTCATAAGGAAACTCAAAAAGGATCACGAAATGGAAGGAAAATATCCAACCGAGGACACAAGAAGATTCACTACCATTTGGAACCTGGAACACCACCCGTAATGCGGTATGCATAGGTGAAATTCATATACACCAATCCCATGGTCCCCAATTAAAACTATACAAATAATGACGAATAGGGTGTATATATTTCCCTACATGAGGCAGCCCACTCTTAGCCTAAAGGTGTGCGTACTCAGAACCAAAGAGCTACCCTAAATCTAGGTTCTCCCTCATCCAATATGTCCTTGAATCCCTTGAAAATCCTTAGCATGGAGAGAAATAAAACTATTGTCATACACAACCCACCTCCTCCTTCCCATGAAAATGAGTCCCTCACACTCGAGGATTGATTCTCTTGACTAGGGGATGAAATGAAATAGCTTAAGTGAATCAATTCTTAGTGTGTTGAGGAGGCTGTTCTCCTGGGTATGTCCCTCAAGTAGAGAATCAACATATACTTCCATTATAAGTTCTTCCACCATGAGGGCTCATCCTGGTAAATGAGATCAGAACCGACATATCTTCCAGAAAAGTACTGGGACCATTAGTTTTTTGGAATCCACCCCCCAAAGGACACCAAGATTTCCATCTTCTAAGGAAACAACTAGAATGCACTCAATGGAATAAATAAAGGATTCCCATGTCTGAGTATCCTCTTCAAGTACCAGCAGATCTGGAACATCCAACGATTCCCCATATAATACCCACCCATACTCAAGTTAAATAGGATATGAAACAAGGGATCATTAATGACATCGAGTCCCTGAATTCTCAACTAGAAGCCATGGAAGGGTGCTTCACTCCAATACATCTAGAATGGAAACCTTAACCTAACCAGGTGAGAAATGTTCCACCACCTCAAAACCTCTCAAACCCCATATTACTAGTGTTAAATAGTTTAGGGGACCTGAAAACATATTCTGATGCACTATGCCTCTAACTGTGATTCAATTATGGGAACCCTAGAGGAATAAGATGTAGTGAAGTTCATATGCTTCGGGCAAACTCTTACCAGTTCATCCTTCGTGTGGTACACCAGTTATCCATTCAAATCAATAACAGGATGGGAGGATCTTAAACGATAGTTCCTCTTCTAGATCTTTTCAATGTTTCCAAATACAATGGTTAATGAACTTATGAACTGATAATAGTGAGAGAATGAGAGGGTTTCAAACATCATTTCCAGATGGAATGGTCTAACATACTCCATGAACAAGTTGCTCCCAAAAAACGATACACTTTCTATGTGAATCAACAAACTCTAAGTTGAGATACGAACACCATTCATTCTAATCAAGTATAGCAGAAAGTTCTAGGATTTATCCACCATTGAACAAAGGATATATTATTCCTTATAGAAGACTAATATCAACTCTTGGACAACCCCATCAGCTGCAAGAAAAGGAACAGGAAGAGATGAAGCAGCTTCTATCATGCTTAAGCCACCCCTGCACTAGCTGCGACTTCATGGACACCACAAAATCTTGTAGGAGCCCCTGGATGCCAAAATCCACCCAATAAAAACATAAAAAGTTAATGAGAGGCAAGAGGAATCGATTCAAGGAATTTTAAAATAATGTTTATTCATTTTGAGATGACCATGTTTGTGGACAATTTGTAGCTGCCATGAATTGTAAATTGCTTCGTCTACCAGATCCAAAGAGTGTTGATGAAGTATTTCTTGATGACCGACCAAATTATTGTCCCTTCCACCAGATATTGGGACACATCATCCGTGAGTGTTTCTTCTTCATGGGCCCTTTTCAAATGATGGTAGACTCTAGATAGGTCAAGCTGGGACAACCTCTAGTATAGGTGGCATATGTTTCTACCACAGACCCGAATGATGGTGTTGAGGGGAAAATAGCCATTAGTAAAAATGAGCATAAATTCGATAGTTGGATGACTAGTAAAATAGTCAACCTAGCCAATGGATTACACTAGGAATAGTCGATGAAACCAATCATTCCACCAATAACTCTCAATAAATCACATCCTCCATCTTTGACCCCATAATCTCTAAGGGTCAGCTGTCTGGAAAACCATCTGGTAAAAAAGTCAAAAGTAGGTTCAATAAGTTGAAACTACACCAAAAAAAGTTGGATTTGAGAATTTTAGTTTTCATGCCATCAGATCTAAAAGTATAGGCACTGCCCCTCCAAATGGAACCTTCAGAAGAAGTCATCCAGGAAGAGTCATCATCAGATGAAGAATTGATATTCGGCTCTATTATCAGTATCCACTTAATGGACACATTCTCAAATGAATAATATGTTTACGAAACTAAAGTCCCTATATCCAGTAGAGGATTTGGAGGAAGATGTCATAGGAGATAAGGGTTCCCATAGAGACATGGTCGTGGTAGGAGTCAAATTTCTGACCACACCCCACCTGAAACTGTTAATGTTCCAGAAACTCCCAGAAGATCCTTCTAGTGGATGTAATAAGAACAATAGTATTTCTATGCTCGCACCCAAATAAATTCTGGATGGATTATCCTACAGTATCCATCAGAGTAAGAATATATGTCTAATTTTGTGAGTTATGTTGTCAGACTTACCCGACCAAACCCATAAATCCTAGAGGCAACATCAGATCCAATCCTAGAGGCCGGTCTGTCATCCTCAAAATTTCATTACCATAAAGTTAACATGAAAGAGAATCCATAGGTTGGGAATCCTTGTATATTAGAGAATAAATATTACACTATGAAACAGCTTTCCCAGGTACTAGAAACATTCTCAATTCTTGATGCACTGAATCTATCCGCAAATCTCAGGGAAGTACTCTTAAATCCTATACTGAGTCCCCAAGAGTATGAAGCTAATGTAGATGATACCGATGTCTATTGGATAGAGACCCAACTTTCATAATGCCATGCTTTCATTTCTTTTAGAGATTAATATGAATATTCCATCATGAAAGGGAACATAAAACCCCTATATGTGTCTGGCAGGATAAATGACATCGATATCTAGAAATTATTAATCGAAAATGGCTCTAGAGTTAATATCAACCCAATATGAACATTTCATTGAATGGACTGCAATGAGGATAGTCTAAATGCCTACACCAAAACATTTCTAGCCTATGATAAAAGTGAAAAAAAGACGATGGGCCAAATCAAGCACAAAACGTAGATTGGAAACCTCATAACTAACATTAAGTTTCTTATGGTTCAGAAACAAATCGCCTTCAATGCCTTTTTAGAAAGTCCCTAGCTACCCCAACATGGTGTAATTCATTGATCATACCAACAGTATGTAAAATATTGAACTAATGAGTAGAGTGGAAATAAACCTAGGGACTTAAGAAGACCCAGGACCCACTCGGATTAGTGTGGCCAAGTCTTCCAGAGAGAAAGAGGTATACACATCCTTATTGAAGAATAATAGAGATGTTTATTCTTGGAACTATATATAAATGATAAGTCTTGATATTGAGGTGGCCACTCACTACATGATCCTTCTATAAGACCTCCATGGTTACATGCAAGACACCATAAGGACACATGCAACACATGCTTCCAAAATGGAGGTGGAAGTGGATAAATTCATCAATCCAATATCATTCAGGAAGTCCAATATCCTATTTGGATCTCAAATATAGTGACCATAAAGAAGAAGAATGGGCATATCAGAGTCTTCATCGACATCAGGGACCTCAATCGGCATTCTCTAAAAGATGAATTCTTGGTCCTGATAACAGAATTTTTGATTGATGAAACTACTGGATATGGAGCTATCGATTTCATGGATAGCTATTCCAGATATAACCAATTCCAAATGTACTAAGAATATGAGGAATAAAATTACATTAGGGCCCCTAAGGAGTATTCTATTACATGGTGATGCCCTTAGGTCTGAAAAATTCTGACGTCACAGATCAATATGCCATGAATATCATTTCGAAACCCTTCATGGGAAGTTTTATTTAGTGTTAAATCAACTAATTGGTGGTAAATCATGATAATGATTGGACCAAATAAAATATCTGGAGACCATATTCTATAAACTGTGATAGATTATTCTTAATATGAACCCCTTGAAATGTTCTTTTGGCATTCCCTGAAAGGAATTTCTAGTATTCATTGAATGCCATCACAACATCAAAATTCGATCTTGAGAAGAAAAAATCCATCCTTAGAATTCCACAACCTCACAATCTCCCCAAGTGGAGAGGTCTATAGGAAAATATTTCATAAATTAGGAACTTCATATCCAACCTTATAGGTAATTTTTTTCTTTCTCTAGGTTAATGAAAACGGGTGTTGCATATCAGTGGACTGATGATTGTCAGTAAGCATTTGGAAATATCATGAAATATCTCCTCAGGCCACCAGTGCTAAAGCTGTCAGTCGAAGGAATACCACTCATTCTATATGTAACCATCTTGGAGTGATCACTAGGTGCCTTCCTCATGAAATATAACGACACTGACATTGGAAATAGTTACTATTTTCTCAGCCAGATCATGATTGATACGGAGACTAGCTATTCGAATATTGAGAAGAGATGCCTAGCCTTGATCATTGTAGTATAGAAATTAAGACATTATATTTTGGACCATGAGGTCCACCTAGTCTCTTTTAGAAATATTATCAAGTATATCCTTCTCCTTACAAAGTTAACTGGACTCTTTTCATGGTGGGATGTCATCCTACAACAGTTTGATGTACGGTTCGTGCCTCAGAAAGACATCAAAATCCAGGCACTAGTAGATTTCATTACTAAGAACCCTTCAGCCTAAGTGAATCCAGTAGATGATGAACTTCCCAATAAAGAAATTTTACCTTTTAAAGAGGGATCCCAAACATGGGAAATGTATTTTTATGGCACATCCAGATGCACGATAGGAAAATGGATGGGATACCCCAAGTTCAATAGAGTATGGATTGGATTTATACTCATATCTCTAGAAATTGTTGTATTTCCTTACTCCTTACTATTATAAGGGTGTAAAAATAATTAAGAATAATTACAATCCATTATTAAATGCTTGGATCTATCCCTTTAAGAATAGGTCAGGCACTTAAAGGTAGAAGGTGACTCCGAACTAGTCTACAAGCAAGTTGATGGTGAAAATTCCCTTAAGAATGAAAATATTACTCAGTTTGTGGATATATGTATGGGAATTTATAGTATAATTTCCAGTATAAATGACATTGTGTAACACCCCAAGATTCCATGGTATGCTTCTCTTTCAATAATGCAATAGCTTGCATTGTACACAAGTTCGAGATTCTAACACACCGTGACCAATCAAAGTAGCTGTTATGAATAGTAATACCAACTTTTTGAAATTTTATAAATTTTATTATTCAAATTGAACTTCATTTTTGAATTCGGAATATCTAAATTATCCTAAGTTGAATTTTTCGTTTTTTCGGAGAACTTCCAATTTTTAATGAATAGTGTAAAATACTAAATTTTAATTAATAACAACATTTTTTTATCAAAATAATTTATAGTGATAAATTATATTATTTAGTGGTTTTAAAGTATAATTATAATATATTTTTTCCATTTCATCCAATGGTGGTCATTATAATTAATTTCACGTTGAAATTGGACATAAACTAGTGTCAATCTTTTGATAGATATTGTTTCTTAAAAACACGTTATTTGTTTTGACAACGGGAATTAAATATAAAAATAATTAATGCAGATTTTATATTTATAATTTGGTAAAATGGACATCATTTTTGAATTTTGAATATCAAATATTTATTAGAGTGAATTTTTGGTATTTTCTGAAAAACATTGATTTTTGATGAATAGTGAAACCACTAATTGGTAGTTAAAAAACTGATTTTTCGTTTAAATGAAATTTTACCACCTCTGTGATTTTAATTTAAAAAATCCAACATACATCATTGTCATTAGGAAGTAAAATGTGGTTCAATGGGTTTAAAATAATTTTTTCTGAATAGTAACTTTTAAGTTTTATTAATCGCAATTTAAGCTAATTAGTGTAATTTAAGGTAAATATAATGATATAATAAAATGAAATTACCATTAAACTTGTCCTACACTTATTGGATGAGTCATGGCCAACCAAAAAAATCCATGGGTCAACTTGGGGGCCCCATGGATCCACTTGGGTAAGAAAATTACATTAATAACTTTTTATTTAAAGTAAAAATAAAAGTGTAACAAATGTGCATTGTTTTACTAAAACAGTTTTTACATGGGGTTATACAGGTAATATTTTTGTCTATAAATATTCATTGGAAAAATGAAAAGATTTCCTACATTATAGTATTTTTTTTATAATTTTTAGAAATTAAATAAACTAATTTATTTATGACACCATGATGATGCAGCGATTACCTCATTAATTAACAATTTAAATAAAATGAAAAGATAATGTAAAATCTAAGACTTAATATTGTCAAAAACCTATTGGATGAGTATATTTAGAACCCTTATCACCTTATACTAGAAATATATAATTTTTGGACCTTTAAAATCCGAAACTAATTATATAATAAAGTAACATTTCTTGACTTTCCAAGAGTGCCCCTCCTCTCCTCTTACAAAAGGCCCCCACCTCTACCACCTTATTCACACCATCAAGCCGTTTGTCTCGGCCAACCTCTACCCAAATACTATCTAAAATTCCCTCTCTTACTCCTATAATCCTCACTTTGGGAAAAAGTCTTCCAAAGTAAGCCTTTGGCTCAAATTAAGAAGAGTTACCCGATTTTAAGGTAATGTCGTCTCTTATGTTCTTTTATTTTATTTTGCTTCTCCAACCACTTAAAATCTTTTTATTCATTTATTTTGTAACCAAACGAGTATCTTAAATATACTAGGATGTTGTTATGAGAAGTATTTGATTTACACTTACACACACCTTCGTCTAATGGTTAATGAACATACTATTTCTGTGGGTGGCGAATTACTGCATCATGAAACGATGATTGTTCAATCTTCTTTTAACACCTCTCATGGTGGCCATTAAGATGTCACTATATTTATATATGATATATATTATGTTTTTGTTTTCCTTATTCTTCTGTATTTTCAATTATTGCATACCTTTATGATTTCCATTATGGGTAAACACGATAATTTCATTTTAGGAAGTGCGGACTACCGCCCCCTCAAAGTGATTTGAATCGTTAATGCCATATGTGAAACGTATAAAGGATTGAGTAAATGATATTGTATATGATATTATACTGTAATTATAATATACCTTTATATCATTATGATTTCATTCCATTAAATATGAAATAGAAATGAAAGTAGCGTTCATGCGTACGTATGGCTTACCGTCTCCATGAACGGTGCATTTCATTTCTTACCTCTAAATGTTATGTATTATTATAATTGAATGTATATACTGGATATATATGATATATATGATATCTAAATCATGAATTTAATTCTGTATATAATGGATATTTTACCACATGAACAAATTGTAATTATAAGAAGTTTATTTTTGACTCAAGTACCAAAGATCGACAAAACGACCGTTATTAACTTAAATAATTACATAATGTTCATAACATGGTAATAAGTGATATAAAAGGAATAATGAACTTGAAAAAGGTTCTTAAGAAAGTATAAATTAACTCTAGTTTATTATTCCAGAGGTTAAAGAACGATCGAGTCATGTCGGACATGAGGTAAGGGACTTCGTCTCAATCTCCTTTCATTGAGGCATATTTTGTTTTATACACAACTTTCATTTATATGGTGTATAAACCCCTTTTACTTTTAAATTTATTGAAAAGGAATATATTTATATGAATCGTTTTACTAAATGACAAAAGGGAATGTTTTTTTGTCGTACGTATGTGGCGACAACAACATCTCCGCCGTCGTGACCATTATTTGAGTTTCAGCTTCCTCTACAAGCCATAACTTTTTTTAAATGAAGAATAAATACCAAGTTTTACTTTTCTTTTATTTTGGTATTGAAAATGGTCTTATTATATCAATGTGTTGTATTGATATCTTCTGATTGAAATGTGGAAATTTTATGTTTCCATTATGCATGTTTTATGTGATATTATTATGTTATGGTTTATGACATGTTTAATAATTTTCATATAAGGAATGAATTGGACTTAGTAAGTGACGGGTGGAGCCCGCTATAGCTCCTTGATGCATAGGTAGGTCTCGTGAGACAAACTAGTGTCTTGGCACAAGGCCTTGACAAAATCTTATTTGTATTATTGGCACAAGGCCTTGACTATGCGGTTATGATAGTCTGGAATTATGCATTCTAACATTATAAAAGTGGTTATTGATATTTCATGTGATTATTAGACTAGTAGAATATCCATGTGAATAAGTAAATTGCATTATTTAATTTTATTTTTGCCATATTATGCTGAAGTTCATGTTTAAAAGGCTTTTGTTTTAGTAATACATTGCCTTAAATGTTTATGTTTATTTATGAATGTTTCCGCTATATTGTTATCCTTACTGAGCATCTGAGCTTACCCCTTTTTATGTTTTATTTTTCCCAGGATGTGAAGAAATATTTTATGACTGACCTGTAGGGATAGTCTGAAGGGGATATGGGTGTGGACTATGGAGACTATGTTATTGTAGTTTTTATCTTTATTATGTAGTGTAACATTTATGAATTTATCTAGTGTTTCCAAGGCTACTAAAATAATCGGTCTTTCGAGACTTGATCTTTTGTGATCATGACAATGTTACGTAATAATGAACCAACTCTAGGTAACTGGGGTCGGTGTGTTACATTTGGTATCAGAGGCAGTTTAGTACTAACCCTGGAAGCTATATGTAGATAAACTCTGATTAGAGCACATAACCCTAAGATAGGCTTTGAGGATTAGTATAGAAGAACTTCCTAGAATTTTGGCATTATAGAGATTTTGTGAGTTTTCCGAGGAATAAATCCTTGTCTGGATATGATCAGGTAGAGGCGGCTCTGGGACAGATGTACCTAGGGGTAAAACCAGAAAACACTGCTTTGAGCTAGACTCAAACGAGAACTGGTGCACGACAACAGGCCTTACTGCACTCTTGGTTACGACACTCCCGAGGGATATGCTTAGGATAATTCACGATTTCTTTACAAACCATCACTACTGGAAATATAATATTTCCCAACGGTTCACAACCGTTGGGAAATCCCCTCTAACCGTTGGTATATGATATACCAACGGATGTGATAAACGTAGGGAATTAAGCCGTTGGGAAAAGGTTTTCCCAACGATTTACTGGAAATCGTTGGTATAGGCTCACAAAATCCACCCTATGCCAACGGTTCTGCCAAACTGTTGGGATAGTTTTTCCAACGATTTGGGAGAACCGTTGGGAAATATCAATATCCCAAACTCTTTCCCAACGGTTTAAAACCGTTGGGAAAAGAGATATTTACCAACGGTTCATTGAACCGTTGGTAAAAACTTCTTTAGGATTATATTCCAACGGTTTTAAACCGTTGGAATACGCTATGCTGCAAATTGCAGCACCCTGCAATTTGCACAGCCCCTGTCCATCCGGACCCTCTCCATCAGGCCTCATTTTGACCTCATTTTCAATCCAATTATTGTACCTGCAATAAAATAAAACATACATATACAATTACGAACAAATTCATACACATTTAACATATAATGGATCCTAAAACTATACATATCCATAATTAAATTAGAATTCATAACATAATTATAAACGTACATAATTCATACAGAATTCAATTTAAAATTTAGATGACAATTATATGTGGAATCCGAAATTCAATTCATAATTTGATCGATTTTTTCTATACCATATATTTTTACCTCAAATGATGTCCATTTTAAACAAAATACATACACCTGAAGTGATACCGGCCACACCGCACCTCATATTGTGGCGGGGTTGACTCGTACATGTCACATTTGACCCATGGATCGTTGTGCTAAAGTATCGACACAATCCGAATGCGTTTGGTCGGTTTTCCGTATGCCAGTTGATGTTTTTCACTTAAAATGACGTCCTTTTGAAACAAAAGACGGACACTATGAGTGGTGCCGACCACACCGCGTCTCTAATTGAGGCGGGGTTGATTCTTACACGTCATATATGACCCATGGATCGTTCTCCTAAAGTTTAAATGGAAACCGAATGCATTTGGTCGGTTTTCCGTATGTACTTAAAATGTTTTCCATTTTAAACAAAAGAGTGACACTTAGACTAATATTGACCACACCGCGACTCAGATTCATCCCGGGTTGGCTCATACATGTCACATATGACCCATGGATCGTTGTGATAAATTATCAAAAGATTCCAAATGCATTTGGTCGGTTTTGCGTATGCCAGTTGTTCTTTTCATTTATAATCATGTCCATTTTAAACAAAAGAGACAGAGTTAGAGCGGTGTTGGCCACACCGCATCTCGGATTAAGACGGGGTTGACTTTTACACATCACATATGACCCATGGATCGTTGTGCTAAAGTATCGATAGAATCTGAATGCGTTTGGTCATTCTTCCGTATGTCAGTTGATGCCTTTCACTTAAAATGACGTCCTTTTGAAACAAAAGATGGACACTTTGAGTGGTGTCTGCCACACCGCATGTCGGATTGAGGCGGGGATGATTCGTACACGTCACATAGGACCCATGGATTGTTCTACTAAAGTTACAAAGGAAACCGAATTCGTTTGGTCGGTTTTCCGTATGTACTTAAAATGGTATCCATTTTAAACAAAAGAGAGCCATTTAGACTGATCCCGGCCACACCGCGACTCGGATTGACCCGGGTTGGCTCGTACACGTCACATATGACCCATGGATCGTTGGGATAAATTATCAAAAGATTTTGAATGCATTTGGTCGGTTTGGTGTATGCCAGTTGTTCTTTTCACTTATAATCCTGTCCATTTTAAACAAAACAGACACAGTTAGAGCGGTGTCGGCAACACCGCGCCTCGGATTGAGGCGGGGATGATTCGTACACGTCACATATGACCCATGGATCATTCTCCTAAAGTTTCAATGAAAACCGAATGCGTTTGGTCGGTTTTCCGTATGTACTTAAAATGGTGTCCATTTTAAACAAAAGAGAGCCACTTAGACTGATCCCGGCCACACCGCGACTCGGATTGAACCTGGGTTGCCTCGTACAGGTCACATATGACCCATGGATCATTGTTATAAATGATCAAAATATTCGGAATGCGTTTGGTCGGTTTTGCGTATGCCAGTTGTTCTTTTTCACTTATAATCATGTCCATTTTAAACAGAAGAGACATAGTTAGAGTGGTGTCGGCCACACCGCGTCTCAGATTGAGATGGGGATGATTCGTACATGTCACATATGACCCATGGATCATTATCCTAAAGTTTCAATGGAAACCGAATGCGTTTGGTCGGTTTTGCGTATGCCAGTTCTTTTCACTTATAATCCTATCCATTTTAAACAAAACAGACACAGTTAGAGCGGTGTCAGCCACACCGCACCTCGGATTGAGGCGGGGATGATTCGTACGCATCACATATGACCCATGCATCTTTCTCCTAAATTTTCAATGGAATCCGAATGTGTTTGGTCGGTTTTCCATATGTACTTAAAATGCTGTCCATTTTAAACAAAAGAGAGCTAGTTAGACTGATCTCGGCCACACCGCGACTCGGATTGAGCCCAGGTTGGCTCGTATAGGTCACATATGACCGATGGATCGTTGTGATAAATTATCAATAGATTCATAATGCTTTTGGTCGGTTTTGCGTATGCCAGTTGTTCTTTTCACTTATAATCCTGTCCATTTTAAACAAAAGAGACACAGTTAGAACGGTGTCGGCCACACCGCTCCTCGGATTGAGGCGGGATTGACTCTTACACGTCACATACAACCCATGGATCCTTGTGCTAAAGTATCGACATAGTCAGAATGCCTTTGTTCGGTTTTTCGTATGTCAATTGATGCTTTTCAGTTAAAATGACGTCTTTTTGAAACAAAAGACAGACACTTTGAGTGGTGTTGGGCACACCACGTCTCCGATTGAGGCGGGGTTGATTCTTACACGTCACATATGACCCATGGATCGTTCTCCTAAAGTTTCAATGGAAACCTAATCCGTTTGGTTGTTTTTTCATATGTACTTAAAATGGTGTCCATTTTAAACAAAATAGAGCCACTTAGACTTATCCTGGCCACACCGCGAATCAGATTCATCCCGGGTTGGCTCATACACATCACATATGACCCATGGATTTTTGGGATAAATTATCAACAGATTCGGAATGCGTTTGGTCGGTTTTCCGTATGTCAGTTGATGCTTTTCACTTAAAATGACGTCCTTTTGAAACAAAAGACGGTCACTTTGAGTGGTGTCGGCCACACCACATCTCCGGATTGAGATGAAACCACCGTGCAACATTCTAATTATTATTCGTGATGTGTACGCGTAGACGGCACGCCAATCGGATGTGCGGTTTGCACGGTACGACTCAATATTCGTGTTTTAAGTGATGTGCGCGCTTCGTAAACGCACGTGAGGGGGGTCCAAACGGGACGAACGAAGTCAGAATGGCCTGAAATCAGACGAAAAATACGGTAGAGTGATTTATGAAGTGGTCGAGCAGACGACACGTCAATCGGACGTGCCGTGTGCCCGCGGTGACCGACAACGCAGTTCTGGTGTCATAAACGGCCAAAACGGGCATCCAATGGTCAAATTCATAGCGGACGACCTCATATTGAGTTGAAACCACCGTGCAACATTCTAATTATTATTCTTGACATGTACGCGCAGACGGAACGTCAATCGGACGTGCGGTTTGCGCGGTATGGCTCAATATTCGTATTTTAAGGGATGCGCGCGCTTCGTAAACGCGCGTGAGGGGGGTCCAAATGGGCCGAATGAAGTCGGAATGGCCTGAAATCAGACGACAAATACGGGTGAGTGATTTATGAAGTGTTCGAGCAGACGGCACATCAATTGGACGTGCCATGTGCCCGCGGTGACTGACAACGCAGTTCTGGTGTCATAAACGGCCAAAACGGGCGTCAAACGGTCAAATTCATAGAGGACGACCTCAGATTGAACTAAAACCACCGTGAAACATTCTAATTATTATTCGTGACGTTTAATCACAGACGGCACGTCAATCGGACATGTGGTTTGCGCGGTACGACTCAATATTCGTGTTTTAAGTGATGTGTGCGCTTCGTAAACGCGCGTGAGGGTGGTCCAAATGGGCCGAATGATTTCAGAATGTCCTGAAATCAGACGAAAAATACGGGTGAGTGATTTATGAAGTGGTCGAGTAGACGGAACGTCAATCGGACGTGCCGTGTGCCCGCGGTGACCGACAACGCAGTTCTGGTGTCATAAACGGCCAAAACGGGCGTCAAACGGTCAAATTCATAGCGGATGACCTCGGATTGAGCTGAAACCACCGTGAAACATTCTAATTATTATTCGTGACAAGTACGCACAGATGGAACGTCAATCGGATGTGCGGTTTGCGTGGTACAGCTCAATATTAGTGTTTTAAGTGATGCGCGCGCTTCGTAAACGCGCGTGAGGGAGGTCCAAATGGGCCAAACGATTTCGGAATGGCCTGAAATCAGACGACAAATACGGGTGAGTGATTTATGAAGTGGTCGAGCAGACGGCACGTCAATAGGACGTGCCGTGTGCCCATGGTGACCGACAATGCAGTTCTGGTGTCATAAACGGCCAAAACGGGCGTCAAACGGTCAAATTCATAGCGGACGACCTCAGATTGAGCTGAAACCACCGTGAAACATTCTAATTATTATTCGTGATGTGTACGCGCAGATGGCATGTCAATCGGACGTGCGGTTTGCGCGGTACGGCTCAATATTCGTGTTTTAAGTGATGTGCGCGCTTCAGAAACGCGCGTGAGGGTGGTCCAAACAGGCCGAACGATTTCGGAATGGCCAGAAATCAGACGACAAATACGGGTGAGTGATTTATGAAGTGGTCGAGCAGACGGCACGTCAATCGGACGTGTCGTGTGCCCGCGGTGACCGACAACGCAGTTCTGGTGTCATAAATGGCCAAAACGGGCGTCAAACAGTCAAATTCATAGCGGACGACCTCGGATTGAGCTGAAACCACCATGAAACATTCTAATTATTATTCGTGACATGTACGCACAGACAGAACGTCAATCGGACGTGCGGTTTCTGTATTTCATTTGTTGTTTTCACTAAAAATGAAGTCCATTTTAAACAATATAGAGACACTTTGAGTGGTGTCGGTCACACCGCGCCTCGGATTGAGGTGGCGTTGACTCGTACACATCACATATGACCCATGGATCGTTCTCCTAAAGTTTCAACATAAACCAAATGTGTTTGGTTGGTTTTCCGTATGCACTTAAAATACTGTCCATTTTAAACAAAAGAAAGTCACTTTGAGTGGTCCCGACCACACCGCATCTCGGATTTAGGCGGGGTTGACTCGTATACGTCTCAAATGACCCATGGATCGTTGTCTTAAAGTATCAACACAATCCGAATGCGTTTGGCCGGTTTTCCGTATGCCAGTTGATGTTTTTCACTTAAAATGATGTCCTTTTGAAACAAAAGACATACACTTTGAGTTGTTCCGGCCACACCGCGCCTCGGATTGAGGCGGGGTTGATTCGTACATGTCACATATGACCCATGGATCGTTTTCCTAAATAATCAACACATTTCGAATGTGTTTGGTCAGTTTTTCATATGTCAATTTTTGTTTTCACTTAAAATCTTATGGAAATTCATATAGAATATTTTTATATCATATTTAGTATGGATTAGATTTTAGTTGATCGTGCTATGAAACATTTGAGAGCTAATAAAATTAAGGAAGGTGGAGGGGCTGTCCGGGGGGGCTGTCCGGGGGGGCTGTCCGGTGGGTGTCCGGGGGGCTGTCCGGGGACCAAGGAGGAGGGTGGGGGGGGGGTGTGCGGGGTCTGTCCGGGGGGTGTTTGGGGGTTGTTCAGGGGGTTGTCTGGGGTTGTTCAGGGGGCTGTCTGAGGGTTTTTCAGGGGGTTGTTCAGGGGTTGTTCAGGGGTTGTTCAGGGGGTTGTCTGGGGTTGTTCAGGGGGCTGTCCGGGGGACTGTCCGGGGGGCTGTCCGCGGGGCTGTCCGGGGGGTGTTTGGGGGGTGTTCAGGGTCCAAGGGGGAGGGGGGGTTGTCCAGGGTCCATGAATGAGGGGGGTTGTACAGGGAGTTCTCAAACACACATCCACTAAAAGACAACAACATCCATAAAAACAGACAATATATAAAAATAACTCAACTCCAATACTATACTACGAGTCTAGATAAAACCAACAACTAGAATAGATTAAACATCAAATCTCAGTAATATAAGTCAAAAATGTAATGGATCAATATGTCCCACATCAGCATCACCATCACCATCATCATCATCATCATCACCCTCGTCATCGTCCTCCTCGTCGTCCTCACCCTCCACAGCGCCCTCCTCCTCGCCTTCGCCCTCCTCCTCACCCTCCTCATCTCCCTCCTCTTCCGCATCAGACTCCTCGCCATCATCATCTTCAAGATGGACATCGGCCTGACCACCACTGGAACTGCCACCTGGTGCACCATATATAGAATGTATCGATGACATGTATTCATCAATCGCTGGACTGGCCTCTGCTGGAAGTGTTGAACGTAGAACTTCAATAAATTTCATAAATGCACTGTTTTCCCTAGCAGATTGTTCTGCCGTCTCTGTAGCCCTTTTCTCAGCCTGTTCTGCCTGTGCCCTAACTTGCTGCAGCTCGGTGGCACTACAACTCGTACCTAAGGTAGGCCAATACCTCGTCGGGGCTATCCTAGGTCAGCAGCGTACTCTGCCAGAATGATCCTCTCCCAACACCTGATGTAAGTGATCAGATGGCCCAAAATTGGTCAATGTATGTACCTTGACTTAGTCCAAGTAGCCTCTTGGATCTATTACGAATGATATTGATCCCTAGAATGTAGGCTGCTTCTCCTAAGTCCTTCATGGAGAAACACTTGTTCAACGAGTCCTTAACTGACTGTAAGACTGGTACATCATTTCCAATAAGCAATTTGTCATCAACATATACTACTATGATAATGAACGCATTCCCATTAAACCGCTTAAAAACACATGGATCACATTCGTTCTTAAAGAAACCAAATTCCTTTATGGATTCATCAAATTGAATGTTCCATGACCTGGATGCTTGCAAACTCGTTTGGCTTCACCTGGTGTCACAAACCCTTCTAGTTTTGTTATATAGACATCATCCTAAAGGTTCCCATTATGGAATTCTGTTTTGACATCCATCTGCCAAATCTCGTAGTCATGGTAAGCTGCTATGGAAAGTATGATTCTTATGGATTTAAACATGGCAACGGGCGAGAAGGTTTCATCATAGTCAATTCCTTGACGCTGTCTGAATCCTTTATCCACTAGACTTTCTTTATAGGTGCTAACTTGACCTTCCATGTCTACCTTTCTCTTGAATACCCATTTTCATGCAACAGGCTTTACATCAACTGGCTCATCAACCAGAATCCAAACTTGGTTCTGATACATGGAATCCATCTCAGAATTCATAGCTTCTAGACATCTTGTAGCTTCTGATCTTTCTACTTCTTCCTTGTAGGAGAGAGGCTCATCATTTTCCAACAATAATGATTCACCACCCTCAGTGACTAGGAAACCAAATCTCTCCGGTTCCCTTACCTCTCTTGAGCTCCTACATAGTAATTCTGTTTCTGGAACCTCTTCCACGGGGACCTATAGAACTTGTTCCTATACGAACTCATGTGTATCTTGAGCATCAACTTCATCGAAGTCAATCTTTCTCCCACTATCCTTCTTGAGGATGTGCTCCCTCACAAGAAAGATGGCTTGTCTGGCAACAATCACTTTCTTTTCTTGAGGGCTATATAGGTAATATCCTTTAATTTCCTTGGGATATCCTATAAAGATACACTTCATGCCCCAGGGTGCTAGTTTGTTGCCTGAGAAGGACTTAACAAACTTCTCGTATCCCCATACATGTGTACGCGACAAAATGGGTTTCTTTTCATTCCATAACTCGGAGGGAATTCCATTTTCCACCTCAGTTGGCACTCGGTTTAATGTGTATGCTGCAGTTTGTAATGTATATCCCCAAAAGGATAATGGAAGATCTGCATGAATCATCATCGAACTCACCATGTACAACAAGGTGCGGTTCCTCCTTTCACTAACACCATTCCACTGTGGTGTATAAGGAGGAGTGAGCTGAGATAGAATCCTAGACTTCCGTAGAAGATCGGTGAACTCTTGGTTCAGATATTCTCCACCTTGATCCGATCGAAGTTTCTTTATCTTCTTACCAAGATGATTCTCTACTTCATTATTGAATTCCTTAAATTTCTCTAAGGCTTCTGACTTATACCTCATTAAGTAGACAAATCTGTATCTAATCAAATCATCAGTATAAGTAATGAAGTTAGAATATCAACCTCTAGATTCTAGTGGAAATCGTCCACATACATCCATGTGTACCAATCCTAGAAGCTCTGTGGACCTTTCACCCTGTCCACCAAAAGGCAGCTTGGTTATTTTACCTTGTAAACAAGGGTGACATCTATCATGTGGTTTTAGCTCAGTAGAGTCTAAATAGCCATCTTGATAGAGCTTTGTCAAGCGATTCTTATTTACATGACCAAGGCGGTGATTCCACAACTGGGTGATGTATGAGTCATGTGAGTTTTTTTCATTATCGATTTCCAACACTTGGATTTCATAATTTAATACATACAAACCATTATTCAAATGTACCATACCATAACATACGTTGTTCTTATAAAAGATACAATTCTTATTTCCAAACTTGAAAACAAATCCATCCATATCCAAACAAGATACATAAATTATGTTCTTGGTAACACTAGGCACAAAATAATAGCTTTGTAAAACAAAAATCATGCTAGTTGGCAATGATAGGTGATAGTCGCCAATAGCCAACGCAGCCATCCTTGCGCCATTGGCAGCTCGAAGATCCACCTCTCCTCTGGCGATCTTTCTAAATCTACTTGGTTTTTTCATTTGAATATAGATGTGAGCCCCACAAGCTGTATCTAATACCCAATGTGTGGAAATAGAAAGATTGCACTCGATAACAAATGCACCTTTAGCATCCCCACACTTCTGGGTGCAGTTCCTCTTCCAGTGGCCCTGCTTTCCACATGAAAAACACACTACCTCCCGTTCCTTGCCCTACCTATGGAAATTCCCATTCTTGTAGGGACGGTGCTTGGGGGCTTCATACCGTTTATAAGTCTTTGGCCCATTTTCCTTGTCCTTCCTTTTCTTTTTCACCATAAGGAATGTGGGTTTGTCACGCCCCATGTCCTTGTCAACCTGGAGAACCAAGGTCAGCAACTCCGACAGACTCTTCTCATTGCTTCTCATGTTATATTTGATAATGAAGCTAGAGAAGGTCCTGGGCAGTGATGATAGGATGAGATCTGTACGCAACTCATCCGGGAATTTAATCCCTAAGATGTCCATGCATTCAATGTAGCCAATAATCTTGACTACATGAGGCCCAGCTGGCGCAGACTCACCAAGCTTAGTTGTAAACAAATCATTGGAGATCTCATACCTCTCCTGTCTCACCTTTCTTGGTACAGATCCTTAAGGTGAGACATCATGCTATACATGTCCATGTTTTCATGTTGCTTCAAGAGCTCATTGGACATGGCCGATAGCATGAAACACTAGACATTTGTGTCATCATATATGTGTTTCATATAGAGAGATAATTCCTCATCACTGGCCTCTTTCCCAGGCGCAACTGGAATAGGATCTTCTAGCACATACAATTTCTTTTCGTGGCGAAGGATGACACGTAAATGCCTCTGCCACTCTTGGAAATTGGTGCCGGTGAGAAGGTTTTCCTTCTCGAGTATGGTTCACAATGATAGGTTTGAAGTCATTTTCTTATCGTTTCTAAAAATTAAGATGAAAAAAGTTTTAGTACTTTATTACAAAATGAGACAAATAAATAAATTAATACTTATTAGTCTCCCACTATTTTATCGAAATCCAAAAGCACTCACCATTGATTTCAGAATATTCTGTTTCCTGAATATTCTAATGGCAAGGATCCATATTTCCATTTGCATTACCCCAACTATTGTTGGTCAAGAAACATGAAGGGGTTTTGGTAGGAATTCCAAATTCCAACTACATTAACTCACAGCTCCTTGATCTGCTGAGTGGACTCCCCAATCCTGAAATCCTTTTATTTTGGATTTCCTCAACCTTTGACTCTTGGTCACACCAAGTCCTGCTGTGGTAGTCAACCATTGATGCAAACCAAGTCAAGTCAACCCAAAACCTTGAATTAGAATTCCCCTATAATTGAAAGCACCCCAACTAGGGTTGGTCAAGCACTTTGAACTATGGTTCAATTCTAACCAAGATTATGGAAGTCTATACCGACTTAATATTTGTTTTGAGTGATTTTATCCTTATACGTAAATTTCCATTTTATTATCTTTGATTAGATGCTTGTTAATATTATGTGGGATATACTAAGTGATTAATCATTTCTAAGATAATATTTACGTATAAGTCGGTTTTTATTTTAGTTCCATATTGCATGCTCGTTTAATTCATTAATTTTATGATCGTGACAACACACCCACAATAAATAAACCATGCAACTGACAGAAATAAAATAAATGGTATGATCATAGGCTTTTCTATTGGTTAGTTTATCTAGAAGTTGATAAACTAACCCAAGACCTAGAGGAGAAAAAACCTTGAACCTTTCGGGTTCATGTTTACAGCTTTCCACCTATCCACCTTTGTATCTCCTTGGATTGGTTTCACCTTGGCTCTTGACTTGTGCTACCTCCACTAGCTTGGGAGCTCCATCCATTACATATGCATTTATTTCACACGCAGGTGAGGGGTAAAAGGGGTTTTTACATAAAAGAATCCTTGGGTGCGCAGCCGTAAATATTAATGAGGAGATGGCTCGCAGGCCAACAAAATTAATTTAAATAAATTAAAATAAACCATTCACATACAAAGGTCTCGGTCTAACTCATGATCATCCATACATTCAACAATATTTACGCATAAATAAAACTAGCATTCAATTCTTTAATCAATCTTGTTTAAGATAAATCACGCTCAAATTAATTAATTATCTTTAATTAATCAATCCTTTTATCTTAAACCCTTTTCTGAACTTCCTTGAGATTATCATCCATCATAATTTTAAACAAATAAATTCATTTAAAATTATCCTTGTACGTAACATGTATATTTGGAGGCAACCCGATGAATTCTCGTTCATTACACAAATGTTAAATTAAACACATATATATAAAACACAAATCACGTGTTGTGCCTCATATTTACGCTTGCACCATGGTACATGTATCAAGGGTTTGTATAATATAATAATAAATTTTAATAAATATGCGTAATTTTGGTGAGTACACGGCATGTAGTTCTGACTACACGACGTGTACTTTTCTTCACTGTCCATCTGAAGTACACGCCCGGGGACAGGGTGTTTTAATGTACATCAGAAATTTTCGGAGTACATGGCGTGTTCTGTGGGACACACACCATGTAGTTTCCACGTTACACAGATTCCAGTCGGGCAAGCCGTGTATGGGGTACATGGCCCAACCCTAACCCAAAGTGACTACACGCCGTGTTCATTAGACCACACGGCGTGTAATCCGGAAACTGTGTGCCACCTGTTTATGGTCAACACACGGTGTCTTAAATTCTTAGAAAGAATCCAATACACAACCTAATTTGGTAGACCAGTCAATGCGTTGAACCTAGACTACACAATGTGTACTTCGGAATACACGCCATGTATTATGGTGTTGTACGGCCAGAAAGTTTTAGCTCCTCTGGATGAGTTCCTCTATTTTATTTGAATCAAAATTAAAAGAAAATTTCGTTTCTGTGAGGTGAACGAGAAACGAGGGAGGAGGAAAAGATCTCGAGATTCATATTTCCAGAATGATTAAACATGAATTGAAATAACAAAATTATTAAATGCGTAAATCACCAATGAAAAACTAAATAATTATAATCAACGATATGACCCCTCTAATACCACTTGTAGGTTCCGGGCGCAGCGAAAGCGCGTTGGTGGGTTTGCCCAACTATAATTTTAACGTTAAATGACGTTTAATCTGAGATCCGTCATGATATAAAACGCCAGATCTTTGGAATAGAACGAAGAATAGAAAAAGAAAAGAAGAGTCCCGGAACCCTTGAGATAGGATCATCATAGGTTGGTTATAATTAATTTAATTAATTCATAAGAATTACCTCAATGGAATTCCTTGTTCGTTGATGTCTCTGGTCACGATCCTGTGATCCGTCGTTGCGTCACAGAATCCAAGTATAGGATTCCTCTAGCGGTGATCCACGCGTGCTCCACGTATCTCTGGACGTCACCGAAGGGAACTCCGGGTGCTAGCGCGGAAGATCCTTTGCTTGCGAGGTCCGTCTTCAATCACCTTGATCCGATGGAGGATCTTGCTTTCGTAACATGAATGCGTTCTTGGTGGAAAGGGAATTCTCTCTTGGCTTGAGAGTATTTCCAATCCGTTGTGCACAACCAAAATGGCTAACCCTCATGAGAATAATTTAATTGCGATTTATAATACCTAGAATAATAAAATGAATTAATTGCCCCAAAGCATTTAATTATTTCATTTAATTCTTAGTAATACCCCATTACTTAATAATGAATTTTGACCATCATTATTACTTGACATGGATCCAATGTATCACATTTAATATCATTTAATTAAATAAAAAATATTTTCTCACGAATACCGAAAAAACAAACTACACGGCGTGTATATATAAACATACAAGGCATGTACTTTTATTTTTCCAGTTTTATTTAATTTCCTCCACCTCATTTATTAGACCTTGAGTAATGGCTATTTATTTCTTAAAAAAATGTAACTGCATTACTCGCTAATAAATACATATTATTTTTCCCACAATATATTCTCTCGAATAACAAGTGTCAAAATAAATGTGATCAGACATCCTTGAATAATTATTAAACCACAATCAGGAATAATCTTTATTCAACTTGTTAAATTAATATTTAATTGAGATACATAGACACACTTAGTGTGTGACCCTCTAGGCCTCTTTCTCAGTGGCATTAGGCAGAGCCTGCCTAAAGTCCAAGGTTAGCATCTAGAAACACGCCAAGGCACCCATAGAGAAAGAATTTAATGCCACAATGATGTGTCACCTCCTACGAACGCTTACAGTGTAATATAATCCCTTTGTCTCGATATCTCTAATCAAGCGGGTTGCATGCTAGTGCCATCAACCCATGTGCTCGATTATTATTTCTTTGACTTCCTGGAACTGAACTTGCCCATACCTTACCATGGCCATGGATTTATTTAGGCTATATCAATTCTATCAAAGGGCCTGAGATATTTACTTCTGTTATGGAACAGAAGGGACAAATCCTTTCTCGCATTATCTATTAATGCAGTATTTCTCGTGACACACCCAACGTATCCTGCCTTGCTGCGAACAGTGTGTCGTCAAAGTTTTCGTCAATACAACTAAGTGTGCGAGTTGTAATACCCATTAATAATAATCTTAAAGTCTAAGGACCAATACACACGTCCGCATATAGGAACATCCAATGACACTATGAAATGTGAATTTCCTACTGGTGGGTCTCATTCTCATAATACCCTCCTGGATATTACCAAGGGCGCACACCATGAGAAAGTGCCTCAATGTTTTTTGAGTCCTCACCCCTATTGACCTGTATTATTTGTGCCCCTCAAATAATATAATTCGGCCATAGATCATACTTTCAAAAATAGTGTTATGGCACTTCTCGGTTCTCATCATAGTAGGGATCCGCTATGACCCTTTAATGCATCAGTTATTCTTAGGACATTATCACAAGCATTGTCACGCAGAAGAACAATTAGGATGTGATAAGGCTTTTATTAATGAATTAAGTACAAAGTAGTTAGTTCTAGGCCACCAACTCCAAAACCATATTCTGTACAAAAAGAAAATGAACCCCACCTTCTATAGTGACAAGACCTATACAAGGTGAAAATTTCTTGAACTACATGTGGATTGATTACTGTCATCACGAGATACGTAGTGATACCCATATTCTATATACTAGTTCATCCAAAATTCCAATAAAAATGCCTCACCTCCTTGGAAATAGCGTAAACTTATATGAGGAGGCATTTCTAGAACTATGTGGGACTTGATTCTCATCGTCATTGTATACGTAGTAATGAACAGATCCCATACCTAAGTTCAATCACCATTTCAAAAACAATTCCCCCTTCTATATGCACAGAACAGTCCGACACATTGATCATATTACAAGAATATGTGTGGCATGATTCCTATTCATCATGGGATATGTAGTGATGCCTTGCTCCTAGATATTGTTCCAGATATCACAGGAAAAAAATTCCTCTGATACATCCTTTGTTGCCCTCGTAATGTGAGGGAAATCCTTTTAATTCCTTATTTCTTAAAACAATAATGACTCACACGAGCATAAGAATGGTGGTAAGTGTTTCCCTGTATAGGAAAAGAACTGAGGATTATGATAAGACCCTAACCTAAATAATGGATTAAAATAACCCTCCCTATGTATATACATGACCTATATAGGAAGGATGTTTATAGAACTACATATTTCTAGATTCAGGACCTTGCAGGATACATAGTGATGACCAGATCCCACATCCTGGTCTAATAGCCATTCCAGCTAAAATGTCTCTTTCCCTACATATGGGCTAGACCTATGCTGGGGATTTCCTTCATGAACTATGTTTGGATTGATTCCATCCCTTGCAGGATACATAGTGATGCCTCAATCCTACATCCCAGCCTGACAACCATCATCCGGGAAAATAAAGATGCCCCTCCCCTATGTATAGTCTAGAATTACCTATGAAAAGTAATGAAGTATCACCTATATTGGTTATTGTAATTAAAAGGTATATAGAATCACCAAGGCCTTTAATACCGAGTATGAGCCATAACTAAGGATTGAGGGTAAAAATGTCCCTATCCTTCGTTGTTTTACCTCACGAAACTATAACAAAATGTCCCAAAATATCCTAAGAGTGATGTAAAAGCCTATGTAGAATAGTCAAAATCATGAATCCTTTAACAAGGGAGTGTCCAATGATCATTCCTTCCTTATATATGAGTCATATTTGTGTGGGGGAATGAATATTTTACACCTAATCACAGTCTGAATATTTCTTGTGTACCCAGCCACATCTTTTCAATTCATCAATCTCCATGCCCCAGGAAATCATGGATCATCATAATCATCTAAAAAACTTGGATATGGAGAGAAATTTTCTTGCAGAAACCTCTTCTTGACTATCCACACAATTCCCTAATGGCTCTGCAAACGTTGCCCACAAAAATGACCCGTTAACCAAAGGAAAATTCGTCCCCATGAGAGACTTTTCTTATCTCCATACACCCACTAGCTTCCAATCACCGAATCATTCCTCATGATCCAAGAACCCTCAGAATCATGGTTTATAGTATACACCATTACATGGGTATAGTGTATCCCAAAATATCCTAGCCTAATTAATACATATTTACTAATGATTTATATGAAAATTCATCCTCACAACATAACGTTAAACTGTGTTGCCGATTTCATTTCTAGAAGACATAAGACTACATGGTTCCATTATAGCAATCTCTTACACATAGAGTCACCGATGTTCTTTCCTCATGATGTTAAAACCGTAAGGCCATAGATTTCCTTGCTGCATGACATTAAACTAAAAATCATGATGGAATCCTCACATGAGAGGAAATTACATCAGGATTGATCAATGTATTCACTAGATACGTAGTGACACCTGGATTCCTATCCTGGCCTAGCCTCACCTTAATGTAACCTCTGTGTATGAGTCCTACTTACATCAGGTAAGCTCATTGAAGAACCACGCATGACTTGATCCTCATTTCATAGGATTTACTATGATACCCATGTTCTATGAGCCTAGAATGACCATGAAAAGAATCTAAATGTCCCATAATATACGCACGAACCAGATCAAGGAATAGAAATCATCAATAGGCCCTATTCTTAGGACCGTATCAAGAGAAATCACATTTCCCTTCATTCACACTGGGATCATTTGCATCATTTACACATGACATTAAATAGAATGGAAGTCGTCCTTTTGATAAACTGCACAACACCTTGATCTCAAAATTCTCCCGTCTTTGATTGTGCCATCTATAGGCGATGGATTGGAACCCCGTGACACTCTTTGTTTCTCTCATCGAGCATGGATCACATGAAATTAGGAAGTATGGTAGGGGACTCCCCATAGAACCATGGAAAATCAATGCAATAATTATTCCTAGAAGCATGACCTTAAAAGGCTCATTTCATTCCTCCACTTTACAGTTGGGGGACCCAAAGTCCTAACCATAAGATAGTAAACTGCATGGTAGCCCAAGGTTAGCTGGAATTTCTTTTCCCATGTGTACATACCAAACTTACAGAGGGAGGCTGCTTCTATGACACCTGGATATGCAAACCAGGGATTATTCTACGTAAAGGAAATGAAATGCCTCACCAAATGTAGAAGTATGATCTATATAATTAGATCTCTCAATTTCCTGGGTAACCACATCCCGTATGTTTCAAATACATTTCGATATACTCTTTCGGTCCATCAAAATATATTCTTCGAGTAACCATGGATCATCATAATCATCCACAAGCATCGGAAATGGAAGGTCAGTGTCCTACGAACACCTTTACTTGACTATGAACACTATGCCTCAGTGGACACTACAAGAAAACCACCGTTTAGCGGAGGTTTTAAAAACCACCGCGAAACGCATTTTCAGGCCACCATTTCGCGGCGGTTTTAAGAACCGCCGCGAAAAAACCGCCGCTAAACGGAAATTTTTTTTTTTTTAATATTTTTTTAATTTTTTTTAATTTTTTTAAAATTTTATTCGAGGATTAGCGGCGGTTTTTTAAAAAACCGCCACGAAATAGTGGCGGTTTTGGTAAAACCGTCGCGAAATGAAATGAAAAAAATTAAAAAAACACGAGAAACCCCAAAATCACTAAAACGACCATAACTTTTGATCCGGGCGTCCGTTGAAGTGCCACGACCAGTCAAATCGAAGCTCATGAAGAGATATAGAGGCACATATAATCAAAACCATGAGACGGTCTAAGGTGTGGAAGATATTAGAGTTATAAAAAAGTTGAAAAAAGTTCTCCAACTTCAAACGGCCATAACTTTCGCTCCGGGTGTCCGTTTGGGCTCTACCACATATCAAATCGAAGCCAGTGAAGAGAGCTACGCACCAATTCGACAAAAGTAAACTTTTGTCATGTTTTTCAACCCCAAAAACCCCTCCAAAGGCCTCCAAAACCCCATTTCCGTCACCGGTGTCCCGTCGAACTTGTCTTCAAACAGACCTAACTTTCGATTCGTGTGTCAGTTCGGCCTCCTCCACCTGCAAGATCATAGCTCATTCCATGAGCTTTGGTTTGACTGGTTGTGGCGCCCACATGCACTCCTAGATCATATGTTATGGCCTTTTTAGTGCGTATCGGGTTTGATAGGTTTTTCAATGCCTCGTTTCTAGCACCCATTCTCCGTCAGCTTTTTTTAAATGGTCATAACTTCCGATCTGTCTGTCCATTTAGACTCTTTCACCTTTCAGGTTGAAGAGCGTTTCAGTATCTTTGATTTGACAGGTTGCGGATCTAAAACGGACTCTCGGATCATAAGTTATCTCCGTTAATGTGAGTCCAATGTTTTTGTCTCTTTATGACCGTTTTGACGGGTTTTAACGGTAGCTCCATTTATTACTGTTTATTTGGGTTTCCATGACTTGTTATCTTTATCAATGGTTTTTATGGGTTATTATGATGATTATGTTGAATTATTAAGGAGTTTTCCAGAGTTGTCATGAGTTTTCATTCGTTCTCATCTTCTAATGCCTCATTCTTCATATGCTTCTCCATCCTTTTTCATGCGTTTTCATAATTTTTCATCCCTTATCATGTCTTTTCATACTTTTTCATGTGTTTCCTTTATTATTTATTATTTATTATTTATAATATAATTTAATTTATTTATTATCTATTATTTGTAACTGGTTATTTATTATTTATTATTTATTATTTATTATTTATTATTTATTATTTATATTTATTTATTAGTTATTATTTATTAGTTATTATTTATTATTTAATATATATTAATTATTATTTATTATTTATATTTATTTATTATTTATTTTTATATAATATTTATATTTATTTATTATTTATTATTTATTATTTATTATTTATATTTATTTATTATTTATTATTTATATTTATTTATTATTTATTTATTTATTATTTATTATTTATTATTTATTTATTATTTATATTTATTTATTATTTATTATTTATATTTATTTATTTATTATTATTTATTTATAATTTATTATTTATATTTATTTATTATTTATATTTAGTTAATATTTATTATTTATTATTTATATTTATTTATTATTTATTAGTTATATTTATTTATTAGTTATATTTATTATTTATTATTTATATTTATTTATTATTTATTATTTATATTTATTTATTATTTATTATTTATTATTTATATTTATTTATTATTTATTATTTTCTATTTATTTATTATTTATTATTTATTGTTTATTATTTATTATTTACTATTTATTATTTATTCTTTATATTTATTTATTATTTATTATTTATATTTATTTATTATTTATTATTTATTATTTATTATTTATTATTTATTATTTATTATTTATTATTTATATTTATTTATTATTTATTATTTATTAGTTATTATTTATTAGTTATTATTTATTATTTATTATTTATTATTTATTATTTATATTTATTTATTATTTATTATTTATTATTTATATTTATTTATTATTTGTTATTTATATTTATTTATTATTTATTATTTATATTTATTTATTATTTATATTTATTTATATTTATTTATTATTTATTATTTATATTTATTTATTATTTATTATTTATATTTATATTTATTTATTATTTATTGTTTTCTATTTATTATTTATTATTTATATTTATTTATTATTTATTATTTATTATTTATTATTTATTATTTATATTTATTTATTATTTATTATTTATATTTATATTTATTTATTATTTATTATTTATTATTTATATTTATTTATTATTTAATATTTATATGTATTTATTATTTATTATTTATTATTTATTATTTATTATTTATTATTTATATTTATTTATATTTATTTATTATTTATTATTTTCTATTTATTATTTATTATTTTTATTTATTTATTATTAATTATTAATTTTTTATTATTTATTATTTATTATTTATTATTTATATTTATTTATTATTTATTATTTATTAGTTATTATATATTATTTATATTTATTTGTTATTTATTATTTATTATTTATTATTTATTATATAATATTTATTATTTATTATTGATTATTGATTATTGATTATTGATTATTGATTATTGATTATTTATTATTTATTATTTATTATTTATTATTTATTATTTATTATTTATTATTTATTATTTATTATTTATTATTTATATTTATTTATATTTATTTGTTATTTATTATTTCTATTTATTATTTATTATTTATATTAATTTACTATTTATTATTTATTATTTATTATTTATTATTTATTATTTATTATTTATTATTTATTATTTATTATTTATTATTTATTATTTATTATTTATTATTTATTATTTATTATTTATTATTTATTATTTATATTTATTTATATTTATTTGTTATTTATTATTTTCTATTTATTATTTATTATTTATATTTATTTACTATTTATTATTTATTATTTATTATTTATTATTTATTATTTATTATTTATTATTTATTATTTATTATTTATTTATTATTTATTATTTATATTTATTTATTATTTATTATTTATATTTATTATTCCTTTTTTATTTTTTATTATTTATTATTTATTATTTATTATTTTTTATTATTGAGTTTATATCTATTATTTATGTATTATTTGTTTTTTCAATTAATATATATAAGTATATTAAATTCTGTTTATTAACCACATGGCGAGATTGCTGGAGTGGTAAAGTCTTTGGAAAATATGCAAGAGGTTAGAGGTTCAAATCTCACCAAACGCAGAATTTCTTTATATTACATGGGTATGCATGTGCATGTGCATGGGATGTGCATGCATGGATAAATAAAGTAAATAAAATAATACGAAATAAATAAATAAATACGAAAAATAAATAAATAAATAAATAAATACGAAAAATAAATAAATAAATAAATAAATAAATAAATACGAAAAATAAATAAATAAAATAAATAAATAAATAAATAAATAAAATAAATAAATAAATAAATAATATTTATAAATAAATAAATAAATAAATAAATAAATAAATAAAATAAATAAGAAATAAATATATAAATAAATACGAAAAATAAATATATAAATAAATAGATAAATATATATATATATATAAATAAAAATTAAAAAAAATTTAAAAAAATAAAAAGAAACCGCCGCTAAAAAACCGCCGCGAAACGTTCTGCGACGGTTTTGAAAACCGCCGCGAAATAGTTTCCCGACGCACGATTTGGCGGCGGTTTTCAAAAACCGCCGCCAATCGATTTAGCGGCGGTTTAAACCGCCGCGAAACGAAAAAAAACCGCCGCTAAATGCCTTTTTTACCGTAGTGGGATCTGCTTATTTTTCCCACAAAACGACCAATCATACAAATGAAAATTCATCGTAAGGAGAGAATTTTCCAATCTCCATATTCCCACTGTCTTCTAATCCCCACACCATTCCTCCTAATCCATGATCGCTCAGAATCATGGTTTACCCTTTCTATCTTTCTCACATATAGACACATCAAAACATCCGGGAACGATTATTCTCTAGTTAATCAGGACTTTTATATCTATTTCCTAATTGCATGACATCAAAACTTCATGATACATGATTCAACATGAGAACTGTCACGACCCAACCCAACGGGGCTCGAGCCGCGACTCCCCAAGCCCGCCTCCAATAGGCCAGGGGCTAGCGACTAGCGCCGAGTAGGCTATCACACACATGGGAGGCATTAGCCTAAGGTACCTGTACACACGTACCCACAAACACCTCCATGCAACAGTGCGGAGATATAGAAACTGAAAAGTAAATGCATGCATACAATCTATCCCAAACCAGAGTGCAACAACAAAAGTACAAAGGGCAAAACAGGGCCCACCAAAGAAAACTACAATGCACGTCCAACCTGCTCTGAAGAAGGGAAACGCTGCCACAAACACCCGCCGGAAAGATCCCTCGGCACAGCTCCGGTAGACACCCCGGTCCACACGCTCACTAAGATCCGCCTGCTCCGGGTCTTCTTGGGACTCCGTCAAAAGGCATGTGGTCTGCACAAGACACAAACATGTGCGGGCAAAGCCCGTGCAGGGGTGAGTATAAACATACTCAGTAGGCACCCCAAAAACCCAAAACCCAAGGGAGCAACTGAAAGGCAACCGTCCGCTCAACCCAGCCAGAGGGAACACAGACAAGAGAGAAACTCCAGCTCGTGACCATCCTCGGCTAAACACAACTAGTCAGCTCAGCTCAGGTGTATGCCCATACATACACCTTGAACAATCCAGATATACTCATATCGCGCCACAAAGCCACAAGAGGTACCGACCTCGTCACCCGCAACTATCCACAACCAGGAGAATACACCACACGAACACTATTATACCAGATGACACTCATTCGAGAGATACACTCCATCGGGTTTCTCATAAACCTCTCAGACGCTCACCCGAGAGATCACGCTCGTCGGAGAGCATCACTGGGGTAACCTCCCTGAAACAACAGAACCACCAAACTCCTCGGATAGGGGATCGCCGCTAGGGTCCGCTAGGGGATACCATGACCCACTCCGGTATACGTAGCTCAGAGATAGGGGATCACTCCCAGGTTCCGCTGGGGGATACCACGACCCGATCTGGAATACGTAGTTCTCATAGATAGGGGATCACACCCAGGATCCGCTGGGGGATACCACAACCCGATCTGGCGCTCGACAGAAGCTTCACACTCAGATAGAGGATCATCGTCCATATAAATATGGTCACGACGATACCGGAACCCTATCTGGTATGACTCACGATGCAGGGGATCGAACCGACGATGTCGCAACCCAACCGAAACCACGTGCTGAGTAGGGGATCGCATAACCAACGATACCGTAACCCTACTATAAACCACATGCTGAGTAGGGGATCGTATACCAGACGATGCCACAACCCTACTGGGCAAGACCCACCGCGTAGGGGATCATATTTCCGATGATGCCACAAACCCTGCGGGGTTAACCTGCTAGATAGGGGATCACCGCCCGTAAATAAGCGGTCACAGCGATATCAAGAACCCGATCTAGGGTAAAGATGCTAGAGGATCCACTCCGGGCCCACCGGAGGGATACCACAACTCTAACAGTTTAAAACATCCCATCGAGAGGATCACAAACCCATACGAAGGTTGTGATGCCACACGAACTCTCGTAGGAACGAACCAAGGGAGAACCCTCAACCACTACTGGTCCAAACGTCGCTAACCCGAGCGACCTGCCACAACACCACACTGCGCATCTCCTAGGCCAAAACCGAGGCCACCATCGCGTTCCACGCAGAAAAACACGCAACATAGGCTATTTAATCGCCCGAAACGGAGCACTGGTGAAAAAGAAACTATTCACCATAGCTAGCCCGTGCAGGGCCCACACAACGATCCCGAAACCCATTGAGCGGATCACACCACGGTGATTCCCTCGAAAAAACAAGCGGAATCGACTACTCGCTCGTCCAAAACGGACACCCGGTGAAAAAGGTACTATTCACCGAAGGCCAGCTCGGGTGGGGCCCACGCCTGGATTCCGAAACTCATCGAACGGATCGCACCATTGCGATCCTCTCGGAAAAACACACAGGATCGACTATTCATCCGCCAAAATCGGACCCATGGTGCAAAAGCTGCGTTTCTCCGCAAACGCCAAAACCCGGCCTCATGGGGCCCGCACCCCATTCCCAGTCCCAACACCCGGAAACCATCTCAAAACGTCCGTCGTACCATCAGGGTCTCAACGCCACTAACGGCACGTCAATTGGACGCTCCGGGTAGAAGTTACAACGGCCCGAAGTCGTAAAATAATAAAATAATATTATTTTTTACGACGTTTCTAGCTCCCGGGCCACGATCCCGAACCTTTAAACCCTAAAAGTGAGCTCAAAAGGTCCGTCTCGACGCAAGGAGTACGTCGCTGCAAACGGCTCGCAAATCGGAGTTACGGTTTGCGAGTTACGGGGGTTTAAAGAACCCCCGGAAAATCCTGGCCGGACCACAGCCAGCCTCGCCGGAAACCACCGCGCCGCCGCTGCCGTCGCCGGAAACTGCCACGCCGCCGCCGCGCCGCCGCCCTGCCTCGCCGGATTCCGCCATGGCCGCCGCCGGAATCCGGGATTTTCGCCGGAAAACTTCCGGGGACCCCCGGGAGCACCCCGGTGCTCCAAAATCAGATCTGAAACATGTTTCGGAAACATCGGGACCCAAACTATACAACCCTTATAACGATTTGAAGAAAAACAACAAATAAACGGGGTCCGGGATTTCAAAACTCAAACCGCCTACCTCGCGGGCGAAACGCCGACGTTCTGCCTCAGATCCGCGCTCTAGAGTTTCCGCTACGCGCTCCTGGAACGTCTGCCGTCAAATTCGGAGCTCGTGGGCGCTTCGTTTGCTCGATTCGACAGAGCGGCGGCGAAGAACGGCGAAGAACTCCGAGAGGAACGATAAGGGGGGGGGGGGGCGCTGATATTTATATCAGCCGCCCGCCGACGCCAAACCCACCTCGGACCCAACGCCCGATGCGAACAAAAGTAAGGTCACCCCTAGGGTAAACGCGTCGTTCTGAACACAACGACAGACTCAGGTTTTCCATCCGAGACTCCGTTCAGAAGTTATTCGAGCCGACGCTCGCCCACTAACTTCGCCACTTATTTACGAAAACGCCCCTGGTGGCGTTTCTCGCCACAGGCCCGCGCCTGCAAAGTTTACACCTCGCCTAAGGTAAACGGCACGTTCCGGACGCAACCGTGCCCTCAGATTCCAGTTCTGAGTTACCGTTTAGGAGATATCAAACCCCCTCCATGTGCATAGTATAAAAAAAACTTAATATTTTTATAAAATTAATTCCGAGCACACCGGGCCTCAGAATCGCACGACGACTTCACGCCTAGCTCTGGAATTATTCCTAGAAACATTCCAAAGTCTGACAGGGCCAAAAACCTGAGTCGCTACATCCTCCCCCCCTTAGAACTTTTCGTCCCCGAAAAGCCCTAAGCACAAGGAAAGCGACTGGACTCTCAACTGGGTCTCACACACCAGCGAGCTCACCAACTAACACTCATGCCCGAACGCATAAGTCAGAGGGACTTATCCGCCACACCTCAATACTATCCGCTTTGGGCGGCACTTACTCGCCTGCACGGTTTTAATCGCGTCACCAAAAACGCGTCTCAGTGGGGGAAAGATCCCTCATCCTCACGCATTCGAAGCATGTCGAACAACACCCACACAAGGTCTTACCAACGCCCTGAACAAAACTCGAACAAGCAACAAAAAGGAGGGTACCACTAAACAGTGTCTATCAAACTACTGCAGTAAGTAGAAAAGACACAAGGCGTACCCCTATCAATCCGCGGTGCCTCTGGGTCGACTGCCTCCATGGCATTCAGCTGTCCTCGCCCTCCGCCACCAGCTCCCTGAGCTTAGCGTGGACCACCTGGGGGTGGGGGTGGTGGAAACTGGTACTGCCTACCACCGCCTCCCGCTGCACCAGCTCCGCCGCCACGTCCGCCTCCCTGCAGACCTCCTTGCTCGAGACGCTGCCTCTTCCAAGGCGGTCCATCGACCGGCTCCATCTCAGCAGCACGTCGGGTCGGACAATCTCTAGCAAGATTTCCCCGACCATCGCAAGCGTAACACCCCCTCTCCTGTGGCTGACCAAAACTAGCCTACGAGCCCTGTGAGCCCTGAGGCTCAGATCCTCCATCCTGGGGTCGCCTCCTGAAACGTCGACCACGTCCTGACCACTGAGTCTGTCGTCGGTTACCAGATGTCGATCTGACTGAAAAAGTCTCAGCCCTCGAGTGCCCATCACTAACAGGGGGAATCTACTCAGCCAGAAAACTCTCCACCACCAACGCTCGCTCCAGCACTCCAGCTTAGGTGGGCAGGCACAAGGAAACCACACCTGCTCGGATGTCCCTGCGTAAGCCCTGCTCGAAGGTCCGAGCCCTAAATAACGGGTCTCGAACCATATCCAGGGGGTAGCGCGATAGGTCTGTAAACCTCGCTGAGTACTCCAACACAGTCATGCTCTCCTGTCGAAGTTGTAGAGGCTCCTGGACCTGCACTGACCTCAGTGTCACCGGATAGAACTCGTCCCTGAAGAGCTACTCAAACTCTGCCAACATGAGCGTCTCCTCATCATGGGACTGCGTCACCAAACTCCACCATCGCCTGGCAGAACGCAGAAGGCTCGCCGCTAGGACCACCATCTGATCTGGAGGTGTCCTCACTAGGCAGAATACCCAGGTGACTGCCTCAAGCCAGTCATCAGCTGCCTGGAGGTCTGGATCACCCCGGAACCTTAGAGGGCGCTGCCTCTGGAACTCGTGCAGCGCACTCAGCCTGCGCGCAACCTCGTCCTGCACCGCCGGCACAACCAGCTGCTCGACAGGTGGTGGCTCAACTGGCAGACCACCAGGAGGTGCAACCTCAGAACCTGCGCCCTGCTCCACAGCCACTACACGGGGCTGGTCATCAGTACAATCCTGCTGCGGAACCCTCGCTGGCTGTCATCGTGGAGGCATCCTGAAATACATTAAAGACGCACCACGATCAAAGAGTATATATGGAGAGCTGACTCAAGAAGGAAAAGAAAAACCCAAAAAACCAGTCCTATATGATGCATGTACCATTATGTCCCCGCGACCAGTGTACGAATATCCTGAGTCGAAAGGCAGGTTATCAGAGTCCTGGTGTATGGATACGTCGGCCGCCGCACCAGCACTGGAGTCCCTGACCTGAAAGCCGAACTCAAAACATCCTAACACTGCCGCTATGCAACCCAAACCAAGCACACAGCTAGACCAGCTACGCTCTGAGATCCCAAAGGTGGAACCTCCTCTGATACCACTCTGTCACGACCCAACCCAACGGGGCTCGAGTCGCGACTCCCCAACCCCGCCTCCAATAGGCCAGGGGCTAGCGACTAGCGTCGAGTAGGCTATCACACACATGGGAGGAATTATCCTAAGGTACCTGTACACACGCACCCACAAACACCTCCATGCAACTGTGCAGAGATATAGAAACTGAAAAGTAAATGCATGCATACAATCTATCCCAAACCAGAGTGCAACAGGAAAAGTACAAAGGGCAAAATAGGGCCCACCAAAGAAAACTACAAAGCACGTCCAACCTGCTCTGAAGAAGGTGAACGCTACCACAAACACCCGCCGGAAAGATCCCTCGGTACAGCTCCGGTAGACACCTCGGTCCACACACTCACTAAGCTCCGCCTGCTCCGGGTCCTCCTGGGACTCCATCAAAAGGCATGTGGTCTGCACAAGACACAAACATGTGCGGGCAAAGCCCATGCAGGGGTGAGTATAAACATACTCAGTAGGCACCCCAAAAACCCAAAACCCATGGGAGCAACTGAAAGGCAACCATCCGCTCAACCCAGCCAGAGGGAACCCAGACGAGAGAGAAACTCCATCTTGTGACCATCCTCGGCTAAACACAACTAGTCAGCTCAGCTCAGGCGTATGCCCATACATACACCTTGAACAATCCAGATATACTCATATCGCCCCACGAAGCCACAAGAGGTACCGACCTCGTCACCCGCAACTGTCCACAACCAGGAGAATACACCACACGAACACTATTATACCAGATGACACTCATTCGAGAGATACACTCCATCGGGTTTCTCACAAACCTCTCAGACGCTCACCCGAGAGATCACGCTCGTCAGATAACATCACTGAGGTAACCTCCCTGAAACAACAGAACCACCAAATTCCTCGGATAGGGGATCACCGCTAGGGTCCGCTAGGGGATACCATGACCCACTCTGGTATATGTAGCTCACAGATAGGGGATCACTCCCAGGGTCCGCTGGGGGATACCACGACCCGATCTGGCATACGTAGTTCTCATAGATAGGGGATCACACCCAGGATCCGCTGGGGGATACCACAACCCGATCTGGCGCTAGACAGAACATCCACACTCAGATAGAGGATCATCGTCCATATAAAGATGGTCACGACGATACCGGAACCCTATCTGGTATAACTCACGATGTAGGGGATCGAACCGACGATGTCGCAACCCTACCGAAACCACGCGCTGAGTAGGGGATCACATAACCAACGATACTGTAACCCTACTATAAACCACATGCTGAGTAGGGGATCGTATACCCGACGATGCCACAACCCTACTGGGCAAGACCCACCGCGTAGGGGATCATATTTTCGATGATGCCACAAACCCTACGGGGTTAACCTGCAAGATAGGGGATCACCGCCCGTAAATAAGCAGTCACAGCGATACCAAGAACCCGATCTAGGGTAAAGATGCTAGAGGATCCACTCCGAGCCCACCGGAGGGATACCACAACTCTAACAGTTTAAAACATCCCATCGAGAGGATCACAAACCCATATGAAGGTTGTGATGCCACACGAACCCTCGTAGGAACGAACCAAAGGAGAACCCTCAACCACTACTGGTCCAAACGTCGCTAACCCGAGCGACCCGCCACAACGCCACACTGCGCATCTCCTAGGCCAAAACCGAGGCCACCATCGCGTTCCACGCGGAAAAACACGCAGCATAGGCTGTTTACTCGCCCAAAAAGGAGCACTGGTGAAAAAGACACTATTCACCGTAGCTAGCCCGTGCGGGGCCCACACAACGATCCCGAAACCCATTGAGCGGATCACACCACGAAGATCCCCTCGGAAAAACAAGCGGAATCGACTACTCGCTCGTCCAAAACGGACACCCGGTGAAAAAGGTACTATTCACCGAAGGCCAGCTCGGGTGGGGCCCACGCCTGGATTCCGAAACTCATCGACCGGATCACACCATTGCGATCCTCTCGGAAAAACACACAGGATCGACTATTCATCTGCCAAAATCGGACTCCTGGTGCAAAAGCTGCGTTTCTCCGCAAACGCCAAAACCCGGCCTCGTGGGGCCCGCACCCCGTTCCCAGTCCCAACACCCGAAAACCATCTCAAAAAGGTTGTCGTACCATCAGGGTTTCAACGTCACAGACGGCACGTCAATTGGACGCTCCGGGTGGAAGTTACAACGACCCAAAGTCGTAAAATAATAAAATAATATTATTTTTTACGACGTTTCTAGCTCCCGAGCCACGATCCCGAACCTTTAAACCCTCATAGTGAGTTCAAAAGGTCCGTCTCGACGCAAGGAGTGCGTCGCCGCAAACGGCTCGCAAATCGGAGTTACGGTTTGCGAGTTACGGGGGTTTAAAGAACCCCCGGAAAATCCTGGCCGGACCACCGCCTGCCTCGCCGGAAACCACCGCGCCGCCGCCGGATTCCGCCGCGCCGCCGCCGCCGCCGCTGCCGGAAACCGCCGCGCCGCCGTCCTGCCTCGCCGGATTCCGCCATGGCCGCCGCCGGAATCCGGGATATCCGCCGGAAAACTTCCGGGGAACCCCGGGAGCACCCCGGTGCTCCAAAATCAGATCCGAAACATGTTTCGGAAACATCGAGACCCAAACTATACAACCCTTATAAAGATTTGAAGAAAAACCACAAATAAATGGGGGCCGGGATTTCAAAACTCAAACCGCCTACCTCGCGGGCGAAACTCCGACGTTCTGCCTCAGATCCGCGCTCCAGAGCTTCCGCTGCGCGCTCCTGGAACATCTTCCGTCGAATTCCGAGCTTGTGGGCGATTCGTTTGCTCGATTCGGCAGAGCGGCGACGAAGAACGACGAAGAACACCGAGAGGAACGATAAAGGGGGGGGGGGGCGCTGATATTTATATTAGCCGCTCGCCGACGCCAAACCTGCCTCGGACCCAATGCCCGATGCGAACAAAAGTAAGGTCACCCCTAGGGTAAACGCGCCGTTCTGAACACAACGACAGACTCAGATTTTCCATCCGAGACTCCGTTCAGAAGTTATTCGAGCCAACGCTCGCCCAGTAACTTCGCCACTTATTTACGAAAACGCCCCTGGTGGCGTTTCTCGCCGCAGGCCCGCGTCTGCAATTTTTACACCTCGCCTAGGGTAAACGGCACATTCCGGACGCAATCATGCCCTCAGATTCTAGTTCTGAGCTACCGTTTAGGAGATATCACACCTCTGCCACGTGCATAGTATAAAAAAACTTAATATTTTTATAAAATTAATTCCGGGCACACTGGGCCTCGGAATCGCACACCGACTTCACGCCTAGCTCTGGAATTATTCCTAGAAACATTCCAAAGTCTGACAGGGCCAAAAACCTGAGTCGCTACAAGAACTCTTAGGTCCTGACATAAAAAAGGGTATTTCCCCTTTGCATTTCTATGTATGAAACAAATCCTCACCAGAAGGATCGGTGTGAGTCAAACCTTTGGGGAACCCGATGTAAAAATTCCCCACCCATACGTGTGAATTGGATCCACATATGAAAAAAATACAAAATATGCCACCATATTTCCTAAAAAAAGGTCAAAAATGTATAAGGAACCTATCCATACTTGTACATGGAAGATGCCCTCTCTATTTCTAGTTATGTTTGTCCTAAAATTCGCCCCTTTAATGTTATCGAATCCCCTCTTCAAAGATCAAAATATATTTCTGGAAAGGTCCAAATCTTCATAATCATCTATTTCCATTAGATAAGGAAGGCTGATGTCCTAAAGACACCTTTGCTTGACTATGCACAGAAGGCACTCATGGCTCTGCATATGTTCCCACAAAAAACAACCTGTCATCCAAAGGAAAATTCTACTTATGTAGTCGCTTTTCTTATAGCCATACTCCTATATGATGTTTACATCTCACCACAGTCTCGGGTTTTAGAAACCCTCTAGATCACATTTTACACACTCTCTCTATTTCAAGCATGATGATGAAGATCATTTTTGATTTAACTATAATGGAAAATACAAATCAGTTCTTCCATGGTATAAGTGAAATGACTTTGGAATGTCAATTCTTAAATGTATCGGTTTTACGAAGTTACACTACACTACATTTCAACCATCTTTTACAAGAGACAAATTCTTGTGGGAGTGGTTTCCCAACCAAAGATGATATAAATGTCCCTATTACTCTCATACGTCAAAGGTCACCCACTGTGGTCTTCAATAATGAATCATATACAAACCCCCATAAATTTCTATACCATCAGAAATGGGCAGCCAATTTCCTTTAGACACCTTTGTTTGACTATGCGTACAATGCCTTGGCGGCTCTGCATATGCTGCCCACAAAAGGGGCTATCAGTCAATGGAAAATTCTTCTCCTAGAGAGGCGGTTTCTAGATTCTTACACCCCATGGCATCGATGACACATATCATATTCCATATCCAAAAATCACAAAATCAAGGTCATGAAAAATCCCTTTGCCAGGTATGAAAGATACGAGGATAAACTCGATTAATGAATCCAAAATTGGGGACTCACCTCGTAAATCATGGCCATAGATGTTCGACTTAAAACATCAGTATTTTTTAAAACTGTTCGACCTAAAATATCAGTGACGATATGTCTGGTTTGCATGAATATAAAATGCCATTGAAAAAGACACAATGTTCTCTAGGATGAAAACCCACAGAGGGTTTCTTGAAAAAAATTTGAGTACCAACTTGCTTAACATACACTCTTTATAGATTAGGAAAAAAACTGATCAATGAAATAGTTAAAAGAGACAAAAATCTTGTTATGTAAAAAACTCATGATCGGAGGCCTAATAAAAATTCAAGTTGTTCCAACTAATCCCGCATTGAAATAGCTTTAGGAAGAATTTTTGGTAATAATAGAAAATATAAAGAGTTTAAAGGGTTTTCCATGTTATCCCATAAATAGTCAAACTACACTCTATGAGCCCTTGTCTGAGAAAAAAATAGATCATGATTTGATTATATTAATTTTCTTATACTAGATCATGATTAAAATCAATATATGGTTGATATAGTTGTTCAAAATTTGGAATCGATTGATACAATAGGAAGATATGAAGAAAGGAGAACCCTAAAACAATAATTTTTTTTATTCCATGGAAACCGGAGGAATATCCACAATTTGGATTCTCTATCTAGTGTTAAAATAAGGGTGAAAAAAGACAACCCCAAAGATTACATTAAGGATAGACTCACTCTTTCCAATAGGTTGAGAATTGCCTAACGTGGGATATCAAGGGATTGCTATAAAACAATTTTTTGTTCGGATTCAACCTCGACAATTAAAAACCCTCGTTTCATAATAAATTTTTGGTCCCTACCATTTTTCTTAATTTCCTCATGATTGGAACATGATGATTCCAGTTGCGCCTTCAGTCTGGCCACACAAGCCTCACCTCTCACAACACCTCTATTTGAGCGATCACATGGTCATGATACTTCGAATCCTCAGCCACTAGATGACGAAACTCTTTAGAAACATCTCGAATGGTCATGAAGTGATGATGTGAGTAATTGAATTTAGAAATATTTTCTTCATAAGAAGCAATATCTTCTCGAGATATGAATATTTGATGTAAGAGAAGGTGTAGGTATAGACATCGGTAATTAAAGCCACCAAAACCCAATTCGACAAACAATCATTGTAAGGCATCCATCAGGTCAGAAAATTATGAAATGGGAGTTGTTTCGGTGCGGATGTGCGTCGGGTTTCTGTTCCGACGCTGTTCCGCCAGGACGCGTTCGCGCATGCGCCTGTCGACCCGAGGGGATGGGAGCGCGGCTTGTGGCCCCGCAGTCCCGCTTTACAAAGGCGGGCGGCATCCGTCCCTTATTCAGGGACGTCTACTCCTTGATCGAAACCGGGATGATGGGATGTTAGCTCCTCCTTCCGTGGACGTCTCCTCGGAACTCGTCGCCTAATCTGGGTCTCCCTCATAAATTTAAGAATGTTCGTGAATCTCGTTCCCGGCGCCATATCTTCATGGACACCGGTTAATTACGCTGCTTCCGGCCAGACGCTCCAAGGAGTCTGGTCGGGGCAGCAACCCGCGGTGAGGAGACCGGGTAGCTCTGGGTGTTGGGGGCGTGTCTTAACACTGCGGCTCTGCATGTCTGCCTTCCGTCCCTAATAGGGCTTCTCGAAGGCGTGATGGCCTGAGGCATCCCGCGTTGGGTGCGGGGAACTGCGTTACCTGAGGTTTTCCTTAGCTTCCCATGTTTAACACGGGGTATGCCACGAGTTTAACGTCCAGTAGGGACGGCATCGGACTGATCAACACGAGGAGTGGATCAGATGACAGAACCCCTTGCGGGGAACCTCCGACGCTGGGGCCAGCACATGGGCGGCTTCCCGAGTGAAGTGGAGTGGAATGAAATGGCATGACCCCACCGGGATGTGGCGGCCCGGGTAAGGATCAGGATGGATGATGGAGTGAAGAGCTTGGACCCCGTAGAGGCTTCCTACGTACCGCGCGTTAGCGCGGATCAAAGTCAGCGTAGTTCGGATATACAGTTTAATGTCATGCTGGACGATGGCAATCCGACTCACAAGGAGGTCGAGGCTGCCGGGCGGAGGATTGAACTGAACCACCTCGCACGGAGGGGGATGGAACGGCCGGGTGGATCACAGTTTCATGTCATGCTGGACATTGGCAAGCCGACTCACGTAGAGGTCTAGGCTGTTGGCACGCACGAAGTGGGGCGGAGCGGACCAGCACGCACGAAGTGGGTGGATCACAGTTTAACGTCTTGCTGGACGATGGTGTTTGGGGCTTACACTCTAAGGAGGCCCATATGCGGCAAAGCTCAGTTGGAGAGGGACTTGGGCTGAAGATGATAGACACCTCGATCCCTGTCACGCCCTCTACTGGCTTCGGCAGTGGGGAAGCACAATGGAGATACACACGTGCAGTCCCCCACAAGGGAGGATTCATAGGTGAATCGATGCGAATGTGAACCCGGGAGGGGTCCAGTGATGGACGAACCGACGTGAATACGACCGGGACGACCAGGTGGTGGGCTTGAACCTCAGGGAGGCTTCCTACGTACCCTGTTTAGGAGACAGGGATCAAAGTCCACGTAGTTCATTCTGTCAGGACTTACGCACTGAGGCAACCTGAGTGCGGCAAAGCTCAGTTGAAGAGGGACTTGGGCCGAAGGTGAGAGACACCTCGATCCCTGTCACGCCCCCTACTGGCTTCGGCAGTGGGGAAGCACAATTGAGATACACATGTGTAGTCCCCCACAAGAAACTAGGGGTTTGTAATACCCTACCCTCGTGGGCGAAGGCCACTCCAATAAATCGTCCCTAAAGAGGGGCAATCCCGATATCCCTGCAGAGACAAGCGTGTGGGGGCCACATCCAAACCGGGGGGACCCTGCGTGCGAGGCATGGGATCGGGTGATGCGGACCGTTTAACATCTTGCCAGACGAAGTACAGTTTAACGTCGTGTGTTGAGGACGAAGCGGACGGTTTAACGTCTTTCCGGACAAAGTACAGTTTAACATCATGTTGGACGATGGGGTTTGGGGCTTACACCTTGAGGCGGCCCATATGCTAGGCAGTTTAACGTCGTGCAGCTTGGACGAGGTGCAGTTTAGCATCCTGCAGGACGATGGATGCTTGGCAGTTTAACGTCGTGCAGCGCGGACAATGTGCAGTTTAGCGTCCTGCAGGACGATGGATGCTTGGCAGTTTAACGTCCTGCAACGCGGATGATGTGCAGTTTAGCGTCCTGCAGGATGATGGATGCTTGGCAGTTTAACGTCCTGCAGCTCGGACGAGGTGCAGTTTAGCGTCCTACAGGATGATGGATGCTTGGCAGTTTAACGTCCTGCAGCGCGGACGAGGTGCAGTTTAGCGTCCTGCAGGACGATGGATGCTTGGTAGTTTAACGTCCTGCAGCGCGGACGAGGTGCAGTTTAGCGTCCTTGCAGGACGATGGATGCTTGGCAGTTTAACGTCCTGCAGCGCGGACGAGGTGCAGTTTAGCGTCCTGCAGGACGATGGATGCTTGGCAGTTTAACATCCTGCACCGCAGACGAGGTGCAGTTTAGCGTCCTGCAGGACGATGGATGCTTGACAGTTTAACGTCCTGCAGCGCGGACGAAGTGCAGTTTAGCGTCCTGCAGGACGATGGATGCTTGGCAGTTTAACGTCCTGTAGCGCGGACGAGGTGCAGTTTAGCGTCCTGCAGGACGATGGATGCTTGGCAGTTTAACGTCCTGCAGCGCGGACGAGGTGCAGTTTAGCGTCCTGCAGGACGATGGATGCTTGGCAGTTTAACGTCCTGCAGCAGTGACGATGTGCAGTTTAGCGTCCTGCAGGACGATGGATGCTTGGCAGTTTAACGTCCTGTAGCACGGACGATGTGCAGTTTAGCGTCCTGCAGGACGATGGATGCTTGGCAGTTTAACGTCCTGCAACGCGGATGATGTGCAGTTTAGCATCCTGCAGGACGATGGATGCTTGGCAGTTTAACGTCCTGCAGCGCGGACGATTTGCAGTTTAGCGTCCTGCAGGACGATGGATGCTTGGCAGTTTAACGTCCTGCAGCGCGGACGATGTGGTGCCGCCAATGGGTCCGTGTCACTTCGCGCGAGCCTGGAGGGCTGCACGGGAAGACAACGTACGGTGCGGGCACCCAGGATGAAGATCATCGGTCTCCACGAAGGCGGGTACCCTCAGGGGGTCAAAGGGGGCGACCCTTGGCGGTTTGCGCGCAAAAGAGGAGCTTGGCGCGCAATACCGCGGGTCGGCGCGCAATTGGGCGGGCTGGCACGCAATTGGGCCAGCGCTTTGCGCGCGGAAGATGGAGATTGCGCGCACCGGGCCTCTGATAGCGCGCGGGGGCAACGAACCATTCTTTAACGAATGGCCACTTAGCAAGGGGGGTGCGCGCAATCGGGCTGGATTGCGCGCACCCGGGGGCAATTGCGCGCAAGAGGCTTCTTTTGCGCGCGAAGACCTTTGGGTGAGGAGTTGGTCAAAGGAAAGAAGCCAAAGGGGTTGCGCGCGAAGGTGAACCCCGGGGCTTGCTTGCGCGAAATAAAGGACGTTACCTGAAGATCGGCATTGCGCGCGGAGGGGGCGGGATTGCGCGCACGAGCGAACCTTCGAATTCTGGCAACCTTCAAAACGTCGGGGGTCGCCTTGTATTTATAGGCAACCCCGGGCGCGCAACTCGGCTCGCGGGCGCACAATTCGGCGCGCGGGCACGCAACGCGGCGCGGGCGCGAAATAGGGGCTCGACACGCTTCAGGGCCGCGCACGGGCGTCGGGCGCGGAAAATTACGCGCCGACTCGGCCCATTGCGCGAATCCCGGAAGGATTGCGCGCGCATCTCCAATATTGCGCGTGGGCCTCCGAAATTTCGCGCAAGGTCTTTGGGCCTTCCGAAACGTGCTTCTGACTCCAAATATGACCTCTCTTTCCTCATCCGGAACTTCGTTTGAGGAGAAACGGACTTTTCCGGCGTCTACAAAAGCCCCCCCTCGGAATCTGATCGGCGAGAGGTCGCAACGATCGGGTTCCGAGGGAGACGCCGGAATGCCGAAGTCTTGGGTGTCGCGGGACTTTGGCGCACAAAAAGGGCGTCGGGCGCAAAATTCGCTGCCTCGGTCGCGCAAAGTGCTTTCCGCGCGGCGCGGACACCCGACCTCACCTATAAATAGGGGCCCTGGGTCCTGCGTGTCGTACACAGGCTTTCCGTGCGATAAGCTTCCAAGCTCTCGTGCGCGAAATTGCCATTGACAGCGCGAAATTCGCCCGTTCGGCGCGCAAACCCATCCAGATTTCGGCTTGTCTTGCGCGAACACCCGGGGTTTTACGCGACGAACTTCCCAATTGCGCGCCGTCCACTAGGATTGCACGCCAACTCCCAAATTTCTCTACCAGCCTCCTCCGATCCCACCCGCCTCATCCCTTAAAACACATGACTCCCGGAGCTTCTGAGATGGCCGCGAATCAAGTGAATGAGGGGGATGCCGCCATTCGCAGAGCTGAGATGGCGGCGAACGAGGAGGTCTACGGAGCCAAGGAGATTGTTTCCAACAATCAATCCTTGTTCGATTTGCTGACGCCGGCCTAGAAGACGTATCCGCTGTCGGACAACCTGCCACTCTGGAACTACGACATCCTGGATGAGGTTCCGGTGCCGGGGTTCGAGGTTGATGCGCCACGGACCTAGGTGACTCGGGAGGACGAGCTTCCCCGCTACAACATCACCAACAACGGGCATCCTGCCAGGGAGACCAGGCACTTAAATGTCTATGTCCTGAACTCGAGGACGCGAACCATTACCGGGAGTCAGCCTACTGCGGAGAACTCTCCAGCCCTCTACTCGAGCACGTATCGCCAGAGTGTCACCGACGACACTAGGGGCTGGCTGAAGGACTGGGACTTGCAGTCTGGGGGCAATTTCACTAGTGAGTGGGCCTAGGCGTTCTGGGTACGCCACACCTACGATCACTTCACGGAGGAACTGTGGTACATCGGCCTGTTTGAGGCGGTGTGGACGTCGCAGTTCCACTTCTACCAGCAGCCCGAGCTCGGGCCAAAGCTGTTCACCCGCTGGTCCCCGGATACCAACACCTTCCATCTTCATCATGGGGAGGTCAGCATCGGTCTCTGGGACATCCACTGCATTGGAGGTATCCCGCTGGAGGTTTACCAATACGATGAGTTCCTGCCTCCGAGGAACACCTGGGGCGACAGGTCACGGACTCCCATCCTGACATGGCATCTACTGGACCTGGCTACGGAGCGGCTCAGGGTCAAGGAATTCCGCCAGGACATAGCCTACAAGGAGTGGTTCAGCCAGTTCTTAGAGCATGACCCAGCGGTCAAGATGCCAGGCAGGGGGAAGCGGTGCCCGACCGCGGCTCAGAGGAGCCGGAACGGGTCGTACTGGCGGGTCCTGGAGACGGGAGACTACTGCTCATGGGGGTACCGCGTCATCGAGGCCCGAGACCCAAATGTCCGGTACGCGGCGTTCCTGGCCACATTTCTGAGTGGGTGTCTCCTGCCAGTGCGGGACGCGAGGATGGGCGTCCGCCCGGCGACACTGGTGATGGCGGGCGCCATGGCCGCCAACAAAAGTTTCAACCTCGGGGTCCCAGTGCTGGCTAAGCTGTACGCCATCCTGGGATGCATCTCGCGAGGGGGGTCACCACGAAGGATCTGTGGGCCCTTTCAATTCTTCCACAGCTGGGTGGCTGCTCACCTCGGTGGGTACACATTTCCAAACGCCGTCATTCCTCCGGGCAACGGACTGCGACCCTCCCTGCTGAACATCGCTGGGGTCGCCCCGATGAACCTAAATGAGGAGGGCGTGAGGATTCGGATTGGCAATCACGCCAATTTCAACTTCAGCCCGTTCCCCACTCCCGTTGGCCAGATGATCGACAATGGGAAGGGTCTTCTGGAGCAGCACGAATACTTCCTGAGCATGCGGGGTGGGGTGCTCGTGGCTCGGGTCGACGGGAAGGTGATCTGCGAGCCCTACGTGCCAACCCGGTTCGCCAGGCAGTTCGGGTGCCTTCAACAGATGCCGAAGAGGGTATTTGCTGCTGTTCGGGAGGAGACGAACCCTTGCATCCTTCGCTAGATGTGGTTAATGTTCGCCGCTTTCGGCTCTGGCGATGTCATCACTCTCCCTCCTACCGGGGTCGACGCAGGCTTGGCAACCGAGTACGCCGATCACTGGGCCATCGCGTACCCCTAGGGGATTCTACGGAAACTAGTTCGGCGGCTCGAGGTCACCCGTGCGAAGACCAGGCGTCAAGGAAGGAGGCGAGGCGCCGTTACGCGGGGGAGAACGGAGGCGCGCCAAGCAGCGGAGTCGGCGCGGGCAGGGACTTCGGCGGCGGGCACATCGCAGACTGCAGCCACGGGCTCATCGCCCAGAGAGGGGGCACATGCGGTGGTCAGGGAGCGGCCCGGGATGCAGATAAGGCGTCTGCTCGAACCCTCCCACGATGCAGTCTTCCCAGCGCTGTGGTCGGCCTGGATGACCCTGCGGCAGTCTCTGGGGACCGAAACCATCTGGCAGAAGATAATCAGAGAAGGAATCCATCTGCCAGAGGTCGGGTGCCTTCAGGTCGCTGATAGGGTGAACTTCCACCGGCGGTATGCGTATCTGACAGCCATGGACGAGTACGCGCGCCAACGTGGTCAGCGTGCAGAGCCGTCCCTTCTGGTGAAGGTGATGCTCGGTCTAGAGCCTGCTCCAGAACAGATGCCGCTGGAGGAAGGTGATAGTAACGATGACTCTGAGTAAGAGGAGGAGACGGGGGAGGATGAAGGATCTGAGGGAAGGTCCCATCCGTGGAGCCCACGGGAGAGCGGCGAGGTGGCCGGCTCTGACAATATCGATATCACTGAGCTCCTCGTGGTCTGCTTTTATCCCTACTCAATCTGCTTCGTCCATTCTCTTATGCAGCTTCTAACCCATTTCTTCATCTTCCTCAGGAGTGCACGGATGTTGGTCAGGCATCCTCAGCAGGGGTAGGAGAGGCGCCGACAGGACAGGGTGGGGGCCAGACACCTATCATTGAATTGACAAGCGCTGAGGGGTCCCTTACTGCAATTGCTCCTACGGCGGCCGGGACAGTGGAAGATGACGCTCTGGACTCCCATAAGTCTCCTTACTTTACTGCTGGTGCTAGCCGTTGACGATCCGTGATTAACCGCGGCATGCCTTGCGCAGTGATCTCAATACCGGAGGCTCGTCGGGCTGTCGAACCCGGGCCATCCACGAGTGGACCAGTGGCAGACATGCCGCCTTCTCCGGAACAGACTTCTCACACCGAGCCGGCCCCACCAACTGCTGATCAGGGGGCAACGGACGCCGGCGGTGCTGCCATCGGAGAGAGGTCGGGGGCTGATGAGGGTGTCAACGCCGCTGGGGCGAGAGAAGGTCGCCTAGATGTTGGGGAACCTATTCCCTGTGAGGACATCCCAGGGGCGGACCCTGCAACAGACCTGCTGGCTGCCTTCCCTGCCTACCGGCCTGCCGACCCCGAGGATATGGACGACTCGGACTCGGAGGCGGTCGAGGAGAGCCGGATAACGCGCCGCAAGGGGTGGAAGTGCATCCAGCGCTTCCTTAAGAGACCCCCATCGGAGTGGCTGGGGCGCATGGGATCGCTTCAAACCTGGCTGCGCTTCCTATGTGCCGGGGGAGCTGATGCTCGACGCCTCCATCTGATGGTCCGTGATTTCATGGCCAAAAAGATGCGTGAGAGCCGCCAGCGTGCCGATGTCGCACAATGTCGGGACATGTCGGAGAACACGTGGGTGCTCCTCGTGGCGGAGCAGGAAGTCCGGTGCCTCGAAGGGCAGGCGGCAGAGAAGGAGGCCTTCGTCGCAGCGTGCACTGAGCTTGTGGAGCAATTGACGGCCCAGCTGGATGACGCCCAGGCACAGCTGACGGAGGCGGGCCACCAGATGGTCACACTTCAAGTCGAGCGGGAGCGTGCACAGGCCAGGATCGGCGAGCTGCGTGCTGCGACCGCCGACGAAGAGAGGGCATGCAGAGAGCGAGAAGCAGCTCTGGAGGCCACCAGCCAAAGGGTAGCGGCGTTGGAAAGATCCATTCAGCACGCTAATCCCTAGGGGATTTGTTTTTTCCATTCCCAGAACCTTTTGCTTCCGCTACTCAATACTTCGATCCATTTGTATGAATTAACATATTTATCTGCATCTTTTGGCTTAACGTGCTCAACCACAATTCATTGTCTTGCGGGAGCGTTAACCAAGCTTCAGGCATCCACAATTGGGCCTGGATTTCTAAGGAAAAGAGGGAGGTCATTCCTAGGAAAGGAGACCTCAGACCTAATCAATGTACCATCCCCCAACTTGTTCCGACACACGAGCGGGACAACGCTAGGGGCGTTGAGATTTTATCCGAACATAGGGAGATGAAAAAGGGTGAATCGCGTGTCCCGAATTCAGAAATCCACGACGGTCAGTCTTCCAGGAAATGCCCAAGACGACAAGCGGACAATGGATCAATCGACCATACTACTGCAATAGACGGACCAGAGGTCATCATTCATATTGCAGGAGGCGGATCACATGTCATCATCAATACCACTTTGGGGGTTCCTTCAGACACAAGGGTGGAAATCCAGATCAAAAGAGCATGCGAAGCATGGGGTGAAGTGATGATTTGTTTGGACAGAATCTAACACTCCCGAAATTGCGCCACCGTGGGGAAAGCGTATTAGGCGGATGCACCAATCTGGCCGTGAATCACCCCAATTCTCAGACAGAACCTCTTTGACGAGGAAACTGTCCCTTCCCATCATTGTAATGGGGCATCCCGAGCTGAATCAGGGAGAATATCACAATCGCACCACTCTACCAGAAGCCAGTCTAGACGGCCGGCGATGAGGAGGGGCGGAACTTAGCGACCCTTGAGGCTGGACCTGAGTTGAGATGCCCGGGCGTTCCTACGTACTCCATTAGGCTGGAGATCAAGCCACACGTAGTTCTGAGAGTGTAGTTTTAACGTCATGCGGGACGTAGAACCCCGATTAGGGTGATCTTAGTTTAAGGTCGTAGAGCTCGGACCATAGGGGCCGATCTTAGTTTATGGTCTTAGAGCTCGGACCATAGGAGCAGATCTTAGTTTAAGGTCTTAGAGCTCGGACCATAAGAACCTCAAAGTACGCCACATCATGGTCCTATCCTCTGGATATGCGAAGATGCACTGAGGGATAGTGTCAAGAGTGCCGAGATTTTGCCTGGTCAGAATGGGAGGTGGAAAACGTAATGCGAATCATGCGGCCATTCACTCAAGGACTGGGGGAACTGGCTTAACGATATGGGAGTACTGCCGACCGTGGCGGAAAAGCAGCATCAATATCGCACTGACCATTGATGGAATGAGGCAGCAAACGAGCATCAACCGCTTAAGCGCAAGATTCATATCGATTTGCTGCCCAAGGCCCTTGGGGGCACCAGCCCAGATTGGTGGGAGAGCACTAAGGCATTGTATCCAGACCGCTCACGGGGGTTCCACCCAGGGCGTAGGTGATGGGTCCGAATGAAGGGGAGCATGAAGCCTGAAAAGTGGAAGGAACCTGACCAAGCTGAACCTGACCCTCCTGGCAAGAGACCAGAGTGCTCTTGACACCGGTGGACCACTGCAAGGGGTCAAGGGACACGCCTTGAGGGTGACCCGAAGGTGGCGGATTCCCAAGAGAAGGGGGAATCTTTAAGAGGTGGGGGGCTGGACCCGAAGTTTCAAACATCCGGGCATTCCTACATATCCCATAAGGATGGGAATCAAGCCACACGTAGTTCTTGAAGCACGACGCAACACAATCAGGCACCAGCGCGGGGAGGGGTGCGGGTCTGGCCCTCGCACCCAAAAGAAGCGGTATTTGATACTTCTTGTTTGTCCTTAAAGGTGGATGGTTTTTCTTTGTGCAACGACATGCCTGTGATTAATAAATCCCTGGCGTCGCCATAATAATAAATACATGAAAGGCATTGATAAATGGCGTGGTTATTAACCAGCGCCCAACGTGAGTGTCCCCTGAGGAGAACATCACGATGCAGAGCCGTTTCTCATCGGGCGGCCAAGACGATCACAGTTTACGGTCGTGTGGTAAGACCAGGCAACATAGTTTAAGGTCGTGTGGCTCGGACCATGGAGGAATCCGCTTATTGAGATACGGCGGACCCAGTGGAGGTGGGGACACATCCCAGCCCTGCGGTCACGCACAATTCCAGGAGAATGATCATGGGATAGGGGCCTGCATATGTCTGTCAACCGAGGGGCAGAGATGCTAGCCTCCAGCTATGCTGGGCCCAGAACGCGATTGTTCGGGTGACTCCTTCCTCCTCATGGGGACGAGGGTCTAGCTACACATGGCCCTTAGGGAGGACATTAGAATATATCATTGGTGCTCATATCGTGGGAGCCTCGAATGGAACCATTACCCTGGTTGGCCTGCCTAACGTGTAGAGGTGTATTGAGGGTCAGTATGAAGAGAGAGTGTCGAGTTTCCACTACAACGCACTGAGGTGGAGTGTGATAAGGACTACGCAACCAATGTTCAGAGCCTGAAAGAGTTGACATGGCGATCAAGGATGTTGCTGACCATATTCGCAACACAACATCCGATCGCGTCAGCCTAGGATGAGCCAAACAAACGAGCATCAACCGCTCAAGCGCAGGATTCATATCGATTTGCTGCCCAGGACCCGCCGGTAAATCGACCGGGAGCGGTAGGAGAGCACTAGGGCATTGCATCCAAACCGCTAATGAGGATCCCTTTGAGTGAAGGCCCGAACAAGAGGAAGCATGAGGCCTGACAAGTAACACAGGACTTGTCGGGATTGAATCCGACACTACAGGTCATAGACCGGAGTACCCCAAAACATGCTAACAGATCACCAGAAAGGGTAGGAGGACTCACCTTGAGAGCAACCAAAGGACGGCAGATCCCCGTGATCAACCAAGAGACGGGGCTGGACCTGGAACACAAACGTCCAGGCGGTCCTACGTATCCTATAAGGATGGGAATCAAGCCGTACATAGTTCATGAGAGGTAGTTTAACGTCATGCGGGACGAATGCTGAATAGTTTAACGTCTTGTAGCTCGGACGGGGTGCAGTTTAGCGTCATGCAGGACGAAGTGCAGTTTAACGTCATGCGGGACGATGGAGCATGCAGTTTAACGTCCTGCAGTGTGGACGAATGCAGTTTAACGTCGTGCGGGACAAAGTGCAGTTTAACGTCATGCGGGACGAATGCTGAACAGTTTAACGTCTTGTAGCTCGGACGTGGTGCAGTTTAGCATCATGCAGGATGAAGTGCAGTTTAACGTCATGCGGGACGATGGAGCATGCAGTTTAACGTCCTGCAGCGTGGACGAATGCAGTTTAACGTCGTGCGGGACGAAGTGCAGTTTAACGTCATGCGGGACGAATGCTGAATAGTTTAACATCTTGTAGCTCGGACGTGGTGCAGTTTAGCATCATGCAGGACGAAGTGCAGTTTAACGTCATGCGGGACGATGGAGCATGCAGTTTAACATCCTGCAGCGTGGACGAATGCAGTTTAACGTCATGCGGGACGATGTGCAGTTTAACGTCATGCGGGACGAATGCTGAACAGTTTAACGTCTTGTAGCTCAGACGTGGTGCAGTTTAGCGTCACGCAGGACGAAGTGCAGTTTAACGTCACGCGGGACGATGGAGCATACATTTTAACGTCCTGCAGCGTGGAAGAATGCAGTTTAACGTCGTGCGGGACGAAGTGAAGTTTAACGTCATGCGGGACGAAGTGCAGTTTAACGTCGTGCAGGACGAAGTGCAGTTTAACGTCGTGCGGGACGAAGTGCAGTTTAACGTCGTGCGGGACGAAGTGCAGTTTAACGTCGTGCGGGATGAAGTGCAGTTTAACGTCATGAGGGATGAAGTGCAGTTTAACGTCATGCGGGACAAAGTGCAGTTTAACGTCATGCGGGACGAAGTGCAGTTTAACGTCATGCGGGACGAAGTGCAGTTTAACGTCATGCGGGACGAAGTGAACTCAGGAAAAGTACTGCTTGAGGAACCTAGCGTTGGTGGGAGGAGTGACGCGCTCACCATCCATAGTCGCTAGGGAGTACCCGCCATTGGGATAGACCTTGTGGACGACAAAAAGGTCCCTCCCACTTGGGCTCCAACTTGGGCGGCTTCCTGCCGGGGATCATTGGTGCTCTTAGGGCCAGTACTAGGTCACCCTGCAGGAAGGAGCGGAGGCGAACCTTCTTATTGAAAGCTCAAGCCATTCTGCTTTGATGCCTCTCCATGTTGCGCAAAGCGCGAAGCCTATTCTCATCCAGTGCTTCCAACTCGACTAGACGGGCTTCAGCAGCTCTGCCCGGCGCTTGCGGGTCGTAGACCGCAGTGCGCAAGGACGGTAACTGGATCTCGATGGGTAGGACGGCCTCAGCTCCATACACCAGGGAATAAGGGGTCATCTGGGTGGAATTGCGAGTCGTCGTCCGATAAGCCTAGAGGGCGTTGGGGAGCTTGTCTGGCCAACTCTTCTTGTTCTGACCAACCATATTTTGTAGAATGTTAGAGAGGGTTTTGTTAAACGCCTCAATCTGTCCATTCGCCTGCGCATGATAGCGAGATGTATGGTTCGAGCGAATGATGTACTTGGCGTACAACTTCTTCAACTCGGCTGCTCGGAAATTGGCTCCGTTATCCGTGAGGATAGAGTGAGGCACTCCAAATCGATAAATGATATTGGAGGTCACGAAGTCAGCGATAGAACAGGATTTGACCTCTCTGAGCGGAATCGCCTCTGCCCATTTGGAGAAGAAGTCCGTGGCGGTCAGAATAAACCGGCACTGGCGAGCCGTCGCCGGCAGGTAAGGTCCCACAACGTCCAGCCCCCAGACTGCAAAGGGCCAAGAATACCTGGTGGTATGGAGAGGCTCCGGCGGCCGATGCACAAAGTTCGCATGAACCTGGCACGCATGGCACTTCCTGGCATACTCGATGCAGTCATGGATCATGGAGGGCCAGAAGTATCCCAACCTCCGAATCTGGTGGGACAGCTTCGGCCCAGTCTGGTGGGCACCACATGAACCAACATGAACCTTTTGCATGACTCGTGTGATCTCAACTCCCTGAAGGCAACGGAGGAGAACACCATCAAATCCACGTCTATAAAGGATCTGCTCCAGGCCGGGACTGCTCTGGAGGACAAACTGCGATGCGCGGCGTCGAACTCGCTCGCGCTCGGACCGATCCGATGGGAGAATGCCATGTTGGAGGTACTCAACCAAAGTCATCCTCCAATCAGGGGCTGGTTCGACTGCCATATCTGTGGTACTCGGGGCTCCAGGCACAGGGGAAACCGTGGTGAGATTACTTACCGATGGGCCGCGATCTCCCTCTGGGATAACGGGAGCGATGAGCCTGCGGTGCGTCATGCGGATGATCAGGTTGTCCTGTTCAGGCTCTGCGAGTGACGCAGCAAGGCTGACCAAAGCATCTGCTCGACCGTTCTACGACCGGGGAATATGGACAACTTTTGGCCGAGAAGGGAACTAGGACATCAGGAGGAGGGTGCACTCCAGCAATGGAACAAGTTCCGGCTTCCTGACAACATAGTCACCATTGATATGCTTAACGACCAGCTCGGAGTCCCCTTTCACACACAGATGGGGCACGTCGATCTCAAGAGCTAACTCGAGGCCAGTGATGAGGGCATGGTATTCCGCCTCATTGTTGGTACAGCCCTCTGACAACAGGAAAGAGTATGGCAACACGGCTTGCTCCGGGGTAATGAAGATGATACCCAAGCCCACTCTGTTGAGCTTAGGATTATCGAGTATTCTACCGGTGGGGATCCGGGAGGCACTGTCAAAGTGCATCTTCCAGCATGGATCGGCACGATCGACCGAGAGAACGACCTCATCAGGAAAGCCTAGATCCAGCGGCTGATCCGCGGAGGTCGGGTGAGCAGCCAGAAAGTCCGCCAATGCTTGCCCTTTGATGGCCTTCTGAGACACATACCTGATGTCGAACTGCTGGAGAATCACAGCCCACCGCACTAGACGACCAGTCAATATAGGCCAGCTCAGGATATATTTCAACGGGTCTACCTGAGAAACCAACTATACCTCGTGGTGCTGCAAGTAGTGCCGTAATTTCTGTACGGCAAATACGAGCGCCAGGCAGCTCTTCTCGATGGGGGAATACCTAAATTCCGCATCGAGGATCATGCGAATGAGGTAATAGAGGCTATTCTCTGTTCCCTCATTGTTCTTCTGGGCGAGAAGGGCACCAAGGGACCGTTCCAGGGCAGTCACATAAAGGACCAGCGGCTTCCCGGATACAGGCGGCATCAGAACCGGAGGTTGAAGCAGGTACTGCTTGATTTCCTCGAAAGCGGTCTGACACTCCTTATCCCATACATAGGTGGCACCTTTCTTCATGAGCCGAGAAAAAGGCTTACACTTTCCGGCCAGATTCGCGATGAATCGGCGTATATAGGCTAAGTGGCCTTGGAACCCTTGCAGTTCCCGAATGTTACCTGGGGGAGGCATCTGGCTAATCACCCTAATCTTCTCTGGGTCGATCTCAATACCCCAGTATCTTACCACAAAGCCAAGAAACTTCCCGGAGGTGACCCCGAAGGCACACTTCAACGGGTTCATCTTCAGGCGGCGAGACCGGAGGAAGCCGAACACTTTCTCAAGATCTTTGAGATGGTCCTGACACTGGCGCGATTTGACCACCAAGTCGTCGACGTAGAATTCCACCAGTGTGCCGAGGATTGGCTTGAATATGCGGTGCATCACCCGTTGATAGGTGGCACCTGCATTATTCAGGCCGAAGGGCATGACCTGGTAACAAAAGATACCTTGGGGGGCCCTGAAGGCAGTGAACTCCTCATCCTCAGGGGCCATTCGGATTTGGTTGTATCCAGAGTATCCATCCATGAAGGAGAGGGCTTGGAACCCTGCCGTGGCGTCAATCAACAGCTCTGTCACCGGAAGGGGAAAATCATCCTTCGAACAGTGGCGGTTGAGATCACGGAAGTCGATACAGACTCTGATCTGCCCGTTTTTGTTCCTGACCGGCACAATGTTGGCCAGCCATCTGGGGTACTGAACTTCCCTCACGAAGTTGGCTTTGATAAGCTTGTCAACTTCGGCCTCAACCATGACACCATGGAATGGGTGCATCTTCCTGGGAGGCTGCTTGAACCCGCGATGGTTCGCCGGGAGACCAAGGCGGTGGACGGCTACCTGAGGATCTAGCCCCGACATCTCGTCATAGCCCCAAGCGAACACATCACGGTGCTGTCTGAGGAAGTCCACGTACTGCTGCCACTCCTGAGAGGGCATGGAGGCACTGACCAATGTGGGTCTTGGATCTGCCTCGGTTCCAAGGTTCACCTGTACTAACTCATCGACCGTGGCGGAGACGCCCTCCTCAAAGGCTGGGGGTTCATCTTCCACGTCCTCTCCACTCGGGGAGGGATCGTCCACGGGAGAGACTGCGTTGGAAACTGCATTGGGGAACCCAGGCCATCGACGTCATGGGACGGAGTGCCCGATTTCCCTTCCCCAGCCCCTGGCGGGTTCCGTGCCCCGGTGCTGAATGCTCGGCCGGGCAACATGCTAGTCTCCCAACACCTCTGAAAGCTATCGGTCTTCGTATTGAGGAGAAGAGATTCACGTCGGGTTCACCATTTTCTGTTTCGGTGCGGATGTGCGTCGGGTTTCGGTTCCGACGCTGTTCCGCCAGGATGCGTTCGCGCGTGCGCCCGTCGACCCGAGGGGATGGGAGCGCGGCTTGTGGCCCCGCAGTCCCGCTTTCCAAAGGCGGGTGGCATCCGTCCCTTATTCAGGGACGTTTGCTCCATGATCGAAACCGGGATGATGGGATGTAGGCTCCTCATTCCGTGGACGCCTCCTCGGAACTCGTCGCCTAATCCGGGTCTCCTTCATAGATTTAAGAATGTTCGTGAATCTCGTTCCTGACGCCATATCTTCATGGACACCGGTTAATTACGCTGCTTCCGCCCAGACTCTCCAAGGAGTCTGGTCGGGGCAGCAACCTGCGGTGAGGAGACCGGGTAGCTCTGGGTGTTGGGGGCGTGTCTTAACACTGCGGCTCTGCATGTCTGCCTTCCGTTCCTAATAGGGCTTCTCAAAGGTGTGATGGCCTGAGGCATCCCGCGCTGGGTGCGGGGAACTGCGTTACCTGAGGTTTTCCTCAGCTTCCCATGTTTAACACGGGGTATGCCGCGAGTTTAACGTCCAGCGGGGACGACATCGGACTGATCAACACGAGGAGTGGATCAGATGACAGAACCCCTTGCGGGGAACCTCCGATGCTGGGGCCAGCACATGGGCGGCTTCCCGAGTGAAGTGGAGTGGAATGAAATGGAATGACCCCACCAGGATGTGGTGACCCGAGTAAGGATCAGGATGGATGATGGAGTGAAGAGCTTGGACCCTGTAGAGGCTTCCTACGTACCGCGTGTTAGCGCGGATCAAAGTCAGCGTAGTTCGGATATACAGTTTAACGTCATGCTGGACGATGTCAAGCCGACTCACAAGTAGGTCGAGGCTGCCGGGCGGAGGATTGAACCGAACAACCTCGCACGGAGGGGGATGTAACGGCCGGGTGGATCATAGTTTCACGTCATGCTAGACATTGGCAAGCCGACTCACGTGGAGGTCTAGGCTACTGGCATGCACGAAGTGGGGCGGATCGGATCAGCACGCACGAAGTGGGTGGATCACAGTTTAACGTCTTGCTGGACGATGGTGTTTGGGGATTACACTCTAAGGAGGCCCATATGCGGCAAAGCTCAGTTGGAGAGGGACTTGGGCCGAAGATGATAGACACCTCGATCCCTGTCACGCCCTCTACTGGCTTCGGCAGTGGGGAAGCACAATGGAGATACATACGTGCAATCCCCCACAAGGGCAGATTCATAGGTGAATCGACGCAAATGTGAACCCGGGAGGGGTCCACTGATGGACGAACCAACGTGAATACGACCGGGACGACCAGGTGGTGGGATTGAACCTCAGGGAGGCTTCCTACGTACTCTGTTTAGGAGACAAGGATCAAAGTCCATGTAGTTCATTCTGTCAGGACTTACGCACTGAGGCAACCTGAGTGCGGCAAAGCTCAGTTGAAGAGGGACTTGGGATGAAGGTGAGAGACACCTCGATCCCTGTCACGCCCCCTACTGGCTTCGGCAGTGGGGAAGCACAATGGAGATACACATGTGCGGTCCCCCACAAGAAACTAGGGGTTTGTAATACCCTACCCCCGTGGGCGAAGGCCACTATGATAAATCATCCCTAAAGAGGGGCAATCCCGACATCCCTGCAGAGACGAGCGGGTGGGGGCCACATCCAAACCGGGGGGGACCCTGCGTGCGAGGCACGGGATCGGGTGATGCGGACGGTTTAACATCTTGCCAGACAAAGTACAGTTTAACATCGTGTGTTGAGGACGAAGCGAACGGTTTAACGTCTTGCCGGACGAAGTACAGTTTAACGTCATGTTGGACGACGGGGTTTGGGGCTTACACCTTGAGGAGGCCCATATGCTAGGCAGTTTAACGTTGTGCAGCTTGGACGAGGTGCAGTTTAGCGTCCTGCAGGACGATGGATGCTTGGTAGTTTAACGTCCTGCAGCGTGGACGATGTGCAGTTTAGTGTCCTGCAGGACGATGGATGCTTGGCAGTTTAACGTCCTACAGCGTGGACGAGGTGCAGTTTAGCGTCCGGCAGGACAATGGATGCTTGGCAGTTTAACGTCCTGCAGCGCGGACGAGGTGCAGTTTAGCGTCCTGCAGGACGATGGATGCTTGGCAGTTTAACGTCCTGCAGCGCGGACGAGGTGCAGTTTAGCGTCCTGCAGGACGATGGATGCTTGGCAGTTTAACGTCCTGCAGCGCGGACGAGGTGCAGTTTAGCGTCCTGCAGGATGATGGATGCTTGGCAGTTTAACGTCCTGCAGCGCGGACGAGGTGCAGTTTAGCATCCTGCAGGACGATGGATGCTTGGCAGTTTAACGTCCTGCAGCGCGGACGAGGTGCAGTTTAGCGTCCTGCAGGACGATGGATGCTTGGCATTTTAACGTCCTACAGCATGGACGAGGTGCAGTTTAGCGTCCTGCAGGACGATGGATGCTTGGCAGTTTAACTTCCTGCAGCGCGGACGAGGTGCGGTTTAGCGTCCTACAGGACGATGGATGCTTGGCAGTTTAACTTCCTGCAGCGCGGACGAGGTGCGGTTTAGCGTCCTACAGGACGATGGATGCTTGGCAGTTTAATGTCCTGCAGCGCAGACGAGGTGCAGTTTAGCGTCCCGCAGGACGATGGATGCTTGGCAGTTTAACGTCCTATAGCGCGGACGAGGTGCAGTTTAGCGTCCTGTAGGACGATGGATGCTTGGCAGTTTAACGTCCTGCAGCACGGACGATGTGTAGTTTAGCGTCCTGCAGGACGATGGATGCTTGGCAGTTTAACGTCCTGTAGCGCGGACGATGTGGTGCCGCCAATGGGTCCGTGTCACTTCGCGCGACCCTGGAGGGCCGCACGGGAAGACAACGTACGGTGCTGGCACCCGGGATGAAGATCATCGGGCGCCACGCAGGCGGGTACCCTCAGGGGGTCAAAGGGGGCGACCCTTGGCGGTTTGCGCACAAAAGAGGAGCTTGGCGCGCAATACCGCGGGTCGGCGCGCAATTGGGCGGGCTGGCACGCAATTGGGCCAGCGCTTTGCGCGCGGAAGATGGAGATTGCGTGCACCGGGCCTCTGATAGCGCGCGGGGGCAACAACCCATTCTTTAACGAATGGCCACTTAGTAAGGGGGGTGCATGCAATCGGGCTGGATTGCGCGCACCCGGGGGCAATTGCGCGCAAGAAGATTCTTTTGTGCGCGAAGGCCTTTGGGTGAGGAGTTGGTCAAAGGAAAGAAGCCAAAGGGGTTGCGCGCGAAGGCGAACCCCGGGGCTTTCTTGCGCGAAATAAAGGAGGTTACCTGAAGATCGGCATTGCACGTGGAGGGGGCGGGATTGCGCGCATGAGCGACCCTTCGAATTCTGGCAACCTTCAAAACGTCGGGGGTCTCCTTGTATTTATAGGCAACCCCGGGCGCGCAACTCGGCTCGCGGGCACGCAATTCGGCGCGCGGGCACGCAACGCGGCCCGGGTGCGAAATAGGGGCCTAGTGCGCTTCAGGGCCGCGCACGGGCGTCGGGCGCGGAAAATTACGCGCCGACTCGGCCCATTGCGCGATTCCCGGAAGGATTGCGCGCGCATCGCCAATATTGCGTGCGGGCCTCCGAAATTTCGCGCAAGGTCTTCGGGCCTTCCGAAACGTGCTTCTGACTCCAAATATGACCTCGCTTTCCTCATCCGGAACTTCGTTTGAGGAGCAACAGACTTTTCCGGCATCTACAGGAGTTTTAGTGGAAATGGAACATATTTGTATCCATGTCTGCTTCTGTGCAAACCGATGTTTCCTAATGATATGAGGACTCTTGTCCTTCCCTTCTATCATAATTGGTATGTAATCACGAAGTTCCAATGAGGTAGGTGAGTCTGCCATAAGTTAAGTTAATTTAGTCACCCTAATGAGAGGGTTGTCCCCTCCTACAGATGGTTCGCCCTATAAGGATAATCATTGGAGATCGACTGTAACTTCAAGAATGTCTATTGATGCCCCATTTTGGACGATTTTACTTGGACCACCTACCCTCTATATTAAAGGTAAAGGGTATGATTATATCTCAATGGAGATAGGGTACACAGATGAAGACACATCTAAACGCATGTTGCAGTGAACATAACACCTTCTCCCCGCAGAGAAGGGAGTAGAAGGTGAAACCAGAACAGTTGGGGGAAGATTAGAAATGACCATTGGTCTCTGAACTCGTCACACTAGTCTTGAAATCATCCCACAAAGATAACGTTTCATCCATAGTTGGGAATATTTAAATGATAAATTTTTGAAGTAACCATGGGAGGAATTAAGACCTCCATGCTAGCGTTCTCCCTCAACATCATCAGCCATAATTGGTGAAGGATTATGGGATGATATTCCACTTTCAACCAAGAAGCGGGAAGGGATACAATTTTTTGTAGGAACCAATTATCCTAGCTATCCTATAAGGGGTTTATGGCTCGAAAATAGTTACTCAGTCTATACATGAAGTCAAAAAATCCATCACGAAGTGTGATTATATAATATATTTCTTTTGTGCAACCCGTCCCTTCATCCATCACTATCACTTGGGGTATAGGGTAAATATTGATGGATAACCAAAGCACACCATTCATAAGTCCAACCACATTTCCAATGCTAAACATTTGGGGCTAACATAGGAAATGTTGAGGAGATCTGGGTGAATGTCAAAATTAGGAACTGTCATAGTATGATGATATTTTTAGAATGAGAAATAATATAATATTCCACCATACAAAAATTGAATGGTTCCAATCAAATGATGTGTCGTTCTCCCTTCATGTATCATCCCTAATAACTCACAAATTCTGGCAATGGTGGGAATGACTAGATTTGTGGGATCTCCCTCTGCCAGTGTGGCCACCATCATCTGAGTTGAAACTATAATACCATTGTATACATCATGAGATGCAAAAATCCATCCACTCAGAGACATATCAAAGAATTACTCCAATCTAAGTTCTGGTGATACTTCTGATTGGATTTCCTAACTGATGATGGTATACGGTCACACCTCAATGGTAGCACAATATGAGCCATGCATTTTCTGTGATTGCACTGTCCAATTCATTTAGAGCTCGAAAGGATTAGGTCATGATCCACATACTGTCAAGATCATCCCTATCCAATTTTCGTATGAGATTAGTGTGCCGACATAGAGAGGCAGAATGATCAGTCCCTCCACCATGATTAATAAGTTCCTCACCAATAGAGATACTCGGAGGGCATTTTCCTAGGTGTTGGTCATAGGAAATAATTCATCAAACAAATTTCTTAGAATTAAAAGACCTATGAGTTGATGGATGTTTCATAAGCTGATCCCCACCTCTCCATGCGATAAATGGAATGTGTTGTTGATTAAACAAGAACTGCTAAGTAGTTCGGGTAGAATCTCTCCTAGGGAGTATATTGTGAACTAGGAAACTCATCCGCATGATGTAGAATTATGGCTTCCAACTAGTCATGAGACTATAGGAAGAGTTGGTGCGCCCATAAATCTCAGTCCCATTCATCTGAGAAGCATCATCCGGATCACAGATTCCATTTGGATCTCTACCCTCTATTTTGGATTATCTCAAGAAAGATTTATAATGGATGGGTACTCCCAGATGACCGATTCCTGGGATGTGTTATAGTGTAAGTAGTTAATATGATTCCATGTAATTGCCTTCATAATGAATAGATTCTCCTAAGTAAGAGGAGCAATGATTTCTCCCAGTAAAGAAATATTTGACTGATCATGCCCTTAGGATGCTTGCAAGAGAATTATAGGGATATTGTGATTGGTCAATGAAAAAGTAGAATCATATTGAAGGCTGAAGTTGTAAAGTTGAAATTGTTTAGATAATGGATAATACATAAGATCTAGATAAAGGAGGTCTCTATGGGAACCATCTTTAGGAATGATGTAAGAACAGAGGTTATATTTGGTGTTTTCAAACACAACCACCCTCCCCCTGATCACCTTCATAGAGATAAGTGGTAGAGCCATTTAAATCTGCATGAAAAGGCCACACAAGATGTCAATATAATAAAATCCTAGGGAAAAGACTAAAAAATGGAAAAGAAAAAAAATAATTCTTCAAAATGAATGCTTCACATACATAAACCCATGGATGGTTTGTGGATGACTTTACCCATGAATAAAAAATTTGTAGAATGCCGAATGAAAAGCTGGACCGTGAACCTTTGTTTAGGGAGTTAACCAGCTGACAGAGTGGGTGAGCTGCATTATGATCCTTGCTATGAGGATATTCAAAGTTTTTAGTCGAATTATTTTAATGTTTGATTGATAAATTTAATGTTCTATTCATTGATTTGATGTTCAGTTTGCAAGACTGTCTAGTCCAGTAACATCTTACTATATGGAAATAAAAACATATTTTTTTTATTGTTTCACAGTTTTCTTCTTGGATTCATTGGACAGTTCATAGATGAAGGACTCTTTGAAGAGTTCACAGTTCCAAAAATGAAAAACACGGTTTGCAGATGACATATTTCCTGATGAAACTTATATGCGGAAGAAAAGAAGGCCAAGAGAATGTCGGGATCACGTTTTTTTTGATAAACAAGGTAAATGAAAAATTATAGGTGCCCCGTATATATAGGTGTGTTCCCCCTATGGTTCCACCTTTCTATAAAAAACTACTTCTTTTCATGATCACTTTTTCATCGTAATATTCCCCTCTTCCTTCCAATTCAGACCCCATTTTTATGGGGGAAATTTTAGGGTCATGAAAACCTGGTAAATGGAAGGAAAATTACCCCACAAGTTCAAAAAAGGAAAATATGCATGTTAAATGGATGAATTGGAGAATAATTATAATTATATATAATTTAGTAAATGACCCAATGTTTTCTACACACTGGATTCCATGAATTGTTTGTGGAGGGAACACAGAGTGAACCGAATGATCACCAAAAAGCTTAAGAAATGCTAGACCATGAAGTGTTGGTCATCGAACCACGAAGTTTGAAAACAGAGAAGATAACCCTACATAACGTCCATGAAAATGGAGCAGTTCATGGATGACAATATACCATATGTGTTCAAAAAACTATAGCACCCACAATCCTTGGTTGAATGAGTCGTCCGTGAGACGGGTGATATCTCCCTGAGATTTCACAAAAGGTGCCTCTTTCACATAGATATAGATTACCCAAAACACTATAAAAGGACCAAAAAAGGGGACTGAAGGGGGAGATAAAGAGAAAAAAGAGAAATAGATGAAGAAATAAAGGATGGTTTGGACTTCGAGGATGAATGATTGACAATGTACTGGCCCGCTAATAATTCCCAACAGGTATAAACCCACCGCATATAATAAAATGGATGGAAAAATAATAATAATTGTAATTCAATAATTTTTGTTTTAACCGTGAATCATATTCCCTTAACAGATGAGCTTCCCATGATCCACATGCACAATGCCCCTCCTCCAATCCATCATCCCGTATAATGCATCAGTAAGTGGATGAAACCCTACACTGCGTAGTGAATCACAACATGGATGGAACTCAGAACCACATAGCACCATGCTATACCACTTAAGTACATATTAAACCCCTCCACCCGCATAGCAGTATGCTATGCAGGAAAACCCCCACCTTGTATGAAAATGGGGAACTTGGAATGGGGTATCCTCGGGCATTCTATTTTGTGGTTCTAATAAATTCCTTCCATTCACATCTTGTCCTACATAATGCCTCCTCAAACAAATACCCATACATCAAGCTCAAACCTCTTCAAAATCCACTGGACCCTCATGATTTGACCATCGGGTGCACCCGTTCACCCTTCTGAGTATACATACCTGTGTAAAGTAGAGATTTCTGGCTAATCCTCACAATGGTATGGACCCCATTAATTCTCATAAGTTTATATTCATGTGGTAACCCAGGGACCAACCATGAGATACTCACATGTACCTCACCTTTCTAGGGATCAAGGGTAATCACTGGCCTTTCCATTTAACGAGTGATAATGAAAAATAAATAGATCACACTAGCATTTCCTTTGATGAGGAGAAAGGATTCTCCTATTTCCTAGAACCATCTCAAGGGAACTGCCCCTAAGGTTAGCACCTAGTCTTTCTTGTGGGAGGTTTCAATCATGATCCTCTTTGATCTGGACCCATGACATTCATAGATAGATCACTAGATGTGACTACCATGGATATCAACATGGGAGATAATGGGCATTTCCAAATCCCTCTCTGTGTCCCTTTTGGGTCTCACCCCATCTAATTCCACTTTCTTCCTTCTTTTTCATCATAAGGGAAGGGATACTGTGTGGTTCTTTATATCTACTGATTCTTTTTTTCTCACACCGAGCATTAATCACGAGGTCTTAGAAGTTAGCAGTGATTGAAACATTCAAACTATTTAGAAATGAACTATGATAACCCTAATTTATACTTTGACTAGGAAAGATAGGAAACCTATTTAAGGAATGAGCTCGAGGAATAGTCTCCATAAATGTCAGTCCCATAAAATCCTCTATTCTCAATTGGGAATCCTATTTAGGATTAAGACCTGATGTGATTCTTTAAGAAAGTCTATCACTATAGTGTCAGCCCCAACCACGTTCCCTAGAATTTCAATCACCAATTTGTAATCCCCACACAATCATGACATGGAACATGGCTCCCTTATGGGTGTAAGTCCCAACTTAAGACGAACTATAAGGGACTTGACTCCCAAAAAATTGTGATACATAGGAATCCTCCTCGAGGTCCAAATTTGACACCCAAATTAGACCTAATGTTTTTCGGGACATATCCCTGATAGGTTCATATCTATATAAGAGACTATATCTTTTATGGGTCCCTCAGGATTCTTTAATGTATGTCCCACACCATGTCTTGACTAGTCATTTTTCTCCTTGATGTCCTTGCCACACAACATTAAATTGTGTGGATGGGTCCTCATTGCACAACCTAAAAAAGGTGATGTGTCCAGTTAAGTGGCACCAAACTACGTGGGTTCTGATTCCTCTCATGATGATATGTAGGAAGACCATCTCATGGGTTCAATCCCAAAATCAAAACACTTTTGTACCGCTAGATGGTGATAAAATCTAGAGTTACCAATCACATGGCTTAAGCTGGTGTTGTCTAAATAATGTTCGACCCATGTATATCCATGATGATCTTGCAACCAAGGGGTAACCCACATACACATTCTTTGGAATAAACCAAGGATTCACAAACTTATGGACATTACCTAACCGTATAAGAGAGTTATGAAGTAGGAAATAATTCCCCCAAATTGGTGTGACGAGCCTGACCTACCATCATCTCTACCAATGGATTCCTTAATTTTTGTTTCCAAAATCATCCAAAAAGCATCTACCTTTGGAAATAAGGTTAATGAATCACAAATAAAAGGGTTGTTTGGTGTTTTTTTCTCCGTGAATAAACCCATTGGAGACCATATGAGGACATCATACCCTATGTGGACCAAATGTAAAAACACTTAACCCCCTGCAATTTCCTGTCAGGACCATTCAACTATAGATCCTCCTTCACACCATGAAATGGATACAATGCTCAGTACCTGCAGGATCAAATCAGTCCACCTAACTATAAAAGGGACACAATGTGAATCAGGATGAATCAAGAGTAAATTATTATATAATCTTGTAATTAATTCTTACTATTATAACCTTTTGTATTTATTATTTATACAAGATCTATTTTCTATTGTGAATGTGTATTAAAAAATTATTATTTATACTTATCATTCCATAAAACTATTTTCTCCGTGTGTTTGTGCTTCCAATAAACTCAGATTTAATCTGACAATAGATGGATATGATTGTAATAATCTATTCATCAGATGATCTATGACTCTGATGATTTTTTACTCAAGAGATTTTGTATTTTTTACAATAATTTTTAATGTACAATTCCCCTTTGTAGCCATTGAAAAATCTTTTGATCCAATAATTGTGGGTCTCTTTAAGGATCTCTTAAGCATAATAGTGGTTCTATACCATAGAAAAAAAGGAGGGTGAATTGGTGAATGATATTGGAATTGTTCGTTGAATTGGATGATTTATAATAAATGTAAATAATAATAGATCTCACTAGAATTCATCCATAGGAACATTTTCATTTCTCAAATTCATTTTGTGTGCATCTACCTTTTGATTCTATTCTTTTTTTTCATTCATAAAAAAGAAAATAAAATTTTTGTGTAATTTTAACAATTAAGAAAACAACATAAATATTAACATGTGATTAGAATAGTGAAAAACCAACCCACACACACTCCTTAAATGATCTTGTTCATCACTATACTTCATTACAATATTTTAATAAAAATATTTGTTTGACTGTGGTCTAAAACAACCATTTGATCACCCCTTTTATGTGATTTTCTCTTAGCTCTAAATGTAAGGGATAACACCACTTTGGAACATACTGAGAAATTCAGTTATCTGATAAATGTGTTAATGATTCATATAGATTTTAAATGACCAAAATATCATTATCTTGATATTTTATGTTAATCAGATCTTTTTTATTTGGTTTTAACTCCTAAAACATGATTTTTCTACAATTATAAAAAGGTGAATAATTTAAATTCATACATTATGCCATACTGATCAATCTAAGCATCATATTCATGTTTGGTTCATTCCAAATGATAAAAAAATATTCAAGTACGGTTATCCTTGATTTTCACATCCATCCAAAGTCATTTTCTTGTTTTTGGCCCCTCGGAGAGAGATATGTCATTTTCATAAAACTATAAAATGTTACGTAATTTTTTCCATCATAGTAAGTGAAAAGAGAATCCATTACCTATGGTGTTGAATACTATAGATAAACAAATACTAGGTTATAATTCTAACATGATTTTATGACAATCCAAGTGCATTCTCTTAGCATTATTACCATTTATGTGATTTTTCACTTAACTTTAAATTCGGGGGGGGGGGGGGGGTGGGAACTTTCAATAATAATATACAATTCGAGTGTTAGATCAATGTGATAACGAGACCTATATATTTTAAATGAAATAATTGACATTTTACAATTATTTCATGTAAATCAGAGATCATTTGGTTGATTTTGAACCCAAAACATATGATTTTCCCATTATTACAAACATGTTAATAATGTCAAATCATACCTTAAGTATTAATGATCAATCTTGGCATAAAATTGTTGTTTGGTTGATTAAAAAATATTAAAAACGATTCAAGGAATATTGTCCTTGATTTTCACATCATTCAAATATAATTTGTTTGTTTTTACCCCCCCATGGGGGAAATTTAATTTTAATAAAACAATGCAATGTTACTCATTGTTTTCCATCATACCTGATGAAACCAAAATCTGATGGATGTGGCATTGATTCCTACTTATCACAAATTTCTCATTGAAAATTCTACCATAATTTTGTGTCAATCTATGTATGGTTAGATGATATTAAACCCTTTTATGTGATTTTCACTAAACTCTAAATCTGAGAGAAAAACATGGCTTTCAATCACACTGAGAAATTCAGTTATCTAATCAATGTGACAATGATTTATATAGATTTTAAATGACTTAAAAATGAATTTCCAATGATTTCATATCCATCAAAGCTTATTTTTTAGTTCTAACCCATAGAAAATTACCTTAATCCATACTGATCAATCTAGGAATCATATTGACTTATGATTGATTCCAAAATATCAAAAATGATTCAAAGAATGTTATTTGAGATTTTCACATCAATATGTCGTTGTTTTCTAATTTTTGACCACCTAATGTGAGATATTTCATTTTAATAAAACTATACAATGTGATCAGTTATTTTTTTTTCATACAGAGAGACATTGTCATTCAATGGATGCGACGTTGACTCCTACAAATAAAAAATGACTCAGTTATTTTTATCCATCGATTTCATGTCAATCCAAATGTGTTTTCTTTGTATTAAACCCTTTATTTTATTTTTCAATTAACTCCAAATATGGGGAAGAAAATCCAATTTTGATCATAATGACCAATTTGGATATTTGATCAGTGTGTTGAGATTCATACTTATTTTAAATGGCTTAAATATCATTTATATAAGATTTTATGTCAATTAGATATCATCATTATCTTATAATATCACACTAATATAGGTGTGTTTCCTCATTTTAACACCAAAATTAGTAATCATTTATTTTAAGAAAATAATAAATGTAAAAAAGAACTTTAAATTGCACCAACTATTTTGAGCCTACACATGACATGTTTTTAAAATTTAAATATAAAACCCACTTAATGGTTATATTCTTCTGTTTTCTCATCAATATATATGTATTTAGTTTGTTTTTAATCACCACTTAGTCAAATTTCATTTTAATGGAAATGTAAATTTTATTTGTGACTTTACTAAAAATAAAAAAAACTGATAAATTGATGTTTAATGGGAAACCAGAAATTTAAAATGAAACACACCTCCTGGATCTGAAGCATATTTTAGGACCATGGTTTATACATATGTCTATTATAGTAGAGGCATACAAAAAATAAAAAATAAAAATATAATAATAATGAATGTGATAAAAAATAGTATAAACCTTCATCATAGGATACCCTACAACATCACCTGAGAAGATATATTCCTTTAGTGCTCTGACCTCATCTAGAAGAAGTTTATTTATGTTCTTGGGAGAAAACATCTAGCCTCAAAACTTTTCACCCATTGTATCATCCCAAAAATTAGAGGATCCACATCCTTATAACATGAAAATATAGAATATGTAATCTTTGTTCATTATGTCAAGTTATATCCACGCCCCCATGATCATTGATGTGATGAAATATATCATCGCTATACATGGAATGTTATTGATGGTCATCCAGAATCTATGCTAACTCAGCCTAAAATATATCATATTTAATATATATATATATATATATGTATATTGATATATTAAATAATTATTAATTAATATAGGAACATTCTATTAGAGTTGTATCCTCAGGATCATTTCGATCTCAAGTTATCATTCACAACGATATTCGACCAGTTAGTGTACCTTTATCATGTATCTATAGTTCAATAAGATATAACTATGGATCAAAAAACCATATTAAATGATAAATATGAAAATTAAATGATAAATTCATCTCGTCAAATATAAAAAGTGAGATGAGTCCCAAGCCTGTGAGGTAGTCCCTCCATCAAATGATTCTCAGAATGACATGCCACCACCACCTACATTCAATTAATTCAAATTTGAATCTTGTAAAATGTTACACATTATTTGAAATATATAATCCAAAAATCATGGCACAAAATCGTATCCTCATTGGACCAATATGTAACCATGTTACACCACTAAGATGTTAGAACAGCTCTCGGGGCTCTATTGTGAATGTCTAGGGCACCCACACTTGGTACCCAGTGCTACCTATTCACTCTAACTTTATAATATTTCCACATTTACCGCCATTTTTTCCACAAACACCAGATGAAACTCATTGGGGACCACTCTTAGATTATTCTATTTAATAATTTTTTTTTCAAAAATGTAAGTGTTTTTAAGCATAACTAATAAACTAAAATGATTCTCTTACATGAACTTCCATACATTGTCAATATAATGTGACATGAGGGAATGAAGCCCAGTAATGTGTAGACCTAGGAAATCTATGTGGGACATTCATTATATGACCCAAATAGAAAATAAATTAAGGTCTACCCTCTCCCATGAGATGTTATGTCTCATAAAATGATATATCAACTGTATTGTCATGATGAAATACCACAACCAAGGAATCTCTAATGAGAGGAAGAATATGTTTAGTCAAATTCGATTGAAAAAAATTAATAAATAATTTGGAATATATGAATATATATTTTTTACACTTAATTGGAAATATAAAAACACATTTACTTTCATACATACCTCGATCCATAGATGTAGATTCCTCTATAGAATAATTTTGATAAGGTTCCAGTTCCTCTAACATCTAGGTAGTCATAGAAAGCATTGATAATTTGACACACATAGACTATATATCAATGAATTTGATTGAAAATAAAATTTAAATAGTTTATAAAGATCTAAATAGTTAAAAATAGATTTAAAACCAAAGAGCATGAATAACATCATACCTTTCACTAGAGATGAAAATTGATCATTTCTCCTTTAATTGTCTCTCTCAACTATTGAATATATTCATCACATTTATCTATAGTGTGTTGATATTTCTATTTGGAAGAAAATTCAATAGTCACGGGTTCATCTAATTTAATTTAAAACACTCATCAGCTTGAAATTTTTTTTAAAACATTTCTTTTTTTCATTAGATAGAAATGTGTTGGAGAAAATGTTTTATACTTGTGATTCCAAAACAAAAAGTATTCTACTAATTCATTCATCTCCATAAAAGATAAATTTAAAGTTAACCTATGATAAATGTAATTGATAAACATTAGTTCCACAAACTGAATCGACCCAATTACAATTTAATGATATGTATTTTAACATATGAGCATACAAAACATCAATGATGTCTTTAAAATGACCATAGTAATAAACAAAATCAATAGATGGTTAAAAAATGTTATGGTTTTGTGTTTCTCGTATTTAATCAACATATTTAATCGGAATCAGAAAGGGATTATCATCTAAATATTTGAAATGACGAGTTGTTATAGATGTTTCATTTTCTAGATGGTTAAAATCTTCAATTATTGTAGGGTCACCTCACTCCTATAGCTTACGTACCGATATATTTCATGGAATTAAATAAATATTTATGAAGAAAGAAATTATTACAATATTTCAATCATAATGGAAATGAATTTATACAAACAATAGCCTTGAACCAATCATGAATTGATCCATAATGGGACTATTGAATCTAATAATCACTAGGACAAGGCATATCTTATTTTATCTTATTAATGTGTTTTTGGTAAATGATAATTCAATTATTAAGTTATCAACTTCTATATGAAAACAAAACAAGTAAAATTTAAACAATAAAATTCATAATACACTTACTAAAACTACAGTGTAACTAATGGACTATTGAAAAAGATGTATCAATGAGTTTTCACCTCTTAAATGTTGTCCATACAAAATACAGTTCTTCTATGTCCATAATATCATGAATATAAGAAGGATTATCTAATTTTGTTTTTCAAAATCCAAAATATATTCATCACAAAAAGTAGTAAACTCATCCATCAAATAACAATTGGTAATTGATACCTCTCGATGATATTAGTTACACGTAAATCATTTTAATGTATTCAAATACCATCAAATGAAGAATGACATCTAAAAATGATGGAGGAATTAGTTTATCCACGTGAAAAAGCCTAAGTAAAATCCTACCCTAAATTCTTTAAATCACCAATTCATTGATTTTTTTTAAAAATTGTCTAAAAAAGTTCCCATCACAATCAATGGTTGAAGAACATTGGGTGGTAAATAATCACAAATTGTAATTGGAATAAGCTAATGTAGTAGTATGTGATTGAAATGAATTTTCATCCCCTTCTAGAAGAGTATCCATTATCCATGATGAGAATCTTCAAAATAGAATGAAATATCATTTTTACTCTTCATATACTATGCATCGAGCTTGTATTCCTCGTTACCCTCAACCAACTATAAATGCAATTGTTTCCTTAAACCCATTTCATCTAAATCATAGCTTTCATTGTCATTATCCTTTTATTTTTCACCAACACCAAAAATAGTTCACAATATATTATCACAAAAATAAAATTCTATGTGCATGACATCCAAATTATGCCTGAATATGTTAATTTTATAGCAAGGGAGACCAAATAAATAATTTTCTCTTCCAATTGTGACTGTGTTTTCTACCCACACCACAAATAGAGGGTAATGAGAGAGACAACTAATCCTAAAATTAATATACCATGGGAATGTTTTATTTTCCCAATATCTTATAATATTTCCACTCATTTCATGATCTATAGTTATGGGTTTAATTTACTAGAACCATTAAATTCCAATTTGGTCTTTCTGTTCTTGTGTTGAGGGGGAAAAGAATATGTTTATCTTGTTTGTCCATTTTTTACAATGATTAATCCGTATGGAATTTTTACTGATATTTCTCCAAGAGTTAGAAAACCCACCTTTCATACTCTAAACTGATAAATTTGTATAAGTCAAGTAGTCATTGATTGTCTATAATAAAATATCTGAGAGTTTGAACATTTTATTCTTTTTAAAATCACATTTTATTACACCATCAACACATAATTCATTCAAATCATCAATAAAGGGCTAAAGGTAAACATAAATATTATCCCCTAGACTTATATGTCTATCAATAATAGTGGAAAATAATTGAAATTTTTGTTTCAAAAAAATCCATAAAGGATGATTACATGAATCCAATACAATGGGCCATGTGTCATGAGTTTCACTAACTAAAAACCTGAATGAATTAGAATCATCTTTGACCAACCCAATCATAAATTATGACTATCTTTAGAATATTCAGGGTACCTCTGATTAAGCTTCATCCATGTAAGTGAGTCTATTGGGTAGGTTAGCATATCACCATACCTATTTGCTTTCACACGTAATCTCACTAATTTAGAAACTTTATATGGAATACATAATATTTTCAGCCTCATATTTAGGGGAATTTGATGCATTTTCTATGAGGAAATAATTCCCCCCATTTCATATCCTATATTTGATAAGTCTAATTTCCCTCATTATCTTTACCCTTAGAAGTTCCATAGACTATTTAATTTTCCAAATCAGATGTTTTTTTCTAAACAACATTCTATTTTTTTCACATGAATCTAGGGTCTCATATATGAAAAAAATGTTCTTTGTAAACTTATGAGCATGATAATATGCCTTCGAAATATTAGCATATTTAGGAAGTTCATTTTAAATTACACCAACTAAAAGTTGAATGATGTGTTTGGCCACTAATTCAAAGCCTTCATGTGAAATAACTCCATGATAAACAAAAATTTACTATATGTAGTACACTAAAAATATAATTTAGTTTGTGCATCATCATGTATTTAATAAAAACTCAATGAATCATGATCTAAACCAGAGTACAGATTGATCTCACCAGTCCCAACATTTTGGATGTTAGTTCATTCAGGATCTAACCTACATAACATTTTGTTAATCATTTCATGCACCAGATCAGTCCTCCTCACATCAATATCCATATTGAATAGTTTATAATCAATGAAAATGAATAAATTTTTCTTCATAACGTGTCCATGTATTATAATTTTTTAGAATCCCATTCATGAGTATGTTCTACCTCACAGTATCTCATGTTAACTGATATTCTTTTTCACATTTTCTACACTTAAAAATCATATTGTAACTTATCAATAATCTAATTAAATAAATAAACTAAATAATTCCATAACAATATAATTTTTATGATCTATTTGGAAGATCAATCCAACTCTTATCCATATATGTATGTCATGACCCCCTCCCCCCAAAAGAGTACCCCTCCTAGCCTAGTAAGTGGATAAGGAGGAAAGTGACCACCCGAGTCCTGCTGCCAGTAGGCCCCAGGTTGGAAACATGCACTAAGGGTATTTCATACATATAAATGTGAGGCATTACCATTTAAGAGAATCATATAGAAGAGACATATAATACATATAAACCAATCACCTTGTTATCATAAAGATAAAAGAAACCCATGTGTATACATGTAATGTCATATGAAACTAAAACAATTGGGAAGGAAACTAAAATTACCAAAAAGATAAATTAAATAGAAACCATAAAGCTGAAACAGCTCCTAAAAAACCACTTGCTAGTAATATCTATCTTGATCTCCAACATTTACCAACTAACATGAAAAAAATTTATATATACATTTGGTGATCATAATAGTACACTTAGTAGGATCCTCTACAGAGCCTCTCGCATAAAAGATAATGAAACCATACTAAATCCTAATGAACAATAAGTGAAACTAAATCAGTACATAAATAGGTATACTATGTACCCAACCCACTAAGGATATATCTCATCAAGTAAAATATACAAAATACAATATGTAATATAATAATAAATGAACAAGGGAACACCACTTCTGCTTCTCCACTAGTTTACTACTATGACCACATGCTAGAGGTCTTGAGACATCTGTCTCTAAAAGAAGCTAGCACAAAGACACATGGTGTATATATCATGAAATGAATCTCATTCATCAAATATTTTCATTATCTCTGGAAAAATCTCCATATAGTAACCGAGTAGTTTTTTGGGTCCACCACACTATGAATGACATGTATCATACATCGGGTATTATACCCCATTCCATCACAACCCATACACCAAGTATCGTTCCTCAATCCATCACAACCCATACAAGTCATACCTATAATAATAATTTTTATTCTATAACTATAGATACATGTGTGTGAAATATAAAAAATCCATTATATCCATCTACACACATATACAGATAACTAACTAACATGAATACCAACACATAATACTGTTTGGAGAAGAGAATGAGACCAGAGGGGGTACTCATTCATCTATCCCTATTTAAGCTACATGTTAAGGAAAAATCCATCCTAGATTCAAATGAGTTTCATTATCCCAACCAACAAGGGTGGGGTATCATAAGAAACAATAAAAACATTGTTTATATATTATATCTCATGAACACACTATAGGCATTAACCTAGTCTTAGGATCAACTGCAGTTATCGTCTCTCAGACACCTGACTACTACTTATAAAGAATAGATATCCTATAAGCACACAAGAAATTAAAGAATCTATATTAAATTCATTATTTTTTTTAATATTTCAATTCACATTAATTTATTCATTAAATATTAATTAACATTATTTTGATTATATTTCATTAACCATCCAAGTTAAGTCTATGCACTCTAAGAATAATCCAACCGAGTCCATGGTTTTTCAGGATTGACACTAACATTTTAATTCTAAAATAAACTAAAACCATGGGTTAAAAATTTATTATAAATTTTAACCATTCCATAGTTGTAGGTAATCTAGGAAAACATTCTAGCTACCATTAGGAGACGTAAGAAAACACATCAATTTACTTCAAGCAGCTGGGAAAAGAATTTAGTTAAAACAAGTAACCCAATCATACTACCATTAAATAGATTCATTTACTAGAAATAATATCAACTTTCAACATAATAAAATGTTATCTTAAATTCATCCCATTCCATCAACTCTTTCATCATCCCTGACACCCTCAAGCATATCATTATGCATCCCACCATCATGGGCATCAACTTCTACCAGAAACTTGGCCTCCCCACCCATATATTTGTAGCCATCCAATTCTTATATAGAATAACATAAAAATTATCATATATAGACGAAATAGAAGTAATAAAGTAACAAACAGAGTCAATAAAGAAACTTTTCCCTAAAAAAATGCATCGCCTTTACATGAAAACATGCTCTCACTGCCCTAACACAAGACATTAAGGCTTTACATGAAAATGGGCAGTCATAGCCCCAAAAAAGTTTCATTATTAAAAAATTGTTTTTTTCCATCATGAATTAAATAATTCAAATATCATAGTTTATAACTATGGGATACGTATGGAATCAACTATAACAAGTGTTATGCAATAATAGAAAAATAAAACCCCCCTAAAAAGATTCCAAGGACCAACAAATAAACAATATAGTTTAATTAAAAATATAATATAGAAAAATGAATTTGATTAAAATGAAAACACACCCAAACTGAGTGACAATGAGAGATTAATGAAAAATAAAAAAAATTACAGAAGAATAAATGAGAACAGAAAAAAAATCCAACACCATGATTTATGTGTTTTGGTCCCTTTGGGACCTACTTCATGGAAAGAACACCACCCAAAAACACACTTTTATTATATGCTCAAAACAAAAATAGATTATAGTGTACATAGGGAGAAAAAATATAGGAAATTTAAATGCATATAAGTGCTAAAAAATATACTATTCACTAGAAGCAAAAACATATAAGTAACCAGGTTTAAGAAAAACCTACATCCTAAAAATTGTCCAGGAATCCAGATCAGTTCAAGATCCAAGAAAATAATTCATGATGCTTCATTGGATCACTCCATATGATGGTCATGGAAGGTATTTGTATTGAAGAAATTTTCACACCTTTTCAACTGGGAATAACCCAAAGAGGCTCCACCATGATCCGTGCACTAGTGGTGTGTGTGGGAGTGGGTGTTTGTGGGCCAACAGATAAGTCCAATGACGAGGATGACAGCTACCCCACCAATGATATTGAAGTATAGGAAGACTATTATCAATATAGGGGAATATAATAAGTATACTAATCTTCTTGTGGGATGAAAACAAACCACCAGCGAGGGGAGGTCCTCAATTTCAGGAATATAGAACTTTGTTTACCAGAAAAACTCAATAGCCTAAGAAGATTATTTTCATATTTGTTTTTTACATATAATACAAGGGCCGTATGGGTGATGAAACCCACTTACATAACCTTAACTGGATAACTACATAACCAAGGGGATACTTCCATGATGACAACACAAAACTACCCACCCAGTAGAAAATAGAAGAACTCAAATCAATGGATTGATAAGATAGATTAGGGAGAAACATCTATTAATAGCCATAAATGAAGAGAATAGGTGTAAAATAGATAGAAAATGTGGAATCCTAAATCAAGAATTAAAATCAACTGAGAGTACCATGTAAATCATCTCATGCTATAAAATGAAACCAAAATCCAATAGATATTAAAATGAGAAAACAATTAATAATAAATTTTATGTATTTTAATCAATTTAAATGGAAGAAAAAGTTAAATGTGTTAATCTCAATTTTCAATATTAAAACAAAGAACAACCAAAATTAACCAATCTCAACCATTTTCAATTGAAAACAATGACGTTATTATACCTAAATGTTATTCAAGTGGATCTTGTTCAAGATATATAAGAAATGATTGATCTAAGATATTGTTCTAGCCTTAGTCAAACTATTAGCTGGGTTTTCATCTATGTTAATCTTCGTAACATACACTTATATACTTTAAATAACTTCTTATAATAAAATTAAGCATAATATATGTGTTTTTATACCTACATGGAATTCTAAATATTTAGACAAATAAAGGGACGATTGAGAATCACAATGTATAGTAATAAAAGAATTACTTATACTATGTTCAGAAATCCAACGCTTCATCCATATAGCTTCTCTGAATTATTTTGTCAGTGTTAAGTACTATGTTGTAGCGGTAAATATGGTCACCACCGATTTCATAATGCACTTCCATGATATAGGTCCTCTACATGCAATAAAGACATAACCGATTAGTGATTTCCTAGTATTGACATTTCAAACATGGTCAGAATCCACAAAACCAATCTCTAATTCAAACGAATTAATGTTTTAACCATAGAAAACTGAATGAGAATAATTATAATAAATGTATATCAACAACAATTTAAGATCTTACAAATTTGGCTTGACTAGATTTTCCATAAACCTAATCAAAGTACAGATCAGAAATGAAACATGTGGCCGAGTACAAATCATATCATATTTAATAATTCCCACTACATTACCATACAAGATTAAAATCATATATTCAATATTAGAAGTTGTGTAAGATGATTGAGATAATATAAATTTAAAATGTTGACTTAAATAAACACTAACTGGATCAAATCATCAAAAAAATATCTTATCAACAATTTAAGGATATAGGAGCATTGCGATTAATAAAGAGGATTATGCTTCTTATCTCTAATAATTTCCATGCCCAGAGTATTCATCTCTCATCATAGAAAATTAATTTAATAATATGAATTAAATTTCATTTTATCATGGGTGATTAATTTCATATAACTACATATGAGTAACATGTCATCTACATATAGCTCCAATTAAAGCATTGATTTTTTAACAGATTTAAATTTTACACATGCATCAAACTAACTCCCGCAGAAACCATTTTCTAACATGAATGATTAAAACTTATTATACCATTATCATGAAGATTATTTTAACCCATATAATGATTTATTATGAAAAAAACTTGGTTATATTTAAATTCAGGTTCAAACCAAGTAAGGGGATTCATTTATAATTATTCAATTAAATCACCATGCATGAATGAAATTTTGACATCTAGATATTCTATATTAAAATCTAAATGTGATGAACAATAAAGAATAATTCTTATTAAATAATGTTTCACTGCATGATAATTTTTTTATAGTAATAAATTCATTCATTTTGAAGGAATCCTTTTTCTACAAGTCTTGCTGTAAAATTAATTTTATTTCCTATAGTGGTTTCTTCTATTTTTAAATATCAATTTACAAACAATCACCTTGGAAGTATGTAGTTTATTGACTATGAATCATGTATGGTTATTTCTTATGGATTTCATCTCATCTTCCGTAGATGAAATCCTATGGTTGTAGTTGCTATCATGGAAAACTTGATTGTAGCTTTTGGGATCTTCTCCACCATGATCTAATACCACATTTAAGGAAAATTCATTAATATCAACATGGATATACCTACGACGTGGTCTAATGACTGTCGTCTACCTATCCCTAGTGATATAATAACCCATAAGGTCACTAGAAACTCAATAATCATGAGTATCATTACAATTAGAATAGTATTATGTCTCAGGATGAGAAAAGGGAACTTGAGAGGTATAAGGATTCCCAACAAGAGACTCACTAACACTGGGAGGACCAAACTCATAATCCAAATTCTGAGAAGGATCAAAACTTCCATCAGTAGGAGGCTAGAATCCAGCTAGAATAGACTATTGACACAACATGTCCAACTATGAATACACTTTTGAAACATAGGATTATCTACCCAATGTTTATATCCCGTCACACCCTCAGGATACCCAATTAAGATGCACATAATAGTTTTAGACTCAAGATTATCATCCTTAACATGAGTGTAGGTAGTGAATCCAAACACCATAATGTATTCATAATATAGGGGTGTTTTCTCCTGAATTCAATAGGATACATAAATCTGTCGGTTGATGAGGGACACCTATTTATTAAGTAAACTTTCATAGTGACATCTTCTATCCAAAAGGATTTGGGAATGCCCGAGATAGAAACCATGATACAATCCAAACCAAGAGTGGTATTATTAATACAATCATCTATACCATTATAATGATGAGTATGACTCATGGTTCAGTTCATTAAAATTCCCCCACTTTCACAAAACGTGAATATATATGTAGATAGGTATTCAAGGCCATTATCAGTCCTCAATGCCTTAAAATTCTTCAAAAATTGTTTTTCAGCAGAGGATATCAATATTCTAAATAACTAAAATATATCAAATTTATTTCTCAAAATATAAACATATAAATTACTTGAACATTCATATATAATGGTGATAAAATAAGATCCCCACCTTGAGAGGTTTTCTTAGTAGGTCCATAAATCAATGTGTACACACTCAAGTTAGTGACCAAAATTAAAGATGGATAGATGAAAATTGAATATTTTAGACTTACCCATGACACAATCTTCATAAGATGGTATTTTAGTTGGTGTAACCTCAGTGATCAACCCTTTCTTTCTCAATTTCTCTAGACTTTTATCACTCAAATATCCTAGCCACGATTTCCATGGAATATTTTTTCATTTTTAGTGACATAAGTGTTTCAAGAGTAATTTACATTTTTTATTCCATATAAGACATATAACTCATTCAACAAGGAGCCTTTAAGAACCACACAATCTCCCTAGGAGATTCTAAGTCTACCAATATCTGGTTTAAAGTAAATAACTCTCTGACCTGTGACACCTAGTGAGATTAGATTCTTCCGTAAATACAAAACACATCTCACATACAATATGGTGACAATATAATGGTCTAAAAGATAAAGTATAATAGAACCTCTACCCATGGTGAAAAATCTATTATGGTTTCCTCTAACAACCTCCCCTTCTAATCCCTCAGTCAATCATAAAATGAAACACCTATCTAGGAACATATGGAAATAAGATCATGAGTCTAATAACCGAGCGACATCAAATGTATAACCGGATAGACAAAATTCCTTAACACTTTCATATCCTTGGTTGGAAAAGAGAAAATGATAACTAGACTCTTTAGTTGGCTTTATGGATTTTAAATCGGGTCATTTGGGTCAAATATGACCAGGTCTTCCATAGTGGTAGTAGGTAAACTCATTTGGCTAGGATTTAGACTGATGTTCATGTGATTTGATAATAGTTTTCATTCCCATCCAATTTTTACATTTTTCCCTAAAAAATCCATGTAACCCCTCATATTCAGACCCTCATCTTTAGGTTTAACTTTAGCACTGTTATGCAACGCAAGTGAAAGAAAGGCAGGCTTGACTTATTATAATGTCATGGAATCTCTTCCATACATCATAACATAGATAATATCTTCATATGAACTATCTAAAAAAATTTAAATTGTGATGGATTTGTCCTTAACATCAACATTAAAACTTATTTATGTGAGATTTAATAACATTTTATTAAACACATCAAGTGGTGTCTCGATGGTGGTTCCATTATGTATATTTGAGGTATATAATTTGATCTTTATATATAGATGACTAATTAAAGATGTTTTCAAATATAGTCTTTCAATTTTATACCAAATACTAGCTACAGAGGTCTCATAAGAAGCCTCTCACATGAATATTTCACCTATAAACAGGGGTAATGAGCTACGTGCTTTCATAAAAATGTCAGAAGGGATATATGAATAGGTTGTGACAACTTTAATATTAGTGGATAGACTTACATGCGGATTATTAGGTCCACCAAGGGAATATTTCAGCCCTTATTGGACTAACCTGGCTTACATTTTAAATCTCCAAAAATTAAAATTATTGCACAAAACAAAATATTCTATTTCATTTTACGCAGATCCCATTGTTTATTCAGGTGGTTCTAATACCACATTATTGTGGGGTATTAGTTGAATACAACCCAAAAAAAATTCCAAGGAAACTGAAAAAAAAATGGTTTTATTCAATATACAAAATAAAAATATGTATTTTATTTAAATGAAAACAAAAAAAAATAGTGCGCGGATGTGGGAATAGAAAAAGAAAACAATTAGAGAAGAAGAAACGAGAACAAAAAAACACAGGAAACACAAGGATTTACATGGTTTATCTCCTTTGGGACCTAATTCAAAGTAGGAACACCACCCAAAGTCACACGTTTATTAGATTATCAAAAGAAAAACGAATTAAAGTGTATAGAGGGAAAGCACATAGTCAAGTGAAATACTTAGAAGCACTAAAATAGAAATTGTGCACTAGATGCAGCAACATAGAAGGAATCAAGTTCAAGAATAATATACAACCTCATACAAATTTTCAGTCTCCCGGATCACTTCAATATAAAAGAACAGTTATCCCATTGCTTCATTGGATCTTGTCGTATGATGATCACGCGAGGTCTCCAAATTCGAGAAATTGTCACACATCTTCAACCAGGAAGAAACCCATCTCAATCCACCATGAGACATGCACCAGTGGCTTGTAAGGGAATGGTAGTCCACCAGATGAGTTCACCAATGAGGATAATAAAATCACCACCGATAATATTGAAGTCTATGAATATTATTCTCAATATAGAGTAAGATAAAATGCAAACCGAACAACCGGTAAGAAGAATAAACCACCAGCAGTGAGAGGGATTCAATTTCAAGAATATAGATCTATACTTTCCATATGAACTCAACCATCCATAAACATGATTATCAGTTCTGTTTAATATAACAAATGTTGGCACAATAGGGGTGATAAACCCCATGCCAAAACCCTAACCGGTTAACTCCACAACAAAGGGGAGGCTTCCATGAAGCCAACGTTGAATTACCCACCCATAAGCCGATGGAATGGCTCAAATAGATGGGTTTCCATGATATATTAGGATAAAACACCAATTTATTGAAAAAAATGAAGAGAATAGGTATACATTTAATAGATAAGTTGTCATCCCAAATCAAACAAGACAAACAATTCTAAAAGCCATGTAATGAGCAGATGTGGTAAAATGAAACCAAAATCTAGAAGATATTAAAATTAGTAAATATTTAATAATAAGTGTCATGTATTTAAAACAATTAAAAATGAATAACAATTTAAACTATTTATTTTCAATTTTAAATATGATAAAAAAATCACTAAATTGATAACAAGCTATTAAATTATTTAAATATGCTCAACTATATAAGATTCCGGTTTCAAAAAAATTCTGGGAGAACAAAACACATTAATCATGAATCTTATTTTCATCAAAAAATAATTCCATCTTAATTTTCCCCATACAATTCTATTAACACATGGAATAACACATTCAGTTAAACATGTATACTTTCATAAATTCAATTACCATTAAATGAGTAGGAACATATGATTTTCAAAACATGTCTCTAATTTAATTCTTCATCCAACCAAGAAAACATTACAAATTTTATGTTATTTATATAAATTAATCAATTTCAACATGATAATCCAAGAATAAATACATTATATATAATAAATATTATAGATATTACACTATCTTGAAAAACATAAAGCAATCCATTATCAGGGTGCTAAGCAACAACATGTGATCGCTAAACATAAACTAATTAAATTACTTAATGGGATTTAATATTTATTAGGTTAATTACACCACTATCCATATGGATAAACCATTGTCAATTTATGAATTTAAATGAATAAATTGGATAATAAACGAACCCCCTACCTTAAATCTTCAACATTTTTCGACGAGAGTGAATTAATGTCACGGATCTCTTATCACCTATACTATGAGGAAACTATGATATCTCAAGGATTTTTTTCCATGAAAGCATTGATAAAAAAAATGAAAAATCCCTTATAATGGTAGAGATCATTTTAAATAACATGGAAATAAGGAATGGGAGAAAACATGATCAAACCGAGAGAAACTGCTAGAAAATAGAATGATACTACCTTAGATCACCACAGATTGAAATCGGGAATTTGGGATTCATCCCAATTTAAATGAGGATTAAAAGGATTTGAAAGCACCATTGGGTGCCTCAGGTTCAAGAGGATGGAGTTGGAGAAAAATGGGTCTAGGGACCTCTGGGGTATTTATAGGCATATCGATTTTTAGAGGACCACGATGCAGCCCCTAAGATCACATAGTAAACCGCATAGACCACTGCACAGTGGGAGGAGAATATATCATGAACATTGGTGAAAACCTAGGTATGGGGGCCACTAATAGATACATGATGCATATCCTATTTATCCATGGGATGGAGTATAGACCATCCTATAGCCCACATTGCAGAAACCCATAAGTTGGTAGTAGCTTCAAAAACTACAACGACAGAGCCACCTCGCTCCATGCCATAGAGCTCGATGCCAGGGAAGAGCCTAAATTGTCACCCATAAATATGGAAGAACAAGGAATAAAGGGTAGTAGACCAAATTTTCCTCCTCTGATCCTCCCTATGCCGTAATCAAGAGACCAAACCATTGATGCCTGGCTTAGATCACAGCCCATGGCTCTATGCTACAATCTGGTTTCAAATTTAAGTGGAACCCAAAATTTTCTTCATCTAGCCTCCAAACTCCTTGAAACATCTTCAAGGGGCCTCCAAAAACCAAAAAAAGGCAAGGTCTAATAATGTTTGATCCCTCACATGGTTTATGTACAGAAAAAAATAACAATTACAAAAAATCATTTATCAAATGAATTTTTTGACTTTCATATCACATAATTTTTTTAAATAATTATGTACTAAACATTTTTAAAAAATATTATTTTTTATAGATCACCCTACTATAAGAATTCAGGATATCTAGCCAAAATAATTTATCACATAGACTCAAAAATTTATAAAAAATATCAATATTTTATATAATTATATAATGACTCCCCATATCACCTTATAATGATCACAATTTCAATGAACATGTTAAACAAATTTTCAATTGATTAATAAAAAAATTTATAGAAACTCACAACTATTAGCTCAATATATTATGATGTTCCCATTTTCATTCAAACTCAATTTAAAAATATTTTACTTTATTCTTATATTTCTTATAGTTTTTTATCAAATTTTCATAGTGACCAATTTATCATATATATTTTGGTATAAAATTTATTCCAACTATCCAACCTTCTAATATTTATTTGAATAATATTCATAATAAAATAATTATCTAGTGATGTAAAGGTTATTTTTACAGCATATAAAATAGAGAAATAAAATGATAATAAATTAGGAATTAAATTTTGTGTCTACTACATGAAAAAATGTTTTTTAAGTCATATAATTTTGAATATTTTTATTATATATTAGTATAATAACAATCCATGGTCAAGCTAGAGATAATAATCCTTATATTTATGTAATTTTAAATTCCTCTTGTAAGTTAGTGATTTGAAATGTAGATTTTGGTATAATCATCTTCCAAGAGAGAAGCTCCACATTTCAGAAAAGAAAAATTTCTAGATCGATCTTACCTAATTTTTTTATTGAAGAAAAATAATGGTAAGAAGAAGAGATAGATTGTATTAAGCCTGTTATTGTATTGTTCTAGATAATCTGACGGATAAAATCATATATAGATTTATGGACTAAAGAAGAAGAATCTAAAAATTGTTTCAACTGTATTTTGATAGAGTTATATTTTCCATATTGAGAAATCAGTCCTGGAAATTAGACTGGGAAATCTGATTGAGTATCATTATAATGTCCAAAAATTTCTAACCAGATTCTAGGTAAGAAATTGATGAAATATTTTGGATGATCATATGTTTGAATGTTGGTTAAGATGAACTGTAAAATTATTGTTTCCAAAATTGTATTACATCATTTCTTGATACTACAAGTATAAACACTATTGTAGTGATCATTGTGCTACACAGAAGTAAGGGAATTTCCAAATCAATTTATTCCACATAAAATGATTGTTTACAAGTGGATAATGTGGTATCAAACTATTTACAAACCATACCAAGGCTTAGCTACTCTGGTGGAGTAGAGAACCTTTTAAATTCATATGGTCATGTGGTTATGGGTTTGATTTGTTATCAGTAGGAAAAAAATCATTAACTGGAAGTGAAAGTTGTTTCTTAAGAGAAGAAACATAAAGGAAAAAGATATAACCGATTCACCCATCCCACACTCAGTGATACATAAATACAATATGGGTGATCTCAATAGGTACCAAGTACGAAAACTAAAGGAATCACCTATAACAAGATATTAAATTATTTAAACATGATCTATGGAATAAGCTTCTAATTTCAATAAATATATGGTAGAACAAAACTCATTAATATTGACTTTTGTTGACATTAACAAGAATTCTGAAATCATGTTTTTTTATCCATTTCCATTAAAACATGGAATACCACATTCAGTTAAACATGGATACTTTCATGAATATGATTACCATCAAATCGTGAGAAATACATGATTTGTTAAACATGCCTCCACATTAATTCATTAGAAAACAAAAAAAAAACATTACTCAATTTATTTTCATTATAAAAATTCATCAATTTCAATATAATTACCAATGAATAACAACATTCTATATAAATAATTTTATAAATAGTAAACTATCTAGAAAAACATGAAGAAAACCATTAGCATGGTGGAAAGGAACTACATGAAATCGCTATAGATAATCAACTTCCATTCATTAATCTAATTTAATAATTATTAGGATTATTCCACCACCATAAAAGGGATAAAACATAGTAAAATTATGATTTCATGAAAATAAATTGGAGAAGAAATGAATCCCCTACCTCAAAGATTCAACATTCTTTTCACAAGAATTAATCAATGTCATAGATCTATGATCACCTATACCATGAGGAAACAATGATCTCTAAAGGATGTTGTTATATGAATGCATTGAAAAACGAAAAATAAAAGCCAATCAGAATGTTGGAGATCATACACTATAATATGGAAAGAAATAATGGGAAGAAACAAGATCAAACAAGGAGAATCCTATATAAAAGTGGAAGAGCCTACTAGATATCACCGCATATTGAACTCCAGATGCTAGGATTGATCCCTATCAAAAGGGGGATTCAAATCCTTCAAAAATAACCCTTAGGTTCTTAGGTTTCAATAGTAAGGAGTAGGAGAAAACTAGTTTCCACGGCCTTCGTGGTATTTATAAGAGGATATATTTTTAGAGGACCACATCACAGACACTAATACCACATAATAGATCACCTAGACTAGTACATAGTTGGAGGAGACCAAATTACATCCCATGGTAAAACCTACGTCTAGTATCCACTGTTGGATCCATAGTGAATATTTTATTTATCAAGGGGAGGTACTATGTATCAGCCTATATCCCACGTTGTAGCCACCCACAATTTTGGTAGTAGGAAAAAACCACTATGGTGAATCCACCTCACTCCATGACACAGTGCTCAACACTGGGGATGGGTCTACGATGTATCAAACCACCACGGTGCATCCAGGACTAAAAAAAACATTAGCTCAAATTTTCTTCCATCGAGCATCCCTTCACCGCAGTTGGGAGACCACACCATATAAGCCTGTCTTATGACACAACCCGTGGCTCCATGTCGCAACCTAGCCTCAAATGGTAGTGGAACCACATTTTTTCCCCATTTACATGAAAAAATATAGGAAACATACTGATGGTTCCTATAACACCCAAAACCCACAATGGGAAGGGACAATGAGTTTTTAGCCCTTACACTGCATATGTATAGAAAATAGTAACAATTACAAAAAATATTATGTGAATTATTAGAATTTCACATCACATAATATATTTAAATAGTTTCATAGTACACATTTTTAAAAAATTATACAGACCACTCTAACAAAAAAATTAATCACATGTACTTTCAATAATTGAAAAAATATAGTCAAATATATTTGAAAAATTCTTAATATATTATAAAATCCTCGAATTTGTCCCCATATCACCTTATTGTGATCCCAATTTTGCTGACCATGGTAAAAAAAATTTCAACAGATTTATCAAAACAATAACGAAGCATGAATCTATGGTCTCTATATATAATGATGCCCCCAGTTGCATTTAAACATGATTTCTAAATAAGTTAATTTATTATTATATTTTTATCTAATTATCATAGTTATCACTTTATCATATAGATATTATTGTATAAAATTTAATCCAACAATACATTATAATATTATTTATTTCAGTAATATTCATAATAACACCATTATCCAATAAAGAAAAGGTAATTATAGTATAATATAAAACTTAGAATCCAAAAAATAATAAATAAGGAATTAAATTTAGTGTTTAATATAGGAAAAAATGTTTTTTATGTTGTATAATGTTAAATATTTTTCTTATATGGTTGTATAATAACAAACCATGGTCAAACTAGTATGAACAATCCTTATAGTTAATGTATTTTTAAACTACATTTTTATGTTAGGTCGTTGAAAAATATATTTTGTTAAATTATTTAATATAAATATAAAATTATATGCATACACTCAATCAATATGTGAAATCAATTATTCCCGATGTAGTTAAATTATGTATTTTTTGGATTCCCAAACAACTGTATTTAATTAGAATATTTCAAATACAATATAATAAAATAACTGCATAAATTCACTCAATTAAGGATTCATAAAAAATAAATCTTTTTTTAATAATATCCTAAAATTTATGAATGAACATATGGTGAAGGAGAGGGAAATAAAATATTTATCCAGAATCTATGGGTGAAAAGATATAAACTTAAAATAGGGAGTTTTTTCAATGATTCAGGAATACATATTGAAAATAGGGTTTACCCCACGAATCTAGAGACTATGGAAGGGATCAATCATTGAGGAAATGTGGGTGGTGTTGGTAGTGGGATCAGCCTGAATCTATGAAAATCAAAAATGGGATCAGTGATGAGGGCAACGCATGATTGGTGATGAGCTCCGTTGTTGCGGTGGCGGTACTGATAGTGGGTAAGGGGTGACGGAGTTAGGGTAGGGTGTGCAATCATGGTAGGGAGGGCACGAGTAGGGTGGGTGATTATTGGTATAGTTTTGTTTCCAATGCAATGAATGCCAATGATGGTCGTCTGTGTCAAGGGATGAAAATGATCAACTCTCTAGTAGTGCATTAAGTGGGATAATCTCACTTTAATGGGAAGGTCCTTATTGGAAAAGGAAAAATTCATATTTATATTATTTAAAATGAATTCTATTATTTAAAAAAAAATCCAAATGATGAAATCAATGTTCCCATGATTAGGGTGTAAAATGGAAGTCATGGAAATGGTAGTATTTAGGAGAGTTTTCTCTTCACATAGAGGGTAAAATAAAATACATCGTCATGTGAATAGTTTACATTTGTTGAATATCATTTTTTTCAATAAAATGAATCACATTGAAAACATAATTGAATGTTTTAAATATTTTAAACTCACCGTGAATGTCATACAAAGAAGATTATTGACATATCTGAAAAATTGAAAGATAAACATGGGTGAAGATTTGAATGTTTATAGAACCTAAGAATTTCATACAATGAAGATGGTAGATAAAACTAAACAGGGTCGACCCAAGGGTGAGCCCCATGAGCCATGGGGCTATGGAAACAACTGACATGGGGGAAACTGAAAACCCTCTTTCTCTCTCCCATTTTCACCACAACCCTAGAAGTTGTCATCAGTTCCAACCATCGCCCATCCCTATGTCCCTTGATGTCCTCGTTGTATTGTTGTTGTCATCAACATATCTGTATTTTCTCCACTATGCAAGGTGATTTGCCTATATCATCTATGCGTCATCTTGCTAGGGATTCCTAGTGCTTCATAGTCTCTGGATTGATTATTATACTGGCCATGGATAACTGAAACGAATGGCTCTCCTTTTCTGTGATGCTTCCTTTTACTCTAGGAATTCAACGTTATGTTCTTGAATCTTATGGTGGTGAATGCACCTTCTGAAATGATAGGTCGGGCCTACTTCCTTGTCTCCCCACTTCCTCCCCTACCTAAATCCCCACGTCACACCCCTATCAATGCCACTCTTCATTAGGAAATCACACCTCACCTATCTGTGATCCGTATTCATCTTTTTCATCATTTCCAATGTATAATATTTCCTCTGATAGCTAGAAACATGACTTCATCTTTCCTATAATCCGTAACATCATATTATTCAGGTTGAGGTTAGTGTTTAGTGAACACATATTTGGCAATTTTGATGGATGATTCTCTAATAATCTTAATTTATTTTAAATAATTCTTATAAAAATAGTTATGTCAAATACCTAGAATTTTATTCGATTTAACTTCTCCCCTCTTAGCTAAAAATGAAATTAAATCATGTTTAAGCTTGGTTCATGGATCTTGTGTGACCCTTTAATTTTATTAACGTCCTATTCTATGTTAAATTTCATTTATCATCAATCATATTTTTCCTGGTTAAATTCTATTACAATCTTACATAAGTCAAGTTTTTCAGGATTTTATGCATCATACATATGAATTCACCAGAACATTTTATTGTGAGTGTTGGAGGTTGTGTAGTTGAGAATTCATATGTTACTGATACATGATCCAATATTAATTTTATGTACTTGATGTGGCCTTTTTGAATTGCAACACCTCTAAATGATCCATCATTAAATAAATCATTATAATAGTATATAAAATTCCAAATAAAATAAAATTATCAAGAACGAGTTATTTCAAAAAAATTATAATTTATAAAGGTCATTGCGATCAATGGGTGGAGAGGAGGATACCAGATGTTATAGTAAATAAATGAGTGGATTGATTTTATTTTATCTCATTTTTTGGATTATTGGTTTATATTTAGTTGAATATATTTTTTAAATTTATTTCATTACTTCTATACATACAATATTATAACTCTCTTTAATTTTAGATTTAATTAATTTGAATGTTTTAAATTATGTAGTAGGATTTTACATATGTTCATTATATAATAATTCATATTACAAAGATAATATTTTGAAAATTGGGCTTAAGTGTCAATATTTCATGGGCTTCTATATATGAATAAGTGATTGATATAAATGGGAGAAGCTTTGAAAGAACAAATAATTATGGTTTTCCAAGAGAGGAAACATAAAAATTAAAACATAAGAGGAGTCTATGAGTAATAGAGATGGATGTCATCCATGATTGGGGCCTAAAAAATTAGTATTTTTTCTAAGATGTTGAAATATGACCCTTTCCACACAATCTCAGCTATTTCATTAGAAAAACTAATTGGGTAAAACATCTATAAAGAATTTTTTTTTTAAAATATACCCTACATGGGAGCTGACCACCCCATTCACCGCAGCCAATTATACCTACTAAAATATCTCAAAATTTATGTTTCGTTGCATCCTGTTACATGGAACCTCCCCACCCCACCACATAAAACACACACACATATATATTAATCTAATATGTTTTTTTAGTCATATTATTTACGATACAATGCCATTGATATCACAATTTTTAATGCTACACTTTATCACTATTAAATAATGACAGTGATAAAGGAATTTTTTTATCATCACTAAAAAAATATAAGATAAATGATACTTTTATCAGTGTTCATAAACGGAGTGATAAAAAAACATGTTGTCACTATTTTATTTAGCACTAATAAAGGGTTACCTTTATCAGAATTTTTTAAATATTGATAAAGTATTCCATGAATAATTTAATTCATATATAAATATTTATATATTATTTATATATTATTTATACACTACTGGAAAAAGGGGCTATCCCAATGAAACTATACTCAATGTTTTTATAAACTGTGACTATAGAGTGGGTGGATTCTGTCTATACCAAAGTTTTGTGTATACAATTTTTATAGGGAAGTTATCCTAACCATTTTTAAAAAATCATCGGAATGTGTTGATATATACCAATTATTTGTTGAAAACTATTGGGATTGTATTATCTCACATCCCTCACTCTCCCACCCTCCCTGATTCACTCGTGAGCCTTATTATTCTGTCACCCATGCATTAACTGACTCTCTTCTCCTCTCGCATTCTCTCCTAACTCAACAATTTTTTGATTTCGATCATCTTCGACATAATACCAGTTACTTATAAATCCTTATTCTCCTTGGTAGACTATTATTTTAATTATTATTTTTTTATAATAAATGTGATTGTAATAGATATATTCATTGTTTTAATATAGCTATCCACTAATTTTACTTAAATCCAATACAATTTTTTAATTAATTAATGTTGTAATTTGATTGTTTTATTATTGTATTATTGGGTTATTTTATATCCTATGATTATATGCAATAATTAATGATCTACATTTATTAGATCTGTATACCCTTACATTGACTTAAACTTTTTATTCTTACCTTTACAAAGGCCATTGTATTCTTACACACCTTTAAATAGGTATTTAAAGTATTAAATGTCCCTTATTTAGATTCCCCAATAGACTGCTCTTACCCTTACACAAGGGTGAGGAACCTACCACTTGAAGAGCTAGTTGACACCACTAGAAATTCATTTCTGCCAATTAATCTACAATGAATCACTATTTCAAGTTAGTCTATGTAGTTTTTATAAGCCAATATTTATATCCCCTAATTTTTTGAATCTATAGATGCTGCATGTTGAAACCAATTTATTTGTAGAATTATTTTTCCATGTAGCTTCCATTTATCCAGAAAAGAACTCAAATGATACCAATATGTTAGTTTATAAAAAATCACTTGAAATGTTTTCCAAATAGCCAATATTCATTAGTAAAACTAAAACATGGATTTGAAACCCGAATCACAGTAAAATTGGCTTAAAATACACTATATCATTAATAATTCAGAAGATTCATATATATTCTATCCTTTATGGTCAAATTCACTATGTTCTACACTTAATTCATGATTTGTGAAATTTTTGTTTTATCAAGAGATTTCATTTCATCTTGAACTCTTGTATTTTCAATACTATATTTATTTCACAAATGGTGAATAACCCCATGGATTGTATTTACCCCTTTATCCTACATTACTTAATTTATCAAATTTAACAATAATTTAGGAGGGGATAGGTGTTCCTATGAAATCCTCTTTTGAATGATTGTAGTTTTTTTGATGGACCAAATCTTTTCTTCTACTCTTCCTCCAAGCCTTACTAGTGGATGTTTTTTTTGAAAAACCACTTGTGACGATTCTACTTCAAATATTCTCTTTTATATTCTTCATCCTTCATGTCTTGGGTTCCATCAATATTAAGATACCAATGACACTAATACTTATCTCTTATTTTGATAAATTTTTCTCGCACCGTTAAACATGTTTCCTCTACCAATGGAGGGATCTTACACAAACATTGACCTCATTCTTTATAGAATGATATTTTAGATCATTAAGGAATAAATTGTGCTTTTCTATTGTTTTATATCCATGAGAGTCACTTCAAACTTATTCTTACCTAGTAAATCCTTATTTAAGGGTTCTTAATTCACAATTTTTGCACACTCTATGTGTATGTAGACCCAGTTTACATTGAAACTGGTAGTTGGAAGTTACTTTTTGAGTTATTTAATGATCATTGGATATTATTAAAGTTCATTTAAGGAAGAAATTGATACATTTTTTCTTTCGAATAAGAGATGAGTAATTTTTACTAACAAATATTGTATTGAATTTCCTATATCATACAACTTCGAGCTTCCATATCCATTATTACATGTTTGAGTTTTTCTATAAATCATAGTTTCAATGATATTAAGATTTTATGATTATTTATATTTATATCAATTATGATATACTTTAAATGATATTATTTTACAAATTTTTGTGGTTTTGATGTTGGGTGACCCATTTTTTTTATTCTTGAGAAAATGTTTTTCATCATAAAGACAACTGTACAATTAATTCTTATGTATATTATGAATGATATTGAATAAGTTAGAAGGAATAGATTGTTTGATAACGAACAAAGGATTTTCGATCTAGGTTTTCCTCCTCCGGTTCCCTTAGTGAGTATAATAATTATAATATTTTTCTTTTGCATTACATTTAATTTCATGTCGTTATTCTATATCCAAATATTTAGGGACGGTCGACTAAACCAGAGTTGAGTACTTATCATCCAACTAGTATGGTTCTATGTAGAGGCGATCTTAGAGCTACATGGAGCACCCATTGTACCTGTTCAGATTCTAACCTACCATTGGAAACCCCATCTACAGACCTTATAATCATTCACTTGAGCCTCTAGGGTTGTTCGCACCCATGCCTCCATCATCATTTTATTTAGCCTATTATTATCATACCATGTCTATGTCACCTCCTGAATTGTTTCCACATATAACATATCCACATTCTATTATGTATCCCCAAACTGTCTATCATTATACCACCATGTCTACACCACCTCCATTTCCTACTATCCATACATGATTTGATAACTATGTTCCTTCATCTTCAAATCTAGTCCATGTTGATGACCCAGTGAATGGATTGGAAAAGACAGATCCTTTAGAGGTTTCAAATCGAGGACACCCAACAGATCCATCTAAGTCTAATGTTCAGTCTGTATCAAGTATTTTATAAGTGTGTCAAATTATGTCACATTATTTTTTCTTATTTCTCTATGAATTAATTCTTATTTTCCTTTTATCATATTCAATGAGATGTTCTAATAGGCAATGTGGGTGAACACATATGCATGAATCTTCAAATAGTCAAACATTAATAATGGTGGATTCAAATGAAGAGAATAAAATGATAGGTAAAAATTCAAGGTAATGTAGACGTTTTATGGAAACATTATCCAACTACAATGTAATCATTCTAGTTAAACCCATCTCATAGAGGAATATTGATAATAAAATCTAGAAGAAAACATTGTTGGAGATATGGGTAATAATATTTATGAAATTTATATCTATATTAATGTTGAATTTATATGAATTAACATGTTTGTTGCAGCATTAGTTTAAATTTTTTGATAGTGAATCTACAAAGGTCAAATTTTTGATAGGTCTTGGGAAGTTGTGGTGATCATATAATCCCGAGTTATATGTTTTTTGTGTTGGATTTTGTGTCCTAGAACCAAATTATCTGTACTTTATGATAATCTGTATTCATAGTTTTTAATTTTTATAAACATCATAACACATAATAATTTTACTTCTCTATGACATGGTATGTAATAATATCCAAAGAGCTAATGTCGCACTAAAAGGTCATAGCTATTCTACAATATGAAGAAAACACATAAGTTTCATAATAGTATTCTTAAAATATATGTTCTATAGTCGGATGATATCATTTGAGTGAAAAAAATGATATAAGCTATTAGGGGTGGAGGGTTAGAGGACATTGAGGCAACTTATTATAGTGTACTCCCTTGGTAATATCCAATATATGATATTATGAGAAAAAGACCCTCTAATAGGAAATCCACATCTATATGTTTCATTGGATGTTCCTATCTACGGACATATGTATTGATCCTTATACTTTAAGAATGTTGTTAATGAATATTAGATGTCATATAATTTGATGTATTAATGGAAATTGTTATGACATATTGTCATGGTGAGGTAGGATATGTTTGGTACATCACAAGTAATACTGCATTAATGAATAACCCGAGAAATGATACATCCCTTGTATTCTTTAATGAATGTTTTTATCTCAATAGATTTATTGTAAATGATATATGATAAATAAATCCACGTCCATGGTGTTATATAGGCATTTTTTATTTCCATAAATTCAATTAAAGATACATAGATCACATAGGTTGATGATTCCAGAATGAAACATTCTTGATTTTAGATATCATGATAAAGGGATTATATTAACACCGAGTGACCGTATGTGGTATTATGTTGTTGTTCAATTAACATATTTCTCTATATGTTCCTTGGCATGTTACCAATCTTTATCCTAGAACTTTATGATACATCGCCTAATTCCACTGAGAAAGAGGTATATAATATCACAAACTAGATGTATCTAGAATCTCTGTTAAATACTATATTACTATTTATTTTGTAAATATATGAATAAATGTTATTCTCATATATGGTATAGTAATTATATGTGATTTATGATCACATATATTCCGTCACCTCTTATTTGAGAGAATATTTTGTGATAAGAATATTTAATAAAAACTTATTTCATATTTAGTGAATATAATATTTATTGGTAGATAGTATATTGATAAAAATTTATTAAATAAATAGTCATCATTCATATCCTGATAATTTTTTTGGAGGAATAGAAGATTAAGTTTATAGGTTCAGTAAGAAATAAGATGTATTTAATATTATTTTATTAAATGATATTTTATTATAATTCTCGAGTTTAAAGCATGTCATGAGATAATAAAATTATTAATATGATTATTGACATGGGGCCCTTTAGGGATTAAAAAAATAATAAGAGGCACTTTTTAAATTTTTTATTTCTTACCATTACAATATATAAACCCAAATATATTATTTTTCAAGCGAGTCAATTTCATTAGTGTTGTGCATAATGAAAGCTAGAGAGAATCATCTCAATCCCTAGAGAGCTTCCTCTCAAAGAACACTCCCACGAATGGAGATCAATATTCCTCCACCATCTACTCTAAAATCTATAGAGATCAAGGAGAATCCTTTTAAATCATTTGTCGAGATGATAAAAAGAGAATGATCCAAGAGTTATGATCTTCCATGCTATCACCCTAAAATTCCTATGATTATGTTTTTAGATTTGTGTAACACATGTGGATCACCACATGTAACTTCCCCAACCTAGAATCAACTAAACCAGTGCTTCAACTCAGGTCATCACATGCCCTCAAGCACGCATCCCTATATGCTAGAGAACACTGACTACCTGTGAGGGTCTAATAGGTCAAGAGGGGAGATTGTAACCTCTTTTCTAGAGTTTTACACAATAGATGAAGTAATAAATAAGAAAAATAATAGAAAATAAACTATAAAAATCATTACCAACAACTTCCCAAACATAGTATAACCATAACCAAAAGATAAATATTCTATTTCATGCTAATAATGCCCAATGTGATGGAAACACAAAATAAATACTAATGTAAACATCCCCTAAAATGGGTCTTGACTCCAAGTCAGAATCCTCATCCATAAACATCCCAATCCACACTCAAACCCATAAAATAAGGATTTTCCCTTTTTTAATCCTGTAATAATAAACTTTTCTGGGGAACCCAATGATGGCCTGAGAAGGGTGTGAGAAAAACTCAATAGGCCACCACCAATGGTGTCAATAAAATATCCAGTCTAAACAAATAGTTCATAAAAGTACTAAATAAATGGAATGATAAAAAAAATAAAAATCAGGTTCTATTAGTTACCAATATTCATTTCAGATACATTGATCATTTATTCCATTCGATCACTTAAATCCTTCCATCACTTAATCCATGGGTTTGGAATTTACATCATTTACACTCCAGCCAAGATGACCAGTTATCAAACATAAGGGAATAAGTAAAGCTCTATATCACTAGAGATAAACATTTAATAACAAATACATCAAAATCTACTTGGAGCCTATGTCCTGGTAGTCTCATCAAATGAACTATTACAGATTTAGACCCTTAGTTGGACTCACTAACCCGTGAATTCTAGGGGTGGGGTCTAGAGACAAAATCCAACCCGACCCATTGGAGGTGCCTCAGTCCAATACCCAACATACCACCAATCCATGTGAACATCATAATTCATCCATTTACCACATACAAAAAATCATAAACTATTCATAATCATTACACATAAAATTCACAATTCCCATTCCACTTAACACTTAAAAATCATATTTGGGCGTTAACCCATTAAAACATTTACCACAAACCTTAAAAATCCCATTTAACCCAATTCTATTTCACATATGAACCTATTTAACTTACTCAAAAATTTCCATACATTAACCCATTTCACCTAATTCATAATTTCACAAGTATTACCCCATTCATACATTTCCATTTCAATATCACAAGTCATTAGACACATAATACTTACTCCCTTTAACCCTATATATAGTGTTCGAAACAAACCGATATGCCATTATCAATTTCTAGTCATAACTATCTATAATTCCTTTTCTTAGTAAACTAACGTATCAACATGTTCAGATTGGGATCTACTTTATTAGAAGTCAATTCCATTCATAACATTACAATTGTTCATGTTTGTGAATATTGGTACTCCCCATGGGTGGACCTAAATCGGTCTAGTCAAAGACAATGAATCCCAAAGTGATCATGAGGGGTTTAATTCATTATTTAGGCATCCACTTTACCAAATCCATTCAATTTCATCAAATGCACACTAAGAGATAACCATTAACACAAGCACACATGCATAAATCAACTTCAAGACCATGGAATATAACTTGTAGACCATCTACCACATTCCCAGATATGAACGCACACATAACCTTATCCTTATAACTGGATTCAAGCACCCTTTGAATCCCCATCCTATGATTCTCCAGAAAAATAGGGTTTTATGGATTTATAACAAGAATAATGGAACCACATGCCCTAATCCATAAAATAAAATAATGAGGATTGCACGAAATACCTGTAGCTTCGATCCATAAACAATGATGCTACAAATAGCCTACAAATGAAGTAGATCAATCTTTGGGAAGATATGGGTGTTTGGGATCATAAATGGCCCTATAAGAAGAAGAATTATGAAGAAATATGGGTGAGAAATTTAAAATATTTAGGGGAAAAATTGTAAAATACCAGTTTTGATAGGGCCCACAGTTTGGCTGTACGGTTTTCCAAACTATACGCCAACTGTGCGCTTGCCTCTATCCGACAGGGGTTGAATAGAATTATTAACTAGGGAGCCATGAACAGTATGGAAAAACATGCTCCATCCATTTGGAATACCTTTGTCCAGGACCGAATGGTTTGGCCTCCCCTCTTTCATGGTTTAAAAATCCATGTAACCCTTCCTTTTGGATATCATGGGTTGTGTTCTCAATTACTTCTAACCATGCACCAAATTGAGAAACATGCACGAGATAGCCAAAATCTCACTTCTTTCATGTCCTGAGCCCAAGAGACACCCCTTATATTCCTCATACATCTAGAAAACATTCCATTTACCACAAAAGGAGACTCAAAACAAAAAAAACAAGAACAAACGTCATGAAAATTCTGAATCTTATAACCTCCACACCTTATAAAGACTTTTCCTCAAGCCTAATTCCCAAACATCATTGAACTTGTAAAGAGAAGTGATCAGAACACTAATCCTACTTATATATCATCATCTACCATTTTTCTTCTTGAATGTTACCATGCTGCGGAAAATTTTCATCTAAAGGTACAATCCTTCCTTACAAGGATTTCTCAGTATAATACACAATATGAATTGGATACACCTAAAATGATGAATCATCCTCAAGCTCAACATACTCAACATCAAACACATGAGATGGTCCAGTGTGATACAACAGAAGATGTTACACCTAAAAAACATCATTCATGACACAATACCACTATGGAAGAGGAAATCGGTATGCCACCAGCCCAATCCTCTCTATAATCTCTAATGGCCACTCATACTTGGGTGACAACTTTATTAGTTTCTGTATCTAATGGAGAACCAACCCTGGAGACACCTAAATAAACACAATATCATCCACTATAAACTCAAGAGGTCTACAATGTTGATATACATACGAATTCTACCTACTCTGAGCCATTTCCATACATTTCTGAATCAACTGAAGTTGATATGATGTCTCTTGCATGAGACTCGACACTAACAATTCAGATTCTCCTACCCCCATCCTTTTCAATGAGTATCTCCACTGTCTACCATAGAGAGCCTCATACAGTATCAAGTTAATCGTCACCTTATAACTATTGTTATAGGTTAATTCAACAAGCAGAATGTGCTTCTCCCATAATCCACCAAAATACTAGACACAAGCCCTGTACATATCCTCTATTACCTTAATAATTCATTATGATTGCCCATAATTTTTTGGGTGGAAAATCGTTCTAAAAAACAACTAACTACCAAAAAATTTCTATAATACCTACTAGAAACACGATGTAAAATGTGGATCGCGATCTGAAATAGTAGTCTACAGTCTCCATGAAACTACATTATTTCCCATACATACAATAAATTCAATGGATAAATGGTGAATGTCTCTTAAATTGTCAATAATTGTTCCACCAATGTCAACTAATCCACAACTAAAAATATCACATCATTCTTATGAGATTTCCTAGAAATAACTACTAGAAAATCCTTCATTATTACATACCATTTCCATTATGGAATGGGAAATGGTTATAATAAACCACCTAGTTGTTGTTTCTTGGACATCACCTGTAGACAAGTATAGCATTACACTAAAAAACCTAAAACTTCTTTCTTCATTCCTGTTTACCAATATTATCTTGGAAGATCATAATTCATATTTTTAAAACCAGTATGCTCTACCCAAATTTATACATAAAATTCATGCCTCAACTCTTCCCACAAACTTACCATCACAACAACATGCCCATGAACATAAATTATCCCCTACTAACTAATGATTCAATCAAATGGTGACTCTACACATTTAAGACTCTCCCTTGAAGCCAAACAATCTGAATCCTCATTCTAAATTTCCTTGATATAGGTCAGAAGCATGTAATCAACTACCAAGGATGAAAGGGTCATCTTCCCATCCTCATTCAGCATGTCAATATTCATCTCAATGAACAAAACCATCATCCTCCATTCATAACTATATTCATAAACTAACTAACTTTGAGTATTATAGATCTATGCATTAGAAACACTATTCCCCTCTCCTAGAGTGTAAACTAGCTCAAAGTCAAAATATTACATGTTCTCAACCCGACTTTATTTCCGAATATTCAAATCATGTAGATAGAAGATATTATTAAGAACTTTATGATCGGTATATATAGTAAATTATACTCTAAACAAGTATTATCTCCAACATTTTGAATCATAAACCATTCTGGCTTAATCAAGATTTTGTATAGGGTAATTTTTCTAATGAGGCATCAATTTAATTGGCCTATGTGCCACAAACATATCATTATGCATCTACATTACCCTAAGTCCAACAATGGACACATCAAAAAACAGGGAATACCCATAACATGGGCCAAGTAAGATCAGAATTGGGGGGGGGGGTTGTCAACTAATTATTTAACTCCTAGAAAAGATCCTCACATGGACCAGACCATTCCAAATTGATTCAATTCTTAGTCAAAAATAAATGCCTTGTTTTTAAATAGGATAAATCCTTTATGAAGATTCACTAATATCTATCCAAACCTAGAAAACATTGGATATTCAAAACATTATTGGGTTGTTTCCAAGACACAACTGGTTGAACTTTCTCTGGATCTACTAACACAACCTCCTCATAGATGATGTAACAAAAGAAATGCACCATATTGATTCTGAAATGAAATTTGGATATCTTGGAATATATCCAATGCTCTCAAAGTTTACTCTTGATGATGTTAAGATTTTTTTCATGATCATAATGAGTGTTAGAGTACCCCAAAATTTCGTAAAAAACAACTACAAACTGATCTAGGTATGGGTGAAATATTCCATTCATTAGGGACATAAACCCTACTATTGAATTGGTCAATCAACACAGAATTACTAAAATCCTCATATAAACCATATCTTCTCCTAAAGGTAGAAAAAATTATATTAGAATGTATCACCCTTATCTAATGATATCTTGTTTTCAAATAAATCATAGAGAACACTGAAGATACCCTTAGCTGGTCAAAAAGGTCATCGATTCAAGGAAGAGGGTATCCGTTCTTAAAAATCATCGGATTCAGCTTCCTATAATAGATACAATACTGAATGATATGTCATCATTATTTTGAAACAACACTGATGATCCCAAAGTTGACATACTTGAGAGAAAAAACCACTTTTTTCCCAATTCCTCCACTCACCCAACCACTGACAAACTGGCCCTGCACAGCCTACCCAAATATACCACTCGCCCTGATAGACCTAAGTGTCTCCTTCACGAGACATTAATGTTAACCTACAGAAGCATGAATTGATATGGTCCTAGTAAAACTCAATCCAAACCATTCACAAAATCATATCAAAACCTAAAATCTCAACCAAATACCCAATCCATAGTAAACAGTGCCCACCAACTTCAAGAGAACACCCCTTACACTACCTAATATTCTTTTCTTGAATATCAAAAGTGTATCAATCGACATGAACCAACAAAACAATTCCACCTATAGACCCAATGTAAACATAAGTTGAGTATAAATAAAAGAATGTGAGGCACCAATATCAAATAAAGAAATAAGAAGAATGGAATATGCAATGATCATACCTCAAACAATAGATGGTCTATCCATTCCACCTCCCTGTATAGACTGGATTGTATGAAGCTGACCTGACCTTCTACCTTGGGCTCGGATATGAATTCCTTGTGTTGCACTATTGGACCCCATAACACCCAGAGAGGGGAGGGGTGCATCAAGGTGTCAAATTTTTCTTCATAATGAGATAGATCTTGTTCCCACATTTTTAGGAACCTATTAATTATGTCAAAAAAATCAAAAAAAAAATATATGACACAACTATTTTACTTAGTTCACCACTAAGGGCTAGTCCACAGAGCATATGCTGACAATGTTTTAGTCATAACAAAGTACATAAATCTTTACTAGATGTGGAGTATAAAAATTTAGGCACAATCAAATTGTTCGAGGAAAACTAACTTTACCAGGTTTTATGAATATCTCACTGTGCCCCTTGAACACTATTATTGACTCCCCATATCTAAATTCTTTGAGAGAAGTCAAAATAAGTTTATCAAAATGAAGGACTCTTTAATGGATTCGAATTAATGTATTTGTCTCTATCTATAATGAGACACTTCTTTCACCATAGGGCTGAGTTTATGCACTTTAAAAGCTCTTTTCAATAAAAACTAAATGTTCTAAACTTTATTTCTTGAATCTCCTTTGTAATTCACACTCCTTCATGAGTCACCCCAACCTTCACAAAACAATATCCTTCATGAATCTCACAATTTCAATAAATAATACCCTATAATAATGAATAAAAAATTACACAAAAGCATTGTCGTCCATCAATAAATGAGTATTTCTTTTTTGAAATGCTCAGGCTCACATATAATGCAAGATTCATGGAGCTCCATTATCATCATGAAATCAATGTAATTATAGACTTTCCCAAAAATCTTCATCTGAAATGAATTAGGGGAAACATTATATTTATAGTCTTAGCCGTTTGCGATGGTATACTGACTACAACAATTTTTTTTGGATATTTTGGAAAAAAACTTCTTGGCGCTCCTCCTTTCATGATGCTCCAACAAAATTTGATGTGGTCACAGTGCTATCCATCACCACATCAGGTAGTCATGACGCTCAACTTCTTGAAATCACATATAAACAATGTCTCTATTCGCGCTGCTCCTCCTATTCATGAACATACGCCCCAAATTCATGGAACCCATGACTTTACCATATTTATGAAATGTTGATTCTAGAAACATACCTTTCACAATTCTCATCTCTTCCTATTGAATATTGACACCAAAAATTTTACCAAAACTTGGAAATGACTCCACCTTCAAAGTAGTTGTTAGCATGAACTGTAAGTTCCCTTTACTTATAAACTACTTTATATTCTATGTTAGTATTGACAACAAACACAAACCATAATTCATTTCCAGCAAAGAACAACCCTTTCTCCAACAATCTCTCTCTTTGGGTTTGTCTGAAATCTGTAGATATATTTAATGAAGCACCATCCAAAATAAAAACATAATATGTAGGAAACAAATCATTCGAAATTAAAATTCTACATGAGAAACGATCATTGTAGAAAATGATAGGGGAATAATAAATTGGGTTTTTGGGTTGTGGAATGCTTAAAGACGGAGAAGCTAGGATCTGACTATTTTCTCATGACACAAAATTGTTTTACCTATTTTCATTTTCCCATTCTCAATTCTACTACAAATAGAAAATCATTTCACTCTAGTCATTGGTACCAATGATTTTATCCATTCTCCCCCATTCATATTAAACACAAAATCTCAATTCTGACTAGTATATATCCAAACATAATCCCCTAAGATCATATCTACCCTATAAACCTGCATCAATTCCACAAATATAATAAAATAGTTAAAACAACTAGAGTGAGGAGATCACTCGTAACCACCTCATGCACTAGGAGGTGTCTGAACATTGATTTTCAAGAAATTATTCTCAAACACATGTGATGAAAATCGTTGGGACAATTTTTTAGCCACTTGATCATCAGTTCCAACATGATCAATTTTATTCATGTCCTGGTCAAAATTTTTATTAATAAAGTGATATCCAATTTTTATGTGTTTTGTATGAGAATGGTGAAATGTATTTTTAATAAGATAAATTTATCTTTGTTGTCACAATTAATCACCATTGGCTATTTCACCTAATAACCAATATCATTCAGTTGATTATTTATCAAAAGTAGCTACATGCATGCTTTTTAGAAGAGATATAATTAGCCTAAGTAGTACTGAGATAATTACTTTCCAATTTCTGACTTGACCAGCAAACACATTTCTTTCCATGAATAATTCTCCACCACTTGTGCAATTTTAATAAACAACATATCAAACCCATTCTACATTATAAAAGGTTTATATTACATGATCTATTCCAATGGTAATGTATAATCCATAATTGTGAGTACATTGAATATACATCATTATTATTTTCACTATAGACATACGTTCTTATTTTGTATAGCTTTAAAATAGATCCATTAAGCATGTTGCAAATCCAATATCTAGAGATGTCACTATCATGTATAGTAATCTTAAAATGATTTTCTGGTACATCGTGGGATCAAAATATGTCCCATTCTTATGCTTTCCCAATTTTTTCCCAACTACAATAAGAGTGGACATTGGTTTGGAGTCATGAATATTGAATTTCTCCAACAACTCCCTTACATTATTTTCATGATAAATAAAAGTGTTGTATTTCCTCTAAATCACTTGTATCCCCATGAATCACATGAGTTCCCCAATCATAGACATTTCAAATTCCTATTTTATGTTATTGGAAAATTCATCCACTAATCCCTATCGGCTTCCACCAAATATAATGTCATCTATATACACTAGAACCATGAACTGATCATTATATGAATTATTCACATAGAGATTGTGATCTAATCCTCCTATTGTTAACTCGATCTTCTTTAGATAAGAATCCAATTGGGGATACCGTAATTTTTGTGCATGTTTCAAAACATAGATAGCCTTTTGTTTTGTACACATTCATCTCATAATTACTATGTAGAGAACCCACTGGTTGTTCTATGTCAACTTCTTCTTCAAGAAAACCATTTAATAAGGATGTTTTGTTATCCATTTGAAACACTTTCTATACTCTCTAAATTTCCATGGCAAGAAATTATTTTATTTACTCCAATCTAGCCACTAGCGAAAATGTTTCTTTAACTTGTAAACCTTCAATCTATGAATATCATTTACAAACTACCCATGCCTTATTTCTAATCATATTACCCTTCTAATCATATTTGTTATTAAAAACCCACTTCGTGATGATCACATTGTGACCTTCCAGTCACTTGAATAGATAACATGTTTTGTTCTTGTTGATATGGTCCTACTATTCCTTCTTGTCTTTATCCCAAGATTCAGGCTTTACAAATTCATCAAATGAAGATAGTTCCACAACTGATAGAAATAATTATTGTTTATTATTCCTCATTATCCTTTTCTTTATGGGTGATTCCCAATCCCTAATGATGTTGGATTGATTAATTTCTGCTCATCAGTTTCCCCTATTAGGTTCTAAGGAGGTTTATTCAGTCTTGGTTTCCTCTTCCGATTATTTCTCTGAATTAGCATAATGTGGTGACCTATTACTATCCTATACTCCTTCCTATAATTCTGTATTTAAATCTATTCCATTTCAATTTTCTTATATATCTTCAATCAAATTTTCATAATATCCCCTCATGGTATATCTGGTCTTAACATCAATTATCTTAACAACACTACATCCAATAAGTCATATAAGATAATTGTTGAAACAATTTTTTGATTTTCTATTCATTGAATATTCTAGGAAAATTCCTTCATTTTCCACACCAAAATTCTTTCCTTGGTTTCCTTCATTGTTTTTGATATAGAATTTACTTCCAAAAACATGCAAGTACTTCAAAGAGGGATTCCTTCCCTAACATAACACATACACTATATTGGTCTCAACCATATAAAGCCATATTGGGTTTTGAAAATACACTATATATTGAAAGTCCACTTTCATGTAATGTCAAGTGATGCGACTCTTAATAAACAATGTTCTATCCATATTGTTCATCTATCGATTCTTACACACAATAACACCATTTTTCTATGGGGTTATCAAAGAATCTACCTGATGTTGTCTTCCATGTTTCTATAGGTAATTATCAAACTCAATGGATGTGTATCCCTCTCCATTGTTAGACTGCAGAACATTGATTGTCTATGCAGTATCATTCTTTGGGATTCAGTAATATGATTTCCTGAATTTAGGAGCTTTTAATTTTTTATGTATAACCATCAAACAATCCTTTCTACTACAATAATCAATGAAATGAACAATTTACCTTTATCTATGCATTTTGAAAAACATTATCAGGACACATATGTTTGTATGGATGCGATCAAGAAGATTTTATGCCCTTTTCATCATCGGCTGATATGAACTACAAATCAACTTTACTCATATGCAGGAATCACAAGTCTTTTCCCAATCACAATATAGATTTGGGATATAAATGACTATCTTCATCATATATATCTTTTTCATGTCCTATTTATTAATGTTACCCAACCTCCAGTTCGACAAGTCAATTTTTTATTCAACTATTAAGTAGAAAATATTCTATCTCCTATCAAAATATTATAAGTTTTCATATGTTCTGAAACATTTCAAGAGATAATTTATTATCATTCTTTTTATAGTTCACCCCTTTTGATTGAAATTAACTATCATCCCTGAGTCACATAGTTGATCACACTAAGAATATTTTGATGCAAACCATCCACAAAAAGAAGTTCAGTTTTCTTCATATCACCATTAACTGGTTCAATACATCCATTGAATTTTATCATTAATGAATGATAATTACCAAATATATCATTTCATAATTCCTTTTTAAACATTCATTAGTATGTTATAATTACCCATCATATGTGATTCACATCCAATATCATGAGTCCAGGTGCTGTTTCTCTTTGTATCTTTGAGGTCTACTTCTGGAAGGTTGTTTTTTTCAATATTATTCCTTTCCTTACATGAAATTGAATATAGGATAAAGATGTAGTTTCAATTATCTATTCCATGTAAGAAAATTTTTATAATCACACTCTTCTTCTAGAGGAGAAACATGGTTTGTAAGAGTAACAACATTTTGTTGATGAGTATTGAATTTTCTCTGAGTTCTAAATGCATTGATCATGTATTTCCACTACCAATAATGAGAAGATTTATGGAAAATGATAGAATAATGAAAACAATATCCTTCAAAATTATTTATTTGATAAGAAGTACGATATTAATTTTTCTTATTTATTGACTTCCACACTCTTATCCATTCATGTAGATCATTTTCACTTCACAACATGTTATGGTATGACCTAGATAGCCATAGAATTGAAATTTCATAAGGGTAAGTGTCTTATAATATCTATTTCTCCTCATGTATCCTTCCTTATGAAATTATTTTTACTAACTATCATTTCTGGGGTCTTAGGGATAGTTTTGATCACTACGTTTAGTTTGATTTGAGTGTTTCTTTTCTAGCACTCTAGGTGTCTTGTCAATATATCCAACTTCAAAATGAATTTATTTTGGCCGATTTTATTTCTATTATATGATATTTATATATCACAAACAATTACATATTATCCCATTCATGTGGGTATGTTATAATTCAAAAACAGTTTTACTCCATTGAAACCATGTTTGTCTCCCTCCAGCAACTAAACATTTGAGAATTTTCTAAACAGTATTTTATTCTTTGTTTCTATTGACTTTGATTCACTTTCAAGTTTACTCATAAGAGTAACGACTTCTTACTAAATTCCCTCAATATTATTGTACTTATCCTTTAAAATAGAGGTAATTTAATTTATTCCATTTTCTTATTATTCAATTTTATGTTTTAGTTCTACTACATGTTTTATGCATTCAATAGTTATTGACTGCACTTTCTCTACTTATTCCAGTCATTCAATTTTAGATTCAAGTTGTTCTACATATTATGATTATTCATCTAAAAATACTATCCCCTTCTTTCATCGATTACTTCACTTCTCAAACATACAAAGAGAATCCATAAGTTGTGTATTTTGAACTACATCATCACACAACTGATGATCTATAACTTTATCTTTTGATGGTTCTGACTTCCCAATAGTAGCCATCATACATGATTGGTTTCCAAATTTATGTTCTGGTTATTATTCCTCAATGAATTAATTATCATCATAATCTTATTCATATAAAAAACTCATTTTATGTAGTTTCTTTCTAAATGTGAAATTTCTCTTTTGAGAAAAGCATTTCTAAGACTTCTATGAGTTTCTAGCTTCACATTTATCATCATCAAACATCCTTGAGCATTGAGAAGCAATGTGACCAACTCTATCACAATAAAAAAATGTCATGGGTAGCTTTCCTTCAAATATAAATTTTCCTCTCTGGAATTTATTATAAAAGTGTGAATTTAGTTTTCCTTCCTCATCAACTTCATTGAGTCAATACCTTGAAATATCGATTTTTTTGGGCATGGAATGCCATCTCCTTATTGACATGACTTTTTGCATCCTCTGGTTTCACTCTCATTTAATATGCAAACAAACTACTCATTATATAATCAAAAGATAGTTTTGAATGATCTCTTCTCTCAGGGGATGACACTTTTGGATTATAAAGAGGTGGAAGTATTCTCAATATTTTCTTTGCAATATCAATGTTTTTGGTTACTTCATCAATCCCTCTAACTGCTCCAACAACTTCAGTAATTCAATTGATAAAGGTGTACTCATTTTCAAAGTGATGCATCTTCAGATCATAAAACCTATTATAAAAAACATGTAGTTTTTTTCTCATTCATATTTTTTTCACCTTCATAAATATCTTCTAGTTTACAGCACATTGACTTGGTAGATTTGAAACTCGCTACCTTTAGATTTATCTAATCATAAAGATCTCTAGTGAGGGGATTCTATGGTTTAGTGTCTCCATCACACATTTACCTATCCATACCAGTCATAGAAATCCTTGTTGGATCAATGAACTATATTCCATATGTAGTAGAAAAAATTAAAAACATTCCAAGAGATCCTAGATGTGGTATCATCCTACTTTTCCAAATTTGGAAGTTTCTTCCATCTAATAGGGGGACTCCCCTAACATATACTGAATTTTCCTTGATATAAAATATGTATAGATATAAAAATAGCAACCTGTAGTATCTGAAACCACTTGTAGGACCCCAGAACACCCTGAGAGTGGAGGGGTAAATCAAGGTGTCAAATTTTTCTTCTTAAAGAGATGGATATAGTTACCAAATTGGTAGGAAATTGTTAAACCTATCAATAAAATTATTCTAAGATATGAAACAACAATTTTACATGGTTCACCACTAAGGACTAGCCTATGGTGCATATGGTGACATTGTTTTAGTCATACCAAAGTATACTAACATTCAATAGATGTAATGTACAAGAATTTATTCACATTCACTATGTTCTAGGCACACATCCTTTACAAGGTTTTAGGGATAGTTCACTATGTCCCTCAGACCACTTATGTTGAATCCCCCTGGCTCACTACATTGATAGAAGTGAAAAATATTTTATAAACATGAAGGTAGATTCAATGGATTAATAATAAAGTATCTTTCTTTGTCTATAATGACACACTTCTGGCACTGTAGAACTAAGTTGATGCACTCTGAATACAGTGTTCATTAAAAATTTATTATTTAAAATTTCCTTTTGCGAGGATCCATAAAGATGCCCAGTCCTTCAAAAGCACCCCTTCCTTCGTGAAAAAAAATCCTTATAAGTATTTTCATCAATAAACACATGAGTAGTCTTTTCATGATGATCGATATCTCATAGAAAACCGGATTTGTAGAGCTCCCCTAGCTTCATGAAATTAATGTGATTCTGGGGTTTCTCTAAATTCTTCCTATGAAAAGAAGTGGGTGTAGCCATATATTTATTGGATTGTCCATTCGTGATAGCCCACTTACTCCAATTAATTTTTAGATCTTTCAAAAAAACATTGAGGTGTTCCTCTGTTCATGATGCTCTAAAGAAATTTTTTGTATTCATGGAACTCTCTATCACCACATCACATAGTCACAATGATCAACTTCTCATAATCATGTAGAAACCCCGTCTATGTTCACGATGACCCCCCCTCTTCATGAAAATAATCCCAGGCTTCAAAAAATATTTTAATTTACCATATTTATGAAATGTTGATTTCAAAAGTATACCTTTCATGATAGTCACATCTTCGTCCTGATTATTCAAGTGAAAAAACTGGTAAACAGTTGGAAACAACTCCACCTTTAAAAATGTCATTAGCATGAACTGTAAGATCCATTTACATGAAAACACTCTAATATTCTATGTGAGTATTAAAAAAAAACCATACTTCATTTCCATAAAATAACAAACATGGTTCAAACATTCTACCCTTTGGTTTTTTTGGCAATATGCAGATAGATACAATGAAGCATCGATGACAATAAAAACTTGATACGAATGAAACATCCCATCAAACACACTATGTCTACATGAGCAATGATGGGTGTAGAAAAAAAGTGTGGAATAATGAATTGGGTTTTTGTGTATTTTATTGATTAATTTTTTCAAATCTTATCTATGACTATTTCCTCATAGAACTGAATTGTTTTCTCTATTATCATTTTCCACTTCTCCATTCTCCAACAAATAGAAAAAAATTTGACTATACTAATTTTTACCAATGATTTTATCTATTCTCCCCCTTTGGTAATAAACCAAAAATTCTGATTTTGACTTTTACAGCTCCAAAAATACTACACCTAGAACTTATCTCCCCCATAAACCTATATCACATCCAAAAATAGATTAAAACGGCTAAAAAAACATCAACTGTATCACTCAACTAGAACTGCAAGCCCAAAACCGGAGGCCTCCTTGAGTTTTGCCTCTAAAATAACGGTCCGATCACCCACATCAACAAATCTTTTTAACCATAATATATTCAGAAAGTACTTAATCTCATGTTTACATCAATCCTAAAAATATTTTTGCATAGCCACGTCATCCTCCACCAAATTTGGAACAAACGGTTGAATATCAGAGAAACAACTAGTTTATTACATAACTGTCTTAGACCCTTGGGTCAACCTAATATACAACACAACATATCCATACCTCAAGGTCTCTGAATTGTAATGTTATAGAATCTTTTATTAGAAGTATTTCCATTATATTACATCATCCTACTATGTATAATCTATAATTTTCCACCAGATAATTGCCTATCCTCGCAATATATAAGCCGCTAACTTAACTGTCATGTCAGGAGGAGTCTTTAAGTGACCAAGAATCCTCTAGGTGGACTCTATCTAGAACATAGCTACATCGGCTCCACCATCTCTATATAAATTCATAGGGTTTTGTAGCTAAAACTCCCTAGACATCTCAATCATACTTGGAACGTTCCTCCCTGACTCATATTCCATAATATGTATAAAATAAGTGAATATCTCACGAAACCAATCATCTTCTATGTTAACTAGAACCATCAGATTTTTTCTCCATTTCCGAAGGAGTGTTTGTGATGACATCCTATTATTTCCCAACAAACATATGACTTTGTGGTGGAATATTTATATAACCCCAACACTCATCTCAAAACACAAAAACATAAAAAATCTATTTTTTTAAGAATAATTATTTCCACTAATCATAAACAACTCTTTTTTCATACACCATTCCCAACAGAAATCATCTCACTTTGAACAATACCCTCAACTATTATTTCCATGGTTCATGGTAAGCATGGGATAAACCAACTTACACAATCACAAGTCTTTCATTAGACACTATTTTTAAACCATTTCAACTTTCAAAATAGTAATATTTCTCTTTTAAGTACCCTTTTCATCTCAAAATTTATTATAACCAAAATTTTAGTACCTTTACCTCTTTTAAACATGAATAATTCATCAAACATTCATTGATAATCATTCCATTTATACCATCCCCATATAATCATACCACAAAAAATAACTGCTGCAATACAAATTTTTAATTTCTATGACCTAGAAGACACTAAATTGGTGCTCAGATTCGAGTCAATGCATTACTGTGAGCACACCTTCCTATATACTTGTGGCTACTAACCGGCATAAAGGTCTTAATAGGTCATGTGGAGGAGACTATACCATCTTTACCAGAGCATAAAACAATAGGTAACATAAGAAATAAGAAAAAATAGACAATAATATAGAACATTCATTACAACAAATTTCCCATATAGGTTACAACCAAAACCAAAAGATAAATATTCCATGTCATGATAATAGTGAAAAAATGAAATAAACTCAAAATGAATACTAATGAAAACATCCCCCGAAATGGTTCCTCACTTTTAGTCCAGATCCTCATACATACTCATCTCAAGACCAACTCAACTCTCTAAGATGAGGCATTTTCCCTTGTCTAATCCTACAACTATGAAATATGATTCGGTACCCAATAGTGGCATTATCAGGGTGTGAGTACAACAAACCTAGAAACCCTTAAAAATTTATACAAAATAATAAATCAAAACAGATAGTAAATTCTAGTACTAAATAAATGACAACATAAACATAGGACAACTAAGGACCCAATAGTTAACAAGATTCACTGTAGAATCTCTCATCATTCATTCAGTTCAACCACATAATCCATTTCCATCACTTAATCCATTGATTATGCATTTAAATAATTTAAATATCTTCCTATGTTGATAAATTATCAGAAATAAGGGAATAAGTCATGGTCCCAATCTCACATGGGACAATCATTTAATAGCAAATTCATAACACACACCATAGAGACTTAGTCCTAGTAGTCTCATCAAATGAAACACTTAGGGGATTATATCTCAAATAAAACACCCTATTCTATGTATTCTAGGGGTGGGGTTTAGAGACTCTCTCTAAACCAAAATATGGGAGGAGACTCAATACAATATACCATATACTACCAAGCCATGTACAAATGATTTTACATCCAGTTACGACATATTACAAATCATATACCATGCATAATCAACACACATAGAATTCACAATTCACATTCCATTTAAAAATTAAATCATCTTTGGTTATTAACCCTTTAACACATTTACCACACACCATAAAAGACCATTTAACCCAATTTCCAATCATATTGTTGGTCGGAGTGGAAACTCAAGAATGGGGTCAATTGAGTTCCTACTTAAATTTTTTATTAAAAACATTATGAAAAAAGTCCCAAATTTGAAAACAGACTAGTTAATTAAGGAAGTAAAGGTATAAATGTTCAATTGGTCAACAAGTTTCTCAAAGTTTGATTAGTCCTCAGTTGAATCAGTGTAAAACAATTATCCAACTTTTGAAATAGGTTTACTGAATTAAACTCATATACACACCAACCAAAACTAAATATCAGTGTGAATATAAAAGAGTTTTCAGTTTTGATGATATAAGTAGTGTAAAATAAAAAAATATAGTATTAAAATAAAAGGTACATATCATAGTTAAATAAGAGGTTCTATCTCAAGATGAGACTTAATCCTCTCCACTTTATGATCACCTTACACCAAGTAGTTTATATTTACAATAAACATGATACACAACCTGTATTGGGCTTTACAATAGTTTTCACAAATTTCCTAATGCTCACACTCTCTACCACATTTCTTCATGGGAAAAAATACACAACCAGGCCACACACAGCCTCTTCCACAGTTAAACGTTGGAAAAAAAGTGTAAGTAATGTTTGGGGTGATGATTTTCTGTATCCTCCAGTTCAAGCACACGAGATAGTGTGTTTAAAATACTAACACACACTTCTCAAAAATGTATGATAAGAAACACAATAGATATAATTTTATAAATATTTAGTTAAGAAGGCCCTATGTGTTTGCATGTAAGCTCTTGACTCGGAGTGAGAAAATTGTAGTTCGAGTGTTTATGTGGAAGTTGTCTTCAAAACAGAGTGTCACAACTCTAGGTTCTAGATTCTAGGTACTGAGGAGTTCTTATTCGTGGATTGAAAGTGATTTGATGAAGCACAAAAGATAGTCTTGATTTTGTTCTCCCAAATTATCTTCATGAAGCTCTTGGTTTCTCAGTGTAAAAGCCGGTGTATATATTCTATTCTTCAGGTCACTCGTGTAATGTCTCTCTCTAATTCATCCTCTTTTCTTCTATTTTATATTTTATGTCCTACAATAGGAACAATAATACCACATGTGGTCTTCCTTGTACCCCATACAACCACAAGATATAATCTCTTGATTTGTCTATAATCCGCATTAATTAATGTCAGAAGCATTAAGTTTACCAAATATGACTCGTAGCGATGTGCTTGCACTAATAAATTAGCAATGACATTCCTCAACTGTAACCTCTATCTATAACCTTCCAATGGTAACCTCAATCAGTGAACTCTATCGGTAACCTCTAGCAGTAACCTCTATCGGTAACCTCTAGCGATAACCATTTACTTAGGGAAAGTTTGTACTGTAAACTTAATCGAGAGAGAAGTGAGATTAAAAATTCATAGTTATTAATTTATTGAAACTATAAATATTAATGAAATATGATTATCATATAAAAGAAACAAGATTTGGGATTATCAAAATAGGCGAGTTCAACAACCTCCCCCTTTTTGATAATCACAAATTCTTTTAGTGAAATTTATATTTATGAATTTTTTAATCAGGGTTAAGAACATTTGATAATTTATCCATAGATGTTAGAATACATATATTATGTTTTAGTAGTTGAAATAACATAAATTAAACCATGTTTATTGATGAAAATATATCATAGCATATATTCAAGGGCTCCAGTCTAAAAATTATCCCCCTTTGTGAATATATAAAAGAATGAAAGAAAAAAAGGATTCAAAAATGATTTTTTTATTAATGAAATAAGAGTGAAATATACAAAAAGATTAAAAATATCCCTATCAACTAAGACAACCCACATTCAATCCAAATAAGAAAATTCCAAGGGAGATTTTTCATTGAGAGCTGAGGCGCCTGGTTTAGAAGATGGAGGTACAAGACTAGGTATGGTAGTGAGTAAGGTAGGAAGAGCTACGATAGAAGAATCAATAGATAGAAAATGAGTATATTTCTGAGTAATCACATGATTCAAGCTTCTGATGGCATGTCCAAGACTAATCAAAGGGGTAATACTTGTAGAGTCTGATGTAGCTGAGGAAGAAGGTAAATCTAGAGGAACAATACTGGGAGTGTAGTCCACATGGAGGAAGGGAAAAAAGGTATTCCTGAAATCCATAATGATGCTCCATCCTCTTTCCATATCTAAAATTAAATCATATTTATTCTCCAATAACTTTTCAAAAGTAGGGGTCAAATCTCGAAGCCTGATAACTTGATCTTTAAAAGCCTGAGTGAATGGTTGGATCATAAAGTTCTCCAATAGCAGCTTAAAGTGACCATGCATCAAATGCTTAGTGTAAACACTTTTATAATAAAAGTCTACCTACTATTTGATGGCCATATGATCTTGGGAATCCTCCCTCAACTAATCTCCTACAATCCTATGAATGTCTCTAGTAGTGGAAATGACCCGAGTCATAGACTGAGGGTCTGAGGTACTTGCACCATAGAGTTTCTCCAATTCTACTCAAATAAGTTATATGAAAAATTCTAGATCAACAGGAGGATAGGATAATGAAGAAGCAGATGCCCACATAGGTGCCATGGTAAAAGCTACTATCTCCTTAAAATACCTGGCCAGTCCACTAATCAACCTCTTCACATCATCATCTTGATTACTTAGATGTGTCTCCATAGACTTCTTAAAGTCCTCAAACACAGTGACCATTTTCTTAACAACACTCTTAACAAACATAAGGTATTTGTCCACTTTAGATCTTGAAGTCATATATGAGTCTAAACTCATAATCGAATGTTTCCTAAACTCCATTGATTTTTCCAAGGTTATGACACAATTCTGGAATTCCTACACTTCAATAGGCTAGAGGGAGTGAAAGGTAGAGATTATTCTTTCTAAGGAAGATGCCACAACCTCTTGATTGAGAGCCACTGTTCTCTCTATCCCAATAGATCTCTCATCAAAGTGTGTATTAAAATATGATTTTAAATACTGAAAGTCATCATTCTTCACATAATCCTAAGGTAGAAGAACCACCAGTTTCATAATAGTGGTCTGTAAAACAGAATGAACTGGAGGTCTTCTGTTAGGTTTTTCATCTTCAAAACCATCATAGTCTATACCAAAAACCATGAATCTGGGATCTTCTGACCAATATTCTATTTAATGAGAAAAAAATGAACCTGTGGCAACATGTTCCTCTCTCTCACTTGGATCATCCTCTTGGTCAACTACATTAACCTTTTCTATTCTTCCTTGATAAGCTGTATCAACAAGAGTGTCCATTACTATCTCATCTATAGAATCTCCAACCACAACCATATCAATTCCATCTCCAACCAATTCATCATCCTTTTCCTATTCACTCTCTCCCACTTCTGTATATCCAATCCAAGGACTAAGACATAGGCATTCCTATTCACTTTTATCAATAGTTGTCTCAAATTCATCATGTCCAGATTCATCTTCATCCACCTCCTTTAAGGTTTCTCCAATAGTAATGCCTTTTAAAAAATTCTATTCTCCTTCTTCTTCATTGGTTTCTTCATCATCAACGTCCCTTAGGATAGTCTCTCTTCAAGGAAATCTCTTTTGTGGTCTCTACTCACAAAAAGATACAACATTAACATGAGGACATGATGGAAGATTAGGATCACTCCTATCATTAACAAGAGAATCATTTCTCTCTTTTTAAACAACATCTTCTTCTTCATCTGAGTACAATGACTCCACTTCATTAGGATTTAAACTCAGATCTCTTTTATTCTGGGGCCTACTAGGATTGGTAACAGTAATAAAGTCCTCATACATCTTAGCCTCATCATTAACCCACACCAATTTCCAAGGGTTATAGTTTATCTTCATTAACAATAAAATCATTTTGGTATTGAAGAAGTTGTCCATTAGAACTATGATTTATTTATTTTATCCAGAAAATACTTTCACTTTTAACATTAAGGATATTAACATGGCATGAAATAAATAATTTGACCTGGTGATGGGATTTTTCATATCCTCTAACTGAACCATCAAAAACCTCTAGAGATTTATCCTTTGTCCATGCGTCAATATATACAACAACAATATGTCTTGATACTTAAAAATAGCAGAGTCCCCTCTCCCAGGACTCAGGAAATGTTGAAAAAATTCAAACATTAATCTATTTTCTTTATAAATCTCAGCAGCTATCACCTTTCTAGGGATTCCATTCCCTATCAGTTCTGCCAGAGCCTCTTCATAACAGAAATACAAGTTGGTGGGAAGAACCACTCCAGAGTAATAATAAAATAATGCCATCATGTGGGAATATTAAGAATTCATCCCATTCAATAGAAGAGAAGCTCACACTAAGTCCATGTACCTTATAAATCATTCAGTTTTCATCCTCGGACTGTTAAAACATAAAACACTCATAAAATTATTTTACTAGATTTGGGTAATATGGTCCATTTTTATTTAAAAAACATTCTACCCAATCCTGAGCATTGAGTGCCTTTATCACCAAAGACCTGCTCGATATCAGCCATTCTGAACTTAATTCTTTTTATAAAACGATTTCCCTCTTTGAAAAATAAGGATTGATCAGATTTACCACATCCTTGCTTCCAATAATAGGCCAAGTTTGAGGTCTCTTAGATTTTGGGACATCTACATCATCACCAACCATTGGTCTCTTCAGTCTTTTCATTGCGATATGATGCGGTTCGAGGTTTTTGTAGAAGGTTACTTTCAAATATTCGGGAGAAAATGGTTTGGGAGATGATTGAAGTGGATTTAAATGTGTCTTCTACTTTGTTTTTATCATTTAGGGTTTGAAAAAAACAAATCAAGTAAAGGAAATAAATAAGATTAAAACGTTTTATATTTTGGGAGAAAAATACTAAGTCCTGGAACTAAGTAAGGTCGACTATCGGTAAGGTGCCAATGGTGAGTTCCAACATTGTGGTCAAACGGTGAGGACCTAATGGTGATGTCAAACTGTGAGGTCCAACGGTGATGTCCTAATGGTGGGGTCCAACAGCGTGGTCCAAATGGTGAGTTCCTAACGGTGAGGTCCAACAGTGAGGTCCTAACAGTGAGGTCCAAATGGTGAGGTCCTAACATAACCATTTATCATACAAAACTCATGTGTGATGTAATTTTACCTCTCAGAATTCAAAGGCATTGTGAATATATCATCCAATTGATGTTCAATGCCAATGAATTCAAGAGTGATATCACATCTTCGATAATGATATCTCAAGAACTGATGCATGACATCAATGTTCTTTGTCCTAGCATGAGATACAGGATTTTTAGAGATGTTAATAGAACATGTGTTATCATAGTTTATAGATACATGTTTAAATTGATATCCATAGTCTAATAAAGTGTTTTTCATCCATATAATTTGAGCACAAAAACTACCAGCAGTTATATATTCATCTTAACGAGTGGATAAATCCACACAATTCTTTTTCATACTACACCATGATACTAGTGACTTCCCTAAATGTGACATTTTCCAAAGGTTTTCCTTCTATATAACTTCAAACCATCAAAGTCATCATATGAATAACTTATCCAATCAAATGGTTGTCCTCTTGGATAAAATAGTCCCAAATATGTAGTATACGTGAGATATTTAAAAATCCTTTTAATAGCAGTTAAATTATATTCTTTGGGATTGTCTTGAAAATAATCACACATGCATATAGTTAATATTATATCAGGTCTTCTATAAATAAGGTAGTGGAGACTCCCAATCATACCTCTGTAATTTTTTTGATCCACTAGTTTACCAGTTTCATCCGCATCCATCTTACAATTGGTGCTCATAGGTGTATCACTACCTTTTCTACTATCCAAACTAAAACGTTTCAAAATATCCTTAGTATATTTAATTTTATTTAAAATAATACCATTTTTATTTTGTAAAATTTAAAATCCAAGTAAAAATTTATGTTCCCCCATTAAACTCATTTCAAATTCATCTTGCATCATCTTTGAAAAATTAATACATAAATTTTTTTAGTGGATGAAAAAATAATATCATCTACATAAATTTTTACTATTTAAACATATTTGGAAATCATTTTAATAAAAAGTGTAGGGTCATCTATTCCTTTAGTAAAACCTTTTGAAATAAGAAAAGAATTGAGTCTATCATACCAATCTCTAAGAGATTGTTTTAGACCATATAAATATTTATAATGATTAAAATCATGATTTGAAAAATGGGGATTTGTAAAGACAGGGTGTTGTTCAAAAAACACATCCTCAAATATATATAAATTTAGAAATTCACTTTTGACATCCATTTTATATTGTTTGAAATTCAGATGAGCTATATAAGAAAGTAGTATCCTAATGGAATCTACTATAGATGCAGGTGAAAATGTCTCCTCATAGTCTATTCCTTCTTCTTGACTTATCATAGTGCAACTAATCTATCCTTGTTTCTGACTATATTTATAGACTCATCAATTTATATTTTTAACACCCATTTAGTGTCTATGGTCATAGTGTCCTTAGGTATTTTTACTAATTTCCAAACATTGTTTATTTCAAACTAATTTAATTCTTATAGCATAGTTATCACTCAAAATTCATCATTGATAGCATCATTATTTTTTTTGGGTTCAATCTGTGAAAGAAAATATTGATGTTCAACCTTGTTTCTTAGAAAAGATCTATTTTGTGTCCCTCAATTTAGATCACCTACTACATCATCTGAGGGGTGATTCTTGAGAGTTTTAATATCTCTAATAAAGGTTGGACTAGACTCCTAATAATTGTCTACAGGTTCAGATTCAACATGCTCAGATTCTAGAAAACATCCAGAACTAGTTTTTTTCATTGGGAGATCACTGTCTTTATCATTATGAACCATAATTAACATATCTTCCTCAAGATATTCAAGGGAGGTTTTAGGTTCATGTTGATCAGTCTCCTCAAATTGGACATGAACCGATTCTTCCACACATTTGGTTCTCTTATTTAATACTCTATAGGGTTTACTAGAAATTGAGTAACCTTGAAAAAATCCTTCATCACTTTTGGAAGCAAATGTTTCAATATTAACCCCAGTGTTAAGGATAAAGAGTTTGTAACCAAAAATTCTAAAGTAATTAACCTTAGGTTTTCTATTATTCCATAACTCATAAGGGGTCTTCTTAATAATAGGTCTAATTATGACTCTAATGATGATGTGACAATTAATATTAACAGCTTAAAACCAAAAATAAATAGGCATGTTATAATCATTAAGCATTTTCAGAGAAATCACTTGAAGTGTCATATTTATTCATTCTACAAATCCATTTTATTGAGGTGTTATAGGAGTAGGAGAAATTGTGATTATAACCATTATGTGAGAAAAATGACTCGTAATCCAGATTTTCGAACTCACGACCATGATCACTTCTCATGGTCTTAATTCAAAGTCCACTAATATTTTCTACAGACATGGAATATTTAATAAAGTAAGAACATTCTTCACTTTTTTGATATATAAAGTATACCCAAGTGTATATGGAAAAGTTATCTATAAGAACATAAAAATAGTGCTTCCCATTTAAACTTGAAACTCATGATGGTCCAAACAAATCCATGTGAACCAAATCAAGTGGTTGAGAAGTTGAAGCTTGTTTATTTGGTTTTAAAGAATATTTGTGTTTTTTTCCATTTGGACAAGGATTACATACTTTATAAAGTGGGAATTCCAATCTAGGTATTTATCCAACTAAACCATTCCTAGTTAGTTTCCTAAGTGAATGAACATTTTAGTTTCCTAATCTTCTATGCCACAACTTTGATTCCTTATAAAAATAATTTAAACAAGAAACATTTTGCATAGCTAAAGAGTTTAAATCAACAAAATATATATATTTTTTCTATGAGTTGTAAATATTAAATCATTCTTAGAATAAAAAACATTGCATGTATCATTTACAAACTTAACAATAAATACATCATCACAGTAATGAGAGATACTAAGTAGATTGTACTTTAGCCCATCAACAAAAATTACTTTTGAAATTACTATAGTATTAGGGTTACAAATTTGGCCTAATCCGACGATCTTCCCTTTAGAATTATCAAAAATACGAATTATACACCATAAAATTTAATTAGGATTGTGAATCATGAATAGACTCATTTTATATGTCTTGAACATCCACTGTCCATATACCATAGGGTTTTACAGGAGTTCATTAGACAATTTTCCTACAAAATAGATTAAGAAGAGGGTAACTTTAGTACACAGAGTTTCTTCAGTTGAGAGAGGTTAGCATGTAATGCTTTGGGAACCCATATTTTTCATATAAGATTCCTATAATCAACAGATATGTTTTAAGACATGAAAAAAATTTTATATCCTTTAGAAAATTGTTTTTCAAAATATGGTTCAGAACATGAACTAGCAATGAAATGTCCAGATTTTGGAAATTTTTTTTCTTAACAACCATTCTCTATCCTGGTTGAAATCCCAAACCAGTTGTGTATTTTGGAGAAATTTTCTTCCCTAGAAATTGGGTCATGGTATCACTAACCTCAGTAAAATTATCAAGATCTATTTTTAATTGATCATTTGATAATTTTATTTCAGTATTATCTTTTAACAACTGAGCAAATTTTTAATTTTAAATATCCAAATCCGACTTATAATAGTCATTTAAAGCATGTTTTCTTTTCAATAATTTATATTTATCCTTGAGTTTATTAAAGGTATCCCCAAGAATTACACAATTTTCAAATAGTTCATCCTTATTAATATTTTCATTATTATTAGATTCAATATCATTCCCAAAATAGTAATCATTATGTAAAGGAAAATTTAGTGTTACCTTAGATGTTTCTGGCCTGAAACACAGGATTGCATGATTGTTCTTTTCAGTATCAGAAGTGTCAGATCAACTGGAAATATCTTATAAAGCACTCCAAGAAGATTTCAAAACCTTTTTATATCACTTAAACTTGACTTCATATTTCTTCTTAATCTTTAGCCGGGGGAAATCATCCTTCACATGAACTTTTTGTTTACACTCCTAACATAATATCTCATTTGTGTTTTCATTCCATTTTTTGTCTTTGATCCAATGTCCTTTACTATCATAACTTCTTTTATAATTTGACATTCTAAATAAATTCTTCTTATGGTAGATATTTTTGAATCTTATTTCAAGATTATCCATATCATCATCACTGTTAGATTCTGAATCTTCACTAGTGGAACTATCATTAGATACATAAACTTTTTCTTTATCTTTTCTCTTTGAGGTAGCAGTATTGAATGATACAAATTTCATTCATGGTTCTTCTCTACTTCTTGATTCACCTTAAGATATTATTCATAAATCATGAGTTTTCCAACTAGTTATTTCACTGGTAGCTTTCTTATGTCATAGGATTATCAGATGGAAACAGAAGTCCCCCTCCATAGGTTAGGTGTGCATTGAAACAATCTCATAATATGATCCTTGCTGTCTACTGGTTTCCCAAGAAGACTCATGGTATTTAGTATTTCATTAAACCTGAGATACATTTCAGAGATAGGTTAATCATGATTCATTTCAAAGTTATCATATTTAATAGTATAAGTATTTAATCTCATTTCATTAACATTGGTTGTTCCCACATGGGAAACCAACAAAGTATCCCAAAAATTATATGATGTTTTATAGGAAAATATTCTATTGGATTCATCATCACATATAGCATAGTACAATGCATTCATTGAAATTCAGTTATTATTATATGTAGCTTTAGTCAACTGAGACCATGTGTCCCTAGTAGTAGCAGGTAATTCATGTTGTTTTTCAATTGTGTCCCATATTTCAGGACCTATTCTCTCTAGATATATTTTCATTTTCAATTTCCATTGATCATAGTTAGTACCATTAATGAAAGGTGGTCAGTGAGTAGCCGCACCCTCAACTCGGTTATCCATAGATAATTAGAATTTAAAGAACTGGAAATATAGATATGACAGAAATTTTAGGAACTTTAGGATACAACTAAAATCACAGTTAAAAAGAATATGGAAATCCTTAAAAATAGTTCTTATGGTATCAATAAAAACAACCTATATTACAAAATGTTGGTCCGATTGGAAGATAAAGAGGGGGGGGGGTGTGGAATTGAGTTCCTACTTAAAATTTATATTAAAAAAATATAATAAAAATACTCAATTTGATAACAACCCAGTGAATTAAGGTAGTAGAGATATAAATGTTCAATAGGCTAAAAAGTTCCTCAAAGGTTTATTAGTCCTCAGTTGAATCAGTGTAAAACACTTATACAAATTATGAAATAGGTTTACTGAATTAAACACATATAAAAACCAACCAATAATAACTATCTAAGTGAATAAAAAACAGATTTATTTTTTGAAGTTATAAGCATCAGAAAATAGAAAAACAGCGTATTGTTATACAAGGTACACAGTAGAGTTAAACAAGAGGTTATGTCTCAAGATGAGACTTAATCCTCTCCACTTGGTGATGACCAACCACCAAGATATTTATATTAACAATAAACTTGATACATATCCTGTATCCAGCTTCACAATAGTTTTCACAAACTCTCTAGGGCTCACACCCTCTTCCACAATTATTCCTAAAAAAAACACAAAACCTAGTCACACACAACCTCTTCCAAATTTACACGTGGAAAACAAAGTGTAAGTAATGTTTGAGGTAAGGATTTTTAGTATCCTCCAGTTCAATCACAAGAGATAGTGTGTGTAACAGACTAACACACACATATCATAAATGTAAGATATGAAACAAAATAGAGCTAATGTTATAAATAATGATTTTATAAGGCTCTATGTGTTTTCAGTTCAGATCTGGACTCCTTGGAATGATGAAATTTCACTTTGAGTCTTTCAATTGAAGTTGTCTCCAAAACATAGTGTTGAAACACTAGGTTATGGATTCCAAGTACTGAGGTGTTCTGCTTCTTGTTTTGAAAGAGATTCGATGAATCATAGAAGACAGTCTTGAGTTTGTTGTCCCAAATGATCTTCGTGAAGCTCTTGGGTTCTCATTGTAAAATCTGGTGTGTTTTCTTTTTTTCTTTAGTTTAGTCATGTAATGTCTCTCTCTCATGCATCCTCTTGTCTTCTCTTCCTAGGTTTCTTATTTTATATTCGAGTTTCGACAATATGAATTAGAACACCATGTGAGTTTTTCCTCATACCTCATACTACCTCTAGATATTGTCTCTTGATATATCTACAATCAGTATAAATTAATTTCCCAAGCATTAAATTTACCAAATATGACCGTTAGAATAATCTTAAGAAATTGAAAAAGTATGGAGTATAAGAGTGAGTATCAGTAGAATGGTAGCGACAACCTTCATTGGTAGGCTTCATCAGTAGGTTTCATATGTAGCTTTCATTGGTAGGATTCATCGGAAGGCTTAAACGGTAGCCATCATCAGTAGGATTCATCAGTAGGCTTCATTGGTAGCTTTACAATAGTAGCCTTTGAGTAGTAGACTCATAGAGATGAGATTGCCTTGATAACTCAATGGTGAGGTTCCTCAGTGGTAACCTCTATAGGTAAAATTCTAGAGGTAACCTCAATCAGTGAACTCTATTGGTAACCTCTATCGGTAACCTATTTCTGTAACCTCTAGTGGTAACCTTCCAGCGGTAAATTTTTTACTTAGAGAAAATTTTCACTGTAAACATAATCGAGAGATTGATGAGATTAAAAATACAATGTTATAAATTGATAGAAACTATAAATATTAATAAAAAATGATATCATATAAAATAAACATGATTTTGGATTATCAAAACAGGTGAGTCCAACACATATTTCAACATTAACTTATTCAATAATTTCCATACATTAACTCATTTCACATAATTCATCATTTTACTTGTATTATCCAATTCATTCATCTCAATTTCAATCTCACAAGCCATTAGACACATTCACCATATTCCATTCAAACCTCTTTACATTGTTACAAAGAACCCTTATGCCATTATCAAATTCTAGGAAAAACTATCAATAATCCATTTTCCAACTCAACTAACATACCAACATATTCACCTTGGGATCTACATTATCACAAATCAACTCTATAGTTAAAATTACAATTTTCCATGTTCGAGAATATTGGAACACCCCTGTATGGTGCTGAATCGATCTAGTAAATCTCATTTCATCCAAATGGGATCATGAGGGGATCAATTAATCATTTAGCCAACCATTTTTTCTAATCCATTTAACGGAATCAAATGTAGAATAAGAAAGAACCATCAACACAACCACAAATACAGAAATATACTTCAAGACCATGGAATATAACTTGTGGCCAACTTACCAAGAAACTAGAGATGAAAGCACACTTAAACTTACCTTTAGATCTGGATTCATGTACCCATTGATTTCCCATCCTATGATCCTCTATAAAATAGGTTTTTAGGGATTCATATTAAGTATAATGAAACCATAAGGCATAATATAGAAAATAGAATCCACAGGAGTATAAGGCTTACCCGGTGTTTCGATCCTCAACCAACGACACTCCAAATGGCCTACAAACAATGGTGATTGATCCTTGGAAATATATGAGAGTATTGGTTAATCATTAGGGATGTAGGAGGATGAATGAGGAGAAAAATTGGTTGAGGAACTAAAAATAAAAATGGATAAATTGGTAAAATACCATTTTAATGAGATGCCCAGTTTTTCAATCTATGCACCAACCATGTGTCTACCTGAATCCAAGAGGGGATGAGTCACATGATTACATGGGGAGATCTGAATAGTTTGAAAAACCATGAAATAACTATGAAAAATTCATCTTTCTTGGGTTGTATGGTTTGGAGCCCCCTCTTACAAGGTTTAATAATATATGAACCAGATACTCTTGGCTACCATGGTTTCGGGGAACAATTACTACTAACCATGCACCAACCATGAAACATGCACATGATTTAGAAAATCTCCAATCATTCATATTTTGAGTTCTTGAGACACCCCTAAGATTCTTCATATGTCCACAAAAATTCCATTAACCATAATATGAAGACATGAACCCAAACATAAAAAAGCTCCCTTGAGAAAATCCGGTATCCTACGTTGCTAGAGTGAATCTACACTAATTCCAATAATGCAACACCAATAAATTGCAGAACTATTTTCAAATCTATCAATAGAGAAAGACATTACCATATGATAATTTTTTAATTGATTAAATTGTTTATGAATAATATGTTATTATTCTATGCTCTGGTTTTGGGGTGTTATTGTATTTTAGTTTTTTATTCAATTCCATTTATCCGAATGATTATAGTCCTATAAATATTAGATATATAATTGATTATAAAAAAAATAAAAGTTGGGAATAACCCATCTCATGATTCGATTTCACTTAGAACATATTAGTTGTATCAAATATGTCACATAATTATTTATAATTAATTCAATATCCTTGATTAATTCATGTATTTTTAATTTAGTTTTAAATTTTAGTTTAATCATTAATAAATAAAACTTGTGAGATATTCCACTTCTACTTTCATTTATCATAAATATAATCAATTTTATTAATTTTAATAATGAATGAAATTCAATTATCTTATTAGGAGGTGCTGAGGAATATGGCTGGATAACACAAGATTACAAACTGTGTGACCCGAAGGTACATGAAGTGTACTAGTGTTCAATCCAGTAAGAATTGATTCAGAATTAATTCAAAGATTTTACATTTATTACACATAATAAAATTTATTTTACAACATCATTTGACCGGGATAGTATGGAATATAGTTATCCAGAGTACACAGTGGGTAATATTTTATTCATAGATGGGTCTTGTATCATCTAACATGACCTTACTAACTAGTAACCATTTAAATCAGAGTCCACACAATGTGTAGGCCATGCGCACATCGTGTACTCTAACTTTTACCATGGCACATTTTACAAGCCAATTCCCTATGTGTGTGTCTCATTTAGATGTTAGAAATAGTGCACGACATGTAGATGGATTGTTTATGCCATGAACTATTACCAAATTATGCAAAATTGAAAGTTAATTTATTATACTATGAAAACCTTATGAACATGTTCTTGTTTGTGGTCATTATTTTGATAGGAAATTCCATGAGATGAATTCTAATATATATAAATGATTAATTAATTTCTATATAATGTTCAGATCTTTATATCATGTATGAGTCATATTATTGTTATTTCCATATGTACAATGATGCATAAAACTTGATAGAATTATCATGAAATCAATGTAACAATTAAGTTGACAGTACATGTCATGCAAGTATATGATTTAATGCCCTGACCCCAGTTACCCAGAGTTAGTGCTTTATTACATAACATTGGAATGATACAAGGAATCATGTCTCGAAAGACTGATCAATTTTTTATTATTGGAAATAAGATACATACATAAGTTCAACATTACAACTTCAAAAGAAATACAACACTAATTTATACAATTAGAAATATCCAAGCCTCCTAGTTTATATCTACAAGTCACTCATAACTAACTTCATCATATCCTGGGAAAATGAAACATAATAAAGGGGTGAGCTCAAATGCTCATTAGGGGTAAGCAATACAGCGGAAGATAACATAAACATTAGGCATGGTGAATAATTAAAAACACATGACTTTATAAATAATTAACATGAACACTTTATGGCTAGAATATGTGCTGAGTAAATAATTCCATAATAAAACATATTCATGGGTATTCTACTATTCGAATAACAATATGAACCATCAATATTATTTTCATAATGATGGAATGTATAATGCTGGACATCCTGAAACATTTTGTCAAGGCATCGACCAAGGCGTCTAAAAATGATTAAGGCCTCGCCAAAACCATATATCAAATTGAGAAAGAACTCATCCAATTACACATTTAATAGTCTCATGAGACCTACCGATGCATTGAGGAGATATAGCACTCCACACCCATCACATACAAAGTCCAATACATTCCTCATATAAAAAGGTTGAAACATAACATAAACATTCGTATTAAAACTAGCCTATGAAATGCCAATACCTTAACCACAAATCATGAATGGTATAAAAAGAATACATCCACAGTAAAACATATCAAAAAACATTAAATTCAATATGTAATATTTTTTTAATAATAATTGAACTTCAAACATGTGTAAAAGTTATCAATGGATGTTGACAAAGATGAAAGAAAAACTATTTGAGAGAAATATCTATTTCTATTTTGAAATCATTTAAGAGTCACATAATTATAAAAGAAAACATTTATTTTGAAAATATTCTTATAATCTTGTAAGGGAAGATTCAATGATGTTATAATGGTATAAAATAGCCGCACCCTCCATATAAGTTAAACAATTTTCTTACCTTAATTTTATCGAAAAGGTCATAATGTACCTTGTTTGGAAAATGACGGAAAGAGTACTTTAAAAAAATATAAGGTAAAATAAGAGTATAAATTACTTTAACCCATAGTCTAGTAAATAGTAATTTTTTTTTGAAATAAATTTTTAAGAAAACACAGATGTGGATGATAAAGAGGTCCCAATAGATACTTATGTAAAAACATCCTCGAATAATAAAGAGATTGTGAAATTAACCCTTACCTTGTACTTTTCCATGGTCGAGGGTATGTTAACATCCTGTATAATAGTCAAATCAATGTTATTAAATTATACAAGAACCATATACCTAAATATTATATCATATATGATCTTTTAATATAGTTTTTTTAATAATATTTTAGTATTATCGTTTTTTCGGGTGTTAATTGATTCATTTTCCTTTATGTGTTTTGTTACATAAGCCATGTTTGTTATGGATTGGATGTATTTGATTCATATAAAGAATGATATTAAGTTCCTTAACATTACTTTTAATCATCAAATGAAATCTTATTATTTAATAGTTACTATGGGGAAATGAATCTAATCTCATTCATGGAGACGATAATCCATACGTACGCACGAGTGAGAATATCATTTTTTTGATATTCTAATTGTATGTAAATAGATGGTATATAATATAAAAATAATCAATAAAATGTTATATTTATTATTTAAATCAATTATACATCATTATTATACCCATCCAAAAAATTAATGTATTGAATAACAACTACACCACGATGCGGAGACGGTAAGCCGTACGTACACATGTATGGTGACTTTGTCAATCATATGATGGATATAATAAAAGATATGGTTGTAAAATTTTTATAATAACAAGAATGTATACATAAGATAATAGATTTATTATTTTAGAATGGAAACAACAAATAAAGAGGATGTGTAAGAAGAAAAGAACTTGAAAGATGTGATGCAATTTTGACCTCTTCTTCGGGTTCTTCCTTTTGATTTGATCAAAAGGGCTCCATAAGTTGTGTTTATAACCAATTGAAGGCCTCTAAGATTAAGGTAGGATATTTTAGAGGATATTTGGGTCAGGTTTGGCCGATCCAAATCACTTTTGAGGTGTGAATTTGCGAGAAGGGGTAGTTCCCTTTTATAAGACGGGTGAAGGGAACCATAAGAAAAGATTGAAATATTATTTTATAATAAAATAATTTTCGGTTTATAATAGCTCAAAAATGATTTATATAGATTATAAGGTGGATATGGGTCGAAATACTTTCAACCAATAGGTTTTAGACATTTTTAGGTAACCATATAAACCATATCTTTTAGATTTAACTCTTTGTTAAATAGTTTGACATTTACCTTATCTCTTTTTATTTTTATATTATATGGTTAATAAATATACTATAAACTTCCAAGATAACCCCAAGTGGTTCCTAAATGATCCATATATCATTATATAAGTCCTTTTTCCTAACCTTGGATTTTTAGTAATATTATATCTATTAATAATTAAATATTATTTTTTAAAACTCTTTTATGTCAATTTTGACACTATTTGGTATTTTGTTTTTTTAAAGTCAAAAAAGCATGATTACTTCAAAAAAAATCCATTTAATTGACCCTAATATGTTATTTTAACCTAGAAAATTAGTTTAATTCATCAAAACTATCAAATTATATTCCTTTGAATATTTATAATATCAATTATTTTAATCTTTCATTAATAAGTTAATTACTGCATCATCATTATGTCATAAATAAATTTAATTATTTAATGTCTAAAAATTATAAATAAAATACCATTATGTATGAAATCCTTTTATCTGTCTAATGAATATTTATAGTTGAAATTAGATTATATATAACCCTATATTTAAAATGGTTTTGTTATTAAACTTTGAATTTAAAAATTTTAACTCTTCTTTAAATAAAATAATAATAAATGTCCTAATCTAATCCAAGTGGACCTAAAGGATCATATATTATTCCTAATGTTGTTTTTGTTTGAATTACACCTATCCAATAGAATTAGGATATGTTTTAGGGTAATAATAATATCATTTTTACCTTTAATTACCCAATTTACTTTTAACTGTGGTAAATAAAAGTTAAAAGTTACTATTCACCAAATATTATTTTCATTTTATGGAACCAAATTTTACTTACTAATATCAACTATGTCTCTTAGATTTTTCAAATTCAATTCACAGAAGCGGTAAAATTATGTGTTATGCAAATTTTTAAATTCTCCTAGGAGGTGGGTAAAAGACGGTAAAAAGTTCAATAAAATTTTTATATATCTAAACTTATTATAAAATGAATCAATGAATTACATTGAACTTATATAGGTATTATGTATCTATTTTTTCCTAAAATAAATTTAAATAAAATAAATAACTATTTAAATAAAAAGTCAGTTTAAACCAATAATGTAGTGCTTTCACTATTCATAAAAAATTGAAAGTTTTCATAAAAATACCAAAAAATCACCCTAAGATAACTTTGACATTATGAATCCAAAAAATGAAGTTCATTTTGAAAGATAAAATTTATAAAATTCCAAAATGTGGGTATTACTATTCACAATGGCTAGTTTGATTTGTTTTGGTGTGTTTGAACTCGAAGTTGCGTACAACACAAGCTATTATATTATTCAAAGGGAAACGTACCATTGAAGTTTGGGGTGTTACATTCTACCCTCCTTAAAATAATTTCATCCATGAAATTTCTAAAATATTACTGCGTAAAAATATTCGGGTGGTTCTTCATCATAAGTTCTTTGGTTTCCCACATTGCCTCTTCCATCTTATAGTTTCTTCATATAACTTTTACGAGACGAGTCGTTCGGTTTCTAATCACTTGTTCTTTGGTATCAAGAATCTTAACAGGCTCTTCAAAATAAGACAAATGAGGTTTCAGTACAATTTCCTCATAGGTTAGTACATGCATTGGGCCAGGCATGTATTTTCTCAACAGTGATATGTGGAACACATCATGAGCTTTGGAGAGACTTGGCGGCATTTCCAAACGGTAAGCTACAACCCCAATTCATTCTAGAATCTTGAAATGTCCGATTGTAACACCCCGAGCTTCCATGATACGCCTCTCTTTCAATAATGCAATAGCTTGCATTGTACGCAAGTTCGAGTTCTAACACACCGCAACTAATCAAAGTAGCTGTTATGAATAGTAATAACCACCTTTTAAATTTATAGAAATTTTATATTTCAAAATGGACTTCATTTTTGTATTCCTAAATTAGCCTATGTTGATTTTTTTGTAATTTTCCGAGAACTTCCAAATTTTTTGAATAGTGAAAAATACTTAAAACAACTTTTTTAATCAAAATAATTCATAGTGATAAATTATACTATTGAGTGGTTTTAGAGTATAATTAGAATATATTTTTACCATTTTATCCAATGGTGGTCATTAGAATTAATTTAACATTGAAATTGGACATAAACAATTGCCAATCTTTTGATATAAATTGTTTCTTAAAAACACGCTATTTGTTGTGACAGCGGGAATTAATTATAAAATTAATTAATGCAACTAATATGTTTGGAATTTTGTAAAATAGACATCATTTTTTAATTCGTAATATCAATTATAGCTCAGGGTGAAATTTTGGCCTTATTCTGAAAAACTTCAATTTTTGATGAATAGTGAAACCACTAAGTGGTAGTTAAATAACTGATTTTTCGTTTAAATGAAATATTACCACTTCTGTGATTTGATTTTCAAAAATACGACATACATGGTTGTCATTAAGAAGTAAAATGTGGTTCAATAAGATTAAAATAATTTTTTGGTGAATAGTAACTTTTAAGTTCTTAATCGCGATTAGAGGTAATTAGTGTAGTTTAAGGTAAAAACAATGTTTTAATAATATTATATGAGCTTGAAACTTGTCCTATTCCTATTGGATGAGTCATGGCCGACCAAGACAACCCATGGGTCAACTTGGGGACCCCATGGAGCCACTTTAGTTGGAAAATGACATTAATATATATTTATTTAATGTTAAAATTAAATTGACACAAACATGAGTTGTTTTACTAAAATAGTTTTTAAGTGGGGTTACAAAAGTCCATATTTTGACTATAAATATTCATTAGAAAGCTAAAAAGATTTCCTACATCATAGTATTTTTTTTATAATTTTTAGACATTAAATAAATTAAATTATTTATGACATCATTATGATGCAGCGATGACCTCATTATTTAACGATTTAAATAAAATGAGAAGATAATGAAAAATCTAAGGCTTAAACTTGTCCAAAGCCTATTGGATGAAGATATTTCGAACCCTTATCACCTTAGCCTCGAATTATATAAGTTTGGGACCTTTAGAATCCGAAAAGCATTGTGCAATAATGTAACATTTCATTACTTTCCAAAAGTGCCCCTCCTCTCCACTTATAAAAGGCCCCCACCTCTCCCACCTCATTTACACTTTCAAGCCATTTGGCTCGGCAAACCTCTGCCCAAATACTCTCCCAACATTCTTCCCTTACTCATAGAAGCCTCACATTGGGCAGAACTCTTCCCAAGGAAGCCTTTGGCTCAAATCAAAAAGAGTTACCCGATTTTGAGGTAATGTCTTTTCTAATGTTGTTTTGTTTTATTTTTCTTCTCCAACCCCCTAAACTCTTTTTATTCATTTATTTTATGACAACACCAGTATCCTAAATATACTAGGATGTTGTTATAAGAAGGATTCGAGCTACACTTACAAACACCTACATCTAATGGTTAAAGAACATACGGTTTCTGTGGATGGCGAATTTCTACCTCACGAAACGATGATTGTTCAACACTCATATAACACCTTCAAAGGTGGCCATTAAGATGTCACTATATTTATATATGATATATAATGTGTTTATGTTTTACTTATGCTTCTGTATTTCTCATTTATGGCTTACTTTATGATTTCCATTATGGGTAAAACGCGATAATTTCATTTTAGGAAGTGCGGACTACCGCCCCCTCAAAGTGATTTGAATCGTTAATGCCATATGTGGGATGTATAAAGGATGGAGTAAATCGTATTATACACTATATTATACTGGAATTATATTATACATTTATATCATTATGATTTAGTTCCATTAAATATGAAATTGAAATGAAAGTAGCGTTCATGCGTACGTACGGCTTACCGTCTCCATGAACGGTGCATTTCATTTCTCACCTCTAAATGTTATGTAATATTATAAATGAATGTATATACTGGATATATAATATATATATGACATCTAAATCATGAATATAATTCTGGATATAATGGATATTTCACCACATAAACAACTTGTAATTATAAGAAGCTTATTGTTGACTCAAGTACCAAAGATCGACAAAACGACCGTTATTAACTTAAATAATTACATAATGTTCATATCATTGTAATAAGTGATATAATAAGGATAATGAAATTGAAAATGGTTCTTAATAAGGTATATATTAACTCTAGTTTATTATTCAGGAGGTTAAAGAACGGTTGATTCAAGTCAGACACGAGGTAAGGGAACTTCTTAACCCAATTTCTATTCTTTGGGTTAATCTCCTACTTTCAAATTATGTCATGATATTGTTATGTCATATCTTGTATTTTTACTTTCTTTATGTGTAATTATAGTGAATAAACATAATAGATATATTTTATTTAAATGATATTTGTAAGAGAATTTCTTAACCCAACTTCCATTCTTTGGGTTAATCTCCTACTTTCAAATTATGTCATGATATTATTATGTCCTATTTTGTATTTTTACTTTCTTTATGTGTAACTATAGTGAATACACATAATAGATCTATTTTATTTTAAAAATGATCTTTTTAAGGACTTCGTCTCAATCTCCTTTCATTGAGTCATATTTGGTTTTATACACAACTTTCTTTTATACGGTGTATAAACCCCTTTGACTTTTACGTTTATTCAAAAGGAATCTTTTTATACGAAGCGTTTTACTAAACGACAAAAAGAGAATGTTTTTCTTTCCGTACATATGCGGCGACAACGACTTCTCCGCCGCCGTGACCATTATTTGAGTTTCGGCTTCCTCTACAAGCCATCATTTTTTTTAATGAAAAATAAATACAAAGTTTTAACTTTCATTTATTTTGGTATTGAAAATGGTTTTGAAAGCGTTTTTATCATATCAAAGTGTTGTATTGATATCTTGTGATTGAAATGTGGAAATGTTATGTTTCCTTTATGCATGTTTTATGTGATACGATTATGTTATGGTTTATGATATGTTTAAACCTATTCATATGAGGAATGTATTGGACTTAATAAGTGACAGGTGGAGCCCGCTATAGCTCCTCGGTGCATCGGTAGGTCTCATGAGACAACTAGACGTGGAATTGGCCGAGGCCCTTTCCCAATTTGATTTATGGTTTTGGCCGAGGCCTTAATCATTTTAGACGTCTTGGCCGAGGCCTTGACAAAATGTTTCAGAATGTCCGGCATTATACATTCCCTCATTATGAAAGTGGTTATTGATATTGCATGTGATTATTCGACCAGTAGAATATCCATGTGAAGAAGAGAATGGCATTATCTCATTTTACTTTTTCCATATTATGTTGAAGTTCATGTTTAAAAGGCTTTTGTTTTAGTTATACATTGCCTTAAATGTTAATGTTTATTTATGAAAGCTTCCGCATTATTGTTATCCTTACTGAGCATCTGAGCTCACCCCTTTCAATGTTTTAATGTTTTCCAGGATGTGAAGAAGTATTTTATGAATGACCTGCAGGGATAGTCAGAAGAGGATATGAGTGTGGACTATGGAGACTTTGTTATTGTAGTTTTTCACTTTATGATGTAATGTAACGTTTACGAATGTATCTAGTGTTTCCAAGGCTACTAAACTAATCGGTCTTTCGAGACTTGATCTTTTGTGATCATGCCAATGTTACTAAGTAATGCACCGACTCTGGGTAGCTGGGGTCGGGGCGTTACAGTTGGTATCAGAGGCAGTTTAGTACTAACCTTGGAAGCTAGATTTAGATAAACTCTGATTAGAGCACATAGCCCAAAGATAGACTTTGAGGATTAGTATAGAATAACTTCCTAGAATTTTGGTGTTATAGAGATGTAATGAGTTTTCCGAGAAATACATCCCTATCTGGATACGAGCAGGTAGAGGCGGCTCTGGCACAGATGTACCTAGGGGTAAAACCCGAAAACACCGCTTTGAGCTAGACTCGAACGGGAACTGGTGCACGACAACGGTCCTTGCTGCACTCTTGGTTACGACACTCCCGAGGGATATGCTTAGGATAATTCTCATTTTACTTACAAACCACTATGAAGGGTTATGAGTACATACTTCCTCAAAGAAAACATTTCTTTTTATGATTATGGATTATATCCATAAATAGTTCAATTTATGTAAAGTGTTTTACAAGTATGGAATTATGTATTTTGATTCATAAACTAACCTAGTTTATGCCGTTGTATAGAAATGGCGCCCAGTAGAAGGAATGTGAACTCCAGCAGTACGTATGATCCAAAGAGTAAGAAGGATAGTATCTTTCACGGTATTAAGCCAACATTTCGAAGGGAAATAGTCTCCCATGTGTTCTCAACATATGAAGAAATAGTATCATGTGTTAATAGGATAAGTAAAGAATTCTCTGAGTCCTATGGCTTTGAAGCGAAGCAAGAGACGAAAGGGATGGAAGAGAGAATGATGGATAAAGGGATGAGGGGAAAGAAGAATTTTCCAATATGTGGTAATTGTGGGAAGAAACATCATGGAACTTTCCTAAAGGGAATGGGAGTTTGTTATAAGTGTAGAGAAAAAGGACACAAAGTGCGTGACTGCAAGGGTAAGAAAATGGTTTCAAATGTACAATGCTTCTTCTGCAAGGATTGGGGACACTACACAAACCAATGTCCAAATCATCAGAGCATGCCCCAAATGATGTTATTGGATAATAATCAAGTTATGATACTACCACAGATGAGGAGTAATGATTAGAGTTCTTATGTTGTTATTAAAGATTTTTTTTAATTTGAGTGTTGTATCAATGATGTACTGGTTATAATAATTATGGAGTATATAAGGATTGTACTGTAGTACTATTTCATCAAGGACTTGAGATTGTGTGGAACCAAGAAAAGTGACTCCACAGTAGGTTAAATTTTTGGAAAATATATGGTTGAGAGAAAGATAAACCATAATATGGTTTTGATACTGAGATTGTGATTTTGGAATAAGACGTGATTGATTTGGATAAATTATATTGGATATACTTAACTTCCTTGAAACTGATTGATGTTTTGTATACATTTTTGGATAGAAGGAGTATATCTAGTATTCTATAAGGAAGAAGGGATCATGGTAATTCAGTATGTTTAAAAAGAATACATGATGAAGGTGTTCACATGTTGTTACGTGGGATAAATGATCTTCATTATGTTTACCTTCCTTATAAAATTTGGACTGTGAGTTGGACAGAAGTATTTTGGATAACTATTAAGGTTGGAATGGATTAAGTTGAACCATGGATAGTATTGTTTAAGGTTAAAAAAATTATGAAGATTATTTTTGGAATATTATGATACTATAGTTTTAGGAAAAGGATAACCTGCAGGGTGGGGCATAACCCGTCGCGTCGGACAAAGCTGCAGGAATCGAACCCACAATCATAGTGCGACAGGCCTTTATTTCCTACCACTAGCCTACAGGAAGTCCCCGGTTATTACAAAATAATTTTTACTAATCTAAATGGTATGTGTTAACATTTGGAACCTTATACAATTAGGATAAGTATAATATTTTTGAGTTCTATTATCTTTTGAGTGAAAGATGAGTTGAAGGTTGAAACTCTAATTGTCAAACATAAATATATATATACCTATCTCTTATTCAATGAATAAATTAATTCTTAAACTTTAGTAAAGGGATATTAAAATAAAAAAAATGTGTTATCCTAATACCTTATGTCTTGTTGAACTGATGGTATTTTAAATCAACATAGATTGAAGGCTTTGAGGCCCTCAATTTGACAGTTGATTGTGATTGATGACCTCAATCACTCCCTACAAATATTTGCGTTTTTCCTCCAATTATATGTCTTTAATTGCCACCAATGTTCTCCTAATCGAGATCATAATTGGGTGGTGACTTTTTCATTTCCCTTTCCCTCTTATTAAGACTAAATTATATTAACCTTATTTCCGATGTGGGTTTTCCTCAAAGGTATTTTCTCTTTTCAACCTTTTATTTTCAAAGAAAAATTTCAAATTGTGAGGACGCAATTTATTGAAGGATGGGAGAATGTAACACCCCGAGCTTCCATGATACGCCTCTCTTTCAATAATGCAATAGCTTGCATTGTACGCAAGTTCGAGTTCTAACACACCGCAACTAATCAAAGTAGCTATTATGAATAGTAATAACCACCTTTTAAATTTATAGAAATTTTATATTTCAAAATGGACTTCATTTTTGTATTCCTAAATTAGCCTATGTTGAATTTTTTGTAATTTTCCGAGAACTTCCAAATTTTTTGAATAGTGAAAAATACTTAAAACAACTTTTTTAATCAAAATAATTCATAGTGATAAATTATACTATTGAGTGGTTTTAGAGTATAATTAGAATATATTTTTACCATTTTATCCAATGGTGGTCATTAGAATTAATTTAACATTGAAATTGGACATAAACAATTGCCAATCTTTTGATATAAATTGTTTCTTAAAAACACGCTATTTGTTGTGACATCGGGAATTAATTATAAAATTAATTAATGCAACTAATATGTTTGGAATTTTGTAAAATAGACATCATTTTTGAATTCGTAATATCAATTATAGCTTAGGGTGAAATTTTGGCCTTATTCTGAAAAACTTCAATTTTTGATGAATAGTGAAACCACTAAGTGGTAGTTAAATAACTGATTTTTCGTTTAAATGAAATATTACCACTTCTGTGATTTGATTTTCAAAAATCCGACATACATGGTTGTCATTAAGAAGTAAAATGTGGTTCAATAAGATTAAAATAATTTTTTGGTGAATAGTAACTTTTAAGTTCTTAATCGCGATTAGAGGTAATTAGTGTAGTTTAAGGTAAAAACAATGTTTTAATAATATTATATGAGCTTGACACTTGTCCTATTCCTATTGTATGAGTCATGGCCGACAAAGACAACCCATGGGTCAACTTGGGGACCCCATGGAGCCACTTTAGTTGGAAAATGACATTAATATATATTTATTTAATGTTAAAATTAAATTGACACAAACATGGGTTGTTTTACTAAAATAGTTTTTAAGTGGGGTTACAAAAGTCCAAATTTTGACTATAAATATTCATTAGAAAGCTAAAAAGATTTCCTACATCATAGTATTTTTTTTATAATTTTTAGACATTAAATAAATTAAATTATTTATGACATCATTATGATGCAGCGATGACCTCATTATTTAACGATTTAAATAAAATGAGAAGATAATGCAAAATCCAAGGCTTAAACTTGTCCAAAGCCTATTGGATGAAGATATTGCGAACCCTTATCACCTTAGCCTCGACTTATATAAGTGTGGGACCTTTAGAATCCGAAAAGAATTGTGAAATAATGTAACATTTCATTACTTTCCAAAAGTGCCCCTCCTCTCCACTTATAAAAGGCCCCCACCTCTCCCACCTCATTTACACTTTCAAGACATTTGGCTCGGCCAAACTCTGCCCAAATACTCTCCCAACATTCCTCCCTTACTCATAGAAGCCTCACATTGGGCAGAACTCTTCCCAAGGAAACCTTTGGCTCAAATCAAAAAGAGTTACCCGATTTTGAGGTAATGTCTTTTCTAATGTTGTTTTGTTTTATTTTTCTTCTCCAACCCCCTAAACTCTTTTTATTCATTTATTTTGTGACAACACCAGTATCCTAAATATACTAGGATGTTGTTATAAGAAGGATTAGAGCTACACTTACACACACCTACATCTAATGGTTAAAGAACATACGGTTTCTGTGGATGGCGAATTTCTGCCTCACGAAACGATGATTGTTCAACACTCATATAACACCTTCAAAGGTGGCCATTAAGATGTCACTATATTTATATATGATATATAATGTGTTTATGATTTACTTATGCTTCTGTATTTCTCATTTATGGCTTACTTTATGATTTCCATTATGGGTAAAACGCGATAATTTCATTTTAGGAAGTGCGGACTACCGCCCCCTCAAAGTGATTTGAATCGTTAATGCCATATGTGGGATGTATAAAGGATGGAGTAAATGGTATTATACACTATATTATACTGGAATTATATTATACATTTATATCATTATGATTTAGTTCCATTAAATATGAAATTGAAATGAAAGTAGCGTTCATGCGTACGTACGGCTTACCGTCTCCATGAACGGTGCATTTCATTTCTCACCTCTAAATGTTATGTAATATTATAAATGAATGTATATACTGGATATATAATATATATATGACATCTAAATCATGAATATAATTCTGGATATAATGGATATTTCACCACATAAACAACTTGTAATTATAAGAAGCTTATTGTTGACTCAAGTACCAAAGATCGACAAAACGACCGTTATTAACTTAAATAATTACATAATGTTCATATCATTGTAATAAGTGATATAATAAGGATAATGAAATTGAAAATGGTTCTTAATAAGGTATATATTAACTCTAGTTTATTATTCAGGAGGTTAAAGAACGGTTGAGTCAAGTCAGACACGAGGTAAGGGAACTTCTTAACCCAATTTCTATTCTTTGGGTTAATCTCCTACTTCAAATTATGTCATGATATTGTTATGTCATATCTTGTATTTTTACTTTCTTTATGTGTAATTATAGTGAATACACATAATAGATATATTTTATTTAAATGATATTTGTAAGAGAATTTCTTAACCCAACTTCCATTCTTTGGGTTAATCTCCTACTTTCAAATTATGTCATGATATTATTATGTCCTATTTTGTATTTTTACTTTCTTTATGTGTAACTATAGTGAATACACATAATAGGTCTATTTTATTTTAAAAATGATCTTTTTAAGGACTTCTTCTCAATCTCCTTTCATTGAGTCATATTTGGTTTTATACACAACTTTCTTTTATACGGTGTATAAACCCCTTTGACTTTTACGTTTATTCAAAAGGAATCTTTTTATACGAAGCGTTTTACTAAACGACAAAAAGAGAATGTTTTTCTTTCCGTACATATGCGGCGACAACGACTTCTCCGCCACCGTGACCATTATTTGAGTTTCGGCTTCCTCTACAAGCCATCATTTTTTTTAATGAAAAATAAATACAAAGTTTTAACTTTCATTTATTTTGGTATTGAAAATGGTTTTGAAAGCGTTTTTATCATATCAAAGTGTTGTATTGATATCTTGTGATTGAAATGTGGAAATTTTATGTTTCCTTTATGCATGTTTTATGTGATACGATTATGTTATGGTTTATGATATGTTTAAACCTATTCATATGAGGAATGTATTGGACTTAATAAGTGACGGGTGGAGCCCGCTATAGCTCCTCGGTGCATCGGTAGGTCTCATGAGACAAATAGACGTGGAATTGGCCGAGGCCCTTTCCCAATTTGATTTATGGTTTTGGCCGAGGCCTTAATCATTTTAGACGTCTTGGCCGAGGCCTTGACAAAATGTTTCAGAATGTCCGGCATTATACATTCCCTCATTATGAAAGTGGTTATTGATATTGCATGTGATTATTCGACCAGTAGAATATCCATGTGAAGAAGAGAATGGCATTATCTCATTTTACTTTTGCCATATTATGTTGAAGTTCATGTTTAAAAGGCTTTTGTTTTAGTTATACATTGCCTTAAATGTTAATGTTTATTTATGAAAGCTTCCGCATTATTGTTATCCTTAATGAGCATCTGAGCTCACCCCTTTCAATGTTTTAATGTTTTCCAGGATGTGAAGAAGTATTTTATGAATGACCTACAGGGATAGTCAGAAGAGGATATGAGTGTGGAATATGGAGACTTTGTTATTGTAGTTTTTCACTTTATGATGTAACGTAACGTTTACGAATGTATCTAGTGTTTCCAAGGCTACTAAACTAATCGGTCTTTCGAGACTTGATCTTTTGTGATCATTCCAATGTTACGAAGTAATGCACCGACTCTGGGTAGCTGGGGTCGGGGCGTTACACCGATGTACATGGGAAATAATTTACCCTTATTACTAAATCATATAACTCCCTTCCATGGAGATACCTTTATGAACACATGATCTCCTACCTGAAATTACAAATCATTCCTTCATTTATCAACATAGCTCTTCAGCTTACTTTGAGATGCTTTGATGTGGGTTCAGATTACCTTCAGCTATTCCATCATTTCCTCATCAAGTTCTTGGCCTACGAGTTGTCTTTCCCCAACATCATTCCAACAAGTTGGTGTGTGACATATCTTTCCATATAATGCTTCAATGGTTCCATCTGAATACTTGAATGGAAGCTTTGGTTATTAGAAAATTATACCAGTGGTAAATATTTATCACACATACCATGAAATTCAAGTGAAAAATATCTCAACATGCCTTCTAAGGTTTGAATAGTCCGTTCTTATTGTCCATCAGTTTGAGGGTGGTGGGCAGTGCTCAAAAGAAGTTCAGTATCCAGGGATTTCTGAATTCTTTTCTAGAATCTTGATGTAAAATGGGGATCACGATCAGAAAAAATCGATAGGGGTAATCCATGAAGTCTTAAAACTTCATTAATATATAGTCTTTCTTGATGTTCAAGTGGTAAATCTTCTCTTATTGAAAAAGAAGTGCTGACTTGGTAAGACGATCAACAATGACCCATATTGCATCGTTCTGTTTGGGAGTCTTTGGTAGCCCCATGAAAATGTCCATTGTAATATCATCCAATTTCCACCTAGGTATGGAAAGAGGTTTAGTGACTCCTCCAGGATATTTCATTATATCTTTTACTTATTGATAAACCATTAATATTGACACATAATCAAAAATATCTCTCTTAATGTTATTGCACAAAAAATGTTCCTTGAAATCACTATACATCTTAGTGCTACTATGGTGTATAGAAAAATTGGAGCTATGAGAATCATCCAAAAATTATCTTTTTAGATCTGGTATGTCAGGAACAAAAATTCTCTTCCCAAATTTCAAAATCCCATCTTCGTATATGAAGCCAATCATTCTCTCATCATTCACAACTTTAATTTTCTTTTGAAACTTCTCATCATCAGCCTGAGAACTTTTTATCCTTTAAAATAAATATGGTTTGTCAAATATTTGAAAATGTATCAATGTTTCACCTTCCATGATTATTACCATATCCATTATTACTAGATCTGTGTACATAGGATCCCTTTCATCTCTCATATTATTCATAACCCCATGATATTTTCTACACAAAGCATCTTCCACCTTATTTTCCTTCCCCAGGTGGTAGTGTAAAGTGAAATCATAATCTTTGAGTAGTTCAAGCCATCACCTTTGCCTCATGTTGAGTTCCTTCTATGAGAAAATATACTTCAAAATCTTATGATCAGTATATATCTCACATTTTTTACCATAGAGGTAGTGTCTCTATATCTTAAAATAAAAGATTACTATTGGTAACTCATGATCATGAGTAGGATAGTTTTGTTCATGAGTTTTTAGCTGTCGTGATGCATAGGCAATAACTCTATAATTCATCATAAGGACACAACCAAGTCCATTCTTTGAAGCATCACTATAAATAACTAACCCATCACTCCCCAATGGTAGAGTCAAGAGAATTGAATAATATTCTCTTTAGTTCTTCAAAAAATTCTTCACACTCTTTTGTCCAAAAACATTTAACCCCTTTATGTGTGAGCTTGGTTAATGGGTTTTCCAATCGAGAAAAATTCTGGAAGAAACGTCAATAATAACCTGCTAAACCAATAAAACTGTGTACCTCATTTATACTTGTCGGTGCTGGACATTCTTGGATTGCCTTTTTCTTAGAAGGATCAATAGAGATTCTATCCTAGAGACAATATGACCAAGAAAATAAATCTCCTGAAGCCAGAATTCACAGTTTCTAAACATCCCATATAATTCATTTTTTTCAAAGAGTTTTTAGGATAATGCGCAAGTGATTTTAATGAACTTTTTAGCTTTTGGAGTATACCAAGATATCATCAATAAATACCACTAAAAAGTCTTCAATATATTTAGATGCTTTGGTGGTGGCATAGTGGTGGATGGTCGAGGGACATAAACAATGGTGTTCGATGAGGTCTCGGGTTCGATTCCAGGGTGCCCGATCATGGGAGAATTTCTGCCTCCAATGTTCCACTCATCTTTCTGGGTCACCTGATGTCTAATTGGGTGGGCATAATGGGTTCAATTCACCTAGATGAAGGATTTCTATGCCGAAACATTGCTGATCGAGGTGTAACCCCATGGGAAGCTCTGTCATCTCGGCTGACAACAGATCCTTCCCTGTTGAGGATTTTCATCATGACCTCTTCGTGGGGAGGGGGTTTCTCGGTGTGGATGGTTCGAAAAGGCCACTCTTAGGAATTCCCTTTAAGAAAGGAGAAAAGTCATCAAGATATTTCATGAATACTCTGTTTATTAGATCCATGAAAATAGAGGGTGCATTAGTCATCCCAAAATGAATTACTGTATTCTCGTAATGCCCGTACTAGGTTCGAAATGCTGTCTTTGGAATGTCTTCCTTTTTCACACACAACTGATGATATCCAGATCGAAGGTCAATATTTGAAAAATATTGAGCTCCATGAAGTTGGTCACATAAATCATCAATGTGAGGCATGGGACACTTGTTCTTTATTTTTATAGCATTGATCTCCCTGTAGTCAATGCAGAACCTCATAGATCCATCTTTATTCTTAAAAAAAGAAAAGGGGCTACCCAGAGAGAAACACTAGGGAGAATAAATCCTTTATTATTCAATTCCTCTTGTTTTTTCTCTAGTTCCACTAATTCCACAGTGGACATTATACAAGGGGTATTTGATATGGTCCTTGAACCAAGAATTAAGTCAATGTAAAACTCAATTTATCATTCTAGATGATGTACCGGTAAATCCTCTAGAAACACATCAACATATTCTTGCACAATAGGTACGTCCACTATTTGAACATTATTTTCCTCACCCACAGTTATTTAATTTTCTTCCTCCCCAATAATTGAATTTAGTTGAGCTATTGGGGGTGGATCTAGATAAGAATTAGGTTACAATGTTTTTGCTATAAATATATGGTACTCCTTATCATTATCAAGAATTGTAACCTTCTTCTTCTTGAAATAAATTTTGGCATCGTGTTCTGAAATCCAATCCATACCGAGGATTATATCAAATTTAATCATGGGTATGATGATGACATCATCAGATAAAGAGCATTTATATTACTTAATGGGTATATATTTACAAAACGTTCTTTCAATGATACTTCCCTTAGGATTTTGGACTGACAAATCTCTTGTTAAATCATATTGGAAAAATCTAATTTTATTAGAAAACTGGGAAGATATGAAACAATGCAATGATACATAATCAAATAAATCAATTTCTAAACTTTAGGAAACCATTAAATTACATTCCACTATGTATTTCAGAGGTTCAACCTCAGGAGTATTGATCGCATAGGCTTGGCCTTGATCCCTTGGATTTTTCTGAGGTAAGTTTCCCGGACGCTTAGGAAATTTATTTTCATAATGTCCCATATCCCTTCAATTGTATCATTGAACATTGGTAGCTTATTTTATCCACTTATAATCACCAGTAATATTTCCTTTCTTTTCACATTTTTAGCATACTCATATTCCTTTTAGATAGGCACCTGGGTACTTACTTCAACAATTATCACAGGTTGGAAATTCAACTCTTCCCTTATTCCCTTTTTTCTTATTTCTTTTCCCAGAGTGTTCAGCAGATCTCTTCTTCTCTTGCTTTGCTGTAAATTTGTATATCTTAGAGAATTCATTTTCTGTAATGATAGAACATGAGACAATATCTTTATATGATGAGAAATACTTTGAGACTAATTCTTGACGGAGAAATGGGTTCAACCCTTCAACGAATCGTTCAATATTTCTTCTTATATTATGTATATAATCTGCAGCATGCATTGCTAACCTTGTAATGTTAGCTTCCTACTTTGCAAAATTCTCATCCTCCTTTTGTCTTAGGCTCAGAAATTGTCTTTCCATATCTGCTCGATGGTCATGAGGAAAGTATTTTTCTATTACAAGCTATTTAGACTCCCTCTATTCCATACTTGATATTTCTTCATCCTCATTTTTGTTTTGAATTAACGACCACCATAGATCATCATCTCCGGTGAGGCGATAAACTGCCATGACAACGTTTTCCCTTTCACTACTCCCCAAATCATTAAATATTTTATCTAAGGAACTTATCAATTGTTCAGTTACAAATGGATTTGTAGACCCATTGAATGTTGTTGTTTGTTTATTCATGAAGTTGTCTAACATTGATCCTCTACGTTATGGATAATGGTGCTCCATAAGGATAAGGTTATTATTCATAACTTGTGTGAGTTGTCCTAGTATGGTGATAAGCTGATCATCGCCAGTTGAATCACCAGCTCCACTGTATGTATCTTGATTAGGAGGGTAATCCATACATGGATTACGTGCGTTGATATAGTTTCCATTCCTTCCACTAGGCACCATTTCTAAACAATGAAATAAAATACATTAGTTTATGAATCGCAATACATAATTCCAAACTTGTAAAACACTTAACATAAATTGGGCAGTTTATTGATATAATCCATAATCATAAAAATGTTTTCATTAAGGAGGTATATACTCATTAATCCTTCATAATAGTTTGTAATGAAAATGTGAATTAACTTAAGCATATCCCTTGGAAGTGTCGTAACCAAGAGTGCATCTAGGCCCATTGTCATGCACAAGTTCCTGTTCGTGTCTAGTTCAAAGCGGCGTTTTTGGGTTTTACCCCTAGGTAAATATGTTCCAGAGCCACCTCTACCTACTCGTATCCAGAAAGGGATGTATTTCTTGGAAAATATAGAAAATCTTTACATTACCCAAATTCTAGGATATTTTTCTATTCTAATCCTCAAAGTCTATCTTATGGTAATGTTCTCTAATCAAGGTTTTTCTAAATCTAGTTTCCAAGGTTTATACCAAACATCATCTGATACCAACTATAATGCCCCGACCCCAGTTACACAGATTTGGTGCTTTATTACATAAAATTGGCATGATACAAGGAATCATGTCCCGAAAGACCGATTAGTTTAGTATTATTGGATACAAGATACATACATAAGTTCAACATTAAAACTTTAAAATATATTCAACACTAATTTATTCTATTAGAAAAATCCATGCCTACTAGATTATGCCTACTAGTCACTCATAACTAACTTCTTCATATCCTTGGAAAATGAAACATAAGAAAGGGGTGATCTCAAACGATCAGTAAGGGTAAGCAATACAGCATACGATAACATAAACATTAGGCATGTTGAATAATTAAAAACACATTCCATTATAAATGATTAACATGAACACTTTATGGTAGGAATATGTGCTGCGTAAATAATGACATAATAAAACATAGTCATGGGCATTCAACTAGTCGGATATCCACATGATCCATCAATATTATTTTCATAATGAGGTAATGTATAATTCCAAATATTCTGAAACATTTTGTCAAGGCCTTGTCCTAGACATCTAAAAATGATTAAGGCCTCAGCCAAAATCATATATCAAATTGGTAAAGGCCTCAGCAAATTCCATGTCTAATTGTCTCGTGAGACCTACCGATTCATCTAGGAGCTATATAGGGCTCCACTTGTCACATTCTATATCCAATACATTCCCCATAAGAAAATATTGAAACATAACATAAAAATCCATATTAAAACCAGCATACAAAATGTCAATACTTTTACCATAAACCATGAATGGTTTAATAATAACACATCCAAAGTCAAATATATCACATAAATATAAATACAATATGGAATATTTGTATCATAATAAATCAAATTTAAACTAGTTTAAAATTTATCAAAGGATGTTGACATAGAAAAAATCAAAACTATTTGAGAAAAATATCTCTTTCTATTTGGTAGTCATTTAAGAGTCACATAATTAAAAAAGAAAACAATAAATTTGAAAATATTATTATAATATTGTAAGGGAATATTTGATGATGTTATAACGGTGGAAAATAGATGTACCCACTGTATAAGTTAAAAAAACATTCTTACCATACTTTTGTCGAAAAGGTCATAATGTACCTTGTTTGGAAAATGACGGAAAGATTCCTTTCAAAACATATAAGGTCAAATAAGGGTGTAAATGACTTTAAATCATAGTATAGTAAATATTAAAAATTTTTTAAAATAAATTTTTAAAAAAACACAGATGTGGATGATAAAGAGGTCCTAGTAGATACTTACGTAAAAACAACCTCAGATAATAAAGAGATTGTGAAATTAACCCTTACATTGTACTTTTCCTTGTTCTAGGGTACATTAAACTCTTTTATAATAGTTAAATAATTGTTATTAAATTATATTGGAACCATATACATAAATATGATATCATATATGATCTTCTAATATTTCTTTGTTAGTAATATTTTAGTATTATCGTCATTTCAGGTGTTAATTGATTCATTTTCCTTTATTTTTATTGTTACATAACCCATGTTTATTATGGATATGATGTATTTGACTCATATCCACGCTGATATTAAGTTCTTAAACATTATTTTTAATCATCAAATGAAAATTATTCTTGAATAGTTACATTGGGGAAATGAATCTCATCGTGTTCGTGGAGACATTAATCCGTACGTACGCACGAGGGACAATATCATTTTTTTGATATTAAAATCATATGTAAATAGATGGTATATAATATATACAGAATCATTAACATGTTATATTTATTATTGACATCAATTATACATCATTATTATACCCATCAAAAAAATAATGTATTGAATAACAACTACACCACAACGTGGAGACGGTAAGTCGTATGTACGCATATATGGTGACATTGTCAATCATATGATGGATATAATAATGGATATGGTTTTACCATTTCTATTATAACATCATAGTATATATAATATAGAGGATTTATTATTTTATAATGGAAACAACAAAGAAAGAGGAAGTGGAAGAAGAAAAGAACTTGAAAGAGGTGATGCAATTTTTACCTCTTTTTCGGGTTATTCCTTTTGATTTGATATAAAGGGCTCTGTAGGTTGGCATTATGACCAATGTAAGGCCTCTAAAATTAAGGGAGGATAGTTTAGAGAGTATTTGGGCTGGGTTTGGCCGAGAAAAATAGCTTTGGAGGTTTGAATTTGAGAGAAGGGAGAGTTCCCTTTTATAAGAGGGGTGAGGGGCACCTTAGGAAATGATTGAAATATTATTTTATAATAAAATAATTTTAGATTTATAATGGCTTGAAAATGATTTATTTCGAGGATAAGGTGGGGATGGGTCTAAATAATTTCAAAAAATAGGTTTTAGACTGGTTTAGGTCACCACATTAACCTTATATTTTAGATTTAACTCTTAGTTAAATAGTTTGACATTTACCATGTCATTTTGTATTTTTATATTATAAGGTTAATAAACTTACTATAAACATCAAACTGAACCCAAAGAGGTTCATTAATGATAAAAATATAATTATATAAGTCCTTTGGATGAAACATAGATTTTTATAAATATTAAATCAATCAATAATATAATATTTTTTTTATAAAACTCTTTTATGTAAATTTTGACACTATTTGGTATTTTGTTTTTGTTAAAGTCATACCAGCATGATTACTTCCAAAAAATTCATTCAATCAACCCTAAAATGTCATATTAACCTATAAAATTAGTTAAATTCATCAAAAGTCTCAAATTATATTTATTTTGATATTTATAATATCAATTATTTTAATCATTCATTAATAAGGTAATTAGTACATCATCAATGTGTCATAAATAAATTTAATTATTTAATGTCTAAAAACTATAAATAAAATAAAATAATGTAGTAAATATATTTATATTTCTAATAAAAATTTATTTTTGTTTTTCTCTTATTTATAACCCTATATTAAAAATGTTTTAGTTATTAAACATTGAATTTAACACTTTTAACTCTTCATTAAATAAAATAAAAATAAATGTCATAGTGTAATCCATATAGACCTAAAGGATCATATTTTATTCCTAAGGACGTTTTTTGGTCGAATTACACTTATCCAAAAGAATTAGTACACATGTTAGGGTAATAATAATACAATTTTTACCTTTAATTACCATATTTACTTTTAACCGTGGTAAATAAAAGGTAAAAGTTACTATTCAATAAGAATTATTTTCATCTTATTTAACAACATTATACATACTAATATCAACCACATCTCTTGGATTTTTGAAATTCAATTCATAGAAGTGGTAAAATTATGTTTTATGAAAAATTATAAATTTTTCAAGGAGGTGGGTAAAAGGCGGTAAAAAGTTCAATAAACTTTTTATATATCTATATTTATTATAAAATGACTCCAATGAATTACATTTAAATTATATAGGTATTATGTAGCTATTTTGACCTAAAATAAATTTAAATAAAATAAATAAATATTTAAATAAAAATTCGGTTTTAACCAATAATAGAGTATTTTTCACTATTCAACAAAAATTGATTTTTTTTAGAAAAATACCAAAAATTCACCCTAATCTAATTTCAATATTCTAAATCCAATAAATTAAGTCCATTTTGAATGATAAAATTTATAAAATTTCAAAAAATGTGTATTACTATTCATAACAGCTAGTTTGATTGGTTGTGGTGTGTTTGAACTCAAAGTTGTGTACAACACAAGATATTGTATTATTCAAAGGGAAACATACTGTGGAAGCATGTGGTGTTACATATGATAAGTTTTGTATGACATATATATCAAGAGAAAATGGTATATAATTATAACACATATTTGAATATTCGGTTGATTACTGACCATGTTTTCTCTATGGTACATTTATGTGAATAATTATTTTTAAATTAATTTATTTGATATTATAAAAATTATCATGGATGAGAATATTATTTAAATTTAGAATTGAATTAATATAAATTAATTTATTCCATCACGATTTATCTTAAATAGTAACTATTAGAGTTGAATGAAAATTTTATTAAATGACTAAATTGTTGCATGAAGGTGGATGATCATGATCCTTAAACGGACCATTGCATGTGATTGGTTTCATTTAATTTATTATTAAATTTACTTTTTTGCATGAATTCCATCTCTCCTTGTATTATTTAAGGGTTTCCATGCACATTGTTTAGTTTTTGTAATCCATTTTTCCTAACATGTGTGTGTATAAAAGCATATGTAATGGATGGATCTCGAATACTAGTTGAAGAAGATTGTATTTAGAGTTGAAGAAAAACTAAACCTAGAGAGATGTGTGGATAGGTGGAAAACATCAATACAAACCATACATGGTTCAAGGTGTTTTCCCCTCAGTTTATAATTAGTTTATCATCCACTAGATATAGTAAACATAAGTACAAGCTTGATGAAATGTTTTTTTCTCTTTTCAAACAACCCCAACTTAATTTGTCAGATTTTATTTATAAAACTAATTTTCAAATTTTTTTTGAATGTTATTCTTATTAGAAAAAAACTCTGGAAAATATTTCTAATGTTTTTCATCTTGATTTTTTCATCCTATTGTTGAAGAACCGACTTATGAAAACCCATGAAGTCGGTTGTTTCCTTTGAATCATCATAGTTATAATATCATTAGTGACATAGATGAATCTATTAGAACAATAATTTCTTTGAGAAATTAAATTGAACATCAATCATTTTTAACAACATTAAAACCTATATTTCTTGATGAGGCTTTAGGTGATGAGAACTGGATTAAGGAAATGAAAGATGAACTCAATGAGTTTGAAAGGAACAAAGTTTGGACTTTGGTTAAGATTTATAATAACACTACTATAATTGGAGTAAAATGTGTTTTTAGAAAAAATGTGATGAAAATATAATAATAGTTAGATATTAAGATAAAATTCTTACTAAAGGTTATAATGAATAATAGGTATTAGACTACAGAAAAACCTATGCACTGATATGAATACTTGAACTTAATCGTATACTTCTAGATTTTGTAGCATTCATAAATTTTAATAAAATTAAAATGAAGGTGAATTTTTATTTCCTTAATAGATATTTTCATGAAATATTTATGTATAACAACCCCCCAATTTTCAAAAATGAAAAAAATCCATAATATGTTTATAAACATACAAAAGTGATTTATGGACTTATAAAACCCCTATAGCTTGGTATGATAAGTTAATAAGATTTTTGTTATAAAAACGTCATTGTTAAGGGAGATATAGATGAAACTCTTTTTATAAAATATATTAATAAAAAATTATGATTTTACAGATATATGTTGATGACAATTTATTTGATTCAACTCAAAAATATCTAATAGATTACTTTGCAGATCTTATGAAATATGAGTTTGAAATGAGTATGAAAGGTGAGTTAATATACATTATAGGTTTTTCAATTTCCAAAAAACTAGAAGGAGATTTTATATATCAACATTAGTATATAAAATTCCTTCTTAACAAAATCAATTATGAAATCACTAAAATTATTAGTTCTACCATTGGAACCTCCAATACTTTAGATCATGATGAAATTGGGAAAAAAGTTGATCTAAACAATGTTAGATGTATGACTGGAAGTATACATTACTCAATAACTAGTCATACCTATTTAATGTTTTCAATATGATTATATGATAGATATAAAGTATTACAAACATGCTCTTTATTACAGACATAAACATTATTTTTTATATAAACACGGACATAAGACCACTATAAGGATAAAGAGGTCAAGTGTCATGGGAAATTAGGAACATTACATGACAACTTAAGACATAAAACACAAAATATTTACTGAAAACTTCTTTTTTATGACCACAACATTCCTTCGTACTTATCATTCCATAAGATAACCAAAGGACATACATAAGAAAAGGGTGAGCTATAAATCTCAGTAAGGGAGTAAACAATTCATACCAAGAAGAATACAATACATGATAGGCAATAGGAAAATCAATTGAGAACAAGAGAAACATGAACATAAAGGCATGATATAGAATGATTATTATAACATGAAGATGTGGCTACAACATTAAACATGATATTAGCATTATCTAATTCTCATTGCACATGGATTCTGAGTAAAACATCATTTCACTTGAATTATCATGAGTAAACTCTCATTTCACTTGGCGTATCATGATACTAATTTTTACCCAATGCATTGGAGTGCTATCAGGGCACACCCTTTATAAACATTTCATTTCATGTATAAGTGTGCCACATGGATCATAAAATATGGATTCATTAAACATAATAATTTATTCCATGAATAAGATATGAGGATTACATAAATGTAATTCTTCAATAAATAAGTACATGTGCATAAAGGTGAATAGCCTTGATAGAAAAAATGTGTATGGTATTCACTTACACGATGATTTTGGCATGAGAAATTTTGGTGTAATTTCGGCAGCGGAATGACATAAAAAAAAATCATAAAATGGGTTGATGAGAGAGAAAGGGTTATCTCATAATTTATAAATTAAATGGATAGTAAGGGGATCCGGGAATGTAATATACCAACATATGTAATGTAATTTAGATTCATATTATAAAATAATTTCTTGAATGTAAATGAGGAGAGATAAATCCCTTACAGAATTTCGGTATGGTAATAGGTGTACACGGGAGGCATTAATAATAGATAAAGGAGTATCTCATCATTAAAAAAATAAGGAGGTCAGTATAGTGGAGGTGAAAAATCAAACCATAACATTTTTATATTAAAATAAAAGGGCATAAAAATATAAGGTAACATGGACATAAATAAGGAAGGAAAGTGAGGATCCATTACTTGGATGTGTGATTCCAATGTCTTTGGAGAGGCTTGAGAGAGGCTTAATAAGAGCTTGGGAATCCTTGGGAGGATTCTAGAGAGGGGAGGGAAGAGGTTGGTCAAGCTCCAAATGGTTTGAGTGAAGAGGAATTGGATGCTGAGTGGTTTTATATAGGAAAGTAGAGGGAGTTCTTTGTTATTTAGGTTTTGGACACTACACATTAAACTAATCAAAACCACAAACCAACCAAAGGGTTTTTCCAAATGTGTGTGAAAAAATTATTTTATACGTAAAGTGGCCAAAATTATTAAAATATTAGTTTTTATTATGTGGAGGTGAGTCACACTCTTAAGGAAATCATTTTAAAATGCTAAAATATTTTATAAGTCTTGGAGGGTCCAACAAGGCACAATAAAATTCACCAAAAAATCTAAAATCAAATTAGGTAAAAGATAAACCATATATTGTCATAATATACATTTAATAGTATTTTATTACATCACCATAGAGTAATTTCGATTTCATAAGACATATTATATATTTAAACGGTACTTAATTTTTACCCAAAAAATTCGACTGCCGAAGAAATTTATGAAAATTTCACCATTAGATAATTTAGATGTCCTAAATCTAGAAATAATATTAAATTTATCTAAAAAATTATATAAATATGTAAATTTTAAAATTTTAAATAAAATCCTACATGTATTGAAAAATCATGGGTTTTGAAAAAAACAACTTTCAAACCATAATAAAAATTATAACTGTATTTATAAAATTTTTATGATCATTTATATTTAATAAAATTAATTTATATATAATATTTTATTAAAATATTATTTAACTCAAAAATCCATTATTTCATCAAAATATTTTTCTTAATTGAATATTATTTGAAAATACTATTTGGGATTTAAAAATCATTTACAAAGTAATAATAATAAAATGAATGTATTTTATTTATTATATATAAGAATAATTCACATAATCATTGTGATAGGGTCTTGATATATAACTGCCTATAACACCCACATAACACCAAAGGGTAAGGTGTGTGATGGTGGCAGACTCTTGGGGCGGCTTGGATAACATCGCTGGAGTGGTAATTTCTTTTAACTTCCACTACTCTCGTAGGTGGTTCCGTTCTTGCATAAAATATTGAAGCTCATCTTGGGCTTCGTAAAGAGTGAATCCCAATGAAACTAAGTCCTTTCTGACCTCAAAAAATGGTCTTTGTACAGAACAATTATATTATATGAGTCCATCACATCCTTTTTCTGAGTAAATTGGATTTGTTAAAGCCCTATATTTATACTAATCATGTGATCACTGTTCAACCGCTATATAAGCAGCAATAACAATTCGTAATGGTATTTTTAAATCCAAAAACTTAAATACAAGGAAGTTCATATGTTTTATATAACTACTTTATATAATAAGAACTTTAATTAGATCAAGAAAAAGTATCATTAATAAAAGTTTGGGTCATTAAAATATTACCCCATATGAATTTTCTCCCTCAAAATTTCATCTTCCCACACTAAATTAGATGAGATTAACTCTACTTCATCACTTCCTCTAGATCCCACATTTCTTCTCTAAACATGTAGTTTCTCCACAAAACGTTGATGATGGGAATTGTATTATTTTGAGAAATGTTTCCCTTCAATCTTATATATTCACAGGATTATCTTCATAGGAGAGGTAATTCTCCAATGGTACCACCTCTTGATTGAGTACATGCGATGGGTCAGGTATGTACTTCCTCAAGAGTGATACATGGAATACATCATTTACATGAGATTGGTTCCTTGGATGTTCTAGTAACTAGGACACTACTCCAATGTGATCAAGGATCTCAAAAGGGCTGATATAACTCTGACTAAGCTTTCCCTTCTTCCGAAATATCATAACCCTCTTCCACGGTGATATTTCAAGGAATACCATGTCTCTGATATCAAACTTGAGGTCTCGTTGACGATTATCAGCATATCTCTTTTGTCTAATCTAAGATAATTTATTGTGATGCTTGATAGTATTAACATTATCTACCATTTATTCAACCATTTCCGGACATAGGAGTTTTCACTACCCAAATTCATCCAAATAATATAGTGTATTACATCTCTTCCCACAAAGGGATTCATAAGGATCCATTTGGATGATTGAGTGGAATCTATTATTGTAATAGAACTAAACCAGAGGAAGATGATGATTCAATACTCCTTTGAAGTAAATTGAGCATGCTCTCAACATATACTCAGGTATTTGGTTAGTCTTCTCATATTGACTATAAGTTTGTGTATGATAAGTCGTACTGATTTTGAGCTCGGTATTCAGAACATATTGGAGACTCTTACCAAACTTGTAGGGGAATATTAGATCTCTATCAGATGCAATAAATAGTGGTACTCCAGGAATCCTTACCACTTATCTGATTTTTATCCATGCCAGTTGACCCCATGAGAAATCCTCTCGAATTGTAAATACATGTTGAGTCTTCATAAGACAATATGCAACAACCAAGAAAGAATTGTTTCCCTTGGATGTCTTTGGATGTCTGGTGAAAATGTCCATGGTGATTTTCTTTCATTTCCATATTGGTATGGGTAATGGTTGAATCATCCCATTAGACTTCAACCTTATATACTTCACTTGGTGATATACCTAGTACTTTGATATATACTCAGTGATCTATTCATCATGTTATCCCACCAATAGTGCTCTCAGAGATCTTGATACATCTTTCTATTTCCTAGGTGAATGGAGAAAATCAAACTGTGGGAATCATCCAAATTTTCTTTATTTAACTCTGTATTTGATGGAACACATTGTCTTGACCCAAATCTCACCATTCCTTATTCATTAACATTGAAATTCGACAATTCCCTTTTCTGATAGTTTCCACTTTATTCTGAATTCCCACATCATCCTTTTTAGCATTATGTATCCTATCTAAAAGAGATGGTTCAAGAATATGTTTTGAAATGATTTATGTTTTTACCTTCTATATGATTCCCGTGACCATATTCATAAAATATAATATGATAGAAACATTTTCAATTCTCTGCAATTATAGAGTACCTGGGACCTTTGTACTTAGAGAATCTGTCACCTTGTTCGCATTCCCAGGGTGGTCGTGAATTGAGAAGTCATAGTGTTTGATCAGATCTTACCATCTTCATTTTCACATATTCAACTATTATTGTGAGAATATATATTTGAGACTTTTTTGATCAGTATATATTTCACACTTCTCTGAAAAGTGATAATATTTCCAAATTTTCAACGCAAAGATCACTACTGCCAACTTCAGATCATGTGTGGGATAGTTTTTCTCATGTAATTTCAACTACCTTGAGATGTAGGAAATTAGTTTTTCATTTTGCATCAAATTACATCAAAGAGAGCCTTATAAAATGTTCTAGAAGAATATTACCACAAACATCAACATGTTATACAACACTTATAAAGGTTTTTCCCTAATGATTTAATATCATTTCTACTGGGGACTCAATGTTATTCAAAAACATAAAAGATTTAATAATAAGACATGAATTGAAATAAATTAATACATGCACTACTTTTAGGAAGTTGTTGCATGTAATTAATTCATCATTATCCATATTATCATAGGATATCCCGTGCTCCCTTGATCATAGAGATTCTTGATTCTCATCATGTTTCCCATCCCTTGCAGTAGGGCATTGTATTGGGTAATGTCCAACTTATGCACATCTATTACATAGAATTGTGTAAGATTACTTAGATGGAACTTTGTTTCCATCCATAAAATTATCAATCATTTCATGGAAATTTGATACATTGTGCCCTCCCATTCCGCACATAAAACATATCTTAGTCCCTTTGTGACATTTCCCTCGATTCCTCTTTCCACACATGTTGCACGAAGGAAATTGGGTCTTCTTCCCCTAATCGACATTAGAAGATTGAATTTAATGATACCTCATCTTCCTCTTCCTTGATTTCCATGGGAATTCAATAATGTGACAATTGTGAATCATGATTTTGGACAGCTAGTTTAGTATAATCACGATATTCCATACTTGAGCTCTAATTTGATTGGGAATCTCACTAGGGTATTCATCACATTTCCCTTTACATCATTTGCATCCATATTCCTCATATTAATGGCCATTGGATAGAATATAAGGAAAATTAGGGATGAGTATCTTAAAAATTGTAACACATAAAGGGGAATCCAATGAAATTAATGGGATAACTTAAAAATTACATTTATTTCCTTAAGTTATGAATTTACAGGCTTTAATATAAGTTATCCATGATATACTTCCCAACATATATTGTTAGGGGAATTTTTTTAATTCCCTTAATAGTGGTTCATACTAACATTGTAATTTACCAGAGCATATCCCCCTATAGTTTCATAACCAAGAGTGCGCAAGGCCCGTTTTCATGCACTAGTTTCCGATTGAGTCAATCTCAAATGGTGTTTTCGGGTTTTACCCCTAGATACATATGTACCGGAGCCACCTCTAGTTGTTTGTATCTAGAAAGGGATTCATGTTCCTGATAAACCAATTAAGTTATAATCACAAAATTTCGGGATATTTTTATTATTATTAGTATTATCCCTAATGATTTTACTAGGGTTTTCTATTCCTACTCCCAAAAATAACTAAACCAATCCTTTGATACCAACTATAACAACCCCACTCTTTATTACACACTTAAACATGATTTATTACATAAAAATGCACTTAATATAACTATGAAGATATTGAGATCTAGTTTATTGGTAAATTAGAAACATTACATGACAACTTAAGACATAAAATACACCATCTTTATTGAAAACTTATTTTATATGACTATAACATTCCTTCATACTTAGAATTTCATGAGATAACGTGAGGACATACATAATAAAATGGTTATTTTTAAAGCACAATAAGGGTTTAAACAAGGAATGAAATGAAAATTACAGTACATGTTTGAAAAAAAATCATATCAATGGAGATCAATAAAAAAATTAATGTAAAACATTGATATCGCTTTATTATCAACACATGGAGATGTGGAAACAACATTTAACATGATATTACCATGAGCCAAGGCTCATATCACATGGATCATGAGTTAAACCAAAACGCTCATGAATTAGCATGATTAAGCCCACATTTTAATTGAATTAGAATGATTAAACCCTCATTGAACTTGACATATCATGGTACTAATCTATTCCCAATACATTGGAGTGCTATCAGGGTGCACCCTTTATAAACATTTCATTTCATGCATAAGTGTGCGACATGGATCATACAACATGGATTCATTAAACCTCTTAATTTATTCCACGAATAAGATATATGGAATAAATAAATATAATTCCTCAATCAACAAGTACATGTTCACAATATTTAATAACCTTGATAGAAAAATGGGTTTGGTATTCACTTTCACGATGATTTTGGCATTATAAATTTTGGTGTAATTTCGGCAACATAATGGAATCAAATAGAAATTGTAAAATGGGATGATGAGAGTGAAAGGGTATCTCATAATTTTTATATGAAATAAAAATTAATGGGGTCATGGAACATAATATCACAACATATGTAATTGAATTTAGATGCATAATATAAAATAATTTCTTGAATGTAAATGAAGGGAGAGAAATCACTTACGGAATTTCGGCATGGTATTAAGTGTACATGAGAGGAATTAACAAGAGATAAATGGGTATATAATCATTATAACATGAGGATGGAAGTATAGGGGTGGTGAAAAATCATACCCCATAATTTTAATTTAAAATAAAAGGGCCTAAAAATATAAGAAAACTTGGACATAAAAAAGGAAGGAATATGAGGATTCCTTACATGGAAGTGTGATCCCAAAGGCTTGGAAGAAGATTGAGAGAGGATTATGGGGATCTTGGGGCACCATTGAAGGATTAACGAGAGAGGACGGAAGAGGTTGGTCGACATACAAATGTTCTGAGTCAAGAGGAATGTTAGATTGAGGGGGTTTATATAGGAAATGATAATGAATTCTTTATTATTTAGGTTTTGGACACTACACATTATGATAATCAAAACCAAAAACCAACAGATGGGTTTTGCCCAGGGTTTTTGAAAAAGGAAAGTGAAAGCATTATATTATAAGTTTAATAGAATAAATTATTAAAATATTAGGATTTAGTATGTGGAGGTGGGTCACACACCCAATGAAATCATTTTAAAAAGTCAAAATATTTTATAATTCTTGGAGGGTCCACTTAGGCACCATAAAATTAATCAAAGACATTTAAAATCACATTATTTTAAACTTAAAAAATATATTGTCCTAATATACATTTTATAGTAGTTTATTACACCACTATTGGGTCATTATGATGTCATAAGACACATTATATATTTAAACGGTATTTAATTTTTATCCAAAAATTCGACTATCTCAGAAAATTTTGAAAAATTCACCGTTGGATAATTTCGACTCTCTGAATCCAAAAATAATATTAATTTTATCAAAATAATTTTTTAAATATTTTAATTTTAAATTTTAAAATAAAAACCGACATTTATTGAAAATTTATGGGTTTTTAAAAAAACAACTTTCAAACCATAATAACAATTACAATTGTATTCATAAAAATTATACAATCATTTATATTTAAGAAAATTAATTTAGATATAAAATTTTATGAAAATATTATTTAATTAAAAAAACCATTATTTCATTAAAATAGATTTTTTAATTGAATATTCATGAAAAATAGTATTTATTCTTTAAAAACCATTTAAGAGGAAACAATAATAATATGAATGAATATTATTTATTCTATAAAAGACTAATTCTCATAATCATAGTGCAAGGGTATTACTAAATAACCCCTTATAACACTTGTATAAGACCTAATGGTAAGGTGTTTGTTGGTGATAGACTCTTTGGGGCTACTCGGATAACATCACTCAAGTGGTAATATCTATTAACTTCCACTTCTCCCATAGACAGTTCCATTTAATCTTAATGTGTTGAATCATAGAATGGGCTTGTTCAAGAGAGAATCCAAGTGAATCTACCTCCTTTCCGAGCTCTGATAAAGGGTCTTCGTATGGAGCAATTCTGCTGGATGAGGTCATCACTTCCATTTTTTGAGTAAATTGGATTTGTTAAGACCTATATTTATACTAATCATGTGATCACTATTCAATGACTATATTAGAAATTGTAACTATTCTTATTGATGTTTTAAAGTCCAAAAACATAAAACCAAGGAGGTGCATATGTTTAATATAACTATTTTACATAATAAGACATTTAATTACATCAATAGAAATTTCCATTAATAAATGTTTGGGTCGTTACATAAATCCAATCCAAAATAATCTCATCTTAATGCTATAAAATGATTTTCTTATTATCTGAATGGAATAATGGATCTATTCTTATTCTATTCATTAATAAAATATTTTGAGCTAAAAGTTTTTTCAGATTCTAATTTTGGTGGATGTAGAATAGATAGGAAAAGTACTTCTGTAACATGTCATAACATTGGAGAAGCTTTAGTTTCTTGGTTATATAAGAAAAATCACTTGTAGAACTTTCCACAACTAAAGCCAAATATGTGGTAGTTAGAGGTTTTTGTGCTCATTTGTTGTAGATGGAACAAACACTCACAGACTATGATCTGATATTTTCTAAAAGTAAAATTTAGTGTGAAAAACAAGTTCCATTTCGCAAGTAAAAATTCAGAACATCACTTAAATGCTATGAAAATAGACACATGAGACCATTTCCATTGATATTACACATGTAAAAAAGATATTATTTTTCAGTTTATCCAAAATAAAATACAAGTTGTTGATATTTTTACTAATACCCTTTGTTCTAATAGATTAGAATACATTAAACTGAAGCTAAGAATGATTAATATGAGGTGATTATTAATATCTACTTCTTATTATCAATCTACTTATACTAAAGAACTCCTTTTAAAAGGGAGAGTATATATTATTATAAACATATAAATCCTTCTTTTTTTCTTAAACCATTCAATTTTCTAAATGTTTTTTAAAATTTTATTGGAGTCATATTTTTTTTATAAAAACTCGACAAATATAAAATTATTTTCAAATGATTTTTAGAGTCAAATTTTCTTGAAAAATCGAAATATGTTATAAATATATTTATATATCAAAATTGTTTATAAAAATTTCATCCTAAAAAATTATTCAAAAATGTTCAAAGAATAATTATTTTATGGACATTATCATAATCTATTTTCTTTGAAAAACCCATGAAGAACAATTTACTCGTACCAATGAAAACATTCTACTCTAAAAGGTATTCTACTTTATGTTTTTAGACTAATTCATTACATTATTTATAAATATTATTGTTTACTTATTATTTTAGTTTTAATAATTTTTTTTATTTTCAAACTTATAAGTTTTTAAATTGTATTGATACTCATTCAACTGAAATATTTTCATAAACTCTTTAAGAGGTAAAATTTGAAATTGAATTATTTCTGCAATTAATACTTGATTATCAGATCAGAAAAAAATTTTAATCCGAGAATTTTGAATTCATATAATTCTAACTATAACTATTTTTCCTATATAATGTGGGGATAACATGTGTTACTCATCAGTTCTCAAATATTTTCTCATGAAACATACCACCCATTTAGGTGATATGCCCAATGTTTTGGCATTTGTCTGGTCACTGGTTCAAGTCTCAGTACAATGGAAATATTAGTATATTTTTCAGAGAGAGAAGTCCATAGAGAAATAACTGTTGTCAGAAAATGGTATTAAAAGTATGATTCAATTATTAAAAGGGACATTAGTTTTTTAGGTTATTAGAAATTTGTGTTGAAAAAGAAGATTTTTATTTTATAACAACCCTACATTTTGTTACACACTTAGAAATGATTTATTACTTTAATAACTCACTTTATAGAACAAAGAATATTGAGAGGTATAGTGTATTTTTGTCTCAGGAACATTACATAATATCTTAAAACATTTAACACAACATCCTTTTGAAAACTTCCTTTACATGACCATTACATTCCCTCGTACTTAGCATTGCATGGGATAACCTAAGGACATGCTTATTAAAAGGGTGAAAAATAAAGCCCAGTAAGGGAGTAAAAAAGGCATAACATGAAGAATTAAATACATATTAGTATGTATTCATATCAATGGATCATGAAAGAAATATGAACATAAACCAAGATATAGTATTATTATCATAACATGGAAATGTGCAACAACACTTCACATGGAATTAGCATGAGACAAGGATAATTGAACATGGAGCATGATTAAAACCTAATTTCACAAGAATTATCATGAGTAAATACTCATTGAACTTGAAATATCATGATACTATTGTTTACCCAATTCATTGGAGCTCTATCAGGTCACACCTTTCTTAAACATTTCATTTAATGCATACGTGTGCCACATAGATCATATAACATGGAATCATTCAAAATCAAGAGTTATTACATGATAAAGGAAAGTGGAATACATAAATTAATGTAACATTAAATATTTATATGTTCATAAAGGTGAACACCCTTGATAAAGACATGGGTATGGTATTCAATACATAATGATTTTGTCTGGGAAAACATGGTGCAATTGCGACAGCATAACAGCGTGACATAAGAATTAATAAAAATTGTTGATGAGAGAGATATAGGTATATCATAATATGTAAATGAAATATATTGTAATGGGGTCATATAGATACATGTCCTAACAAATTTAATGGAAAATATAATCATAATACAAAACTATTGCTTGAATTTGAATGAGAAGAGAGAAATTCCTTTCAGAATTTCGGCATGTTAATTAGTGTAAACGGAAGGTACTAATGAGTGATAAAGAGGTATATAATCTTTTCAAAAATTATAAGGGGAATATATGGGAGGTGTGAAATCATATAAAAACATTTTTAATTAAAAGGATAAGAGTATTACAACCTAAGGAAACATGGATAAAAATGAGAAAGGTATGAATCCCTTACTTGGATGTGTGATCCCAAAAACATGGGAGAGGCTTGAGAGACGATTTTGAGAGAATGAGAAACTTTTAGAGAATATTATATAGAGTATAAAAGAGGTAGGATGAATTAAAAATGCATTTAGTGAAGAGGAAGTGGGAGATTGGGTGGGTTTATGTAGGAATGGTGAGGGAATTCATCATTATTTAGGTTTGGGACACCACACATTAAACTAATCAAAACCACAAACCCGACCATGGGGTTTTTCAAAAGTTTTGGGAAAATGGGAGTGGAAAACCATATTTTATAACCCAAATGGGCGAAAATTTTTATATAATAGGGTTGCTTATGTGTAGGTGATTCATAATCTCAAGGAAATCTATTTAAAAAGATAAAATGTTTTATAAGTCTTGGAGGGTCCACTTAAGCTTTGTAAAATAAAATAAAAATTAAATTCAAATTATTTTAATGGGAAATAATATATTGAAATAACATAATGTTTATATTATTTTATTACATCCCTATTGGGTCATTATGATGTCATAAAACACATTATATAATTAAACGGTATTTATTTTTTACCCAAAAATTCGATTGTCCCAGAAATTATGAAAAAATAACCATTGGATAATTTCGATGTATTGATTACAAAAATAATATTCATTTAATCTAAATAATTTTTTAAATATGTGAATTTATACTATTAAAATAAAAACCTACATTTATTGAAGATTAATGGGTTTTGACAAAAACAGCTTTCAAACCTTAATAAAAATAATAATTGCATTCCTAAAATTTTACGATCATTTATATTTGTTAAAGAGTAATTTAATAATAATTAATAATATTTTATTAGGATTTTTATTTGATTAAAAAATTCAATTAATTAATAAAAATAAATTTCTGTGTTGAATATTAACTAAAAATACTATTTACACTTTAAATAAATTTACAAAGTGACAATAATAATTTTAATTTATATTCTCTATAAAAAAATAGTGCACATAATCATAGTACCATGTTATCAATACATAACCCCTTATAAAACCTTTATAAGACTGAAAGGTAAGGTGTGCAATGCCCTAGTGGTAATCTCTATCAACTTCCACTTCTCCCATAGGTAGTTCCATTCGTGCTTAACGTGTTGAAGATCGACTTGGTATTGGTCAAGGGAAAAGCCCAATGACGCCACATACTTTATGAGATCTAAAAAATGGGCTTCGTATGGGGAATGTCTACTAGATGTGTCCATCACTTCCTTTTTCAGAGTAAATTGGATTTGTTAAAGAACTATATTTATACAAATCATGTGATCACTCTTCAACAACTATATTAACAATGGTCACAATTCCTAGCTATATTTTAAAAATCCAAAATCATAAAAAAATAAGGGAATATGTTATATAACCATTTCACATAATAGTAAATTTAATTAGATCTAAAGAAATTTTCATTGATAGATGTTTGGGTCATTACATTCGTCCCCCATAAAGAAATTTTTCCCTCACAATTACCTTTTCCCACACTAAAACAGATGTGGGTAAACCTGCATCATCATTTCCTCTAATTCACACATTTCTTCTTCAAACTTGTGGTTTCTCCATGACACCTTGACGAGGGGAATTATCTTATTTCATAGAACTTTTTCTCTATGATCAAATATTTTCAATAGTTTCTCCTCGTAAAAATATCATCCTCTAAGTGTACTACCTCTGAAGAGAGTATATACGAAGGGTCTGGTATGTACATCCTTAAGAGGGATACATGAGAGACATCATGTACATTCTCCATGGTGGGTGGTATTTATAGTTGATAGGCCACATCCTTCACCTGATCAAGAATATTGAAGGGGACGATATACCTAGTACTTAACTTTCCATTCTTTCAAAACCTCATGAACTTCTTCCACAGAGATATGCATAGAAATAACATGTCTCCAACTCTGAATTGAAGGCCACATCGATAGGTATCTTCATAACTCTTCTGTCTACTTTGGGCTGCCTTGATATGATGCTAAATTGTTTTCACCTTCTCCACCATTTCTTCGACCATTTTAGGTCCTTGAATCTTACGCTCACTGACTTTATCCCAACATGTCAGTGTTCTAAACCTTTTCCCATAAAGGGCTTCATATGGTTCCATTCAGATACTCGAGTGGAAAATGTTATTATAAGAGAATTCAACCAATGGTAGATGTTGGTCCCATCCTCCATTGAAGTCCATAAAACATGTTCATAACATATCCTATAGTGTCTAAATAGTTCCCTTAGATTGGCCATCAGTTTGAGGATGATAGGCTGTACTGAAGTTCTATTCAGTGCATAGAGCATGTGGGAGTCTTTTCTAGAACATTGAGGTGATTTGAGGATCATGATCAGATATAATATATAGTTGTACTCCATACATCCTTACCACTTATTTGATGTAAATCCATGAAAGTTTATCCAATGTGAAGTCCACTCGATTCACGATAAAGTGATATATCTTTGTAAGAAGATCTACAACAACCCATATAGCATTATTTCCTCTGGATTTCCTTGTAAGTCCAGTGAAAATGTCCATGGTAATGTTCTCCCACTTCTATGTTGGTATGGGTTGAGGTTACATCATCCCATTAGACTTTTTCATCCCATCCTTCACTTGCAGATGTACTTGGAACTTTGATGTATATTCAACATTCTCCCTTTTCATATTGTCCGACAAATTTTTTTTTCCAGAGATATTGATACATATTTTTTCTCCCCTGGTGAATTGAGATGGTTGAGATATGTACATCATTCAGAATCCCCTTCTATACCTCTAGATCAGATGGTACACATAATTATGACCAAAATCTCACAATTCCATCCTTTTCAACCTCGAACTCTAAGGATTTACCATTTTTGATAGATTTCACCTTTTTCAGAATTTCCACATCATTTATTTTAGCATACATTATTTTATCCATGTAGGATGGTTGATCAATAATTTGAGAAAGGATTGATGATGTTCCTCCCTTAATGATTCCCATGTCCATACTCTGCAAATCTAAAAATATTGGATCATTTTCAATTCTCAACATTGATAATGTAGCAGTATCCTTTCCAATTAGAGCATCTTCCACCTTGTTTTCTTACCAGAATGGTATTAGATTGAGCATTCATAACCCTTGATGAGTTCTATCCATATTTTTTGGCACATATTAATCTCTTTTTGTGTGAATATATATTTGAGGCTGTTGTGATCAGTATTTATCTCACACTTCTCCCCATAGAGATAATTCCACCATATTTTCAATGAAAAGATCACAATCGCCAACTCCAGATCATGCATGAGACAGTTTTTTCAAGGAATTTTATGTGCCTTGAGGTTTAGGCTATCAATTTATCATTTTTCATCAACAGACAACCTATTCACTTCTTTTAATCATCACTAAATACCACAAAAATTTCTCCACTTGTTGGTAATGTGAGAACATGTGCAATGATAAGCCTCTTTTTTAACTCTTTGAAGATTAATTCGCATTCACCACTACATGAAATCATGACTTCCTTCTATTTTATCTTAGTAATAGGGTTTGAAAATCATGATATATTTCTCAAAAATCAGCAATAATATCTAGATATCCCCAAGACACAACAAATATTCGTTACTGATGTGGTCCTCGGTCATCCCTCAATTGAAGTTTTCTTAGAGGGATCCGTAGATAACCCATTGCATGTGATGATATGACCTAATAATGAGACCTCTTTCAACTGGAACTCACACTTTATGTTCTTTTCATAGAACTTCTCCTTTCCCAATGTATTTATTACAGTTCTTAGTCACTCCTCAAGATCCTCCTTGGTTTTGGAGTATATTATAATATCATCTATAAAGACTAAAACAAATTTGTCGAGGTAATCTCTAAGGGCTCTATTCATCATTTCCATGAATATTTCTATAGAATTAGTGAGTCTTAAAGGAATTAATATGAATTCATAGTGTCAATATCTTGTACGAAAAGCAGTCATGGTGATATCTTCCTTCCTCACAATTAATTGATAATATACTGACCACAAATATACCTTGGAGAAGTATTGTGCTCTACACAGTTGATTAAGAAGTCATCAATTCATAGAAGAGGATACTTGTTCGTTACCATGATTTTGTTAAGATTACGATAATCGATGCAAAGGTGGATTGACCCACCTATCTTCTTGACAAAGACGACTAAAGCACCCCATTTGGGCATATAAACCCTTTATCCAGATTCTCCTATAGTTGTTTCTTCAGCCCTCATGCTCCAAAACAACCATTCTATACAAAGTCTTGGTTATTGGAAACTCCCTACGTATAAGGTTAATTGAGTATTCAACATCTCTTCCAGGGAGGATGACCAAGCCCTTCCTTGGGAAACCCTTTAGCAAATTTCCTCACAATAGGAATGTATGCAAGGATGGTTGCCTCCTCAGACTCAATCATCTATGAAAAATACGTGTGCTCATAAGGAACTAATATCCACACTTGAGATGATGGTTTAAAATAATATTCATCTTCCTCTTTGAACTTGTATAGAATCGGGGGTTGATTCTCCATATGGAGAGTTATTTCCATCTTATGGAAATTTATTTTGGCTTTATATAGGGAAAGCCAATTCATGCCAAGAATTTCATCAAATTATAATAGAGGGAGTATTAAGAGGTTCCCTGGGAAGTTCAATCCACAAATTATGACAAGCGATTGGTAATATTCATGGGAAGCAATGATTGAACCATTTTATGTACTCACAGACATCTTAACTTCCAAGATTTGTGGTTGCATTGGTATTTTTCTACTAAAAATTTTGGATACAAAAGAATGCATAGAATTAGAATAAAAAAGTACGTTTCCTATTTTTGAATGAATAACTTATGTACATATCACCACTTCATTGTTCAGGTTTACATCGGCCATAATGATGGTAAAATATCTCGCTTTCTCCCTTGTATGTTTTTGTTTTCCACTGAAAACCCTTTTCTTTGGGAACTGATTTGCAAGGTTCCATATTTATTTGCATTTGAATCAATGAATGATGCATTGAGGTTCAAATAGAGCATTCCTCTCCTCAATCATAACTGTAGATTTTTATTGTTAGCAGTTAATCTCTAGGTTCCCTTCTCTTCCACACCTAATGAACTTCCTTATCCCCTTCAGTAAATTTCTGGGGTGCTTCTTTCCCCACCATTGAAAAGTGGTGTGCTAGATTTTCTTCGAACTATTGGATTTATCCATCAGACTACAAGAACTATTGTCCACCTTACGCTTCTTATCCCCATGATACTTTTAATATTTTCCATTCTCTGTTTCATCCTTGAGGGAACATTAGACAGTTTCCTCATAGTTGTCAAATTCACGGATCACCAGGGCTCTCCACAGGCTAGGTTTCATCTCATAAAAGAAGTGGCCAACATTGAATTCGGGGGTAACGAAAAATCTAGAGTCATATCTTGCAAGCCTTGTTAATTTTTACTCATACTATCTGATGGATTTGTCATATTTTTTATTGAGGTAAAGGAATTCCCTTTCCATATTAAGCTGGATGGTGCGAGGAAAGTATTTATCAAAAAACATTTTCAAGAAATCCCCTCATTCCAACACCTCGATCTCCTGCTCAGGCTACATATTTTTTATTAATGTGCACCATTAATCAGCTTCATTATCCATACGATAAGAATCCAGATGTACCTTCTCTTTTTCAGAACATTGAAGGATGGAGGAGACCTTTTCAATGGAGTTGATCCATTTATCGACGATTGATGGATCAGATGATCCATAAATGTAGGAGGTCGTTGTCTCATGAAGCTCTCGATAGGGACTTGTTCTTTCATAGGGGGGTTGAATGTTCCTCTTGACCCATGTTTATGTTAAAATCTTAAGTTGACTGAGAGAGTATCAATACAAATATCGTGATTCCTGCACCCATCGGAACGGGCATTTCATTAGAATAGTCAACCCATTGGTCTTCACATTGACTATTATCCCGAGACCTCCTATTATCGGCCATTGGATGGATTTAAAAGAAATTTATGGTTAACACATAAAGGGTATTCCAGGGTAAAAAATAGATGACTTATAAATAACTTTTGTTTTTTTAACTTATGAATCTATTGGCTTCAATATATGTTATCCATGATCTACTTTCTAACATATATTCTGAGGGTCATTTTTTATTCCATTAATAATGGTTCATACTAAGCTTGTGTATTTACCAAAGATTATCTCCCATGAGTGTCATAACCAAGAGTGTATCTAGGTCTGTTGCGATGTACTTGGATACCCCGGGTCAAGCCCGAAAATCCTTGTTAGAGTTTTCAATCCTAGGTACATCTATGCCAGAGCCTCCTCTACCTTCTCGTTTCTAGACACTGATGTATTTTCTTGATAAAACACATAGTCAATAACCACCAAAATTTATGGATTTTTTATTACACATATTATTATCCCTAAAGATTTCACTAGGGTTTTCTAATCCTAATCCCAAAATAAATATACCTATCCAATGATACCAACTATAACAACCTTGCTTTTTATTAAACACGTAGACATGATTTATGAAAAAAATATCACATGATAAAACAAAGAAGATCGATAGTTCTAGTTTCTTTGGGGATAATGAACTTTAAATAATGAATTAAAACATGAAACACAACATCGTTATTGAAAAAATCGTTTACATAACCACAACATTCCCTCGAACTTAGCATTTCATAGGAAAACCTGAGGACATGCATAAGAAAAGGGTGATCTATAAAGCCCAGTAAGGGAGTAAACAAGGAATAACATGAAGAATTAAATACATGTTAGTAATTAGTAATATCAATGGTGCATAAAAAAACATGAACATAAAGGAAAGATATAGTATGATTATCATAACCTGGAAATGTGGCAACAACACTTAACATGAAATTAGCATAAGCCAAGGCTCAATCCACATGGAACATGAGTAAAACCTCATAGAAATTGTGTTATCATGAGTAAATAATCATTTCACTTGAACTATAAGGAGTAAATCCTCATTTCAATTGACGTATCGAGATACTAATCTTTACCCAATGCATTGGAGTGCTATCTGGGAACACCCTTCTTAAACATTTCATTTCATGCATAAGTGTGCCACATGGATCATATAACATGATTCATTAAACATAATAAGTTATCCAATGATTAAGGAATGCGGAATACATATATGAAAGTAAAGTTCAATAGTTATTTGTGGATAAAGTTGAATACCCTTGATAGAGACATGAGTATGGTATTCACTATACAATGATTTTTGGCTTGAAAAAACTCGGTGCAATTTTGGTAGCATAACGACATGACATAAGAATTCATAAAAATATTTGATAAGAGAGAAAGTAGAATATAATCATATGTACCTGAAATAGATATTAAGGGCTTAATATAGATACATATCCCAACAAATGTAACAGAAATTAGATTCACAATAGAAAACAATTGCTTGAATGTGAACGAGAAGAGAGAAATTCCTTACGGAATTTCGTATGGTAACAGGTGTACAAGTAAGATATTAATGGGAGAGAAATAGGTCACTCATAATTTAAAAAATAAAAACGGTAATATAAGGGAGGTGATAAATCATATCCCAAATTTTTTAATTAAAATAAAAGGGTATTACAACATAAAAAATCATGTATAAAAATATGGAAGGTAGAAATTCCATACATTGAAGTGTGATCCCAAAGGCTTGGGAGAGGCTTGATAATGGATTCTTGGGAGCTTGAGGAACTATAGGTTGATTCTAGAGGGAGGAGGTAAGAGTTTGAATGAACTCCAAAGGCATTGAGGGGAGAGGAAGTGGGAGCTGGGTGGGTTTATATAGGAAATGAGAGGGAATTATTTATTATTTAGTCTTGGGACACCACACATTAAAATAATAAAAACCACACACCAGACCATCATTTTTTCCCTTTTTTTCCCAAAGGGGAGTGGAAAATAATATTTTCTAAGTCAAATTTCCGAACTTCTTAAAATAATATGGCTGCTTATGTGGAGGTGAGTCACACTCCCTAGGAAATCAATTTAAAGAGATAAAATGTTTTATAAGTCTTAGAGAGTCCACTAAAGCTTTGTAAAATAAATCCAATAAACCTAAAATCACAATATTTTAAGGTGAAAACAGATATTGGTCGAAAATAAATTTTATATTATTTTATTACATCACTATTGGGTCATTATGATGTCATAAAACACATTATATAATTAAACAGTATTTTATTTATACCCAAAAATTCAACTGTCTCAGAAAATTATAAAAAATTCACTGTTGGATAATTTAAATATCCTGATTACAAAAATAATATTAATTTTATCTAGATAATATTATAAATATGTGAATTTATACTTTTAAAATAAAAACTAACATTTATCGAAAATTCATGGGTTTCGACAAAAACAGCTTTCAATCCTTAATAAATATTACAATTGCATTCATAAAATTACAGGATCATTTATATTGAATATGAAGTAATTTAATAACAATAAATATATTTTATTAAAGTATTATTAGATTCAAAAATCCATTAAATCATCAAAATAGATTTATTAGTTGTATATTAACTAAAAATACTATTTGCGCTTTAAAAACTATTTACAAAGTAACAATAATAAAATTAATGTATATTATCTATAAAAAATATTGTACATAATCATAGTAATAGGGTATCATTAAATAAACACTTATAACACTGACATAAGATTGAAGACTGAGGTGTGCGATGGTGACATACTCTTGGGGTGGCTCGGATAAAATCGCTCGGGTGGTAATCTCTATCAACTTCCACTTCTCCCATAAGAGGTTCCATTCGAGCTTAACTTGTTGAAGATAGGAATGGGATTGGTCAAGAGAGAATCCCAATGACACCACCGCTTTTCTAAGCTATGATAAATGGTGTTCATACGGGGCAAGTCTACTGGACGAGGCCTTCACATCCTTTTTCTGAGTAAATTGGATTTGTTAAGGCACTATATTTATATAATCATGTGATCATTGTTGAACGACTATATTAGCAACGATAAAAATTATTAAAATCATTTTAAAAATATAAAATAATAAAACCAAATAAGTGAATACAATATATAACCATTTCAAATAATAATACATTTAATTAGATCAAGAATAATTTTCATTGATTGAAGTTTGGGTCGTTACAGATTTTGATTTACATTTTAACAAAATTAATTTTTTTTTATTGTTTGATTTGGAATTAAAAGAAGAAGATTAGTAATGGGAGAAATAGAATAATGTGGGATAATATGATGAAAAATATGAAGAGGAATTGGAAGATGAAGGAGATGATGATGAAGGAGAAGAAATAAAGACTCATGAAGAGTCAAAAGAAAAGAAAACACTAGAAACATCATCATCCTAAACTCTAATAACTTCCCAATAAGATAAGGATATAGTCTTGGAATAATTAAGGGAGAAAGAACAATCATTAAAAGAAGAAGAAAATTTGTTATCAAAATATATTGAATAAGATAAAGAATCCCAAGAAAAAGTTTCAGATAAAGTTGAATTTAATAAAGAAGTATAAATTATTAAAGTAAGAAAAGAAGAAAATGTTTCTCAAAAAGGCATGAATAATGTTGAGAAGGAAGAAAAACTAAGTTTATAATCCTCCATACCAAATTATTCTAAAGATTTACAAGTATCATCAAACTCTAAAATGATAGTTACTCAAAATGTTTTTGACAATATTTTTCCAACTGTGAAAATGTTATGTTACTCCATTCACTATCTTATAAATATATATGTAAGGTGTAAATTGATTCAAAATAGTCGAAATGATAAATCATAATTATTGAAACTTTTTACATAATCAGTTGTTCACAATAAAGAATATTTTAAATAATTAAAATAAAACACAAAGGATTAAAAGAGATCGTATAATCAGATGGTTAAGTGTTAAAAAAAGTGTAAATTTATCACAAGGATCAAAATTATCAATTATTATAAGTAAATAAACCTTGTTTTTAAGTATAAAAATACATTAATAATTTATCAAAAGTTGTTTTTGATAGATTGAAGTTTTTAGAATAGTTTAGAGATACAAATGATGATCATAATGAGGAGGTAAAAGTTATGAAATAAATGGTTCAGAGTTTAGAGTTAGAAAAAAAATAGACTCAGAATGTAAGAATATGAGATTTTCCTTGTGTTGGAGGAAAATAAAAAACATCTGAGGAAGTTGAAAGAAAAAATTCATAAATTCAGGAGAAAATATTGATATAGGAATAGATCTATAATTTTAAATAATCAATTACATAGTCTTAGAAGGTTCATGATGCATTTAAGAATATGAAATAAATTTTGAAAATGTTGATGAATAAATAATTAACTTTTTTTATTTGAACTCTTGATGTATATATTGAATCATTTTTTAATAAATGTTACATCAGAAAGAAATTTTCATTCAAAACTATTATGTCTGAATGCATTCAAATAAATTTTGGATGTATGTTATTTATTTAATTTCTTGGATGATATTTTAAATTAAAACGTTTCGTATGTTATCCTTTTCTTCCATTTCAGGATATATACCTTCCCTATTACATTAGTAAATCTAAAAGGGGGAGAAATTTATAAAATGGGAGAAGTTTATGAAGGAAAAATCCTTTCAAGTATTATCTTGAGGGTTAGATATTATCCTTGGGGTGATTGAGTTAATACTTTCCATAAGATTACAATGATTTCATAAACTCAATGGGAGTTAAGATATGAGTTATATATTTGAAGAGATTTAAAGTGTAAAGAACTATATGTTTTTTTCAAAGTGAATATATTTTTCATTTTTAGTGTTTTGTTTTGTGATTTACAAAAAGGGGGAGTTTTTGTTTGATAATTCTTACTTCTTATATTTACTTTCAATGTTTTGGAATTAAAAAAACATTCATTAAAACAATAATTTACTAACAATACATTTACCAAGTGTCTTACTATGTTTTTGTAGAGAACATTACATTATATTGAACATATTAATAATTCCAACAAAAAAATATAGAATTATTATTTTCATTCTAATCAATAAGAATGTAGGTACATACAATAAATTATACTAAATTGTGGTTTGATCAATTGTCCGAGATACTAATTACTAAAAAAATTCAAGACTCTAGGACTAACCTCGATACTGATTCATCAGACTAACCCATATTAAGTTTAATGCATTGAAAATCAATATGTAATCTCATCTGACTATACAATGTTTATAATTTTTTTTGATTTGAATTTTATCTATCATAAGGATTCCAAAATATAATTGAAATGGTGCTAATATAAATGATGTTGGAATATCAATGTATTATCATCCTTAGAAAGATTGTTGTAGACCCAAATCATTATAAGATATCAAGATCTATCTATACGAGGTTGTTTTAATTAAATCTGAAATATGACCATTGAAATATTGCTAGTAAATAGGAGTTCATTTTAATATTTTGGAGATGGTGCAATTCAAAACACAAGTTGTCTAAATATTTCTCTTTATGAACACCTTTCTCCTAGTCTTTGTATTGCTTTATAAAGTTGATGTTCTAAGGAATCTTTTTGTGGATTAGAATATAGTGATGATTCTGACCCATCAGATGGAGGGATTTCTGGGTAAGAAAATACATGCCTTATAGTAGGTACGGAAAACTACGGATATTGTTAGTTAGGACTTCTGACTACCTTAAATCTTAAGTACGAAGAGTAAATTATTTTATAAACATTTAACTCATTATTAATATTATAATATTTTGCATTTATTTGTATACATGATCTATTTTATGTTGTGAATGTTAATTAGAAATTTATTTTTTTATACTTATCTTTCCAACATACTATTTTATCGGTGTGTCGGTGATACTAATAAATGTTGATTTAATTGGACAATATCAGGATTTTATTGTATTAATCTCCTCATTAGATGATCTGTGAGTCTTATCATTTTTACAGAAGAGGGGTTTTAATTCATTTTAGTCTAATTTTTAAAGTAGAACTCACCCCCTATTCTAGCCATTTAATTCTCATTTAATCCAATAATTGTTGGTTTTCTTAAGAATTTCTAAATCAAATTAGTGTTTCCATATCAATGAAAAATATGGATGGAGAATAGGTGAATTATATTGAACTTTTTCATTAAATTGAATGATTAAAAAAAAAGTAAATAATGATAGATCTCAATAGAATTCCTCATTATGAATATTTAAATTTATCACATTCATTTTATTTAAATCTACATTTTAATACTATTCATTTTTTCACTCATAAAAAATAAAATTTTTGTGTTATTTTATTAATTAATAAAATAAAATAAATATTGACAAGTGATTAGAATAGTAACGAATAGACCAACAGACACTAATTAGAAAATGATCTTTTTCATCCCCATACTTCCTTCCAACATTAGAATTAAAAACATTTGTCAGACTGTGGTCCGCAATAACCACAAATCCATCACTTTTATGTGATTTGTAACTTACCTTAAAATGAGACGAATTAATCCAATTTTTGACATACTACATAATTTGGGAATCAATTTTTTAATGATTCATATTGATATTAAATGACTAAAATATCATTTTACTAATATTTCATGTTAATCGGAGCTTGAATAGTCAGTTTTAAACCCAAAAAACATTATTTGTCTATTATAACAAAATATTAAATTATTTTAAATAATAACTTATTCCATACTGATCTATTTGACCATCATATTGATGTTTATTTTATTCCAAAAGATCAAAAATTATTTAAAGAATGTAATCCAAGATTTTCCCATCAATTCTAAGTCATTTTCTCATTTTTTGACACCATGATGGGAGATATGTCATTTTAGTAAATGATACATGGTCATTTCTATCATAATATTTGACATGAGAATCTGATGGATACACCCTTAATTACTATAAATAAGAAAAATTATGTGATCATTCTTCCATGATTTTTTTCTCTATAAAAATTGTGATTTCCTGGAATCATTCCCTTTTATGTGATTTGTCACTTAACTCAAAATTTGGTGGGGGGTACTCCAATTTCAATCATAATAAGAAATTCGGGTATCCAGTCAATTTTCTAATGAATCATACAGATTTTAAATGATTTAAAGGTCATTTACTAGGATTTCTTGTTAATTAGATCTCATTTGGTAGGTTTTAACCCCCAACCATATGATTTTCCCATTATTATAAAAATGTAATAATAAAAAATCATAACATAAGTTATATTGATCAACCATGGAATAAAATTGATGCTTGGATGATTCGAAAATATTAAAAATGATTCAAGGAATATTCTCCTTGATTTTCACATCAATAAAATGTTTTTTTTACCCCACCCCCATGGGAGATATTTAATTTTAACAAATCTATGTAATGTTACTCATTGTTTTACAGTTTATCAAGAGTCCCTAGAACCCGATGGATGAATCATTTATTCCTATGGATCATAAATTTCTTATTGATAATTATCCCATAATTTCATGTCAAACCAAGGGTGTTTACATTATATTAAACTCTTTTATGTGTTTTTTCACTTAACTCCAAATCTGAGAGACAAAAATGACATTCAATTATACTGAGAAATTCAGGTATCTGATCACTGTTCCAATGATTTATATATATTATAAATGAAATAATGATCACTTTAAAATGATTTAATGTTAATCAATACACATTTTGTTCGTTTTAACCACTAGAGACGTACCTTAAGACACACTGAGCAATTTGGGAACCATATTGACATGCGATTGACTTCAAAAAATCAAATCTTTTTGACAAATGTTATCCAAAATTTCAACATGAATCTAATATAATTTTCTAATTTTTTACCTCTAGATAAAAGATATTTCATTTTAATAAGACAATATAATGTATCCGGAGTATTTTATGGAAACGATGTTGAATCCTACCAAACAAAAATGACTCCATTATTATTATCCCTCAATTTTAGGTCAATACATGTGTGTTTTATAAGTATGAACCCCATTTATGTGATTTTTCACTTAACTCCCATTATGTTGGAAAAAAACCTCAATTGATCATACCAACCAATTTGGATATCTGATTGAAGTGTTGATGATTCATATAGAATATAGATGTCATAACCTTCATTGTACTAAAATTTCATGTTAATCATAGATGATATTTCTCTTATGATTTCTCACTAATATATGTGTGTTTCCTCATTTTTTACTCCTATAATGGTAATATATCATTTTAAGAAATTAATAAATAATTGAACCAATAATTTTGAAAATACAATTGACTTGTTGTTGAATTTTAAACACTCAAAATTAATTAATTGATATTTTCTTACGTTTTCTCATCAATATAAATTTATTTAGTTGGTTTTGAATAACCACTTGGTCAAATTTCATATTAATGAAATTTTAAATTTAATTTGTTAATTTACTAAAAATAAAAAATAAAATGAGACATTCAATTTGAATTGGAAACCAGAAAGATAAAATGAAACACCCCTCCTGGATATGATGCATCTTGTAGGAGGATGGATTCTACATACGTCTATTGCAGAAGGGGTTTACGAAAAACTAAAAATTATAAACATAATAATAATTAATGTAATAATAAACAAAAAATTTACTATAAACCTACATCATATGATAAACTACACCATCACCCTGGAAGATATGTTACCATAGTGCACTAACCTTAGCAAGCAGTAGAGTATTTACCTTCTCAAGAGCATGCATTTATTGTGAAAAGTTTTCACCCATTATATCATCCCAATAATAAAAAGATCCTATTCTTATCACATGAAACTATAGAAAATGGAATCTATTTCTCATATGTCCTGTTATATACATGTCCATCATGATCAATGATGCGATAAAATATCTCCACCCTCTATATAGAAAGTTATTGATGGTCATCTGAAAGCTAGGTTATCTCATCCTCAAATCAGTCATGTTTAATATCTAAATATAAATATTTATGTATATATAGATATATTTAAGTATTGTTAATCAATAAGAGAACCTTCTATCAGAGTCATAACCTCTGAATAATTTTGATCTCAAGTTATTATCTACACCGATATTCTATCCGTCAGTGCACCTTACTCCCATATCTTTAACCCAATAAGATATAACTATATAAAAAAAACCATATTAAATAATAAATATAGAAAATAAATGATAAATACATCATTGAAAATCTAGGACATGTGATGAGTCCCAGGCCTTTGAGGTTGTCTGTGCATTACACAATTATCAGAATTACACACAACCATCACCTACATTAAATTAAATAAAATTTGAAACTTGTAAAATTTGACCAATTCCTTGAAATATATATATAAAAATAATCATGCTCACTTTCAGAGCCTTAGTGGACCTATATGTAACCATGTCACACCAATAAGATGGGAGAACACCGCTCTGGACTCTATCCAAAATGTCCAGGTTACAAACATTTGGTACTAATTTCCACCTCTTCTCTCTAACATTATAATATATTATTATTTTAGATAATTGTTTCATATAAAACAGATTAAAAACATTGGGGAGAACTCCCATATTAATCAATTTATGAAAAATAATTATCACAAATTTAAGACTTTTTAAAGCATGGTTAAGATACTTAAATGACTCTCTTACATGAATTTCCCTCCATAGTTGTCTAATTCATCATGAGGGAATGGATCCCAGTCATTTTTAGTCAATGTAAATTTATGAAGGTCATCCATGATATGGAAGAACTGGTGAATAAATGATGGAGAACCCTCTCCCATGGGATGGTATGTCTCCTAAAATGATATAGAAAGGGCATTGTCATGATAAAATCCTACAACCAGGGCCTCTCCAATGAGTAAAAAAAAGGTTGAGTCAAATCCTATTAAAAATTATTTTGTAAATAAATCAGAAAACATTTATATATATGTTTAAATATTAATTGGAAATATAAAAACACATTAACATTCATACATACCTTGACCTAGAGAAGTAGATTCCTCCACATAATAAATGTGGATATAGTTCTAGTGCCTATAAAATATGTACAACTATATAAATAATTAATTATTAAACACCCGTATAATATATATCAAAGAAAGAGATAGTAAATACAAAACAAAATTATATGAGTTAGAATTATTTAAATAGTTAATCACAACATTAAATCCAAAGATGTTGAAAAACAACATACCATTCACTAGACTTGAAAATAGATCATTTTCCTTAAAATTTCTCTCTAAAATAATTTATATCTTCTTCATGTTGATATATAATGTGTTGATCAAGCTATTGTAAAAAAATTACTTGTCTCAGGTTCATCTCATTAAATTAAAAACAATCCTCACACTTACATTTTCATAGAAAATTTACAATTTAAATTAGATAGCAATGTGTTGAAGAAATATGGTTCCACTTGTGATTCCAAAATGAAATGTATGTTACTAACCCATACATTTCTATATAACATACTATTAAATATCACCAATGTAAACTAAAACAGGTCAACATTAGTTGTATAGACTTGATAGAAGAAATTACACTTTAATAATGTGTATTTAAACATATGTACATAAACCACACCAATGATTTCTATCAATTGACCATAGTAATAATTGGAATCAATAAATGGATAACCAATGTTATGATTTTTTTTCTCATTTTTGATCAACATATTTAATGTGAATTTGAGAGGAATTATCATCTAAATATTTTTTAGGATGATTAAATATAGAGAAATTGTCATCTAGTTGGTTAAATTATTCCATCGATGTAGGTTCACCTTACTTCTATAGGTAATAAAAAATGATGCATAATGAGACTATTGAATATAATAATCACTGTCACATGGAAAATATTGATTTATAATATTAATTGTTTTCTTATAAATGATAATTAAATGTTTAAATGACCAACTTCAATATGAAAACAAAACACATAAAATATGAACAGTAAATGAGATAAGACACTTACTACAAAAAATGGTGCAACTGATGGAGTATGGAATAAGATGTATCGATGAGAATGTACAACATTGATGTTTTCCACATGAAACCGAGTTCATTATATATCTAACCTATCATGAATATAAAAAGGATTATCTAATTTTGTTTCAACATCCATATGATAATAAGAACAAAAAGTATTACACTCATTTATCAAATATCCATTGGCTACTGATAACTCTGCATGATCTTTATTATTTATAAATCATGTTAATGTACTCAAATACCACTCAATAGGATAAATACACCTACATTAAATAATACTATTAGCAATTACTTCAATGGTTATGTTTACAATTGAATGCAACATAAAATTGAAAAAAGAGGGTGGAAATAGTTTATCCAAGGGAAAAAGAGTAAGAGAAATACTATCCTAAAAAAAATTTAAATCACCCATTTATTGATTTTTTAAAAATAATTATAAAAAATATACTCAACTCAATCAATGGTTCAACAAAATTGGGTGATAAAAAATCACAAATTGTTATTGGTATCAACTGTGGAAGTATTATATGGTTTTCATGAATTTTTAACCCTTTCTATAAAAGTATTTAATAGGAACCATGAGAATATTCCAAATTTAATGAAATTTTATTTTTACTCAATGTATAATATTAAAGAGGAATATATTCCCCATTACCCTAACCCAAATATAAATGCAGTTGTTTCCTTAAACCCATTTCTTCTAAATCACTTTATTCTTTGACATTGTCCTTTTATTTTCTATTGACACCGTAAATAATCCCCAATATATTATTACAGAAAAACAATGGGCATGATATCTAAATTATTTCTTATTGTATTATTTTTCTAGTAAGGGAGATTAATCAAATATTTTCCTCCTTCTAATTTTGAATGTGTTTTCTACTCACACCATGAATAGAGGCTAATGAAAGAGGAAAAAACCCAAAAAATCATATACAACAGGAATTTTATATTTTTCATTATCATGTAATATTTCAACTCATTCCATGATATTTAGTGCTGGGTTGAATTCTCTAGGACCATAAATTCCATTTTTGTCTTTTTGAACTTGTGATGAGTGGGAAGAAACCATATGTGGCTTGTGTTTGTCCTTTTTTATAATGTTTAATCCATATTAAATTTTTAATTTTATTTCATCAAGGGAAATAAATTCTACCTTTCATACTTTAACCTGATAAAATTTCATAATTCAGGTACTCATTGATTTTCAATAATCTGATATCCAACTATTTGAAAATTTATTTCATTTCAAAATCATATGTTATCACACCATCCCCCTAAAATTCATTCAACTTATCAATAAATGGATAAATTAAACATCAATATTTTGCCCTAGACTTATTGGTCCATCAATAAGAGTTTAAAGTAATAGAAATTTTTGTTTCATACAAATCCTCAAAGGAAGATTATATGGATCCAACACTATGGGTCATGTGTTCTGATTTTCACCAAACAAAGACCTGAATGAATTGAAATCATCTACAACCAACCCCAATAATGAATTATGACTAGCTTTAGAAATGTCAAGGTTCCTCTGATTAAACTACTTTCATACAATAGAGGGTTTCAGTTGGGTTAGAATATCACATCCTTGTTTCATTTCACATGCATCTCATTAATTTAGAAACTATATATGAAATAAATAATAATTTCAACCTCAAGTTTATTGGAAGGTGATGAATTTTCTTTTAAAAAAATACTTTTCCCTTATTTAATAGGACAACATTGATAATTATGATTTCTACCATTATATTTCAACTTGAAAGTGCCAGAGACTATACAATTATCCAAATGGGATGTTTATTTTCTATATATAATACAATTATTTGAACATGAATCTATTATATCATATGTAAAGCCTATTTTCTTTTTCACCTTATGAGAATGATAAAATAAATATTGAATCATAGAATTAGAAGGAAGTAATTTTTCCAATAACACCAGCAACATGTTGAATGATGTGTCTAACTACTAATTCAAAGACTTCAAGTGAAATAACTCCATGATGAATGACAATTTACTTTAAGCAGTGAACTAAAAATATAATTTAGTTTTTTCATCGTAAAGCATTTCATAAAGAATAAATAATCATAATCTAAACTAGAGTGTATATTGGTATCACCCATATAAATATTTCACTTGATAATTCTATTAGGATCCAACCCATATAACATTTCATTAAGAATTCCTGAAATTAGATTAGTTATCCTCGCATCAACATCTATCTGAATGGTTTCTATTAAAGAAAAATGAATATATTATTCCCTATAATAAGTCCAAATCATATTTTTTTAGAAATATCTTCAAGAATAGGTTCTCCCCCATGGTTTCTCTTGTGAGTTGATTTCTGTTATCAAATTTTCTACTTGGAAAAATAATATAGTCACATTGAAATCCCCTAGAGAAATCAATAAAAAAAATAATACCCTCAAAATATTCTTTAGATGTTATATTTGGAAGATTAATAAAACTCTTATACATATATTTATTTCATGAACCATTCCTACCCATATAGGTTCCCTCTTTCGATGGTAATTGGACAAGGAGGATAGTGACTGCCCGAGTCCATCCACCACTAGGCCCTAGGATGGAAACTATCACCGAGGGTATATCATACATTTTAATTTGATGCATTAACCTATAAGAAAAATATGTAGAAGAGAGTGATAAGACATATACTGTAATAAACTCATGATACTAATGATAAAATAATCCTAAGTTTATACATGTATTTTCATACAAAACTAAAACAACTGGTGAGGAAAATAAAAGTTCCAAAAAGGTAAACTCAATAGTGACCATGTAGTGAAAACAACTCCTTCAAAAAAAGTAGATATTAATTTCTAGAATGATTACCAAATTCCACCTACTGACCTGGAAAACAATTTATAAATACATGGGATGATCAGAATAGTACATTCAGCAGGATTCTCCCCAGAGCCTTTAAAGAAAAATATAAAAAACACATACTAAATCCCAATGAAAAAAGTGAAATTAACTGATCAACTAAATATGTATACCAAGAACCCTAACTCACCAAGTATATCTCTCACCATGTCAATGATACAAGATAGATCGTATGATATAATAATAAATAAATAACGAAACCTCACTTTCGCTTCCAAACTTTTTTGCTGCTATGACCTAACATCGCTTTACCTAAGCCATCTCTCTTCAAAAGAAGCTATCACGAAGACACCTGAGAAAAGTATAATGACATGAATATCATTCATGAAAACTTTTTATCATCTCACTCTACATCTCCATATTAAAACCATGTAATTTTTTGGAGCCACCTCAGCCCCTATGATGTGTATCATACATCGGGTATTATAGTCTAATCCATCATATCCCATACACCGTGTATGGTACCTCAAGACATCACAACCCATACAAGTCATACCATTAATAACACTTTGGATACTATTTCCTGGGATACATGTGTGTAAAATAACCACAATACATTACCACCCACTACACACATATATGTGGAAACTAACCACTCTGCACACATGAAAAAATTACTGTTAGGAGAATTGAATGGGACCAGAGGGGGTAGTCATTATTCTGTCCCTCTATAGCCTATATGTTGGGGAAAGAACACTCCTAGAGTCCACTAGGTTTCATTATCCCTATCAACATGGCTGGGTAACCTAAGAAGTCACAAAACATGAATGATATAGTATAGGTCATGAAGAAACTATAGGCATTACCTTAGTTCTAGTCTCAATCGCATCTATCGTCTCTCAGTAACCTGACTGCTACGTCTAAAGACTAGATATCCTATAAGAACACCATCAATTAAAGTATCTATATTAAACTATTATTTTTTATTTTAAAATTTCACTTCACATTAATTAATTCACTAACTATTAATTTACATTATTTCACTTATATTATATTTACAATCCAAGTGAAGCACATGAACTCCATGAAAAATCTAACTACATCCCCAGTTTCTTAGGATTAACATTAACATATTCATTCCAGCATAACCTAAAACCATGGGATAAACTTTTTTTTAAAATTATAACCATCCCATAATTCCGAGAACACTAGGAAAAAATCCTAAGATGTCATTAATAGAGGCAAACAAATTCATCCATCTACCAATAGAAAAAGGGAAATAAATGAATTTGAAACAAGAAAACAAATAATAAAACCATTAATTATATCCATCAATAAGAAATAATGTCATATTTCAACACAACAAAAAGTAAGCCTAAGATCAACCAGTTCCATCAACTATTGTTTCATCCTTGAGACTATCATGCATATCACGAAGCATCTCACTATCATGGTTGTCAACTACTGCCACAAACATGGGCCTACCCACCCATATCTCATCAGTCATCTGAGTCACATATTACATTTCATAAAATGGATCTTATCTAGATCTCACATAAGGTATAATGTAACAAACATAGTCAAGAAGGCAACATGGTCCTAAAAACAAGGAATCCATCCTTCACACGAAAAAATGCTCTCATAGCCACAACAAAATCCATTAATACTTCACATAAAAATGGGAAATATTTTCCACAAATATTTATCTTTAGAAAAAAATCAGTTTCTATTCCATCATGAATTAACCGATTCAATTATCATAGAGTATAACTATGGGATACCTAAGGAATTAGCTATAAAAATTGTTATGGGGTAACAGTGGAACAAAACCCCACCAAAAGTTACTCCAAGGAATGCCAAATATACAATATGATTTGATTAAATATATAAAACTGAAAAATTAATTTTATTATAATGAAAACACACCCAAACTGAGTGCTGATGTGAGAATTGTAAAACAAAAACAATTACAGAAGAAGATACAAGAACAAAAAAAAGGTAACACTAGGATTTTAATTATTCAATCCCGTTGGGACCTATAACATGGAAATAACACCACCCACATATTTATTATATTACCAAAACAGAAACCAATTATAGTGTAAACAGGAAAATTAGTTAGGCTACTTAAATTCATAGAAACCCAAAAACAGAAACTGTGCACTCAAAGTAGCAACATAGAACGATTTGGGTTTAAGATTAACATACCAACCAAACATATTTTCGAGCGTCTAGATAATGTCAATATCCAAGAACATCAATCCCACTACTTCGTACGATCTCCCTATATGATGATCATGCAAGCGCAATGGATTTGATTAATGGTCACACGTCTTTAACCAGGAAGAACCCCAAGAGGCTCCATCATGATCCGCTCACCATCTGGGTGCATGGGTGTTAGTGGGCCACTAGATGAGTCTCCTAATGAGGAAAACAGCACCACCACAATTGATATTGAAGTTGAGGAAGATTATTCTCAACACTGAGCAAGATAAAAAGTAGACAAAACCACTAGTAGGTGAAAACAAACTATTAGCATCGAGAGGACCTCATTTTCAGGAATCTAGATATATGATTACTAGATGAACTTTACCACCTATGAAGATGATTTTAAGATATGTTTCATATATAAAATGTAGGGGCCTCATGGGTGATTAAACCCCCACCTAAAACCTTAACCAGCTAACTGCACAACCAAATAGAGGCATCCAAAAGGCCAATGCAGAACTTCCCACCCAACGACACATGGAAAAAATTAAATAAACTGATAGCTTGGATATATTGGGTGTAAACTTCCATTGAAGACAAACAATTAAGAGAATAAGTATACAATAGATAACCAATGTTTAATCCCAAATCAATAATGCTAAAAAATTTAGTGGGCCATGTAAATTAGCTCATGTGGTAAAATGAATCCAAAATCTTGCAGATATTAAAATGAGAAAATATTTAATAATATATTTCTTGTATATTAAATAAAATTAATGAAAGAAAAATTTAATTAGTTTAATATCAATTTTCAATATGAAAACAATTAATACCCAAACTATCAAATCTCCACCATTTTAAATTGTACATTTTTGATATTATTGCACCTAAAAGATATTCAAGAGGGGTCAAGTTCATGTTATATAGGAAATTATTGAACATGGGTAAAGTTGCTTCATTAGTCAAAATATTCGATGTGTTTTCATATGTGTTCATATTAGTGACACACACTTCTCCACTTTCAAAAGATTCTCTAATAAATTGAAGCTTGATATCTATGTTATTAGACCTACCATGGAATACTAAATTTTTTAGAGAAATTAAGGGATGATTGAGAATCACAATGTACAATATTAAAATAATTACATATACTGGGTTTAGAAATAAAACCCTTAAGACATATGTCTTATTTTATTGATTCTATCAGTGGTATGTGCTCAAATGTAGTGGTTAAGATGGTCACCACTTATTTTAGATAGCACATTCATGATATAGGTCCTCCATAAACAATAATGACATTACAAAATAGTAATTACCTAGTATCATCATTTCTAGCATAGACAGAATTCACATAACCAGTCACTAATTACAAATAATTATTATTCATACCATAGAAAATCCAAAGAAATTAAGTAGAAGAAATGTACTTAAACAACCATTCAATATATTGATAATGTGGATTTCTTGGATTTCACATAAACTAAATCAATGTACTGTTGTACCTCTCGAACCCCTCAAGGTTTTATTTTCATGATCACAATCACCCTCATATTTATCTAATACTTTTTCAAGTGTTTTTGGATGATAGGAATCATTTCAGGTGGCCACGGAATTGGGCCAAGAAGGCCAAGAAGGCAAAAAGCCAATCTGGACTGAAATTCAGTCCACCGGCCAACCAGTGGCTTCACCACCGGTCGACCGATGGACCCTGGGTAGAAGACAGAGCCACTGCCTCACCACCGGTCAGCCGGTGGCTTGACCACCGGCCAGCCGGTGGCACCTGCACTCAAAGGGGAGCCACTGCCTCACCACCGGTCAGCCGGTGGCCTCAGCACCGGCCAGCCGGTGGAACCCTCTCCCAACAGTGCCAGCTACTGTCTTGCCACCGGCCAGCCGGTGGCTCCTCCACCGGTCAGCCGGTGGCCCCTGGACAGGAATCCTATGCCTTTTTGCAAACACCGGCCAACCGGTGGCCCTGCACCGGCCAGCCGGTGGACACAGTCAAACTAGCTGTTGGGCTGTTGACCAGCCTGTCCACTTGGCTCCCAACGGCTCTTTTAGCCTCTCCAACGGCTCCGAAGCCTCCCCAAGGGTTCCATGCCTATAAATAAAGGCCAAGGAAGCCCCGGACACCCCCCGGAACTATTGTGAAGCCAACAGACATATTTTCCATCATTCGGCAATCCTCCGGCGAGCCACTTCAAAGGAACTCCAAGTGCTCCAACCAACTTCCAATCCAAGGAGCACCTCAAGAAGCTTGGGAGAGCACGCTACATCAACTCCATCATACTTTGGCGCCCAAGTCTTCCTCACATACGGGTTTTATTGTTTTATTTATTTTGAGCTTTAAATTTAGGTTTGTGCCTACAAACCCCAACCCTTTTCTATCCCTCCTTCTTTTGGGTTTCACATCACCACTAAGGTGTGAAGAGGTTGTCAAGCTTTCCTTTAAATAGCTTGAGACATAGGTGAGCTATCCTTCACCTGTAAGAAGGATAGTGGGTTCTTGCTAAACCATTAAAAGCAAGTGGGTTCTTGCTAAACCACAAAAATCAAGCTGTAATAGGTCCTAGTGCTACCTCATAGCCTAGTGGGTTTCTTGCTAAAACCATTGAAAAGCAAGCGGTAGGAATATCTCAACGGTTGAGTTGGGAGCGGAGACGTAGGCCGGGTTTTTGGCCGAACTCCGTTATCAATTTCTTGTGTGATTGCCTCTTTATTTCTGCTGCACTTTACTTTGATTTTTAATTTGTTTATCAATTTTTTAAAAGTCAATTCACCCCCCCTCTTGCCATCATTCCTCGTTTGTTCCGACCCAAAAATTGGTATCAGAGGGAGTAATTTGAGTAATACCTTAAAAGGTTTCAAATTCAAAGATCCATTGTGATGGCATCCACCTCTTTCGCCCCCGAGGGCTACTCTTTGGGTCAGGCTCCATTTTTTGATGGGACCGACTATAATTATTGGAAAACCCGCATGACTACCTTTCTTAGAAGCATAGGATATCCCATTTATAAAATTGTCATGAAAGGTTACACCCTCTCCTCTCCCGATGAATCCAAATGGACCCAAGCCGACATTAGAAATTTTGAGCTTGATGGCAAAGCCATGAACGCTCTCCATTGCGGCCTAGACCGAAATGAATTCAATCGAGTGTCTACTTGCACCTCCTCACATGAAATTTGGAAACTTTTAGAAGTAACTCATGAGGGCACTAACAAAGTCAAAGACACTAGATTGGATATGTATAGGCAAGATTTTGAGTCATTTTCAATGCATCCAAATGAGTCTATTTCCGATATGTTTACTCGCTTTACTGACGTGTGCAATGGAAGGAAATCTCTTGGTGATGATGTTTCAGCCGAGACGATGGTCAAGAAGATCTTATGGGTCCTTCCGAGCTCATGGGCACCAAAGGTGACGGCGATCCAAGAAGCTAATGACGTCAAAAATATGCCGGTAGAGGAGCTCATCGGATCCCTAATGACGTACGAGATCACGATGAGGAGGCAAGCTCAAAAGGAGGGCACACCAATCAAGACACCAAAGAACATCGCCCTCAAGGTACAAAAAGAAGTAAGCTCCTCCTCCTCCTCATCATCTTCATCTTCTTTATCATCAAGCGGCGACTCGGAAATGGAGAATCTCGCCCGCCAAATGCACAAATTTATGAAGAAGCACAAGAAGAAGAAGAAATCTCGCAAGGCGCGAAAGCAAGAACCCACCGAAAAATCCGAGCCCAAGGTGAAATGCTACGGGTGCGGCGAAAAGGGCCATTACAAGCCCGATTGCCCACTCAACAAGAAACGGGCTAAGGAAAAAGGAAAGAAAAAGGTCCTCAAAGCGACATGGAGTGACACCTCTTAATCATCCTCCTCCTCCTCCTCGAGCGACCAAGGTACAAAATGCCTAATGGCATTCCATGAGGGAACATCTTCCGATTCCTCTTCCTCATGTTCTTCAAATTCAAATTCTTTCAATCATCTTTCTTATGAAGAACTCTCACATGCTAGAGACCAATTAGAAAAAGGTTTTCATGCTTTATCATCAAAATATGTTGCTTTAAAAAAGTCTTTCAAAAAACTCTCCTCCGAAAAAGAACAACTTCTCAAAGAGAAGGAGGAGATGTCCCTCAAAATCCAAAATTTCCCAAATGTTGATTCCATGGAATCAACCATCAAAGACCTAAGGGAGACCCTAGCTAAGTTCACCCAAGGGGAACAAAATTTGAACAATCTCCTAGGTTCCCAACGTATATATAGAACCACCCAAGGGCTAGGATATACCAATGTAGCTTCCTCCTCCCATGCACCCACTATTTTTGTAAGGGGGAGCTCCGATTTTAAATTTTGCAATTATTGTAAGAAAACCGGGCACCTTATTTATGAGTGTAATTGTAAAAATGCCTGGTACGGCCAACCCAAGTCTATTTTCTATTCCGATGAGATCTATAGGAGAAGACCCGCTATGAGACAAGTATGGATTGAAAAATCCCTTCTAGCGAGTCTCTCCGGGCCTAAAATTGTCTCTTTTCAAAATCCCACTCCCCGGTGATTCATTGTTTTTATTTAGGGGGAGTTAGGTTCTTTTAAGCCTTTTTTGTGAATTCAAATTTCAACTCTTGGTATCAAAATTTTTCAATTCAAAATTCTCTTATTCATTTTTTGATTCAAAACTTTCAATTCAAACTGTTATTCAATTTTTCATTCAAAATTTTCATTCAAAATTTTCAATTCAAAATTCTCAATTCAAAATTTTCATTTCAAATTTTTGATTCAAAACTTTCAATTCAAATTTCAAAATTTCAATTGATTTAAAATCTCGTCGTTCCCTCAATCAAGTTTTATGCCCCATTCTATTTTGATAATCACAAAGGGGGAGAAATTTATTGATTGATTGGGGGAGAATCCTTTTCATCATGCCTTGCATTTCCTTTCATTTGAGTATTTTACATTAATTGTTTCGGTGATTGTGATCATCAAAATAGGGGGAGATTGTTGTACCTCTCGAACCCCTCAAGGTTTTATTTTCATGATCACAATCACCCTCATATTTATCTAATACTTTTTCAAGTGTTTTTGGATGATAGGAATCATTTCAGGTGGCCACGGAATTGGGCCAAGAAGGCCAAGAAGGAAAAAAGCCAATCTGGACTGAAATTCAGTCCACCGGCCAACCGGTGGCTTCACCACCGGTCGACCGATGGACCCTGGGCAGAAGACAGAGCCACTGCCTCACCACCGGTCAGCCGGTGGCCTCAGCACCGGCCAGCCGGTGGAACCCTCTCCCAACAGTGCCAGCTACTGTCTTGCCACCGGCCAGCTGGTGGCTCCTCCATCGGTCAGCCGGTGGCCCCTGGACAGGAATCCTATGCCTTTTTGCAAACACCGGCCAACCGGTGGCCCTGCACCGGCCAGCCGGTGGACACAGTCAAACTAGCCGTTGGGCTGTTGACCAGCCTGTCCACTTGGCTCCCAACGGCTCTTTTAGCCTCTCCAACAGCTCCGAAGCCTCCCCAAGGGTTTCATACCTATAAATAAAGGCCAAGGAAGCCCCGGACACCCCCCGGAACTATTGTGAAGCCAACGGACATATTTTCCATCATTCGGCAATCCTCCGGCGAGCCACTTCAAAGGAACTCCAAGTGCTCCAACCAACTTCCAATCCAAGGAGCACCTCAAGAAGCTTGGGAGAGCACGCTACATCAACTCCATCATACCTTGGTGCCCAAGTCTTCCTCACATACGGGTTTTATTGTTTTATTTATTTTGAGCTTTAAATTTGGGTTTGTGCCTACAAACCCCAACCCTTTTCTATCCCTCCTTCTTTTGGGTTTCACATCACCACTAAGGTGTGAAGAGGTTTTCAAGCTTTCCTTTAAATAGCTTGAGACATAGGTGAGCTATCCTTCACCTGTAAGAAGGATAGTGGGTTCTTGCTAAACCATTAAAAGCAAGTGGGTTCTTTCTAAACCACAAAAAGCAAGCTGTAATAGGTCCTAGTGCTACCTCAAAGCCTAGTGGGTTTCTTGCTAAAACCATTGAAAAGCAAGCGGTAGGAATCTCTCAACGGTTGAGTTGGGAGCGGAGACGTAGGCCGGGTTTTTGGCCGAACTCCGTTATCAATTTCTTGTGTGATTGCCTCTTTATTTCCGCTGCACTTTACTTTGATTTTTAATTTGTTTATCAATTTTTTAAAAGGCAATTCACCCCCCCTCTTGCCATCATTCCTCGTTTGTTCCGACCCAACATGTACTAATATAAAGAGAAACATCTGGTTGAGTAAAAATCATAGCATAAATAAATCATATCATGACATTAACATATGGGATTCTAATCATATATTGAAAATATGAATCTATGGTAGGTGAATCAGATAAAGAAAATTTTAAATTTTTACCAAAAGGAATACTAACTGTCTTGAAAGCATCAAACAAATACCACAACACTCTAAAGATATAAAATTTTTGAGATACATAAATAAGCTTATGTTTCTTATCCCTAATAATTTTCATGACCAAAATATTCTTAGCACCGCCTAGATCCTTCATTTAAAATGTAAATTCAATTTCATTTTAGCATGGGTGATTAATTTCATATCACTACATATGAGTAACATATCATCTACATAGAGAAGTTAATAAAGCATGGATTTTTTATCATATTTAACATATTTATGTGCATCAAACTGACTCTTACTGAAACCATTTTATTACATGAATTAATCAAACATTTTATTCCATTATCTTGAATATTATTTTAACACATATAATGATTTATTACACAAAAAAACATGGTTAGATTTAAATTCTTGTAAAAACTTAGTAGGAGGTTTCATATATAATTTTTCAATTAACTCACCATGAAAGAAAACATTCTTGACATCTAACTATTATATATGAAAATAAAAAAGGGTAGATAAAAATAAGAATTCTTATTGAAGAATGTTTCACTAGAGTATAAAGATATTCAGAATAATCAATTTTTTCTCTTTGAATTAAGCCTTTTCTTACAAATCTATCATGAAACATAATTTTATTTCTTACAGAATTATCTTCTTTTGTTTAATATGACAATTCGAAACCAATCACATTGGATGTAGGTGGTTTATTGACTATGGAACATGTATGGTTCTTTCTTATAGATATCATCTCATCTACCAAAGATGAATTCCAAAGCTTAGATTTGTTGTTATTGAATGATTGATAACAGCTTTGGGGATCCTATACCCTATGTTCTAAAGCCACATTTAAGGAAAAGATAACCCTATCATCATGGATGTACCTAAGAAGAGGCCTAATGACCCTCCTCATCCAATCCACTAGGATATGATAACCCCTAAGGACATTAAGAACTCCATCATTAGAAGTATAATTGGAATCCAACCAAGATTGTGGATTCGGATGAGAAAGTGGCACCTGGGAGGTAGAAGGAGTCTCAATGGGAGACTCACTAGCACTAGGAAGATCAACATTATGTTCAATCTTCTAAGAAGGATCAACACTGTAATTAGTGGGAGGTTGGAATCTAGGAAGAATAGACTATTGGAACACAATATACTGGTTGAGAATAGATTTTTAAAGCTAGGTTTATCTACTGAAATATTATACCCCTTCACCCCATCAGGATACCCTATGAAGACACACTCGAAATCTCTAGGCTATGTTAATCATCATTAAGATGAGCATAGGCAGTGCATCCAAATACCATAAGATATTCATTGGATGGGGATTGATTGATCCAAAATTCAAAAGGATTATTAAATAATTTGAAAAAACAGTGACATGAATATGTTAAGTAAAAGGAAATAGTGAGATCTTATACCCCAATGGATTTGTGAAATCCTAAGCATGCATGAATTTTGTGAACCTACAATTGAATTATATGATTCATACACTAGATGGATCATTCTTTTATGGAGTATGACTTACGGTTCAGTGATTCAAAATTTCCACACTTTTTAATAAAATGATAAACATAGTAGATTGGTGTTCAAGTAGATTACCAATCCACGATGCATTTAACTTCTTCATAGATTTATTTTCTATAGATACTTTCTGTGTTTTAAACACCTCAAAGACATTAGATTAATTTCTCAAAATATGGACCCATTCTTTATTGAAATATTCATCTATAATGGTTACAATGTATGAGCCTCCACTATGTAAGGTTTTCCTAGTAGGTACCCACATATCAAAGTGAAAACAGTCAAGTGGGTGACAATATTTAAAGCTGTATCTATCAAAACTATCTCTTTAGACTTACCCATAACATAGTCTTCACAAAAGGGTAAGTTACTTGGTTTAACATGAGTGAGAATCCCTTTCTTAATCAATTTATATATACCTTTAGCACTCACATATCCTATATACCTATGCCAAATCATAGTGTTTTTTACGGACATAAGTATTTCCCAACATCTTGATGTATCTTTTTCCATCTGAAACATATAAACAATTCAGTAAAGAGCCTTTAAGAATCATACGATCTCCCTTGGTTATACTAATACAACTAGAATCATATTTAATGGTAAAAGCTTTTTGATCTAAGACACATTTTGAGATAAAATTATAGAGTAAATTTGGATCCCATATCACATATAAAAAGGTGAAAAGGGAATGGTTTTAGATCTTTATCATAGAAAAACCTCTAACTATAATGAAACATCTCATATTGTTGCCTCTATCAACCTCTCATTCGACTCCCTCATCCAATTAAGAAAAGAAAATCCAATCCATGCAAATATGGAATAAACATCCTGAGTCTAAGACCCACTCGACATCAAAAGTATCTCAGGACTCACAAAAAACCTCAACACTTTCATATCCATGGTCGGAAAAGAGCTAATGATCACTAAACACCTTATAAAGTATTAAATAATTCCAACCGGATCATTTGGTTATAATATTCCATTATTTACCACATTAATATCAAGTAAAATCCTTTGTTATAGGTTTAGAGAAATGTTAATGTGATTGGATATGACTCTTACTTCCATTCCTTTGTTTACCTTTATTTTTTCCCTCAAAACTGTAACACCCTGAGATTTTAAGAGAAATATTATTTTTAATTTCTTTTATGTCTTGTGTTGTACGCTAAACCAAGATTAGTTTGTGCTATAAGAAACACCGTATTATCTTTTAGTTTATGCAAACACTATTCTTGGCTTGTGTTTCACACAAGAGCGACCTTCTTCAATAGCTTGTGTTGTACACAATACCGAGTTTCACTAAACAATGATATATTGTTATAATATTACTATGAAAAAGTTGTTATGAATAGTATTAACCACATTTTGAATATTATAACATTATCTTTCATCTTACACATATTATAGAACATTGTATGAGAACAAAATAATTTTTTTGGGTAAAATAATTATTTTTCAAAAAATGAAGTTTTGCCACCTTTTGATGGAACACCCACTATAAATATAGATTTTGACATGTTTATAAGTTAAATTTGATTAAATAAACTTATTAATTTCAATAAGTATATAAAAATTAACCTTGGATAATTTTTTAATATTTTTCTGTTAACTTTCATATTTTGATGAATAGTATAAATACGCTAAATTTTAATTAAAAACAACATTTTTTCATCAAGATAATTTATATGGATAAATTATAAAATTTAATGGTTTTAATGTATAAATAGAATATATTTTTACCATTTTATATTATTCATGTCATTATAATTAATTTTACATTGAATTCATAGGTAAAAACATTTCAATCTTTTGCAATGTTTTAACTTTTAGAACCCATTTTCTCAACAGTGAGATTAATTTTAAATTAAATACTGAAAATTATGTGTTTTAAATTTGAAAAATGGATTCTATATTTGGAATCAATAGGTCCAAATTATGTTAATAGGATATTTTTTATTTTTAGGCATTATGAATAGTAACTACTGTAAATTTTATTTACTATAGCTAAAGGTAAATCAGGTAATTAAGAATAAAAATAATTTTATAAAATTACCCTAACACATGTATTAATATAATTGGATGATTATATTTAGTCCTAAAATATACATGGGTCTAAATAGTATCTATTGTAACCCACTTGTATGTGATTAAGACATTAATTTTATTTTATTTAAAGAAAAGTTAAATATATCTCACTCAAACATTAATAATGAAATTATTTTTAATATAAGGTTATACTAATTATAAATTCGATTATAAATACTCATTTGAAATCTAAAATGTGTTTCCTTATCATGGAAATTTATTTGTAATTTTTAAGAAATATATAATTACCATAATATCTTATACATTAATGATTCAAAAATTATTTATTTCGTCAAAAATAAACAATATAGTTTTTATTAAAATAATAATATCCATAAAAGACCCAAAAACGTGACCAAAACTTATTGGTCGAGTATATCTACACCATAAGAATCCTAGTGTCATATTGTGGACCATTTGGAGCCTTATTAAACAGATTAGGAAACTTATATTATTTTATTTTAAGTGAAGTCAAAGTTTTCACCTTCATAATTTAATGAATATAACAATTTAAATGTTGTTATTTTAAGATGAAAAATTTTATTACAAGTATCCTTAGGAAATATATTAGAAATATGTTAACAAAAATATTTTATTTCTAAATTTTTATGCAACAAATATGTATATTAAATAATTATACAAAAATGTTTTAGATAGTATTTTATTAAGAGAAATATCAAATAAATGATTTTTAAATTATTAAGATAAATATTATATGAACTAATTAGAGTGATCCACTTATTTTTTAGATGAAAATGAAATTTTAAGAATCTATTAAATATTTTTTTTTCGAAAATATTTTCTCTTTGGAGTTTTATTTAAATTCAAATAAATGAATTGGGTCAAAATTGACACTATTGATATTTTATGAAATTAACATATTATTAAATTGAATAAAAATCACATATTTTTTTAAAAATTACAAATTAAACATTATATGGTCTAACATGTCTTAAATTATCAAATTATGTACAATTAACAACATATAAACATGTATTTATAATGATTTAAATTTATAACATTATTACCAAAAATAAAATTAAATAGATTAAATAAGGATAAATCAAAATGATAAGGTTTAAAATAAAATCCAAAAATGTATAAATTTGATTTTTTGATGTGATTATAACCCTATATTATCTCATATCTTAATATGAGTCACATTGGAAGTTTTTATGTGGGTTTTGATTTTATTATAAATTAATATTTTTGAGGATTCCCAAAGTTCCCCTCTCCTCTCCTATATAAGGGCACCTCCTTACCTCTACTATTCTCTCAATTTTGAGCCTTCATGATCAGAAAAATCTTACCAATTCCACTTCTCAACCTCTCTAGTAACAATATAGAGGTGTTTTTGTACTCAAAATACCAACTCTCATGCCCTAAGAGGAAGTTTAAAGGAGGCACTTTGAGGAAGAGTTAATATCTTCTACCGATCCTTTCAAATTTATTTCTTCATCTACTTCGTATTAATTAGTTGTTTAATTATAATGTAAAAACATAAGTATCACTCATATAATTATATGTTATTATAAATATGAAACAACGCTATTTCACCTACTATGCATCCTATGAAAAATGAAATAACCGCTCCTACATACGTACAGAATACCGTCTCCACGTCGTGGTGTAATATTTTTTTCATCACCAACATACATGGATGGGTATAATGATGGACAAAATTACTATATATGATTATATTAAAGTGATATTGATTCTGAAATATTGTACACCATACACTTCAATACAATTCCACAATCATGGGAATGATATCATCGCTCGTGCGTACGCACGGCCTACCATCCCCACAATGTGATGCGATTCATGCTACATGATCTTCATTGAAGAATAATTATATAAAAGTAATGAATGAATTAATATGATATATATTATACTAATACAATTATGTAAATGATATAACTATATCCTAAAAAGAAGAATAATTATTTATTCGACAAAACATGCATAATAACATAAAGTAGTTAACACTCGAATAACGAGTAACAATGAAATGTTACTAATAAAACGATAAGAATATGACCATATATGATATCATTATAATATATATGATTCTTTAATTATTCAATGAAATAATTTAAATCATTATATATGATGTTCGGATATGTTCAAAGCAATGGGTCCTATGGTAAGAGATAATTTTTCAATCTCATTTTTATCTGAGATTGTTTATTCGTAAGTATTTCCTAGGGATATATTTATCATCCATGGGTATTTTTTATAAAAATGTTTTCATAAAATGTTTAATATTATTACATGTATTTTTAAAGTAATTTTGACCCTTTTTTTACTTTTAGCACATGGTAGGGACAAAATCTATATTTTTTACCATACGAGGTACTTTTTTACTTTTCCTACAAAACTACGAAAAATATATATTTTTTTGTTTTAACTTATACGAAGTGAACAAATTTTTATGCTTTCATAGAGCATTATTTCCATGAAGCATCCTTTACAAGTTATCATGTTTATTTTCAATTAACTTCTTTTATTTTAAAATTTCATGACTAATTGAAAAAAGAAAATGTTTTTGAAGAAGAAATGATATTTTCCTGAAGAATTCATTTCAAGTATTTTATCAAAATTATTTTCCATCTAAGATGAAATTATTTAGTATGTTTATGTTTCAAGTATAAGGTCTCTATTATTTACATTGTTTTATTTTTATTATGATGAAATGATATCCATTTGTTTTATATGGATTATGTTATGATGGTATGATGTTTATGAAAGTCATATTATTCTTGGGGTTATGATGAATGATTTATGTTTATTTTGTTGCACACGAAAGAATGATTTCATTATGAGATGTGTTGGACCTATATCTCCCTAAAATTCATTGGGTAAAGATTTATATCTCATGAGATAGACATGGCAGGAATGGAAAGTAAAATCTGGTTCAGTAATACAGGGCTGAAACGACAAGTAAACCCGATCCAGTAATGGACTTTTTCCCACTATGATGGTCTTGGAAGAAATGTCTTGGATACTATGGAAATCATATCATGTTCTTAACGGTTTTTCACAATTACATGTTTTATTCCCATGCTATTTTATCACGATTAATTTTCCTTTGTTATGTATTCCTTACATATTGCCATGATTTATTTGACGACACAAGATTATGTTGTTTAAACTATATGTTCATGTTTTTTATGTTCCAATGTATATGTTTTTTTTATTTTCTCCATGCTTACCCTTACTGAGAATTTAATCTCACCCTTTTTATGTTTTATTTTCCCCCAGATTTAAATAAAGGTTTTAGGTAAGAAATCAAATAGGGGAATATCTTTATGGGATATGTTGATGAACTTTCTCCATGATTAGATGATTATGTTCCATGATTCCAAGGACACTAAACTATTACGGTCCTTGTGTGTCTGTTTTTGTTATGTATTAAGTATTCCAAAAAACTAATGTAACGTCCATGTACATCAAGCATGGGTATATATAGTTTGTATTAGAGGAAAGTATTAGTTATCCTTCGGAAACTAGGATGCAAAAACTTTAGTGAGACCCCTAGAGATATTTTTTAGTTATGACAAGGGATTTATATAAGGATTAGTATAAATATAGGTTATAGTACTAGAATTATGTTTATGATCATGAATAACCTATGGTGAACCTAAGGTGTCATGGATTAACAAATGTGTGATAATTTAGACATCCCATAACTGAATTTTTATGATTATGTGGTTCGTCGTTATTTTAACTGTTTCAAACACTATGGTTTTTTGTTTTAGTCAGTGGAGGGAACGAGAAGGAATTCAGTTAACATTGATTACAATAGAGAAATTGGTGACTATGATCCACAAAATTGTGTAATTCTTGTAGATAAATATATTATGGTTATGCTGAATCATTCATCGCAATATATGATTAACAAGGTGAAATTTAGTTGTATTAAGTCATCAAATAATAGGAAGATACACTTTTATGCATGTTCGAATGGTGAGGAACATAGAGGAAAGAATATTAAGCTCTTTACATATCAAGAAGAAGGTAAGAAGAACCTTGAGGAATACCTCAAATGGAGGGTAAGATGTTATCTTTGTGGGGGAAAGGGGCATAGAGTGACAAACTGTTATAGAGTTCAATTACTTATCCATGGAGAACATGGGAATTACCCAACTCAATGCCCTGACCTAAGAGGTTTCTTCAAAATGGTGGAAGGAACAATTCCATGCCATTCATTGAAGAGGATGGATTGAAGGGCATATGTATTGGAATTCAAGAATAATGTTGTCGAAGTACATTTATGGTATATTGAAATATTTATGTATTGGTCCATTGTGGTATTCCATAATAATATGGTACCAATAACCATGAAAAGTGATTGAAATATTTTTGGAAAGCAGATGATATGTGAATAATGATGGAATAAGGAGAAAATAATATGGTTGATAGTACTACTAAGCTCATGACTGATATAAGGACAAAGTAACATCATGGATTGAGTATATAGAAATTTTGGGATTTTGGTATGTGGAAAGAGTTAACCTTTGACAACATTCATGTTTTCACTAAGGCTCTATGGTAATCCTTTTTTCATGATAATACATGATTAAGGTATTCACATGTTTGGAATTTGACCAACAAGATATATGATATGATATATGGGGGATAAATGATGGTATTTACATGCTTGGTAGATGACCTCTCTAGTAATATTTTTCTTTATACTATGAGATTGGACAAAAGAATTTTAGATAAGACTAAAGATTGGAATTGATTAAGTTAGACATCAGATAGTATTTTTTAAGGATATAACTTTTTGATATTATTTCTTGAATGTTATAATTTTATAGTTTTAGAAAAAGGAAAACCTATTGGATGGGCGATAACCCATCACGTCGGACAAGGCTACGTGAATCGAACCCACAACTGAAGTGTGAAAGGCCTTTATCACCTACCACCGGCCTACAGGAAGTCCCTGGTTAGTAGAAATTATATATATTTTATTATGTTGTATGATAAATGAAGTATAAGTCCATGTTTGGAACTATATACGATTAATATCACCATATATGGACTTATGTATATTTAATAACTTTTGCTAAACTTTTGTTTGAGACAGATGGAATGAAACATCATTCTATCACATGATCTACTAACAGTTCACAAATGAAAAATTCAACATCATTTCTTTATGATATAAAGTGGAAAATTGTTCAAGGAATGAACAATGAGAAGGTTGTACCAAAATCAATTAAGTATTTCTTCTAATTTAAAATTTTAAACATTAGGGAAATTATCTTGAAAACCAAAAATGTTGTCATAGTACCCTTATATCCAATGAATCAGATGTTATCTTAGATCATCACAAATTTATGGCTTTGTGATTGTTGGATTGTTCATATCCATGTTCACTACCACTCTTCATCATAACTTGATCATTAGATTTCTCTTCCATATCCATGTTTTCATCTTTGTTGTCCAATGTGGAAACCCAGTGATGAGTTAATTTGGGTAACTGTTAAGTTTTTTACTTCACTTTTTAAAATTATGTTTTAATATTCCTTTTTAAAAAGTTGGTTTCTATGAAATAATCATTCAAGTAGTAAACTATTTATAACCCCGATGAATTTTGAGAATGAAATTTATTTTAAGGGGGGTAGAATGTAACACCCCGAGATTTTATGAGAAATATTATTTTTAATTTCGTTGATGTCTTATGTTTTACGCTACACCAAGAGTTTATTGTTCTATATGAAAAACCGTATTATCATGAAGTATATGCAAAAACTATTCTTGGCTTGTGTTGCATTCAAGAGCGACCTTCTTCAATAGCTTGTATTGTACGCAATACCAAGTTTCACTAAACAATGATATATTGTTATAGTATTATTATAAAAAAACTATTATAAAGGGTATTAACCCCATTTTTAATTTTATAACGTTATCAATTATCTTACACATATTTTAGAATAGGGTATGAGAACAAAATATTTTTTTGGGTAAAATAAGAATTTTTCAAAAAATGCAGTTTTTCCGCCTTTTGATTGAAAAAACACTTTAAATCTAGTTTTGACATGTTTATAAGTTCCATTTGATGAAATAAACATATTAATTTCAATACGTAGATAAATATTATCCTTGGATTTTTTTTAATATTTGTCTATTAACTTTCAAATTTTGATGAACAGTAAAAATACGCTAAATTTTAATTTAAAACAACTTTTTTCCTCAAGATAATTTATATGGTTAAATTATAAAATTTAATTGTTTTAAAGTATAAATAGAATATAGTTTTACCATTTAATATTACGTATGTCATTATCATTAATTTTTCATTGAATTCATAGGTAAAAAAAATTCAATCTTTTCCAATGTTTTAACTTTTAGAACCCGTTTTCTCAATAGCGGGATTAATTTTAAATTAAATACTGCAACTTCTGTGTTTTGAATTTGGAAAAATTTATTCCATCTTTGCAATCAGTAGGTCCAAATTATGTTAATAAGATAATTTTTATTTTTAGGCATTATGAATAGTAACTACGGTAAATTTTATTTACTACAGTTAAAGGTAAATCAGGAAATTAAGGGTAAAAATAATATTATAAAATTACCCTAACACTTGTCTTAATATAATTTGATGATTATATTTTGTCCTAAAATATACTTGGGTCGACATATTATCTAATGGAACACACTTTTATGGGATTAATACATTTATTTTATTTTATTTAAAGAAAAGTTTAATATGTCACACGCACAATTTAATAATTAAATTATTTTTAATAATTAAATTATTTTTAATATTGTGTTATACTAAATATAAATTTGATTATAAATACAAATTTTAAAACTAAAATATTTTTATTTATCATGATAATTTATTTGTAATTTTTATGAAATATATATTTACATTAATAGCTTATACATTAATGATGCACAAATTATTTATTTAGTGAAAAATAAATAATATAGTTTTTATTAAAATAATGATACCCATAAAAAGACCCAAAAACTTGACCAAAAATTATTTGTTGAGTATATATAAAAAATAAGAATCCATTTGGTGACTTTTTCACCATTTGGAGCCTTATAAAACAGATTAGGACACTTATATTAATTTATTTTAAATGATGTCAAAGTTGTCACCTTCATAATTTAACGAATATAACAATTTAAATGTTGTGATTTTAAGATTAAAAATTAGATTAAATGTTTTATTATGAAATCTATTAGATTTATCATAATCATAGTATTTTTTTTAATTTTTATGAAACAAATATGTATATTAAATAATTATATAAAAATTTTGTAGTAATTATTTTATTAAGAGAAATATCAAATAAATGATTTTAAAAGTATTAATATAAATATTATATGCACTAATTAGTGTGCTCCATGAATTTTATAGATGAAAATTACTTTTTAGGAATCTATTAAATAGATTTTTTCGAAAATATTTTCTCTGTGGTGTTTTATTTAAATTCAAATAAATGAATTGTGTCAAAATATACACTTTTGATATTTTTTAGAAATAACATATTATTAAATTGTTTAAAAATCACAATTTTTTTAAAATTAAAAATTAAAATTTTTATGGTATACCATGTCATAAAGTATCAAATTATGTAAAATTAACAACACATAAATAAGTATTTATTACCATTTATAATTTATAACATTATTACCCTAAATAAAATTTAATAGATTAAATAAGGATAAACCAAATTGATAAGGTTTAAGATAAAATCAAAACATATCTAAATTTAACTTTTTAATGATATTACAACCCTATATTATCTCATATCCAAATTTTAGTCATTTTGGAAGTTTTTATGTGCGGTTTGAGTATATTATAAATTAATATTTTTGAGGATTCCAAAAGTGCCCCTCTCCTCTCCAATATATAGGCACCTCCCTCCCTCTCCTATTCTCTCAATTTTGATCCTTAAAGCTCGAAAAACTCCTGAAAATTTCCCTTTTAAACTAATCTAGTTACATTATAGGGGTTTTGTTCTTATCAAAAGACCAACTCTAGTGCCCTAAGAGGAAGTTTAAAGGAGGCACTTCGTGAAAGAGGTAATATCTTCTACCGATCCTTGCAAAAATATTTCTTCTTCTACTTACTCTACATTATTTATTTCATTATAAAGTTATAAAATAAGTATCACTCATATACTTAATGTTTTTATAAATATGAAAAATCACTATTTTACCTTCTACCCATCCTACGAAAAACGAAATCACCGTGCGTGCGTACGTACAGAATACCGTCTCCACACCGTGGTGTAATCTTTTTTTTCATCACCAACATACTAGTATGAATATAATGATGGAAGAAATTACTATATATGATTATTTTAAAGTTATATTGATTTTGAAATATTATACACCATACAATTCAAAACAACCCCACAATAATGGGAATGATATCATCGCTCGTGCTTATGTACTACCTACCGTATCCATGATGTGATGCGATTCTTCCTACATGATATTAACTGAAGAATGATTATATAAATGAATTGAATGAATTAATATGATATATATTATACTAGTACAATTCTGTAAATTATATAACTATAACCTAAAAAGAGGAATACGAATTTATTCGACAAAACATTCACAATAACATAAAGTTGTTTACACCCGAATAACGAGTAACAATGAAATGTTACTAATAAAAAGATAAGAATATGAACATATATGATATCATTAAAATATATATGATTCTATAATAAGTCAATTAAATTATATAAATCATTATAAAGGAGGTTAAGATACGTACAAATCAATCGGACCTAATGTAAGGGACAATTTGGAATCTCATTTTTATATGAGATTGTTTATTAGTAAGTATTTCATGGGGATATATTTATCATCCATGCCCATGTTTTATAAATTTTTTCATAAAATGTTTAATATTAATACATGTACGTTTAAATTAATATTTACCCTGTGTTGACTTTTACCATATGGTATGGAATGAATCTCTTTTGTTTTACCATACGAGGTATTTTTGGACTTTTCCAGCAAAAGTACGAAGAATGTTTTTTTTGTTTTAAGTTATATGGAATGAACAGATTTTTATGCCTTCATAGAGAATTATTTCCATGAAGAATCCTTTAAATGTTATCATGTTTATTTTCAATTAACTTCTTTTATTTTAAAATTTCATGACATATTGAGAAAAGAAAATGTTTTTGAAGAAGAAAGGATATTTTCCTCAAGAATTCATTTAAAGTGTTTTATATAAACTATTTTCCATCTAAGATGACATTATTTACTATGTTTATGATTCAAGTATAATGTCTCTATTATTTACCTGTTTTGATTTTTCTTATGATGAAAATATATCAATTTGTTTTATATGGATTATGTTATGATTGGATGATGTTTATGAAACCTATATTATTCTTTGGGTTTTGATGAATGATTTATGTTCATATTGTGGCACACGAAAGATTAATTTCCTTATGAGATGGGTGAGACCTATATCTACCTCCAATGCATTGGGTAAAGATTTATATCTCATGAGAAATACATGGCTGGAATGACAAGTAAAATCTGGTATAGTAATACAGGGCTAGAATGACAATTAAACCCGGTTCAGTAATGGACTTTGTCCACTATGATGGCCTTGGCAAAAATGCCTTGGATACTATGGAAATTATATCATGTGATTAATGGTTTTCCACAATTACATGTTTTATTCCCATGATATTTTATCATGATTAATTTTCCTTTGTGATCTATGCCTGACATACTGCCATAATTTTTTTCACGACACAAGATTTTGATGTTTAAACTTTATGTTCATATTTTTTAAGTTCAAATGTATATGTTTTTTTTATTTTCTATATTCTTACCTTTACTGAGAATTTGATCTCACCCTTTTTATGTTTTATTTTCCCTTGGATATAAATAAAGGTTTAAGGTAAGAAAAAAAATAGGGGAATATCTTTATGGGATATATTGATGATTTTTCACAATGATTAGAAGATTATGTTCCATGATTACAAAGACACTAAACTATTAAGGTCCTTGGGTGTCTGTTTTTCTTAGGTATTAAGTATTATGCAAAAGTAATGTAACGTCTATGTACGTCAAGCTTGGGTCTCTACAAAAACTCTGAATAACTACTCACATTCATACCCTCAGCATAAGGTTTAACCCTAGCCTTGCTACACAACTCATGTAAAAGGTAGGAGGAAATGACTTCCACTAATGTTAAGGAATATCTTACCCACATCCAAGAATATATAAGATGTTTATATGAACTATCAAGAATAAATTAAAAGTATAAAGGATAGGTCCTCATCATCAATATTAAAATTTATTCTGGTGATCTATAATGACATTTTGTTAAACTCATGAAGGTGTGTCTGGATTTTGGTTCCAAGACATATCATGAGGGTATACAAAATGGGATTCGTATGTAGAAGACCCATTAAAGATGTTTTCATATAGATTTTTTCATTTTTATACCAAATACTAGTTGTGGAGGTATCATAAGTGTCCTACAACATGACTTTATCACATGTAGATATGGTTAAATAGATATGACCTTTCATCAAAACATCGGGATGGACATCTAAATAGGTTGTAACTATTTTACCTTCAGTGGAAAGACTTACATTGGGTTTATTAGGCACTTAACTGGCATATTCCCTCCCTTTTTAGACTAATATGAATAAAATTTTTAATCTCCAAAAATTAAAATCATTTCACCCATCAATTATTTATATTTCCTATTTTGTAGATGCCAATATTTATTTGTGTGGCTTTGATACCACTTTGCTGCGGGGGGGGGGGGGGGGTAATAGCGGAATACAACCCCCACCAAAAAAATAATGATTTTGAAGAACACTTAATGAAAAAATTTAATTAAATATAAAAAATTGAAAAATGAATTTAATTAGAGTGAAAATAAACCCAAAATTTGTGCTGATGTAGGAATAGGGAAACTATACCAATTGCAGAAGAAGAATCGTGAATAGAAAAAAAGGTAGCACTAGGATTTACATGATTCTCTCCCTTTGGGAAATACTTCATGGAAGGAAAACCACCCAAACACACACTTTTATTTTATTCAAAAAAAAAAGATTATAGTGTACTGAGGAAAAGAAGATAGAAAACTAAAATGCATAGAAGTGCCAAAACAGAATCCTCACACGAGAAAAAGAAACACAGAAGGAATCAGGATTATCAAAAAATTTACAACCTCAAAAAATATCAGGCATCAAGATGAATTCATGATTTGAGAACACTGATCTCATTTCTTAATTGGATCTCACCATAGGATGATCACACCAAGTCTTTAGATCCGATCAATGGTCACATGTTTTCAATCGGGAAGAACCCCGATAGGGTCCACTAGGAGTCGCCCACCAATGGCGTGTAGGGGGGTCGACGAGCCACCAGATGAGTTTAATAATGAGGATGATTACACTACCACCAGTGATATTGAAGCTGTGGAAGACAATTCTCAACACTGGGAGAGAGGGAAAGAAAATCAAACCACTAGCTAGAAGAAAACCAACAACCAGTGACGAGAGGGAATCAATTTAGAGAATCTAGATCTATAATTACCCGATGTACTTTACTTCCCCAGAATATGATTTTTAGATCTACTTCATATATTGATTAAAGGTTTCATAGGGTTGATTAAAAATAATTCCAAAACCCTAATAGGCTAACTATACAGCCAAGGGGAGGATTCCATGAATCCAACACCGAACTGCCCATCCGGGGGAATAAGGAATGGATCAAATCAATGGATATCCATGATAGGTTAGAGGATACTATCCATTGATGACCAGCAGTTAAGAGAATATTTATACAACATGTATCTATGTTGGCATACCAAATCGACCATGCCAAAAAATTGAGTGGGCTACATAAATTCGCTCATGTAGGAAAATGAAACCAAAATCCAGCAGATTTTAAAATGATAAAATATTCAATAATAAATTTTATTTATTTAAAAAAATAAATGGGAAAACACTTTAAATGGGTTAATTTCAATTTTCAATATGAGAACAAAGAATACCCAAATTAACAACAAGCTATTAAAAAATTTAAAAATTCTATATGGGCAAAGATTCTAGTATAAACATAGTTAATGAAGAACACACCTCATTAATCATGTATTTTATTATCCCCAACAAGCATTCTAGCTTCTTGTTCATAATCCAATTCCATTAACACATGGAATACCACATTTAGTTAAACACACATACATGGATCAATGGGATTACCATCATGTTATGGGAGACACATGATTTTTTAAACATGCCTCATATTTAATTCTTTATCCAAACAAAAAAACATTATTGAATTTATGTTATTAATCCAAATTCATAAAATTCACCATGATCAACAAAGCATAACTACATGATATACAAATCATAGTATAGATAAAACACTATATAGAAAAATAAGAATCAAACCATTATCATGGTACAACGAAACAACATGTGATCACTGAACATAAACTAATACCATTATTTAAACTATTTTAATCTTTAATATGTTAATTACAATGTTTTACAAAGGCAAAAAATACAGTCAATTTATGATTTGATGTTAGTAAATAGAATAAGAAATGAATCCCCTACCTAATAACATTGACATTATTCACATGAGAATGAATCAATGTCGCGTAACTCTAATCACATTCTCCGTGAGGAATCTACGATCTCTCAAGGATTTCATTACATTAAATCAATTATAATTGGAAATTAAAACTCAATTAGATTGAAGGACATTATCTTCCATATAAAGGAATGAAAGAACATGAGGAATCGAGAAAAAATGGTGGGAAACCAATAGAAAAGAGGAAGAGCCTATCTTATATCACCAAATATTAAAATAAGGAATTCAGGATTCATACCTATCTAATGGGGGCTTCAAATCCTTAATAAAGAACACTTGGGTGCCTAAGGTTCAAGAAGGAGTGGAAGAAAAATGAGTCCAGAGGCCTCACAAGTATTTATAAGAAAACAGATTTTTAAAGGACCATTACGCATACCCTAAGATCACATTTTAGACCACCAGACCAGTTCATAGTGGGAGCTAAACATATCTTGTCCCCTGGTAAAACCAATGTTTGTGATCCACTACTTGATCCACAATGCATATCCTATTTATTAAGGGTAGGGACTACAGTCCTACCTTCAACCCACATTGCATCCACCCCTGATTTGGCAGTACCCTAAAAAACTACTATGGCACAACCACCTCGCTCAACGACGCAACACTCAACACTCGAGAAGGTCCTACATTCAATTGAACAATGATGACACAACCATGAATAAAAATGTAGTAGCCCCAATTCTCATCCTTCGAGACTCCCAATGGAACAGTCAGGAGAACACACCACAAAATCATGGCTTACAACATAACCCTTGTCTCTACATCATAACCTGGACTCAAATGGTAGTAGAACCCATATTTTTTCATCATTATTCTTCTAAAGACCTTGAATCCTCTACCTGATGCCTCCATCACCCAAAAAACAAAAAGTGAAGGGCCACTAAGGTTCGAGCTGTTACACTTTTTTTGAATAACAAACAGAAACAATTACACAAGATATCATATTAAATGAATTTTTAGAATTTGAAATTAGATAATATATTTAAATAGTTTTATAACACCAATATTTACAAAAAATATTTTATACATTTCCTTATACTAGAATAATTCAGGATACCTAGCCTCAATAACAGATAACATAGACTCAAATATGTATGTAAAATTATCAATATATTATAAAATCATCTAATGATATCCCATATCACCTTATAGTGATAAAAATTTCGATGACCATGTTATGAAAAATTTCAAATTATTAATAAAAAAATTATAGAAACATGAAACTGTTGTATCTATATATAACGATGCACCTATTTACATTCAAACTTTGTTTTCTAAAAATTTTAATTTATTCTTATATTTCTTATATTTTTTATCGAATTATCATGGGGAAATATTTATCATTTAGATAGGTTGGTATAAAATTTCTTCCAACAATGCATCTAAATGGTATTTATTTAAATAAGATTAATAAAAATACCATTATTGAGTGAAAAAATGGTTATTTATATAGAATATACAACATTTAATCCACATTATAATAGATATAGACTTAAATTTAGTGTCTACTACTTGAAATCAAATGTTTAATAAGTAATATAATGATAAATATTTTTCTTATATCATAGAATAATAACAAAAAAGGTCAAACTGGAGAGAACGGTCCTTGAATTTAATGTATTTTTAAACTCCTCTTGTATTTCTATATGATGAAATATATATTTTGGTAAACTCCTCTACTAAGAGAGAAGCTCCCAATTTCTGGAAATATGTTGTTTTTTGCATCAATCATACATTTAAAATTTTATAAGATAGAAACAAAGAATACGAAGGAGAGATATATCTTATTCAGATGGTTATCATTTTGTTCTGGATAATAGAATTGGGAAAATCATATTTAGAGTTCTGTACTTAAGAAGAATAATCATATAATTGTTTCAGTTGTATTCTGATAGAATTAAATTTTCTGTATTGATCAATAAAACTTGAGATTTAGACTAGAAAATCTGTCTGAGTAACATTACAAAGTACATGAAGTTATTACTAGAGTCTATGCAAGAATGTTAGGAATTTATTTAAATGATCATATTTGTGAAATATGGTCAAGAATCACCATAAGATGTTTGTTACAAAAAATTATATTACATCATTTCGTGCTACTTGAATCCCATGCATTAGTATATTGAACTTAGAGTTACATGAGTGTAAGGTAATGTAAAACTCATTGTATTCCAAAACAAAAATATTGTGGTCTAGATAATTTTTTGATATTTGATTATTTCAAAACCACATGAAGGAATTAATACTCTTGTTGATTAGTGATAATTGTAAATTATTATGTTCATGTGGTTATGTTTTTGAATTGTTTTCAGTAGAGAAAGAAAATAATAAACAAAGATGAGGGCTGTTTCTCATGAAAGGAAACATAAAAGAAATAGTTATCAGTTATTCACCCACTCCCCCTCTAAGTGATACTTATATCCTAGATAGGGGATCTCAATAGGTTCCAACTGCAACAAAATAAGGAATCAACGATAACAAGGTATTAAATATTTAAAAATTCTCTCTCGCATAAGCATCCTATTCAACAAACTGATGGAAGAAAAAAATCATTAATTATGCCTTCTATTATCATCATCAAGAATTCCAGATTAATGTTATTTATCCAATTCTATTAACACATTAAATATCACATTCAGTTAAACATTCATAATTTCATCATTTTGATTACCATAAAATTATGAGAAACACCAGATTTATTAAACATGCCACATATTTAATTTTTTATCCAACCAACAAAAAATTATCATCTTTATGTTCATAATAAAAATTCATAAATTTCAACATGGTAAACCAATCATAACAACATGCTATAAGGTGCATAGTAAAAATAGCACACTGTCTAGCAAAAGAATAAGAAAACCACTATCACAGTGTAAAGAAACATCATGCGATCATTAAACATAATACCATTCCATTATTTAATGAATTTTAATATTTATTAGGTTAATTAAACTGACATATAATGGGATAAACCATGGTCAATTTATGACATCCCATAAATAAATATGAGAATAAATAAACCCCCTACCTCAAAGCTTCAACATTCTTTTTACGAGAATGAATCAATGTCGTGGATGTATCATCAACTACAATATAGAAAGAATGAATAGGATAAAACCAGATCAAATGGAGAGAAACCTCTAGAAAAGAGGATGAGCCTGCATGAGATCACCACAGATTAACCTCAATAAGTGGGTATTGATTCCTAAAAAAGGGTGGATTCAAAGCCTTCAAAAATCACTTTTCTATGCCAAGGGTTCAAGAAGAAGGAGTGGGAGAAAACAAGGTCTAGGGACCTTGGGGTTATTTATAGGTAGAAACATTTTAGAGGACCATAATGAAACTCATAAGACCATGTAGTTGACCACCTATACAACATCATAGTCAGAGGAGACCATATCATAGCCCTAGGTAAAACCCAAATATGGTAACCACGACTAGTTCCATTGTGTAGATCCTATTTAGCTAACGGTAGGGACTATGATCTATCATAACACCCACACTGAAGCTTTCCCCAATTTAGTAGTAGCCTCAAAACCACTACGGCGCAGCCACCTTACACCACACTATAGTCCTTGAACCTAGGTATGGGTCTATGACAGAAGCGACCACCATTCCATAAACATACCTAAAAAGATAGCCGAGATTATTTTTCTACTTTGATCCTCCCTACACTACATCTGGGAGAGCATGCCATAGAATCCTTGTTTATGGAAAAGCCCATGACTCTATATTTCTACCTGGCCTCAAATGGCATCGACACCCACCTTTTTCCCCTTTAGCCTCCAATATCCTTGAAACCTCCTCCTGTTTCCTCAAACACAAAAAACACACAAAGGGAAGGACAATTGAGGTTTGATTTCTTACATTGAATATGTATAGAAAATAGTAACAATTACAAAATTATTAATTGAATTTTTAGAATTTTAAATGAAATAATATATTTAAATAGTTTCATAGTAAAAATTTAAACAAAATTATTATTTTATAAAGATCACTCTACTAAAGTAATTAATGATATATAGAATCAATATTTGATAGAATATACTCAAATATTTATGAAAAATTATGAATATATTTTAAAATCCTATAATGAATCACCATATCACCTTATATTGATTCCAATTTCAATGACCATGTTAAAAAAATTTCAATTTATTTATAATAGAAAATATAGAAATATGCAATTATTGTCTCCATATATAACGAGTTTCCCATTTACATTTGAACTCAGTTTCTAAATATTTTAAGTTATTCTTATATTACTCATAATTTTTTTATCCAATTAGCTTACAGATATCTTTATCATATAGATACATTGGTATACAATTTATTCCAACTATCCATCCTAATAATATATTTCAATAAGATTCGTAATAACACTATTATCCAGGGAAGCATGTGTTATTGAAAAAGAATATACAACATAGAATCCAAATTAAAATAAATTAGGAATTCAATTAAGTGTGTAATACTTGAAGAAACATGTTTTTATGTTACATAATGTTGAATATTTTTCTTATATGACAGTATAATAACAATGTAAGGAAAAACTACAGAGAACAATCATATTATTTTATGTATTTTTTAAACTCTTCTAGTAAGTCAGTGTGTTGGAATGCAGATTTTGTTATATTATTTAATAGAAATATATTATTATATGGATACACTATATCAATACATAAAATTAAATAATCTATAGGTAGTTAATTTATACAATTTTACAATTCCATAACAATTATATTTCATTAGAAAAGATTCAATTAAATACAGTTAGATTATATCATAAATTCACTAAATTAAGGATCCCTAATAACACTACCACAGAAACTGCTTTATGTAGTAATTCCCATTTTCAGTGCTAGTAAGAAACTTACGATAAATGGTATACCTTTGTCCGGGATAAAAAAATTGCTGATAAAAGGAACATTTAAGAGTGCTAATTAAATTGATATTAGAAGTACCCCTTTATCTACACTGATAAAGTTCCCCTTTATCTGTACTTTTTTACTAGCATTGATAAATGGTATATTTCAAAAAAAAAAATCATTAAAAATAATATATGAATTTATGAATTTATGAATTTATTTAAATTGATATAAATATAATATATAGGATTTGAATAAGTTTTAGATAAGGATAAATAGACATTTAAACTTAATATATAATATTTTTAGTAAAAAAGGCTTATGAAATAATATAAAATATATTTTTAATTAGATTTTTTTAATTTTTATTGAGTAATAGTAATTTGAAATAATTTATAATGTTAAGGAACAAAACTAACATCTTAAATAAGTTGTAAAATCAACTCGAACATCAATCAAACTTAAATTTTCATGCGGGTATCCGTTGTGGCTTTACCACACATCAAATTGAAACCTGTGATGAATTCTACCAACAAGTGTTGTATGATAAACCCTTAATCAGATTTTTGGAGGCAAAAAAATTCAAAATTCTTCCAAAACTGTGTTTTTAGTTGGGGTACCCTAATTTTGAAACATTAGATGGATTTTAGCCTCCTTTAAGGGGATCTTTTTTTATTTTTTTAGTGGGGACTGAATTAATTCCATGGGTTACATTCATATTGATATTATGTTTTTAAAATTTTATTTAAATTTAGAATGTAATTTTACTTATAATAAAATATATAGTAATATATACATATTTTTTTCTATATTCACCAATAAAAATTTATTTTTATAAATATATAATTAAACATAGTTACATTTAAAATACATTTCTCAATATATTAGCCAAATATAAATAAAAAATAATAACCATTTTATTTAAAATAAAAATGTATGAATATTTATATACATATACATATACACTTAATGTAAATATTATGTATATATATATATTTGTGTGTGTATTGACCAACACATATACATTTATCAACATATTCTAATACATGTATATAAATATTAATATAAAATATATATAAACAAATACAAATATGTATAATTGTATTTCTATATTCACACAAATATTAATATATATAAACATATATATTTAAAAACACATAGAAACACAGAAACACACACACAATGAATTTTGTATATGTATTTAAATATATATATATATATATGGATAAAAATTTTTAACAAAAAATATATGAATATATAGATATATAAAAAAATGAAAAAGAAAACAGTATAAGTGAGTGGAAGAGTCGCAGGTGCATGATGAGGAGGTCCCACGTTTGAAACATAATAAGGGAATGAGTGTGGAGAAAGGTGAGAAGGTGGCTAGAATGAAATTTTTAAACCAGTATGTTTGTAGAATTATTTTTCCATGTAGCTTCTGAGTGTCCTTATTATTACTCAGATTATAACTACAAGTTAATTTATAATAAATTATATGATGGATTTTCCATGTATCAAAACATCATAAGTGAAACTAAAACATGGTTTTGAAACATGAATCATTAATAAATATTCATGAAATCCACTATATCATTTATATTTAAAAAATATATAAACTTGGTTGAATCTCAGATGTTTAGAATAGCCTTGACATGAAAAGAGGGGACTTTCCAATGGATTACCTGGGCCCCTTATCTCGTCAAGTCAGCTTCAGATTCAGGATTTTGATTTCCAGATCAACGGAATCATGGATCAGATCCTTAATTGGAAGAACATATTCTTATCCTTCGGGGGCTAGATCACAATGGTTAATAGAATCCTTCTAGCTACCACTATCCATGTCCTAGCACCTGTTTATTTTCCTTAATATTATATTAACACAATTGATAATGTCTTGGATGGTTTCATATAGGACCCTACCATAGTAGGGAAACGTCATTGGGGATCCTAGAATAGGGTGTCAAGGCCCATGAGGGATAGTTTCATTAACGTCCAAAGCATTGATGATACCCTTAAATGCATAGATGGTAAGTTGTAATATGAATTTATTGAACAACACATGCTTTAGGGGATCACCATGAACAACTCCCATCATTCTAACCATCCCCTGACCGAGGGTCAAGCTTCCCCGCTATGGTCAATGATCTACCCCAGATAATAGATCTATAATCCTGATCGAGGTGGATTATCGGGAAGGGTGACATCTCCGTTTGGAATCACAACTGGGCTAGGTAGTCCCTTGGATTCCCAGGATGCCCTGCCACATCAATCTCCTTAATGAAGGTCAACTCTTTCCCACCCTTCATCAAGACTGTGTTGGATGATGATAAAAAAACCCCATCAACCTCTTTGAACTACATTTAGATACTAATAGATGTGTTTTCACCCCCATTATCCATGGGGTCCTTCTCCACTAGATATTTCTTCCTCACCTTGGGGTTTCATGTACAGACGAAATGCTAGAATGTGGTTCTATAGCCTAGAGGTATCCCTGTGAAGTGTATCTTCCTCTCATGGGAGATATGGAACATGACTATCCCAAAAAAGACAATATCAAACGTTGTGGAATCCCTCTAGCCAAGAGATTTCCATTTTTTAGAAATCACATGAAGGAGAGTGAGACCCATGTATTCTTTGAGAGTGACTAGGAATGTGTGGTGTGGGAGTACTTTGGTGATTTCACTAATCTTCAGGACAAGAACATGAATGATACATCGTTCTTTGAGAGGTAGTTCCATGGTTTAGGAGAGATGGTTATGGATATGTTGGCCCACACATTGGTCTTGCACATAGTCTGCCGGTTCATTTGAAATGTGAGATATAGCTTTAAGCATGAAGTCATCTAAGCCTTAGACAGGTCAATCATAGTAGAGATCAATGAACCTATTCCACGATATGGTCAGCATCATCTCCAACTGGCGGGAGGAACCCACCCTCCAAAACATTGAATCCATGTATCCTTGTTCTCATTCTGGTAGCAGCAGGAAAAGAGGCCACTGGGACCGCTGGTACCTCCTTCAACTTGTCATAAGTTCAATACGGATGCATCTTGCAATATAGGGTTTCTTCACATAGGTCGGGTCGTCCGTGACACCACTGTCTTAGTTTTTTTTGGCGTTTCTACTCGTTTGGGTATCGGTTACTCTCTTGAGGTAGAGTTAAAGGTGATTCTTCTTGGAATTATGTAATGTCTTCAGAAGATGATTGATCTATCACAGGATGATATTGTTTCAATTCTTGCTCACTGCATCCTTCATGGCATTAGTTACACTCCTTGGCCGATTCACTACACCATTAGAAAGTGATAGGGCATGCGTGGAAAAAATACTAGGGTGGTACATTCATGCTATGTGGGTAACCAATCAATCATAATTTTAATTGCATAAAACTAGAGGGGGGAAATCTGGATAGGGGGTTTTATTTGGTCTTTATTATTTAAGGCCTCCTTAGGTCCTTCTTGAATTTCGATGCATTGGATTCTTGGGTTTCATTGTCTTGTTTAATAAAAATCTCTATTGATGATCAGTGGTACCTTTGACATCCTCATGTTAATGACTTTTCTTATTCATGATGAACCAAATCTATTCTTATACTCTTACTCAAAGGTTTTCTAGTGGATTTTATTTTTTCAAAAACACATGTGATGATTCCAATTAAAATGTTATCTATGAGACTCTTTATCCTTATCTTCTTGGGTTCCTTCAACATTATGAAACCAATACCACTAATATATATCTCTTATTTAGATACATTTTTCTCCCACCCACCAACATGTTTCCTCTTCTAATGGAGGTTTATTCCACAAACATTGACCTCCTGCCTTGTGGAGTTATATTTGAGATCATTAAGGCATAAATTTTTCTTTTACACTTCTCTGAAATTCATAAGAGTCACTTCAGACTTATTGTTCCTTAGTTAATCCTTTTTTATTGGAACTTAATTTACAATTTATTCTCACTCCATGACTATGTAGAGCAAATTTAAATTGATTTTGGTAGTTGGAAGTTATTTTTTGAGGTATTGGATGATTATTGGATATTATTGGGGCTTATAGAAGTTAAAAAGTCATATATTTTTCTTTTCCAATTATAGATGAGTAATTTTTGAAAATAGTTTTTTTGTTGCATTATATATTTCATAAAACATAAATCTTCCATATCCTTTATTAACATTTATATATTCGTTTTATAAATCATAAATTCCATGGTATTAACATTGGATGATTATTTTTACTTATATCAATTATTTTATAATTTACATGATATTATTATACCATGTTTTTTGGTTTTGATGTTTGGTGACACATTATTGTTATTTCTGAGAAAATATTTTTCATCAGAAAGACAAGTGTACATTTCATTATTATGAAAATTATAAAATATATTCGTGATGTTCTATGGAAGAGATTATTTGACAATGATTGATGGATGTGTGAGCTTGGGTTGCCTCCTTGAGTTCCCTTAGAGAGTACAATAATTGTAATATTTTTCTTCTACATTACATTTAATGTCATGTATTTATTCTTAATTAAAAAAAATTTAGAGACATTAAAATGAACCATAGTCTAATAATTCTCAGCATACTAGTATGGGTCTGAGAGGGGGTAATCCTAGATTTACATGGAGCACCCATTATACCCATTCACACCCTGACCCACAAATGGAAACCCCATCTTGCACACCTTTTCATCCTCCACTAGAGACTCTAGGGTATGTCCCACCCATGCCTCCATTATCATATTATTTATCATCTTCTTATCATACAATGTCTACATATCCTCAAAAAGTTTCCTGCCAATAGTTTGCAAATCCATATTTTTTTCATTTTCTAAAAAAACATTTTAAAGTTGAGTGTGAAACTTAAAAAAATTCGAATTAGATAAAACACCATAAACAAATACCACAAAATCAAACAAACATCATAAGGAACCAAATTAAAAAAGGTTCTAATTTCAAACAATGCTTTGAGGATGCCTTGATTCTAGAAACACTAACTCTGGTCGCTCCACCATGTGGATTGAGGCCAGAAAAGTCAAGTTAGATCTTATACACATCGATGACGCCATCATTCACAAATGTTATCAGACCTTCTCTATCATGCCCAAAAATGTCGTCCTCTATTCCAAGAATCTTTAGTGTCATAGGAAGATAAAAGAGAACTCCAACTGGCCGCCACACTTTGAGAAAATGACTCAACACCATATAGTTCAGATAATTCATCAATGAGATAATTTAAAACACCAGTTTCCTATCTTTAGTACAAATAACACTTGAATAACACTCCCAAAACCATAATAAACACCATCACACCCAACTTACTAGGAAGGGAGCACCAAATTAGGATACCTAAGAAAATTTGAGTGGAGGTGGCCTCGGTTCGGGACCACACCAGAGACCACATCAACATTAGTAGTGTAAAAGAAACTACATACCTCAATCAACCATCAAACCAAAAGAAGAAAATTAGGAAGAAACAACACCATAAAACACACTCCATGAGTAAGAACCAACCAATCAAAACACCATTCAGTCCTTATATTGAGGCTCAAGACAAACAAACCCAAAAGTTCCAAAATACTAATGAAGAGCTCGAGTAGAGACCACTGGTGTTCCCCCTTCAGCACAATCCCAAGTAGTCCCACATATCGCATCAATCCTGACAGATAATGGCGTCGAAATAGTATGTGTTTTCCATAAATGGATTTGGATAAGGGAGACATTGGACACTGTAACCAGTGCCAACTGAAACCGTCTAAGACATCAGTATACATACTAAGAGTGGAGGTCCAATGCATCAGGTTAGACCGAATGTGGGGAGGTGATCAATATGAAATATCCGCACCATCATGATGAGTCATTCAAGAATAGGGGAAATAAAAAAGAAAGTGAAGTAAGAGAAGAAAAACCATGTGAAGAAAGGAGTGCAGTCATCATCGATCAGACTCGTAAAGCCCTAATAGAAGGAGACGGAAGGTCATCGGGATCACCGGGTACCGTGTAAGTACAGAGGCATCCCCTTTGAAGGATAACGTCACCACCTATACTATATCCATACACTATGATGTATCCCCATCCCTTCTATCCATATCCCACTAGGCTTTTGCCCCCTATATTTCCTCTTATCCTTCCAGGATCTAATGATTTTGTTCCTTCAGCTTCAAATCTAGTGCTTACAGATTACCAGATCCATTTATTGGAATAGGCACACCATTTAGAGGTTACTGATCTAGGACATCCCAAAGATCCGTCCAAACCGAATAATTAACCAGAATCAAATTCTCTAATATGTGTGTCCTATTTTTTGACATTATTTTTTTTCTTGTAGTATTGTGAATTAATTATTCTTTTTTCCCTTTTATCTTATTCAGTGAGATCATGTAATAGGAGATATGGGATAACCATTATTAGTGAATCTTGGAATCATGAAACATAAATAATGGTGGATGATAACGAAGACAATCAAATGATAGATAAAAATTAATGGCAACATTGAAGTATTATGACAACTTTATCCAAGTACAATGATTTCATTCCAGTGCAACCACTCTCATGGAGGCATATCAGTAATAAAATCAAGGAGAAATAATGAAGAGAGATATGGGTAGGAAAATTATTAAATAGATATCTATATTATTAATGTCTTTATATGAATTAATATATTAATTTTAGCATCAGTTTAACTTTCATGAGTGTGAAACTGCTATGTTCACATAGTTTATGGATCTTGGGAAGTTGTGGGGATCATATAAACACGAGATATATGTCAGTTGTGTGGGAGCTAGTTTCCTAGAACTAACTTTGTATTACATTATGATAATATATATACATATTTTAGAATTTGAATAAACATATTATCAAGTCCAAATTATTCTTCTATGTGACATAGTATATGATAATATCCTAAGAGAGGCTATCATAATGAATGGTCGTAGCAGTTTTCACTATGATGACAACCCATAAGTGTCGCAATAATATTCATAAAATATATTTTCTATAGATTGATGTTATAATTTAAATGGCATAAATGATACCTGATATTATGGTTGGAGACTCATAAGACATTGAGGAACCTTCTCATGGTGTACACCCTTGGTAATATCCGGTGTAGGATATTATGAGAAGAAGTCCCGCCAATAGGAAATCCAAATTAATTTGTGTCATTGGATGCTCCTACTTATGGATGTTTTTATTGATCCGTAGAAATCATCATTATTATTAATGAATATTATAAGTTGCAAAATTTGATATATTAATTAAAATGGTTATGAAATTTTTTCATGGTGAGGTAGGGTATGTTGGGTGTCTCATGAGTAATGTTACGTTAATGGATAATGTGAGAAAGGATTTGTCAGTTATATTATTTATTAGAAGTTTATATCTCAATACCATTCATGTAAATGATAAAGACTAAAAAAATACATGGCCATGGTTTTCTATAAGAATTTTCTATTTATATAAATTCAATGAAAGAGTAATCGTGCACATAGACTGATGACGCTAGCATGAGACCTGCTTGATTACAAATATCATGATTAATAGATTATATTACATAGTGAGATTCCATATAAGGAATTATTGTTTGTCAAAGTAGATTACTCAAGAGGGGATGTTTAATTAAGTAACTATAAATTGTTATGTAATAATTATTTCTAAAAAGGTTCCCGCAAAGATTAAATACACCCCAGTTAATCAAGGTTATACTGTTATAAGAGTTTGACTGTTTGAATAACTTCTTAGAAGATTGATTAATTCTCAGTAATCTTAATTTGTGTTATTAATATTACTTTTTAAGTAATTATACAATGTCAATTAGTTATAACTTCTTTACAAGACTAACTATGGAAGTAAAATTAGTGATTTCTGAATTATATAGTAAAGCAATAAAATAGAGAAAACTAAATAATGCAGAACATCAGATATGAAACAAGTGGTTTAGTCTCAATCCGAGACCTAATCCACTCCACTTGGTGATCCCTTCCACCAAGCAGTTAATATAAAAAAACATTGATCCACACCCTGGACTGGGGTTAACAATAGTACACAGACTATCCATGTCACACAGGGACCTCTTCCGTCGTTTTCATGGGGACAAAATACCAGGCCACACCGGGACCTCTTCCACACTTATCCATGGCTATACAGAAGATTAAAAGAATGGTTGAGTAAGGATATATTGTATCCATCATTTTAATGTAGAAGACATAGTGTTTTTTTCAATAGGTACACACTCTGCTCGAATGGTAATAAAAAAATACACACAAAAGAGAAGAAATATGGAGATGGGTTTAGAAGTGCTCTGAGTATTTGTCTGTGAAGACTTGGTCTTCTTCATATGGATCAGATGTAGACCTCGAGTCCTTTTTTATAAAATAGAGTGTCGCAATTCAGCTTGTGTTCATCGTGAGATTCAACAGAGTGAAAATGTTCTCTAAGATTCAATCATGCTTCGAGTGTTCTTCAGTCGTGTCGAGTTTCATGCAGTAGGCCTTTTTTCTTTTGAAACTTTCTGTATGTTTGTTCTTCTATATGGTTCTCATGACCTTTTTTTTGTATCACACACATTGATTCTTGGCCACACTTCACTTTTATCTTGGAATGCATGCGTTGGATCCGACATGTTGCATGTATTCTACCCCTTGTACCTCGTACTGTCTGATGATATGTCTACAAAGAAACATTAATTATGTCATTGCATTAAAATATTCAAATATGACCATTAGAAATTAAATTGAAAGATGATAAAATAGTTTAAGAAATAGTTTCACAGTAAGTCATAGAAACAATATCTCCTTTTCATGATGTCTAGATTGATCACAGTGTCTGAGTGTCACAGTGTCTCATGGTCACAGTGTCTCATGGTCACAATTTCTTGTTCATAGTGTCTTGGTCATGGTGTCTCATTGTCACGATGTCTTGTTTATGGTTTCTTCATTACGGTGTCATGCTTTAGGGTGTCTGCATCATGGTGTCTGCTTCATAGTGTCTACTTCACGGTGTCTGTATCACGGTTTCTTCTTCACAGTGCCAGAAAGACATAACCAGTGGCAGAATCACGGTTTCTCAATCATTCAAAGTAAATGTGTTCAGACTTAAGAAATGATGATAATTGAATAGATTAGACTTAAGAATTTATCAAAGAAGGTATTATGACAGTAGATCAAAGATAGTATAAAGTAAACTGAATATAGAGAAGTTAAGATATTGACTGGATCTACATAAATCATGAGAATACTTTAAACATTAATACACATGATTTGATATAATTTATAGGAGTTAACTAGGATTAATAAGATTAGTGAACATTAAAACAATATTAAAACACGTGGAGTCAAACAATCTCCCCCTTTTTGATGATCAGAAATCATGTAAAGTTAAGGTGTATATCTGATTCAACTATAGAGACAAATGGATATCATATAAAAATATCTCCCCCTTTTGGGATTATAAAAAATATTGAATAAGAGAAGCGAAAAATACACATTCCATTAAAATCAAAAACGGTTTAGTACAAAACAAAAGAGAAATACAAAAGCAATAACATCTCTCTCAAAAAACAGTAATCATTGTTCTTCTTCATGGCTGGCATTCACTTTGCCTTTACCAATAGTGGTAGAAGAAGAAGCCATAGGGGAAGAGGTTGAGGTAGAAGTAGGCAGTGAGTTGGTTGATAAAGAGGGTAAAGTAAGGCCTTCAAAGACCTATGGAGACAAAGTTGGAGCAGTAGATGATCTAGGCAGTTGTGGATCGAGAATCATAGGGCTGATATGAATTAGTGTTTGGCTGACAGACACAGTGGTTGAGGCTTGGGTAGAGGTGAAGGTAGGTAGCCCATTTCTTAGAGGTGCAGCCACTGGAGCAATGATGGCTGTAATCTAGACATAAATATATGGACTCAGAAGTTTGATGAAATATGTAATGATCTCTCCACTCTACTACATGGCTTTCTCAAAATCATCATTTTTTTCCATAAACTTGTCCAACACTCGAGTAAACTCTATGAGCATTTGGACTTGGGTCTTGAATTCTTAAGTCGCAGGAGGAATCCACAAATTTAATACAAGATACTTGAAATGATTTGTCATGTCAGTCTTGGAGAATATTCTATTAAAATAGAAATCCACTTTCTTGGAAATCTCTTGTTTTGCATCATTAGAAATTTTGGAGTGGATTTGTACTAGGTCAAGAACTCTATCACTGTTCTTAACAACTTCAGATAGAGAAGTCATATTGAAACCACTGAGTATATTCTGATGCTCTTCTTTGACTATAGTTCTGAGAAGATGACTATATAAGGAGTGTTTAGAGGATTGACCATATTCTTTAGAGGCATTGACAGTTGTGGTCAGTGATTTGAGTTGATTCAACACCTTTTGAAGACACCTGATATAATCATCAGTGAGTTTATTATGATTGACAAAAATCTCTCTCATTTCCCTCACAACTTCTTTGTTCTTTTCAGCGTTCTTTTAATCTATGGAAGCTAGATAAGGTTGAATCTGAGACACAACAGCCTGTGGGATTTGAGAAGAAACAGGTTCTATAGGAGGAGAAACAGTCTAATATCTCAAATCCAACTCTCTCTGCATGTCTTCAAACATACCTCTTATGTTCTTCACTTCATTACTGTGTAGATTATTTTGCAAATCTTACTTCCTGAATCTCATGAAGCATCTTAGTTTGTATTTTCAAAATAATTTTCTCCAATAATAGTGAGGCATCTCTCTCAATTAAATTGGTCACATGAAGAGGTTGGGTATTCATGAGTTTCTCAACTCCATCCAAGAGGGTATCACCAAATTCCATCAGATCATCCTTACTCTCAAAAGATGGTTGTTCAGACATGTGTTTAGGAGTAGGGACTATTACAGGCTCAAGATCATTCTCAGGTGCAATATTGGAGACCTATTTCAACTAGAATATAGTGGAAAGATATAGACTGGTTGCTGTAACCTACTGAGATTCATCCACATCATTAAAATTGGGAAAATTATACTGAGTGTCCATAGGACTTGACTTAGTTGGATGTGAAGCTTCAATAGACTCAATATTTGGGGTTTTCTCCCCCTCAACAGGTGCCTCCTTCTCATGACTGAGAGGCTTAGGATCTTGGTCTAATTCCACATACTCAACTCTATGTTCCTAACTCATTTCCTATCTATAAAATTGAAAATCTAGATCTATCCATTCTTCAGCTGAAGGGATTTTTTCAGGAATAGATTGTTCCATTGGGAGTTCTTCAATATTGACCTCTTACAAAATTGGTAGCTCTTCCGCTATAGGATCTTCCATGGCATGCTTTTCAGATTATTTTACAACTAATTTTGTTTCAACCTCGGGTTGACTTTCTAGATTAATAGCTTCTTTAGGAGCATGAACTTCTTCTTCAAGAACTTCATGAGGAACATCAGTCCTGTCTTCCTCAACAAATATAACTTCCATAGGTGGTACTTCAGCCTCTTCTTCCTCTTCTTTAAGATACTCAAAAATCTCATTTGGTTCGAAACCTAGATCATAAATATCTCTTGGCCTTAAAGGATAATCCAAAGGATTTATTTTTTCATAAACACTATCATTTACATCCACCCATTACTTTTTCCAAGGATTCTAGTTTATTTTCATCCTCTTGATGATTACTTTTGAAAGGCACAATTCACAATCCTTAATCACTTACTCATTGTGTCCAACCATACTTTTGGAAAGAAGCATGGCTGAGATTATCTGAGAGTAAAATAGGGAAGTTGAAATAGATGTTATGGTGAGACAGAAACTGTCAGATAGTCATCACAGAATACTATCTCTGAGACCGTGAACATGGACTTTATGGAGAGACAGTAAGCTGAGAAACCGTAATCATGAAATAGTAATGTATAAAATAGTAAGATATTGAATAGTATGTCCTGAAAAAGTAAAAAACAAGGTATCAATTAGAGATTTATCATGCCTACTTCATGTATGATTTTGTCTATTATATCAGAATTTAATGGTTTGGTGAATATATCAGCAAGTTGATATTCAGTACCAATTAATTCCAAAGTGATATCACCTTTTTGATAACAATCTCTCAAAAAGTGATGTCTTACAACAATGTGATTTTTCATAGAATATTAAAAATGATTTTTTGAGATGTTAATAGCACTTGTGTTGTCACAATTTATAGGTATATGTCTGAATTGATATCCATAATCTAGTAATGCAGGTTTCATCCACAAATTTTGTGCACAACAACTACCAGCAGCTTTGTATTCAGCTTCTGTAGTAAATAATGCAAAATTTTTTTGTTTCTTACTACACATTGATACTAGTGACATTCCTAAAAGGTGACATGTTCCATAGGTGATTTTTCTATCTAACTTATATCCACCTAAGTCAGCATTAGAATAACTAACTAAATTAAATGATTGTTATTTAGGATAAACCAGTCCTAGATTGGGTGTATGCTTGAGGTATTTGAAAATTCTCTTTATAGAATTTAAATGAGATTCCTTAGGGTTTTCATGAAAACGAGCACACATATACACAATAAAGATAATGTTAGTACGACTCGTAGTTAAGTAGAGTAAACTTCTAATCATTCCTCTATAAGTTGTCTGATCAACAGATTTTCCATCTTCATCAAGATCCAATGTACAAGTGGTAATCACGGGAGTGTCACCAATTTTAGTGCTATCCGATCCAAAATGTTTTAGAAGATATCTAGATTATTTAGATTGGGTTAAAAACAATTCTATCATTATTTTGAAAGATTATAAATCCATGAAAGAATTTTAGTTCATCCATTAAACTAATTTCAAATTCATTTTGCATAATTTTTGAAAAATCAACACATAAAGAATTGTTTGAAGATCCAAAAATAATGTCATCTACAAAGATTTGAACAACTAAAACACCATTAGAAATTCGTTTTATAAAAGGGTAGGATCACCTATTAATTTGGTAAAAGCAATGAAAATATAAAAAGTACTCAATCTATCATATAAAGCTCTTGGATCTTGCTTTAAACCATATAAATGTTTTGATAGTTTAAAAATATGATTTGGAAAATGGGGGTTTCTAAATCTAGGCATTGTTCCGCAAAATCATCCTTAGCTATATACCCATTTAAGAATGCACTCTTAACATCCATTTGATATAGTTTGAAATTCAAATGTGCAGCATAGGGAAGCAGGATTCTGATGGATTCAAGTCTGGCGACTGGTGCAATGGTCTCCTCATAGTTAATTCCTTCTTCTTGACTATAGACATGTGAAACTAATACAACATTTTTTTTAACTATGTTACCAGCTTCATCTACCTTATTTCTAAACACCCATTTAGTGCCTATGGTAAAAGTGTCCTTGGGTCTTTCAACAAGTTTCCAAACTTTGTTTCTTTCAAACTGATTAAGTTCTTCTTGCATATCCATCACCCAAAATTCATCATTGATAGCATCATTAATGTTTTAGGTTCATGTTGTGGAAATAAGACTTGATGTTCAACCTAATTTCAAAGAGAAGCTCTAGTTTGAGTTCCTTTGTCTAAGTCCCCTACAAAAGCATCTATGGTATGGTTCTTAAGGATTATAATAGTTCTAGAAAAAGAGGGACTAGTAATTTCAGGTTCATCATCAGATTCTAGTTCATTGTGACTTGATTCAATGGAATTTCCAGAGGTGGATGTTTTAAAAGATTCTATCACAGAATAATTTGAGGATTTTTATTTGATTTTAAGATTTTATATATCATCCTCCAAATTCTCTAGGATGGTTTTAGACTCATGTGTATCTATTTCAACAAATTTGACCTGAATAGATTCTTCCAAAAATTTAGTTCTTTTATTGAACACTCTATAGGATTTACTAGAAAAGGAATATCCTAAAATGATACCTACATCACTTTTGGATAAATTTATCAAGATTGTATTTGGAATTAAGAATATAGACTTTGCAACCAAAAACGTTGAATTAGCTATCCTTGTGTTTTCAATTGTTCCATAATTCATAAGGATTCCTCTTAAGAATAGGTCTGATCAACACTATATTGATTATGTAGCACGTAGTATTGATAGCTTCAGCCCAAAAATAAATAGGCAGGTCATATTCACTAAGAATTGTTCTAGCTATCTCTTGCAGGGTTCTATTTCTTCTCGCTAAAACTCCATTATGCTAAGGTGTTCTAGGGGAAGAGAAATTGTGACTATAACAATTTTTTGAGCAAAAGGATTAAAACTCTTGATTTTCAAACTCATAGCCATGATCACTTCTTAATGATTTAATTCAAAGTCCACTAATATTTTATACATATTTGGCATGTCAGTTAAAATAAGAGTAGGCTTCACTTTTGTCAGCTATAAAGAAGGTCCATGTATATCTAGAAATTTCATCTATATGAACATAAACATAGTGCTTCCCAATTAAACTAGAAACTATAAATGGTCCAAACAAATCCATGTGAACTATTTCGAGAGGTTGAGAAGTTGACACTTCTTTCTTTGAATGGAAAGAAACTTTGTTTGTTTTCAATTTTGACAGGGATTACACACATTCTCATTTACTCAAGTTTGGGTAAGTCTTTTACTAGGAGTTTTCTAGATATAATTCTAAGGGAGTGAACATTACAGTGTTCTAGTATCCTATGCTAGAGCCAAGATTCATTATGAAATACACATAATCATGATGCATTTTGTGAAGTTGAAGAATCTAAATTAACAGAATAAACATTTTCATTTCTTAATGCAGAAAATACTAATTCATCTTTAGAATTAATGATATTACAAGCATCATTTTAAAATCAAACCTGAAATCCATCATCAAATAATTGTGAGATACTAAGTAGATTTTATTTTAGTCCATCAACAAACAATACTTTAGAAATTAAAACTGAGTTAGAGTTACCGATTTGGACTAGGCCAATAATCTTTCCCTTGTCATTCTCACCAAATGTGACTTGTCCTCCATCTACATTTATTAGGTTCTTGAAGCATTAGTAGTCTCCTATCATTGGCCTGGAACATCCATATTCCAAGTACCATAGATTTATATAGGAGCTCTTTAAGAAGTTTTCCTTCAAAAATATTAAGCAAAAAAAGATTTTGGTACCCATACTTGTTTGGGTCCAGTAATATTTGTAATAACTGATTTAGGAACCCATATTTTTCATATAGGTTTTCTATAAGCATTGTGTAAAGTATTTAAAAAATATACTATATTTGGTCCACAAAAACATGAAACAATAGAATATGTATCATGGATTGAACTAGATGATTTTTTTCTGAACTAGGATTAAAACTGTATGTCCTAGATTTTGAAACAATGTTTATTCTCCGAAGGTTTCTTTTACCAGGTTGATAACCCATTCCAGTTTTGTATTTAGGGGCAATTTGTTTTCCTAGAATTTAGGTAAGGGTATTTTTCCCATTAGTAAACTTTTCTAGGTAACTATTTAATTTATTATTAAAATTTTTTAATTCATTATTTTCTTTGAGCAGTTGAGCATTTTCTCTTTTTCAGTTGTGAGTTCATATTTAACAGTCACGGTAAGAGCATGCTGTTTCATTAATGATTTATATTTTTATTTTAGTTCATTGTATATTTACTCAAGCATGTTATAGTACTCAAACATTACTTCATTAGTCATGTTTTCAGAGTCACTTTCATCTTCATAATAATATGAGTTATATAAAGAAGAGTCCAGTGTTACCTCAGATGTGTTTTTCATGAAACACATATTGGCTTTGTTAGACTGTTCATCAGTTGATGTCTCCAAGTCACTTGAACTGTCCTCAGAAGCACTCCAGGTTGCTTTCATTGCCTTTTTGTACCTTCTATCATTGTCCTCAAATTTATTGTTTTACTTGATCTTTGGACAATCATCCTTTACATGTACTTTTCACTAACATTCATAGCAGACAATTTCTTCAGTATTGTCACTTCTTTTCCATTCCTTCTTCCAGTTTCATTTTTGGTCATATTTTCCCTTAAAGTTAGGCTTTCTCAAAAATATCTATTTTTTTTGTAAATTTTTATGAATCTTATAGCTAGTTTTCCATCTCCTTGTCACTATCAAGTGATGATTTCTCACTGGTATAGGTTTATACAGAAGCTTCCAGTTTCCCATTGTCTTTGTGCTTAGTGGTGGTGGTCTTGAATGCAACATATTTCCTCTTTGGTTCATCCTCCTCTTTATTGACTTTCAACTCTTCTTTATACATCATCAGTTTCCCAATGAGTTCTTTTACAGGTAGTTTGCTGATGTCTCCTTATTATCTAATAAAGAAAGAGGTTCCCCTCCATCTGTTAGGTAGACATCTATGGATTCTCATGATTTGTTCCTTGGCAGTGACTTCTCTTTCAAGAGAAATCATTGTGTTGACAATCTCATTGAACCTAAGATACATATCAGAAATAGGATCATCGTGTTTCATTTTAAAATTATCATATTTGATAGTATAGGTATTAAGTCTCATTTCTTTTAAACTAGATGTTACTTCATGTGAGCCAGACAGGGTATCCCAAATTTCATGAGTAGTCTTACAAGCATAAATTTTGTTAAACTCTTCATGTCCTAAGGAGCAGTATAAAGCATTCATATCATGGTAGTTTTTATAGTAGCCAGTTTTGGTAGGTTTATCCCATGTTATTATATCAACAGTAGGAATTTTATATTCATATATAATGTATGAAAAAATTTCAAAACTCATACACTCTCAATGAATTTTCATTTTAATTTTCCATTGACCATAATTGGAACCCTTAAAGAATGGTGGTCTATTTTTTACAACACCTTCCAATCTATTATCCATAAAAAAGTATTACTTTAAATGATCTTGAAATATAGAGTTAACATAAATTTACAGATCTTTATTGTATAACTACAATCACAATTTAAAAAGTGTAAACAGAGTTCTAATAACCTTTGATACCTAATGTTGGTCAGAGTAGATTACTCAAGATGGGATGGGTGAATTGAGTAACCATTAAAATATCTGTAAAAATTATTTCTAAAAATATTTCCCCAAAGTTTAAATATATCCCAGTTAATCAAGGATATACTGTTATAAGAGTTTGGCTATTTAAGTAACTTCTTATAAGATTGATTAATTCTCAGTAATCTTAATTTGTGTTATTAATATTACTTTTGCAGTTATTCTACTAAGAAAAGCCAGTTATAACTTCATTCCAAGACTAACTATCAAAGTAAAATTAGTGATTTTTGAAATATATAGTAAACCAATAAAACAGAGAAAACTAAATTAAGCAACACAATGGATATTAAACAAGTGGTTCAGTCTCTACCCGAGACCTAATCCACTCCACTTGGTGATCACCTACCACCAAGAAGTTTATATAAATAAACTTTGATCCACACCCTAGAATGGGGTTAACAATAGTACATAAACTGTCCAGGTCACACAAGGACCTCTTACACAGTTTTTGTGGGGAAAAAATACCAAGCCATATAGGGAACTCTTCCACACTTATCAGTGGGTATACAAAAGAGTAAAAAAATGGTTGGGTAAGGATATCTTGTATCTTCCAGTTTAATGAAGGAGACAGTGTGTGTTTTTCTACAGGTACACACTCTACCCGAAAGGTAATAAATAGATACAAACAACCGAGTAGAAATATAGAGGTGGGTTTATAAGTGCTCTGATTTTTAGCCTTTTCAATTTTGGACTTCTTCAGATGGAGCAGATGCAGATCTCGAGTCCTTGTATGGAAAATAGAGTATCACGATTCAACTTGTGTTTTTCATGAGATTCAATAGAGCGAAGATGTTCTCCAAGATTCAAACATGATTCTTGTGTTCTTCAATAGTGTTGAGTTTCTTGCAGTAGGCGTTTTTATTTTGAACCTTGCTCTAAGTGTTTTCTTCATTATGGTGCTCACGGTCTTGCTCTCTGTTTTGTATCATGCACATTGATTCTTGGACACACTTAGCTTTTATCATGGAATTAATGTGTTAGAACTGATAGGTTGCATGTATTCTGCACCTCGTACCTCGTACTGTCTGATGATATGTCTATATAGAATCATTAATTATGTCAGTGCAATAAAATCTTCAAATATGACTGTTATAAATTAAATTGAGAGACAAAAAAATAGTTTAAGAAACGGTGTCATATTAAGTCATGGAAACAATGTCTCCTTTTCACAGTGTCAAGATTGATCACAGTTTCTGAGTGTCATGGTATCTCATGGTCAAGATGTATCGTGGTCACGGTGTCTTGTTCACAGAGGTCTTGTTCATGGTGTCTCGTGGTCACAATGTCTTGTTCACAGTGTCTTGTTCATGGGGTTATCTTTACGATGTCCTGCTTCACCATGTCTGCTTTATGATGTCTTCATCATGGTGTCTGCTTCATGGTGTCTACTTCATGGTTCCAGAAAGACATAACCAGTGGCAGACTCATAGTGTCTTAGACTTTTCAAAGTAACTGTGTTCAAACTAATCAATGATGATAATAGAATGGATTAGACTTAAGCATTTTTTATAGAAGGTATTATGAGAGTATATCAAATATAGTATAAAGTATATAAACTGAATATAGATCAATTAAGATCTTGAATGGCTCTACTTAAAGTATGATAATACTTTAAACATTAATACACATGATTTGATATAATTTACAGGAGATAAATTGGTTGAATAAGATTTGTGATCATTAAAACAATATTAATACATGAGTAGTCCAAAAATTATGATGTTGAGGAATTAAATTATTTCCCTATAGGTGAATTTTCATTTTGTGAGACATTAACCTTGGACTTTAATCTGCTTCATCTAATGCCACTGAGAATGTTTCATATAGGATCACACACTAAATGTATCCAAAATATCAGTTAAATTATATATTATAATTTTGATTTTAAAAGATGAATAAATATTATTTTCAAACATTTTAAATAATTAATTGTGTTTTCTAGATCACATATATTTCATCACCTGTTATTAGAGAGAATATTATGTAAGCATAATATTTAATAAATATTTATTTTCTATTTAGTGAATACAATATTTATTGATTTATTGGTGAATAATAAAGTGATATTTATTTATAAAATAAATAGTCATTATTTATGGCCTGAAAAATATTGTGGAGGAATCGTGGATCATGTTTATAGGTTCGATGATAAGTAATATATATTAAATATTATATTATTATGTAATATTTAATTTTAATTTGTGTATTTATCACATGTTAAGAAATAATAATTTTTTTAATATTATTATTGACATGGGGTTCGACAATAAATAATTAAATAATAAGTGGTAGTTTTGAAATTATTTTTTTCTAACCATAATCGTATAGCGACCCAATTAAATTATTTTTCATCACTATAAATTTCATTTGTGTTTTTCATAATTAATGTAGGAGAAGACCATCTAAATCCCTATAGATCTCCCCCTCAAAAAACTCTCCCATGAATGGAGAGAAATATTCCTCTACTATCTACTCTTTAATCTTGAGAGATCACGTAAAATCCTTTGGAATCAATTCTCGAGGAGATAAAAAGTGAATGAAACTAGACTTAGGATCTTCCATGTAGCAGCCAAAGATTCATTTGAATACATTCATTGATTTTTTGAACACATGTCGATCACCAGTTGTAACGTCCCCAATCTGGAAGGTAGTAAACCGCTACACCGAGCTGGGTTACCACATGACCTAAAGCACACCTTCTCATATGCTATAGGATGCAGACTAGAAACAAGTGTTTAATAGGTCATGTGGGGAGACTATACCCTATATACCATAGTTTTCCATAAGAGGTGACAAAATAAAAAATGAAAATAATAGACAATAAACTAGAACCTGAATTACCAGACATTTCCCAAATTTGATATAACCACAATCAATAGATAAATATTCCATGTCTTTCTAACAATGCCAAAAGTGCAGGAAAAACAAATTAAATACTAATGAAAATATCCCCAAACATGTGTACTGTCTCAAAGTCCTAATCCTCATCCAAACACATCCTAAGCCCAACTCAACTCCATAGCACCTGGCATCTTTCCTTTTCTAATCCCATAATAATTAAATTTTCATGGGTACACAACAACAAACCAATCATGGTGTCAGTACAATTCCATATTCCACCACCAATAGTGTTTAAAAAATATATAGTCTAAATAGATAGTTCATGCAAGTACTAAAAAAAATTCAAGATAAAAAAAGGCAACTCGGGTTCCATTAGTTAACAATATTCACATTAGAATCTTTGACCACAGATTCAATTCAATCACAAAAACCATTTTTTTCAATTAATCCATCGGTTAGGAATTTACATCATTTACACTCTAGAATAATCAAATCAATTATCATCCATAAGGTAATATGTCAATTTACTTATCTCACTTGGGATAAACATTTCATAAAAAATACATCGCACTAACCATGGAGAAACATTTCAAGTAGTTTCATCAAATGAAACTATTATGCGAGCCTCAGTCTGACTCCATATCCCATGAATTCTAGGGGTGGGGTTTAGATCCTCAGTCCAACCCAATCCATGGGAGGAGCCTCAGTCCAACCCGATCCATGGGAGGATCCTCAGTACAATACAACACATAATCCCAAGCGATGTTCATAAGCTTATTCATCCAATTACCAAATAAACCAAATCATAGGCCCCACATAATCAATACACATAACATTCACAATTAAAATTACACATAACACTTAAGTCATCATAGGGCCTTAACCCATTACCACATTTTCCACACACATTACATATCCCATTTATCTTAATTCCATTTCATATATTAACCCATTTAACATAATCCAAAATTATAATACATTAAACCATTTCACATAATTCATATTTTCACATCTAATATCCCATTAATTCATTTCCATTTAATTATCACAATTCATTAGACACATTCAATGAATTCCATTTAACCCCCTTTACATTATACCAAAAAACCCATTTTTTCATTATCAAAGTCTAGGCACAATAATAAATTATAAGTTTTCTAAATCAATTAACATATCAACATGGAAATCATGGGATATAAATAATCACAAGTCAATTACATTCTTATCACTACAATTTTACATATTCATGAATACTGGAACACCCCATGGGTGGCCCTAAATCATTCTAGTCAACCCCAATGCATTCCATGGGGATTATGAGGTGTTCAATTTACTATTTAGCCAACAATTTTACATAATCCATTTAAAGGTATCAAATTCACAATAAGAGAGAACTCGTAACACAAGAACACATGCAAAAATAAACAATAAGACATTGGAATATAAATTTTAGACCACCTACCTCGAAACAAGATATGAACAAAGGCCTAACATTATCCTTATATCTCGATTCCTACACCCTTTGATTCCCCAACCATTAATCCACTAGAATAAGAGGGATTGAGGTCTTTAGAAGATTTATAATGAAACCAAAAGACCTAATCCATAAAAGAGAAACAAGAGGATAATAATACGTACCTATATCTTCAATATGAATCCAATGACACTACCAACAACCTACAAGTGAAGGAGATCGAACCTTGGGAAGATTGTGATGTTTAGGATTGTCATTAGGGAAAGAAGATCAAGAATGAGGAAATAATTCATGTGAGGGACATAAAATGATGAGGGGGAAATAGTAAAATAACACTTTTAATGGAGCCCATGGTTTGGCTGAATGGTTTTAAAAACCATGGGTCATCATTTTTCATGCCTCTATCCAAGAGGGGCCGAGTCGCACTGTTACCTAGGGATTCCTGTACAGTTTGAAAAATTGTGTACCAACCTTGTGGAATTTCCCTATTCAGGACCACATGTTTTTTCCTCCCCTCTTGCATGGTTTACTAATCTACAAACAAATTCTCCTTGGCTATCACTATTTGTGTGAATGGTTACTAATAACCATGCACCAAGTGTGAAATAAGAAAATATGGACAAAATTTCCCTTATTTCATGTCGTGATCCCCAGAGACACCCCCGATATTCCTAGTACATCAAAAATGAATTCTATTGACCATAATAAGGATACTTATACCATAAAATAAACAATAATGTACCTAGAGGAAATCTAGGATCTTACAACCTCCACAACTTATAACATCTCATACTCAAGATGCATTCCCAAGTTTCACTGAACTTTAAATGAATGGTGACCAGGACACTATTCCCACATATCTATCTCCCTATCCCAATATTATTCTTCAACATTAACATGTTTTAAAAAACCTTTAAGCAAAGGAACAATATTTCCTCACAAGGATTACTCAGTGTGATCCATATTACAAACTGGATTCTACTCAAAGGACAGATAAGTCTCAAGATCAACATCCTCAATGTCAAACACATGATAGGGGTTAAGGTGATACTATCAAAGCTATGAAACTTGAAAAACATCATAGATTCCACTATACTATTGTGGAAGATCCAATCAATATGCCACTAGACAGATCCTTTCAAAAATCCCTAATGACCCCACATACATGGGTTCTAGCTTTCCCTATTTCTATATATGATGGTGACCCAACCATGGTGACACCCAATGAAACACACAATCAGAAATCATAGACTCAAGAAGTATATGTCGAAAACCCACATATAACTTCTTCCTATTTTGAGCTATTACCATACATTTCTGAATCAAATGAACCTATTTTGATGTCTCCAACATTATCCCAAAAAATTCGGATTATCCTTCCTCTATTTAACAGAACAAGGATCTACACGACCTATAATAGAGCTCCAAATACCATACGATTTGAATCATCACTTGATAACTATTATTATTGCTGAATTCAACAAGTGTTATGTGCTTCTTCCATGATCTACCAAAATCCAGGACACACTCCATCAACATCTCCTCTAGTACCTGAATAATATGAAATGATTTCTCATCTATTTGTGGGTGGCAATATGTAATAAAAAATTCCTAAGAAACAATGGAATTCTATAATCCCTTCTAAAAATGTTATCTAAAATGTGGATCGTGATCCAAAACTATAGTCCATAGTTCTCCATGAAACTTCACTATTTCCCCAATAAACAATTCACCCAACTGATAAACAATGAAATTCAATCATGTTGGAAATAAATATTCAACCAGGGCCAGCTAATCCGAAACTACCCGTATTGCATCATTCTTTTAAGGGGTCCTAAGAAATCCTACCATGAAATCTATCTTTACCTTATCCCAATTCCACTCTGGACTAGGAAATGGTTGTAACAAACCATCCAACCATTGATGATTTCTCTTCACCTATTGATAGGCAAGGCATCAAGCCATGAAAATTGCAACCACATTCTTCATTCCTAGAAAAAAAAATACTCTCTATAAAGATCATGATACATTTTGTTCATACTAGGATGCACCACCCACCTCGACGCGTAATCTCGCATATCGACCCTTCCCAAAAACCTGATGGCACAATAACACGACCACAATCATAAATGATCCCATCATCACAAACGGTCCAATAGGAAGGACAATCCCCACTATTAGAACTCTCCCTTAAACCCAATCATTCTTAATCCTCATGATTCATTTCCTAGATCCATCATAGAAGCATGAACTCAACTAAAAAGGATGAAAGGGTCATCTGCCTATGCTCATTCTGCACCTCAAGATGCATCTTAGAGAACAATAACATCCTCATCCATTTAGAACTAGCTTCCTAAACTACCTATATTTGAGTGTTCTAGCTAAAATAATATCTAATAGTATACCCCTATCCCTGAGAGTAAACTAGCTCAAATAAAGAATATTTCACGTACTCAACCCATCTTCGCTGCCAAAGATTCAAATCACAGTAAGAAAAGATGTAATTAAGGATTTCATGATTGTTATAAATGGTAAACCATTCTCCCTACAAGTACTGTATCCAAACATTAATGAATAAACTATTATTGAAACCCAAGATCATGCATTGCGTAATTTTTGTCATGAGGCCTCAACTACCATGACCCATACACCAAAACCTGATCATTCTACGTCAACTGTTCCCCATGTACAACACTAGACATATCATAAAAAGGTATACCCCATTCCTGGGTCATGTAAGGTCAGAATTGGTTTTATGTAAACTAATTCTTTAACTCTTGAAAAACATAACAACACGCCCGACACCATTCAAAATTGATTCCTTTCTTGGTCCAAACCAAAAGTGGAAATTCTAAACATGAGAAGTCTTAAGGAACCTTTAATAATATCTAAAAAACCCAGAAAAAATTGGATATCAGAAATATTATTTGTTTGTTCCTATGATACAAATGATCACACTTTCTCCATGTCCACTAACAAGACTACCTCAGAGATGATGTGAACCATGAAATGAAACATATCGATTCAGAAATGAAATTTGGATTGATTGATGTATATCCTATTCTCTCATATTATACTCAGGATGATGTCATGTTTTTGGGAATGATCAACAAGTGTTTTAGTGTACAAAAATATATCATCAACATAAAAACTTCAAACTGATCTAGGTAGAGGTGAATGATTCAATTCATTATGTCCATAAACACTACTGGTGAAATGGTCAATCAAAATAAAATTACCAAAAACTCAAATAAACCATCTCTACTCCTGATGGAAGTCTGTGGTATATAAGAAGGTGTCAAACCTAGCTAATGATACCATGATCTCATATCAATCATAGGGAACACTGATGAAACACTTAGCTAGTCAAAAATATAATTGATTCGAGGAAGATAGATTCAATTTTTAACCATCATATAATTTAGATTCCTATAATCGACACACAACAAGAATAATGTGTTATCCTTCATAGAAAAAAACACCAGAGACCCCCTAGGTGACATGCTCAGGAAAGCAAGCCACATTTTTTAAGTTATTTGAACTAAGTTTTATGATGCAGGAGTTATTCCAAGGCCATTCATTATAATTTAATTGAAACTGGCTCAACTCCTGGATGCAACTATTTCATGACATCGATAACACATTCGGTTGATCACCCTAAAAATTCCTCAGGAAAAAAAATCTTGAAACTGATCTAGCATAGGAGGAAATAGAGGTTTCTCTATACCCACATCATGATTCATAATTCCATCCACATGATTTGTGAGCTCACCCAACCATTGGAAAAAAGGAACTGCATGACCTTCCTGAATGTCCCACTCACTATGATCGATATAAATATCTCCATCAAGATATTTGAATGTTAACATATGGTGGTAACCATCAATATGATACTAGTAAAACACTTCCAAATAAATTAAAAAAATTATGAACGAAACCTAACATCTCAATCACAAACACATCCAATAAGAAATGCTACCTTACAACTTCAAGGGAACACCATTTACACTACCCAATAGTCTATGCTCACATCCCAAATGATGTATCAATCTATATGTACCCACAAAAATGATCCAATAATAGACCCAACATAACTACAATCTATGAATAAATATAATAATGTGAGGCACCTGTAACGAATAAGGAACTAACATGCATGGAAGCTACAAGGATTGTACATCGAATAATCGATGGTCTAGCCTCGCCACATCATGGTGTCGAATGAAAGGAGTGAAGCTAACCTACCCCTCTACACTGGGCTCTAGTTTGAATTACTAGAAATTCACAACCCAACTGATATCCATGTTTTCACCTTATAGTACTATATCACGAACTTCGATCGGTATGACTAGTAGAGACCAAAATTCCTCCATAATATGGGGTAACAAACCCCCTTAATACAATCATCATTGTCCTTAGACCTCCTTTATTTATCATCTACTGAGGTTTCCTATAGAACATCTACTCACGCCCCATTTTTCCGCATGCTCTCACTCAACCATTGGTCGAGGACACTTACCATTCATGTGCCTAATCTTGCCACACTGATAGAAAAAAACTCGATCACTACCTTGAGGGGTTGGTTCTATCTTTTGACTAATATGTCCACCACCTCACTAGTGAATGTTCTCAAAATGGCGATTCCGACCATTGGATGTCGCACCACTGGATCACTCAACTAGAATTTTTTTCTCCCCACCAGGGGACTCCTTGAGGTTTCCCTCTAAAATAAGGTTCTAATTCACCATCTCAAAAAATATTTTCAAACATAAGTTATTCACCTGGGACTTAATCTCATGTTTAATTCCATTCTAAAACAACTTTCCATAGCCACTTCAAACCCTTATAATGTTATAAGAAAACATTCTAAGTCAGTGAAACAACATGTTTTTTCTATCACTGTCTTTGACCCTTGGGACAACGTCATAAAATATGAAGCATTTTCTACCACAATGTATAAAAATTGAAATGTTTGAGAAACGTTTCTAGGAAATATTTCCTTGGAATAAAATCAACCTCTTTGGCACAAAATTGAATGTACCACCAGTTCATGGCATTACTCCACTACTTGTAAGCCTCCAAATTGACTATATTCTAAGGAGGATTCTCTATGTGACCAGGAATCATCTGGATTGACTCTATTCAGAACTCAGATGCATAAACTACACCTTCTCCAACAAAATTCAGAGGTTGTTGTAGCTAAAACTCACAATTAAGCTCAAACATACATGGAATGACCCTAACTAGGTCACATTCCATTATCTGCTTAAAATGAGCTATGATGTAATAAAACTAATCCTCTCTTATGTTACCCTAAACCACTAGGTTTTCTTGATCCTCTTTTGGTGGATAATTCTCTATGAAGTAATTTTATTTCCAAACTTGTATTGGACATTGTGGTGACATATTCCTATAATTCCAACACACATATCAGAATACATAACATAAAAAATCCACAATTTTCATAAAATAAGTCTTTATACTATCCATAAACAACCATTGTTTTCCTAAAATATTACCAACATACATCATCTCACATTGGAAACTACCCTCAACCATACCTACTATGGTTCATGGTCATCCTATGGTAAACCAACATACATAGTCTTAACTGTTTCATTAGACACCCTTTTAAAAACCATTTCCACATTCAAAATGGAAATCTTTCTCTTTTAAGTACCCTTTTCGTCTCACTATTATTATAACCAACATTTAATCTCATTTGGATACTTTCATCAAGCACAATTATTTATCCATTCTTTAAGAATCTTTCAAATTACCCCTTCATATCATCTATATTTGATGTTACATTCTTTATATTTTAATGAATGCAAAAATCATTCTACGTATCCTGTCACACAAATTAATCTCTTGTGTTCCCATCATGATTCATTCCACCTATTTCCCTATGTGACTATAATGACTCATGTTTGTACAACATCATTCCATTTTGTCCAAAAGAAAAATAATATAAAATAGTTTCATCACACAAAATGTTCATCACCCCACGGTGAAATATCATTCAACTCTAACAACACATATCAAGAACAATAGTTCCCACCCTAGGGAGTTAGGCTTTCTTCACTCCTAAACATGAGATCATAAATAATCAACGAAACATCCTAATCTCCCATATAGCATCCCCAATTAGTAGAAAAACATAAAAGAACTACTATGATACCAATTTTTAATATCCTTGACTCAAAATCCTCTAATCGAGTGCTTGAATCTGGGTCTCCACAGGACATTAAGCATGCCTCCCCATATGATAGAGGCTACCCAAATGGAGTGGGGGTCTAATAGGCCATGTGCGTAGACTATACCCTATTTAAAATAGTATTCCACAATATATACCATAATAAATAAGAAAAACAATGGAAAATAAATGAGGACATCCATTTACAAACATTTTCCAAAATGGGTACAATTACGAAAAAAAAAGATAAATATGCCATGTCATGCTAATAGTGAAAAAAGCGAAGAAAACTCAAAAATAAAAACCAATGGAAACATACACAAAAAACCGGTCCTAAATGTATGTCCAGATCATCATCTATTCTCATACCAAGACGAACTCAACTACGTAGAAAAAGAACATTTACCATGTCCAATCCTGCAACAATAAAATCTACTTGGGTACCCAACGACGACTTGAGCAGAGTGCGAGTACAACATTGTATTAAACTTCCAACGGTATCTACAAAATATCCAGTCAAAATAGATAGTATATGAAAGTACTAAATAAATGTAATGATAATTAAAAGAAAACTCACATTCCATTAGTAAACAATATTCACTTTAGTATCATCCATAATTTATTCCATTCAATCACATAAACCATTTCTGTCAATTAATCGATGGGTTACATATTCACATAATTTACACTATGGACTAAGTTGATATATTATTAGTCATAAGGGAATAATTCAAGTTCCCTATCTCACTAGGGATAAAATTTTCATAATAAAAACATCATACCCACCTTGGATTCTTAGTCTAGGTATTCTCATCTAATGAAACTGTTAGGAGAGCATCAACCCGACAACCTATCCCGTGCATTATATGGGTGTAGTTTATAGCCTCATTCCAATCCAACCCATAGTATGATCCTTTTAAAATATCCCAAATACGAGAAAGCCATGTGTAAATTCTTATTCATCCAATTACCAGATATACCAATTCTAAGACCATGCATAATAAATACACATAACATAAAAAATTCACAAATAATTTAACACTCAAATAATCTTTGGTCCTTAATCAATTAACACATGTACCACACACCTTACATATCCCATTTAAGTAAATTCTATTTCATATCTCAACCCATTTTACTTATTCAATAATTTCTATACATTAACCCATTTCGAATAATTCACCATTTCACATGTATTATCCCAATCATGCATTTAAATTTTAATGTCACAAGTCATTAGAAGCATTCACTTTATTCCATTTATTCTTATTTAAATTGTTCCAAAAAAACCCTGTTTCTATATCAAAGTCTAGGAACAACTATCAATATTCCATTTTCTCACTCAACTAACATATCAACTTAATTTTTTTGGGCTATACATTATGACGAGTAAACTTCATAATTAACATTTCAATTTCCCATGTTTGGGAATATCGGCTCACCCCATGGGTGGACCTAAATTAGTATAGTCAATCTAAATTCATCCCAAGGGGATCATGAGGGGTTCAATTCATCATTTATCCAACCATTTTACCAAATCCATTCAAAATCATCAAATGAACAACAAGGGAGAACCATTAACACAACCAAACATACACAAATCAACTTTAAGACCATGAAATATAACTTTTAAACCACCTACCTTAAAACCGATGATGAAAACACACTTAGATTTGGATTCAAGAAACCTTTTAGGGTCCAACCTAAGATCCAATAAAAAAATATAGTTTAGTGGTTTGGATGATGATGAATGAAATTAGAAGACCTAATCCAAAAAATAGAATAATGAGGCGAATAATACTTACTATGAGTTTTTATCCACAACCAATGACACTCTAAACATCCTAGAAATGAAGGAGATCAATCATTAGGATGATTTCGTTGTCTTGATTTGATAGTAGGGATGGAGGAAGAATAATTAACAATAAAAGTAGATGAGGAGTGTAAAATCCCAATGGGGGAAATGGTTACATAACACTTTTAATTGGGTGCATGTTTTTGCTACATGGTTTTCCAAACTGTGTACCAACCATGCATCTACCTCTATCCAAGAGCTGATAATTCACACATATAATTGGGGATTCCCCCATGGTTTGAAAAATCCAATGCCAATTTTATAAAATGCCTCTATCTAGGACCGCATGGTTTGGCCTCCCCTCTTGCATGCTTTACTAAACAGTGAACCCATTCCTCTTTGAAATCATGGATTAGGTCCACAATTAGTACTAACTATTTCCCAATAATGAAACATACACAAGATACAAAAAATATACTTCATTAGATGTCTCTAGAATCTGATACACCCTTTAACTTCATCTTACATCACAAATACATTCCATTAACCACAATAAGGATACATAAATCTAATTTTAAACACGAATATACCATGAGAAACAAGATAATCTTATTCCACTAGAGAGAATATAACCTTTATTCTTATAAAACAATGATATACACTTTATATCTATTTTCTAATCGATCATTAATGAATGATCATCCAAAAATTTAATTTTTTAAAGGATTAAATTAATTATAAATATAATGTGATGATCATGTGCTCTAGTTCTGTCGTTTTATCCGCTGTCTATTTTTTATTCAATTCCATTGATCATGATGTTTATCATCATGTAAATCTTTAATTTTTCATTGATTACGATAAAAATAAAAGTTTTGCATGACCCCTCACATACTTCTCTTGCACCCAAAACCATCAATTTATATCATAGAAGTCACATATTTATTTAATATTATTTTAATATCATTGATTTATTTACATATTTATAATTTTGTTTTCAATATTTATTTAATCATTCGTATATCCAAATTGAGATATATTCTTATTCCTATTTCATTAATAATAAATATAATTGAATTGACTAATTTTATTAATGAAATAAATTTGAAGATCTCATCTGAAGGTGCTGAGGAATCTTGATGCGTAACACAAGAGTACACACTGTGTAACATGGAGGTACAAATTGTTTACTAGTGTTAAATTCAACAAGAATTAATTCATAATTAATTCAAGGAGTGAAAATTTATTACAAAAGGAACCTTAAATTTTACCCCAAGTGTTGAATTGCCAAGTATGGCACAAAGTATTCTGAATTAAACTCCATCTAACTACCGTACTTGGTGTGTAATATTTTAGTCAGAGGCGGGTCTTGTATCTGCTTACACGACCTACCAAACTGGTGACCATGAAACATGGAGACTACTCGACATGTTTCCCATGTACACACCTTATACTATAAATTATTCTATGGCATGATTTAAATTCCAAGTCCCTATGCATGTGTCTCAAAGAGATGGTTAAAATAATCAATTTCATGTAACTTTCATGTACATGTTGTATAATATCACAAAATTATATAAAATTAAAACTTAATTTTTTATACCATGAAAACCATATCAACATGGTGTTGTGTGTGGTCATTATATTTATAGGACACGACGTGTGATCATTTTTAATATAAATAATTATTTAATTGTATTTTGTATAATTTTTAGTTCTACTTATCTTGTATGATTAATATTATAGTAATTTCTCCACATACATTGAATCATAACATGTGATAGAAAAATCAAATAATTGATGTAATCATTAAGTTGATAGTACACGTCATAAAATTAGGTGATAAGTCATGTATGGAATATAACTCAAGAGTAAATGGTATGCACGTATAATATATATTTTGTAGTTCATATGGGTACTCATCATGTTACCTCCAAGGTACAAGTATGTACATGGTGAATTTTAAATAAATTTACTTACTTTTTTTAAAATTAAGATAAATGATATTCTCAAGGAAATTTAGTTGCGAATTATGAAAAAAAATCGTTAATTAAATAACATAATTTATTGATACGAGTGTGATTTATCTTAAATAAAAACAATTTGAATTGATTTCTAATTTTATTAAATTAATAATTATTTTATTTCCTGTCGATGATAATGAGACTAGACTATACAATTTCAATTGATAGATTTTATTTAGTTTATTTTTAAATTAAATTTTTGGCATGCGTGTCTTCTCTCCTATTATTATATATGGTTCTACATTCCCATTGTTTCTTTTATGTAAACCATTTTCCATTAATTGTGTTTGAATAAATTAATATGTAATGGATGAAGCTCCCATGTAAGTGCATGAAGTTCATATTTGGATATGAGACGATACCAGTACAAGAGAGATACATAAGTGCATAGGTGGAAAACTAAAACACATACCATAAATGGTTCATTTTTTTCCTCTCAATAAATGGTTATTTTATCATCCACTAGATAAACTGACCATTAGTAAAATCTTGATGAAAATGATCCTTTTTTTCAAGTAGAAAAAACATACATCTTCAAATGTTATTTATAAAACTTATTTTCAACCATTGTGAGAATGTTCTTATTAGGATAAAAAAATAAAAATAAATTTTTGATGTTTTTCATCAAGATTAATTTCATCAAACTATTTAATAATAGATTTTTAAAGGCCCAAGAAGTTAGTTGTTTCTTATGATTCATCATAAATATAATATCATTGGTGATGTAGATCAACCGATTAGAACAAGAATTTAATTGAGAAACTAAATTGATCATCAATCATTTTTATAAAAATTTGAGTGTAAAAAACCTAATGAGGCTTTAAGGTATAAGGATTAGATTAAATAATTTCAAGATGATCTCAATGAGTTTTAATGGAAACAAGTACGGACTTTGGTTGAACATCCTAATGATACTTCTATAATTGGAGTAAAATGGGGGTTTCAGAACAAATATGATGTAAATGACATAATATTTAGAAATAAATGTACATTATTACTAAATATTATAATCAACAAAAGCGAATATAAAATGGATAAACCTAGGAACCAGTAACAAGACTTGAACATATTTGTATACATATAGTTTTTTTCAAAAAACATTGAATTTTAATATTTTTAAATTGAATGTGAAGTGTTTTTTCCTTAATAGATATGTTTAGAAGAATGATTTTGTATAAAAAAACCTTTTTCTGAAAATAAAAAACATCCATAACATGTTTAAAAACAAACCAAAGCACATTATGGACTAAAACTATCTCCAATTTCTGAGTATGATAAGTTGACTAGATTTTTTATAAATGAACTTTGTTAAGGGAGCTACTAATCCAACTCTTATTATAAAAAAAGTCTATAAAAAATTATGATTGTAAAAATATATGTTGACGATATATTTTTTGGTTCAAATAAAAATTATTCTATAGATTTATTTTTAGATATTATGAGATATGAGTGTGAAATGAGTCTAATGGGCGAGTTAACATACATTCTAGGTTTTAAAATTCTAGAAAAACTAGAAGGAAATTTTATATCTCAACATAAGTATATAAATGTTCTCCATAAGGCATTAAAAATATTGCTTTTATCTTAAGTGAACTATGGATTTAGGCTTATTCTATTCCTATATAAAATATATTGAACTAAAAAATTTATAGATGTTGATTAAGGTGGATTTTGATTGGATAGGAAAAGTACTTCTCGAACAAGTCATTTCGTAGGAGAAGATTTAGTTTATTGGTTATGTAAAAAAAAACACTCAGAATCATTTTCCAGAACTTAATCCAAATATATGGTAGATAAATGTTTTTATTAACATGTGTTGTAGATTAAACACATAGTCACTGACTATGGAATGTGTTTTACTATAACTCAATCTTTGGGTGATAACAAAAGTACCATTTCACTAAGTAAAAATGAAATCACATCACATTTGTGCTTGGAAAATAGGTATAAGACACCATTTTCTTCATGAACACACATGTAAATGAGATATTATTTTACAATCCATTAGAACACACTTACAACGTGCTGATATGTTTACTAAACCCCTTAGTTCTGATTGAGTTGAATACATTTAACAGAAGCTAGGAATGATCAATAACAATTTATTATTCATACCTACTTCTTATTATTAATATCCTTACATTAATGAATTGATTTTCAATGGGTGATTACATATGATTATATTTTTCATAAACCTTTTTTTCCCACAAAACATTCAGTTTTATAAAACATTTTTGTTTTTATATTTACTTTTCCAGACTCAAGGGATTTTAAAAAAATTGGCATCATATTTTCTTATAAAATCTATTTAAATCTAAAATATTTTACAAATGATTCCTTGAAGTAAATTTTTTTTCCCGTACCAAAATATTTTTTAAAATGTATTCGGGGTCAAAATTGTTTATAAAATTTTTAGACTAAAAAATTATTAAAAAATGTTTAGACAATATCTTATTATTAATATTATCATAATCAGGTTTCATTAAAATATCCCTAAAGATCAATTTATCATTCTGATGATTCTTTTCTACTCCAAAAGGCATTAATATTTTAGTTTCTACACCGAATCAATACATTAGTTATAAATTTTCTTTTTTACTTATTATTTCTATTTCAATACATTTTCTGGTTTTTAAATTTATATGTTTTCATATATGATTGATACTCCTTACAATGAAATTATTTCGTAAAAACCTTTAGGGTTCAAGATTATCATTTAATTACTTCTTCAATTAATTCATGATAATCAAATTAGATAATGAAATTTAATTTGAGAAATTAAAATTCATGGAATTATTATTTTCAATGTCATACCTATATAAGGGTTTCACAAGCTGTATCCCTCATTAGTTAGTAGATACATTTCTCTTGACTCTTACCACTCCATTAAGTGATTTGTCCGATGTTTTTTCATTTTTCTATTCATCAGATCAAGTCCTGGTATAATGGAATCATTACAAGATTTTTCACACAATGAAGTATATAGAGAAAGAATCTTCAAAAAATAGTATTAAATGTATAATTCAATTATTAAAAGGTCATTACTTGTAATGGTTGGTTGAATGTTTGTTTAGAAAAACCAAATAAAGAATTTGATTAAAATTTTCAAAAAATTAGATGAGATTTTTACTCTATAGATTGGTAAGGAACTATAATAAGTGGAAGAGGAATGGGAAGAAGAGAAAGAAGTGGGAGAAGAAGAAGAAAAAGAAGAAGAGGAATAATAAGAGGAAGAAGAAAATAATTAAGACTAAACAATGAATGATGAAGAGTAAAAAAGAAAAGAAAACATCAGAATCATCATCATCTTACACTCCACTACCTTTCTAATAAAACAACAATTTTGAATTAGAAGACTTAGGGGAAGAAAAATCATTAACCAATGAAGAAGAAGAGTCATCATCAAAAGTATAGGAAGAAGATAAAAAATCCCAAAAAGAGTTTTAGATAATGTTGAATCTAATAATGAAGTGGAAATTTTTAATGTATCTGAAGAAGAAAATGTTTCTCATAAAGTAAAGGAAAAATTTGGAAAGGAAGAAAAAATTGATATAGAATCCTCAAGGCCAAATGATCTTGAAACATTGTTAGGTTAATCAAAATATGAAGGGGAAGTTACTCAGAATATTTATGATTATATTTTCAAAACCATTTAAAGGTGAATTGATTCCATTCCATATCATTCAAACATATAAGTAAGGTGTAAACTAATTCAAATTAATTTGATTGAAAAACTAGAATCACTGAATGTTTTCACTGAATCAGTTGTTCATAATAAGGTAGATTTGAAATTCTTCAATGAATAAACAAATTCTTAAAAGAAATTTTACAATCAGATGGTTAAGTGTTCTTATAATGTGAAATTTTTCTCCAGTATCATGATGATAAATTAATATAAGTAATGAAATATTATTTAGAAATGGAAAATTCCATTTATAATTTGTAAAAATATTATTCTAATAGAGTGAACAAATTCAATGAGTTCAAATATATAACTGATTATCATAATGGAGAAGAAAACTTTTTGAAATAAATGTATTAAAATTTATAGTTAGAAAACAGAAGAAATAGAACATGTTAAGATGATATTTTCCATGTGAAGGAGGAAAATAGAATGATATCTGAATATGATTAATGAATTAAGACCTAAATTCAAATTTAAATAGTGATGGAGGAAAAGATCAATAATTGTAAATCATTACCTGCAGAGACGTCGAAGGATCATGATGCATTTATGAAATCAATGGAAATTGTGTTAATGTTGATGAATAAAGAATGATCTTATTTATATTAACTTTTGATTTATATTTTGAAACATTTTTTGAATTAATTTTGAATCTGAATGATTTTTTTTCAAAGAAATATATCTTAATGTATTCTAATTAATTTTACATGTATATTATTTATTTTATTTCTTGGATTATTATTTATTTAACATAAAATTGATTCATATGTTACCTCTTTCTAACATTTCATGAAATATCATCTCCATGTTCTTTTTGTAAATCAAAAGGGGTAGATATTTATAAAGAGGATATATTTATAAAAGGGGTGAGGTTTATAAATGGATATGCCTGTGAGATGTTATCTCATGGGTGAGATATTATCTTACGGGAGAGGAACTGAATTAATACTTTCCATAAAATTGTAAAAATGTTATAAACTTCTGGGGTGTTACGATACAAGGAATGTCTTTATAGATCATAAAATTATAAAGAGATGTATGTCTTTTTAAAAGTTATAAAGTGACCAAATATATCACCCATTGTGTCATCCCAGCAATAACAGGAGACAAAAATGTAGAAAAATAATCTTTAGAATGGGAAATCATTGTTCCACATTTTATGTTATATCCATGTCTATCATGATCAATGATGAGATGAAATATCTCATCCCTCTATATAGAATGTTATTTATGGTCATCGAGAAGCTATATTAACTCATCCTCAAATAGATCATGTGTAATATTAAAATATTAATATATATGTATATATAGATATATGTTAGTATTGTTAATTAATAAAGGATATTTACATAATAGGTTGAACCTCAGGATAATTTTGATCTCAGGTTATCATCCACACTGATACTCTATTAGTTGTTGTACCTTGGTCCTGTAACTATAAACCAATAATATATAACTAAGATAAAAAATCCAAATTAAATAAAAAATATAAAAATAAAATGATAAATACATCATTTAAAATATAGGACATGTGATGATTCTTAATCCTATGAGGTAGTCCATTGTAACACCCCAATCTTCCATGGTATGCTTCTCCTTGAATAATGTGATAGCATGTGTTGTACGCAACACCGAGTTCTAACACACCATAACCAATCAAACTAGCTGTTATGAATAGTAATACCTACCTTTTGAAATTATATATATTTTATATTTCAAAATGGAATTCATTTTTGGATTCGGAATATCGAATTTATCCTAAGGTGAAATTTTGGTACTTTTCGGATAAATTTAATATTTTGATGAATAGTGAAAATAACGAAATTTTAATTAAAAACAAATTTTTTAATCAAAATAATTAATAGTGATAAATTATAAATTTGAGTGGTTTTAAAGTATATTTAGAATATATTTTTATCATTTAATACAATGTTGGTCATTGGAAATAATTTTTTAATTAAACCGGACATAAACAAGTGTCAATCTTTTGATAGTTATTATCTCTTAAAAACATGTTTTTTGTTTTAACAACGGGAATTAATTTTAAATTAATTTCTGCCAATTCTGTGTTTTGAATTTGGAAAAATGGACTCCTTATTTGGAATCATGATGTTCAAATTGTGTAAATAGGCAACTTTTATTTTTAGACATTTTCAATAATTACTTCGGTAAATATTTTATTTACCATGGTTAAAGGTAAATCCGATAAATAAGGGTTAACAAATAATATTATAATAATACTAAATTACCCTAAAATGTTTACTATCCATATTGGTTGATACATGTTTGACCATAGGCATCATTGGGTTGATTTTGGGACCCCATGGAGCCACTTGTAGGTGACAGGGACACTTTATTTTAATTAAGTTAAAATGAATACAAAAATGACACAAGCATATATCTTTTAGAAAAACAATTTTTACATAGGGTTATATAAGTTGGATTTTCAACTATAAATATTCATTAGAAATATAAAATGATTTCCTACATAATTATATTTTATTTATAATTTTTAGAGATTACATAATATAATTTATTTATGACACAATGATGATGCAGTAATTACCATAATAGTGAAAATTTAAAATAATTGATATTATAAATACCCAAATAAATATAATTTGAGACTTTTAATGAATTAAAACAATTTTCTAGGATAATAAGACATATTATGATTGATTTAATTAACCTTTTTCGAAGTAATCATTCTGTTATGAGTTTCAAAAAAATCAACAATTTAATAGTGTAAAAATTGACATAAAAGAGTTTTTTAAAACAAATATTATTGTATTAATTGATATTAAACTCCTAAAAATCTAAGGTTCGGAAAGGAGTCTTATATCAAGATAGGTGTATCAGTAATGGACCACTTGGGGGTCTCTAGGATGTATATGGTATGTTTATTAACCATATAATATAAAAATACAAAGAGACATTGTAAAAGTGAAACTAATTAACTAAGAGTTAATACTTAAAGATAAGGTTAATATAATAACCCGAAACTGTCTAAATTATTTTGGTTGAGTGGTTTTATACCCATCCCCACCTTATTCTTTAAATAATAAACTTTGGAGCCATTATAAACTGAATATGAATTTATTATAATTTAATATTTCTAGCTTTTCCAAAGGTGTCCCTCACCCCTCTTATAAAAGGGCACTCCTCCTTCTCATTTCTTCAAAAATTAAAAGCCTTTTGGTTCGTCCAAAATCTGCCCAACTACTCTTCCAACTTCCCTCAATACAACCTAGAGGCCTTAGTTTGATCAGAAAGCCAACCTAAGGATCCATTTTGATCAAATAAAAAAGAAGAACCCGAAGAAGAGGTAATGTTTTCACCACCCCTTTTCAAGTTCCTTTCTTGTTCCACTTCTTCATTCATTGTTATTACCATTATAAAATAACAACTCCAGTATATTATATATAATGAGATGTTATTATAAATATGGTACAACCATATTCAGTATTCTATCCACCCTTTGAATAACATGTCACCATACGCGCGTACGTACGGCTTACCGTCTCCACGTCGTGGTGTAATTTTTATTCAATATATTATTATTTGGATGGGTATAATAAGAATGTGTAACTCTTGTAAATAATAAATATAACATGTTAATGATTCTGTATATATGATATACCATCCATTTATATATTATTTTAATATCAAAAGTATGATATTGTCGCTCGTGCGTACGTACGGACTACCGTCTCCACGAACGCGATGAGATTCATTCTCCATCGTATCCATTCAAGTATAATTATCATTTGATGATTTAAAAATAGTATCTAAGGACTTTATATAATTCTGGAAATGAATAATATACAACCTATCCATTACAAACATGACTTACGTAACAAAACATATAAAAGAAAACGAGTAAGTTAACACCCGAAACAACGATAATACTAAGATATTATTAACAAAGCAATGTTAAAAGTTCATATATGATATCATATTAATGTAAATTATTCTAGTATAATTTAATAACAATTATTTCACCATTATACATGAGGTTAACCTACCCCAACCAAGGAAAAGTACAAGGTAAGGTTTATTTCACAATCTCTTCATTATCCGAGGTTGTTTATACGTAATAATCCACTGGGATCTCTTTATCATCCACATTCATGTTTCTTAAAAATGTATTTCAAAACATTTTTACTATTTAAAAGAATATGGATTAAGGTCATTTATACCCTTGTTTTACTTTTTATAAGAGTTTTATAAAGGAATCTTTCCGTCGTTTTCCAAACAAGGTGCTTTTTAACCTTTTCGACAGAATTAAGGTAAAAATGTTTTTTTAACTTATACGGCGGGTGCGGTTATTTCTGCCGTTATAAAATCATCAAAGCTTCCCTTAAAAGCTTATAAGAATAGTTTCAAAGAAAATGTTTTATTTCATAAATATAAGACTCTTAAATGATTTCAAAATAGAAATAGATATTTCTCTAAAAAGTGTTTTGATTTCATCTATGTCAACATCCTTTGATGGATTTTACACTTATTTGAAGTTGATTTATTATGATACAAAACTTCTATATTGTATTGAAGTTTTTGTGATATTTTTGACTGTGTATGTGATATTTTTATACCATTCATAGTTTATGGTGAAAGTATTTACATTTCGTATGCTAGTTTTAATACGAATGTTTATGTTATGTTTAAACCTTTTTATATGGGAATGCATTGGACTTAATATGTGACGGGTGGAGCCCGCTATAGCTCCTCGATGCATCAGTAGGTCTCATGAGACAAACTAGTATCTCAGAACAAGGCCTTGGAAAAATATTATTTGTAGTCTTGACACGAGGCCTTGTCTATGTGGTTATGATAGTCTGGCGTTATGCATTCCATCATTATGAAAGTGGTTATTGATATTGCATGTGATTATTCGATTAGTAGAATATCCATGTGAATAAGTAAATGGCATTATTTCATTTTACTTTTTCCATTCTATGTTGTTGTTCAAGTTTAAAAGTCTTTTGTTTTAGTTATACATTGACTTAAATGTTTATTCTTATTCATAAAAGTTTCCGCTATATTGTTATCCTTACTGGGCATTTGAGCTCACCCCTTTTCTATGTTTTATTTTTCCCAGGGTATGAAGAAGTAAATTATGAATGACCTGCAGGGATAGTATGTGGGGATATGAGTGTGGAATATGAAGAAAATATGTTGTTGTAGTTTTCATTTTTATGATGTAATGTAATACTTATGAATATATCTAGTTTTTCCAAGGCTACTAAACCAATCGGTCTTTAGAGATTTGATCTTTCTTGTGATCATGCCAATGTTATGTAATAAAGCACCGACTCTATGTAACTAGGGTCGGGGCGTTACAGTTGATATCAGAGGAAATTTAGTACAAACCTTGGAAGCTAGATTTAGATAAACTCTGATTAGAGCACGTAGACCTAAGATGAACATTGAGGATTAGTATAGAAGAACTTCCTAGAATTTTGGTATTGTAGAGATTTTGTGAGTTTTCTGAGCAATACATCCCTGTCTGGATTAGTGCAGGTAGAGGCGGCTCGTGCATAGATGTACCTAGGGGTAAAACCCGAAAACACCGCTTTGAGCTTGACTCGAATGAGAACTGGTGCATGACAACGGGTCTTGCTGCACTCTTGGTTACGACACTCCCATGGGATATGCTTAGGATAACTCTTATTTTCTTTACAAATCATTATGAAGGGTTTATGAGTATATACTTCCTCAAAGATTTTTTTATGATTATAGATTATATCCATAAATAGTTCAATTTATGTTAAGTGTTTTATAAGTATGGGATTATGTATTTTGATTCATAAACTGATCTAGTTTATGCCATTGTTTAGAAATGGCACCTAGTGGAAGAAATGGAAACCGTATCAATGCATGCAATCCATGTAGGGATTTTAATCCTGCTCAAGATAATTATAGTGGAGCTGGTGATGCAACTGGTGCCGAACAACTAATCACCATACTGGGACAACTCACTCAGGTTATGAATAATAACCTTACCCGTATGGAGCACCCTGATCCGCAGCACGGAGGATCAATGTTAGATCGATTCATGAGGCAACAACCACCAACGTTCAATGGGAGTACAAATCCCTTAGTAGATGAGCAATGTATATTTTCCCTAGAGAAAATATTTCAGGCTTTGGGGAGTAGTGAAAGGGAAAAAGTTATCATGGCAGTTTACCGCCTCACTGGAGATGCTGATCAATGGTGGTCATTGATTCAAAATACGAAGGAAGATGATGAAGTATCAAATATGGAATGGAGGGAGTTCAAAGATCTATTTTTAGAAAAATACTTTCCTCACGACCATCGAGCATATATGGAACGGCAGTTTCTGAGTCTGAGACAAAAGGAGGATGAGAATGTCACAAAGTATGAGGCTAACTTTACAAGGTTAGCAAGGTATACTAGAGATTATATACATAACCCAAGATTTAAGATTGATTGTTTCTTTGATTGGTTAAAACCATTTCTCCATCGAGCATTAGTCTCCCAATCCTTTTCATCGTACGAAGACATTCTCTCATGTGCTATCAAGACCGAAAAGGAATTCTCTAAGTCTTATGACTTTAAAGCAAATAAAGATAAGAAAAGACCTGCTGATCAATCATGGAATGGAAATAAGGGGAAGAAGGGAAAGGTTGAATATCAATCCTGTGGTAAATGTGGTAAGAAACACCCTGGTACTTGCTTGAAGGGAACATGAGTCTGTTACAAGTGTGGTGAAAAAGGCCACCAAGCTCGTGATTACAAGGGGAAGAAGGAAGCTACCAATGTTCAGTGCTACAATTGCAGGGAGATGGGGCATTATGCAAATGAATTTCCTAAGCATCAGGAGAACTTACCTCAGAAAAGGCCAAGGGATCAAGGACAAGATTATGCTATCACTACTGTTGAGGTAGAAGCTCCAAAAGACGTGGTGGCAGGTAATTTAATGGTTTCCTCAAGTTTAGAAAATTCATTATTTGATTCTGGATCATCGCATTGTTTCATATCTTCCTCATTTGCTAAGAAAATTAGATATTTCCAATTTGATTTAATAAGGGATTTGTCAGTTAAAACACATAAGGGAAGTATCACTACAACAAAGTTTTGTGAATCATCCCCCATTAGAGCATATAAATGTTCCTAATCTGCTGATCTCGTCGTCATACCTATGATTGAGTTTGATATAATCCTCGGTATGGACTAGCTTTCGGACTATGATGCGAAGATTTATTGTAAGAAGAATGAGGTTACGATTCTTGATGATGATGATAAGGAACAACTTATCTTTAGAATAGAATCGTCACCACCTAATTCTTATTTAGATCCATCCCCAGTAGCTCAACTAAATTCAATTATTGGGGAGGAAGAGAATGAAATAACTTTGGGTGAGGAAAGGAATGTTAAAATAGAGGATGTACCTGTTGTGAAATAATTTGTAGATGTATTTCCAGAAGATTTACCTGGACATCCTCCAGAACGAGAAGTTGAGTTTTCCATTGATTTAATTCCTGGATCAAGGCCTATATCAAAGACCCCTTATAGAATGGCCACTGTAGAATTTGTCGAACTAAAGAAACAACTAGAGGAATTGAGTAATAAAGGATTTATTCTCCCTAGTGTTTCTCCATGGGGAGCCCCTGTTCCTTTTGTTAAAAAGAAAGATGGATCTATGAGGTTATGTATTGACTACAGGGAGATCAATGCTATAACGATAAAGAACAAGTATCCCCTACATCGCATTGATGATTTATTTGACCAACTGCATGGAGCTCAATACTTTTCAATGATTGACCTTCGATCTGGATACCATCAGTTGTGTGTGAAGAAGGAAGACATTCCAAAGACAACATTTCGAACTAGGTACGGGAATTACGAGTTTACTACAATGCCTTTTGGATTGACTAATGCACCCTCTGTATTCATGGATCTGATGAATAGAGTTTTCAAGGAGTATCTTGATGAATTTGTGGTAGTATTTATTGATGATATCTTAGTATACTCCAAAAGCTACGAAGATCATGAAAATCACTTGCGCATTATCATAAAGACTCTGAGAAGACATGAATTATATGGGAAGTTTAGCACATGTGAATTCTGGATTTAGGAGATTTATTTTCATGCCCATATTGTCTCTAAAGATGGAATCTCTGTTGATCCTTCTATGACCAAGGAAATCCAAGAATGGCCAACACCGATGAGTATAACTGAGGTACGTAGTTTTATTGGTTTAGCAGGTTATTATTGACGTTTCATCCAGAATTTTTCCCGGTTGGATAACCCATTAACGAAGCTCACACGTAAAGGGGTTAAATTTGTTTGGACAAAAGAGTGTGAAGAATGTTTCGAATAACTGAAGAGAAGATTAGTCAATGTTCCTATATTGACTCTACCATCGGGGAATGATGGGTTCATTATTTATAGTGATGCATCGAAGAAAGGACTTGGTTGTATCGTTATGCAGAATGATAGAGTTATTGCCTATGCATCACGACAGTTGAAAATTCATGAACAAAACTATCCTACTCATGATCTCGAGTTAGCAGCTGTGATCTTTGTTTTGAATATATGGAGGTAGTACCTCTATGGTGAAAAATGTGAAATTTATACTGATCACAAGAGTTTGAAGTATATTTTCTCACAAAAAGAACTCAACATGAGGCAAAGGAGATGGCTTTAATTACTCAAGGATTATGATTGCACGATACACTACCACCCGGGGAAGGAAAACAAGGTGGCAGATGCTTTGAGCAGAAAAGATAATGGAGTTTTGAACAATATGAGAATTGAAAGGGATCCAATTTTCATGGATTTAGTAAAGATGGATATGGGAATAACCAGGGAAGGAGAAAAATTAATGCTTTTTCAAATGGTTTCCAAACCATCTTTACTAGAAAGGATTACGAGTTCTCAGACCGATGATGAAGAATTTCAAAAGAAGATTAAAGCTGTGAATGATGGGAGACTGAGAGACTTTGTGTATGAAGATGGAATTTTGAAATTCGGGAAGAGACTTTGTGTTCCTGATATACCTGATCTAAAAAGGGAATTGCTGGATGATTCCCATAGTTCCAATTTCTCTATACACCCTGGGAGCACCAAAATGTATAGAGATTTGAAGGAACATTTTTGGTGGGACAATATGAAGAGGGAGATTGCTGATTTTGTGTCAAGATATATGGTTTGTAAACAAGTGAAAGTTGTAAGGCAACACCCAGGAGGAGTCATGCAACATCTTCCTATACCGGAGTGGAAATGGGACAATATTACGATGGACTTTGTCACGGGGCTACCAAAGACTCCTAGAAGGAATGATGCAATATGGGTTATTGTTGATCGTCTTACCAAGTCAGCACATTTTTTTTCTATAAGAGAAGATCTACCACTGGAACGTCTAGCAAGACTATATATTAATGAAGTTGTGAGACTTCATGGAGTACCCCTATCGATTGTTTCTGATCATGATCCCCATTTTACTACAAGATTCTAGAAGAGTCTTCAGAAATCCCTGGATATTGAACATTATTTGAGCACTGCCTACCACCCTCAGACAGACGGACAATCAGAATAGACTATTCAAACCATAGAAGACATGTTGTGATCATGCTCACTTGACTTTCAGGGTATGTGAGATCAGAATTTACCTCTGGTAGAATTTTCCTATAACAATAGCTTCCATTCGAGTATTCAGATGGCACCATATGAAGCATTATATGGAAAGAGATGTCACACACCAACCTGTTGGGATGACATTGGTGAAAGAAAACATGTAGGTCTAGAACTGGTGGAGGAAACAATGGAAAAGGTGAAGGTAATCCAAAATCACATCAAAGCAGCTCAAAGTAGGCAGAAGAGCTATGCCGATAATCGAAGGAAGGATTTGGAATTTCAAGTCGGTGATCATGTTTTCCTGAAGGTATCTCCATGGAAGGGAGGCATACGTTTTGGTAAGAAAGGTAAATTGAGTCCCAGGTACATCGGACCTTTCGAAATTCTAGAACGAATTGGGGCTGTAACTTACCGATTAGCAATGCCGCCAAGTCTCTCCAAAGATCACGATGTGTTCCACGTATCTCTGTTGAGGAAATACATGCCTGACCCAACACATGTACTCACCTATGAGGAATTAGAACTCAAACCCGATCTGTCTTATTGTGAACATCCCGTGAGGATTCTTGATAAGATAGAACAAGTACTGAGAAACTGGACGACGCGTCTGGTAAACGTTTTGTGGAGAAACCATAAGATGGATGAGGCAACGTGGGAACCCGAGGAACTTATGATGAAGAACCACCTGAGTCTTTTCATGCGATAATATTCTAGAAATTTCGAGGATGAAATTATTTGAAGGAGGGGAGAATGTAACACCCCAATCTTCCACGGTACGCTTCTCTTTGAATAATGTGATAGCGTGTGTTTTACGTAACAACGAGTTCTAACACAACATAACCAATCAAACTAGCCATTATGAATAGTAATACCTAATTTTTGAAATTATATATATTTTATATTTCAAAATGGACTTCATTTTTGGATTCGGAATATCGAATTTAGCCTAAGGTGAAATTTTGGTACTTTTCGGATAACTTTATTATTTTGATGAATAGTGAAAATTACTAAATTTTAATTAAAAACAACTTTTTTAATAAAAATAATTAATAGTGATAAATTATAAATATGAGTGGTTTTAAAGTATATTTAGAATATATTTTTACCATTTAATACAATGTTGGTCATTGGACATAATTTTACAATTAAACCGGACATAAACAAGTGTCAATCTTTTGATAGTAATTATCTCTTAAAAACACGCTTTTTGTTTTAACAACGGGAATTAATTTTAAATTAATTTCTGCCACTTCTATGTTTTGAATTTTGAAAAATGGATTCCATATTTATAATCAGGATGTTCAAATTGTGTAAGTAGGCAACTTTTATTTTTAGACATTTTGAATAATTACTTCGGTAAATATTTTATTTAACATGGTTAAGGGTAAATCCGGTAAATAAGGGTTAAAATATAATATTATAATAATACTAAATTACCCTAAAACATATCCTAGCCTTATTGGTTGATACATTTTCGACCATAGGCATCTTTGGGTTGATTTTGGGACCCCATGGAGCCACTTGTAGGTGATAGGGACACTTTATTTTAATTAAGTTAAAATGAATACAAAAATGACACAAGCATATATTGTTTAGAAAAACAATTTTTACATAGGGTTATATATGTTGGATTTTAGACTATAAATATTAATTAAAAATACATAATTATTTCCTACATAATTATATTTTATTTATAATTTTAAGAGATTACCAAATTTAATTTATTTATGAGACAATGATGATGCAGTAATTACCATAATAGTGAAAATTTAAAATAATTGATATTATAAATACCCAAATAAATATAATTTGATACTTTTAATGAATTAAAATAATTTTTTAGGATAATATGACATATTAGGATTGATTTAATTAACTTTTTGTGAAGTAATAATTCTGTTATGAGTTTCGCAAAAATCAACTATTGAATAGTGTCAAAATTGACATAAAAGAGTTTTTTAAAACAAATATTATATTATTAATTGATATTAAACTCCTAAAAATCTAAGTATCGGCCACGAGACTTATATCATGATAGGTTTATCATTAATGGACCACTTGGGGGTCTCTTGGATGTATATTGTCAGTTTATTAACCATATAATATAAAAATACAAAGAGACATTGTAAAAGTGAAACTAATTAACTAAGAGTCAATACTTAAAGATAATGTTAATATAATGACCCAAACCTTTCTAAATTATATTGGTTGAGTTGTTTTAGACCCATACCCACCTTTAAATTTTAATAATCAACTTTGGAGACATTATAATCCAAAAATAAATTTATTATAATTTAATATTTCTAGCTTTTCCAAAGGTGCCCCTCACCCCTCTTATAAAAGGGAACTCCTCCTTCTCATTTATTCACACCTTAAAAGCCTTTTGTTCGGAAAAACTCTGCCCAAATACTCTCCCAACTTCCCTCAATACAACCTAGAGGCCCTAGTTTGATCAGAAAGCCAACCTAATGATCCATTTTGATCAAATCAAAAGGAAGAACCCGAAGAAGAGGTAATGTTTTCACCATCCCTTTTCAAGTTCCTTTATTCTTCCACTTCTTCATTCATTGTTATTACCATTAAAAAATAATAACTCCAGTATCTTATATATACTGGGATGTTATTATAAATATGGTACAACCATATTCAATATTCTATCCACCCTTTGAATAACATGTCACCGTGCGTGCATACGTACGACTTACCGTCTCCACGTCGTGGTGTAATTGTTATTCAATATATTATTATTTGGATGGGTATAATAATGATGTGTAACTCATGTAAATAATAAATATAACATGTTAATTATTCTTTATATATGATATACCATCCATTTATATATTATTTTAATATCAAAAGAATGATATTGTCGCTCGTGCGTACGTACGGACTACCATCTCCACAAACGCGATGAGATTCATTCTCCATCGTATCCATTAAGGTATAATTATCATTTTATGATTTAAAAATAGTATCTAAGGACTTGATATAATTCTGGATATGAATAATATACAACCTATCCATTAAAAACATGGCTTACGTAACAAAAAATATAAAAGAAAACGAGTAAGTTAACACCCGAAACAACGATAATAATAAGATATTATTAACAAAGCAATGTTAAAAGATCATATATGATATCATATTAACGTATATGATTCTTGTATAATTTAATAAAAATTATTTCACCATTATACAAGAGGTTAACCTACCCCAACCAAGGAAAAGTATAAGGTAAGGGTTATTTCACAATCTCTTCATTATCCGAGGTTGTTTATACGTAATAATCTACAGGGATCTCTTTATCATCCACATCCATGTTTCTTAAAAATTTATTTCAGAACATTTTTACTAGTTAAAAGAATATGGGTTAAGGTCATTTATACCCTTTTTTGACTTTTTATAATAGTTTTATAAAGGAATCATTCCATCATTTTCCAAACAAGTTGCTTTTTAACCTTTTCGACTGAATTAAGGTAAGAATGTTTTTTAACTTATACGGTGGGTGCAGTTATTTTCCGCCATTATAAAATCGTCTAAGCTTACCTTACAATATTATAAGAATATTTTCAAAGAAAATGTTTTATTTCATAAATATAAGACTCTTAAATGATTTCAAAATAGAAAGAGATATTTCTCTAAAAAGAGTTTTGATTTCATCTATGTCAACATCCTTTGATGGATTTTACGCTTATTTGAAGTTGATTTATTATGATAAAAAAATTCTATATTGTATTGAAGGATTTGTGATATTTTTGACTGTGGATGTGCTATTTTTATACTGTTCATAGTTTATGGTGAAAGTATTGACATTTCGTATGCTAGTTTTAATATGAATGTTTATGTTATGTTTAAACCTTTTCATATGGGAATGCATTGGAATTAATATGTTATGGGTGGAGCCTGCTATAGATCCTCGATGCATTGGTAGGTCTCATGAGACAAACTAGTGTCTTGGCACAAGGCTTTGGCAAAATCTTATTTTTAGTCTTGGCACGATGCCTTGGCTATGTGGTTATGATAGTCTGGCATTCTGCATTCCATCATTATGAAAGTCGTTATTGATATTGCATGTGATTATTCGATTATTAGAATATCTATGTGATTAAGTAAATGGAATTATTTCATTTTAATTTTTCCATACTATGTTTAAGTTCAAGTTTAAAAGGCTTTTGTTTTAGTTATACATTTCCTTAAATGTTTATTCTTATTTATGAAAGTTTCCGCTATATTGTTATCCTTACTGGGCATTTGAGCTCACCCCTTTTCTATGTTTTATTTTTCCCAGGGTATGAAGAAGTAAATTATGAATGACCTATAGGGATAGAATGTGGGGATATGAGTGTGGAATATGGAGAAAAGATGTTGTTGTAGTTTTCATTTTTATGATGTAATTTAAGACTTATGAATATATCTAGTGTTTCCAAGGCTACTAAACCAATTTGTCTTTCGAGATTTGATATTTTTTGTGATCATGCCAATGTTATTTAATAATGAACCGACTATGGGTAACTAGGGTTAGGGTGCTACATCCCTTCATCACATGATTCTTAGAATACTGCGCCTCCACCACCTACGTTGATTTTTATCCAATTTTAAAATTTTAAAATTTTATACATACTTTTAAATATATAAACAAAAAATCGGTAGGCTCACTATCATATCCTCATTGGACCGATATGTAACCATGTCACACCATTGATATGTGAGGGCACCTATCGGGGCACTTTGCATAATGTTTAGGGAACCCACATTTGATACCAAGTGCCCACTCTTCACTTAAAATTTATAATATTTCCATATTTTAAAAAATTTATCTATACACACCGACTGAAACTTTTCCGGGGAGCACTCTGATATAATTCTATACAAGAGAAAAAATTATCACAAATTTGTGTGTTTTTAAGCATAGATAAAAAACTGAAATGATTCTCTTACATGAACTTCCCTCCTTAGTCGATTATATGTGTCCTAAGTGAATGAAGCCCAATCATGTGTAGAAAATGGAAATCTATGTGGTACATGTTTTATATAACCCAAATAGAGAATAAATGAATGGGGAAACACTTTTATGGGATGTTTTGTCTCATAAAATGATATTTCATGGGTATTGTCATGATGAAAACACACAGTAATGAACTCTCTTATGAGAGGAAGAAGGGGTTCAGTTGAATCCAATTGAAAACAATTTCATAAATAATTTGAAAGATATATATATATATATATTTCTATTTTTAACTATTAATTGAAAACATATAAACTAATTTACCTTCATTCATACCTCAACCCATATAAGTATATTCCTTTCCAGAATAATTTGGTTCCCGTTCCAGTTCTACTAATATGTCTGTAGTCATAGATGTCTTTAACAGTTAAACACAAAGATACTATATATCAAAGAAATAGATATTAAGTATAGAAAAATTATAAATAGTTTATAAAGAGTTAAATAGTTATAAATTTCATGAAAACCAATGATCATGAAAAATATATTACCATTCACTAAATAATAAAATTGATCATTTCTACTTCAACTGTCTCTCTAAAAAATTTAATAACATCTTCATGTTGATCTAAAGTGTGTTGATATTGTTTTTATGAAAAACAACAATATTTTTGGGTTCATCTCATTCAATTAAAGAAACACATCACCTCTAAATATTAATATAAACATTCCAAATTGGATTATATATAATGGTGTTACAGATAATATATTCAACCTGCAATGACAAAAATGAAAAGTATGTTACTAACTCATTCATCTCTATATAAATTACAATTTATGTTCACAAATGTAAACTAAAATTGATCAAATTTTTTTCCATAGATTGGATCAACCCAATTATAGTTTAACAATATGTATTTTATCCTATTTTAATATATAACATCAATGGTGACTTTCAATTGACCATAATAATTAACAAAATCAACATTTGGATAACTAATGTAACAGTTCTATGATTATTGTTTTTCATCAACATATTTAATGTGAATATAAAATGAATTATCATCTGAATGATTTTTAATAATGTTTATTTATAGATGTACCATGGACTAGTTTGTTAAATTATCTAGTCATTGTAGGGTCACCACAATCTTACAGGTTATGGTCCAATATATTTTATTGAATTCAATAAATAGTCATGGAGAAATAAATTAGTACTATTCTTCAATCATAATGAGAATTCATTTATACATACAAAATCCTTGAACCAATCATGAAATGATGCATAATGAGACTATTGAAACTTAAAATCATTAGAACAAGGAATATATTGTTTAATCTTATTAATTTGTTTCCTGTAAATGATAATTCTATATTTAAATGATCAACTTCTATATGAAAACAATAAATAAAAATGTTGAATAGTAAAAGTGATAAGACACTTGCTACAATAATGGTGAAACTAATAGAGTACTAAACAAGTTGAATCAATGAGATTGTACCACATTGTTGTTTCCCATAAGAAATATAGTTAATTTGAAATGTATTCTATCATGAATCCGAGAGGTATTATCAATTTTTTTCAGCACCCTTAAGATATTCAACACAAGAAGTAGTAAAATCATGCATCAAATAACCAATGGATATTAATACCTTCAGATGATCTATATTATATACATATCATTTTATGGTATTCAAATACAACTCAAAAAAATACATCCAACGAAATTGTACAACTCAAGTAGCAATTTATAAAATTGTTAAGTGTACCATCAAATGAAGAATAATATAAAAAAAATGGTGGTGGAAATAGTTTATCTATGTAAAAAAGAGTATGTAAAATCCAATCCTAAATTTTTTTAAATAAATAATTCATTGTTATTTGAATCAAATATTTCAAAAAAATTACTCATCTCAATCAATGGTTGACTAAAATTGGGTGATAAACAATCACAAACTGTGATTGGAATCAAATTTTGAAGTTGCATGTGATTTTGATGATTTTTCGACCGTTTCTAGAAGAGTAGACATCATGCATTATGATCATCTTCAAAACAGACAGAAATGTCATTTTTACTCATCATATACCATGCAGTAGGAATGTATTATCCATTACACTCACCCATCTATAAATTCAATTACTTTCCTTAAACCCATTTCTTCTAAATTACGTTATTCATTGACATTGTCCTTTAAATTTCCATTGAAACCCAAATTGGTCCCTAATATATTATAAAAAAATCAATGTTCTTGTCATATATATTATTCTTTAATATGTTAATTTTATATTAAGGGAGGTTAAAAAAATATTTTTCTCCCATCAATTGTGACTATGTTTTCTACCCACACCACAAATAAAGGGTAATGATTGGGACAAAAAATCCTAAAATTCATATACTATGGGAATGTTTTCTATCTCAATATTTCTTAACATTTCAACCAATGTCATGATATATGGTTTTGGGATAAATTCTCTAGAACCATTAAATTCCAATTTGGTTTTTTAAATTTGTGATGAGTGGGAAGAAAACATATGTGGCTCGGGTGTGTCCATTTTTTATAGTATTTATCAATAAAGAATTTTTACTTTTATTGAATCAAGGGAGATAAAATTTACCTTTCATACTCCAACCTGATAAATTTTACATGTAGAGAAGTAAATTATTGTACATAATAAAAAAACTTTCAATTTGAAATTTTCATTCATTTAAAAATTGTATGTTATCACACCATCATCCCTAAATTAATTCAAATCATCAATCAATATCTGATGGATAACATTAATATTATCCCATGGACTTCTAGGTCCATTAATAATAATTGAAAGTTATTAAAACTATTGTTTCAATAAAATCCATGGAGAAATATTATACGGAACCAACCCCATGGTTCATGTGTTATTAGTTTCACCAAATGAAAACCTTAATGAATCAAAATCATCTACAATAAACCCTACTCAGACATTATGACTATATTTACCAAATCTAGAGTTCCTCTCATTAATGTCTTTCCTTGCAAGAGAGTCGATCAGGCGGGTTATAATATCATTATCCTTATTTTTTTCCATGTGTCATCTAATTAATTTATAAACATTATATGACATGAAATAATATTTTTGAACTCAAATTTAGAGATTGGTGATGAATTTTATTAAGGAAATCTATTTCCCTTGTTTTATAGTCTATCTTTCATATGTCTGATTTCTGCCACTACCTTTCAACATGGAAGTTCCATATACCACATGGTTTTCCAAATGGGATATTTCTTTTATAAACAACATATAGTTGATTTCACATGAATTTATGGCCTCATATGTGAATCCTATGTCCTTTTTCATCTTATGATAATGGTAACATGACTCTAGAATCGTAGTATTAGTACAAAGTAAATTTTTAAATAAGACCAACAACATATTGAATGATGTGTATGTCCTTTTATATATAGACTTCAAGTGAAATAACTTCATGATAAGAGACAATTTACTATAATCAGTACACCAGAAATATAGTTCTATTTTTTCATCATCGTGTATTAAAAAAAAACTCAATAAATCACGATCTACACTAGAGCACATATAGATCTCACTAGTCTCAACATTTCAAATGTAAATTCATTTAGGATCCAACCCTTACAACATTTCTCTAATTATTTCATGCATCATATCACTTATCCTTGCATCAACATCCATCTGAATCGTTTCAATTAAATGAAAATGAAATTATTATACCCCATAACATGTTCAAAACATATAATTTTTCAAAAACCCATTAAAAAATTTCTTCTCCCTTAGAGTATCTCACGAGAAATAATATCTATTTTCACATTTTCTACATGGAAGTCTAATATAGTAACAATAAATTCCTCGATGAAATGAATAAACTACACAATTAACTCAAAATAATATTTTGGAATTATATTTTTATGATCAATCCAACTCTTAACCATATATGTATTTACTGACACGCTCCACACCAAAGAGTACCCTTATTGTACCTGTAGTTGGAAAAGGAGGATAGTGACCACCCAATTCATGTCGTCGGTAGACCCCATGTTGGAAAATAGCACTGAAGTTATGTCATATATTTAAATGTGATGAATTACCATCTAAGAGAAAAATATATATGAGAGAGATAATATATATACTCCAATCAACTCATTCTCATAAAAATAAATGAAACCCAAGTGTATACTTGTAATGTCATACAAGACTATATTAATTGGGAAGAAAACTAAAAGATCCAAAATGTTAAACTCAACAGAGACCACAAATCCCAACTAGCTTCTACCCAACAACAAGAAAGTAATATCTAGCTTGATCCCCTACTTAATCCTTTTGAACTGAAAAAAAGTATATATATATGTGGGGTGATCCTAAAATTACACTCAATAGGATCCTCCCCAGATCCACTCACACAAAAGATTAAGAAAGAATACTAAATCCTAATGAATAATAAATGAAACAACACATCACCTAATTACATATATTAATTACCCAGCCTCAACATGGCCATCTCACACCAAGAAGAAGATACAACAGAGATCATACAATATAATATTAAATGAACAAGGGAATCCTGCATCTTCTTCCCCACTAGTTTGCTACTATGACCTAATGTCGAATGTCCAAATCCATCTATCTATAAAAGAATATATCATGAAGAATCATGGGCTATGTATCATGAAATGAATCTTATTCATCCCATATTCTCATCATCTCATTCCACACCTCCATGCATTATACAAATAGTTTTTGGGATCAACCACAACCTATTTGACGTGTATTATAGAGTTGGTATTATTAAATGAGCCATCACAACCCATACACCGAGTATGGTACCTCAAGACATCATAAACCTTACAGGTCACAACTATAATAAAACATTGGACACTATATTCAGATATATATGTGTTTGAAATAACCACAAGACATTACATCCCTCTACACACATATATGGGGAAACTAACCACTGTGCATACCAGAACATATTTCCACTAGGAGAAGAGAATGAGACCAAAGGGGAAGTGAGTAATCTTTCACTCTCTAACCTATATGATAGAAAAAAAACCCTCCAAGAGCCCCTTATGTGTCATTAGACCTACCGACATGTTTGGGGTATCTTACTACATCATAATACATGAAAGATATAGTGTCACTCAGGAAGACACTCTAGGAATTAACCAAATACTTGACACAACTATATCTTTCATCTCTCAAAAACCTGGATTCTACTTCTAGGAACTATATATCCTATAAGAACACCAGAAATGAAAGGATCTACATTATATTCTTTAATTTATTTTGACATTTCACTTAAAATTCATTAATTCATTAACTATTAATTAACATAATTATGATTATATATCATTAACCATCATTGTGAAGCCCATGCATTCCAAGAATAATCATACTGAGTCGATGGTTTCTCAGGATTAAAATTAACATTTACATTATATCAAGAAATAAATAAATGGGTGATAAATTTATTAAACCCAATCAATAATTCTAGGAAGTCTAGGAAAAAACCCTACAATATAATTAACATATGTAACAAAACACATCCATCTATCTTAAGCAGAGGGAAAAGAAATGTAGTTAACATAAGAAACCCAATTATGAATCCGTTAAATAGATTTATTAAAAATATATATCAACTTTGAGAAGAAAAATGAGTTAGACTATAATTAACAAATTCCATAACCTATGGTGTCATCCCCTACAACCTCATGCATATTACAATGAATCTTTCCATCATGGGAATCAATTTCTACTACAAACTCAGGCCTCCCCTCCCATATCTTATCATCCACCCAGTCTCATATCATATCGCTTGAAAAGGTTTATAACTAGATCACACAGAAAGTACCAAGAAAAAAATATATTCAAGGAGAAAACATGGCCCTAAAAATAAGGCATCCCACCTTCACATGCATACAGACTCTGATAGCCCCAACACAAGACATTAAACCTTCAAAAAAGGGAAAACCATAGACCCAAAAATTTATCTTTATTAAAAAATAGGTTTTTATTGCATGATTAATGGAACAATTCAATTATCATAGGTTCAAACCATAGGAAACCTACGTAATCAACTATAACAAGTGTTATGTGGTAATGGTAGAAAATAATCCCCCCAAATAATTCAAAGGACCATTGAACAAAAAATATGGTTTAATTAAATCTAAAAAACAGAAAAATGAATATATTTAAAAAGAAAAAAACACCCAAAAATAGTGTTGATGTTGGAATAGTTAAACCAAAACATTTCCCTATAATGAAATGCGAACATGAAACAAAGGAAACACCATGATTTACATTCTTTAGTCCCTTTGTGACTTACTCCATGAAAATTACACCACCCACACATACAAGAAATATATTTTTACATCTAGTTTTTCTATATAAAAATCTAAATTGGAAGAAAAATAAAGAATAATTCCTATTGAAGAATGCTTCACTACAAGAGAGAAAATTTCAGAGTAATATATTAATTCTCTTTGAAGGAATCTTTTGGCTACAATTCTAGATTTAAACATAATTTTATTTCATGTTGTATTCTGTTATTTTGTTCTATATATCCATTTACAATAATGTTACATGGAATTTGGTGGTTTATTGACTATGGACCAAGTATGATTATTTCATAGGGGTTTCATATCCTCTTCCATAGCTGAAATCTAATCCTTAGTGTTTCTTTCATTAGTTACATGATTGTAGATTCGAGGATCATTTACACCAAGATTTTATACCACATTTTAAAAAAATAAAATCATATTAGTTTGGTTTTACCTAGGAGGTGGTTTAATGAAAATCCTATACCAATCCCTAATGAGATGATAATCCATAATGTCACAATTAACTCTATCCTGATGAGTATCTTGAGAATCAGAACAATATTATGGATCAAGATAATAAAGAGGAACCTAATAGGTATAAGGAGGGTCAACAAGAGACTCAATAACACTGGTAGGATCAAACTCAAGATCCCTCTTCGTAGAAGGATCAACACTCTCATTAGTGGGAGGCTGGACTATACTAAGAACAGATCTTGAAACACCACATTCTAGCTAAGCATACAATTTTGAAGGCTTGGTTAATCTAGAAAAAGCATATAACTCTTTATCCTCCCAGTATACCCTATGAAGATTCACATGACAACTCAGGGCTCTAGTATATCATACTTAAGATGATCATAGGAAGTACATCCAAACACCCTAATATGTTCATTGGATCAGGGTTATTACTCCACAATTCAATAGGATTCATAAAGAAGTGGGTAGATGGTGGAAATATATTTATTAATTATACTACCATTGTGACACTATATTCCCAAAAGGATTAGGGAAAGACATAGAAAGAAAGCATGCTATGAACCTTCTCAACAATGGTACAATTCATACATTTTCCTAGACCAATCTACTGAGGAGTATGAATAACCGTTCAATTCATTAAAATTACATCACATTGAAAAAATGTGAAAACTAAATAGATAGGTATTCAAGGACATTATCAATCCTAAAAGCCTTTAAATTCTTTATATATTAATTTTATATATTAGATTTACATTTTTTAAACAGCTCAAAGTCATAAGATTAATTTTTTCAATATATAAACCTAGAATCCTCTTTAAAATTCATCTATAATGGTGAAAAAGTATGTGCATACGCAATGGGAGGTAGTCCTAGGAGGTCCCCTCAAATGAGAGTGATCATACTCAAGTCGATAACCTGATTTAAAGCTGGATCTATGAACCATGACTCTTTTAGACTTACCCATGTAATAGTCTTCATAAAAGGGTGTGTTACATGGTGTATCTTGAGTGAGTATCCCTTTCTTGCTCAATTAATCTAGACCTTTACCAATCACATATCTCTAATGCCTATGCTAAAGCATATTGTTGTCATTGTTTGTGAAATAAGTGTTTCCCAACTACTTAATTTTTGTTATTCAATTTCATACATATAACTAATTATGTAAGGAACCATTATGAACCATTTGATATTCCTCAGAGATTCTAAGACAACCAGAATTAGATTCAGAGGTAAATGCTCTATGATCTAAGACTCCTACTGAGATCAAATTCATCTTTAAATCAAGAACCCCAATCACATTCAATAATTTGACAAGGTAATGGTATAATATCTCTAGTAAAACAGAATATATACCCATGAAGAAACATATCATGATGTTGTGTATAACAAAATCTCATTCAACTACCTCGGTGCAACAAGAAAAGGAACTCCTATCCATGAACATATGGAAAGAACATCCTGAGTCTAAGATCCCATATGAATCAAGATTGTATCAGGCTATAGACATAACCTTAACACTTTAATAGCCTTGGTTGAAAAAGAGAGAATGATCACTAGACCCTTAAGAAGTTTTTATGTATTTAGAATCTGGTCATTAGGGTATAATATGCCCACTTTTCCCACTATGTTACCAGGTAACATACTTTGGATTGGGTTTAAACAAATTTTCAAGTGATTGGATACGAATATTAGTTCCCATCGTATGATTACATTTCATTTTACCTTAAAATTCCAAATGAACCCTCACATTCAAACCCTTGGATTCAGGTTTTACTTTATCCTTGCTACACAACTCACATGAAATAAAATAGGAATTGACTTCCTTTAATATCCTAGAAATACTACCAAACATTATAGAATCGATAAGATGTTCATATAAACTATGTAAAGTAATTTAAATTATGATTGATTTTTCCTCATCTTCAACATTAAAATTTATATTTGTGAGCTCCAATAACATTTTACTAAAAACATAATGGTGGGTCTAGATAATGGTTCCATGACACATAATGAAGGATTATAATTTTTTCTTCTTATTTATAAGACCATGTAAATATGTTTTCACATATAGATTTTCATTTTTAGACCGAATATTAGTTATGGAGGTTACATAAGCAACCTCTCATAGGAAATTATCACCTATAGACAAGGATAAAGATCTATTTACTTTCATCAAAACATTAGGAGGGACATACGAGTAGGTTGTGACCATTTGAACATTAGTCGAAAGACATACTTGGGATTTCTTAGGTCTGCAAAGGAAATACTATATCCCTTTTTGGATCGGCAAGGCTCACATTTTTAATTTCAACAAATTAAAATCATTACACCCCTAAAAATTTTCTATTTCATATTTCACAGCTGCCATTGTTTTTTCAGGTGGCTCTGATACAACTTTGTTTTGGGATAATAACAGAATACACCCACACCCAATTAAAAGAATTCCAAGGACCACCAAATAAAAAATACAGTTTAATTAAATATTAAAAACAGAGAAATGAATTTGATTCCAATGAAAACACAACCAAATAGAGTGCTCAAGTGGGAATTTAAAAGGAACAACAATTGAAAAATAACAAAGAATAATAGAAAACAAACGAATCAATAAACATTATGTGTTTCAGTCCCTTTTGGGATATAATTCATGGAACTAAAACCACCCACCCCACAAGCTTTTATTATATCTTCAAAACAAAACAAGACTACAATGTATAGAAGAAAATAAAATAGCCAACTAAAATTCTTAGAAGTTCTAAAAAAGAAACTGCACAATAGAAACAACAACATAGAAGGAATCAGGAATACGAAAAACATACAACCCATGATAAATGTCTAAGAATCCTGATCACTTCAATATCCAAGATCCCCAATACCATTCCTCCATTGGATCTCATTCTAGGATGATCACCCCAGGTCTACAGATTTGAGGAATGATCACACATATTGAACCAGGAAGAACCCCAAAAAGATCCTCCGTGATTTCTGCACCAACAATGTATATGGGGGGTTTGTAGGACACTATATGAGCTCAATGATAAGGAAAATAGCACCACCACAGGTGATATTGAAGCTAAGAAAGGTTATTTTCAACCCTAGGCAAGAGAAATGGCAGACCAAACCACCAACAAGAAGAAAACAAACCACTAGTGGTGAGAGGGTCTCAATTTTCAGAAGTTTGATCTTTTCTTACTAGATGAAGTAGACCGCCTAAGAAGATTATTTTATGTTTTTTTTCATATATTGAATGAAATATCCCTTTGGGTGATGAAACCCCCTATAGGGACCCTACTCACTTAATTGTACAACCAAGGGGAGGCTTCCACGAAGCCAATGTTGAACTTTCCACCCAACAACACATGAAATGGGTCAAATAAATGGATTTCCAAGATAGATTAGGTGGCATCATCCATCGAAAACCATAAATGAAGTGAATAGGTATAAAAAAATATCCAAGTTAGCATTCCAAATCATACATGCCAAATAAATTAGTGGGCCATGTAAATCAGCTCATACGGAAAAATGAAACCAAAATCCAATATATATTAACTTGAGAAAATATTTAATAATAAATTTCATGTATTGAAAAAAATTTTAAAAGAAGAAAACATTTACGGGGTTAATTTTATTTTTCAATATGGAAAAAATAATTCCCAAATTAAGAATAACATTTTAAATTGTTTAATCATTATCTATGATATGTGATTATTCTTTCAATAAACTTATGGGAGAACAAAACTCATTAATATTTCCTTATATTATCATCAAAAAGAATTCCCATGTCATGTTATTTATCCTATTCCATTAACACATGCCATAAAACATTCATTTAAACATTCATACTTGCACCAATTATATTACCATTAAATTATTAGAAAAACTAGATTTGTTAAACATCAATCCCTTTTAATTCATTCTCCAACCAACAAAACATTAGAATACTTATGTTCATTATACAAATTCATAATTTTTTTACATGATAAGACAATCATAAAAACAGGCTATAAATAGCATAGTATATATAGATCACTATCTAGAAAAATAACAAGAAAACCATTATAATCGTGAAAAGTAAATATTTGGGATCAATAAACATAAACTAATTCCTTTATTTAATATGAATTAATATTTATTAGGTTAATTACACTCCCATCCAAAGGGATAAACCTTGTTAAATTTATGATTTTAATTAAAAAAAGGAGAAAAAATGAAACCCCTACCTCAATGCTTCGATATTGTTCACATGAGAATGAATCAATGTCATGGATCTCTAATCACCTCGGCCATGAAGAATATATGATCTCTCTTGGATTTTGTTCCATGAACGCATTGGGAAATGTCAAATAAAACTCCATTAGAATGACGGAGATCATATTCCATAACATGTTAATAAGGAACGGTAGGAAACAAGATGAAATGGATAGAAACTACTAGAAAATAGGAACAACCAACCTCAGATCACCGCAAATTGAACTCAGGAATTTGGGATTCATCCCTATCAAAAGAGGGCTGCAATGCATTCAAAAATATCACTTGGGTTCCTAGGGATAAAGAATAAGAAGTTGTAGAAAACTCGGCCTAGGGGCCTCGATTGTATTTATAGGGAAAAAAGTTTTAGATGACCGAGATGCATCCCCAAAGATCACATATTAGACATCCTAGTCCATTGTACAATGGGAGGATACCGTATCACGACCCCTAGTAAAACCTATGTCTGGGATCCACTGCTGGATCCATGGTTCATATCCTATTTCTATAAGGGATGGACTATATCCCACCCTATAACCAATGTTGCATACTCCACCGATTTGGTCCTAGCCTCAAAAACCACTAAGGTGCATTCGCCTCGCTCCAGGATGCAACAATCAACATTGGGGAAGGGCCTATGCTATAGCCAACCACCATGGCATAGTCACACCAAAAAAGAATGTAGCTCCGATTTTCCTCCTTCGAGCCTCCCTACGCTGTAGTCATGAGACCACACCATGGAATCCTAATGAACAATACATCTCGTGGCTCCAGACAATAAACTGGCCTCAAATGGGAGTGGAAACCACCCTCTTTGTTTATTTATCTTCCAAACTCTATGAATCCTCCTTTAGCTGCCTCCAACACCCACAATATACAAGGGGAAGTGAAACTAATGTTCGATCCCTTGCATTTTTATGTCAAAAATAGTAAAAATTACACAATATTTAATATATAATAAATTTTTATAATTTCATATCACATAATTTATTTAAATATTTATATAGTTTACATTTTTAAAAAATATTATTTGACACACACCACTCTACGAGAATACTTCATGATATATAGCATCAATAATTTATAACACATATTCAAATATGTAGGAAACATTATCAATATATTATAAAATCCTATAATGAATCCCCATATCAACTTATAATGATCACAATTTTAATGACCATGTTAAACAAATTTTCAACTGATGAGTAAGAAAAATTATAGAAACATGGGACTATTATCTCTATATAAAATTGTGTTCCCATTTACATAGGAACTATATTTATAAATATTTTAATTTATTCTTATATTATATATATATTTTTATCCAATTATCATAGTGACCTCATTATCGTACCTATACAATGGTATAGAATTTCTTCCAACTATCCATCCAAACAATATTAATTTTAATAACATTAATAATAACACCATTATATAGTGAAAAAAATGTAATTTATATAGAATATAAAACATAAAATCCAAATAATAATAAATAAGGAATTAAATTTATGGTCTACTACATGAACATAAATGTTTTTTAATTTATGTAATTTGAATATTAATCTTTTATAATAGTATAATAACAAACCAAGGTTCTACTAGAGAGAATAATCCTAGAAGATAATGTGTTTTTAAAATCCTCATATAAGTCAGTGTGATGAATGTATATATTGATAAACTACCCTTTCTAGAGAGAAGATTTTCATTTCCAGCAAGAATATGTTGTTACATCGAACTTACTTCAAAAAGTTTATCCCACAGAAGAAGATTAAGGAGAAGTTGTGATATATCATATTTAGCTGGTTATTGTATTCATATAGTTATCATATTGGACTTGATAATCATAATGGGAATATCATATTAATATTTTTGGACTAAATAATAAGATTCTCAAAATGGTTTCAATGGTATTATGGCAGTGTTATATTTTTCATATTGAGTAATTAGACTTGGGAATCAAACTGGGAAGTCTGACTGAGTATTATTTCAATTTTAAAGAATATCTAACTTGATTATGGGTAAAATAGAGAATAATTGTTTTGAATGATCTTATTTGTGAGGGTTGATCAGGAACCACCATAACATGTTTGTTGAAGAAATTGTATTACATCATTTTGTGCTACTTGAAGCACATGCACTACTGTATTGAAAATAGTGATACACAAGTGTAAGGCCATACCTACTCATTGTATTGTACACAAAAGAATTTTTTTCCAGTGGATTATGTCATATGAGATTATTTCCAAATCATACCAAGGATTATATACTCTTGTCGAGTAGTGAACCTTGTAAATTCTTATGTTCATGTGTTAATGTGTTTGATTTTTTATCAATAGAGAATGCAATATTTAACTGGAGGTGAACGTTGTTTCATATGAAAGAAAACATAGAAGAAAAATATAACACTCATTCACCCCATACACCTCTCAGTGATACATAAATCCTTGTTGGGAAATATCAAATGGTTCCAACTATGGTAACTAATTGAATCATGTATAAAAAACTATTAAATTATTTAAACATGCACTCTCATATTAGATTCTAGTTTTAACAAACATACGAAAGACCAAAACTCATTAATTATTGTTTTTATTATCATCAAAAAGAATTATAGATTCATGTTCTTTGTCCAATTCCATTAAAACATGGAATAAAACATTTATCTAATCATGTTGACTTGCATCCATTTTACTACCATCAAATTATGAGAAACACAAGGTTTTTTAAACACCCCACTTATTTAATTCTTTATCCAACAAAAAAACATTATCAGCTTTATGTTCTTTATAAAAATTCAGATATTTGAACAAGATAAACAAATCATAACAACATGCTATAAAAATCATAATATAAATAGAACACTCTCCATAAAAATAAGAAGCAAACCATTATGATGGTGAAAAGAAACAATAAGAAATCACTAAACATAAACTAATTACACTATTTAAGATACTTTAATCATTATTAGGATAATTCAACTACCATATAAAGGGATAAACCATTGTAAATTTATGATTTCATGTAAATAAATTGGAGAAGAAATGATTCCCCTACCTCAAAGATTCAACATTCATTACATAACAATAAATCAATGTTGTGGATATCTGATAACCTATGCCATGAGGAAACTACAATCTCCCACAGATTATGTTCCATGAAATCATTGATAAATGAAAAATAATACCCAACTCGAATGATGGATATCGTCCATAAAAATTTTATTGAAGAATGGGATGAAACGACATCAAATAGGGAGAAACATATAGAAAAGAGGAAGATCCTACTTGAGATCACTGCATATTGAAGCCAAGAAGTTAGGATTTATTCCTATAGAATGGGGGGGGGGGGGTTCAAATCCTTTGAAAAGAACCTTTGGGTTACTAGGGTTCAAGAGGTAGGAGTGGGATAAAACCATATCTAGGGGTCTCAGGGGCATTTATAGGAAGACAGTTTCTAATGGAACACATCATAGCCCCTAGGACCGCATGGTGGACCATCTAGTCCACTACATAGTTTGAGGAGAACATATCATATCCCTTGGTGAAACCCGAGTTTGGGATCAATATTTGGATCCACATTGTAAATCCTATTTAGCTAACGGGATGGACTATGACCTAGTCTATAAGCAATGTGGCATCCACCCTCAATTTGGAAGTAGCCTCAAAAACAACTATGGTGTTGCCACCTCACTCCACACTACAATGCTCGACACTGGGGATGGGCCTATGCCTTAGTCTACAAGCATGGCACAACAAGGCCTAAAATGATATCACCTCTAATTTTCCTCCTCCGAGCCTCCCTACACCGCAGTCAAGATACCACGCCATAGAATCCCAGCTTACGACACTAACATTGGATCCACATCACATCATTTCCTAAAATAGTAGTGGTGCCCTCCTTTTTTCCCCATTTACCCTCCAAACGCCTTGAAACCACCTCCCAGTGCCTCCAACACCGAAAACATAATAAGTGAAGGGTCACTAAGGTACGATCCATTAAACTGTATATATACAAAAACAATAATTATTACACAAATATTTAGTGAATTTTCAATGTTTCAAATCTCATAATATATTTAAATTATATCATAGTACACATTTAACAATGATATTATTTTATACAGATCACTCTACAAAAATAATTCATGATATGTGGCTTCAATAATTGATAAAATTATCTCAAATATGTATGAAAAATTATTAATATATTATAAAATCATTTAATCACTCATCATATTACCTTATAGTGATCCAAAGTTCAATGACCATGTCAAAAAAATAAATTTATTCATCAATAAAATATAGAAACTTGCAACAATTTTCTCCATATAGAATTATGTCCACATTTACATTTGAACCCTATTTCTATGTTTTTTTTATTCTTATGTTTCTCATTCTATTTTTTAACCAATTAACATAGTTAACTCTTTTTCATATAGATATGATGGTATATTATTTCTTCCAACTATCCATCATAATAATATTTTTTTCAGTAAGATTTATAATTACACTATTATCAAGTGAAGCAATGGTTATTATAGTAGAATATAAAACCATGAGTCCATGTAATAATAAATAAGGAATTAAAATCAGTGTCTAATACATGAAAACAGTGTTTTTTTTGTTTTATAATGTTGAATATTTACCTTATATGATAGTATAATAATAAACCAAGGTCAAACTAGAGAGAACAACCCTTGTAGTTAATGTATTTTTAAAATCCTCTCGTAAGTTAGTGTGTTGAAATGTGGATTTTGTTAAATTATTTGATTTGATGGATACAATCAATCAATACCTAAAATAATGTATTCTAGATGTTGTTAACTTATACATTGATTATATTATAATATAATTGTTTTTTATTTGAAAATTTACAATTTAATATAATTAAATAATAGTATAAATTCACTCAATTGTGAATCCCTAATAACACTACCTCTAAAACTAATTTATGTAGAACTTAATTTTTTCAGTACTAATAAAAAAGCACTGATAAATGGGATTCCATTATAATCATTTTTTAACATTCATAAAATTACTCATTTATCAATTATTTTTAAGCACTGTTAAAATGGGTCCCTTTATCAGTGCTTTTTAAAAGCGTTGATAAAGAAACCCTTTATCAGTTCTTTTTTACAAAACATAATATATGGTATGTTTTAAAAACATTATTCATTAATATCAAAATATTAATAGGTAAATATATTTAAATTGATATAAATATAATATATATTTTCTAAATATGTTTTAGAAAAGGATATTAAAAAATTTAAACATAATATATATGATATTTAGAAAAAAATCATATTAAATAATATAAAATATATTTCAAACCAGTAATTTTGTAATTCAAATTGAGTAATAGTCATTAAATAATAGTTTGAATAAAAAAAATAAAAAAAGTCTCAAAAATAAGTTGAAAATGCAACTCGAACATCAAATGGCCATGACTTTTGATACGGATGTCTGTTTGTGCTCTAACACATATAAAATAAAAGAATGTGATGAGCTCTACACCCTAATGACTTATGGTAAACCCTTCATCACATTTTTTGTGGAAAAAATTTTCCCATAAGTCCACTAAAACTAAATTTTTCGTAGGGATAAACCATTTTTTATAACATTCTATGAATTTACTGCCTCCCTAAAGGGGGTTGTTTTTCTGTATATTAGTGGGGACTAAATTTATTCCAAGGTATTAAATTCATACTGATATTATGGTTTTTTAATTTTATCATTTTTCACAATGTACAATTATTTATAATCAAATATAAAAAAAATATACATAATTTTCATATATTCACCAATAAAAATTAAATTTTATAAAGAAATAATTAATCATTGTTACATATAAAATATTTTTAACAATATATAAACCTTAACTAAACAAAAAAATATCCATTGTATTTTAAATAAAATGGTATGAAAATTTATATACATATACATGTACAATTAATGTATATATGACATATATATATATATATTTGTGTGTATTGACAGACAAATATATGTTTATCAACATATTCTAATATATATAAAATATTAATATATAATATATGAAATAATTATAGTTATATATATAGATGTGCACAGATATATAAATATATATATGTGTATGTATATATAAACACACACAAACACATACACAGACCCACAAAATTTTTTTATATGGCCTTATATATATATAGAAAAATTCAATGAAATATACATAAATATATAGATACAAAAATGTAATTAAATATATATAAATATATCGATATATCAAAAAATTAAAAACATAACAATAAATGTGGGTGGAAGAGTCGCTGGCGCATGAGGAGGGCGTCTCTGGTTTGAAACATAAAAAAGGAAAAGGCATGCAGGAAGGTTAGCATGTTCCCATCGCTATTAAATGGGGAGTGGTTAGAATTGTTAAAGGGGTTGGGGGAGGATATCACAATTATACAGGGGGTGGGGGAGGCTAGCGCTGTTATTTCACCCTCATTGTTCCCCATATTAGAATGTGAAATTGAATTCATCTAAATGGTTGTATTTAAGAGATATTGTTCTCCACAAAGAGAACGAAATAAAATACATGATCATTTGAATATGTTGAATATGTTGAAAATTAATTTTTTTCAATAACATGAACCACATTGAAAACATGATTGAGTGATTTAAAAAGTTTAATCTCCCCTAAAATGCCATACAATAAATATTATAGATATTGGATAACATTTGAAAGATAAACATGGGTGAAGATTTGAATGTTTATAGAACACCATAAACTATGTATAAAGAAGATGGTAGATATAAGTTAATAGGGTCGGCCTGAGGGTGATCACCATGAGCCCTAGGGCTAAAGAAACAACTGACATGGGGATACTATAATCCCCCTTTCTCTCTCCCAATTTCTCTGTAACAGTAGAAGCAGTAGTTAGTTCCAACCATCTCCCATCCCTACATCCTTTGATGACCACCTTGCATTGTTGTTATCATCATCAAACCTTCTTTGGTTCCATTTTGTAGAAATATTTTCCCATATCATCTATCACTACTTGAATTCATGTTATTTACGATGGGATCCTGTTGAAAATAGGCCTTACCGAAAGGGCACCATTGCAAATAGCTCGTTGCAGAAAATGTCATTGAAAAAATGTTATTTGCGACGAGCCCGTCGCAAATAATATTTTTTGCGACGGGAAACTTTACTGTTGCAAATAATCTATGATTATATACTTTAAATATATATATATGCTCTTTTTTAATGGGACCGTCACAAATACTTTTTTGCGACGAGCCCGTAATCTCATTGCAAATGTTTTTTGAACATATTTTTTTAGACCATTTGTAACGCCCCGACCCCAGTTACCCAGAGTCAGTGCATTATTACATAACATTGGCATGATCACAAGAAAGATCAAATCTCGAAAGACCGATTGGTTTAGTAGCCTTGGAAACACTAGATATATTCATAAGTTTTACATTACATCATAAAATGAAAAACTACTACAACAACATAATGTTTCCACAATCCACACTATTAACCCCTCATAAAATCCCTGCAGGTCATTCATAACTTACTTCTTCACATCCTGGGAAAAATAAAACATAGAAAAGGGGTGAGCTCAAATGCCCAGTAAGGATAACAATATAGCGGAAACTTTCATAAATAAGAATAAACATTTAAGGAAATGTATAACTAAAACAAAAGCCTTTTAAATATGAACTTTCAACATGTATGGCATAAATAAAATGAAATAATTCCATTTACTTATTCACATGGATATTCTACTAATCGAATAATCACATGCAAAAATCAATAACCACTTTCATAATGTTGGAATGCATAATGCCAGACTATCATAACCACATAGCCAAGGCCTCGTGCCAAGACTACAAATAAGATTTTGTCAAGGCCTTGTGCCAAGATACTAGTTTGTCTCATGAGACCTACCGATGCATCTAGGAGCTATAGCGGGCTCCACCCGTCACTTATTAAGTCCAATGCATTCCCATATGAAAAGGTTTAAACATAACATAAACATTCGTATTAAAACTAGCATACGAAATGTCAATAATTTCACCATAAACTATGAATGGTATAAAAATAGCACATCCATATTCAAACATATCACAAAACCTTCAATACAATATAGAAGTTTTGTATCATAATAAATCAACTTCAAATAATCTTAAAATCCATCAAAGGATGTTGACATAGATGAAATCAAAATTCTTTTTAAAGAAATATCTCCTTTTATTTTGAAATCATTTAAGATCCATATAAAATAAAACATTTTCTTTGAAAATATTCTTATAAGCTTGTAAGGAAAGCTTTGAAGATTTTATAACGGCGTAAAATAACCGCACCCGCCGTATAAGTTAAAAAAAACATTCTTACCTCAATTCTGTCGAAAAGGTTAAAAAGGACCTTGTTTTGAAAACGACGGAAAGATTCCTTTATAAACCTCTTATAAAAACTCAAACAAGGGTATAAATGACTTTAACCCATATTCTTGTAAATAGTAAAAATGTTTTGAAATACATTTTTAAGAAACATGGATGTGGATGATAAAGATATCCCAGTAGATTATTACGTATAAACAACCTCAGATAATGAAGAGATTGTGAAATAAACCCTTACCTTGTACTTTTCCTTGGTTGGGGTAGGTTAACCTCCTGTATAATGGTGAAATAGTTGTTATTAAATTATACAAGAATCATATATATTAATATGATATCATATATGATCTTTTAACATTGATTTGTTAATAATATCTTAGAATTATCGTCGTTTCGGGTGTTAACTTACTCATTTTATTTATATGTTTTGTTACATAAGCCACATTTTTTGTATCTTATTCTTATCCAGAATGATATCTAGCCCTTAAAAATAATTTTTAAATCATCAAATGATAATTATACTTGAATGGTTACGATGGAGAATGAATCTCATCGCGTTTGTGGAGACGGTAGTCCGTACGTACGCACGAGCGACAATATCATTCTATTGATATTAAAATAATATATAAATGAATGGTATATCATATATACAGAATCATTAACATGTTATATTTATTATTTACATGAGTTACACATCATTATTATACCCATCCAAATAATATTATATGGAATAACAATTACACCACGACGTGGAGACGGTAAGCCGTACGTACGCACGTATGGTGACATGTTATTCAAAGGGTGGATAGAATACTGAATATGGTTGTACCATACTTATAATAACATCACAGTATATTTGAGATACTGGAGTTATTATTTTAGAATGGTAAGAACAAAGGAAGAAGAAGTGGAAGAAGAAATGAACTTAGAAAAGGGTGGTGAAATCATTACCTCTTCTTCGGGTTCTTCCTTTTGATTTGATCAAAAGGGATCCTTAGGTTGGATTTCTGATCAAACTAAGGCCTCTAGGTTGTAGTGAGGGATGTTCGGAGAGTATTTGGGAAGAGTTTGGCCGAACCAAAAGGCTTTAGAGGTGTGAAGAAATGGGAAGGAGGAGTGCCCTTTTATAAGAGGGGTGAGGGGCACCTTTGGAAAAGCTAGAAATATTAATTTATAATAAATTCATATTCGGTTTCCAATGGCTACAAAGTTGACTATTCAAAGATTAAGGTGGGGATAGGTCGAAAACCACTCAACCAATAGAATTTAGACAGGTTTGGGTACTTATATTAACCTTATCTTTAAGTATTAACTCTAAGTTAATTAGTTTCACTTTTACAATGTCTCTTTGTATTTTTATATAATATGGTTAATAAACTTACTATATACATCCAAGAGACCCCCAAGTGGTCCATTAATGATGAAACTATCCTGATATAAGTCTCTTGGCCGAACCTTAGATTTTTAGGACTTTAATATCAATTAATAATATAATATTTGTTTTAAGAACTCTTTTATGTCAATTTTGACACTATTCAATAGTTGATTTTTGTGAAACTCATAACAGATTGATTAATTCGAACAAAGTATATTAAATCAATCCTAATATATCATATTATCCTAGAAAATTAGTTTAATTCATTAAAAGTTTCATATTATATTTATTTGGGTATTTATAATATCAATTATTTTAATTTTTCACTATTATAGTAATTACTACATCATCATTATGTCATAAATAAAATATATTATTTAATGTCTAAAAATTATAAATAAAATATCATTATGTAGGAAATCTTTTTAGCTTTCTAATGAATATTTATAATCTAAAATCCAACATATATAACCCTATTTAACAATTGTTGTTCTAAAAGATATATGCTTGTGTCATTTTTGTATTCATTTTAACTAAATTAAAATAAAGTGTCATTATCACTTACAAGTGGATCCATGGGGTCCCAAAATAGACCCTAAGATTCCCATGGTCAACCATGTATCAACAAATAGGGTTAAGACACGTTTTAGGGTAATTTAGTATTATTATAATATTATTTTTTAACCCTTATTTACCGGATTTACCCTTAACCATGGTAAATAAAATATTTACCGCAGTAATTATTCAAAATGTCTAAAAATAAAAGTTACCTATTTACACAATTTGAAAATCCTGATTCCAAATATGGGATCCATTTTTCTAAATTCAAAACACAGAAGTGGCAGAAATTAATTTAAAATTAATTCCCACTGTCAAAACAAAAAGCGTGTTTTTAAGAGATAATAACTATCAAAAGATTGACACTTGTTTATGTTCGTTTTAATTGTAAAATTATGTCCAATGACCAACATTATATTAAATGGTAAAAATATATTCTAAATATACTTTAAAACCACTCAAATTCATAATTTATCACTATTAATTATTTTGATTAAAAAAGTTGTTTTTAATTAAAATTTAGTAATTTTCACTATTCATCAAAATATGAAAGTTATCCGAAATGTACCAAAATTTCACCTTAGGCTAAATTCGATATTCCGAATCCAAAAATGAAGTCCATTTTAAAATATAAAATATATATAACTTCAAAAAGTAGGTATTACTATTCATAATAGCTAGTTTGATTGGTTACGGTGTGTTAGAACTCGGTGTTGCGTACAACACACGCTAGCGTACCGTGGAAGCATGGGATGTTTCATTTTAAATTTTTTTGATGTCCCCATTTAGTCAAAAAGTTTAAAATATTGTATTTAAAAAGGTTTCACTATTAAAAGTTGATAAAAGTGCAATACTGAAAATGAATCTGTTCTTGTATTATATCTAAGAAACTCATAATATGGATTCTAAAATTATAAGGATTATATAAAGTTTAAAATGCAGTTAATACTATTAATGACCTCTTTTAATGGTGTGATTGAACTCGGTGTTGCGTGTAGTGCAAGTTATTGAATTATTTTTAAGAAATAACACACTCTGAAATCCTGGGGTGTTACATTCTCCCCTCCTTCAATAAATTGCGTCCTCGCAATTTGAAATTGTTCTTCGAAAATAAAAGGTTGAAAGTAGAAAATATATTTGTGGGAAAATCCACATCAGAAATTGGGTTACTAAAATTTAGTCTTAATATGAGGAAAAGAGAAATGAAAGGTTCACCACCAAATTATGATCTCGATTAGGAGAACATTGGTGGCAATTAGAGACATATAATTGGTGGAAAAACATAAATATTTATAGGTAGTGATTGAGGTCATCAATCACAAACAAGTATAAAATTGAGGTCCTTAAACTCATCAATCTATGATGATTTGAAGTACCATCGGTTCAACAAAATATAGGGTATTGGGACAACACATTTTTGACATTTCAAAATATCTTAGTTGAAATCCCACATCGAAAAATGAATTAATGAGGCCTCTATTTAAAATAAAGAGTGGAAAGTATGAAGATTACCGAAAATAACACATACTAGGGTTCCATGTAGGAAAATATGGATATGGAAGAGAAATCTAACCATCAATTACCTGATGGAGAGTGGTAGAGAACATGGCTATGAAAAGGCCAACAATCCCAAAGCCATAAATTAGTGATGATTTAAGGTACCATCTAGGAAAACATTTTTGTTCTAAGTTGATTTTATTAATATTGAGGAATTTATTTATGAGATTGGATAATATCATAAGGATATAAACTTACTTTATAATTAGAGTTTTATCCATTAATAAATTTCTACCACAAACTCATCTTTCACTCTAAAAGATAATAGAATGTAATTTTTTTATTTATACTATTCGTACAGGGTTCCAAAATAAATGAATTTATAATTCATCTACCAGATCTTTAAAAAAAACAACATTATTTAATCCAGGACATCTCGTGGGCCAGTGGTAGGTGATACACCCTTGTCGCCCTTCGTTTGCGGGTTCAAGTCTCGCAGCCTTGCCGGACGCGACGGGTTGCCGCCCGACCTCCGGGTTTTCCTTTTATGGTAATCCAAAATAATCAAAACTAGAACTATCCAAAATACTTCTATCCATACTCACATTCCAACATTTATAAGTAAGGTAAACATAATGTAGAACCTTTTTACCCCGTAATAGCATATGAATACCTTCATCATGTATTCTTTCAATACACCGAAACATCCTGAATTACCATATTCCTTATTGATTACAATCATTCTCCCTTATTCCATATAGAAAGTTGGATATACTTCATTAATCCAAAAATGTTTTAAACCCCAACAATGATGGAATATACAAATCATTAATCAGTTCCAGGGTAGTCAAGAATATCCAATATAATTTATCCAAAACAATCACATATTATTCCAAAATCACTACCTCAGTATCAGAACTATATTATGATTTATCATTCTCTCAACCATATATTTTCCAAAAATTTATCCTGCTATTGAGTCACTTTTCTTTGTTCCACACAATCTCAAGTCCTTAATGAAATAGTACTGCAGTACAATCCTTATATACTCCATAATTATTATAACAAGTACATTGTTGATACAACACTCAATTGACATAATCAACATAAGAACTCTAATCATTCCTCTTCATCTGTGGTAGTATCATAACTTGATTATTATCCAATAACATCATTTGCGGCATAGTCTGATGACTGGGACATAGGTTAGCGTAGTGTCCAAACTCCTTGCAAATGAAGCATTGTACATTTGAAACCATTTTCTTACCCTTGCAGTCACGTACTTTGTGCCCTTTTCCTCCACACTTATAACAAACTCCCATTCCTTTCAGTGAAGTTCCAGGGTGTTTCTTTCCACAGTTACCACATATGGGAAAATTCTTCTTTTCCCTCTTCCCTTTATCCATCTATCTCTCTTCCATCCTTTTCTTCTCTTGCTTCCCTTCAAAGCCATAGGACTCAGTAAACTCTTTACTTATCTTATCAACACATGATGTTATTTCTTCATATGATGATAATACATGGGAGACTATTTCTCTTATAAATTCTAGCTTAAGACCATGAAAGATATGATCCTTCCTTCTCTTTGGATCATGTGCATTTCTGGAGTTCTCATTCCTTCTACTGGTCGCCATTTCTAAACAATGGCATACACTAGATCAGTTTATAAATCAAAATACATAATCCCATACTTATAAAACACTTAACATAAATTGAAATATTTATGGATATAATCCATAATCATAAAAATGTCTCCTTTGAGGATGTATATACTCATAAACCCTTCATAATGATTTGTAAAGAAAATGAGAGTTATCCTAAGCATATCCCCCGGGAGTGTCGTAACCAAGAGTGCAGCAAGGCCCGTTGTCGTGCACCAGTTCCCGTTTGAGTCAAGCTCAAAGCGGTGTTTTCGGGTTTTACCCCTAGGTACATCTGTGCCAGAGCCGCCTCTACCTGCTCGTATCCAGACAGGGATGTATTGCTCGGAAAACTCACAAAATCTCTACAATACGAAAATTCTAGGAAGTTCTTCTATACTAATCCTCAAAGTTCATCTTAGGTCTACGTGTTCTAATCAGAGTTTATCTAAATCTAGCTTCCAAGGTTTGTACTAAACTTCCTCTGATACCAACTATAACGCCCCGACCCCAGTTACCCAGAGTCGGTGCATTATTACATAACATTGGCATGATCACAAGAAAGATCAAATCTCGAAAGACCGATTGGTTTAGTAGCCTTGGAAACACTAGATATATTCATAAGTTTTACATTACATCATAAAATGAAAAATTACTACAACAACATAATGTTTCCACAATCCACACTATTAACCCCTCATAAAATCCCTGCAGGTCATTCATAACTTACTTCTTCACATCCTGGGAAAAATAAAACATAGAAAAGGGGTGAGCTCAAATGCCCAGTAAGGATAACAATATAGCGGAAACTTTCATAAATAAGAATAAACATTTAAGGAAATGTATAACTAAAAAAAAGCCTTTTAAATATGAACTTTAAAAATGTATGGCATAAATAAAATGAAATAATTCCATTTACTTATTCACATGGATATTCTACTAATCGAATAATCACATGCAAAAATCAATAACCACTTTCATAATGTTGGAATGCATAATGCCAGACTATCATAACCACATAGCCAAGGCCTCGTGCCAAGACTACAAATAAGATTTTGTCAAGGCCTTGTGCCAAGACACTAGTTTGTCTCATGAGACCTACCGATGCATCGAGGAGCTATAGCGGGCTCCACCCGTCACTTATTAAGTCCAATGCATTCCCATATGAAAAGGTTTAAACATAACATAAACATTCGTATTAAAACTAGCATACGAAATGTCAATAATTTAACCATAAACTATGAATGGTATAAAAATAGCACATCCATAGTCAAACATATCACAAAACCTTCAATACAATATAGAAGTTTTGTATCATAATAAATCAACTTCAAATAATCTTAAAATCCATCAAAGGATGTTGACATAGATGAAATCAAAATTCTTTTTAAAGAAATATCTCCTTTTATTTTGAAATCATTTAAGATCCATATAAAATAAAACATTTTCTTTGAAAATATTCTTATAAGCTTGTAAGGAAAGCTTTGAAGATTTTATAACGGCGTAAAATAACCACACCCGCTGTATAAGTTAAAAAAAACATTCTTACCTCAATTCTGTCGAAAAGGTTAAAAAGGACCTTGTTTTGAAAACGACGGAAAGATTCCTTTATAAACCTATTATAAAAAGTCAAACAAGGGTATAAATGACTTTAACCCATATTCTTGTAAATAGTAAAAATGTTTTGAAATACATTTTTAAGAAACATGGATGTGGATGATAAAGATATCCCAGTAGATTATTACGTATAAACAACCTCAGATAATGAAGAGATTGTGAAATAAACCCTTACCTTGTACTTTTCCTTGGTTGGGGTAGGTTAACCTCCTATATAATGGTGAAATAGTTGTTATTAAATTATACAAGAATCATATATATTAATATGATATCATATATGATCTTTTAACATTGATTTGTTAATAATATCTTAAAATTATCGTCGTTTCGGGTGTTAACTTACTCATTTTATTTATATGTTTTGTTACATAAGCCACAGTTTTTGTATCTTATTCTTATCCAGAATGATATCTAGTCCTTATAAATAATTTTTAAATCATCAAATGATAATTATACTTTAATGGTTACGATGGAGAATGAATCTCATCGCGTTTGTGGAGACGGTAGTCCGTACGTACGCACGAGCGACAATATCATTCTATTGATATTAAAATAATATATAAATGAATGGTATATCATATATACAGAATCATTAACATGTTATATTTATTATTTACATGATTTACACATCATTATTATACCCATCCAAATAATATTATATGGAATAACAATTACACCACGACGTGGAGACAGTAAGCCGTACGTACGCACGTATGGTGACATGTTATTCAAAGGGTGGATAGAATACTGAATATGGTTGTAACATACTTATAATAACATCACAGTATATGTGAGATACTGGAGTTATTATTTTAGAATGGTAAGAACAAAGGAAGAAGAAGTTGAAGAAGAAATGAACTTAGAAAAAGGTGGTGAAATCATTACCTCTTCTTCGGGTTCTTCCTTTTGATTTGATCAAAAGGGATCCTTAGGTTGGATTTATGATCAAACTAAGGCCTCTAGGTTGTAGTGAGGGATGTTCGGAGAGTATTTGGGCAGATTTTGGCCGAACCAAAAGGCTTTAGAGGTGTGAAGAAATGGGAAGGAGGAGTGCCCTTTTATAAGAGGGGTGAGGGGAACCTTTGGAAAAGCTAGAAATATTAATTTATAATAAATTCATATTCGGTTTCCAATGGCTACAAAGTTGACTATTCAAAGATTAAGGTGGGGATAGGTCGAAAACCACTCAACCAATAGAATTTAGACAGGTTTGGGTACTTATATTAACCTTATCTTTAAGTATTAACTCTAAGTTAATTAGTTTCACTTTTACAATGTCTCTTTGTATTTTTATATAATATGGTTAATAAACATACTATATACATCCAAGAGACCCCCAAGTGGTCCATTAATGATGAACCTATCCTGATATAAGTCTCGTGGCCGAACCTTAGATTTTTAGGACTTTAATATCAATTAATAATATAATATTTGTTTTAAGAACTCTTTTATGTCAATTTTGACACTATTCAATAGTTGATTTTTGTGAAACTCATAACAGATTGATTAATTCGAAAAAAGTATATTAAATCAATCCTAATATATCATATTATCCTAGAAAATTAGTTTAATTCATTAAAAGTTTCATATTATATTTATTTGGGTATTTATAATATCAATTATTTTAATTTTTCACTATTATAGTAATTACTACATCATCATTATGTCATAAATAAAATAAATTATTTAATGTCTAAAAATTATAAATAAAATATTATTATGTAGGAAATCTTTTTAGATTTCTAATGAATATTTATAATCTAAATTCCAACATATATAACCCTATGTAACAATTGTTGTTCTAAAAGATATATGCTTGTGTCATTTTTGTATTCATTTTAACTAAATTAAAATAAAGTGTCATTATCACTTACAAGTGGATCCATGGGGTCCCAAAATAGACCCAAAGATTCCCATGGTCGACCATGTATCAACCAATAGGGTTAAGACACGTTTTAGGGTAATTTAGTATTATTATAATATTATTTTTTAACCCTTATTTACGGGATTTACCCTTAACCATGGTAAATAAAATATTTACCGCAGTAATTATTCAAAATGTCTAAAAATAAAAGTTACCTATTTACACAATTTGAACATCCTGATTCCAAATATGGAATCCATTTTTCTAAATTCAAAACACAGAAGTGGCAGAAATTAATTTAAAATTAATTCCTGCTGTCAAAACAAAAAGCGTGTTTTTAAGAGATAATAACTATCAAAAGATTGACACTTGTTTATGTTCGTTTTAATTGTAAAATTATGTCCAATGACCAACATTATATTAAATGGTAAAAATATATTCTAAATATACTTTAAAACCACTCAAATTCATAATTTATCACTATTAATTATTTTGATTAAAAAAGTTGTTTTTAATTAAAATTTAGTAATTTTCACTATTCATCAAAATATGAAAGTTATCCGAAATGTACCAAAATTTCATCTTAGGCTAAATTCGATATTCCGAATCCAAACATGAAGTCCATTTTAAAATATAAAATATATATAACTTCAAAAAGTAGGTATTACTATTCATAACAGCTAGTTTGATTGGTTATGGTGTGTTAGAACTCGGTGTTGCGTACAACACACGCTAGCGTACCGTGGAAGCATGGGATGTTTCATTTTAAATTTTTTTGATGTCCCCATTTAGTCAAAAAGTTTAAAATATCGTATTTAAAAAGGTTTCACTATTAAAAGTTGATAAAAGTGCAATACTGAAAATGAATCTGTTCTTGTATTATATCTAAGAAACTCATAATATGGATTCTAAAATTATAAGGATTATATAAAGTTTAAAATGTAGTTAATACTATTAATGACCTCTTTTAATGGTGTGATTGAACTCGGTGTTGCGTGTAGTGCAAGTTATTGAATTATTTTTAAGAAATAACACACTCTGAAATCCTGGGGTGTTACACCATTTGCCACGGGCCCATCGCAAATACTATTTGCAACAGTCCCGTGATCCCGTCACAAATACCTTTTTTAAGAAAAAATTATTTAAACTATTTGCGACGGGATCCCGTCGCAATAGGTCCCGTCGCCAATATTAATTAAATTATTTAAAAAATAAATTTAATAAAATTATGATTGTTGAAAAATTAATTTTAATATTATTAAAAAATAAAAAATAAAAAATATTAAAATATTAAAATTCTATATATTCACAAAAAAATATAAAAAAATCATAAAATATTATTATTATTATTGAAAAATTGGTTTTAAAATTATTAAAATAAATAAAAATAAAAAATATTAAATTTCTCAATATTCACAAAAAATATAAATAATCTCAAAATATTATTATTATTATTATTAGTAAAATAAACAAATATTAAGAAATATTATACTGAAAAAAACTATTTAATAAAATTTTGATTAATGAAACAATAATATTAATATTATTAAAATAATAAAAAAATAAAAAATATTAAAATTCTCAATATTCAGAAAAACAAATCATAAAATATTAAAAATTAAATTATGTAATGATCGCACCGATATAAAAGATAGAAACTGTAAATAGTTCATATTACAAAAAATTTTATTTCAAATGTTTTTGACATAAAATAAATCATTGGGGGGTCGTCTTCTAAAGTAGGTGGAGGAGCTGAAGGAGATGGTGGATGAAACTCCATCCCTAAATAATGAGTCAGAAGACACATGTACTCCATCTTCTCGTGATGCTGATGCTACCATCGATGCATATCATCCTCGTGCAGCTGTTGCTACTACTGCTTCCATCGACAAATCTCCTCCTCGTGCTGCTGCTGCTACTACTGACGTATATCTTCTTACTACTTCTGCAAACCCTCTATATGGTCATTTTGAGCTCGGAACATCTCTTGATACTGTGAGATAGAAGATGATTCCTCTCCATGAGCTCCTCTCGAGCTGAACGTCAACATCGCAACAATACCATAATAAGTACCATGAGTCACATGAGAGCCGATACCAACTACTCGACCCTTCTCAATGCCATACTGAGTCGCCTACATCCCTGCCGCCTCGTCGAAATGGTGGGCACTGGTCTGATCAGTTGCCTCGTCCTGACCCTCAGCCTGTGTCTGAGAAGTCACAGCCTGATATGACTCCTCCAATTACAATTTGAAATTAAATTTACAAAAATATTATATATAGTTAATTTTCAAACTGAAAGAAATTAGACTAACCAAAATCTGACGCTGGTGATAACCTTTAATATCTTCTGTGGCTCAATCACTGTACATGCCCAGATAAACATCGTACTCTGTAATATTGGGATGCTTGACTACCTATATGAATATAAAATAAAATGTTTATATTTTATGTTATATAAAATATTTAAAAAAATATTTACCAGATTCTCTTTATGCATACTGAATGTACGACTACCAACTCGATTTGTCACCTCATGTCTCCCCTGGTTCTGTCGATCCAATGAAGACCTCTTCTAAAATCCACCACCCAACCAGTGTGCACATAATCCATCCCAAACCTGAGCTGAAATGTGCTCTGGTTGTTGGGCTCTACACAACTCATCAAATACTGTCTCTCCGACTTTATTAATGGCCGTCTTTCTCAAATTGTGCAAAAACTGACACAACGCTCACACATAGCCACCTCCAATGCTGCATGGATATCGTCACACATTATATCATTGATGGGATACCATAAAACTAACAAATAATTTATAATATCATGTTATTAATAAAATAAATTTCAAAATAAATATTATTTATTTACGTAATAGCCAATGATTGTACATGCTGAGCTGCATATCAACAGGAATATGTTCCCATGTGGTCCATGGCTAAGAAAAATAATTATGCAAGATAGCGCTCTCCTTTCCAACAGCTATATGTGCAAAACTGTGAATGAAAAATAAATAACCCAACAATTAGTATATATATAAATAAATTTATGAAATATAACTAAAATATATAGGTTACCATACCTCCGTGTGCATGGATCAAAGCCAAGACGTGGACCTCAGTCGGGATAGGGCTAGGATTAATCAGTCACGCAAGTCCACACCTCCTCCACATACCTCCGGAACCACCGGTAGGATGAGGGTCAGATTATTCCACATACCCCTCATCCAAAGGTAGATCAGCCTCCTCTAACTCACGCAATAGATCAGAGTCCATATAAAAGACAAAATGATTGTTGTTAGCAGATAGTTGAAAATAACTATTATATATATATATATATTAGTTATGATCATAACCAGCATTTAACTATGCCAATGTTCACCATCATCATCATGTTCATATCTAACGATGTCAATGTATTTATATTCCTCCTCAGCATCAACAATATCCATATGAGTTTCACTTTCATCATCCCTTGTCATTTCAATTTAATTTGTAACATTATTAACATCTTCGTCACCATGGACCCTTAATTGTGGGGTGTCCTCATCGATATTCGCGATTCTTTGTGAAAAAGATGGATTTTGAGTACTCTCTTGAATAATTTCAATTTCTTTTACTTCAGCGGAACCACATTCATTTTGAGTATATTAATTTTCCCAAGATTTCATTTTTATTATGCTCCACTAATCACCCAGGTCTCTTGAATTAGTACAGTACTTTGCGTAATAAATTTGATGTGTTTGTTGAGCCAGTAAAAATGGTTCATTTACTTCCAGAAAACTTTTTTATTTAATATCAATGATTCCATGAGTCGGATGAACACGCAATCCTCTCTCAGTATGCAACCACCGACATTTAAACATCATTATGTAATTTTTTACAAGATATCATAGCTCAATAATTTCATCCAAAATGCCGTAAAAGTCATCTTGAGTTTCTCTCTGATGAGATACTCTCAAAAAAAACTCAACTATTCATTTTTTTGATTCACCATATGCATGTGTACAAAATCTAAAACCATTCACCACATATGCATTATAAGATTTAACCATTTTTTATGGTGGTTTACTCACTATACACAATCTCTTATCAATTTTATCATTATGTTGAGACACCTGAAAATTTGTAAAACAATTATCAATATAATAAATATTAAACTGAATTGATATTATACCATCAATAATTTATTTTACCAGCTTTTCAACCCATTGAGAATTTTTTTTTGTCTGCGTTCTTCAAGATTATCTGATGTAATTTGTGGAACTTGTTTCTTGATATGATTATTGTGTAACCTAAAAATAAAATATGTTTACATAATGTAAAAGAAATTATAGAATAAGTGATAGAAGTACTCAAAATACAAATGCTGTCATTTCTTCACAGTTGAGCAGAACATTTGTGTGAGCTCTGTGATGTTTATTGTCTGAAATCCATCGTTCTTGAACTCCACCGAAGCCAAGATTTGGATGATTAAAAATTGATAAATGCTTTTCCATTTCATCTGTATCATTTCCATCATTCCATACCAAGAGGTTTTGTTTTGAGGTATTTTAAAATTCAATACAGTGAGAGTAGAAAAAAGAAATTTCCTCATGAAAATAAGCTTCAGCAATTGAGCCTTCAACTGATGATTTGTTGCGTACTTTTTTTGTTCAATTTCTGCATGCATATCTCAAATGTGTACATCCATAGAAACTATACTAGACCTCCACGTTTAGATTCATGTGGAAAATGTAATATCTGATGTTTCATTGAGTCATAGAAAGCAGGTAGAAATATTTTTTCCAATTTACATATAATTTCAACTACATATTCTTCCATTTTTCATAGCGCATCATAGTCAGTTTTCACTGCAAAAATTTCTCTAAAAAAATATGATATGTATTTTATCGAATCCAAAATCATAGAATTCAAAAAACCTATGAATTTAATTGTCATAAGCCTTTCTATTATAACATGACAATCATGACTTTTTAATCCGGTAATATGACCATTCTTAACACATCTGACCAAATTGGAAGCATAAACATCTGGAAGTCTCAAATCTGCAATCCATTGATAAAATAATAAACGAATCTCTTTGGAAAGTGTATAAGCTGCTTTTGGCTTCATTAAACTCTGTGATCTGACATTTTCAAATAGTTCAAGATCTGGTTGCCTTCAAATTTGGGAAAGATCTAATCGTGCTTTTATAGTATCTTTGGTCTTACCTGGTGTATCCAAAACTATATAAAATAAATTATCAAAATAGTTCTTCTCAATGTGCTTGAAATATAACATGTGGAGGACCAAAAAATCAGACCAATATAAGAGATCCCAAAAAATGCTTTGTTTTGTCCAATTATGTTCTTTCCCAAAGTCATGAATTTTCTGTTGGATTACTGTTGGACCAAATGCGATGGGAGGTAATAAAAATACAATTGATTTAAACTATGTACCTAAGATCATTTGGGAGGTTCATCCCTTTCAATTGTGCCTTTTCTGAAATGAGAATTGTTCCTTCAAAAAGGATGATCGGTTGGAATTAATCTGCAATGACAGTCAAAATAGCAACATTTTCCCCATTGATGAGCATAAAATCTTTGTTGTCTTTCATACACTAAGGACATGATTTCAGACCATGTGTACTCCAGCAAGAAAACATGCCATTTGTTGTAAAGGGACTAATCATCCACATCAATGAAACTTTTAATATGAAATTTTGTTTTGCCGCAACATCATATATACTAACACTATTACTCTACAATGCATTTAACTCATCAATCAATGGTTTCAAATAAACATCAGTATTCTTTTTTGAATGTCCTAGGATTAATAAGGTCAAAAAGATATAGGGCTCCTTCTTCAACATCCATGGAGGTTGATTGTACTAAGTTATAAAGATAGGCCAACATGAATAATGACTACCATAAGAACCAAATAGACAGAAACCGTCTATAGAATGACCCAATCACACATTTCGGGCTTCTAAAGCAAAAGACGGATGCAGACGATCAAAATGTTTCCATGAATCACCATCAGATGGATGATTCAAGCTTTTACCAGTTGAACTATTGGTTTTGTTCCATGAAATCATTGAAGATGTGTTATGAGACATAAATAAACATTGTAGCCTATGTGTAAGGGGGAAATATCTCAACTATTTTACAGGAATCGATTCAGACTTCCCTAGTTGAGCTTTTTTATATCTCGATTGTCCACATGTTGGACAACTATCCAATGACTCATTTTTCACTAGAATATAAGATAAAAATAATTTTCACATGCATGAATCTTCCGATAACTAAGTCCTAGATTATGAACCAACCTCTTTCTCTCATAGTAATTTGCAGGCAACACATTTCCTTAAGGTAACAGTGTTTTAACCAAATGAAATATCTAATCAAAACAGTTTTTTGACATTTCATTATCTAATTTAATAGCAATAAATTTTGAAACCGCTTCTAATTTCCTTATCTTGCAACTAGGATATAATGCATCTTCAACAGTCCTCATCAACTCATAAAATTTGGATGGTCCCAACTCAAGAGTTAAATCAACATCATTGTTCGTTTTAGTTTGTTGAATAGATGGACCTGCAACATCATGTACTAAATTTTGGAACTGTGATGGATCCGGAATCAATTTATTAGTATCTAATCTGGAACTGCATTCACCATGTTGATACCAAAAATAAAAATCTGGTTGAAACCCATACCGCATGAGATGTCCCCCAACCTTGTCAAATGTGTCAAACGTTCTTAGATCACATTTTTTTACAAGGACACTTAATTGTTCCTTCTGAAACATATTCTAGTTTTGATGATGAAAATGAAAAGAAAGCATCAACACCCTCAATATCTACAAGATTTGAACTAGAACCATTTGGATTTCTGTGCTGATTTATCTGAGAATGATAATCTAATATTGACTGATGTCAACTTCCTTGTTCAATATTTTTCTAAAAAATATAAATTCATCACTTTTTTTGAATAATTGGAAATTATAAAAATACTATTTAAAAAATGAAGATATAATATTACTACTACTTCTTAATAATTACCATTAATTAAAGGTGAAAAAATTTCCAGTGGATTGACGACTACTCTTTTGTCGGAGGACTCATTTAATTGGATCTTTCTCACACTGAAATCAGATTGAAGAATCTGGTCGGAGGTACGCATAGTCATTCTCGTATGCACGAGAATGAGTATGCGTACCTCTGACGAGATTCTTCATTCTGATTTCAGTGTGAGAAAGATGCAAGTAAATGAGCCGTGGGACAAAAGAGCCCCCTTTTCGTCAATGAATCGTCTTCTTCCAACTAACAATGCCTGAAAATATTATAAAAAATATGATCATATGAATGCATATCCAATATCGTGAATATGAGATTGAATATGCCTATGTAGTTGCACATTTTTCATATTGTTTTATGTCGGTGAGAGTTGAAAGCAGAAAAGTCATCAAGAAAAAGTAGTGTCGTCAATCCACTGTAAATTTTTCCAGGTTCTTGGAATTTATTAAAATTTATTAAAATTTCTTTCTAAATATTCCTAACTAATTATTACTATTTATTACTATTTATTGATAATTATTACTTATTTAGAAATACTTTGCAATAATTATAAAAATGAAAACTGTTTGAATAATGAGAGGAAATTTGGTAATCATCGTTGTGGAGATGATTACAAATTTTCCCTTCATTATACAAGAAGTTTTCATTTACTATTTATAATTATATCTAATTATTACTAATAAAAAATTATATTATCAATATTTATGAAAAAACAATATTGATATTATTAAAATAATAAAAAATTTATAAAATATTAAAATTTTCAATATTCGCAACATGCTTTGCTCTATTCTTAACAAGTTCAACTCTCAAAGGGTCACCAATTGTCAGGTCATGTGCAATAAAAATATTGTATCAGACATGTCCAATGTAAACTCTCTAATTGTCCTTGCCTGGTTGATCACCTCGCAAATAGTGTTTCAATAGGACGACCAATGTAATGTCATTCACATCTCTAAGAATCATCTCACTCCCTTTACATAGATCATTCTTCCTTAAAAATATGAGTGGACATCAATATCTTTCCCTTAAATTTTCAAGGAAGAATGGTCTACGTAATGGGTCAGGTGAGATAATTCTTATAGATGAGATGGGGATGACTTGGGTTGTCCTATTGCAATGCTATTCGCAAGGTTCTCAACTAATCAAGGACAATTATATCTAATTATATCTAATTATTACTAATTATGACTAATAATGACAAATTATTACTAATTATGACTAATAATGACAAATTATTACTAATTATGACTAATTATGACTAATTATGACTAATTATGATTAATTATGACTAATTATGACTAATTATGACTAATTATAACTAATTATTACTAATTATTAGTAATTATTACTAATTATTACTAATTATTACTAATTATATCTAATTATATATATTTAAATATAATTATATCTCATTATATCTAATTATATCTAATTATATCTAATTATATCTAATTATATCTAATTATTACTAATTATATCTAATTATTACTAATTATTACTAATTATATCTAATTATTACCAAATATTACTAATTATATGTAATTATATCTAATTATTACTAATTGTTACTAATTATATCTAATTATATCTAATTATATCTAATTATATCTAATTATATCTAATTATATATAATTATATCTAATTATATCTAATTATATATAATTATATCTAATTATTAATAGTTATTACTAATCTAATTATGTCTGATTATATCTATTTATTTTTAATTATATCTAATTATTACTAATTATATCTAATTATTACTAATTATTACTAATTGTATCTAATTATTACTAATTAATACTAATAATTACTAATTATTACAAATTATTACTAATTATTACTAATTATATGTAATTATATCTAATTATTACTAATTATTACTCACTATATCTAATTATATCTAATTATATCTAATTACCACTAATTATTACTAATTTTTTCTAATTTTTACTAATTATATCTAATTATATCTAATTATATCTAATTGTTACTATTTATGTCTAATTATTGCTAAATATTTCTAATTTTTACTAATTATTTCTAATTATTACTATTTATTTCTAATTATTGCTAATTATTTATAGTTATTTCTAATTATTCCTAATTATTTCTATTTATTGCTAATTATTAGTATGTATTGCTAATTATTAGTATTTATTAGTGGTTATTACTAATTATTTGTATTTATTACAAATTATTACAATTTATTACTAATTATTACAATTTATTACTAATTATTATTAATTATTGCTAATTATTGCTAATTATTGATATTTATTTCTAATTATTCCTAATTATTCCTAATTATTCCTAATTATTGATAATTATTAATAATTATTAGTAAGTATTTCTAATTATAAGTATTTATTCCTAATTATTCTTAATTATTCGAAATTATTACTAATTATTCCGAAATATTACTAATTATTCCTATTTATTAATATTTATTTCTATTTATTACTAATTGTTTCTATTTATTACTAATTATTGCTAATTATTGCTAATTATTGCTAATTATTACTAATTATTTCTAATTGTTTCTAATTATTTCAAATTATTGATATTTGTTTCTATTTATTGTTAATTATTTCTAATTATTCCTAATTATTGGAAATTATTGCTAATTATTAGTATTTATTAGTAATTATTAGTTATTATTAGTATTTATTACTAATTATTACAATTTATTACTAATTATTACAATTTATTACTAATAAATACAATTTATTACTAACTATTACAATTTATTACTAATTATTATTAATTATTCCTAATTATTGTTATTTTTTCCTAATTATTAGTAATTATTCCTAATTATTAGTAATTATTCCTATTTGTTTACTATTTATTGCTATTTATTACTATTTATTTCTATTTATTGATAATTATGGATAATTATTGCTAATTATTGCTAATTATTTCTAATTATTCTTAATTATTGCTAATTATTTCTAATTATTACTAATTATTGCTAATTATTGCTAATTATTACTGTTTATTTCTAATTATTGTTAATTATTTCTAATTATTGCTAATAATTCCTAATTATTAGTATTTATTGCTAATTATTAGTAATTATTAGTAATTATTAGTAATTATTTGTATTTGTTACTAATTATTATAGTTTATTACAAATTATTACAATTTATTTCTAATTATTAGTAATTATTTCTATTTATTGGTTTTTATTACTAAATATTGCTAATTATAACTAATTATTGCTAATTATTCCTAATTATTGCTAATTATTCGTAATTATTACTAATTATTACTAATTATTAATATTTATTCCAAATTATTCCAAATTATTTATAATTATTCCTAATTATTACTAATTAATCCTATTTGTTAATATTTTTTGATATTTATTACCAATTATTATTAATTACAACAAATTAATTATATACATTACTAACTATCGTTAATAAATAATAATTACTACTTATTTTTAAAAATTAATACTAAAAATTTGAATTTATTAGTACAGATAAATACAAATGACAAAACAATTTAAATTTAATTTAATTACAACAAATCAACAATAAAAAAAATTAACAATAAAAAACTTAATAAATAATAAATAAAAAAACATAAATACCTTTAAGAATGATTTTCTATTGATGTAGACGCCTTCACAACTTTTTCGTGAACAAATAAATTAACTTAGAAAAATTCTCTCTCTAAAATTCGAGTTTAGAGAGAAACATGGTCTAAAATTTGAGAGGAATGAGAGGAAAAATAGATGGGGGTATATATAGGTTAGATTATTTGCGACGGGATTATTTGCAATGGGTATCCCATCGCAAATAGTATCTTTTTCGATGGGACCCGTCGCAAATACCTACGCCCGCATTAATTACCATCGGCGGTTAAAAAGTTCTTTGCGATGGGACTCGTAAAAAATAGTTCCTGTTGACACACCTTTTGCGATGGGACGACATCCCGTCGCAAAAGGCTATAAACCGCCGCTAGTTATTTGTGACGGGCCCCATCGCAAAAGGTGTCCCATCGCAAAAAGCTATAAACCGCCATCGATTATTTGCGACAGGCCCCGTCCCAAATGACCTTCGCGCGGTTTGGTGCGCTATCTGCGCCAAACCATTTGCAACGGGAGATGAAATCTCATCGCAAATAGTTGGTTATTTGCGACGGGTCATTACCCATGATGCAAATAACCCCTTGGACATACCTTTTGCGATGAGATTTATTCCCGCCGCAAAAGTCCTGTCGCAAAAATCCCTTTTTCCGGTAGTGTATGTGTCATCTGGCCGACAAATTCCTAGCGCTTCGGGGTCTTCAGCTTGATTTTTGTACTAGCCATGGCTACCCGATTAGAACACCTCACATATTCTGTGATGATGACATGAACTCTAGGAATTCAATGTTTTTCTATGAAATCTTATGCTGGTGAACAAGCCCTGTGCAATGATGGGTTGGGTCTACCTCCTCATCTCTCAACATCCCAGATTGTATAAATCATGCATTGTAACCCTATCAACGCCACACTTTTCTAGGAAATCTCGCCTCTCCTTACCATGACCTATCCCCATCATCTACATATTTTCTAACATATACCGCTACTTTCAATAGTAAAACACATGAATCCATCATCCCAGAACTCGGAAAAATCAGATTATTTAGGTGGAGGTCGATCTTCAGCGAACATAGATTTTTGAATTTTCATTGAACATCCTAAAATAAGAATAATTTATTTTAACTCATTATAATAAAAATTGTTATATCAAATTCTTATAATTTTACTTTTTGAACTTCTCCACTCTGATATAATAATGAAATTAGTTCATGTTTGTGCTTAGTTCAAGGATCTTGTGTGACACTTTGATTTGATTAATTGCTTCTACTATGTTTAATTTATTTTATCATCGTTCATATTTTTCCTAGTTAAATTCTATTACAGTCATATATAATTAATATGTTTTCAATATTTTATGCATCTTACATATAGATTCACTAGAATTTTTATTGTCCATGATGGAGGTTTCCCGATTGGTATTTCTTATAATACCCACACTTGATTCAATTTTAATTTTATGCAATTGAATTGTAACTCCTCTAAATAACCCATCATGATATAAATATGTATAACAATATAAAAAATTCAAAATAAAATAAAATTTTGAAGAATGAATTATTTAAAATTATTTATAATTTATAAAGGTCCATGCGATCAATGGGTTTTTGGGAGGTGATTATATGTGATAGAAAATCAATGAGTGGATAGATTTTATTTCATCTCATTTTATGAGTTTTTGATTTAAATTTAGTAGAATAATTTTTAAGGATTTTTTTTATTTTGATAGATATAACAATTTAACACTGATTAATTTTAATGTCTTAAAATATATAGCAGAATTTTACAAATGATCTTTATATAATAATAAATATTACAAAGTTATTATTTTGAAAATTGGGCTTTAGTGATAATATTTCTTGGGCCACTGTACTAGAGAAAGATGTCAGCTGTGATTGGGGCATGAAGAAATTGGTCTTTCAATCTAAGATGTATAAATATGATCAAGTTCAAATAATCTCAGCTATTTCATCATAACAACACATTGGGTAAAATATTTATTTATTTCTCCCATATCCCTTAGCCTCCCACAATACCTAATGCAATTATGAGCCTTATTATCCCTTCCCCCGAGTGCTGACCGGCACACTTCTCCTCCCACGTTCCCTACCAATTTGGTGATTTTTTTATTATGATCTTCTTCGAGATCATATTGGCGACTTCCAAACCCATCTTCTCTTTTTCAAACTACTGATTTTATTTTTATTATTTTCATAATAAATGTGATTTTAATGGATATATTTGTTGTCTTAATTTAGATATCCACTACTTTTACATAAGTCAAATACAATTTTTTTTTGTAATATATATTAAATGTTAATATAATTAATTAATGTAGTAATTTTTTTGTTTTATTAATGTATTTGGAGGTTATTTTATGTCCTGTGAATATCTATAATAATTCATGAGTTACCTTTTCATAGATCATTATACCTTTCTGTAGCCTTCATCTTTTTTATGATTACCTTTACACAGGTCAGCGTAATCAAACACACATTTACATAGGTATTAAAAATAATTAGTGAACCTTATGTATCTTCTTCAATTTACTCCCCCTACACTTACTCCCGGGCGAGGAACATACCACTTGATGAGAATGTTGACACCACTAGAAATCCATATCTTCCAATTTATCTACAATGAATTATTCATACAAGTGAGGCTAATTAGATTTTATTAGACAATATTTATATCGAATTGGATTTTTGAACCTTTAGACACCACATGTTCCAACCACATTATTGGTAGAATTATTTTCCCATGAAGATATAAATTATCCTACAAAGAAGTTTGATGATACCAACATGTAAGTTTACAATAAACTACTGGAATGGTTTTCCAAATTTCCAAACATCAGTTATAAATCTAAAACTAGGATTTGAATCCCGGATCACTAAAAAATATGATTGAAATTCACTTTATCTTTAATATTTTAGTACATTTATATATATTCCACCATGTATGGTCAAATTCTCAATGTTCTACACTTAATTTATAACTTGTGAAATTTATGATTTATCTAAAAATTTCATTTCATCATGCACTGTTGTATATGTAATGTTCCTTTTAATGCACACATGGAGAATACCCCACATGGAATGTAGTTACCCCTCAATCCTACATCACTCAATTTATCATATTTAATAATAATGTCACAGTGGATTGGAGTACCTCTCACATCCTCATGTTAATTATTGTGGGTTTTGATGAAGAAACGACTCTTTTCATATACTATTCCTCCAAACCTTACTAGTGGATATATATTTTACAAAACCACTTGTGATGATTCCACATAAAATTTTATCTATGAGATTCTTTATCCTTCATATCATGGGTACGTTCAACATAATGTGACCAATCCCACTAATACATTTCTCTTGTTTTGATATATTTTTCTTGCACCCTTTAATATGTTTCCTCTATCAATGGAGGTCACTTCCTATAACACCCCAAAGAATAAATGTATTCCCTTCATAAATAATTTCAACACATTAGATACCTCACAATTCACATAACCTCGAGTCTCTGTAAAACAAATACTTTTTTATAACCTACCCATTAATCGTAAAATTTTCCACCGCTATGATTTGAATTTTTAAAAATGTAAATATATAATTGCAATAAGTAAGATATTTAGAGCCTGATAAGATCAATTTTTTTGGTGAATAGTAATATACCCTTATAATTAGTAACTATACCCTTATGAACAATAATGTATCCTTATGAATAGTAACCTCACCGATGTAATTTTAAATAAAATTTAGGCACCTAGTAAATGATAGTGAATATTTTAAAAATAAATTATTAAGTGTTGTTATATTTTTGAAAAAAGTAATTAATTACAATTTTATAATTAATAGATTAATTTAAAATCTAATTAATTTTCATAAAATGTCTTCATAAAACAATATTTTGTTGTTTTATAATTTTGGGATAATTTAATGATACCTTAGTTAATTCTTCAAGGTATTATAAAAGAAGTCATAATTTTAAAAACAGTATTTTCTTTTTTGAAAATGGTTTTTTAATTAAAAATTAAATATCTAATATTTAAAAACCTATTTTCATAAAATGGAGTTCAGTTTTTAGATTCTACCTATTAAAAAATGGTTTGGGTGAGTTTTTGGGATTTTTCTAAAATACTAAAATTTTTGGTGAGTGGTAAAATGCTGTAATTACAATATAAACATGTTATGAGATAAATATACTATTACATGCATCATGGATGATTTAAGAATCCATTATTTTGAACTCATATGTTTTAATTACTTTTTTATTCACAATAATCAAGAATATTCATTGTCCTAAGGAAAAATAATAAAATAATTATTAAAATAATGCAAAATACCATCATATCATCCACTATATAAACCAACCATAACCCCTCTTCCTCTCACACCTCTCAAGAATTGAACCTTTTCCCAATTTATACAAAATAATCTTTCTAATACCTTCCCTCATATACAAGACCTACTTGTCTCACCAGAATGCCAAAACCAATGGATTTCAGGAGATTCTCAAGGAGGAGTACTCAAGAGGTAAACATCTCTTCCTTTTTCTTTCATCATTTTTTACGAGTTCCATTATTGTGTTTCAATCTCCTCACCAACCCTCATCTTAATTCCATAATAATTCCAGTACCTTACATGTACTTTAATTTTATTAATCTAATGTAAATTTTTATCATCATCTGTCTTTCCCCATCCTCTTATACAAAAACTGAAAACATAGTTCGAGATGTGTTAATTTATCACATTCAAGGATGACAAGAATTCAATGTCTATTACCAATTTAAATTATTGAAATGAAACCATTTATATGGTTGAAATAGATAATAATATTTGTAATCTATGATATTTAATATTCTATAATCATTTTTACACATGGTTTTAAATTATAGAAAAAATGAGTTTGTGGTGATCGAAAAGCCACCAAAACAATCCAAGTGGTTATCATTAAAATTTTATATAATTATTCATCCTATCACAAAAAACTAAACAATTTATTTTATCAATTATTATTATGGATGATTATTAATAAATCATAACATCAATTCTGGTATTCAATTTTCATTTTTAAATTAACATCCATACTCTTATACATGCTAACCGATCATGAAAACTAAGAAAACATGCAATCCAAAAAATGAATTTATAAACCCATCTAATAGCTAATAAATTAAATTAATAAATATATAATAAATAAATTACACGTAAATAATTTTCAATAAATTTTAATTAATAAATCTAATTTCATTTTTCATGACATTAATATCAAGTGTAGAACACATTCAGACTTAAGGTAAGAGGTTTCTCATCTCACTTTTATTTCCATGATATTTCCATTGTTTTCCAATTATTTATTTCACATGATGTATGTATGATTACATTTGATGTATAATATCATTTTTCTATTTATATTCATGTTATTCAATGATTCATTTGAGGACTATTAATTTTTTGTCATACGATTCGATTGATTATAATGTGGTAAGGGACATTGTCTTAATTTCCATTTCATTGAGACTTACATTGTATTGTGCACATATTATTCTTCATATGGTTCAAATAAGTCACCTATGAGAATATTTTTCATGTGAAATTATATTTATATTAAATAACCATATTCATGTATTATGGATATGAATAATATCTTAGCTGTATACTATTTTACATATGTTGTTTATTTTGAGTGCAAATTTAACTGGGGAAATGGTGATGAATCTGTGTCCTCTACTCAATATTGATATTTTTAGTAAATATTTTAATTAAATTAAATTTATATATGAATAATGATTTGGGGTAAGGGCCCACTATGGCCCCTTGATGCCTCGAAAGGTCTCATGAGACAAATCAGTTGGCGACAATTCCTTCGAGTTGGTTTCCAAAAAAGCAGACATGTTTATACCAAAAGACATAAAAAATATCAATGGTATAATTTTTCATGTTCCAAATACATGATTTAAAAATAATAATCATTCCCATCATTAAAAACTCTATTATTACTTTCCATGTGGTTTTCACTATGACAAAATCTATGGCTTCATTTTCATTCGGAGTTTATTGATAGTGCATGTTTTTCAATTATTCACCACTCCATAATGATTATGTATAAAGGATTATGATTCATTTATTATTTATTCATGATTCCACTATATTTAATCATCATTGATAATTTGAGATCACCCATTTCATTTTTATTCATTTCACTGGTTATGAGGAAGAGATCATTTATTGAATTTTCAAGGATGAATTTTATATGATTTTGTTATGTGTTATATTTTATATTATTTTCAAAATATAAAAGGGGATACATGTAGGAATATAGATTCTTTATTACTACCAAACTGATTGGTACTTAGAGATTTGATTCCATGTAATCATGCTAATTTAATTAAACAATGTACTGGATCTGGGTTTCTAGGGTTGGGGCATTATAATTGGGATGAGAATAAGTTTAGTAGAAACATTGGAAACAATATTTAGAGTAAAATGTTTATGGGAAATAAACCAAAGATATACATTGCGGACAATCATAGAAGAGCATCCTAGAATTTTTGGTAATGTAGAGATTATGTGGGTATTCCTAGCAATACATCCATATTTGGATACTACAGATGGACATGGTTCATAAAAAAATATTTATTAGTGTAAAAAATCTAAAAAGGAGTTCTGATCCTAACTTGGGGTAAACAGGTAATGGAAAACTGGACTTACTACGCACCATGATTTACACTCCTGGGGTATTTTATTAGGATAATTAATATTCACTTTACAGACAATTATTAAGGATTTAAAAGTAAATAGAAGGCATGTTTATGATTATGTGATTACCTGTGCATAAATTTTCAGATTATGATAAGTATTTTTACAGTTTGAAATTATGAATTATGCTATATAACTTAATTTAGTAAATTCTATTGTTTAGTGATGGCCCAAAATGGAATAAAGAGAATCAATACCCGTGGACAATGTATGTATTGCCTCACTAAGAAATTAAACACATCTAGTGTTGGAGATGAGCAGATCAAAACCATATGAGAACAACTTACTCAAAAAGCTATGAATAACCATGATACACTAGTATTTGATAATTTCATGTGACATAAGACCCCATATTTTAGTGAGAATACTAATACAGTGGTTTCTGAGTAGTTTATCGTATCCCTTGAAAAGATATATCTTGCCTCGAGATGCAATGGCATAGAAAATGTAGTACTTGAAGTATATTGTCTCATGTGAGATGGTGAAACAATTTGTGTATTGATCCAAAATACTACAGTGGGTGATGAAATAGAAGACATGGATTTGGAGAACTTTTATGTAAATACTCTTTAAAAAGTACTTCCCTCATGACTAAATGACTAAAATGAAGAGGAAATTCTTTCTCTTAAAGAAAAGGGAAGAAGATAGCAAAGAATAGTATGAGGAAACCTTCAAAAGACTATCCCGGCATGCCATAGATTACATACATGACTTGGAAGACAATAATGATCATTTAATTTAATGTCTTAAGATAAGTCTTTTAAGGGAACTAACTTCTCATACATTTTAATTATATTATTAAATTGTATTATGTTCCATCAAAACAGATAAGGAATTTTATAGATCGATTTTTTTAAAGAGAAATCAAGATAATAATAGGTATTCTGAAAACTGTGGAAAAGTGGAATCACCATGGAAGAAGAATGGAATGAAGATTTTTCCATTGTGTGAGAACTGTGGAAAGAATCATCTTAGGAAATTCTTGAAATAAATCATGGTTTTCTATAAGTTTGGAGAAAAGGGTCATCTATCTAGTTAATTTAATGCGAATAGAGAATTCAAGGAAATTTAATTATAAAATTATAGAGATATAGGATATTATGAAAAAGAGTGTCCTAATAATTACGGAAACCTTCCTCATAAAGGAAAAGAGAACAAGGCCAAGCTTATTTGATCACAACAGCTATGGTTGAAAATTTATAATGATGTATTAGCAGGAACTTTAATTGTTTCCTCAAACATATCCAATTCCTTCTATGAATTTGGATCATCGTATTCTTTTATATCATCACAATTTTCCAAGAAAATTAGATATTTCCATTCTTATTTAATAATGTTGTTCTCGTTCAAAACTCATAAGAGAAGTATTATTGCACCAGAGATATGTTGTTCAGTCCCCTTTATGAAACATAAATATACTTTAGTTTCTGAAATAATCATCATACATATAGTTGATTTTGATATAAATCTCAGTATGAATTGGATTTCAAATTATGAAGAAAAAATCTATTGAAATAAGAAGGTAGTTACCTTTCTTTAAAATATAGAATCCCTTATCATTAGCGAAGAAGAATCATCATCTGGTTCTTATCCAAGTCCACCTTCAGTAAATCTTCAAAAGAAAATTATTAAGGAAGACAATAGTAAACAATCAATGGATTTTCAAATTTTAAGATGTACCTATTGTGAAATAATACATTGATGTATTTTCAGAGGTTTTATGTAGACATCCTCCAGAGCAGGAAGTTTAGTTCTCAATTGATTTGATTCGTGGTGAAAAAATCTATATAAAATCCTCCATATATAATTGACACTATGGAATTAGTGGAGATAAAGAAAAAAATTGAGGAATTAAGTGAAAAGGGATTTATTTTCCCTTTTGTTTCTCCATAGGTATCCCCTATTAACTTTGTCAAGAAGAATAATGGATCCATGTGTCTATTCACTAACAATAGAGAAATACATGTTATTAGAATAATGAATAAGCATCCCCTAGTATGAATTGATGATTTATTTGATCAAATTCATGGATCTCAATATTTTTTGAATGTTTAACTTTGGTCAGGATAACATCAGTTGCATGTGAGGAATGAAGATATTCAAAAGACAACATTTATAACCATGTATGGGCATTAAAGGTTTAAAGTAATGCCTTTGTACTGACTAATTCACCTTATTTTTCCAAGGATATAATGAAGAGATCTTTTTTGGAATATATTGATGATTTTTTGTGGTATTTATTGATGATATATTTAAATATTCCTAAAGTAATGAGGACCATGTGAACCACTTATAGGTTGTTCTGGATACTCTTATAAGAATAGATTTATATGGGATGTTTAGTAAGTGTAAATTTTATCTTCAAATATTTTCTTTTCCTGTCTATATTATCTTTATGGATAGGATACCAATCAATCCAATAAAGATAAAGACCATCCCACAATGAACTATGCCAATAAATTTAACCAAATTACATAGTTTTATATGCTTAAAAGGTTACTATCAGTGTTTCATACAAAATATTTCCTGGTTAGCCAAAAAACTAACCATTCTCAGATGTAAATGGGTTAAGTTTGTTTGGAAAAAATAATTTATATAATCATTTAATGAATTGAAAATAATATTAGTCAATTCTCCAATTTTGAATCTTCTATATGTTAATGATAGATTTGTGTTATACAATGATTCATCAATGAATGGACAAGGTTGGTTCCTTATAAAAAATGATAATGTTTTTTGATTTTGCATCAAGGATGTTGATGACACATGAATATAATTATCCAAAACATGATATTGATTTACCAGCTGTAATCTAGGAACTAAAAATAGGGAGACACTATCTCTAAGTTGAAAAATGTTATATATATACGGATCATAAGAGTTTTAAATAATTTTTAACACATAAATAACTCAACATGAGGATAAGGACATGGATCAAGTTACACAAATATTATGATTTATCGATAATCTACCACCCATGAAAGGAAAATAAGGTATCATATGAATTAATCAAGAATGATCATGGAATTCTAACTCAAATGAGGATTGAGAGAGATCCTATGTTAATAGATCTCTAAATATGGATATGGGAATTATTATGGTAGAGGAAACATTATTCCTTTTACAAATTATTTCTAAACCATCTTTACTAGAGAAGTTAAAAATCAATCAATCAAATGATGAGAACCTTGAAAATAAAATTAAAGCTGTTAAGGATGGTAGATTGGAAGAATTTTTGTATGGGGATGGAGTTATGAAATTTTGAAAAAGGTAATGTGTTCCATTTGTACATTAGCTAAAAGGGAACTATTAGATAATTCTCATTGATCAAATTTACATATACACCCTGGTAGCACCAGGATGTTTAGAGATCTGAAAAAACATTTTTTGTGGGATAACATGTTGAGGAAAATTGATGACTATGTGTCCAGATGCCTAGTTTTTCCACAAGTGAAGTATAAAAGAAAACAATCAAAAGGATTCATGAAACCTCTTTCAATAACTGTGTGGAAATGGGATGATATTACAATGAAAATTGTCAAAGTACTTCCTATGACTCCATAAAAGAATGATACAATATGGGTTATTGTTGATCACCTTACAAAATCATCACATTTACTTGCCATAAGAGGAGATTTACCACATGAGAGCCTAGCAATAATCTATGTTAATGAAGCTGTAAGACTTCATGGTTCACCATTATCGATTTTGTCTAATCGAGATCCCCAAATTTCATCGAAATTATGGAAGAGTCTTTAGAAGGCTTTGGATAGTAAGCTTCTTATTAGTAAGTGTTATCATTATCAAATCATCGTATAGTCTGGTATGACTATTAATACATTAGAATACATTTTAAGATATTTCTCACTTTTATTTAAAGGTATGTGGGATTAGTACGTAAGTTTAGTGTAATTTTCCAACAATAATAGTTTTTAGTCTATTATTCATATGGACCCATATGAGTAATTATCTAGAAAATGATGTTGAACTCCAACTTTATGGAATTAATTTGGTTAGAGGAAACTTATAGGCAGAAAACATTTTAAGGATACAAAGATGAAGGTAAAGAGAAATCAGGATAATATCAAAGTGTCCCAGAGTAGGCGACATAGTTATTCTTAAAAATGGAGAAAAGATTTGGAATTTAAAGTGGGAGATAATATCTTTCATAACATATCTCCAGGGAATGGTGTATTAAGGTTTAGTAACAAAGGGATATCGAGCCTTAGGAAGATCAAACCATTTTAAATTCAAGAAAGAATCGGAAATGTAGTTTTCCCTTTAGTAATTCCTACATGTCTTTTCAAATTTAATGATTTGATACAAATCGCATTGTTAAAGAAATATATGAATGACCCAATGAATGTACTCACTGATGATGAAATTGAGCTTGAACATGATTTTCCATACTGTGAAGAGGGTATCTAGATTCATGAAACAATGGACCAAATATCGAGAAATCAGAAAACTCTATTGGTAATGGTTCTTTGGAGAAACCAAAAAATGGAGGAAGCAACATGGGAACTATAGGATGTTATAAAGATGAACCACATATATCTTTTTATGGATAAATTTACATGAAAAATTTTGACGACACAATTTACAGAGGGAAGAATAGAAAATCCAAATATTTAATGGTACATATTTCATATAAAATTTCAATTCATTAGATAAATCACAATGAACAAAACATAGAGTCTCTATGAAACAAACACTTGTTTATAACCTAGACATTAATCTTAAATGTTCCACTACTATGATTTAAACTTCAAAAAACCGACAAACACTGTTGCGATCCATAAGATATTTAAAGCTAGATAAGATCAAATTAATTTTCAATGACAATTAATACACCCAGATGAATAGTAACATGACCCTTATGAATAGTAATGTAACATTAACATTACCCATGTAATTATAAATAAAATAAATGAACCTTTTAAATGAGAGTGAATATTTTAAATATAATTAAATAAGTGTGGGTATTTTTATGGGAAATAAATAAATAATTAAAATTTATAATTAATTGATTAATTTAAAAGATAATTCATCTTTATAAAATGTATTCATAAAACAGTAATTGTTTGACCTAAAATATTAGGATAATTTAATGAGCCCTTATTTAAATTTTCAAGGTATTATAAAACTGGTTATAATTCAAAAACATTAATTTTTTGAGTAAATGACGTTTTAAATTAAAAATTAAATTTATCATATTTAGAATTTTTTCATTAAATCATGTTCATTTTTGGATTATATAGGTCAAATAATTATGATGGTGAAAATTTGGGTTTTTTCTGAACTATTTTAATTTTAACTGAATTGTAAAATAAGGTGATTACTATATAAATATGTTATGAGATAAATACACTATTCCTTGAATTTTAGCTAATGTAAGAAAAAATTAGTTCAAAATTCATATGAATAATTACTCTTATTAGTCAAAAGAATAAAAAATATTCATTGTATCAAGGAAAAATAATAAACTAATGATGAAAATAATGAAAAAAATCCTCCTCTCCCCCACTATATAAACCACCTCTCACCCCCTCTTCCTATAACACCTCCCAATATTTGAGCCTTTCCAATTATCTACCAAATAATCTTCTCACACCCTCCTCCCACTTCTATGACCTAATGTTCTAACCAAAAGTCCAAAACAAAAGGCCTTAAGGAGATATTCAATGAGGTGTACTCAAGAGGTAAACCTCTCTTCCTTTTTCTTTCAGCCTCTTTTACAAGTTCCATTATTTTTCATCCCTCTCCTAACCTCCCCTCATCCAAATTCTATGATAATTATAGTACCTTATTGTTAAAAAAATTATTATTATAAAGTAAATTTTATCATCATCTCTCTTTCCCCCTCATCTTACAATAAAAATAAAAACACCGTCTGAGTTGTGTCAATTAATCACAATCAAGGAACAAATGTGTTCAATTTCTATTAAAATTTTCAAATATGGTGATGATACCATTTTTATGGTTGAAAAATATAATTAAATATTTAATATATCCTATTTATCGTTCCAAAATCATTTTTTACAAATTGATACTAAATAATAAAACAAAATCAGTTCATTGTGATCGAAAAACCCCAAAAATAATCAAAGCGTTTATCATAAAAATTTTATATAATTATTCATCCTCTCCTAAAATAACCAAATTATTTATATGATCATTAAACCTTATTTATGATAATTAATATCTCATTACACCTATTCTAATTTTCAACTTCTATTTTTAAATGACCATCCATACTCTTATACAAGTAAATAGATCATGAAAAATATTAAAACATGTACTCCCAAAATTGAATTTCTTAATCTATCTAAATATAAAAAAATAAACATAATAAATATATATTAAATAAATTAAACTTATATAAGGTTCTATAATTCTTAATTAATAAATATAATTTTATTATTCCAGACATGAAGATCATGTACAGAATACATTCATACTTATGGTAAGAGGTTTGTTATCTGACTTTTATTTCTATGAGATTTACATTGTTCACCACTTATTTATTGTATTTCGTTTATGTATTCTTCCAATTGATATATAATATCAATTTTCTCTTTATATTCATTTTATTTAATTATTCATTTAATGAAAATAATTTTTTGGTCATACGATTCTATTGATTACAATGTGGTAAGGGGATTTGTCTCTGTTTCCATTTCTTCAAGGATTAATTTGTATTGTGCATCTATTAATTTTCATATGGTGTACCTAGATCCCCATAGAGACTATTTATCATGTGAAATTATATTAATATTAAATATCCAAATTCTTTTATCATGAATATGAATATTTTTTAGTTATATTCCATTTAATATAGTATGTTTATTTTGAATGATGTTTTAATTGGGGAAATATTGATGAATATGTATCCTCTAATAAATATGGATATTTATAAGGAATATTTTATATAAATTAAATCTATGTATGCATAATTATTTGGACTTGCAGTGATGGGTGGGCCTGTTATAACACTTGATGCATCGACAGGTCTCATGAGACAAATCAATTGGCGACAAACCCTTTAAGTTTCTTTCCAAAAAATTATATGGGTTTATACCAAAAGACATAACCATATTTATGGTACAATAGATCATGTTCAAGATACATGATGTCCAAATAATAATCATTCTCTTCATTTAAAATTCAATTATTATTTTCCATTAGTATTTCACTATGACAAAATATATGGATTCATTTCATTCCCAATTGTTTAGGGTGTGTGATTTTCTTTTATTCACCATGCTATATTTATTACATATAATTGATTATGATTCACTTATTATTGATCTATTATTCTTAAATATTTAATCATTAATTAGAATTCAAGCTCACCCATTCATTTTTTTCCATACATGGGTTATGAAGTGGAGATCATTTATTGAGTTTAAAGGATGAAATTTATATTCTTTTGTTATGTATTATATTTTTTATTTCCCAAATATAAAATGGGTTCCATGTATGTATCTATTTTCTTCAAGTCTACTAATCTGATTGGTCATTTAGAATTTGATTATGTGTAATCATGATACTGTAATAAAATATTTCACTGGTTCTGAGATTCTGGGGTTGGGGCGTTACACTTCCACCAACTTTTTCCTCATTCCATATGGACTGATATGTGATATCATTAAGGAATACTTTGTGGTTTTACTCTTAGTTATTATCCATAAGAGTAACATCAGAATTATTCTTCTTTAGTGAATCCATATTTTAAGGCGCTTCCTCAAAATTTTTTGCACATAATAACTTTTTATAGACCCAATTTACATTGATTTTGGTTTTTGAATGTCACTATTTGAGTAAATTGATGATCATTGGATGTTATTCAGGCTTATGGTAGAGGAAAAGTTATACATTTTTTACATTCCAATTAGAGATGATTAATTTTGGATAAAAAATTTTGTATTACATTTCAGATATCATACAACATCGAGATTCCATCACCCTTATTCCACTTCAATTATTTTATTTTATAAAGCATACTTTCTATGATATTTGGATGGGATGATTATTTATAATAACATCAATTATGGAAGAATTTTGAGGATATTATTATACCATTTTTTATGGTTTTTATATTAGTTGACACATTGTTTTTATTCTTGAGTAAATGTTTTTAATCATAAAGTCATATTTAAATTTCAATCTTATGAATATTTTGATAGATATTGAATAAGTTCAAAGGAAGAGATTATTTGAAATTGATCGATGGATCTATGAGCTTGGGTTTCCACCTCTAGTTCCCTTAGTGAATATAATAATTGTAATATTATTCTTCTCCATTACATATAATTTCAGGTCCTTATTCATTATAAAATGTTTTTATAGATGTTAAACTAAACTAGAGTTGAATTCATCTCATAAAACTATCATGGGTCTGAGCATGGGAGCTCCTCGAGATACATGTAACTCATGTTCTACCTGTTCACACCCTGACCTGCCAACGGACACCCCATATTCTACACATTTTTATCCTCCACATGAACATCTTAGGTTGTTACAACCCATGACACCATCATTATTTTATTCTGCCTCTCAGTATCATACCATGTCTACATAGAATCCAGAAAAGTTTCCAGCTATATTATATAAATATACTATGATATATACCTAGCCCTTATATCCTTAACCCACCATGTCTATGTCACCTCAATTTCCTTTTATCCAACCATGATCAGATGATTTTGTTCCATCAACATCAACTATAATGCAGGAAGATGACATAGTGGATGCATTGGAACAAACACAACATTTAGATATTGTTGATCTAAGATAGCCCATAGATCCTTCTGATCTTAATAAGAATTCATCATTATGTTTTTCTATATGTTTTTCAAATTATGTCACATTATTTTTTTTATTGTTTTTATATGAATTAATTATTCTTTTTTACATTTTCTCTTATTTAGTGGGATCTTGTTATAGTTGATGTGGGTGCACCCATATGTGTGAATCATGGAATGTTCAGAAAAAAATAACGGTGGATTATAATGAAGACAATAAAATGATAGGTCAAGATGCCATGTAGTGTAAAGGTTTTATGGACACTTTAGGAAAGTGTAATGATATCATTCCAGTTCAACCAGTCTGATAGAGGCATGTGATTAATAAAATAAAGGAGAATGCATTGGTGGATACATGAGTAAGAAACTTAATGAATTTAATATCTATATTATGGTGGTATTTATATTAATTAACATTTTCTTTTCATCTTCAGTTTATCTTTACTGACAGTGAAGCTTCTAAGGTCGCATAGTTGATGAATCTTAGGAAGTTGTGGAGATTATACATGAACAAGTTATATGTTATTTATGTTGGCGTTTGTGTCCTAGAACCAACTTTAGAGTACTTTAGGATAATCTATATGAATATTTGTGAATATTAATAAATTTCTTAACACATCATGATTGTTCTTCTACGTGAAATATCATGTTATAATATCCTAAGAGTAGGTGTCACACAAAATGGTCACAACAGTTCCCCACAATGATGAGAACCCAAAAGTGTCACAATTGTATTATAAAAATATATGTCTTATAGTCAGATGGTATCATTTTAGGGACATAAATTCATTAGTCTATCTGGTGTAGAGACTCATAGGACTTTTAGGAACCTTCTCATGGTGTACTCCCTTACAAATATCTAATGAAGGCTATTATGAAAACAAGACTTGCTTATAGGAAATCCATATTTATATGTGTCATATGATGGTCATATATATGGATGTGTGTGTCGATCATTAGAATTTATGATTATTAATAATGAATATTATAAGTCAAATACATATATGTATTGATGAAAATAGATATGGAATATATTTGTGGTGAGATAGTATACCTTTGGTGCATCATGAGTTGTATTTCAATAGTCAATAACGTGATAAAGTATTTTTCACTTCGGTTCTTTAATGGTAGTTGATATCTCCAAACCATTCATGAAAATGATATAGCACAAATAAATCCATGGCCATGGGGTTCTATTGGAATGTTTGATTTCACAAAATTCAATGAAAAAGACATCTAACACATAAGTAGATGATGATTGCAAGGAACCTACTTGATTTGAGATACCATAAAAAAAAGATTATATTATACAGTGAGAACCCGTATATAGTATTATGTTGTTTCTATATTAACATATTTTTCTATAGGTTCCATGGCATGTTTCTAGATGTTATTCTTGGACATTACTCTGCTTTGCCAAATTCCACTGAAAAATATGCATAAAATATCACACTCTAAATGTGTACATAAAATATGAAAAATAATATATTACTACTGATTATTTAAAATTTGAATTAATAATATTATCATACATGGTATAATAATTATTCATGTTTGATTGATCACATATATTCGGTCACCAGTTATTTGATAGAATATTATTTGAGTAAAATATTTAATGAATATTTATTTTCTATTAAGTGAATATAATATATATTAATTTATGGTAAAATAATGTTTTGATATTTATTAATTAAATTAATATTCATTACTCATGAATTGTTAAATATTGTGGTGGAATGGATGATCAATTTTATAGGTATGGAGAGAAATAACGTATATTGAATATTATTTGATTAAATTATATTTAATTTTATTTCGCGGGTTTAGTTCATGTCACAAAATAAAAGTTTTATTAATATTATTGATGAAATGAGGTTTCACATGGATTAAATATATAATAAGAGTCACTTGTTCAATTATTTATTTCTAACCATAGGGGTATATATACCCAATTGTATTATTGTAAAAGAGAGTCAATTTAATTTGTGTCGTTCCCAACGATAGTCGATGAGAATCATCTTAATCCCTAAAGATTACCCTATCAATGTAAGCTCCTCAGATTGAAGAGACTTGCCTCCACCATCTACTCGCAAATATAGAGATATCAATGATAATAATTTGTAAGTGATTCTCGAGGTGATCCAAAGAGAATTAGGCAAGCATTAGGATCTTCTATTCTAGAACCAAGAGATTCCTATGATGATGTTCAGAGATTTGTGGAACATGTGTGGATTGTCTCTTGAAACGTCCTTGAATATGAAGCATCTAAACCAGTGCTCCAAGGTGGGTCACCAAATGACCTCAATAATGCCTCCCCATATTCTAGATGATCCTAACTAATATCTAGGGTCTAACAGGTAACATCGGGAGACTATATTATCATTACCAGAGTTTTCAACAATAGATTACATAATAAATAAAGAAAAAATAGAAAACAAACATGAAAATGTATTACCAACCATTTCTCAAACATGTTACATCAAAAACCAAAAGATAAATATTCCATGTCATGCTTACAGTGACAAAAGTGAAGTAAACTCAAAATAAAGTCTAATGGAAAAATCACCCAAAATGGGACCTGACTTCAAGTCTGACTCCTCAGCTATGCACATACCAAGCCCAACTCCACTCCCTAGCATAAGTATTTTCAATTGTACAATCCTACGATATTAAAATTTTCTCATTTACCCAATGGAAGACCGAGTAAGGTGTGAGTAGAACATAGTAGGCCACCACCAATGGTGTCTGTAAAATATATTTTTTTTAATAGATAGTGCATGTAAGTACTAAATAAATGGAATGATAAACAAAATACAACTTAGGATACATTATATAAAAATGTTCACATTAGAAACTTTGATAATTTATTTCATTCAATAACATACTCCATTTCCATCACTTAATCCATGGTTTAAGAATTTACATAACATACACCCCGACATAACCAATCAATTATTAGATATAAAGTAATAAGTCAAGTTCCATATCTCACTAGATATAAACATTTCATAAAAAATACATCACACTCACGTTGGATCGTCGTTCTTGTAAGTCTCATAAAATGCAACTATTAAGAGATTAGAGCCTCATTCTGACTCCATTACCAGTGCATTCTAGGGGTGGGGTTTAGAGCCTCGGTCCAAACTAACCCATTGGAGGAGCCTCATTCCAATACAACAAATACCCCCAATCCATGTTCACATCCTTATTCATCCAATTTCCACATATACAAAATCATAGACAATGGATAATCAATACACATAAAATTATAAATTCACATTCCATTTAACAATTAAATCATCTTTGGGCCTTAAACCCATTATCCCATTTACCACACATCTTATATAGCCCATTTAACCAAAAAACCTTTCAAATCTAAACCCATTTAACAAATTAAACAATTTACAAAAATTAAATTTTTTTATAAAATACATCATTTCACATTTATTATCACATTCATGCATTTCAATTCCAATCTCAGAAGTTATTGGACACATTCACATTATTCTATTTAACCCTCTTTACATTGTGCTATACAAACCCATATGAAATTATCGAAGTCTAGGTACAATTATCAATAATAAAATTTCCAACTCAACTAACATATCAGCATGTTTATCTTGGGATCTACATTATCACAAGTCAATTTAATACTTAACATTATAATTTTCCATGTCTGGGAATATTGGCACACCCTATGGGTGGCCATTAATCAGTCTATCCAACCTCAATGCATCCAATAAGGATCATGAGGGGTTGAATTCATAATTTACCCAACCAATTTACGAAATCCATTCCAAGGAATCAAATGAACAAAAATGGAGATGAATTAACACAACCAAACAAGATAAAATCAAATACAAGACCATGGAATACAACGTGTAGACCACCTGCCTCCAAACCAGAGATGAATGCACACTTAACCATAGCCTTAGATCTGGATTCAAGAATTTGTTGAAAACCCAACCTATGATCCACTAGAAAAAGATGGTTTTGGAAAATGTTAAGGAGAATAATGAAACCACAATCTCTAATCAATAAATATAGGAAATTGGAGTGTAAGAGTCACCTGTAGCTTCGATCCACAACCAAAGACACTACAAAAAACCGAGAAAATAACGGGATCGATCCATGGGAACATTTGGGATTTTTGGTTCATCACTAGGGATGGAGGAAGAATAATGTGGATTAAATTATGATTAGGAACTTAAGATAATGTGGGGGTATGGTAAAATCCCACTTTTAAAGGGGCTCATGGTTTGGCTGCATAGTTTTCCAAATTGTGCACTAACCAAGCGCATGCCTCAATCCAAGAGGGGCTGAGTCACACGGTTACCTGGGGAGACACAAATGTTTTGAAAAACTATGTGTAAACCATGTGAAATGTCTCTTTCTAGGTCTACATAGTTTTCCTCCCTTCTTGCATGGTTTACTGAACCATGAACTCGTTCTTATTAGATATCATGGTTTGGGCTCACATTGACTACTAACCATGCGCCATCTGTGCAACATGCACAGTATGACCATAAAATCCCCTCATTAATGTCTATAGACCTAGAAAAACCCATGATCTTATTCATACATCAATAAAACATTCCATCAACCACAATAATGATACTTAAACCAAATCCTTAACAATAACATACCATGAGAAAATATGGAATCTTATAACCTCTCCACATTATAACATCTCATCCTCAAGCCACATTTAAAAGAATCACTAAACTTTTAAAGAATATCTATGTTCCAATCATCCCAAATATCTATCTCCCTATCCCATTATTCTTCCTATACATTACCATGATTCCAAAAAACATGAACAAATGGCAATGTCTTCCCTCACAAAGAATTCTCACTATGATCAACAATACGAAAAAGAAAATACTTAAATGATGAATCAACTTCAGGATTAAAATAATTGATATCAAACACATGATATGGTTTAGGGTGATATCTATAAAGATATAACACATTAAAAATATCATGAATTCCAACATACAACTATGGAAGATCTAATCAGTACACCCCCAACCAGTTCATCTCCAAAATTCTCAAACGCACCCACATACCTAGGTTACAACATTCCTGATTTTTATATATGATGGTGACCCAACTGTGGAGAATCCGGAAAAAATACATGATAAAAAACTATAAACTCATGAGGTCTATGAAATCCACAGAAATACAACTTCTTCTAACTCTGAACAATTTCCATACATTTCTGAATCAAATAAACCTATTCCGACATTTCTTTCCTGAGAGTTGGCCTTAACAATTTAGATTCACTAACCCTTATCAAACATATTAAGGATATACACTACCTAATATAGAGATCCTCATATAGTCCCATCTAAATTGTTGCCTAGTAACTATTGTTATAGTTGAATTCAACAAGAACTAAATGATTCTTCCATGATCCACCAAAATCTAGGACACATGCCCTCAACATATCCTCTAATACTAGATTTGTAGGCTCTAATTTATCTTTCATCTGTTTGTGTAAATCCAAACTAAAAAACACTTCTATCTTAAGTGATTTCTGTATTCCCTTCTATAAAAAAAATTCTACAATGTATATCATAATTCGAAACTATAGTCCACAGTACTCTATGAAACTACACTATTTCACAAACATATAATTCACCCAATGGATTAATGTTGAATGTTTCTCAAATTGGAATGAAATGTGACACCATGGTCAATAGATAAACAAATACCCATATTGATTAATTAAAAAAGGAATACTTATAAGTTATACCATGATATCAGTAGCTACACCATCTCATTTCTATTCTGGAATGGGAAATGGTCGTAATAATCAACCTGATCATTGATGCTCAGCCTTAACCTGATGGCTAGTAAAGAATCATGTAATGAATATTCCAACCTCTTTCTTTATTCCTAGCCACAAATACTATCTACAGTGATCATGATACATTTAGGTCAAAATAGAATGAACCTCCAACCATGATGCATAAAAATTGCGAGTCAACTCATCCCGTGACTTACTGGCACAACAAAACGACCATGAGCCTAAATGATACGTCATCACTAGGGGCCTAATTGAAAGGTGACTCCCCACCTTTAGGAATATCCCTCAAATCCAAACATTATTAATCTTCATTATTCCTATCACTGATCTATCTCAGTAGCAGAAAATCAACTCCACAAATGCAAGGGTCACCTGCTTATGCTCATTTTGGACCTTGAGATGAATCTCAGCAAACAAATCCATCATACTCCATTCAGAAAAATATTCTTAAACTACATGAATTTGAGTCTTCCATTTCAAAGAATCTCTGACACTATTCCCCTATCCAATAGTGTAATAAAACTCAAAGTCAAAATATTACATATACTCAACCCATCTTCACTACTGAAGATTCAAATCACACTAACAGAATATGTAATTTAGGATTTTATAATCATTATTCAAGGTAAAATATTCTTCCAAAAAGTAGTATCCCCAACTATTAAAAACATAAACCATTAAAAAAAACTCAAGATTGTGTGTCTGATAATTTCTTTCATGAGGCCTCAACTGTCCTCACCCATACACTACAACCAGATCATTCTACATCAACACTACCCCATGTTCAACAATATAATCATCACAAAACAAGGTATTCCCCTTTCCTAGGTCGGGTAAGATTATAATTGGTGATGTTTTCATCAAAATAATGAAATCATGGAAACCATATTCACTTGAACTAGGACATTTAATCTTGATTCCATTCTTAGTAAAACCTGAAAGCATTGTTTCCAAATGAGAGAAGTCCTTAATAAAACTTTTGTAATAGATGGATGATACTAGAAAACATCAGATATCAGAATAATTTTTCTGCAATTTCCAAGATAGAACTGCTATCATATTCTCCGGGTCCACTAACAGACGTTTCATAGAGATGATATGCCTCAATAAATTCTCACAATCAATTAAGAAATGACATTCGTATAGATTGGCTTATAGACTATGATTTCTTAGTGTACTCAAGACAATGTTAATATATTTGGAATGATCATAATGAGTTTTGGAGTACACCAAGATGTCCTAAAAACAAAAATGAAATTATTAAGGTATGGGTGAAAGATTCAGCACATTAGGGCCATAAGCACTACTAGTCAATTTTTCAATCCAAACAGTACTACAAAAAACTCATAAATACTATTACTCCTTCTAAAGTATATCTATGGTATATTAGAAGTATCAACTTTAGTTGATAATACCATAATCATAGATCAATATTAGAGAACACTAAATCAACAATTATTTGGTCAAAACAATCATCGATTTGAGAAATATATTATTAGTTCATAACCATATTCTCATTCAGATTCCTATAATCGACACATAATCGTAATGATCTATCGATATTCTTAAGAAACAACCATTGAGATCCAAATGGAGACATGGTCAGGTGAACAAAACAATTGTTTTACAATTCCTCCAACTGAGTTGTAATATTTTGGAAATATGCTGGTTCCATTTTATACGATTGGATAGAAATTAACTATACTCCCAATAACAACTCTATCATGTACTTTACATCTCTTTTAGTCAACAACCCTAAGAAGTTCTTTAGAAACACATCCTGAATCTTATCCACGACCAGAGGGAAAAAAATATGATATACTCCCCATTCATCAATAATAAGAAAATCCACTTGTGTTATGAGATCACTCAACAACTAAAAAACTACACCTGTATAGACTGCCTGAATGTCGCACTCACCGTGATGAACATAAGTGTCTCCTTCAAGAGACAATAATGTTAACCTAAAGTGGAAACGATCGATATTCTTTGGGAAAATATTATCCAATACATGACCAAAATTATATCAAAACATGATATATCAATCACTAAGATGTCCCATAGAAAACAACACCAACCAACATCAAGAGAAAAACCCTTAAACTACATAGTATTCTCTGCTCACATCCTTAATAGTGTATCAACTGACAATACCCCAATAAAATATTCCACCAGTAGAACAAAAATAACCAAAATTTGAGTATAAATAAAATAATGTGAAGCACATTTTAAAAAGAAACAACTAACAAGTGTGGAAGCTATAAGGATCATACCTACAAAAATCGATCATCCAGGATCACCACCTCTTGGTGGAGATTGAACTGTATAAAACTGAAATTATTCTCTACCCTAAGATCTATTTGAATTTCTAAGTTTATACTACCGTGATGATATATATTCTCACACCCTATTGTACCACATCCACCATCTCTATAGATACAAATAGTATATCTCTAAATGCCTCCCTAATATCGGGTAACAACCCCCTGTTGACACTCAACGTCACCCTCATACATCTATCACTTCCCATATATAAAGGATTACTAGAGAACCTATTCATAAGAAACAATTTACAAAATGCATGACACTCAACTGGTGGTCGACTAATTAGAACATACATGCACCCCATCTAGCAACACTGATAGTAGAATATATGATCAATACTATTAGGGGATGGTTCTATATTCTAACTACTCTTTCCACTACCACCCTAGTGAAATTTCATGAAACAAACCTTCCTTACAATGTATGTTTCTCCACTTGATCACCCAACTATAATAGCATTCCCACCACTAAGGGCCTCCTTAATGTTTCCCTCCGAAATAAGGGCATGTTCCACTACCTCAGAAACTCTTTTAAAACTTAAGATATTCACATGAGGCTTAATATTATCATTAACTATATCCTAAAAACTTCTTTCCATAGTCTCATCATCCCCAACCAAATATGGAACAAAGAAATACTATTCAATGAAACAAATAACATATTTCATCTTCCTCTTTAACCCCTGTTTCAACCTCATAAACTGCACAAACATTTCCTTCCTCAAGGTCTCTAAATAGAAATGTTCCAAAAACATTTCCTGAAAATATTTCCTGGTGATACCATCATCCAAATGGTTCTAAACAAGAATGTACCACTAGTTATTTTATTTACCTCACAACATGTAAGCTTCCAAAATGACTGTCTTCTCAGGAGGAGTCTCTAAGTGGCCAAGAATCATTCTGATGGACTCTATCCACAACTCAACTACATCTGGTCCACCCACTCCAGAAAAAGACAGTGGGTGGTGCAACTAAAACTCCCTATTCAGATCAATCATACCTAGCACAACCCTCCATATGTCTTTTCCCATAATCTGAATAAATGAAAATAGTTCACACAAAACTGCTTCTCTCTTATGATACCCTGAACCACCAGGTTTTCTTTCTTTGCTTTTAGAGGATCATTCTATATGATTTACACATATATCCCAACTGGCACAAGACTTGGGGGATACATATTCCTATAATTCCAAGAAACATCAAAGAACACATAACATAAAACATCCACAGTTTTCCCAAAAGAATGGTCTCCACTATCCATAAAACCACTTTTACATACACTATTCCCAAAAAACATCATCTCACTTCGAAAAACCCCCTCAACCATCAATACTAGAGGTCATGATCAAGATGGGGTAATCCAACTTACACATTCATTAATATTTCATGAAACAAAATTTTTAAATGATTTTCAAATTCACAACACAAATCCTTATCTTTTAAGTACCCTTCTCATATCACCATAGATTATAATCGAAGTTTAACCTAATTTACCACCTCTCATCACACACAATTCATTTTCAATTCTAGAATTATCTTTCATTTTATCCATTCATATCATCATTATTAGACATTACATTCTTTATAGTTTATGGAATGTGGAAAGAATTCTACCCTTAATGTCTCATACATCAATCTCATGTCTTCCCATCATGATGATCTCCACCTATACCCCTAGGTGCCTATTATAATGAATTTATGCACAACCTCATTACATTCCATTCATGAGTAAAATAACATAAACCAATCTCCTCACACAACATGTGAATCACCCAACGGTGAAATATCCTTCAACTGTAACAACACATATCAAGAAAAATAATTCCCACATGGTGTAACACCCCAAGCTTCCATGGTACGTTTCCCTTCGAATAATGCGATAGCGTGTGTTGTACGCAACCTCGAGTTCTAACACACACCACAACTAATTAAACTAGCCGTTGTGAATAGTAATACCTACTTTTTGAAATCATATATATTTTATATTTCAAAATGGACTTCATTTTTGGATTCGGAATATCGAAATTAGCCTAGGGTGAAATTTTGGTACTTTTCGGATAACTTTTATATTTTGATGAATAGTGAAAATTACTAAATTTTAATTAAAAACAACTTTTTTAATCAAAATAATTAATATTGATAAATTATGAATTTGAGTGGTTTTAAAGTATATTTAGAATATATTTTTACCATTCAATTTAATGTTTGTCATTAGACATAATTTTACAATTAAACCGAACATAAACAAGTGTCAATCTTTTGATAGTTATCATCTCTTAAAAACACGCTTTTTGTTTTGACAGCGGGAATTAATTTTAAATTAATTTCTGCCACTTCTGTGTTTTGAATTTAGAAAAATGGATTCCATATTTGGAATCAGGATGTTCAAATTGTGTAAATAGGTAACTTTTATTTTTAGACATTTTGAATAATTACTGCGGTAAATATTTTATTTACCATGGTTAAGGGTAAATCCGGTAAATAAGGGTTAAAAAATAATATTATAATAATACTAAATTTCCCTAAAACGTGTCTTAATCCTATTGGTTGATACATGGTCGACCATGGGCATCTTTGGGTCTATTTTGGGACCCCATGGATCCACTTGTAAGTGATAATGACACATTATATTAATAAAGTTAAAATAAAAATAAAAATGGCATAAGCTTACATCTTTTAGAACAACAATTGTTACATAGGGTTATATATGTTGTATTTTAGATTATAAATATTCCTTAGAAAGCTAAAAATATTTCCTACATAATGATAGTTTATTTATAATTTTTAGACATTAAATAATTTATTTTATATATGACACAATGATGATACAGTAATTACTATAATAGTGAAAAATTAAAATAATTGATATTATAAATACCCAAATAAATATAATATGAAACTTTTAATGAATTAAACTAATTTTCTAGGATAATATGATATATTATGATTGATTTAATTGACTTTGTTCGAAGTAATCAATCTGTTATGAGTTTCACAAAAATCAACTATTGAATAGTGTCAAAATTGACATAAAAGAGTTCTTAAACAAATAATATATTATTAATTGATATTAAATTTCTAAAAATCTAAGGTTCGGCCAAGAGACTTATATCATGATAGGTTCATCATTAATGTACCACTTGGGGGTCACTTGGATGTATATAGTAAGTTTATTAACCATATTATATAAAAATACAAAGAAACATTGTAAAAGTGAAACTAATTAACATAGAGTTAATACTTAAAGATAAGGTTAATATAAGTACCCAAACCTGTCTAAATTCTATTGGTTGAGTTTTTTTAGACCTATCCCCACCTTAACCTTTTAATAATCAACTTTTGAGCCTTTAGAAACCGAATATGAATTTATTATAAATTAATATTTCTAGCTTTTCCAAAGGTGCCCCTCACCCCTCTTATAAAAGGGAACTCCTCCTTCTCATTTATTAACACCATAAAAGCCTTTTGGATCGGCCAAACTCTGCCCAAATACTCTCCCAACATCCCTCACTACAACCTAGAGGCCTTATTTTGATCAGAAAGCCAACCTAAGGAGCCCTTTTGATCAAATCAAAAGGAAGAACCCGAAGAAGAGGTAATGATTTCACCACCCTTCTCCAAGTTCATTTCTTCTTCCACTTCTTCTTCCTTTGTTCTTACCATTATAAAATAATAACTCCAGTATATAAAATATACTTTGACGTTATTATAAATATGGTACAATCATATTCAGTATTCTATCCACCCTTTGAATAACATGTAACCATACGTGCGTACGTACGGCTTACCGTCTCCACGTCGTGGTGTAATTGTTATTCATTATAATATTATTTGGATGGGTATAATAATGATATGTAACTCATGTAAATAATAAATATACCATGTTAATGATTCTGTATATATTATATACCATCCATTTATATATTATTTTAATATCAAAAGAATGATATTGTCGCTCGTGCGTACGTACGGACTACCGTCTCCACGAACGCGATGAGATTCATTCTCCATCGTATCCATTCAAGTATAATTATCATTTGATGATTTAAAAATGATGTTTAAGGACTGGATATAATTCTGGATATTAATAAGATACAACAACCATGGCTTATGTAACAAAACATATAAAAGAAAATGAGTAAGTTAACTCCCGAAACGACGATAATTATAAGATATTATTAACAAATCAATGTTAAAAGATCATATATGATATCATATTAATATATATGATTCTTGTATAATTTAATAACAATTATTTCACCATTATACAGGAGGTTAAACTACCCCAACCAAGGAAAAGTACAAGGTAAGGGTTTACTTTACAACCTCTTCATTATCCAAGGTTGTTTATACGTAATAATCTACTGGGATCTCTTTATCATCCACATCCATGTTTCTTAAAAATACATTTCAAAACATTTTTACTATTTACTAGAATATGAGTTAAAGTCATTTATACCCTTTTTGACTTTTATAAGTGTTTTATAAAGGAATCTTTCGGTCGTTTTCAAAACAAGGTCCTTTTTAACCTTTTCGACAGAATTAAGGTAAGAATGTTTTTTTAACTTATACGGCGGGTGAGGCTATTTTCCGTCGTTATAAAATCTTCAAAGCTTCCCTTACAAGCTTATAAGAATATTTTCAAAGAAAATGTTTTATTTTATATGGATCTTAAATTATTTCAAAATAAAAGGAGATATTTCTTTAAAAAGAATTTTGATTTCATCTATGTCAACATCCTTTGATGGATTTTAAGATTATTTGAAGTTGATTTATTATGATACAAAAATTCTATATTGTATTTAAGGTTTTGTGATATGTTTGACTGTGGATGTGCTATTTTTATACCATTCATAGTTTATGGTGAAAGTATTTAAATTTTGTATGCTAGTTTTAATACGAATGTTTATGTTATGTTTAAACCTTTTCATATGGGAATGCATTGGACTTAATATGTGACGGGTGGAGCCCGCTATAGCTCCTCGATGCATCGGTAGGTCTCATGAGACAAACTAGTGTCTTGGCACAAGGCCTTGACAAAATATTATTTGTAGTCTTGGCACGAGGCCTTGGCTATGTGGTTATGATAGTCTGGCATTATGCATTCCAACATTATGAAAGTGGTTATTGATTTTTGCATGTGATTATTCGATTAGTAGAATATCCATGTGAATAAGTAAATGGCATTATTTCATTTTATTTATGCCATACAATGTTGAATGTTCATGTTTAAAAGGCTTTTGTTTTAGTTATACATTGCTTAAATGTTTATTCTTATTGATGAAAGTTTCCGCTATATTGTTATCCTTACTGGGCATTTGAGCTCACCCCATTTATATGTTTTATTTTTCCCAGGAAGTGAAGAAGTAAATTATGAATGACCTGCAGGGATATTATGTGGGGATATGAGTGTGGATTATGGAGACATTATGTTGTTGTAGTATTTTTTCATTTTATGATGTAATGTAAAACTTATGAATATATCTAGTGTTTCCAAGGCTACTAAACCAATCGGTCTTTCGAGATTTGATCTTTCTTGTGATCATGCCAATGTTACGAAGTAATGCACCGACTCTAGGCAACTGGGGTCGAGGCGTTACAGTTGGTATCAGAGGAAGTTTAGTACAAACCTTAGAAGCTAGATTTAGATAAACTCTGATTAGAGCACGTAGACCTAAGATGAACATTGAGGATTAGTATAGAAGAACTTCCTAGAATTTTGGTATTGTAGAGATTTTGTGAGTTTTCCGAGCAATACATCCCTGTCTGGATACGAGCAGGTAGAGGCGGCTCTGGCACAGATGTACCTAGGGGTAAAACCCGAAAACACCGCTTTGAGCTAGACTCGAACGGGAACTGGTGCACGACAACGGGCCTTGCTGCACTCTTGGTTACGACCCTCCCGGGGGATATGCTTAGGATAACTCTCATTTTCTTTACAAATCATTATGAAGGGTTTATGAGTATATACTTCCTCAAAGAAAACATTTTTATGATTATGGATTATATCCATAAATAGTTCAATTTATGTTAAGTGTTTTATAAGTATGGGATTATGTATTTTGATTCATAAACTGATCTAGTTTATGCCATTGTTTAGAAATGGCGCCTAGTGGAAGAAATGGAAACCGTATCAATGCACGCACTCCATGTAGGGATTGCCCTCCTGCTCAAGATAATTATAGTGGGGCTGGTGATGCAACTGGTGCTGATCAGCTAATCACCATACTGGGACAACTTACTCAGGTTATGAATAATAACCTTACCCGTATGGAGCACCCTGATCCGCAGCGTGGAGGATCAATGTTAGATCGATTCATGAGGCAACAACCACCAACGTTCAATGGGAATACAAATCCCTTAGTAGCTGAGCAATGGATATTTTCCCTAGAGAAAATATTTCAGGCTTTGGGGAGCAGTGAAAGGGAAAAAGTTATCATGGCAGTTTACCGCCTCACTGGAGATGCTGATCAATGGTGGTCATTGATTCAGAACATGAAGGAAGATGATGAAGTATCAAATATGGAATAGAGGGAGTTCAAAGATCTGTTTTTAGAAAAATACTTTCCTCGCGACCATCGAGCAGATATGGAAAGACAATCTCTGAGTCTGAGACAAAAGGAGGATGAGAATGTCACAAAGTATGAGGCTAACATTACAAGGTTAGCGAGGTATGTTGGAGATTATATTCGCAACCCAACAAGTAATATTGATCGTTTCTTTGATGGGTTAAAACCATTTCTCCGTCGAGCGTTAGTCTCATAATCCTTTTCATCGTACAAAGACATTGTCTCATGTGCTATCAAGACCGAAAAGGAATTCTCTAAGTCTTATGACTTTAAAGCAAAGCAAGAGAAGAAGAGACCTGCTGATCAATCTGGGAATGGAAATAAGGGGAAGAAGGGAAAGGTTGAATATCCATCTTGTGGTAAATGCGGGAAGAAACATCCTGGTACTTGCTTGAAGGGAATGGGAGTCTGTTACAAGTGTGGTGAAAAAGGCCACCAAGCTCATGATTGCAAGGGGAAGAAGGAAGCTACCAACGTTCAGTGCTACAATTGCAGGGAGATGGGGCATTATGCAAATGCATGTCCTAAGAGTCAGGAGAACTTACCTCAGAAAAGGCCAAGGGATCAAGGCCAGTCTTATGCTATCACTACTGCAGAGGTAGAAGCTCCGAAAGACGTGGTGGCAGGTAATTTAATGGTTTCCTCAAGTTTAGCAAATGCATTATTTGATTCTGGATCATCGCATTGTTTCATATCTTCCCAGTTTTCTAATAAAATTAGATATTTCCAATTTGATTTAATAAGGGAGTTGTCAGTTAAAACTCCTAAGGGAAGTATCGTTGCAACAAAGTTTTGTGAATCAGTCCCCATTAGAGCACATAAATTTTCTTTATCTGCTGATCTCATCATCATACCTATGATTGAGTTTGATATAATCCTTGGTATGGACTGGCTTTCGGACTATGATGCCAAGATTTATTGTAAGAAGAAAGAGGTTATGATTCTTGATGATAATGATAAGGAACACCTTATTTTTAGAGCAGAATCGTCACCACCTAATTCTTATTTAGATCCACCCTCAATAGCTCAACTAAATTCAATTATTGGGGAGGGAGAGAATGAAATAACTGCGGGTGAGGAAAGGAATGTTCAAATAGAGGATGTACCTGTTGTGAAAGAATTTGTAGATGTATTTCCAGAAGATTTACCTGGACATCCTCCAGAACGAGAAGTTGAGTTTTCTATTGATTTGATTCCTGGATCAAGGCCTATATCAAAGACCCCTTATAGAATGGCCACTGTAGATTTAGTCGAACTAAAGAAACAACTAGAGGAATTGAGTAATAAGGGATTTATTCGCCCTAGTGTTTCTCCATGGGGAGCCCCTGTTCTTTTTGTTAAAAAGAAAGATGGATCTATGAGGTTATGTATCGACTACAGGGAGATAAATGCTATAACGATAAAGAACAAGTATCCCCTACCTCGTATTGATGATTTATTTGACCAACTGCATGGAGCTCAATACTTTTCAAAGATTGACCTTCGATCTAGATACCATCAGTTGTGTGTGAAGAAGGAAGACATTCCGAAAACAGCATTTCGAACCAGGCACGGGCATTACGAGTTTACTGTAATGCTGTTTGGATTGACTAATGCACCCTCTGTATTCATGGATCTGATGAATAGAGTTTTCAAGGAGTATCTCGATGAATTTGTGGTGGTATTTATTGATGATATCTTTGTATACTCCAAAACCTACGAAGATCATGAAAATCACTTGCGCATTATCTTGAAGACTCTGAGGAGGCATGAATTATATGGGAAGTTTAGCAATTGTGAATTCTGGCTTCAAGAGATTTCTTTTCTTGGCCATATTGCCTCTAAAGATGGAATCTCTGTTGATCCTTCTAAGACCAAGGCAATCCAAGAATGGCCAGCACCTACAAGTATAACTGAGGTACGTAGTTTTATTGGTTTGGCAGGTTATTATCGACGTTTCGTCCAGAATTTTGCCCGATTGGCTAACCCATTAACGAAGCTCACACGTAAAGGGGTTAAATTTGTTTGGACAAAAGAGTGTGAAGAATGTTTCGAAGAACTGAAGAGAAGATTAGTCAATGCTCCTATATTGACTCTACCATCGGGGAATGATGGGTTCGTTATTTATAGTGATGCATCGAAGAAAGGACTTGGCTGTGTCCTTATGCAGAATGATAGAGTTATTGCCTATGCATCACGACAGTTGAAAATTCATGAACAAAACTATCCTACTCATGATCTCGAGTTAGCAGCAGTGATCTTTGCTTTGAAGATATGGAGGCACTACCTCTATGGTGAAAAATGTGAGATTTATACTGATCACAAGAGTTTGAAGTATATTTTCTCACAAAAAGAACTCAACATGAGGCAAAGGAGATGGCTTGAATTACTCAAGGATTATGATTGTACGATACACTACCACCCAGGGAAGGCAAACAAGGTGGAAGATGCTTTGAGTAGAAAAGACCATGGAGTTTTGAACAATATGAGAATTGAAAGGGATCCAATTTTTATGGATCTAGTGAAGATGGACATGGGAATAACCAGGGAAGGTGAAACATCAATGCTTTTTCAAATGGTTGCCAAACCATCTTTACTAGAAAGGATTAAGAGTTCTCATACCGATGATGAAGAATTCCAAAAGAAGATTAAAGCTGTGAATGATGGGAGATTGAGAGACTTTGTGTATGAAGATGGAATTTTGAAATTCGGGAAGAGACTTTGTGTTCCCAATATACCTGATCTAAAAAAGGAATTGCTGGATGATGCTCATAGTTCCAATTTCTCTATACACCCTGGGAGCACCAAAATGTATAGAGATTTGAAGGAACATTTTTGGTGGGACAACATGAAGAGAGAGATTGCTGATTTTGTGTCAAGATGTATGGTTTGTCAACAAGTGAAAGCTGGAAGGCAACAGCCTGGAGGAGTCATGCAACCTCTTCCCATACCGGAGTGGAAATGGGACAGTGTTACGATGGACTTTGTCATGGGGCTACCAAAGACTCCTAGAAGGAACAATGCAATATGGGTTATTGTTGATCGTCTTACCAAGTCAGCACATTTTCTTTCTATAAGAGAAGATCTACCCCTGGAACGTCTAGCAAGACTATACATTAATGAAGTTGTGAGGCTTCATGGAGTACCCCTATCGATTGTTTCTAATCGTGATCCCCGTTTTACTTCAAGATTTTGGAAAAGTCTTCAGAAATCCCTGGATACTGAACTTCATTTGAGCACTGCTTACCACCCTCAGACAGATGGACAATCAGAACGGACTATTCAAACCTTAGAAGACATGTTGAGATCTTGCTCACTTGACTTTCAGGGTATCTGGGATCAATATTTACCACTGGTAGAATTTTCCTATAACAATAGCTTCCATTCGAGTATACAGATGGCACCATATGAAGTGTTATACGGAAAGAGATGTCGTACACCAACCTGTTGGGATGACGTTGGTGAAAGAAAACTTGTAGGCCCAGAACTGGTGGAGGAAACGGTGGAAAAGGTGAAAGTATTCCAAAATCACATCAAAGCAGCTCAAAGTAGGCAGAAGAGCTATGCCGATAATCGAAGGAAGGATTTGGAATTTCAAGTCGGTGATCATGTTTTCCTGAAGGTATCTCCGTGGAAGGGAGTCATACGTTTTGGTAAGAAAGGTAAATTGAGTCCCAGGTACATCGGACCTTTCGAAATTCTAGAACGAATTGGGGCTGTAGCTTACTGATTGGCAATGCCGCCAAGTCTCTCCAAAGTTCACGATGTGTTCCACGTATCTCTGTTGAGAAAATAAATGCCTGACCCAACGCATGTACTCACCTATGAGGAATTAGAACTGGAACCCGATCTGTCTTATTGCGAAGAGCCCATCAAGATTCTTGATACGAGAGAACAAGTGCAGAGAAACCGGACGACGCGTCTGTTAAAGGTTTTGTGGAGAAATCATAAGATGGAAGAGGCAACGTGGGAACCCGAGGAACTTATGATGAAGAACCACCCGAGTCTTTTTATGCAGTAATACCCAAGAAATTGCGAGGACGCAATTATTTGAAGGAGGGGAGAATGTAACACCCCAAGCTTCCATGGTACGTTTCCCTTCGAATAATGCGATAGCGTGTGTTGTACGCAACCTCGAGTTCTAACACACACCACAACTAATTAAACTAGCCGTTGTGAATAGTAATACCTACTTTTTGAAATCATATATATTTTATATTTCAAAATGGACTTCATTTTTTGATTCGGAATATTGAAATTAGCCTAGGGTGAAATTTTGGTACTTTTCGGATAACTTTTATATTTTGATGAATAGTGAAAATTACTAAATTTTAATTAAAAACAACTTTTTTAATCAAAATAATTAATATTGATAAATTATGAATTTGAGTGGGTTTAAAGTATATTTATAATATATTTTTACCATTCAATTTAATGTTTGTCATTGGACATAATTTTACAATTAAACCGAACATAAACAAGTGTCAATCTTTTGATAGTTATTATCTCTTAAAAACACGCTTTTTGTTTTGACAGCGGGAATTAATTTTAAATTAATTTCTGCCACTTCTGTGTTTTGAATTTAGAAAAATGGATTCCATATTTGGAATCAGGATGTTCAAATTGTGTAAATAGGTAACTTTTATTTTTAGACATTTTGAATAATTACTGCGGTAAATATTTTATTTACCATGGTTAAGGGTAAATCCGGTAAATAAGGGTTAAAAAATAATATTATAATAATACTAAATTACCCTAAAACTTGTCTTAATCCTATTGGTTGATACATGGTCGACCATGGGCATCTTTGGGTCTATTTTGGGACCCCATGGATCCACTTGTAAGTGATAATGACACATTATATTAATAAAGTTAAAATAAAAATAAAAATGGCATAAGCTTACATCTTTTAGAACAACAATTGTTACATAGGGTTATATATGTTGGATTTTAGATTATAAATATTCATTATAAATCTAAAAAGATTTCCTACATAATGATATTTTATTTATAAATTTTAGACATTAAATAATTTATTTTATATATGACACAATGATGATGTAGTAATTACTATAATAGTGAAAAATTAAAATAATTGATATTATAAATACCCAAATAAATATAATATGAAACTTTTAATGAATTAAACTAATTTTCTAGGATAATATGATATATTATATTGATTTAATTGACTTTGTTCGAAGTAATCAATCTATTATGAGTTTCACAAAAATCAACTATTGAATAGTGTCAAAATTGACATAAAAGAGTTCTTAAACAAATATTATATTATTAATTGATATTAAATTCCTAAAAATCTATGGTTCGGCCAAGAGACTTATATAATGATAGTTTCATCATTAATGTACCACTTGGGGGTCACTTGGATGTATATAGTAAGTTTATTAACCATATTATATAAAAATACAAAGAGACATTGTAAAAGTGAAACTAATTAACTTAGAGTTAATAGTTAAAGATAAGGTTAATATAAGTACCCAAACCTGTCTAAATTCTATTGGTTGAGTTTTTTTCGACCTATCCCAACCTTAAACTTTGAATAATCAACTTTTTAGCCTTTAGAAACCGAATATGAATTTATTATAAATTAATATTTCTAGCTTTTCCAAAGGTACCCCTCACCCCTCTTATAAAAGGGCACTCCTCATTATCATTTCTTCACACCATCAAAGCCTTTTGGTTCGGCCAAACTCTGCCCAAATACTCTCCCAACATCCCTCACTACAACCTAGAGGAATTAGTTTGATCAGAAAGCCAACCTATGGAGCCCTTTTGATCAAATCAAAAGGAAGAACCCGAAGAAGAGGTAATGATTTCACCACCCTTCTCCAAGTTCATTTCTTCTTCCACTTCTTCTTCCTTTGTTCTTACCATTCTAAAATAATAACTCAAGTATATCACATATACTGTGATGTTATTATAAATATGGTACAATCATATTCAGTATTCTATCCACCCTTTGAATAACATGTCACCATACGTGTGTACGTACGGCTTACCGTCTCCACGTCGTGGTGTAATTGTTATTCAATATAATATTATTTGGATGGGTATAATAATGATATGTAACTCATGTAAATAATAAATATAACATGTTAATGATTCTGTATATATGATATACCATCCATTTATATATTATTTTAATATCAAAAGAATGATATTGTCACTCGTGCGTACGTACGGACTACCGTCTCCACGAACGCGATGAGATTCATTCTCCATCGTATCCATTCAAGTATAATTATCATTTGATGATTTAAAAACGATGTTTAAGGACTGGATATCATTCTGGATATGAATAAGATACAACAACCATGGCTTATGTAACAAAACATATAAAAGAAAATGAGTAAGTTAACTCCCGAAACGACGATAATTTTAAGATATTATTAACAAATCAATGTTAAAAGATCATATATGATATCATATTAATATATATGATTCTTGTATAATTTAATAACAATTATTTCACCATTATACAGGAGGTTAACCTACCCCAACCAAGGAAAAGTAAAAGGTAAGGGTTTACTTTACAACCTCTTCATTATCCAAGGTTGTTTATACGTAATAATCTACTGGGATCTCTTTATCATCCACATCCATGTTTCTTAAAAATGAATTTCAAAACATTTTTACTATTTACTAGAATATGAGTTAAAGTCATTTATAACCTTTTTGACTTTTATAAGTGGTTTCTAAAGGAATCTTTCGGTCGTTTTCAAAACAAGGTCCTTTTTAACCTTTTCGACAGAATTAAGGTAAGAATGTTTTTTTTAACTTATACAGCGGGTGCGGCTATTTTCCGCCGTTATAAAATCTTCAAAGCTTCCCTTAAAAGCTTATAAGAATATTTTCAAAGAAAATGTTTTATTTTATATGGATCTTAAATTATTTCAAAATAAAAGGAGATATTTCTTTAAAAAGAATTTTGATTTCATCTATGTCAACATCCTTTGATGGATTTTAAGATTATTTGAAGTTGATTTATTATGATACAAAACTTCTATATTGTATTGAAGGTTTTGTGATATGTTTGACTGTGGATGTGCTATTTTTATACCATTCATATTTTATGGTGAAAGTATTTACATTTCGTATGCTAGTTTTAATACGAATGTTTATGTTATGTTTAAACCTTTTCATATGGGAATGCATTGGACTTAATATGTGACGGGTGGAGTCCGCTATAGCTCCTCGATGCATCGGTAGGTCTCATGAGACAAACTAGTGTCTTGTCACAAGGCCTTGACAAAATCTTATTTGTAGTCTTGGCACGAGGCCTTGGATATGTGGTTATGATAGTCTGGCATTATGCATTCCAACATTATGAAAGTGGTTATTGATTTTTGCATGTGATTATTCGATTAGTAGAATATCCATGTGAATAAGTAAATGGCATTATTTCATTTTATTTATGCCATACCATGTTGAAAGTTCATGTTTAAAAGGCTTTTGTTTTAGTTATACATTGCCTTAAATGTTTATTCTTATTGATGAAAGTTTCCGCTATATTGTTATCCTTACTGGGCATTTGAGCTCACCCCTTTTATATGTTTTATTTTTCCCAGGAAGTGAAGAAGTAAATTATGAATGACCTGCAGGGATATTATGTGGGGATATGAGTGTGGATTATGGAGACATTATGTTGTTGTAGTAGTTTTTCATTTTATGATGTAATGTAAAACTTATGAATATATCTAGTGTTTCCAAGGCTACTAAACCAATCGGTCTTTCAAGATTTGATCTTTCTTGTGATCATGCCAATGTTACGAAGTAATGCACCGACTCTAGGCAACTGGGGTCGGGGCGTTACACATGGGGTACTTGAATTTTCCCTCATTCATGGGTTTGCTAATCCAATGCATGATGTCATCACAAAAACCCAACACATACTAATCTCTTGTATACCATCCCCAAATAGTAATACCATATAAAATTACATCTCTGATAGCACTTTGTAATGATCTGGACCCAAAATCCCATAAACCTATGTTCCGAGTCGGGTTTCCACATGAAATTAAGCGTGCCTCCTTATATATTAGTGGTAGAAAACTAGTAGCATGGGCATAATAGGTAATGTAGGGAGACTATACCTTCTTTACTAAGTATTCCACATAAGGTAAAATAATAAATATAGGAAAAATATACAATAAACTAGAACATACATTACCAACAATTTCCCAAACATGGTAGAACCAAAACCAAAAAAAAATTCAACATCATGATAATAGTTCCAAAAGTGATGGAAACCCAAAATAAATACTAATGGAGGAATCCCCTAAAATGGTTCATAAATCCATGTACGGATCCTCATCCATGATCATCCCATGCCGAACTCAAGTATCTAACACATGGTCTTTTCTCTAGTCAAATCCTACAAAAATGAAATCTACTTCAGTACCCAATGGAGGCCCGAGAAAGGGGTGAGTAAAACCCAGTAGGCCACCACTAATAGTGTATTTAAACTATCTAATCAAAACATATTGTTCATGCAAGTAATAAATAAATGGAATTATAATAAAAAAAACTCATCTGCCATTAGTTAAAAAATATTCACTTTAGAAACTGTCATAATTTATTTGTTTCAATCACTTAAACCATTTATGTCACTTAATACATGGGTAAGTAATTTACGTCATTTACTCCTTGGCCTAATCAGATCAATTATCAGACATTAGGGAATTAATCAAGTTCCTTATCTCAATAGGGATAAAAATTTCCTAACAAATTCATCACAATCACCTTGGAATCTCAGTCTTGGTAGTCTCATCAAATGCAATTGTTAAGGGCATAGAGACTCAATCTAACCCCATTACCTGTGCATTCTCACAGCGGGGATTAGTGCCTCAGTCTAACATGAACCATGGGGGAGCCTCTGTCAAATATCCCACATACCACCATACCATGTTCACATTATTATTCTTCCAATTACCACATATACCAAATCATATAACACGCATAATCAATATACATAACATTCAAAATTAGTATTCCATTTTACACATAAATCAACTTTGGTCCTTAACCCATTGACACATTTACCACACACATTAAATAGCCCATTTAACCTAATTTCCTTTCATATCATAAACCATTTAACTTATTCAACAAGTTCTATACATTAGACCATTTCACTTAATATATCATTTCACATGTATTATCCCATTCATGCATTTTAATTTCAATATCACAAGTCATTAGACACATTCACCTTATTCAATTTAACACTCATCACATTGTTCCAAACAAACCCTTTTTCCATTATCAATGTCTAGACACAACTATTAATAATACATTTTCTAACTCAACCAACATATCAACATTTTCATCATGGGATCTACTTAATCATAGGTCAACTATAAAGTTAACATTACAATTTTCCATGTTTTGGAATATTGGAACATCCCATGGGAGGAACTGATTTAGTCTAATCAATATTAATTCATCCCACATAGATCATGATGGGTTCAATTTATCATTTCGATAACCATTTTAACAAATCCATTTAGAGGCATCAAATGAACAATAATAGGGATCCAATAATAAAACCACACATTCAAAAATCATCTTCAAGACCATGGAATATAACTTGTAGGTAACCTACTTGAAACTAGAGATGAACACATGATTGACCATTTCTTTATATCATTATTTAATCACTATTTGAAGCCTGAACCTATGATATGAAAGATAAATAGGATTGTTAGACTTTAGATGAAAAATAATGAAACCAAAAGCCCTAATCTAGAACATAGAAGTTAGAGGAGCATAAGACTTACAAATAGTTTTCATCCACAACCAAGGACACTCCAAATGGCCTATAAATGAAGCATATCGATCCTATGAAATATCTGGATTTTTAGGTTCATGACTAGGGATAGAGGAAAAATAATGAGGAATAAATTTGGGTGAGGAACATAATGTCATGAGGGGGGGGGGATTGGGAAATACCTTTTTCAATGGGGTGTATGGTTTGGCCTCACAGTTTTCCAAACTCTATGCAACCATGAATCTACCTCTATCCACGAGGGGATGAGTCACACAGTTACCTGGGGTGCCTCAATCAATCTGACAAAATGTACACCAACTGAGAGGCATGCACAAGTTGGCCAAAATCATAATTATTTCTTATATTGATCCCCTGAGACACCCCAAGCATCCCCATATATCTAAAAAATATTCCGTTAACCATCTTAAAGACACATAAAATAAAACATAAAAAATAATATACATCATGATTATCTTGGATCTTACACCTATTTATGGAATCTACATTTGATTCCTATAACCCAATGACAATACCACATAGATCTGTTATTAGATCCATCAAAATTGAAATAATTTCACAGGATATAAATTTTTTAATTGATTAATTTATTATAAATAATTTTTGATGATATTGTTCTCAGTATTGGAATTTTATCCATTATCTATTTTTTATTCAATTTAATTGATAATGATGTTTATCGTCATTTAAATCTTGGACTAATAATTGATTATGAGAAAGAGAACATTTGGGCATGACCCTTTACATGCTTCTGTCGCACCTGGAACCAACTATTTATAGCAGGGAGGTCACATAATTATTTATATTTATCTAAGTACCATTGATTGATTTAAAAATTTGTAAGTTAGATTTTAATTTCAATTTAATCATTATTAAATAAAAATTGTGAGATTTTTTTCTTCTCATTCATTACACAAAAATATAATTCAATTTATTAACTTTTTGAATTAAATAAATTTGATGATCTCAAATGGAGGTGAAGAGTAATCTAGAAGGATAACACAAGAGTACACACCCTGTAAACCATAGGTACATGTTGTGTACTAGTTTTCAATACCCTAATAATTAATTTGAAATTATTTTAATGATTGTACATTTAGAACCAATGGTACCATTTATTTTACACCACATGTTTATTTTCCTAGTATGATACATATTCAGCCTGAATACATGTCATGTAATTGGCATACGCGATGTGTAATCATTTAGTCACAGATGGGTCATGCATCTTCTTACACGGCCTTCCTGACAGGTGACTGTGTTACTCAAATACCATACGATGTGTTTCCCATGTACACACTGTGTACTCTAACATTTTCCATGGAATAGTTTACACATCATTTAGTTATGTGCATGTCTTGGATAGATTGGGAAAATGTTATAGGGTATTTAGTTGGCTTGTACACTCCTTCTACATTACCAAAATTCAAAAAAATAAAAATTAATTTATAATACAATGAAGTCCTTATCAAAATTTTCTTTTGTGTGGTAATTAAGATGATAGAAAATTACTTGTAATGATTATTAATATATATAAATGTTTAATTAATTTTTTTATATCGGTCAGATCTGTGTAACAAACCGAACATTCATGAATAAAATTCCCTCTTTTTAATTTAATTAAATGTCTTTCGATATAGAAAACACATGCATTTTTTTATCCAATTGGATTGAAATTTCCATTATATATCATTACCATTGATAATATAGACATTGAAAAGTTATCAAATTACTAGTACAAATATAAGTTTTTAACAAATCCTTTCAACATAGGAAAAAGGAGGTGATGGCCTCATCCAGTGGACTCGGGCAGTACAAATCTAATCCCAGAAAAAATGTTGTGTCACTGGGCTTTTCTCATGATCAATCCCAAGTCGAGTGATGTTATCCGTGCTACCCCAAGAGTCATTCACCATTGCACGACTTACCCATAGGACTGATGTAGGTGTTATAAGGGGTTATGTAACAATGTATTAGTTACTTATCGTAACATCCCAAGATTTCATAGTACATTATTTCTTCCAAGTAATGCAATAACTTGCAAAACACACAACAGTGAGTTTAAGCGCACCACGACTTACCAAACTAGCCATTCCAAAGCGGTTATGAATATAAATAACTGAATTTTGAAGATTATATAATCCGTATAATTTAAGAATCTATAATATGAGTTTGTTAGACATAATGTAATAACAAATTCATTTTTTAGATAAAAGAATTATTTTAAAAAAAAAGAAATTTTTCCACCTTTTAATGGAGAACCCTTTTTAAATAAAATATTTGAAACTTTTATATATTCAATTTTCACAGAAAAAATTATTCTTTAGAATTGGGACATAAGAATTTAGTTTCAATAAATTGTTTCTATTTTTGTGATAACTTTTATATTTGGGTGAACAGTGAAAATACTATATTTTAATCGAAAACAACTGTTTTCAATAAAAATAATTTGTAGCGTTGAATTATTCATTTTAATGGCTTGGAAGTATAATTAGATTATATTATTACCATTTAATCCAATTATGGTCATTTTATGTAATTTAACATTGAAATTGGACATAAATAAGTGTAAATCTTTTGATAGTTATTATTTCTTAAAAATAGGCTTTTTGGTTTTGACGACTGGAATTAATTTTAAATTAATTAATTAAACTTATATGTTTTGAAATTGGTAAAATAGAATTCATTTTTGAATTAGTAATATCAATATTATCTTAGTTTTAATTTTTGGTATTTTATAGAAAACTTTTAATTTTTGATGAATAGTGAAAACACTGAGTTACAGTTTAAAACAAAATTTTTATTTAAATAATTATTCATTTTATATAAATTTATTTTAGGTCAAAATAAATAAATAATACCTATATAAATTCAATTTAATTCATTGGAGTCATTTTATAACAAATTTAGATATATAATAATTTTATTGATCTTTTTACCGTCTTTTACCCACCTCCTAGGAGCATTTTCAAATTTACATAAAACATAATTTTACCACTTATTTGAGATGAATTTTAAAAATTCAAGAGACACAGTTGATATCAGTAAGTAAAATTTTGTACAATAAGATGAAAATAATTTTTTGTGAATAATAACTTTTTACTTTTATTTACCACGCTTAAAAGTAAAAATGATAATTAAGGGTAAAAATGATATTATTATTATGATAACACAAGTACTAATTCTATTGGATAAGTATAATTCGACCAAAACAACCTTAGGAATAAAATATGAACCACTTTGGTCAACTTGGATTAGATTAGCACATTTATTATAATTTAATTCAAAGAAGAGTTAAGACAGTTAAAATCAATGTTTAATAACTAGAACATTTTTAATATAGGGTTACTCATAAGATAAACTAGACTATAAATATTCATTATAAAAATAAAAGGATTTCTGACATAATGGTATTTTGTATATATTTTTTAATAATTATATATTTTAATTTATTTATGACCCAATGATGATGCGGTAATTACCTAATTAATGAAATATTAAAAAAAATTATTATTATAAATATTCAAATAAATGTAATTTGAGACTTTTTATGAATAAAAATAATTTTATAGGTTAATATGTCATATTAGGGTTGGTTATGAGAATTGTTTTCTAAGAAATAATGCTGTTATAAATTTAGATTAAACAAAATACCAAATAATGTCAAAATTGACATAAAAGAGTTTTTAAAACAAATATTACATTATTAATTGATATTATATTCCTAATAATATAAGGTTCGGCCAAATGATGTATATAATGATAGGTGTATAATTAATGAACCACTTGGGGTTTTCATGGAAGTATATAGTATGTTTATTGACCACATAATATAAAAATACAAAGAGACATGGTAAATGTCAAACTATTTAACTAAGAGTTAAATCTAAAAGTTAAGGTTAATATAGTGACCAAAACCTATCTAAAAACTATTGTTTTAGTGGGGTTATACCCACAACAACCTTATTTATTAAATGATTCATTTTTAATCCATTAGAAACCAAAAATTATTTTATTATAAAATAATATTTCTAGCTTTTCCTAAGGTGCCCCTCACCCATCTTATAAAAAGAAACTCCCCCTTCTCTCTAATTCACTCCTTCAATGCCATTTGGATCATCCAAACTACACCCAGATACTATCTCAACTATTTTCCCTTCATCATAGAGGACTTCCATTAATCAGAAAGCCAACCTAAAGTTCCCTTTTGATCAAATCAAAAGGATGATCCCGAAGAGGTAAATATTTCATCACCTCTTTCAAGTTCCTTTCTTCTTCCAATACATCATTCATTGTTGTTTCCATTTGAAAATAATAAATCCAGTATCTTATATATAATGTGATGTTTTTATAAATATGGTAAAACCATATTCATTATTCTATCCATCCTTTAAATGACATGTAACCATACGTGCATACATATAGCTTACCGTCTCCACGTCATTGTGTAATTGTTATTCAGTATATTATTATTTGGATGGGTATAATAATGATGTGTAATTGATGTAAATAATAAATATAACATGATAATGATTCTGTATATAGGATATACCATCCAATAATATATTATTTTAATATAAAATCAATGATATTCTCACTCGTGCGTACGTACAGATTACGGTCTCTACAAATGCGACGAGATTCATTCACCATCGTATCCATTCAAAACTAATTTTCACTAGATGATTAAAAATAATGTTTAAAGACTTAATATCATTCCAAATATGAATAAGATACATCCTATACATAACAAAAATTACTTAAAAAATAAAGCATATAGAGTAAAATGAATCAGTTAACACCCGAAACAAAGATAATACTAAGATATTATTAACAAATCAATGTTAAAAGATAATATATTATATAATATTAATGTATATGATTCTTGAATAATTTAATAACAATTATTTCACCATTATGTAGGTGGTTAAACTACCATTCACCAAGGAAATGTACAAGGTAATGGTTAATTCTACAATCTCTTCATTATCTGAGGTTGTTTATACGTAATTATCTACTGGGACCTCTTCATCATCCACATCCATGTTTCTTAAAATTGTATTTCCAAACATTCTTACTATTTTATAGACTATAGTTTAATGTCATTTATACCATTTTTTTACTTTTATAAGATGTTTATAAAGGAATCATTCCGTCATTTTTCAAACAAGTTACTTTTTGACCTTTTTGACAAATTTAATGTATGAATGTTTTTTAACTTATTCGGAAGGTGCGGCTATTTTATGCCATTATAACATCATCTAAGATTCCATTAAAAGAATATAAGAATATTTTCAAAAATAAATATTTTTTTATAATTATGTGACTTTTATACGATTTCTAAATAGAAAGATAAATTTCTCTAAAAAGTTTTTGATTTCATCTATGTCATCATCCTTTGATGGATTTTATGTTTGTTTTAAGTTGATTTATTATGACACAAAACATCCATATTGTATTGAAGTTTTTGTGATATTTTTGATTGTGGAGGTTTTTTTAATTCCATTCATTGTTTATGGATAAATTATTGAAATTTTGTATGCCTGTTTTAATATGAATGTTTATGTCATGTTTAAACCTTTTCATATGAGGAATGTATTAGACATAGTAAGTGACGGGTGGATCCTGCTATTGCTTCTCGATGCATCAGTATGTCTCATGAGACAAACTAGTGTCTTGGAACAAAGCATTGACAAAATCTAATTTGTATTCTTGGAACAAGTCCTTGAATATGTGGTTACGAAAGTCTGTCATTATGATTTCCATGATTATGAAAGTGGCTATTGATAATGCATATGATTATTTGACTGGTACAATATCCATGTGAATAAGTAAATGGGATCATTTGATTTTTATATTTTCCATATTATGTAGATGTTCAAGATTAAAAGGATTTTGTTTTTGTCTTATACATTTCCTTAAATGTTTATTATTATTTATGAATTTTTTTTCTATATTGTTATCCTTTGTGAGCATCGGAGGTCACCCATTTCTATTTTTAATTTTTTCTAGGATGCAAAGAAGTATTTTATGACTGATTTATAAGGATAATATGAGGGGATATGAGTGTGGTCTATGGAAACAATGTTGTTGAAGTTTTTCATTTTATAATGTAATGTAAAACTTATGAACGTATCTAGTATTTCCAAGGCTACAAAATTTATCAGTCTTTCGGGACATGATTTCCTTATATCATGCCAATGTTATGTAATAATGCACCGACTCTGGGTAACTGGGGGCGGGGAATTACAATTGGTATCCTAAGAAGTATAGTACAATCCTTGGAAACTAGATTTAGATAAACTCTGATAGAATCATATATCCCTAAGAAAGGCATTAAGGATTAGTATATAAGAACATCATAGAATTTTTGTATTGTAGAGATTTATGAGGTTTCCAAGTAATACATCCTTGTCTGGATACAGGCATGTAGAGGCGGCTCTGGCACATATGTACCGAGGTGTAAAACCCGAAAACACCGCTTTGAGCTAGACTCAAATGGTAACTGGTGCACGACAACAGGCCTTGTTGCACTCTAGGTTACGACACTCTTAGGGGATATGCTTAGGATAATTCTCATTTTCTTTTCAAATAATTATGAAGGATTTACAAGTATATCCCTACTCAAAAAATATTTTTATGCTTATGGATTATATCCATAAACTTTTCAATTGACGTTTGGTATTTTATAGGTTTGGAATTATCCATTTCAATTAATAAGCCGGCATAGTGTATTCCATTATATAGAAATGGTGCATAGTAGAAGGAATGTGAAATCCAACAATACGTATGATCCAAAGAGTAAGAAGGATCTTATCTTTCACAATATTAAGTCAACATTTATAAGGGAAATAGTCTCCCATGTATTCTCAACATATCAAGAAATAGTATCATGTGTTAATAAGATAAGTAATTAATTCTCTGAGTCCTATGGATTTGAAGGGAGGAAAGAGAAGAAAATGATGGAAGAGAGAAAGATGTATAAAGGGAAGAGGGAAAAGAAGGATTTTCCTATATATGATAATTATGGAAGGAATCACCTTGGTAAATTATTGAAGGGAATGTGAGTTTGTTATAAGTGTGGAGAGAAAGGACACCAAGTATGTGATTGAAAGGGTAAGAAAAAATGTTTCAAATGTATAATGCTTCATCTTCAAGGAGTTGGGACACTACGCGAATCAATTCCCAAATCATCAGAGTATACACCAAATTCTACTATTGGATAATAATAATGTAATGATACTACCAAAGATGAAGAGGAATGATTATATTTCTCACATTATTATTAAATTATTGTGTCATTTGAGTATTGTATTAATGATGTACATGATATAAGAATTATAGAGAATATAAGGATTGTACTCCGGTTCTATTTTATTAAGGACATGAGATTGTGTGGAACCTAGAAAAGGGGCTCAATATGATGTTAAATTTTTTGAAAATATTTGATTACGAGAAAGATAAACCATAATATGGTTCTGATACCGAGGTAGGGATTTTGGAATAGTACATGATTGATTTGGATAAATTATATTGGATATTCATAACTACCTTGAAACTGGATAATGATTTGTATATTCCATCATTGTTGGAGTTTAATACATTTTTGGATAGAAGGGGTATCTCCAGTATTTTATAAGGAATAAGGGATCATGAATGTAATCAATAAGTTTTTATGATAATTCAGGATGTTGCAGTGTTTTAAAAGAATACATGATGAAGATTTTTACATGTTGTTATGTGGAAAAAAGGATCTTCATTGTGTTTACCTTCCTTATAAATTTTGGATTGTGAGTTTGGACAGAATTATTTTGGATAATTCTATATTGAGACTATTTTTTGATTTCCCTAAATGGACTACCCAGAGGTCAGGCGGCAACCCTTCGTGTCTGGAAAGGCCGCGAGACTTGAACCTGAAACCGAAAGGCGACAAGGGTGTATCACCTACAACTATCCCATGTGATGTCTTGGATTGAATAATGTAGTTTTTTCGAAAATTTATGGTATATAAATTATAAATTCATTTTTTTGGAACCCTATTTGAATAGGATAACTAGAATATTTGTTTATGTTCTATTAACTTTTAGAGTGAAAGATGAGTTTGTGGTAGAAATTAGTTAAAGGATGAAACTCTACTTGTCATGTATATATATTTTTCATATCTTATATTATGAAGAAATTAATTCTTAAACATTAGGTAAGGGATATTAAAGCTAAAAATGTGTTATCCTAATACCTTATGTTTTTTGAACCGATGATATATTAACTCATCATAGATTAATGGTTTTGAGGCCCTCAATTCTACAATTTTTTGTGACTAGCAACCTCAATGAATCCATATAAATATTTATGTTTTTCCTCCAATAATGTGTCTCTAATTGCTACCAATTTTCTCCTAATCATATCACAATTTTTTGATGAGTTGTTCATTCCCCTTTTCATCTTATTAAGGCTAAATTTTATTAACCCAATTTCTAATGTGGGTTTTACAACAAAGGTATTTTCTATATTAAACCATTTATTTTTTAAGAACAATTTCAAATTTCGGGGACATAATTTATTGAAGGAGGAAAGAATGTAACACCCCAAGATTTCATAATATGTTATTTCTTCAAAGTAATGTAATAACATGCACTACACGCAACACTGATTTCAAGCGCACCACGACTTACCAAACTAGCTGTTCAAAAGCGGTTATGAATAGTATTTACTAAAATTTGAACATTATATAATACTTATAATTTTATAATACATATTATGAGTTTCTTAGACATAATGTAAGAACAAATGAATTTTTTTAGATAAAAGAATTATTTAAAAAAAAATGCAATTTTACCACCTTTTAATAGCGAACCTTTTTTAAATCCAATATTTGAAAATTCTATATATTCAATTTTACAAAATAAACATCTTCGTCAGAATTGGGATATAATAATTTTTTTTTCAATAAAATTTCAGTTTTTTTCTAATAACTTTCATATATGGGTGAATAGTGAAAAATACTATATTTTAACTTAGAACAACATTTTTTAATCAAAATAATATATATTGTAGAATTATACATTATAATGGTTTGGAAATATAATTAGATTATATTTTTACCATTTAATACAATTATGGTCATTGTAAGTAATTTCATTCTGAAATTGGACATAAACAAGTGTCAGTCTTTTGATAGTTATTATTTCTTAAAAATACGTTTTTTGGTTTTGAAAACGGGACTTAATTTTTAATTAATTAATGAAACTACTATGTTTCTAAATTCATAAAATCGAATTCATTTTTGAATTCGGAATATCAAAATTAACATTGTGTGAATTTTTTCAATTTTTCTGAAAACATTCAATTTTTGATGAATAGTGAAAAAAAGAGTTATTGTTTAAAACTGAATTTTTATTTAAATAAAAATTTATTTTATTTAAATTTATTTTAGGTCAAAATAGATACATAGTACCTATATAAGTTAAATATAATTCATTGGAGTTAGTTTATAATAATTTTAGATTTATAAAAAGTTTATTGAACTTTTTACCTTCTTTTACACACCTCCTAGGAGCATTTCCAAATTTATATAAAACATAATTTTTCCACTTCGGTGAGTTGAATTTCAAAAATCTAAGAGACACAGTTGATATTAGTATGTATACTGTGGTTACACATAAGATAAATTGGACTATAAATATTAATTAGAAATATAAAAATATTTCCTACATAATGGTATTTTATTTTTATTTTTTAAACATTTAATATGTTAATTTATTTATGACACAATGATGATACAATAATTACCTAATTAATGAAATATTAAAATAATTGATATAATAAATATATAGATAAATGTAATTTGAGACTTTTTATGAATTAAAATAATTTTATTGGTTAATATTACATATTAGGGTTGGTTAGATGAATTTTGTTTGATGTAATAATGATATAATGAATTTAGAAAAAATAAAATACCTAATAGTATCAAAATTGACACAAAAGAGTTTAAAAAAAACATTATATTATTAAATGATTTTATATTCCTAAAAATATACGGTTAGTACAATAGACTTATATAATGATATGTGTATCAATAATTATCCACTTGGGGTTCTCTTGGAAGTATATAGTATGTTTATTAACCACATAATGTAAAAATACTAAGAGACAATGTAAATGACAAACTTTTTAACTAAGAGTTAAATCTAAAAGATTATGTTAATATAGAAATAAAAACCTATCTAAAGCCTATTGGTTGAGTGGTTTTCAAACCATCCCAACCTTAGCATTAGACAATTTATTTTAGAGCCATTATAAACAAAAAATAAGTTTTTTATAAAATAATATTTTTAGCATTTCTAATCATTCCCCTCACCCCTCTTATAAAATGGCACTCCCCCATCTCTCTAATTCACAGCTTCAAAGCCATTTTTCTCTACCAAAATCTACCCAAATACCCTATAATCTATCCTAACTTCAACCTAGAGGCCTTAATTTATTCATAAAGCCAAACTAAGGAGCCCTTTTGATTAAATCGAAAGGAAGAGCCCGAAGATGTAAATATTTCATCACCCCTTTCAAGTTCCTTTCTTCTTCCAATTCCTCTTTCTTTGTTATTTCCATTCTAAAATAATAACTCAATTATCTTCTATATACTGTGATTTTATTATAAATATGGTAAAACCATATTCATTAATCTATCTATCCTTTGAATCACATGTCACCATACGTGTGTACGTACAACTTACCGTCTCCACGTCATGGTGTAATTGTTATTCAGTATATTATTATTTTGATGGGTATAATAATGATGTGTATTTGATGTAAATAATAAATATAACATGATAATTATTCTTTATATATGATATACCATCCAATTATATATTATTTTAATATCAAAAGAATGATATTGTCACTCGTGTGTATGTACGGATTACCGTCTCCACGGACGCGATGAGATTCATTCTCCATCATATCCATTCAAGAATAATTTTCATTACATGATTAAAAATAATTTTTAAAGACTTAATATCATTCTGGATATGAATAAGATATATCCTATCTATAACAACCATTTCTTACATAACAAAGCATATAAAGGAAAAATAATTAGTTAACACTTGAAATGATGATAATACTAAGATATTATTAACAAAGCAATATTAAAAGATCATATATGATATCATATTAATGTATATGATTCTTGTATAATTTAATAAAAATTATTTCACCATTATACTAGAGGTTAACCTACCATGGACCAATGAAAATTACATGTTAAGAGTTAATTCTACAATCTCTTCCTTATCCGAGGTTGTTTATACGTGATTTCCTACTGGGACCTCTTCATCATCCAAATCCATGTTTCATAAAAATGTATTTCACAACATTCTTAATATTTCATAGACTATTGTTTAAAGTCATTTTTACCATTGTTTGAATTTTATAAAATGTTTATAAAGGAATCTTTACGTCATTTTCCAACCAAGATACTTTTTGACCTTTTCGACAAATTTAAGGTAAGAATGTTTTTTTAACTAATACGGCATATGTAGCTATTTTTTGCCATTATAACATCGTCGAAGCTTCCCCTACAAGATTATAAGAATTTTTTAAAATATTAATGATTTATTTTATAATTATGTTTCTTTTATATGATTTCAAAATAGAAAGAGATATTTGTCTAAAAAGGTTTGGATTTCATCTATGTCAACATCCATTGATGGATTTTATGTTTGTTTGAAGTTGATTTATTATGATACAAAACTTCCACATTGAATTGAATGTTTTGTGATATGTTTGACTATAGATGATTTATTTCATACCATTAATGGTTTATGGATAAAGTATTGACATTTCGTATGCCAGTTTTAATAAAAAAATTTATGTTATGTTTAAACCTTTTTATATGAGGAATGCATTGGACTTAGTTAGTGATGGGTGGAGCCCACTATAGATCATCGATGCATCGATAGGTATCATGAGACAAACCAGTGTCTTGGCACAAGGCCTTGAGAAAATATTATTTTTAGTCTTGGCACAAAGCCTTCACAATGTGGTTATGAAAGTATAGAATTATACATTCCATAATTATGAAAGTGGCTATTGATAAGGCATGTTATTATTAAACTAGTAGAAAATCTATGTGAATAAGTAAATAAAATAATTTTTATTTTTATCTTTTCCATATTATACTGAAGTTCATGTTTAAAAGGATTTTTTATTAGTTTTATACATTTCCATAAATGTTTATGCTTATTTATGAATGTTTCTGCTATATTTTTATCTTTTCTGAGAATCTGACCTCACCCCTTTCTATGTTTTATTTTTCCCTAAATGTGAAGAAGTATTTTATGACTGACCTAGATGGATAGTGTGAGGGGATATGAGTGTGGTATATGGAAACAATTTTGTTGAAGATTGTCATTTTATAATGTAATGTAAAACTTATGAATGTATATATTATTTCCAAGGATACAAAACTGATCGGTCTTTCGAGACATGATTTCATTGTATCATGCCAATGTTAGGTAATATTACACCAACTCTGGGTAACTGGGGTCGGGGAATTACACTTAATGTGTAATAACTCTCATAAATTAATCTTATTATTTAATCAATATCATTATGACAACAGTTTTTCTTAAAAATATAATGAATTAGATAAATTAACTTTTTGGAAAAAATGGTAAACTTCAGAAATATAAAAATTATTATTTTAAACTATGTTTTTATTAATATTTTTTATATATATAGTGTAATAATAACACCCATTTTAATTATAAATGATGATTATATTCATTCCTTATATTTTTACTTTATAAATTATTTAGTATTCAGTTTGATAGAAATTATATTTTTCAACGATAAAAAAGAAAATGTAATTTTAATTAATGAATTTATTTGGATGAATTAATGAATTTTAAAAATAATAATATTTTAATAAATTATTATTATAAAAATATTTTTTTGAATAATAAATCAGTGTATAATTTTTAGGAAGTCAAATGTAATTTTTATTAAGTTTTAGAAACCGGTTTTTCAAAAGGCTTCAATTTTTAGTAAATGTTGGTTTTTATTTTGAAAGTGAAAATTAAAATATTTAGAAAATTATATCTAGAAAAAAAATTTATTTCAGGAATTATGATGTTGAAATTGTACAACATTTAATTTCTCATAATTTTATGAGATAGTCGAATTATTGGGTAAAAATTAAATACTGCATAAATATATAAGGTGTTTTATGACATCATAATTACCCAATAGTGATGAAATAAAATACTATAAAAATGATATTCTGAAAATATATGTTTTATTATTAAAATATTTAGATTTTATATTTTTTATTAATTTTATAATTCCTTAGTGGACCCTCCAAACATATGAAATATTTTAACATTTTAAAATGATTTTCTTGAGAGTGAGAATCACCCCCACATAAGCAAGCCAAATATTTTAATTTATTCTGCCATTAACATTTTTAAATATTCTATAACACTCCCATTCGTTAGAAATCATGGGAATAATTATGGTTTGGGTTGTGGATTTGATTAAATTAATGTGTAGTTTCCAAAACCTAAATAATAATTAAATCCCTCTCCATTCCGATATAAAGCCACCCAAAATCCTATTCCTATACACTAAAAAAATTTGGATCTTGAAAAATCTCTACCTTATACTCCCTATAGTCCTCCCAAGGAACCCCAAGCTCCAAATAATCCTCTCCTAGGCCTTTGGGATCACACTTCCATGTAAGGGAATCTCACTTTTCTCTCCTTTCAAATTCAAGCATCTTATTTGTAAGTAGTTCTGGTAATTTTGAATAGTTATAGTGACATTATTTTATAATCATTCAATTACTCTATATTTGAATTATTTTGATGAGTTATCATTTATACACACTCATTTTTACCCTTACCTAAGCTGTTACTAGGCTGAAATTTTGAAAGGGATCATTGACCATCCTCTTTTATCAAGAATTATTTTCATGTCATCTTTTAATATAATTATTACATAGCATGGGATATGTTATACTTCCCATTTTATGTATAAATTATTATATCCCCTTTCACTATCATTTATCCATCTATTTAACCCTTATGTACACTAGTTACCTTTCCCAATTTCAATAATAGATTAATTCCTTTCATGTTTTTCCATTTTTCATTAAATTTTTATACCCTTTTATCATAAAATAAAAATGTTGGGGTATTATTTAACACCTCCCACATACATACCTATTTATTTGAATGAGGAGATACATTTTTATCTCTCATTAATCCCTTTCTTGTACATTTGTTACCATGCTGAAATTTCAGAAGGGTTATTCCATTTCTCCCCTTTCTTCATGATTATTTATTATGTTATGCCGTGTATTTCCAAATTAAAGGTGTTTTTACATGTATCTTTTTACACCATTACTTTAAACATAATGTATATATTATTAGCTCTAATTTTATCTATCATTAACTATTTTTATGAATTTTTATGTCACGTAGTTAGGCTGTCGAAATTGCACTACAATTTTCCAAACCAAAATCATCGTGTAGTGAATACCATACCCATTTCCCTATCAAGGGTATTCACTATTATGCACATATACATATTGATTTTATAATTTCATATATTTATTCCACATTACTTTATCTTGGAATAAATGATGATGTTGAGTGACTTCATGTTATATAATCTATGTGGCACACTTATGCATGAAATGATATGTTTATAGAAGGTGCATCCTGATCGCAATCCAGTGCATTGGGTAATGATTTGGTATAACGACAGGCCATGTTCAATGAGGTTTTACTCATTCTATTTCATGTTCAAAAGGGTTTAATCATGATAATTAATGTGTAATGATGGTTTACTCATGCTAATTAATTTTCAATGAGGGTTTACGCATGCAAATCCATGTTAAATGAGCCTTGGATCATGCTAATATGATGTTGTATATTGTTGTAAAATTTCCATGTTATGATAACAATGCTATATCATGCCTCTATGGTCATGTTTATCTTGTTCGAAATTCATTTTCCTATTTCCAAAAATGTATTTTATTCTTCATGTTATCTCTTTTTTACTCCCTTACTGGGCTTTATAGGTCCCCCTTTTCATATGTATGTCTTCAGGTTATCCCATAAAATGCTAAGAATGAAGAAATGTTGTGGTCATGTAAAATAAGTTTACAATAAAAATGTAGTATTTTATGTTTTAAGTTGTTATATAATTTTAATTATTTCCCATGACACTAGAACTATCAATACTCATAGTTGTATCAAGTAAAATTTTATGTAATAAATCATGTTGAAGTGTGTAATAAAGAGTAGGGTTGTTATAGTTGGAATCAGAGGATAGGTTTAGTTATTTTTGGTATTAGGATTAGAAATCCCTGGTGAAATACATAGGGATAAGACAATGTATGATGAAAGAATTATTAATTTTTTTGGGTATATAGTAGGCGGATTATCAATAAAATATATCACTATCTAGATACAAATAATTAGAGGTGGCTCTGGAACATATGTATCTAGGGGAAAAACCCAAATACACTGCTTTGATATAGACTCGAATAGGAAATGGTACATGATAATGTGCATTACTGCACTCTTAGATTGACACTATTAGTGGATATGTTTCAGAAAAATCATAATCATAGTACAAACCATTATGAAGGGATAAAAAAAATCCCTCATGAATATACATTAGGAGATAAATCTTGGATCACATATATTGAAGCATATGATTTTATAAGTTAATGAGATAAATTTAATTTATATGGTATACCTTAAATGTCATTGGATTCCCCTTTATGTGTTGAAGTGGTTAATATACTCATCCCTAATTTTCATTTTATTCTTGAAAATGACCGATAACATGAGGAATATGGCTAACAACTGATGCGAAGGGCATCATGATGAATGTCCCAAAGAGATTACTAATAAAATTGGAGTTCAAGTAGGATATATCATGATTATTCCAAACAAGCTATCAAAAATCACAATTAATAATTGGCATTTTGTTAAATACCAAAGAAAATTAAGTAAGAGGAAGATGACATCTCATCAAAGTTCATCTGATAAAGTTGATATAGGGAAGAAGAGCCCATTTCCTTAAAGCAACAACTGTAGAAAGAGGAACCAAGGGAAATGTCACAATGGGACTAGGAGATGTTTTATGTGTGAAAAGGAAGGGAACAAAGTATCTAATTTCCATGAAATAATAGATAATTTGATGGATGGAAACAAAGTTCCATATAAGACATATTACTCAGTTCTATGATATAAATGTTGAGAAGTCGGGAATTACCCAAGTCAATGATCTATTGCAATGGCTGAGAATCATGATGAGCATCAAAGATATCCATGATCAATGGAGAATGGGAATTACTATGATAATATGGATAATGATGAATGAATTCCATGTAACAACTACTTCAAAGTAGTTTATGTAATAATTTATTTCAATTCATGTACTATTAGTATATATTTTAAGTTTTATAAGAACATTGAGTGCAAAAAAAATTATATCGAATCATTAGGAATATATATATATATATATGTTGTATCACATGTTGATGATTGTGATAATGTTATTATTGAAAAATTTATAAGTCTTCCACTGATGGAATTTGTGGCAAAAGAGAATGTCATTTCATATTCCTCAATGCAATTGAAAATTCATGATAAAAACAATCCCAAGCATGATCAGGAGTCGGCGGGAGTGATCATTACATTAAAAATCTGGTTGCATTATATCTTTGGGAATAAGTGTGAAATATAAAGGTATCAAAAAAGTCTCAAATATATATTCCAATAGAAACAGTTGAATATATTCCACTGAATATGATTACATAAAATTAATTACAATGACTTCTGAATCCATTACCACCCTGGGAAAGAGAAAAAGGTGGTAGATGATCTAAGTAGAAAGGACCCAACAATTCTATCATTGATGAGAATTGAAAAATGATACAATCTTCTTAGATTTTATGAAGATGTATATGGGAATCATAAATAAGGGAACATCATCAATACTTTCACAAATGATTGTTCGACTTTCTCTTTTGGAATAGTTAAATAATGCTCAAAAGGACGATGTGGAAATTTAGAAGAAAGTGGAAACTATCAGAATAGGGAAATCCTTAGAGTATAATGTTAATGAAGAAGGAATTGAGAGATTTGTGTCCGGACTATGTGTTCCATGAAATTCAGAGCTAAATAATGTTCCTTTGGATGAAGCACATAGTTCGAATTTCTCCATTCACCCAGGAAACAGAAAGATCCATCGTCATCTTTGAGAGAATTATTGGTGGGAGAAAATGATGAAGTAGAATTCTTAGTATACATAAAAGTTCTTGGTCTGTCAAAAATTGATGGATGAGAGGCTAAAGTCTATGGGGATTAATAAAAAATTACCCATACCAACATAGAAATGGGAGAAAATCACCATAAACTTTGTTACCAGACAACCAATGCCATCTAATGGAAACAATGTTATCTAGGTTGTTATGGATAATCTTATAAAGACTCCAAACTTCATTGAAATTTGAGAGGATTTCTCATTGGATCAAGTAGCTTAGATATACATTAGATAACTGTTAAAACTACATGGAGTACAACTATCGACTATATCTGATCGAGACCAATATTCACCTATAGGTTCTTGAAGAGTCTCCAACATGACCTGAATACTAAGATGAATATTAGTAAGACTTATCATTCTCAAATTAATGGATAATGTAATGAGACTATCCAAACAATCGAGGTTATGATGGGAGAATGCTCAATGGAATTCAAATGAGGATAAGATAAAAATTTCTTTATGGATGAGTTCCCTTATAATAATAATTTCAGGTCAAGCATCTAAATGGGTCCTTATGATTTCCTTTATTGGAATTGGTGCAGAACCCCAGTATGTTGGGATGAATTTAGGAAGAGAAAATTTCTAGGTCTAGAAATCATCAAGGAAATGATGCATAAGGTTAATACCATCCAGCATCAAATTAAATTTTCTTAGAGTTGACAAAATAGCTATTGTGACAATCGTCGATGAGACCTAGAGTTTGATGTTGGAGACATGGTATTCCATCACATATCACTGTGTAAGAGACTTATGAGATTTTGGAAGAAGGTAAAGAATATTCCAAGGTACATCGGTAATTTTGAGATAATTGATCACATTGGAGCAGTACCCTATTTATTAGCACTCCCACCAAACCCATCTCTAGTACATGATGTATTCAATGTATCACTCTTGAGTAAGTAAAAACCTGACCCATCTCAAGTACTCAACCCGGAGGAGGTACCATTGGAAAATGACCTCTCATATGAAGGGAAGCTGGTGAAGATCGAAGATCATAGGGAATAGGTTCTACGAATTAATACAATGGCCCTCATCAAAGTGTTTTAGGGAAACCAAAAGTTTGATGAGGCAATGTGGGAACCAGGGGAAGTGATGAGGCAATGTTACCCTCATCTGTTTTATAGTGGGAAAAGATAATTTCTAGGGTGAAATTTCTTAAGGGTGGAGGGTTTAAACAAACCAAAAATTCATGCATAAAATTCCATTTAATTTATTTAATTAAATGTCTTAGGGATATAGAAAAAACATGAAATTTTCTTTATCAAATTGTATTTAACTTATAGTTTTGTATAATTATCGTTGATAATATGGTCATTGAACAACGATCACATTTCTAGTCCAAATATAAGGTTTTAACAAATCCATTCTACATAGAAAACGGAGGTGATGGCCCCATCCAGTAGACTCAAGCCATAAAAAGCACATTTGTTGGAGATCAGGAAGGAGGTACAGTCACTGGGATTTTATCTTGATGAAGCTCAAGATGAGATTCATCAAGTTAATATTTAATGGAATCTCCTATTAGAGAATTTCAAGTTAATAGAGATTACCACCTGAGCGATGTTATCCATGCCACCCCAAGAATCTATCACCATCACACACCTTACCCTTAGTTATTATGCAAGTCTTATATGGGGTTATGTAACAAGGTATTAGTTACTTATTGTGTAATACCTTTTATTAATAAAATTCTAATTAAATAAATTCCTTTATGATACTAGATTTTCATAACAATATAACGAATTAGATAAATTGGATGTTCTTGTAAAATGATACATTTTATAAATATATAAATTTTTATGTTAAACTAAGTTATTATTAATAATGATTTTATAATAATGTTATTAGAACACTCCTTTTAATTATAAAATATTATTATATTTATTCCTTATTGATTTTACTAAATATATTATTCAGTATTCATTTTCATAAGAATTATATTATTATGCGGTAAAACATAAATTGTATTTTTAATTAAAGAACATTTTTTATGAATTAATTAATTTTTGAAATAATTAATATTTAAATAAAATATTATTATCAAATTAATTTTATGAATAATAAATAAGTATATAATTTTTATGACGTAAAATGTAATTTTTATTAAGGTTTAAAAACTCTTTTTTCAAAACCTGTGAATTTTCATTAAATGTTTGTTTTTATTATAAATTTAAAAATTCTCAAATTTAGATAATTATTTAGATAAAATAAATATTATTTTTGGAATCAGTACATCAAAATTATCAAACGGTGAATTTTTCATAATTTTCCAAGAAAGTCGAAAATTTGGGAAAAAATAAAATACAAAATAAATATATAATGCGTTTTATGACAAAATAATGACCCAAAAGTGATGTAATAAAATAGAATCAGAGGAATATTAGGCTAACATGTGTTTTAAATTAAAAATATTGTGATTTTATATTTGTTTTATTAATTTTATAATGCCTTAGCAGACCCTACAAGACTTATAAAAGATTTTAACATTTTAAAATTATTTATTTGAGAGTGTGAGTCACCTCCACATAAGAAAGAATAATTATTTAATTTGTTCGGACCCTAGAATTATAAAATATTTTATACCAATCCCTTTTGGTAGAATCTATGGGAAAAAATTGTGGGATTGTTTTTGTTTTTGATTAGTTTAATGTGTAGTCTCCAAAACCTAAATAATAATCAATTCCCTATCCTTTCATATATTACCCCACCCAATATCCCGTTTCTCTTCACTAAAACCATTTTAAGCCAGAAAAAATCTCCCCCATACTCTCTAGAGTCATCCCAAGGCACCCCCAATCTCCCAAGAAGCCTCTCCCATGCCTTTGGGATCCTAGTTCCATGTAAGGGATCCTGACTTTCCTCCCCTCCTTTCAAATTCAACCATCTAATTTGAGAGTAGTTCTTGAAATTTTGAATGTTTATAATTTCATTCCTTTATAATAATTCCATTACTGTCCATTTGATGTTATTTGTGTGAGGGATCATTTATCCTCCCTCATTTTTACCCTTACCTAAGACATTAGTATGTCAAAATTTCGTAAGGGATCTTCCACCCTCCTATTTTATGCAGCTTTCTTTTCATGTCACGTCTTTTAATTTATTTTATTCATATGTTGGTATATGTTATCCTTACCATCCATTTGATATATAAATTATTATATCCCATTTCACTCTCATTTATCCCTCTTATGAACCCTTATGTACAACTTTTACCATGACGAATTTCAATAAGGGATTCCTTTCCTTCTAATTTTTTATCCAAGGTTCATTTTATTGTTATACAGTTTTTTTAATTTTAAAATTTTGGGGTATTATTTATAGCCTCCACAATATTTACCTCTATATTTTTTAATGATGAGAGAAATATTTCTACCTCATTAATCCCCCACATGTACACATGTTACAATGCTAAAATTTCGTAAGAGTTATTCCATTTCTCCAATATCATCATGTTTCATTACAATGTTATGCCTTCAATTTAAGAATTCCATATTTTGGGGAATTAATCTATTTGAACAACTTAATTTAAATTTTATGTACATACGACGAGATACCCGTTACTCTCTCATCATCAATTTTTATGATTTTTTATGTCAAGCAGTTAGACTTCCGAAATTGCACAACAATTGTCCATGCCAAAATCATTGTGTAGTGAATACCATGCCCATTTCTCTATCATGGGTATTCACATTTATGAACATATACATATTTATTATATAATTTCATGTATTTATTCAACATTCCATTATCATTTAAGAAATGATGATGTTGAATGATTCCATGTTATATGATCCATATGGCACACTTATGCATAAAATGAAATGTTTATAAAGTGTGCACCCAGATATTACTAAAATGGATTGGGTAACGTTTAGTATCATCATATACCATGTGGAATTCTGGTTTACTCATTCTAATTCATGTCAAATTAGGGTATACAAATTCTAATTCATGTGCAATGAGTGTTTACTCATGCTAATTAATGAGCAATGAGAGTTTACTTCTGCTAATCCATGTGAAATGAGCCTTAGCTCATACAAATATCTTGTTGTATGTTATTTAGACATTTCCATGTTATAATAATAATGATATATCATGACATTATATAAATGTTTCCATGGTTCTCCATTAATATTCCTATTTCCTAACATGTACCACATTATTCATGTTTTTCTTTGTTAACTCCTTTATTGGGCTTTATAGATCACCATTTTCTTATGTATTTTCTCAGGTTAACCCATTAAATGAAATGTAAGAAGGGATTATGTGGCCATGTAAAAGAATTTTTTAATTATTTTATTTAATTTTATGGTTTAAGTTGTTATGTAAGGTTTCTAATTTTACAAGACACTAGACCACTCGATCATCAGAGTTGTATCAAGTTAAAGTTTATGTAAAAAATAATGTTTAACTGTCTAATAATGAGAAGGATTGCTATAATCTTCATATCATGATTGATTCATATTATAGTTATTTATTTACAAAAAATGATAAAAAACACATGATAAGAAATCCATGTAATCTGAGTAATCATTAAGTTGATAGTACACGTCATGAAAGTATGTTATAAGTCACGTATGACACATATCTCAAGATTAAATTATATATTAGAAAAAAACATATTTGGTAGTTCAGATGTGTACTCACTACGATTCCTCAAAGGAAAATTTATGTACCCAATTAATTTTAAATAATTTTATTAAATAATTTCTAAATAATTATGGATGAGAATATCAAAGAATTTTTTATCTGAATTAATATAAAAGAATTGTTTATTAAAAATTATAATTAATTTATTCAAGTGATATTTATCTTATGTAAGAATGATACGAATTTAATTATAATTTTTTTAAATTCATAATTTGTTTCATGCATGTGGATGATCATGATCCAAGACCAGACAATTGCATGAGATTGGTTTCATTAAATTTTTTATTAAATTTAACTGTTGGCATGGATCCATCTATCATATGATTTTTAAGGGTCAGCATTCCCATTATTTCTTTTATGTAAAGCATTTTCTATCACTTAAGTGTCCATAAAAGCATATATAATAAATGAATCTCCCCTACTGGTGGATAAAGTTAATGTTTTTGATCCTAGACGAAACCAATCCAAGAGATATACATATGTTGGTGGGAGGAAAACTACAACACAAACCAGAAATATTTCAAGGTGTTTTTCTCCTGGTCAATGGCCGGTTTATCATCCACTATATTAAGTAACCATTAGTAAAATATTGTTTAAAATAATCATTATTTTTTCAAACAAAACCAACATAAATATTGATTTGTTATTTCTAAAACTGATTTTCAATCTATATTATAATGTTATTCTTATGGGAAAACAAATCAAGAATATATTTTTGATGTTTTTCATCAATAATATTATAAAACTATTATGTATTAACAGAATTTTCAAAACCCAATAAGTCTGTTGTTTCTTAATAATCATATATGTGATAATATCATTTGTGATGTAGATCATAATAATATAACTATAATTAGTTTGAGAAATGAAATTAAACATCAATCTATTTTATCACAATACTATGATAAAAATCTTAATGATACATTAGGTGATTATGACATGATTGAGGAAATTCAATTTGAACTCAATGATATTAAAAGGAATAAATTTTGGAATTTGGTTGAATATCCTAGTGAAGCTTCTATAATAAGAGTAAAATTTGGTTTTCAAAACAAATTTTATGAAAATGGAATAATAGTTAGAAATAATGCTAGAAATTTTACTAAAGGTATTAATCAACAAGAGGGAATGGTATATGGAGAAACCTATGCATATCTAGTAAGTCTTGAACATATTAATTTACTTCTTGATTTTTCATCATTATTAAATTTTAATAAATTCAAAATGGATTTGATGCCTTCTTTCATGAATATAAATGTTTTAGAGAAGTTTTACGTAAAAAAACACGTAGTTTTTATAATAAGAAACATTTATATGTTGTTTATAAACATACCAAAGAACTTTAGGAACTTAAACAATCCCCTAAATCTTGGTATGATAAGTTAACAAGATTTTTGATACAAAACAACTTTGTTAAAGGAGCAACATACCTAAATAATTTTTTTAAAAATAGGTTAATAAAAACACTATGTTTGTAGAAATATATGATGATGAAATTATATTTGGTTCACATTAAAACTAATTAATAGATTTTTTTGCAGATCATATGAAATCTGAGTTTAAAATTAGTGTGATGATTTAGTTAACATTAATATTAGGTTTTCATATTTCAGAAAAACCAAAACTAACTTTTATATCTCAACACAAGTATATAAAACCTTTCCTAATAAATTCATATATGAAAACACTAAAATTATTAGTACTCCAATTGGAACCTCCAATAATTTATATCTTGATAAAGCTGGTAAAATAATTGCTCAAAATACTTTTATCATTTTGATTGGAAGTTCACTTTACATAACATCTAGTTATCTAGATTTGATGTTTTCAATATGATTATATGAAAGATATCGAGCCAATACAAAATAATATCATCTTAAATATTTAAAACAAATATTTCATTATCTTTAGAGAACCATGGATTTAGGCTTATTATATTCTTTTAGAAATTATTTTGAATATTTTTTTTCAAATACATATTTTGGAGGATGTAGAATGCATATGAAAATAACTTCATGATAAAGACATTTCTTAAGAGAATCTTTAGATTCTTGGTTATGTAAAAAATCAAACAGTATCAATATCCACAACTAAATCCAAATATCTTGTAGCTAGAATTTTTTATTCTAAAGCACCATAGATGCAACATACATTCACTGACGATGGTACGAGTTTTCCTTAAACTCAAATTTTATGTGATAACACAAGTTCCATTGTGTGAATTAAAAACCCAACACATCACTTACATGTTAATAAAATATACATAATACATCATTTCCTTCAAGATCACACACATAAAAGAGATATTTTTTTATAATTCATCATAACACAAGAACAACTTGATGTTATTTTTCTGAAACTTATTAGTTTTGATATATTTTCATACATTTAATAGAATCTAGGAATAATCAATATCAGGTGATTAATCATATCTACTTCTATTTATTAATATCATTACATTAATTAAATCATTCTTAAATGGATATTATATATGATTTTATGTTTCTAAAACCTTTTTTTTCTTAAAACATTCAACTTTCTAAAAAATTTAGCTTTAAAATTTAATTTTTAGAATCATGTTTTTTTAAAAATTTAAAAGTCATATTTTCTTATAAAAAATTTTAAAATATAAAATATTTTAGAAATGATTATATGGAGTCAGAAAAGTTCTAAGAACCAAAAAAAATTTATCAAATGTTTTCTGTATCAAAATATTTTTTAAAATTTACAGAATCATAAATTATTACAAAATATTTGGTAGAAATTTTTGTTATAAACTTTATCATAATATTTTTTATTTACAAAAAACAAGAATATATATATATATACAAAAAACAAGAGTATTAGATTACATAATTAAATGAGAATTTTCCACTAAAATGTATTATTCTTTTAGTTTTTACAATTATTCAATACATTAGTTATAAATGTTCTTGATAACATATTATTTTAGTTTCAATAAATCTTTTTTTTTTCAATATTATATGTTTTAAAATATGATTGATACTCAATAAAATTAAAATAATTCATAAAAACATTAAGATTTCAATATTAACATCAAATTCCTTCTTCAATAAATTCATAATCATCAGATTAGATACAAATTTTTAATTTGATCCCTTAAAATTCATGGAATTCTAACAATTGATGTCATGAATATATAATGGTGGGACAACTAGTTTCCCTCATGAGTTATATGAAACTTTTATCATGACTTTTCCCAATCCTTTAATTTATTTTTCTAATATTTTGGAATTTGATTGATCACCATCACAAATCTCGTTACAATGGAATCTTTAGATGATTTTTCAAATAGAGAAGTCTATAGAGGTTTAATTGTTGAGAGAAAATGGAATGAAAATTATGATTTAATTATTAAAATGATAATTTGTTTTCAAGGATGGGAGAACATTTGTGTAGAAAAACTAGATCAGGATTTTTGTATACATTTTACAAATTTTATAATATAATTTTATTCTAACCATTGAGAAGGAATTATAAGAAGTGGAAAAGGAAAACAGAAAGAATAACAAGTGAGATAAGAAAAAAAAAACGAGGAATAGAAATATGAGTCATAAGATGATGAATAAGAAGAAATATAGATCAATGATGATTAAAAATAAAAAGAATCCTTTGAGTCATATTCATATTAAACTCCACAACATTTATAATTAGATATTGATGTAGACGTTTAGGAATTAATGGAAGAAAAATCATTATCCCAAGAAGAAGAAAAATCATCCTCACAATTTGAGGAATATGATAAACAATCCAAAAAAATTTCTTAGATAAATTGGAATCTGATAAATTAGTGGAAATTATTCAAGTATCAAAAGAAGAAATTTTTTGTCATAAATGAAATTATAATGGTTAGAATGAAGAAAAACATGATGAAAATCTTCTAAGACAAATTAAACTAAAGCATTAGTAGGTTATCAAACAATGAAGAGTATGTTTCTCAAAAAAATTACTATATTTTCCAAACATTTAAAAGGTTATGTTACTCCATTCCCTATCATACAAACATAAAATCAAGCTGTTAATTGATTCAAAAATATCTTAATGAAAAATTAGAGTATGAAAAATTAGAGTAACTAAATGTTTTGACCAAATAACCCGTTCACATTAAGGTTGATTTTAAATCTTCCAAAATAACAAAAAAGTCTTAAAATAGATCGTACAATCAGATGGATAAGTCTTCAAAAAATGTGGGAATTGATCTCAATGATCATGATGATCAGTTCATAGAAGTAAATAAAATTTCCTTAGATATGGATAAATCCATCGTTAATTTATCAATAGATGTTTCTTCTAGAGGGATGTTTGTAGAAAAGTTCAGAGATACTACTAATGAGTATAATGATGAACTAAAATTTTTGAATGAAATTTTTCATAGTTTAGATTTAGAAAACAGCAGACTCAAAACATGTGAAGATGATCATTTTCTTGTGAATGTGTAAAATAAGAAGATCTATGGGGAAGTTGAAAGTCTTAAGTAATAAATTCATAGGAAAATAATGATGGAGGACCAGATCATGGATTTTAAATCATCAGTTACCGTGTCTTTGAATGATCAAGATGTATTTATGAAAATTAAGGGAGTTGTGATAAGGTTGATGAATAATGAATGAACATTTTCAATTTGAAAACATCAAGTATTTTTGAAAACATATTTTGAATTAAAGTTTAATCTGATTGAATTTTTCATCTAAAAACATTATGTCTGAAGGTATTCCAATTTGTTTTGGATGAAGTTTATTTCTTTTAATTCTTACAATATTAGTTCTTTCACAAAAAATTGTTTAATATATTATCTATTTCTAAAATCTAACGAGATATCCCATCCCTATTATTTTTTTAAATAAAAAATTTGGATAAATTTTTAATGAGGGAGAAATTCATAAAATGGGAGAATTTTGTAAAGTGAAAAGACTTTTGGATATTATCCTAATCGTGAGATATTATCATAAGAGGGAGGAACTTAATTAATACTTTCCATTGGATTATGATGATGTTATAAACTATGTCGGTGTAACTATATGAGTTGTATCTTTTAGGATCATAAAATATTAAAGGGATATAATTTCTTTTCAATGTTATTATTTTTTTCATTTTAATTGTTGTGTTTTGTGCTTTCCAGAAAGGGGGTTTTGTTGATTCAAAAGTCTTACATCTTACATTTCCATTACTTATTTTAGGAAATTAAAAACACATCCCTAAATAACTAATTTACTATATTTATATTTCTTTTTTGTGTTAGTATGTTTTTTTAGAAAAATAACCTTATATCATATACAGATATAATTTGAATGAAAAAAATAATAACTTATAATTTTTCATTATGATAAATTAGACTGAAGGTGTGTATGATAAATTTGACTAACTCATGGTTTGATCAGTGGTTAGAGTTATATCATATTGAAAAAAATTCAACACTATCAGACTATCCCAGGTATCAATTAAACAGAGTGACCATTAATCATTTTATCACATTGAAAATCATTAAGGAAACCCATCAGACTATCCAATGTTTATATATTTTTTGATTATATTTATATCTATAATAATGAATAAATATTAGTATTTTAATACTTCTAATCAAAATTCCATTATTCTATCAATGAAAAAATCATCCGTAGCTTGAAAATTGAATAATCAAATCATTATGAGATGTCAAGTGCAAGCTATCTGAGGCTATTGCAACTAACTATGAAATATGAATGTTAGAAAATTTCATTCAAATAGGAGGCCATTTGAATAGTTAAGATCTAATGAAATTTTAAACTCAAGAAGTCTAAATATTTCTCCTTTTTAACACCTCATTTCTAGTCTTTGTAATGATTTAGAGAGTTAAAGTTATTAGGAATCCTTGTGAGAATTGTAATTCAATAATAATTGTTTGATATTTTAAATGCATATCCAATCATGGTACTAATTGAAAGATTATGTGGATAGATATATATATATAATAATATCCATCGAGTTGTGGTATTATGAGGGTAGGAAGATAGATTTTGAACATCATATCATTGGATTTCGTGGTCAAGAAATATAGAGTTGACTATGATCATTGTATCGAGGGATTTCTTGGGATTGGAAGATGGAGTTGATTCTGATCCATCGGATTGAGGGATTTCCAAGGAAACTCATACCATAGATTAGGTATTAAAAACTATCGATATTTTATTCAGGATTTTTTATTACATTAACTCTTACGGTTAAAGACTAAATTATTTTATAATCATGTAATTCATTCGTTCTATTATAATCAATTTGTTTTAAAAAAATATTTTTTTTTTGTAAATGTGTTTTAACATTTATTATTTATACTTATATTTATAAAAACTATTATATCTGCATGTTTGTGAATCTGATAAAATATTATATATTCCCACAATATCTATATCTGATTGTATTAATTTAATATTCAAGGGATCTGGGAGTCTGATCATTTTCACATAATATGTTTTTTATTTTTTTAGTTTATGTGTTAATCTAAAATTCACCCCCTCTTATATCCATCAAATAATCTTTCAATCTAATAATTGTTTGTCCTATTAAGGTCCTTTTATGAATATTAGTGGTTTATACCATAGAAAATAGTGGAGGATGAATAAGTGAATGATATTGAAAATATTTATTCAATTGGATAATTTAGAAAAAATATTAAATAATGATAGATCTCAATGGAATTCATCCTTAAGAACATTTAAATTTCTCACATTCATTTTGTGGGCATATATATTTTGATTCTATTCTTTTCCTTCATTCATAAAAAACAATACACAATGTTTCTACTATTTTAATAATTAAGAAAAAAAAGAAATATTAATTAGTTATTAGAATATTGATTAACTGACCAAGACACACTCCTTGGGAAAAGATCTTTTTCATACATATATTTCATTTCAAACTTTTAATAAAACAACTTTTTTAATATTGGTCCGTAAAAACCGCGTGATAACTCCTTTAATGTGATTTTTTCACTTAGCTACAAATGCGAGGGATAATTCAACTTTAGATCATACTGTGAAATTTGGGTATCTGATCAATTTCTATCAAATCATATAAATTTTAAATGACTAAAATATAATTTTATTCTAATTTGATGTCAATAAGAGCTTCATTGGTCAGTTTTAACCACTACAAACATGATTTGTCTATTATGATAAAAAATTTAATAATGTCAAATCATTGATTAATCCACATAAATCAATGTGGGCATGATATTGATGTTTTTTTATTAAAAAATATCATAATTTATTTAAGGAATGTTATCCTAGCTGTACGCATCATTTGGATGTCATTTATAAAATTTTGACCCCTGATGGGATATACGTCATTTTAATAAAATGATAAATTTTTACCTATTGTTTTCCACAATACTGAGAAACACGAGAATCCGATGGATGCGACGTTAATTGATATAGGTCAAAATAATGGGAGATAAGTCTCCCCTTATTTCTTAGAAATCCAATTGGGTCCTCTTAGCATTATTTCTTATTATGTGAGTTGTCACATAACTCTAAATTCCCATGGGTGGGGACACCACTTTCTAACATCCTAAGACATTTGGGTATCCAATTGATGAGAGAAAAATATAATATATTTTAAATGACATAAATATCATTTTACTAGGATTCCATTTTAACCAGAGCTCTTTTGTTTGGTTTTGACCCCTAACCATTTGATTTTCCAATTATTAAAAAAAAAATTAATAATATCAAATCATACCTTATGTTATACTTATCAATTAAGGCATAAAATTGATGAATGGATCATTTAAAAAGATTAAAATAATTCAAGGAATATTCTACATGATTTTCACATCATTCGAATATTCATTTACTTGTACCCCCTGTAATGGGAGATATTTTATTTTAACATAAATATGTAAATTTACTCATTGTATTCCATAATATCTTGAGACACTAAAATTTGATGGATGAGGTATTGATTCATATGGATCAAAAATGTCTCAGTAATCATTATCCCAAAATTTCATGTTAATCAAATTGTCTTTACATTGTATTAAACTCTTTTATGTGATTTTTCACTTAACTCCAATTCCGAGATACAAAAATGACTTTCAATCATACTCATAAATTCGTTTGTCTGGTTGATGTGTTAATGATTCCTATAGATTATAAAATAATTAATGACTAGAAATACCCTCCCATATCTCATCATCCATCCTAGTTTCATCCCTCATCAAAAAAAATTCTCATATCTAGATAACAAATAAGTCATAATGAAACAAAAATAATCAAGAATGCAACTTCACCATAAAAACACGGAATCCATCCTTCAAATGAAAGTGTGCTCTCACAACCCCAACACATGAAATTATTCCTTTAGATGAAAATAGGAATCCTTGTCCCCCAACATTTATCAATATTAAAAAATAGTTTTTTATTCCATCTTTAATTAACCAATTCATTTATCATAGGATTCATTTATGTTAATCCTAAGGACTCACCTAGAACAAGTGTTATGGGGTAATGGTTGAATACCCCCCCTCCAAAATTAATTACATTGACCACTTAATATAAAATATGTATTAAATGAATATATAAAACAGAAAAATGAATTCAATTATAATGAAAACACATACAAATGGAGTCTTGATGATTGAATATCAAGACAAAAACAACTAAAAAAGAAGAAATGAGATCAGAAAAAGAAAACACCAAGATGGACATGCTTCAGTCCCTTTGGGACTTACATTAGTGAATGAAAACCACCCACACAAGAACATTTTTTAGACACTCAAAACAAAAAATTATTATAGAGTACAAAGGAAAAGTGGATATGAAATTGAGATGCAGAGAAGTGCTAAAACAAAAACTGTTATCTAGAAGTAGAAACAGAAAATGAATCAGGTTTAATAAAAACATAAAAACATGAAAAAATTTCCAGTAATCCAAATCAGTTCAAGATCCCCTAAAATTGATCCCACTTTTCCATTAGATCACGTCATAGGATGATCACAATTGTTCTCCAGATTCAAGCAAAGATCACACATCATCAACCAGGAAGAAACCCGATATGCTCTACCATGACCTGCGCACCAACGGCGTATAGGGGTGTTGGTGGGACACTATATGAGTATGTAAATGGGGATGATAGCACCACCAATGGTGATACTGAAGTAGTGGAAGAAAATTACCATCATCGAGTGGGATAAAAAGTATACCTAACCATCAGTGGGAAGAAAAAAACCACAAGTGGCGAGATAGTGTAAATTTTAGAAATATGGAACACCACTTACTAGATAAACTCAACAACCAAATAAGATGATTTTAAGACTTGTTTTTTATATAAAATTATTGTTCTACAGGGGTGATGAAAACTCTTCCAAAACCTTAACTTGATAACCAAATAGCCAAGGGGAGTCTTTCATGAATCCAACATCATACTGACCACCCAATGACAAATGGAATGGTTCAAATCAATAGATGGAAAAGATATATTAGGATGTAATATCCATTGATGTACATAAATGAAGAGAATATGTATACAACATATAGACATGGTGCATCCCAAATCAATGACGCCAAAAAATTGAGCAGGCCACGTAAATCATATCATGAGGTAAAATGAAACCAAAATCCATCAAATATTAAAATGAGAAAATATTTAATAATAAATTTCATGTATTTAAAAAAATATAAATGGGAAAAAAATAAAATGGGATAATCTAAATATTCAATATAAAAAAAATAATACCCAAATTAACAAATCACAGACATTTTCAATTGAAAATTGGTGATGTTATTACACCTAAATTTTACTCAAGTGGAGCCAAGTTCAAGTTATCTATGCAGTGACTGAACTTGAAAAAAGTTTCATCTATAATCAAAATATCGGCGAGGTTTTCATCCTTTTGTATCTTTGTGACACACACTACTCCACTTTCAATAAATTCCCTAATATAATTAAACCTAATATACATGTTTGTATACCTACCATGGAATACTAAATGTTTTAGATAAATAAATGGAATATTGGGAATCAAAATTTAAAATAATAACATAATTACTTATACTATGTCCAAATATCAAACCCATAAGCCATATGGATTCATTGACTACGTATTTCAGTGATATGTAATCAGCTTCTGTGGTCAAGAGGGGAACCAATGATTTCAAATTACATTTCGATGATATACGTCCTCCACAGGCAGTAACGACATAACCAATTACTAATTTACTACCATCAAAATTTACATCATAGTCATAATCCACATAACTAGTCACAAATTTAGATGAAATATTAATTTTTACATAGAAAATTGAAAGATATTATGTAAAATAAATGTACATAAAACCCATTTAAGAGCTTGAAAATTTGTCTTTCCTGGACTTTCCATAAACATTAGTAAATTTATTGAGTGAAAAAAATATCAAGATGACTATAAATCACATAATACATCATAATTCCCACTACATTATCATATTGGATTCTAATCATACATTCAATATCGGAAGCAGTGGTGGGTGATTGAGATAAAGAAAATTTAGAATAGTGATCTAATAGAACACTAACAGTATTAAAAGCATCAAACAAATACATTTTAATCATTTTAAGGATATAGTAAAATTGATATATATAAAGAGGCATATGATTATTATTTGTAATAATTTCCATGCCCCGAATTTTCTTATCACAACCTAGCTCATTCATTTAAAATTATGAATTAAATCTGATTTTAACTGGGGTGATTAATTTCATATCACTACATATGAATGACATGTCATCTATATAGTGAAATAAATAAATCATGGGTTTTAATAGATTTAAAATATAAACATACATCCAAATGAATCATGCTAAATTTTTTTTTCTAACATTAATGAATCAATCATCTTATACTATTTCCGTGAATATTATTTTAATCCATATAATGATTAATTTAGAAAACAAACTTGGTTATCTTTAAATTCATTTTCAAAAATAGTAGAAGTCCTCATGATTAATTTTTTCTATTAAATCACCATGAAATAATGTATTTTTGAAATTTGATTATTCTTTATGAAACTATAAATGGGAATTAAAAGAAAAAAAGAATTTTTATTAAAGAATGTTTCAGCATAAGAGAAAAAAGTTCAGAGTAATCAATTCCTTCTCTTTTTAGGAATCCATTGGCTATAAGTCAAGCTTTAAGAATATCTTTATTTCATACATTATTGTCTTATTTCTTTTATATATCAATTTATAACCAATCACCTTGGTAGTAGGTAGTTTGTTGATTATGGACCGTGTATGGTTCTTTATTTTGTATTTTATATCATCTTCCCTAGATTAAATCCAATTCTTAGATTTTCTTTCATTGATAGCTGGATGGTAGGTTTAGGGATCCTCCCCACCAAGATTTGATGACACATTTAAGGAAATGGAAACCCTATCAGCATTGATGTGCCTAGGAGGAGGTCTAATGACCCTCTTATGCCAATCCACAGTTAAATGATAACACCTAAGGTCACATGGAACTCCATCATCAAGAGTATCATCAAAATCATACCAAGATTATGGATAGGATGAGAAAAGGGAAACTGAGAGGTGTAATGAATCTAAAATGAAGAGACACTAACACAAGGGGGATCAAAATGAAATACATATTCTGAGAATGATCAATAATTTCTTCAGAGAGAGGTAGGAATCTACCATTAAAATACTCCTAAAATTACACATCTCATCTAAGAATACAATTTTGAAAGACAGATTCATCTTCTCAATGATTATACCCCTTAACCCCCTCAGGATACCCTATGAAGATGCACTTGAAATTTCTAGGATCAAGGTCATCATCCTTATCAGAAGTTTAAGAAGTGCATCCAAACACACTATGATGTTCATAATATTGGGTGTGGGGGTTGTTACAAAATTCAATATGAGTATTAAATATGTTGAGAAATGGGGGGCATCAATTTATTAAGTAAACCGTCATAGTAAATGCTTCTACCCAAATGGATTTGGGCTAGCCCAACCATGAAATCATTCTACACACCCACTCCAGAATGGTACGATTCATACACTCAGCTACACCATTTTTCCAAGTTGTGTGACTCACAGTTCAATGATTTAAAATTCCTTCGCTCTCACAAAACGTGATAAACATTGTAGATAGGTATTAAAGGCAATTATTTTCTCTCAAATTCTTTACCTTCCGAATTTCATTAATTTATATAGGGGATTTCAATTTTTTAAATACGTCGAAGAGATAAAATTTATTTCTCAAAAAATAAACCCATACCTTCCATGAAAATTCATCTATAAAGGTGATAATGTATGACCCTCCAACAAGGGAGGTAGTCCTAGTTGGTCCTCACAAATCAAAGTGAACATATGCAAGTGGGAATCAAACCATAATGTTAGATCTATGAAAAATGACTATTTTAGACTTACCTGTGACACAATCATCACAAATAGGTATGTACCTTCGTGTGACTTGAGTGAGAATCCCTTGCTTGATCATTTTCTCTAAACCATTAGCACTCACAAGTCCCATCCACTTATCAAAAATCATAGTGTTGTCATTGTTAGTGACATAAGTGATCCCATATATAGGGAATATTTTATTCTGTACAAAACATATAACCCATTCAACAAGGATGATTTAAGAACTATACTATCTCACATGAAGATTCAAAGAAAACTAGAATCAGATTTAATGTTAAAACCTCTCTAATCATAGACAAGTTTTGAGATCAGATTCCAATACAAATTAAGAACCCTTATAACATCCAATAAGGTGAAAAGATAATGGTTTGAGTTCTCTAGAAAAATATAAACTCTACCCCTGATGAAACATCCATTGTTTTTCCATATAACAACCTCTCTATCTACTCCGTCAGTCAAACAAAAAAAGAACCTCCTATTTGGGAACGTATGGAAATATCGTCCTTATTAGAAGAACCACTAAATATCAAGAGTATCGTGGGAATGAAACAACCCCACAACACATTTATAACCTTGATTGGGAATGATAGAATGACAGCTAAACTCCAAAGACGGTTTTCTATCTTTCAAATCAGTTCATTTGGGTCTAATATGCCTATGTTTCACATAGTGGTAGTAGGTAACCTCCTTAGTCTTAGGTTTAGACTAATTTTCGTGTGATTAGATACAACTCTTAAATCCTTTCTTATGTTTACCTTTCATTTTCCCTCAAAACTCCAAATTACCCCTCAAATTTTGACCCTTAACATTAGGTTTAACCATTTTTTTGCTATGTATCACATGTGAAAGAAAAGAAGAATTGACATTTTCTAAAGTCAATGAATATCTTAAATACATAATATATAGATAAAATATTTTAAATATATAATTAAATTAAATTTATGATGGCTTGGTCCTCATCTTAAACAATAAAATTTATATTTTGGACCTCTAATAAGATTTTATTAAACTCATCTAGCTGTGTTTGGAATGTGGTTCAATGATTCTTATTGAAGGTATATAAATTGTGATTATTATTTATAAGTCCAATTAAAGATGTTTTCATATTTATATTTTCATGTTTGGACCAAATAATAGCTAATGAGGTCTCATAATACAAATCCTACATGACTTTATCACCTAAATACAATGTCAAAGAACCATTTTATTTCATAAAATCATCAGGAGGGACATCAGAATAGGTTGTGACTATTTAACCATTTGTGGAAAAAATTACATTGGATTTATTAGGTCCATAAAGGGGATCTTGTTTTCCTTATTGGACTAGTAGGGATCATATTTTTAATCACCACATAATAAAATAATTGCACCCATCCAATGTTCCTATTTCATATTTTTCAGATGCTATTGTTTATTCATGTTGATCTCAAACCAATTATTTGCAGGGTAATAGAGGAATAAAACCCCTTCCTGAATAATTCCAAGGAAATAGAATAAAAAATTTTGTGAAATAAAATATAAAAAACCCAAAAATTAATTTTATTAATATGATAATAGACTCAAATAGATTGATGTAGTGGGAATAGCGAAACACCAACAATAGTAGAAGAAGATATGAGAAAAAAAATGAAACAACTGGATTTATGTTCTTAGGTACCTTTGTTATATGTTTCAAAATATTAACACCTCCCAAAAATTTCCTTTTATTAAATTCTCAAAACAAAAATAGAGTATAGTGTAGATTGGATAAGCGAACAGCCCACTGAAATGCACAGAAGCACAAAAAAATAAATTGTTCCATAGAATCAGCAACAGAGAAGGAATCAGGTTTAAGAAACAATTACAAACCTATGAGAATTTCTAGTCATACATATCACTTCATGATCCATGATACCAATTTTATTTCTTCATTGGATCTTTTTCTAAGATGATCAAGTTAGGTATCTAGATTCGAGCAATGTTCACACATCTTTAATTGGGAAAATCCCCAACATGCTCTACCACGACCCTCACTCAAGTGACATGTAAGGTGGTAGTCATACCACTAGATAAGCTTTTCCTCAAGTATTATAGCACCACCAATATAGAAGTTTAATCCAAGGAAGATAATTATCAACACCAGGTGAGAGAAAAAGCAGGTCGAACAACTAGAAAGAAGAAAATAAACAACTAGCAGTGAGAGGGTGTCTATTTTGGGAATCTAGATCTCTTATTACCATATTAACTTGAAGATACATGAAGATTATTTTTAGATATGTTGCGTATATCAAATACAGGCTCTGCAAAGGGGATGAAACCCCCTTCTAGAAGCCTAACCAGCTAACTACACAGCCAATGGGAGGCTGCCATGAAGACAATGCCAAGCTGGCCACCCAAAATAACATGGAATAGTTAAAATCAATGGATTTACATGATACATTATGAAAAAAAATCCATCAATGGTAAGAAATGAAGATAATAGGTATACTAAATATATCCAAGTTCACATCCAAAATTGACTAAGCTAAACAATTGTGCGGGCTATGTAAATCATCTCATGGGGTAAAATGAAACCAAATTCTTGGAGATATTAAAATGAGAAAATCATAAATAATAAATTCAACATATTTAAAAGAATTTAAAATTAAGAAAAACATAAATGGGTTAATTTCAATATTCAATATGATTATAAAGAAAACCCAAAATATCAAAAAGCTATTTAATTATTTAAACATGGTCTATGACATATGCTTCCCATTTCAACAAACATAAGGAAGAACAAAACTAATTAGTCATGAATTTTAATATCATAAACAAGCACTCCAGCTTTATTTTTCCACATAAATTCCATTGAAATGCATAATAACATATTATGTTAAACATACATACTTGCATCAATTTGATTAAAATCAAATTATGACAAACACCAGATTTGTTAAACCTGTATCCTCTTAAATTATTTATTCAAAAATGAAAACCATATCATCTTTATTATCTATAATCAAATTTATTAATTTCAATAAGATAAACCATTTATAAAAATAATCTATAAAAATCATAGTATAGATTGAAAACTATCTAGAAAAACAAGAATCCATCTATTACCACTGTGCAAAGAAACAATATACGATCACTAAAAATATACTAATTATATGATTTAATATAGATTTTTCTCAATTAGGTTAATACCACCTAAATAAAAAGGATAAACCATGGTCAATTTTGGATTTCATGTAAATAAATAAAAGATGAAACGAATCATCTACCTCAAAGCTTCGACATTCTTCAAACGAGAATGAATAAATGTCGTAGATCATTCGTCACCTCTGCCATTAAGAAAAAACAATCTCTAAAGGATTTCATTCAACAATATTAATGATAAACAACAATGAAAAATCCACTAGAACGATAAAGATCTTGTTCTATTATAGGGAAAGAAGGAACATAAGGAAATGAGATCAAATAGAGAGAACCCTCTAGAAAAGAGGAAAAGCCTACCATAGATCACAAATGATTGAACTTGAGGAATTGGGATTCATCCATATTTAAAGTGGACATAAAATCCTTCAAAAACCCCATGATAGTTCCAAAGTTCAAGAAGATAGAGTGGGAGAAAACCCGGTCTAGGGGAATTTGGGGTATTTATATGAAAATTGATTTTTAGAGGACCATGTCGCAGCCACAAAGATCACATTGTAGGCCACCTAGTCCACTACATTTTGGGATGAAACCATATTGTGGCCCCTAGTAAAACCCATGTATGAGATCCACTACTAGATCCATGGTGCTTATCCCATTTAACTAGGGGAAGAACTGTAGCCCAAACTAGAGCCCACATTGTAGCCACCCCCAATATTGAGGTAGCCTAAAAAACAACAACACAACTACCTTGCTCCACTCTGCAGTGTTCAACACTAGATAGGGGCCTGCACTGTATCCGACAATCATGACACATCCATGCCTAAAAAGAAAGTAGCCCCAATTTTCTTCCTTTGAGCCTCCTTATGCCGCAGTTGGTATACCACACCACAAAATCCTAGCTTACGACACATCCCATGGATCTACACTATAACCTTGCTTTAAATGGCTGTGAAACCCACATTTATTCTCCATTAATCCTTCAAACTCATTGAATGATCATCTAGGTGCCTGAGTAACCCAAAAAAACCGAGGGAAGGGACACTAAGGATGGATCCCTTAAAATGTTTATGTACAAAAAATAGTAACAATCACCAAATATTTTATATTAAATTAATTTTTAGAATTTCAGATCACATAATATATTTAAATCATTGTATAGTACACATTTTTATGAATATTTTTTTATATATATCAGTCTACCATAATAATTTAGCATATATAGCCTAAAAAACTAATTACATAGACTCTAATATTTATAAAAAATTATCAATATATTATAAAATCATCTAACGACACCCATACCACCTTATAGTGATCATGATTTCAATGACACTGTTAAAACAAATTTTCAATTGATTATTCCAAAAAAAATTATAAACATGAAACTATCATTTCTATATATAATGATGTTTGAATTTACATTCAAACTCGGTTTCTAAATATTTTTAATTTATTTTAATATTTCTCATAGATTTTTTAAGTAATTATCATAGTTACTTTTTAATATTAAAGATATGATCATATAGAATTTATTCCATATATCCATACTAATAATTCTTAATTAAATATGATTAATAATTACACTGTTATCTAGGGGAACTATGGTTCTGGATATGTTATATTCAACATAGAATCCAAATAATAATAAATAAATAATTGAATTTAGTGTCAACATCATAAAAAAAGTGTTTTCTAAGTTTTATAATGTTAAATATTTTTCTTATATGATAGTATATCAACAATCCAAGGTCAAACTAGGGATAAAAATCCATAGAGTTAATGTATTTTTAATCTTCACTTATAAGTCAGTGTATTGAAATATTGATTTTGATAAACACATATTCCAAGAGAGAAGCTCCACATTTCTACCAAGAAGAAGTTTCCGGATTGAGCATACTTGAAAAATATTATCAGACAGAAAAAGAATAAAATGAACAAGAATAAATCTATCATATTCAGATGGTTATTATATTGGGTGGGATAATCAGACTGAGAAAATCATACTGATATTTCTAGACTAAAAGAGAAGAAGCTCAGAATTGTTTCAGTGGTATTTTGATAGGGTTATATTTTTCATATCTAGAAATCAGTCATGGGAATTGTATTGGGAGATAAAAATGATTATCATAACAAAGTCCAAGATGTTCCTACCATCTTCTAGGTAATAATGTGAACTATTGTTTTCAAAGATCATATTTTTGAATGTTGATAATGAATAAAAATAACATGTTCCTCACAAAAATTTTATTACATTATTTAATGCTACTTGAAGCACATGCACTATTGTATGGAACATAGTCCTACAAAAGTGTAAGGGAATATTATACTCATTGAATTCCACACAAAAGGATTGTTGTCAACTGAATTTTTTGGTATCAAATTATTTCCAAACCAAACCACATACTGGATAATCTCGTTTAGTAATGAACCTTATAAATTCTCATGTTCTTGTGGTTATGTCTCTAGTTTGTTTTCATCATAGAAAGAAATATTTAACCAGGGGCCTAGGATGTTTATTATGAAAATAATCTTAAATGAAAATGATATCACTGATTCACGCACTCTCCCTCTCAGTGATACTAAAATCCATTTTAGGTAATCTCAACATGTTCCAACTATGAAAACCTAAGGAATTAATTCTAAATTGTTATTAAATTTTTTATTCATGCTCTCTGGTATAAATTTCTAGTATGAAAAAATTTATGGAAGAAAAAACCCATTAAACAAGCATTTTATTATCATCAACAAGCATTCCAACTTCATGTTGATTATACAATTCTATTAACACATGGAATAGCACATCTAGTTAAACATGCACACATTCATTAATTTTATTACCATGAAATTATGAGAAACACTAGATTTGTTAAACATACCTCCCATTTATTTCTTTTTCCAAAAAAATAATTATTGAATTTATTTCCAGTATCAAAATTCTCTAATTTCAATGTGATAAACCAAAAAAACAATAGGATATAAAAATCATAGTTTATGTATCACACTATCTAGAAAAACAAGAATAACACCATTATCATTTTAGTAACCAACAACATGCGACCACTAAACATAATCCAATTCAATTATTTAATCCGGCTTAATCATTATTAGCTTAGTTCCACTTCCATCCAAAGGGATAAACCATGATTATCATATGAGTTCACATAAATAAATATGAGAAGAAGTGAATCATCTATCACTAAGATTCTACATTCGCTGCAAGAGAATGAATCCATGTCTTGGATCTCTGATCACCTCTAACATTTGGAAACTATGATCTTATAAGGATTTTGTAACATGAACACCTTCATAAATGACATATAAAACCCCATTAAAATTATGGAGATCATACACCGTAATATATAACGATGGAATGGTAGTAAATAAGATTAAATAGATAGAAACCTATAGAAAAGAGGAAGAGACTACTTGATATCACCATTGATTAAACTTGAGAAGCTGAGATTGATCCATATCAAAAGGGGGATTCTAATTATTTGAAAAGCACACTTGGATTCCAAGGGTTCAATAGGATAATTTAGGAAAAAATATGTTCATGGGGACTTGGGTGAATTTATAGGTAGACATATTTTTAGAGGACCACAACGCAGCCCCTAAGACCACGTAGTGGACCACCAATACAACTGCATTGTCAGAGGAGACCATATAGAAACCCCTAGTAAAACCCACATCAATGATCTACTACTAGACCCATGGTGAAAATCTTTTTTATCATGTGTAGGGTCAATGACCTAGCCTACAGACCACATTGTAGCCACCCAGATTGTAAAGTAGCATCAGAAAACACTACGAGACATCCACCTCATTACATGCTACGGTGCTCGACACCTGGGATCGACCTATGCCGCAACCAACCATAATGGCGTAGCCGGGACTAAAAATATAGTAGGACCAGATTTTCTCATTCGATCCTCCCTATGCTATAGTCTAGGGGCCACATCATAGTAGTGAGGTCTATAGTACAACCCTTTGCTCCACATTACACTCTGGCCTCAAATGGAAGTGGCACCAACCGTTTCCCCCATTTACTATCCAAAATCCTTGATATTTTCCCTTGTTCCTCCAACAACCAGAACATATAAAGGGATGGGACACTGGTGTTCACTACCATATACTGTTTATGTACAAAAATTATTAACAATTACATAAATGTTAATTGAATTTTAATATTTTAGATTACATAATATATTTAAATAGTTTCATAGTACACAGTTAAAAAACTTAATTTATACAAATCACTCTGAAAAAATAATTAATGATATCTCGGTAAAATAATGGAAACATAGACTCAAATATGTAAGAAAAATTATGAATATATTTTAAAATTATCTAATAAATCATCATATCACCTTTTAATGATCCCAATTTCTATGACCATCTTAAACAAATTTTAAATTGATTCATCCAAAAAATTATATAAACATGAAATTATTGTCTCTATATATGATGATTCACCCATATATATTTGAACTCATTTTATAAATATTTTAATTTATTATAATATATATCATAATATTTCTTCTCCAACTATCATAATGATCTCTTTACCATATAGATATTCTTGTTTAAATTTTTTTCAGCTATCCATCCTAATATTATTTATTTCAATAAGAATCAAAATAATATCATTATCTAGTAAAGAAAATGTTATTTCAATATAATATAAATATTATAATCCAAATAATAGTAAATAAGGAATTAAATTTAGAGTCTACTAGTGGAATAAAAACATTTTATATGTGGAATAATGTTGAATATGTTTCTAATATGATAGTATAATAAAAAACCAAGATCAAACTATAGAGAAAAATACTTGTAGTTAATGTATTTTCAAATGCTACATGTAAGTTGGTGTGTTGAAATGTAGATTTGGTTAAATTGAAAAATATTAATATAGGATTAGATGGATACAATAAAATCAATTTGTGAAACCAAGTATTCCAAATTTAGTTAACTTATACATTATTGAGATTCCAAAATAACTATATTTAATTAAAAAAATTTCAATTCCATATAATTAAATAACAACATAAACTAACTCAATTAAGAATCCATAACAAATAAATCGTGTTTTTGTTAATAATCTGACAAAATTAATAAATGAACATAAGGTGAATGAAAGGGAAATATATGATGTTTCTAGAATCTAGGGGTTACATGTTGAAACAAAAAATATAGTGTTTTTTTTAATGAATCAAGAATACCCATTGAAAATAGGGTTTAGATCACTAATCTAGAGAATAAATGATGGATCAAGTATGGAGGAAACAAGGGTGGCCATGATGGTGGGATTGGCCTGAATCAATGAAAATTGAAAGTGGGATCTTTGTTGTAGGGTAAGTGGGATTGGCGATGGGCTCCAGTGCTGCGGTTGTGGCATAAGTGGTAATAGGGGGTGAGGGATTTGGGGGAGGGTTCACAGTCGAGGATGGTATGGAATGAGCGGGGTGGGGTGATAGGAAATGTTTTTCTGTGGAAAGACCACCAACTATGGTCGTCTATATCAAGGAACACAAAATTTTAACTCTCTAGTAGTGAATTATGTTGGAGAAGATGACATTAAGGGGTGTAATTTTCTTGAAAAAGGGAAAACAATTATATGTATAATATTGAAAATGATTTATGTTCTTGAAAACAATGCTAAATGATGAGATCATTGGGACTATGAGTAGGGTGTAAAATTAATGTTGTGGAAATGATTATATTTATAAGATATTATTCTCCACATAAGTAATGAAATAATATACTTGGTCATGTGAATAGTATAAATATGTTGAAAACTAATATTGTGGTTAATAACAACAAGAACATTGAAAACATGATTGAGTGCTTTCAATAGTTGAAACTCACCCAGAATTCAATACAATGAAAATAGTATATATACGTGAACATTTGGAAGATAAATATCGATGAATATTTGAATGTTTATAGGACATAAATAATGTTGTAAAAACCAAATAGTAGATATAATTGAATATGGCTGGCCCAAGGGCGATGCCCACAACTCCCAAGGCTTGGGAGCAACCGAAATGCAGGTAACCAGGGGACCCTGTACCTCTTCCCCATTTTCTTTGAAACCCTAGAACCAATAGTCGGTTCCATCCATCTCCCATCCCTACATTACTTTATGATCTCATTGTATTGTTGTTGTCATCAAAATATATTCTTTGGCTCCACTGTATAGAGAGATTTGGTTGTATCATCTATGTTTCATCTTGCAAGTGATTCCTAGTGCTTTGGGGTCTTCAACTTGATTGTTGTACTCACCATGGCTTCCTGACAAGCATGCCTCCCCTATTATATGATTATTACTCATACTGCAAAAATTTGATGTTATGATCTGGAATCTTAAGATTGTGAATGAAAATTGTGAAATAGTGAGATGGGTCTACCCCCTCTTCTCTATGATTCCCTAGCTACATAACACCACATATTTTTTACCTTTCAATGCCACTCTTCAATTAGAAATATCAGCTCTTCTAACTCTGACCCATCCTTATCTTCTACCTCATTTCCCAAATATACCCCTACCTTTGAAAGCTAAACCCTAGACTCCATCTCCCCTAAACTCGGAAATAGAAAATCCTTTAGGTGGTAGTGGTCTTCAGTAAACACAAAATTGTGAATTTTGATGGAATATACTCTAATATTCTAAATTGATTCTAACCCATTTCTAAAAAATACTTATATAAAATTAATAGAATTGAATTGGTTGAGCTTCTTTACTCTGATCTAAAAATGAAATTAGTTCATATCTAAGATTGGTTCAAGGATATTGTGTGATCAATTCATTTGATTAATTTCCACTTATATATTCCATTTCATTTATAATTGATAATATTTATACTAGATAAATTATATTAAAGTCATAAAGAATTCATGTTGTGTTTAGCTTCTATGCATCATACATATCGAGTCACCAAAAAGTTTTATAGTGCATGATGGAGGTTGTATAGTTGATATTTCTTCTGATACTGATACATGTTCCAATTTTAATTTTACCTAATTAAAGGGGCCTATTTTTATTGAAACTCATCTATATTATCTATCATTATAATGATATATATAATGATGTATAAAATTTTAAAAAAATTAATATTATCATGAATTAATTATTTCATGTTTTTTTATAATTTATAAAGGTCCTTACTATCAATGTGTGGTGAGGAGGTGACCATATGTGAATGTAAAGTAATGAGTTGATAGATTTTATTTCATATCAGTTATTGGGATATTGAATTATATTTGTTAGAATATTTTTTTAATATATTTAAATATTTTAATAGATACAATTTTTTTTATTTTTATAGATAAAATGAATTATTTCATGTGATTGGATATAACTCTTACAACCCTTCATATGTGTACCTTTATTCTTCCCACTAAACTCTAAATGACCCCTCACAATCAGACCCTCAGCTTCTTGTTTAACCTTATCCATGGTACGCAACTCACATGAATGCAATTCAGACAGGACATCCTATAATGATATGGAATCTATTTCAAACAACATACCATCGATAATATGTTCACATGAACTATCTAAAGAAATTAAAAGTATTATTTCTTAGTCCACATCTTCAACATTAAAATTTTTATTTTCGAGGAATAATAATTTATTATTAAACACATCATGATGTGTCTAGATGGTTGTTCCATGATGCATATTTTAGGGATATAAAATGTGATTCTTATATAGATGGTTAATTAAAGATGTTTTCATATAATTATTTTCATGTTTAGACCAACTACCGGTTGTTTAGGTCTCATAAGAAACCTCCACTGAGAATATATGACATAAAGACAATGATAAATAGTTTTGTGATTTCATCAAAACATCAGGGGGCATATGAATTGGTTGTGATTGTTTGACGATTTGTGGACAAACATACTTGTGTTTTCTTAGGTCCACAAAGGGAATTTTTTAGACCTTGTTTGACTAACATGGTTCACATTTTTAATCACCAAAAATTAATTTCATTACACCCATCAAGTTTTTCTATTTAATATTTCATAGATTTCATCATTTATTGACATGGCTTTAATACCACTTTATTGTTGGGTAATAGTGGAATACAACACACCCAATATTAATTTAAAGGAAAAAAGAATAAAAAATATGGATTAATTCAATATAAAAACTAGAAAAATGAATTTTATTATAATAAAAACACAGAAAAATATATTGTTGATGCAAGATTAGAGAAACAAAAACAACTGTAGAAGAGGAAAAGAGAACAGAAGAAAATGCAACATTAGGATTTACATCCTTGGTTCCATTTGGGATCTACTTCATAACACGAACACCACCCACACATTCACTTTTATTAGATGCTCAAAACAAAACGGATTATAGCATACATGGGAAAAGAAGGTATGAAACTGAAATGCACATAAGAGATAAAATAGAATCATGGAAGTAAAAGCTTCAACAGATAATGAATCAGGTTTAAGAAAAACATAGAACCCTAGACAAATTTCTGGGAGTATATATCACTTCTAGATCACAGAACACTGATCTCACTACTTCTTTGGATCTTGTCATTTGATTATCACGCCAGGTCTCTGGATTCGAGAAATGGTCACATGTCTTCAATTGGGAAGAAACCTGACAAGATCCACCCTGATTCACACACTAGAGGAATGTAGAGGTTATTAAAATACCAGATGATTCTAAAGATGATGAAGATTACACCGCCACCAGTAAGATTGAATCCAAGGGAAAAAATCATAGCACTAGTTGAGAGAAAAATAAGATTAAACCACCGATGGGAACATAATGAACCACTAATAATGAGAGGGTGTCAATTTTCAAAATCTAGATCTCTACATTATATATGAACTCGACCACCCAAGAAGATGTTTTTTAGATTTGTTTCATATATCAAATGTAGGTGCCACAGTGGTGATGAATCCCATGCAAGAATCCAAACCAGAAAACTGCATATCCAAGGGGAGGCTACCACGAATCCAATGCCGAACATCCCACCTTACAACACATGAAAAAATATAAATCAATGAATGGAAATCATATATTAGGTGTAAGAATACATATATTACCTGAAATGAATAAAATAGTTATAAAATGGATAGCCCAGAAGGAATCTTATTTTGAGTTAGCAAAACAATTGATGGGGCCACATAAATTTTCTCCTGCATTAAAAGGAATCCAAAATCTAGATGATATTAAAATTATAAAATATTTAATTATAAATTTCATGCATTTGAAACAATATAAATGAAAAAACAAATTTAAAAGGGTTAATTAAAAATTTTAATATGGAAACATAAAATAAACAAATTAACCTCAAGATATTAAATTTTTTAAATGTGTTATACATCATAAGTTTCTAGTTTCAGAAAACATAAAGAAGAACAAAAATCATTAATCATGGATTTTAATATCACAAAAAAGCATTCCAAATTAACATTCTTTATCCAATTCCATTAAGATATTGGATAGTAAAATAAGTTAAACAATCATACTTTCATCAACTTGATTACAATAAAATCATTTGAAACATCATATTTGTTAAACATGTATCCTATTTAATTTCATATCCAACAAAACAGAAGATTATCATATTAAGGTTATTTATCCAAATTCATCAATTTGAACCTGATAAACCTGGAATAGGGACAATATATTGAAATCATAGTATATATAGAAAACAATCAATCAAAACAAGACGAAAACGATTATCATGGTGCAATGTAGCAACATGTGATCGCTAAACATAAAATAATTCCATTATTTAATCCACATTAATATTTACTAGGATAATTTTGCAACCATAAGTAGGGATAAAAAAAATTTCAATATTGGATCTCATGTAAATAAAATTTATATGAAATAAATCATCTCCCTCAAATAATTTACATTTTTCACACAAGAATGAATAAATATCACAGATGTATGATCACAATTTCAGTAAGGAAACTATTATCTCTCATAGATTTAGTTCCATGATCACATTCATAAATACTAAATAAATCTCCATTAGAATGATGGATATCATCCTCCATAACATGGAATGAAGGAAAGAGATGAAATGAGATCAACGAAGATATCCCAATAGAAAAGAGGAAGATCCTACCATGGGTCACCATGGATTGAACTCCAAAATTTGTGATTTATCCCTATCTAAAGGGGGAATAAATTCCATTAAAAAGAACCCATGGGTGCGTAGGGTTCATGAGAATGGAATGGGAGAAAACTATGTCTAGGGGCCTAATTTGTTTATAGGAAAAATGATTTTTAGAGAACCACGGTGTAACCCCTTATACCATAGAGTAGACAACCAATATGGTGCCACAAAATGTTGTTTCTTTGTTTCTCTTGAATTTTATTAATAAGACATATTTTTTTTACAATGTACAATACTAAAAAAACCCCACCATAACTTATCCTATTACATCACATATAGTATAAATGATGTATTCAATGCTTCTCCTTGGTGGATCAACTCTACCTAGACCCCTCCTCCTCTCTCCCTACTGAAATTGGAGCTTAAAAAATATGGGAAACCTTCAAGGTTGATCTCTATTATGAATGTCTTCTTTTATAGAGTTAGGTATATTGAAGAATATTTTATGGTATCCCAAATAAAAACCTTCTTCACACACATTCATTTCAATTTATAATTACACTTCATCCCTAAATCCATCGATTCTGCATAGAAAAAATGACATAGTAATTTTATAAAATGAGAAATAAAAGATCAAAATTAGTCAAATAATCAACAAAGATTGAAAGAAAAATCCCATCCCTTATTATATATAAATGACACAAACAGTTGTGTTTTTACCAGATACCTCCCTAAATGTGTTCATTCTGTTTAGGTGTTGGGGATTTAGAAGACACATACCCTCCCCCGATTTTCCCAATAAAATTTTCAATAAATGTAAAACATTAAATATTATTTAAATAACTAATTATCATCATTTATATAATATTTGATCCATCCAATATCATGAATGACACATAAATCCACCATATAAAATCAGATAAATATTACATCATATAGTTGCGAAACACACATGATATCATTAAACTATACAGTTGAAAATTTTAAAATTATTTGAATCTAAATTAATTTAATAGAGTCACCGACTTGATATAAGTTAATATATATTTATCATGGTTATAATTTAATATGTTTCAATATAAAATATTTTTTAATAATATATTATATCATTTTATAATGATATCTATACTACATTATTTTTGAAATTTAGATTATATGTATTTATTATTGTTTCATTAAAAAAATTATTTAAAATAGTACAAAAGTAACAAGATAATTTTAAATATAATAAATTTAATCTTGTTTTCATGTGTTTATTACTATTCACATAATTTCATATTCCCTCATGTAATTTAATATTTTCCAATTTATTTTTAAAATAACTGGTCAAAGGTGGTGCATGGGATTCCCCATTTCATTAACATGTTTTCCGGTGATGGTATTTTTATTTCATTGTAACATATAATTATCTTAAAAAATAATGGTTGAATCAATATGGGAAAACAATTTCCCATAATAGAAAATATTTAATAGTATTTCAGTAACATAGAATCACAAATCCTTTATAAAAATTATTTTCATCTCAATTATTAAAAAAATGGGATTTCATTCATAAATGGAATATAAATTATTTTGCAGGTATTTCTATAAATCTTTATCTGAGTTCCAATAAAAAATGAAATAATAGAAAAAATTTGAAAATTATTTATTAAAATCATTATGTTATTGTCATTCCCACGTTTTTAGGTGAATGTATTTACATTTCATTGCATCCCATTACATTGTGCCTCCCCACCCCACCACATGACACATTTGTATATTTATTAACTATATTTATTTACATTTTTTTATAAGATACCATGCCGCAGATCTCCCAATTTTTATTGATACTATTTATCACTATTAAAAAATTAATAAAGGATAAAAATTTATCATCCTTGAAAAAAATTGAAGGTAAATGACACTTTTATCAGTATTCAAAAGAGCAGTGATAAAAAAGGACTTTTTGTCGCAATTTTGTTTAGCACTGATAAAGGGGTCACTTTATCATCTTTATTTTAAGGTTGGTATATGATACTATGAATAATTTAGTTTATATATTTGTATTTATATATTTTTAAATAGTATTTATACTCTACTAGACAATGGAGCTATCCCTGTGCATTTATACTCATGATTAATATAAACCGTGAGTATAAAAAGGATTAAATCAGTCTATACCAGAAATTTATGTAAACCATTGTTATATACATGTTATCCTCACAGTTTTTAATTTTTTTTGTATGGATTGTCATATACCCACGATTTTTTATAATCCATTGGGATAGATTACACTCCACTACTACACATATTTCTTTCAGGAGAATGAAAAATTGATTTCAATAGCATTAAAAAGTGTTGTTAGTAAAAACCCTTGTAATGTGGGTTCCCCATTCTCAACACTATAAAATCATTCAGAAAGGGGGTCATTTATCTGCATTAAAAAGGAATTGATATAATAAAACCTTTATCAATTCTTGAAATAGATCTGTTAAAGGCCTAGTTTCCTGAAACAAGATATTAACATAATAACACCCCCAATAGAAACCCATAACTTCATAAAACAAATGTAATTTCAAACATTTATATATCCATTTAATGTGACACCATGAATACAAAAATTTCCACCCATGGTATATAAAAAATAACCATTCTATAAACTTTTAACAAAATGTTTTATATAATTACAATTTTCAATTATCCAACAATAATTTAAAAACATTAATGTTTCAACTTTTGATGCTTGTGATCCCCTCTCAAAAATGTCTGCCCAGGGTATCAGTTTCCATACAAATAATCTCAACCCGAGGAAAGGATTATGCTGATATAATAAAACAAATACGATGTTAGTAATACTATAATTAAATAAATTAAACTTAATATGAAAGAATACATTACTAAAATGTTAATATTTAATAAAACCTACTCCCTTTGAGTCATACAGGTCACACTGTGCATTGGATTGAGGTGGGGTAGAGTCATACATATCAAAAATGACTCAGGGATTATTTTCCTAAAGTATCAAATCAATAAAAATGTGTTTTTTCTGATTTCAGTATGTCACTTTTTCTTTTCTTCTTAATTAAAGTAAATTTCAAATAAAAATACAAACATGAAGTCATATCAGTCACACCACGCATCGTACTGAGGTGAAGTTGACCACTACATGTCAAAAATGTCTCATGTATCATTGTCCTAAATTATCAAAATAATCAGAATTTTGTTTCTCAGTTTTTAGTATTCCAGTTATGTTTTTATCACTAAAATCCAATTTCAAACGGGAAACACACATTTTGAGTCATACCAGTAACATCGTGTGTTTTAATTAAATGAGACTACTTCATACACCTCAAAAAAGATATATGAGTATGTTTCCTAAATTATAAAGTCAATCAGAAAATGTTTTCAGTGTTTTCATGGAGTGATACATTTTGAAAAAAATGTCTATTTTAAACAGATAACAAATTCATTTAGTCATACCGGTCACACCATGCATTGGATTGAGGTCGGTTTCAGTCCTCAACATTTCTTGTGACTCAGGATCATTTTTATAATGTATGAAAACAATACTAATGAGTTTTCTTGGTTTTCACTATGTCACTTATTATTTTCACATAAATTAATGTCAATTTTAAATAAGAAGGCACACTTGGAATCATACTGGTCACACTGTGCACTGTATGGATGTTTGATTGACACCTACACATCACAAATGACTCCTAAATCATTATCCTAATGTATAAAATCAATCATCATGCATTTTCTCATATTTTTAGAATATCAGTTGTATTTTTATTAAAATTTCATTTCAAACTAAAAACACAAAATTTGAATCACACTAGTCGCATCATACTTTGGCTTAATGTGATAATTCCAAAAAAAAAATAAGAAATGATTTATGAAATGATTTTCAATATGATCAATAAAATATGAGAATTTTTTCTTTCATTTTAGTGATTGACATGTTTTGAAATAAAATGTCAATTTTAAACTTATAACAGACATTGTTAGTCATACTGGTCACACTATATATCAGATTGAGGTGGGGTAGAGTCCTACATGTCAATAATGACGCATGGATATTTTTTGTAAAATATCAAAACAATATGAATTCATTTTCTCAATTTTTAGTATGTCACTTTTTCTTTTTTGCTAAATTATTTTCAATTATAAATAAAAATACACACTTACAGTCATACCATTCTCATCATACATCATATTGCGCTCCGAATGACTCCTACACAACAAAAATTAATCATGGATTATTTTATTAATATATAAATAAAATCTGAATGAAATATCCCACTTTTCAGTATGAGAGTTGTGTGTTTTTACTAAAATGTCATTTCAAACAGGAAAAACACATTTTGAGTCATGCAGATTGCATTGTACTTCAATTTTACATGAGACTACTTCATAGAGGTCACAAATGGATTATAAATTTCATTCCAAAGTTATAATTACAATTAGATAATTTTTTCAAGGTTTTTAGTTAGTGACATGTTTTGAAAGAAGATATAAATTTTAATCTTACAATAGACACTTTTTGTTGCACTGGTCACACCGTGTATCAGATTGAGGTGGGGTTGTTTCTTATAGATAAAACATGACTCACGGATCATTTTTATAAAGTTTCAAAACAATCCTATTGTGTTTCCTTCATTTTTAGTAGGTCACTTGTTCTTTTAGTTGAATATAACACATCAAAAAATGACTCATAGATAAATTTCATTATTTATAAAAACAATATAAATGAGTTTGATTGGTTTTAGTATTCCAGTTTTGTTTTTTTTACTAAAATGATGTTTCAAACTGGAAACACACATTTTGAGTAATACCAATCACATCGTACACTATTTTGAATTTATGATACTTTGTACCCATAAAAATGATTTATGAATTAGTATCTTAAATTCTCAGTAATATCTGAGCAGGTTTTCTAGGATTTTAGTGAGTGATACATTTTGACCTAAAATGTTAGTTTTACACTGATAACAGACACTTTTAGTTATACTAGTCACACCATGCATCACATTGAGGTGGGGTTGAGCCTTACACATCCCAAATGAATCATGGACCATTTAACTAATGTTTAAAGACCATACAAATGTGTATCCTATGTTTTGAGTGTGTTACATATTCTTTTTTACCTAATTTAATGTCAATTTTAAATTAAAAGACACTCATAGAGTCATATTGGTTACATTATGCATCACATTGAGGCGTGATTGACTCCTACACATAAAAAATTACTCAAGGATAATTTTATAAAATTATCAAAACAATTAAATAGTGTTTTCTTAGTTTTCTATAAACCAGTTGTATTTTTTACTAAAATGTAATATCAAATTGGAAACATTCATTTTGAGTCATATTGGTCTTATCATCCATTAGTTTTATGTGAGGCAGCTTAATACATCTAAAAAATGAGTTATGAATCGACATACTAAATTATCAAGTCAATTAGAGTGTGTCTTTTTCTGTGAGTGACAAATTTTGAACTAAAATGAAAATTTTAATTTGATAACGCACCCGTTTAGTCATATGTGTCAAAATTTTCATCATATTGTGGTGGGGTTGAGTCCTTTATTTGATATATTACTTATGGATCATTTTACAAATGTATCAGAACAATCCTAATAAGTTTTCATAGTTTTCAGTTTTACTGTTGTATTTTTTTTCCTAAAATGTCCTTTCAAATATGAAACACGCATTTTGTGTCATACTAGCCACATTGTGCTTCAGTATGATGTGATACTACTTCATACACATCCATAATTACGTATTACTAATTATCTTAAATTATCAATAAAATTAGAGAAAACTTTCTTGGATTTCAATGGGTGAATCTTTTTGAACTAAAATGACAATTTTAAACTGATAATTGTATTTTTTTAGTCATACTATTCACAATGTACATTGTTTTGAGGCGAGGTTGAGTCTTAGACACCAAAAATGAGTCATGGATAATATTACTAAAGTTTGTATAATCCATCTCCCATATTCGTTTTATGATTCCAATGTATGCCATATTATCATAAATTGGATTTCATTCCATAGTACCAGAAACATGCATAGCATTAGACACAAGTGTAACTCCAGTATTTTTTATGGTACTGTTTTCATCATGTTATTTTCTATAGAATTTATATACATTACTTACATAGACATTGTATGATAATACATACACACATGGTCCTCCAGATATCCTTCATAGTTGTTCTGAACTTGAATCCAGAATTTTATTTGACTCTTTAATAATATTGTCCCAAAACAATTCAAAAAAATATTGATTATGTATATTTGATGTTCATATTCTAACCATTTATGGATTAAAATTCCTATGTATTTTTTTTTGGTTTCAACATATGCAGAAACCTCTAAACTATTATGAAAAATGTAAAGTGGACCTGCTCTTCATCTATAATAGTGACTGTGAAAATATCTCTTCTAGAAATTAATTTACCCATAACCCGCCCAATGTGTTGAGATTTTAGTAGTCCAATGATTTTAACACCTAAAAGTTATTTGGTACCTAATTCAATGAATTCCTCAACAATATGTCCCCCTTTATGAAATCCCTCTGACCAATTTTGATTTTTGACAAAACCATTCAAAATATTCAAATTTTGTTCATTGGATTACATCTATCTATAGTGTATAAGACCAAATAGTAAAATTTATCTTACAATGTGAACAATAAATTTAAGCATCATATCAAATATTTTTGGGAGGAATAATATTTTCAATTCACAAAATATGACTGAAATTTATCTTTTGATAGTAAAAAATTTCACTTGGTCAATATCATCGGTGAATATAGATTTGAATAAGAAAATGAGCTTAGTTAATGTATGATAGACATTCTTTGAAAAAATGAAATGTATATATATATTAATTAGGTCTTGCATCAAAACATGGAAGTCATTTAATTTTATACCCTTTAACATTAAATCAGTCATTGACACAATGTTCTTGATATTCAGTGAATACCCATTAGGAATTTTTAAATCTTTCACGAATATGAAAAACTATTATCTCCCGGGCCTAGAATGAGTGTACGTAGATAGAAGAGGAAATGTTTGTTTTTCACCCTTCACAGGCACGAAATATTCTTGTATTCCAATATTAAACATTTCTATCCTAGCCCTAATTATGTTCTTTGTTTTTCAGGTGCATTTTGAAACATGAAGATGAATATATTATATACATTTTCATAAAAATTATTAACAAAATGAAAATTTCTGATGTATAGATAAATCTAGTTTGATAATTAAAAAAATCTAATCCCTTTTTTACTTTCAGTATTCATATGATTTTTTGAAAAGAATTTATAAAAATAATATTTCAAATCTTTTACATTCACAAATAGTATATCATCTTTTTCTGAATATAGTGTTGTACACTCTTCTAAATATCCATAAAATTATTCCATCCATGATAGGTGCTTATGTAGTTGGGGTAGAAATCTATGATATCTTAGAAACACAGTTTTTGGTGAATGCTTCAACCTAATGGACTATTTACCTTATTCACAAATAGGAAACCCTTGTGATCATTAAATGATAAAGCCTAATTAATTCCCTTAAGCAAGAAAGTCATTTATTGTCTTGTACAATATGGATCTCACTGTACAATCTTCCTTTCTGTAATAATCATACAACGTAACATCTCAATCCCATAATAATTTTAAATCCTTAATCAAGGAAGCCAAATAAAAATCAATATTATTTCCTGATTGTTTTGGCCTAGATATAAGCATAGACAACATTATGTAGTTTTGTTTTAGGTAAAAATGTGGTGGAATTTTATTATTTAACAATATAACCTTCCATGTACTATGAGTATTGATATGAAATCAATATAGATTCTCTCTATCTGTAGATAACTAAAGACCAATGATTCATAGCTCATTTCCAAATTCAGGATAATCATGATCAATTATCTTTTACTAAGGAGAGTCTGTCAGGTTATGTATTTTTTCATATTTAATTCTTGTATCTATGTGAAATGTTAATTGCTCTGCAGTCTCTTCATATACATTGAGGAACCTAAAACAAAGAATGAATTGAAAGTACTGTAAACTTTTTGTATGACATGATTCATCATTCTTGTATCGATAAGCACAACACTTTGGGCATTATTTATGTGATTTTATGTCTTTTTAAAATAGAATATACTCATTCAGGTAGAAATTTAATCTTTCAGAAATCATACAAGTCGACCATAGAATTCGTTTGGTATCGCATGTTCATATCTGGATCTCATTATATTCTGGGAACATGTCATTCAATAGAGGATATTGTTCTGTAAAACTAGAATCACTCCATCTATTTACCACGTTCCAATTATACGACTTTAGTATGGTTAAAAATGTTGTATATTTAGAGCAACCATCATACAATGGAATCATTCCACAACTCTTTAACATCTCAATCAATTTTTGAAAATCACGATGTTCATCTTCCACTATCCTTGTCATTTCGTCAATATGACCTTCATCATCGATGACAGCTATAATCTTATCCTCAATATGATATTATTCATTATACAAACTTTTAATCATAACACATGATCCATAATAAGCAGTGATTACCTATCCAATAGATACATTAACTTTTTCCCCTGGTTTAGTCCAATATTTATAACATCGATTTATTTTGTGATAGATAAACTGTTCTTCCAACACCTCTAGGCTAATTACTCTTGAATAATTATAATGTAAACACATTAGAGAGATTTTAGATTGGTTATATGCATGATATTTTGTAAACTTGATGATCTCTTTCACTCCATATTAATAATCTTTTGTCAGATGATTGACATCCATCCATTATTTAATCATATACACCCTATTTGATTTGGTAATATTACTATTTTATACAATAAATACACAAATACAAGCAAAATTTGGACACAATCTAAATTATTTAAAATTATATTCTGCTTCTTCATGTTAAATTGTTCCCTAAAATTAATAATTTTTTTAATGTTTTATAATTAAATCAACCCTATCTAAACCACTTTAAATTAAATAAATTCCATATTATAAGGAAATAATCACCCATTTTTAAAAAAATTAATGGATTTCTCAAAATATCATGTTTATTTCAATACTAAAAATTCATTATAAAAATGAACAGAGGAGATAAAAATTATTTAAAAAATATCACAACCCTTAAAATGAATTTTATTCCCTCAATTTTTTTGATTTAATGTCATCTCACTAACTAAAATAGAATTTTCCATTCAAAAATATTCTTTTCCAAACACAAAAAATATATATATTAATTAATAAAATAGGATATTATTGAAAGACAAAAAATAATTGGTATATAATTCTCTATAAAAGATTATATAATTTGGGAAAAGAGAAATAAAGATAAATTTATGGTTTTCCTAAAGAAAATAAATCAATAAATCAATATATATCCCATAGTAACATGTATATATCCACATAGAGTTCTATGAATTAGAACACATACATAGATTAAGATCATAAATAGGGGAATATAATAGTTAAAGTTCACAATATGTCCAATTATTTCAAAGATCCTACCACGGATGATCTGAATATAAAGGTAGGGACAATTCATTGGCAGTTATATGGGGTGTTTAAATAGACATGATATGCATATGACTATTGTTCTTCTGAAAAATCTCCAACTCATTCTAAAACGTCTCAAACTCTTTAAAAAATTAAATAACTAATAAAATAGAGACCTCTAGGAAACATTATAAATGACATGAATACTATTTCTATAAGGAACCGACCTTTTTACATTACATAATCTTGATTTTTGTCAAGAAAACACTTTATTTTACAAAGAGGATATTTTCATGTTTAGAGCTTTAGAGAATTTGGACATATTAAATTCTTAACATTACACATTTTTACCAAGTGGATACCATAAAAATAGTTGCCATTTTTTCTCAAAATATAAAACATTAAATATTAAAACATGATTTCATTAAAAATTCATCAAAAATTTTACATGACTTCCTTAATTTTCCAAAAAATCCTTATATCCTATAAAATAAATTTAAAAACATGGGATGATCCCAAAATCATAGTAAGGGGTATAAAAAAGTAAAGAACACATTTTTCCATGAATACATGTAACGTATGAAATCATTTTCAAAAGACATAATAATCACCTATATATATATAATTAAATTTTGAAACATGAGATTTACACAATATATAAGAACATAAGCAGAACCATAGAGGTATCGTGGGGAAATTACTAACAAAATTTGGTAACCCTCTCAACTAACTTATAATTTTTAACCCTCACGACTACATTACAATTTGTGTAACCATCACATATACACATAGAGTAACCATACAACCAAACTCTAACATAAACATACACAATGAATTGGAGGAATATGTAGGTCCCATCCTTAATCATAAATATTTCCCAAGAACCTTTACATAACCATACAACATTAATAATTTCATAAAAAAAATTCTTTGGAATTTTTCAAAACGGAATTATAAAAGAGGATTTTAAAGGAAAACCCCTTGAATAAATAATATAATTGAAGAGATACGTAATAGAGTGAATGGAATACATATATACCCTATAAATGAACTTAATTTAACATAATATAAACATAAAACATCACACAAATAATTCTAATACCACATAAATAATCAAGTAGGATGTAAACACAATGAATGGAAATCGGGCTAGGAATTCCCATACCTCATGCTTGTCTTAATTCAAACATTTTTAAACATCCTGTATAATGGTTAAAACAATGTTATTAGTATTTTACAGAAACATTTTCTGGTTTATAAAATCTTGTATGATCATTTTATTACCTTATTTCACTCTTTAGTTGTTAGTATTTTGTTTCTTGCACTGTTTTGGGTGAGTTCTTTACATGATTTTTAAGATTGGTTCTTGAAGGATTGTTCTTGACGATTGGAAGTGAAACTCTATAATTTGAATGTAGTAGTATTTATATATTTAAAAAACAAGAACTTATATCATTTATCATTTTTAATTCATACATTATGATGATTCATTAGTTTAAACATTAATGATATTCTATAGATCATTTATGTAGGTTTTTTGATAATAATGACCTCTTTTTGTCTGACAAATTAAAACCATGAGTACAAAGGAATTCCAGAACCATGTATGAGACATAAAACATATATTATAACAATTTTCAACCATAAAAATGGATTCATGACCAGACATGAAAGAATTAATGAAAATTGAAATAACATCGTCGACGATGTCGGTAATTCGACACATCACAAACAATGTTTTTATTCCTTGAATAAGTGGGAGAGGAGAGGAAAGATGATGATGAATTTTCCATGAATATGAGAACATAAAGAATATACATAATTTATAGCATTTTAACGCCTCCTGGGTAAGAGGAGATGATGAAATAATAATAAAATAATGGAACTCGGAAAAAAGAAAAATTGAGAAATCCCTTACAAAAATTCGACAGCCTAACAACTATGCAACATGGTTTTAGGAAATATTAAAAAAAGATGGGAAAAGGGTCACCCATACATAAATGAATAATAATAAATAATATATCAATAATAATAAGGAATTATGTGAATGGTATGGAAACTTGAATTCTATAACACATAAAAGAGAACTTGAATGGAAAAAAATAGAAATTTAGATTTTTCTTACTTTGTAGAGTAACTCCTAGAACATGAAGGTTGGGACCTTGGTGTCTTGTGGAATACATGGGAGGATTTATAGGGAGGTAATAATTCCATATCATCGTTGATGTGGAATTTGGAATGGATTTCATTAAGAAATGGGTTAGTTTTTATTGCAAAAGTAAGGGAATATTTTAATAATTTCCATGGGACACCTCATTAGTGGTATTTGCAAAACCTTGGGCCTGACCATGGTATTTTCCTATGGTATATGCCACATGAGAAACCTCACATCTTATTTGACGGTACAAAATTCTACCAGATTTATCAAATCATTATAACATCATTAATGATCTCATTAACACCTCGAAACTAAAACGGTATTTTTTTTACTATTCACTGAAAAATCATCTACTTCAGAAAAATCCCCAAAATTCACCCTTACTATTTATTAACGTGTAGAATTATAAAATGAAGTCCATTTTTTAAAAATAATTTTCTAAATAATTTTATTTAATTTTAAATTAAAATCACATTTACTTAATAGAATAGTTATTTTTAAACGATAACTACTTTTATTTCACATTGAAAAATTAATCAAGATGTAATTATATTAAAGACTTAAGAAAATAAAATAATAATACAATTTACTATTTAGGAGGGTCATATTACTATTCATATTACTATTCATATGGGTATGTTATTATTCACTAAAAAAGAAGTTGGTTCTAATAGACTCCAAATAACATACTAAACACAATTTTAGATGACCATTATTCAAAATTCAAAACATAAATCCAGTAAAATTTTGTTTAAAGGCTACTTATAAATATCTAAATTAAAAAAAAATCATGAATTTCAAATTATTTTTAGAAAACATTGGGGTATTAAATTATCCATACCTTCTGGAAATTACATCCTCACAATTTTATTTACTTATTAATCAAGTGAGGGTACCTTTACCTCATAGAATTTTCAGACTCCCATGTTGCGTCTTCTACCCTGTGGTTTCTTTAAAAACCCATTACGTGGTGGATTACCTAATTCCACAATACCTGTTCTCATTGATCAATAATTTGAACTAGTTTCTCTACATAAGAAAGGTTCTCTTCCAGTTGAACTTATTCTTGGCTCAATCTGGCACATACTTTCTCAACATCGAAACATGAAAAGCATTGTGTACATTAGACAAACTATATGGAAAAGATACTTGGTATAAAAATGATCCAAATTTCTCTAGAATTTAAAAAGGACAGATGAACCGTAGACATAGCTTCCCATTCTTACCGAAACACATCACACTTTTCGAAGGAGAGATTTTAAGGAAAACATGGCCATCTTCCTCAAAAGATAAGTATTTTCTTCTGTTATCTGCATAAATTTTCTGCTTTCTCTTAACTGTCCTCATGTGCTGCTGGATCATATTCACATTATCAGCCACTTCTTCTACTAATTATTTCCCCATCATCTTTCTTTCACAGACTTCTTCCCAAAATGTTGGAGTCGATCACTTATTCCCATACAATGCCTTGAAAGGTTTCATATGTATACTAGAATGAAAGCTGTTATTATACAAAAACTCAACTAAATAAAGACGATGATCCCAACTTCCCTAATAATATATTGGACAAGGCTAAAACATATCCTCCAAAGTTTTTATTGTTCATTCTAACATCCCATTTTATATAGGATGGAAAGTTATAATAAAATTTAATTATGTGACAAACGACTTCTGGAGCCCGTTCCAAAATTTGAAAGTGAACCTAGGATCCTGATCAAATACAGTGGAAATAGGAACTCAATGTAACCTGACAATCTCTTTTAGGTATTGTCTCGAAAGATGACCCAGAGAAATTATTTCTTGAATCGAAAGAAAATGTGAAGATTTTGTCAGCCGATCAACAATAATGCAAATCACATTGTTTCCTCGAGAAGTATTTGGAAGTCCCACCACAAAGTCCATGGATACATTCTCCCATTTCCACTCTAGCACTGGAAAAGGATGAAGAATCCCCCTCAGTAACTACCACCCTGCATTAACCTATTTACAAGTCAATCATTTTATGGTAAAATCCACAATGTCTCTTTTCATTCAATCCCACCAATAATACTCCCGAAGGTATCTGTACATCTTAGTACTTCTTGGATGAACTGAAAATTGAGATCAATGAGCTTTACACAACAAGTCTTTCTTCAAATGAGAATCACAAGGCACACACAACATTTTTCCAAATATTAAAACACAATTTTTATCAATGTTATATTATAAAAACATACCCATTTTAACCAATTCTACGTTTTTTAGCTCATGATCTTCCTTATGTTCTTTCTTAATTCTTCCTTATAATTATGACTGCACTGACACCTGAGTCAAAACAAATTTTTTCCCTACACCAACAACTTATATGCAAAAAGTCCTCAAATTATTAATCATGGAATCATGTTCCAAACGTAACATGGTTAATGATGCATGATATTTCTGACTCAAGGCATCCACCACTTTTTTTTCAATTCCAGGATGGTAATTGGTCGTGCATTCATAATCAATTATCTGTTCTATCCATATTCTCTGAACATGTTTAATTCCTTATGAGTTAATATATATTTGAGACTTTTATGGTTAGTATATATTTGACATTAGTCTCTCTATAAATGATTCCTTCAAATTTTCAATTAAAAAACCACAACTTCCAATTCTAAATCATGTGTGTGATAATTTAACTCATGAGTTTTAAGTTGTCTTGAAGCATATACAATTACCTAATCATTCTGCATCAAAACACAACCAATCCCCTTCAAATACGCATCACTCTAGATGACAAACATACCATTCGGGGAAGGAAAGCCCAAAACTGGAGCAATCACCAATCTCATCTTCAGTTCTTGAAAACGATCATCACATTCTTCTGTCCAAATAAATTTAACCACTTTTTGTGTTAACTTAGTTATCATGCTAGATAACTGTAAAAAGTTCTTATAAAATTGTCAGTAATAACCTACTAATCCAAGAAAACTACAAATCTCCGTAACATTTGTGGGTCATATCCATTCATTAACCACTTTTATTATGAAAGGATTAACTATTATTCGATTATTATTTATAATGATTCCATGAAAAGAAATTATTTTCAAATAAAAATCGCACTTTCTGAATTTGCCATAATGTTTCTTTTTTTAAGGTTTGTAAAACAACCCTTATATGTTTTCATGCCCCACATTATTTTTAGAAAATACCAAAATGTCAGCAATAAATACAACCACAAAAATTTCCATGAACTCATGAAATACTCTATTCATAATATTCCTGAATAAAGTAAGTGTATTGGTTATCCCATAGGGAATAAAAAAAATTCATAATGCCCATATCTAGTACGAATGGATGTTTCAGGGATGTCATCCTCCTTCACCATAAACTGATGGTATCTAGATATCAAGTCAATCTTGGATAATTACTGAGCTCCCTGGAGATGATCAAACAAGTCATCAATATGAGAAAAATGATACTTTTTTTAGTAGTGATGTTATTCAAAGCTCTATAATTAATTCAAAGTATCATGGAACCATCTTACTTTTTAATAGAAAAATCATGAGCTCCCAATGTTGAAGTGCTAGGATGAATGAATACTTTATCAAGAAAATCATGCAACTAATATTTCAATTCAAGAAGTTCTATTTGATATATACGATATGGAGGTTTTTAAAAAATTTTAGCATCAGGAACTAAGTGAATTGGGAAATCGGATTCCCGATTAGTTATGACCCTGAGAACCTCCTTAGAAATAAAAAATCAAGGAATTCATTTACGACCTACACATAATAAATCTGAACAGTTTTATTGTTTTCAAAAATATGCACAATATAACTATCATTTCTATCATTTAATAGTTTCTCAGCTTCCTGATATGTTATCAATTGTATGGGTCCATTCTTGTATACAAACTGAAACTATTTATGAAAAACAACTTCTTTAGCTCTACAATCATTATTAGCATGATAAACAGAATGCCAATCCATTCCCATAATAACATCAAACTCGATTAAGGGATAAAACAAATGGTTCACCAAGAAATTCTTTCCATAGAATACAATTTAAGATTCTTATAATTCATCTTTTCTATAATATTTCCACCTGTTGTTTTAACTACAAGCTTTGGTTTCATTTTTTGGGGTGATATTTCCAATTTTCCGAAATATTTCTCAGAGATGAAGGAATGTGTAGACCTTGTATCAAAAAAACTTTTGAAAAATTTGGGTTAACAAAAAAAGTACATGATACAACTTCATTGAATGGACCGAAATCTGCTGACGTACTCACAAAGGATCTCACTACAATATTCTTCTTATAGTCTGGATTCTTTGCATAATTTTAATCTTTATTTGGGCATGAATTTTCATAGTGACCCATCTCAACACATTTAAAACACTTTACAATTTTCATATCAGGATTATTCATAGGATCATTTTCATTATAATCTTGGTCCATATTTCCAAACATAACACATTCAAAACACTTCCCATTTTTTCTAAGACATTCCCCAGGGTGTTTCTTGCCATCCATTTCACAATTTGGAAATTGGATTTTCTTACCATCAAATTTCTTTGGTTGATTCTTCCCATAACTTGCAATCTTGACCTCCTATTCTCCATATTTATAGAATGCACATGCTCATCAGAAAAATCCATATCTACCCTCTCAGCACATCTAAATAGTTTCCCATAACTTTTTAATTCATGGGAGTCCAATGAACTTTGATACCTCAGCTTCAAGCCTGAGTAAAATAATTTGATTTTTCTATCATGATCCAGAATACGATTTGGAGCATACCTCACCCGTCGAGTGAAGTTATCTTCATACACAACCTCTAAATCTTCCTCCTTTTGCTTCAATTCATGGAAATGCTTCTCCATCCTAAGTTGCACTACCATAGGAAAATATTTTTCAAGGAAAAGAATTTTAAATTCATCCCACTCTAAGGAATCAAAATCCCCTCTATCCCTGATATTCCTAACCATTGACCACCACTGATCATCTTCACCTTCATAAAAATAGATGGAAAGACTTACCTTTTGATTATCTATACATCCCAAAACATAGAATATCGTTTCAAGGGATTTAATACATCCTTCAGCCGTTACTGGGTCAGATAATCCATTGAATGAAGGATGGTGTTATGTCTTAAAATGTTCCACTATAGTAATATTTCATTGGGGTACCTATGTGTTTTCTCTTTAATGGATTCTAGCACTATTTATTGCCTATGTTAGAAAATTCATTACGGTTAAAAACTGCTCAGTTCCAATCCCTACCATTTTGAGCTATAGATTCGGAAGGATTTCATTCTGTCAGTTCCTCTCCTTTTCTATTTCCCAGATTCTTCTTTGGAAAACCATTCTGAACTAACATATCCTCGATGAATAATAACAGTAATCTTTAAATTCTACAACATTTCAAATTAATCATAGATTAAAAATAATTTATGGTATTCTTTCAACCTCATCCTAATCCCTAAATTTATCTAAACCATCCTCTGATACCAACAATAAAGACATGACCATATTACATTGCATAATATTGATTTTAGTCCAAAAAAAACATCATTTTACAATGATGATCTTTTCAAGTTTAGAGCATTAGATAATTGGGACCTAATAAATTCCTAATATTACACATTATTATATAGTAGATATCATAAAAACAGTTTCAAATATTTTTTTCAAAATATAAAACATTAAATCGTAAAACATGATTTCTTTGAAAATTCCTTAAACATTTAACATGGCTTCTTTAATTATCCTCAAAATCCTTATAACCTGTAAAAAACATTTAAAAACATGGGATGATAACAAAAGCTCAGTAAGGGATAAAAAAAAGGAAAGAACACATTAGTCCATGATTACTTGTTACGTATGAAATCATTTTCAAAAGGCATAGATATCACCTGTAAGTATATAAATAATTTTTGAAACATGAGATTTACACAATAAATAAGAACATAAGTATAACCATAAAGGTATCATGGTGAATTACTTACATAATATTGTAACCCTCTCATCTACCTTATAATTTGTAACCCTCACAATACCTTACAATTTGTGTAAACATCGCAGTTACACATGGAGTAAACATACGACTGACGTCCAACATACACATACCCAATGCATTAGAGGGGAATATTGGTCACACCCATCATCATAATAAATTTCCAAGGACAGTAACATAATTGTATGAGATTAATAATTTCATAAATACATTTCTTTTGAATTTTTCATAATAGTACTTTAAAATAGGTTTTTAAAGGAAAACCCTTACATAAATTATATAATTGAGGAGAGACATAATAGAGTGGATGGAATAGGTATATACATTGTAATAAAAAAATATAACATAATATAAACAAAAACCATTACAAAAATCATTCTAATACCACATAAATAATGATGTATAATGTTTTCCCAAGGAATGTAAATTGGGTTATGAATTCCTTACCTCAGGCTTGTCTTACTTCAAACTAGTTAAAACATCTTGCCTGAATGGCCCGAAGGCCTTATTTTTATATTTATTTTTAATAACCCCGTGTTCAAGGGATGATGGGGAACCCTTACAAGTCTCGTAGGCTTAGATATTACAGGTCCCGTAGGCTTAAGGGATTACATGACCCTAAGGCCTTAAGGAATTCAACCAGACTATCTACGAGGAACTGCCCCTCCCCAACATCTGCATCCTGATAGTAGCTCTCCACCATTGAATGACTGTCTGGCTAGGATTTCCGTGCAAGAATAGGCTGGTATCAATGGCATAGCCAAGCCCTCTCATTCAGACAATCCATATGGGTCTGCTCTAGTGAGTGCACCTACTCTGGATCCTCTTCTGGGGCTGCTCCTTTTTTGTGGTGTCTGGGGCCTGCATTCATGTGGACCGAAGGCCTTGGGGTGGCCCAAAGGACTTAAAAGTGTGTTATTTGTGTTTCAAATAAACATGTTCTATTTTATAATATCTTGTATGATCATTTGATAAACTCATTTTACCCTTTAATTACTAGTATTTTGTTCCTTGCACAATTTTGGGTGAGTTCTTTACATGATTTTAATGATTGGTTCATGATTGGTTGTCCTTGTTGATTGGAAGTGAAAACCTGGAATTGAATTTCAGTATTATTTTCGTATTTCCATAACTATAAATTTTTCCATTTATCATTTTTAATTCTTACGTGATGATGATTCAAAAGTTAAAATATTAATGATGCCCGTTTAGATCATTATAGTGGGTTTTTGATAATAACGACCTCATTTTGTCATATAAATTAAAACCACGGGTAAAAAGGAATTACATAACCATTTATGATACATAAAACATATATTATAACCCTTTTAAACCATAAAAATTGTTTCATGACCATAATTTAAAGAATTAATGAAATTTGAAATCACATCATCCATGATATTGGTAATTCGACACATCACTTACATTGATTTTATTCCTTGAATAAGTGGGAGAGGAGAAGAATAATGATGATGAATTTTACATGAACATTAGATCATAAAAAATATACATTATTTCGGTAGAATTCATGACTATTGGTTAAGAGAATTTTCGAAACGAAACAGAAAATAAAGGAACTCAAAATAAAAGTATAATTGAGAAATCTCTTACAAAAAATAGGCAGCTTAACGGCTATGCAAACTTGTTTTAGAAAATATTAAAAAGATAGGGGAAAAGGGTCACCAATACATAAATGAATCATTATACATAATACATCAATAATAAGAATGAAATAAGTACATGTTATGAAAACATGAATTTTATACCACATAAAAAAGAACATGAGTGGAAAAAGAAAGAAATTGAGAATTTTCATACCTTGTAGAGTAACTCCTAGATCATGAATATTGGGACCTTGGGAGCTTGAGGAAACCTTTTCAGGAATACTAGGGAGGTAAGGAGGCTAGAGTTTCATTGAAGAAGAATTTGTAATGGATTTAATGGGGGAATGAGTTGGTATTTATATCAAAATTAAGGGAATATTTTAAATAGTCATTGAAAGTGTAACACCCCAAGGATTTCTAAAAAAAAATCAAATTCTTGGGGTGTTACAATTTCTATGATTTTCAACAAATACCATGTTAAACACTACCATAAATCATTTATAGGATTATTTAATTAACCAGTACTCATATATGAGACAATTTTATGTCTTGGAAAAATGGAATTAATCAATATTAAAATTTCAACCTAAATTCTAGATCAAATACCTCTATTTTTTGAGAAATCCGGAATTATATCTCTCTGAATCATAGTACATATAATAATATCATAAATTAATATGCACAAATTATATCTATATGAAACAATTTTTTTTACCATTTAGAACTTATGGTTCAGAAGTATGGACAACAGAGGTAGCGGGGGCTGTGGCGGGGGCACTAGTGCAGGTGGCGATGGGGACAATGGACGCAATGTCAGGGGCATCAAACAATGGGGTTGGGGTTTTGGAGGAGTTGGCATCATAGAAGGGGTCAAGGGATAGTGGAGGTGGAGGTGGGAGAAGAGGAAAAGGTGGATGATACAGCCTAGGTGGAGGCAGGGCAGTGGTGTAGGTGGTAGAGGCAGAGGTGAAGGTGGTAGAGGTAGAGGGGTAGGGAGAGGTAGTGGTAGGGACAACAGAGGTGGGGGTAATAAGGAATTGGGAAATGGAGGTATTGGCAAAGGAGCTGGAGGTGAAGGTAGGATAGGGGTGCTAGATGCTGACGTGAAGGTGAGAGAATGCAACCAAGGTGCAGGTGGAGGTAGAGGCGTCCAAGATGGAGGAAGCGGAAGATGTAGAGATGGGCATGGAGGTAGAGGGAAAGGTAGAGTTAGCCGAGGTGAAGGTGGAGGTAGGGCTAGAGGTGGAGGTAGTGACAACGGTGGAGGTAGAGCTCAACTTCCGCAAAAGCTTAAGGCTCAAACAGAAAGTGGCTCTACTAGGGTTCAATTTATAAAATTGATAATGGCTTTTATCTATGTTTTTTTAAAAACCACTACTAATGGATGTATTTATAAGGGACAATATATAATGAAATGATAAAAAAAGCATTTATCAGCACTTTTTTTAGAGGTGGTAAAGCTAACCCATTATCAGAGCTAAAAAAGTACATATAAAACATTCTTTTATCTGCACTAAAAATATAGCACTAATAAATCACGTATTTATCAGCACTATTTTATTGATGATAAATAAATAATAATAATAAATTATTTAGAATTATAAAATTATAATTAATATTTTAATTATGATTTTATAATTATTTACATATATATTACTTATAATTATAATTATAAATATTTGTATATTTGTATAAATATTTGTTTATAAATATAAATAGTTTTCTATAATTAGATATATATATATATATAAAATTAAAATTATTTTAATACACACACATATATAATTATAATATATTTATTTATTCTATTTTTAATTATATAAAATAAATATATTAATAATATATATTTATATAAGTATAAATATAATATGGATATTTATTTTAAATATAAGTATATAAATTTATTATTATAATTAAAAATATTTATATAATAATTTAAATATTTATAAAAATATAATACAAACATATATTATTTTTATAATTTTAAAATAAAAAAAATAAAAATATTTATTGTTAATTTATAATTATTTAAATATGTTGATATTTATTTATAATAATAAGAATAAATATTTGTATATATTTATAAATATATATATTTATAACTTTTATTATGACTATATATAATTTTTTATTTATTATAATTTCATAGTTGCAAATAATTAATTATTTATTTATAGTTATACTTTTAAAAAAATAAATAATTATTTAAATTCTACAAGATGGATGGATGACAGCACTGTTGAGGTAAAATTTGGTTATTTCACCATAGTCATGGTGGATGTGGATATGATGAAGATACTACCCGATTGTGCCACTTTGATGTCCAATGGTTGGAGCATTGAGGATGGTTTTGATTGTGAATATATCTCAGCATTTTTTAGTTTTTGTATGTTGGTGGGGGAATGATGTAGCAAATTGTTGGAATGTTAGGAAAATATAGTTGAAGCAAGTGGGGACTTCCTCACATCCAAGCCATGGAAATCATCATTTCCCCTCAATTGTGGGAAAGGATTCACACATGAAACAAGACTCTGTTGTCAATTTTTTTGAGGATATGTCTTGGGAGGTAGACTCCAAAGAGAATCCCAGGCCTTTAGAGAAGAAGTCTTCTTCAATTAATACTCATGAACAAATTTAGAATAAATAGGTCTCCATAGATATACATCTTACTAGATATGTTTCTAATATGTAGAATTTTTCTATTTCTATTGTCACTAAACAAGTCTCACTTACAGGATATCATTTAGGGATGACCATATTGGGAGCACCAATTTGATTGGCTCTAAGGATGATATTGAGAAATATAGTCATTCTAAACAAGTAGAGAGGAAACTTCCTAACATGCCAATGGTTGGGTCACTCACATAGTTTGATTGAAATTCCTAATAGGTCTAATAGAAAGGATTATTTTTGAGTGGAATTTGGAAATTATTTTGGAGTAAAATTTTAATGTGTTAAGACTAACAAGGAAAATTGAATTTCTGATTTGAAGGATGGTGGAAATGAAGATGACGTCTGGATTAAAAAACATTATCTCACCAAGGTCAATGAAAATCATGATGAATTCTCATCAGACATGGATGACCTTGATGATACATGGAAGGCCACACAACATTGGAAGAGAGGTTGACATATGAAGGGTCGGTGTCACCCTTTTGTGTGTGTGTGGGCTGGGGGTGTCAAACATAAAGGACAATGATCATTGTTAGAACATTTGTTTTTAATGGATTTGTCTATGCCATGTTTCTACTCCATTTCTCACAATCTCATTTCTGTGTGTTTCTATATTTTTCAATTATATTTCTAAAAACACGGGTCTTAGTCCATGGTTTTCACAGTTTAACATATAAATAATATATTTATTATACTTATAATGTTATAAATATTTATAATTAAACAAATACATTTATAAATATTATAACAACCTAAAGTTTAATCAATGAAAATTCCTCTTGATCTATGTAAATGTAATAACAAGTAAAATGGTTATATAAAACCTAAAAACATCCTTGGTTTTATATTTTTGGATTTTATAATACCATTTATAATTATTACCGCTGATAATAAGGTCATTTAATAGTGATCACAAGATAAGTATAAATATATTTCTTTAACAAATCCAATTTATTTTGACAAAGGAACTGATGGGCTCATCTAGCAGAATTACTCCATCTCAAGCCTATTTGTTGGATCTCATAAAGGAGGTTGTGTCACTGGGATTCGCTCTTGACCAATCCCAAGACAAGCTTTAAAAAATTAATCTTGACTAGAACTGCCTACAGGAGTAGTGGAAGTCAATACAGATTACTAACTGTGCGAGATTATCTGAGCCTCCCCAAGAGTCTATCACTATCATAAACCATACTCGTAGGTCTTATGTGGGTTTTATAATGGGTTATGTAACAAGACCTTAGCACAATGATTATGTGCATTAGTCTTGTATATAATAAATAGTATACATTCATTTTATTATTATTACTTTGTAAATGGGTTTTAATGAAAAAATAATATTTTTTGTTAATATTCAATTTAAAAATCTATTTTGACGGATTAACGGATTATTGAATTAAATAATATTTTAATAAAATATTATATCTAAATTAATTTTATTAAATATAAATAATCTTATTATTTTTATGAATACAATTGAAATTTTTATTAAACATTTAAGGTTCTCTTTGACAAAACCCATGAATTTTTCAATATATTATAGTTTTTATTTTAATCATGAATATTCAAATATTTAGAAAATTAGTTATATTAAATTAATATTATTTTTGGAATCCGAACATCAAAATTATCCAATGGTGAATTTTTCATAATTTTATGAGCTTTGTCGACCCGTGTTGTTAGTTACACGACCATATTCCTAGGTTACACTACACATCGTGTTCATCATTGACACGACCTGTATAATCTCAGATTTCTCTGCCTGTGTTTTTAGTGACATGGTGGACACAAGGTCAACACGACATGGAATATATAACAGGTACATGGCGTGTACCATCTAGAGTTTTCCCAACACCATGTTTCTTGCCTACACGACCTATGACACAGTTAGGAACAACACGATGTGTACATACGGTACACTGCGTTTACTTAAAAATTTTCATTTCTTCCCAAACAGAAGAGTAAACTGTGTGTAATCATAATTACACAGTGTGTATTCTGGGTTTTTCCAGAGAGTATGCCTTAGAAACTACTCCGGAGACCAGAAAACACAGAACACACACCAAAGTGCCAAATTACAATCTGTGAGGGCCGATAATCCCCCCTAACCAATGCTTGGAATCTAATGCGTGTTATATAAAAGTAAACAAGTCGATGATACACCCAATTTCGATTGATTAGGGCCCATACTCATCAAGGACCAATGTTTGTCATTCATTCACAAACCCTTACATAAAAATACCCATTCAATTAGAAGGTATTTTATCAAGACATCTATTACAACATCAGGAATTTTATAGAACCATATCTATCATGAAAATATGAAATTTCTAATGCACCTACATGGCATGGAAACTATGCATGACATGTGATTATAAAATGTGCCTAAATGATTCATGAGATGACATACCCTCATCTCATCGGGTTGCAACTAAATTGAGCCCAAGTATGAAAATATAAATAGAACACAACAAGTGTGTCACCCAACGGTGAAAATAAAATATAATATAATAATCAAAAATAGGAAATCACAATTTAATTTGATGAAATCCACCTTTACATGTACACAAGATAGCTACTCTCAGCCACAATTATTACTTAATCCCCTATAAATCTATCTGTTTCCATTGTCTCCAAATAATAACATAACTCAAATAAAAGAAAACCTGCCTCTGATACCAATTTATAACATCTCGGATCCGGGTGCAACTCAACGGGAACCCCGAACCCAGTTGGTCACATTACCACATGCATATTTCTCTAAAGGCCAGAGGTTTCAGACTAGCAGCAAGAGTCTAGGTTTGATAGTGGGGAAAATATGACCTCATTTGTCAAAGTGTGGCACAGCGGAGAAAATACAAACACACTAAAAGCGAAAGCAGTAAACAATACCAATCTGAAATGAACAATAGTTACATATAGATGATGATGCAATATGTCCCTAAGTCTAAGAAAGAATCCAAAATAGGATACAATGATATCTAAAACAATACAGTACAAAGTATAAGTACATCAAAACAATGCAAAACAGTGTACCAGGAACTCAGCAGCATCGCAAGACTAATCTCGGCCCCATGCTCTCATACTCCTCTGAAAAAATCATGTACCTGTATATGGAATCTTTCCCTTATCAAAAATTGCAACAATATAATCTGTTTGGTCCCAATACATGACCCAAATAGGGTGTGATAAAAAAATCCCAGTTGACAACCACCAAAGGCCCGTGCCCAACTGTTAGTGAAAATGTGCAACAGCAGTGTGCAGTAATGAAATGTAGTGAACTAGGAAGTACTAAAAAGAAGCTACTCCTACCAGTTCCATTACCATTTACTAATTATTTAAATAATTCCAAGCCTCTGCTTTAGCTTGTAAAGTAAAACGTATGAAATCACCACAGTGAATATTCAAGTAAACATTTTCCACAGACGTAATAAACATTTCCCTCATGCTAAATAGAACCTTGCCCTCTGGCCTTGTCCTAAGGAAAAACATAACCTTTCCCCCAAGAATTTCCCTCAGGAGAATCAGAACCATTCCCTCAAGCATTGAACTCAAGTGAAACAGAACCCTTCCCACATGCCTTGCCCTCAGGTGAATCAGAACCTTACCCCCCGGCCTTGCCCTTAGGAAAATCAGAACCTTGCTATCAGGCCTTGCCCTTAGGCGAATTAGAACAAAAGAAATTAACCGGGATGTGCACAAAGAATAAGCAAGAATTTCACATATTTTTCCAGTCATGAAAACATAAATCATATTTTAATAACAGAATACCCTTGGGTATCCTGGCCAAATGGATAAAAAAGGGAAACACACCATCGGGTTGGCCCTAGATTTAAGCTATGATCCCAAATAGTAGTTTATACATATTCATTAAATTACCTATGAAAATCTAGGAATTTAATCAGTCAGGACTCATCCATATGACACCCCATACATGGGTGCATAGAAAAATGGTACACAAACACAACTAAAATGTTGGAAATAAACACCAGACCACCTACCACAATCTCCACAGATCGATATACGTGAACAACACCTCCAGAAAAAACCTAGAATGACGTAGATCTAGGATAAATGTTCATCCATTAAAACTAAAATAAATTACCCTCATGAAATAACTGGAAGTAAACCCTCAAGGTGAGATAAGAATGCATCTGCATGTTTCAAACGAGATCATCGGAAAAGGAATCAGAGTCCCGATGTGCGGTCGGGAGCTCTTCTAAGATCCGACCGTCTCTCCCACGACTCTCAGGTGTTCTAAGATTCCTTTATCGAAAAAGGAGGCTACTGCTTGTCTTAATTGAAAAATCATTACCACACAATGTGTACTCTCAAGTACACAATGTGTAATTTCCATTTTTAATTGTTCCTATGGTGGCCACATTCCACTACCTCACAGTTCCTCTGTCGACATGATTACACATCATGTATTTCGGCGTACACGGTGTGTACCGTTGTTCTGCTGGTGGATACTCCCACCACCTTACTGTTCACCTACTGACTGATTACATGGCGTGTATATACTATGTACACGGAGTGTAGTCTGTTTTTACACCCTTATTCATTGACAGGCCTACAAACCCTATATACTCATCCCAGACGACCAAAGTACATGGTGTGTAGAAAAGTACATAGCGTGTACCCACAAATTTGGGGATTTTTCCACATTTTCCATATTTTCTCAAAATCACTTAAGGAAAAATGAAAAGAATAAACTTGTACCTCAAGAATAAGAACCAGGTTCTTACATCTGCCTTTTATTAGTGCATTTTTCATTGCACTGATAATGGTTGGAGCTTCCCTTGAATGGATCTATTGTAGTGCTCATATCCCTCATCCTCCTACCATCCCTAATTCACTAACGAGCCTTATTCTCCGATCGACCGAGCACTGACCAACTATCTTCTCCTCCGGTGTTCTCTCCAAATTTAGACATTTTTTGATTCTGATATTCTTTTACATCATTTTAGTGACTTCCAAATCCTTCTTATGTTTTAAAGATTATTTTTTCATTTTTATTATTTTCCTAATAAATTTAATTGTAATAGTTATATTAGTTTTTTATAATTTAGTTATCCCTACTTATCATAAATGTTGTACAATTTTATTTTGCAATATATATTAAATTATTATGTAATTAACTAATTTAGTAATTTGTTTTCTTATTTTTATATTAGGGGGTTATTTAATTTCCTATGATTATATAGAATAATTCATAAGTTACCTTTACCAAGATTAGTATACCCTTGCATAGCCTTCACCATTTTACTCTTGCATTAAAATATTTTAGTGTAATCGTACAAACCATTACACATGTATTTCAAATCATGAGTGAACTTTATCTAGATTCTTCAATTGACTATTGATACCCTTACACAAGGGTGGAGAACCTAGAACATGAAGATATAGTTGAAACCACTGTCAATCAATTTCTTCCAATTTCTCTACAATGAATCAATCATTAAAATCAGTCTAAGTTGATATTAGGATCTAATATTTATCTCCCCTTGATTTGTTAAACCACTAGATACCACATGTTGAAACCAGATTTTTGGTAGATTTATTTTTCCAAGAAGCTTCCATGAATATTGAAAATCACATAGATGATACCAACAAGTTAGTTTATAATAAATCATAGAGTAGGTTTTTCAAATAGTAGATATTAATTAGTAAAACTAAAACGTGATTTTTATATCTGAATCACCATAAATTGGATATAAATTCACTACATATATAGTATTTCATTAGATTCATATATATTCTGGCTTGTAGGGTCAAATTCACAATGTTCTACAATTAATTCATGATTTGTGAAATTTCATATTTCTCTTGAAATTTCATTTCATCTTGCACTCATGTATTAGTAATCCTCCTTTTAATTACCAAATGGTAAATAACCCCATGAATTTTATTTACCCATTCATCCTAAATCACTACATTTATCATATTTAACAATAAATTAAATGGAGAGAGGGGTAACTCTTACATCCAAATATTAATGATTGTGGATTTTCTTGATGAACATAATATTTTCTAATAATCTTCCACTCAACCATTCAAGTGTAATTTTTTTTGCATAACCACTTGTGATTATTCCACAGCAAATGTTCTCTATAAGATTATTTATCTGTCTTGTCTTGGGTACCTTCACCATTATGAGACCAATCCCACTAATAATTGTCTCTTCTTTTGATACATTTTTCTCACACCCTTAAACATGTTTCATTTTACAATGGGGGGATCATTCACCAACATTGAAATATTTCATTGTGGAGTGACATGTGACATAATTAAGGCATACTTTGTGATTTTCCTCTACTTTGATATCCATATGAGTCACTGCAGAATTATTATTCCTCAGTGAATCCTTATTTGAGGAAAGTTCATTCGCAATTTATGCACACTCTATTTGTATGTAGACCCAATTTAATATTATTTGTGTATGTTAAAGTTATTGTTTTAGAAATTTTATGATCATTGGATATTAATTATTATAATTAAATTAGAGAAGTGATAAATTTTTTCCATTCAAATTATAGATGAGTAATTTTTCCCAACAAATTTTGTTTTTCATTTCATATATCTTACAACATCAAGCTTATATCTCTATTATATCATTTTGGATTTTTTTATAAATCATATTTCAATGATATTTTGATTGGATGATTATTTATATTTATATCAATAATCGATGAATAAAAATTATATTATTACACAATGTTTTGTGGGTCTGATTTATGGTGACACACTGTTTTTATTATTGTGTAAATTTGTATCATCATAACGACAAGTGCACATTTAATTCATATACAGATTCTGAGAGATATTGAAGAAGTTTTATGAAGGATATTATTTGGTATTTAATGCTAGATGTGTGAGCTAGGGATACCTTAATCCGTTCCCTTAGTGAATATAATAACTATATTATTTTTCTTATGCATTACATTTAATTTCATGTCCTTATTCATTATCAATTATTTAAGGACTTTAGACTGAACCAGTGTTAACTTAATCTCATCCTACTAGTATGGGTCTGAGCGGGGGTGATACTTGAGCAACACAGAGCAGCCATCATACCTATTCACACCATGTACCACTAATAGAAACCCATTCAACCACACTTTTTCATCATCCACTTGATCATCATGGGTTGTTCCAACCCATGCCACCATTGCGTTTGAATATATCCTCTTACTGTCATACCTTGTCTGTTTCACCTCCAGAAATGTTCCCACATATACTATATCTGTATCCTATGATGTTCCCCAAATCGATTCTACCCTTATCCAACCATGTCTATGCCGCCTCCATTTCCAACTGTCCATGTAGGATCTAATGAATTTTATCATTCAACTTCAACTCTAGTGCATTCATATGACACGATGAATGCATTATAATAGGCACATCATTTAGAGGTTACCGATCCATGACATCCCACATATCCAACTGATCCTAATGGATAGTCTACATCATATTATTTATTTGTTTTCCAATTTATGTCACATTATTGTTTTCATTGTGTAATTTTAATTATTTATTCTTTTTTTCTATTATCTTATTCTGTGAGAATGTACAGTAGGTGACATGGGTTCAATCATTTTCATGAATAATGCAGTCTTCAATAAAAAATAACGATCTATTAAAATGAAGATAACCAAATGATATGTAAAAATTTTAGGATGTGTAGACGTTTTATGGAAACATTATCCAAGTACAACGATGTCATTATAATGATACCCATCTCATAGAGTCATATTAGTAATAAAATAATGAAGAAAGCATGTGTGAAGATATAGGTTAGAAAATTTATTAAATTTTCATCTATATTATTGTTGTATTTATATGATTTTACAAGTTCATTATAGTGTCAGTTTAAAATTCCTGAGAGTGAAGATTATATAGTTTTATGGTTGATGGATCTTAAAAAGTAGTGGCGATCATATAAGCACAAGTTATATGTTTTTCGAGTTGGAGTTTGGGTTCTATATCCAATTTAGATATTCATTATGGTAATATGTATTCATATTTTTGAATAATAATACACTTCTTAACATGTCATGTTTGTTCTTTTATGTGACATAGGATGTGATAATATCCAAATAGTAGGTGTCACACTAAAAGGTCATATCAGTTTTCCACTATGATGAGAACCCAGACGTGTCACAATAATATTCATAAAATATATGTTCTATTACTATATGACATAATTTTTTGTACACAAATGATATTGGCTATCTGGGGTGGAGACTCAAAGGAAATTGAGGATCCTTCTCTAGGTGTACTCCCTTAGTATTATCCAGTGTAGGATATTTTGAGAACCAGACCCTCCAGTAGGAAATCCACAATTATATGTGTAATTAGATGTTCTTATCTAATTAAGTGTGTATTGATCCATATAATTTCATATTATTAATGATTATTATATGTAACATACATTAATATATTGCAGAAAGTCATTAAGACATATGTCTGCGGTGAGGTAGGATATATTGGGTGCATCATAAATAATATTGGATTAATGAATAATCTAAGAAAGGATTTGTCCCTACTGTTCATTAATAAAATATTATATCTTAGAACCTTTCATGAAAATGACATGGCCTAAATAAATCCATGGCATGGTGTTATATAGTCATGTTTGATTTCACAAAATTCAAATAATGAGTCATCAAGCACATATGATAATGTCACCAGCATTCAACCTTCTTGAATAGTGATATCAGGATTATGGGATTATATAACATAGTGAGTTAACGTATGAGGTCTTATATTTTTGTTCCATTAACTTATTTCTATATTGGTGTATTTACATGTTTCCAGATTCTAACCTTGGACTTTAGGCTGCTTCACCTAATGCCAACGAGAATGATGCACAGGGGATCACACACTACATGTATCCAGAATCTTAGTTAAATAATATATTTCTATTTATTATCTAAAAATATAAATAAATATTATTATCATATGTGGTTTAGTAATCATTCATGTCATCTTGATCGTATTTATTCCTTTTCTAGTAATTCAAGAGAATATTATGTGAGAGGAATATTTAATAAATATTTCTTTTATATTTATTAACTATAATATTTATTTATTTAATAGAGAATAATATATTTATTTTTATTTATTAGATAAATAGTCATTATTAATGGCCGGATAAATATTTGGGAATAAATTTAGATCGAGTTTATAGGTCTAGTGAGGTATATTAAATATTATTTCATTAGTGGATATTTAATTTTTATTTGTGGGTTTTGGGAATGTCATGAAATAATATTATTATTTATACTATTATTAACAATGGGTTATGTAGGGATTAAATAAATAATAAGAGGAATCACAAGACCTAGAGAGATCTCACTCAAAGAATGCTCCCATGAATGGAGAGTGACCTTCGTCCAATATATACTACCAAATCTAGAGAGATCAAGGAGAATCAATAGAGAGTGATTCTCTAGGAGATTAAATGATAATGATGCAAGTTTTATTATCTACCATGCCAGCAGCCAAATATTCTAATGACAATGTTTGGAGATTTATGGAACCTATGTGGATCACCTCTTGTAATATCCCAGACCTAGAAGCCACAAAACCGATTCTCTGAGATGGTTCACCACATGACCTTAAGCACACATCCCCATACACTAGAGGATTTCAACTAGCAACGATGGTCTAATTATTAAAATGGGGATACTAAACAATATTTAAAAGAGTTTTTGACAATAGATAGTTAAACTTGTAAGGGATAAAATAGAAAATAAACCAGAACATTCATTACAAATAATTTCCTAATCATTTTACAAACAAAACAAAAAGATAACTATTCCATGTCATTCTAATAGTGCCAAAAGTGAAGGAATCCCAAAATAAAAACTAAAGTAATCATTACCCAAAACATTTCCTCACTCCATGTCTGAATCCACATCCTTCAACAACCCAAATCTAACTTAAAATTCAAGTATTGGAATTTTACCTTACCCAATCCATAAATAATGATTTTTTTGGGAAACCAACAACTGTCTGAGTATGGTGTGAGTAAAACTTTGTAGGCCACCACCAATGATGTCTACAAAATATATGGTTTAAAAAAATAGTTCATGAATGTACTAAATAAATGGAATGATAAACAAAAGATAGCTCAAGTTCCATTAGTTATCTATATTCACTATAGAAACATTGATTATTTATTTCATTCATCAAGTAAACCATTTCTGTCACATAATCCATCGGTTTGTAATTTAAATCAATTACACTATGAACTAATATGTTCATTTATCAGAAATAAGGTAATAAATCAAGTTATCTATCTCACTAGAGATAATAATTTCAAAACAAATACATTATATTCACCTTGGTGCCTCAGTCTAGGTAGTTTAATCAAATTCAACCATTATAGGATTAGAGCCATAGTCTCACTCCCAAACCCATGATTTCTAGGGGTGGAGTTTAAAGCCTCTATCCAACTCGTCCATTATGAGGGGCCTCAGTCCAATACCCCACATACCACCAGGCCATGTGCTGATTATTATTCATCTAATTACCACATATAAAAAATCACATTCCATTCACAATCAATACACATAAAATTCACAATTCACAATCCATTTAGACCTTAAATCATATTTGGGCCTTAACCCATTAAAAAATTTACCAAACAAAATACATATCCTATTAAACCCAATTCCGTTTCATATCTAAACCCATTTAACTAATTCATTAATTTCTATACATTAAACCATTTCACAAAATTCAACATTTCACATGTATTACCCCATTCATGCATTTACATTTCCTTCTCATAAGTCATTAGAAACATCAAAATTATTCCATTTAACCCTCTTAACATTGTCCAAAATAAACCCTTATGCGATTATCAATGCCTAGGAACAACTATCAATAATCCATTTTCAAACTCAACTAACATATCAACTTGTTTATCTCGGGCTCTACATTATCACAAGTCAGTTCTACACATAAAATTATGAGTTTCCATGTTCATGAATATTGGCACACCCCATGGCTGGCCCTAAATCATTATTGTCAACCTCAATTCATCCCATGAGGATCATGAGGGGTTCAATTCACCATTTATCCAACCATTTTACAAAATCCATTCAATGGAATCAAATGTACAACAAGAGAGAACCATTAACAAATCCACACATTAACAAATCAACCAAAAGACCATGGAATATAACTTTTATACCAACTACCTTGAAACATGATATGAACACACATGTACCCTTATCAATAGATCTAGATTAAATCACCCATTGAATCCCCATCCAATGATCCATCATAAAATAAGAGTTTAAGGATTTATAAGAAGAATTATGAAATCACAAGCCCTAATACATAAAATATAAACAAGAGGAGTGTATGAATTACCGATAGGATTTATCCAAAACTAACTACACTCCAAAAATACACATAGCCTTAACCTCAACATCCTCAACATAAAATAGATGAGATTGGATCGGGTGATACTTCCAAAGCTGTGAAACATGAAAAACATCATTTATTCCTCTATACAACTATTTGAGAGCCAAAGGGTGGGCCACCGAATCGATTCTATCCACATTATCAACTCCCCACGTACCTATGCTCCATCATTACTTGTTTCTATACTCAATGTTGACCTATCATCGTGGACACTCTATGAAACACATGATCAACCAACATAAATTCCAGAGGGCTATGGAACAAATCCACACATGGATTCTACCTACTCTGACCCATTTCCTTAAGCTTCCAAATCAAATAAACCAATTCTGACATCTCCTATAGGAGAGATGGTCCTTAAATTTATATTATCCTACATATATCAAACAAAATGAGGATCTAAACCGTCTAACATGGATCCACTCATATAATTTCATCAAAACCCATTCCTTGTAGTTGTTGGTACATATTAATTCAACAAGTGCTATGTTCTTCCCCAATGATCCACCAAAATCTAGGACATATTCACTCAACATATCCTCTAGTACCTATATAATGTATTCTGATTTCCCATCCATATGTGGGTGGAAATATGTACTCAAAAACACGTAGGTACAAAACGCATTCTGTAATACTATCTAGAAACATGTTGTAAAATATAGACCATGATCTAAAACTATAGTCTGTGGTACTCCATCCAACTTCAACATTTCTCAAATATAAAATTCACTTAACCAATCAATGGTCAGTGTCTCTAAAATTGGAAAGAAATGTTCTACCATGGTCAATATATTGAAAAAACCCAATATCACATGATTCTTATGAAGATTTATCAGATGAAATACTATGAAATCCATCATTTCATCATCCTGATTCTATAATGGAATGGGAAATGGTTGTAAAAAACCTCCTCTCTATTGATTCTTGTCCTTCACCTTGTGATGGATACCGGATCATGTGATGAAACTGGAACCCCCTTTTTTAATTCCTAGCCACCAATAAAATTTATGAAGATCATGATACATCTTGGAAAAACTAGGATTTATAGCCCACCTTGATGCATAAAACCCACACATCATATCTTCCAATAATCATTCTAGAACAAACACACGAACGCAATCATAAATGATCCTATCATTACTAATGGTTCAATTAGATGGTGACTCTACACATCTAAGACACTCCCTTAATTAATTTTTTTTGAATTCTCATGTTGCCTTTCCTTGATCCATATTAAAACACAAACTCATCTACCATGGATGAAAGGGTCAACAGAATGGCTTCATTGTATACCTTGAGATTCATCATATAAAACAACTATATCATCCTCCATTCAGAATAAGATTCCAACACTAAATATATTTGAGTCTTTTGGCTCAATGTATCTACAATACTATTCCACATTCCAAAAGTGTAATCCAACTCAATGTCAAAATACTGCATGTACTCAATCCATATTCTCTTCAAAATATTCAAAATCACCCAATGAGAAGATGTAATTAAGGATTTTGTGATTAGTGTGCATGGTAAACTATTCTACCAACAAGTATTGTCACTATAAAATTAAATCATAAACCATTGTGGACAATTCAAGATCCTGTGTTTGAAAATTTATATCATAAGGCCCCAATTGCTTTGACACATATTCCACAACCCAATCATTCTACATCAACAATGTCCCAATTAAGACACCAGAAACGTCATAAACAAGGTATATCTTCAACCTCGGTAGGATCAGAATTGGTGTGGATTTCAATTGATTCTTCAGGTCTTCTAAAACATCCTCACATTCTCTAAACAATTCCATATAGAATCCATTCTTAATCAAACTCAGAATTGGGGTTTTCTAATGGGATAATTTATTAATAAAAACTAGATTATATCTATCCAAACCCATGATAAATAATATATTAGAAACATTCATTGTTTTTTCTAGGATTCAATTACTCACATATTATCAAGGTCCACTGAAACATAGTCCTCAGAGATGACGTGACCCAGGAAATGAACCATATCAATTCAGAAATGAAATTTGGATATATTGGTGTATTGCGTATGATCTCTTATTGTACTCAGAATAATTTCAAGAGGTTTGGAATGATCCACATGTGTTTTATTGTACACAATGATGTAATAAACAAAATCAACTACACACTGATCTAATTACGGGTGAAAGATTCTGTTTTTAGATCCATGAACACTGCTAGTGTATTGGTAATTCCAAAAAGAATCACAAAAAACTCATATAATCTATATATTCCCCTGAAGGACATCTGTGTTACATCACCAGGTGTTTCCATATGTTGATGATACCCTGATCTTAGATTAATATTAGATAACATAGATGTAACCTTTAGCTGGTCGAAAAGTTCATCTATTTGAGGAAGAGGGTATTGGTTCTTAATTGACATCTGATTCAACTTCCTATAATCGACACACAACCAATATGATATGTTAGACTTATTAGGAGGCAACACTGTAGATCCCCAACATGAAAAAATTAGGTGAATAATAATATTTTTTTTTCTAAATCCTCCAATTTTGTTTTAATCTCCATGAGTTCTGATGGTTCCATTATATATGATGGAATAGTAACTAGACGTTCTCCTGGTAGCAATAGTATCATGAAATCAAAATCCCTTTCCGGATCCAACCACATGAATTCATTAGAAAACACATATTGAAAATGATCCATTGTAGTATAAAATTCGAGCTACTAAAATCCCTCATCACCAATCATAATACAATCCACTTGAGTTGTGAGCTCACCAAATTGCTAACAAACTAGCCCTACATGTCCTGCTCAATTGTCTCACTCACCACGATAAGCCTAAGTTTCTCCTTCCAAATATTTTAACGACAACCAATGGTGACAATAGTTGATATGGTCTTGGTAAAATAGTATCCAATCATTTCCCAAAATCAAATTAAAACCTAAAATCACAAGAACAAACACATAACAGTGGAAACAATACCCATAATCTTCAATAGAACACCTCTTACACTGGCTAATATTATCTACTCACATCCATAACAGTGTATCAATTGACTGACCCCCCAAAAACCATCCACTAATTGACCAAACATGACCACATTCGGAGTTGAAATAAATGAATGTGAACACCTGTATCGAATAAATCCCTTATAGGAATGGAAAATACAAGGATCATGCATCAAACACTGGATAGACCGGCCTCGCCACCTCATGGTGTATACTAAACTCTATTACGCTAAACTGAACCTCTAACTTTCCCTCCGGTATGAATTCCTAGTTCATCACTAGCCTGTGATATAGATGAACATTCCCCAAGGTACCACATCCATCTACTAGATGGGTACGACTTGTAGAACTCGAACTTCTTACTGATATGGGGTAACCAATCCCCTTTCTTTATTGGGAATCGGCCTTTTCACTCCATCATTTCTCGTCTACTGAGGGTTACTGCATAACCTAGGCACATTCACTATTCTGTCGCATGTTCAACACACAACTAGTTGTTGGGTATACTTACTATGCCTGTTCCCTGTCCTCCCAAACTGATAGCATAAATCGTGATCATTACCCTAAGGGGTGATTCTATGTTCTGACTACTCTATCCACCACTTCCACATTGAACATTCTCAAAATTCTACTTCTTTCCAATAGGTGTTTCACCACCAGATCACCCAAATGAAACTACATGCCCACCACTAGGGGGCTCCTTGAGGTTTCCCTCCAATATAAGGTCATGTCCCACCACCTCATCAGCTCTTTTTAACATTAAGATGTTCACATAGGACTTAGTGAAATGATTAAAACAATCCTAAAAATGAATTTCCATAGTTGTCCCATCCCCTTCCAATGTTAGAACAAAACATTACATGTTGGCGAAATAACTAGAAAATTCAATCATTGTCTTCAACTAATATGTCATCCTCATAAACTACGCAGCCTTCTCTTAACTCAAGGTCTCCAAATAGAAATATTCCAGAAAAAAATTTCCTAGAAAAATTTCCATGACATACCATCAACCTTCTTGGTCTAAACTAGAATTTCCCACCAACACTTTGCCTACCCTAAAAAGCTGTAAGCTACCAACATGGATAAATTCTCAGGAGGAGTCTCTATCTAACCAAGAATCATCTTGATGGACTCTACCGTGAAATAAGTTGCATCAGGTCCAACCTCTCCCACAAAATTCATAGGATGTTGTAGCTAAAACTCCCTAGTCAGCTCAAGCATACTTTGTATGACCTAACCTGGGTCCCATTACAATATCAGTATAAAATAATCAACGTTATCATTAAGCTTCTTCTCTCTTTAGTTACACAAGTCCACCATGTTTTCTTTCTCTACATCTTAAAGAGAATTCTTAACGACATCCCCTTATTTCATAATTCGCACAAAATTTTTTGGTGGAATATTCCTACAATACCAAAAAAAATCTCAAAACACATAACTTAAAACATCCACATTTTTCATAAAATATGGCTCTCCAAAATCAATTAACAGCCTAGTTTTACAAACACTATTCCCAACAAGAAATTTTCTCACATTGTACACTACATTGCACCATCTCAACTATGGGTCATGGTCAACATGGGGTAAACAAACATACAATATCATGTGTCTTTCTATAGAGGCCCTTTCCAAACCATTTCCACATTCAAAATGAAAATATTTCTCTTTTAAGTACCCCTATCATATAACAATTTATTATAACAAATATTATTTCTTATTTAACTCCTTTAATCAAGAACAATTATTCAACCATTCTTTCACAATCTTTCAATTTACCCATTCAGGTCATCTTTATTAGACATTACTTTCATCATATTTAGAGGAATTGAAAATCATCCTACCCTTCCTGTCTCACACATCCATGTCATATTTTTCACCTCATGATGTATTCCACTGATATCCCATGTTTCCTATAATGATGCTTTTATGCACAACCTCATTCCATTTTTGATAAGAATGAAATATGATAAAAAAATCCATCACACAACTAGTGAATCACCCAATGGTGAAATATCATTCCAATATCAAAGAACATATCACGAACAACCATTCCCACCTAGGGTACTTGGGTTTACCCCCGTAAATGGGTTAGCTACTCCAAAACATGAGCTCATCTCCAAAACCAGACACATCATAATATCCCATATACCATCCCTAAATATTAAAACCACAAAAAAGTAATTTACCTCACAACAATTTTAATTTCCCCGGCCCTAAATCCCCTAAAATTTTTCTCTGTGCGAGGTCGCCACAAGACCATAAGGGATCCTCACAACATGATAGATTTTTACAAATAATAGTAAGGGTTTAATAGGTATTGTGGGGAGACTATATCCTCTTTAAAAGAGTACGACATAGCCGATAACATAATAATTAAGTAAAAAATCTAGAAAAATCTAGAACATTCATTACCAACCATTTCTCAAATAGGGTAGAACCAAAACAAACAGTTAAATATTCAATGTCATGATAATAGTTACAAAATTTCTAGAAACACAAAATAATTACTAACATAAACATCCCCCAAAATGGGTCCTGAATCCATGTATGAATCCTCATCGATGCTCATCCCATGCCCAAATCAACTCCCAAGGCTAACGTCTTTTCCCTTTTCCAATAATTAAATAATTAAATCTTCTTTGGTACCCAATGGTGGTCCAAGAGAGGTGTGAGTACAAATCATCATGCCACCTCCTACAATGTCTAAAAAATATCATTTCCAAACATATAGTGCATGAAAGTACAATATAAATAGCTGGATAAAGAAAAGAAAATTTGTGTTCCATTGGTTAAAAATATATTTCTTTAGAAACTATCATCATTTGTTCCATTCAATCACTTTAACCATTTCCGTAACTTATTCGATGGGTTATGAAATTAAATCATTTACACTTCAGAGTATGAGATCAATTATAATACCGAAGGGAATAATTCATGTTCCCAATATCACTAGGGATAAACATTTCATAACAAATACATCACATACACATTGGAGTCTTAGTATTGGTAGTCTCATAAAATGAAACCGTTATGGGCTTAGAGTCTCAATCCAACACCCTAACCAGTGCATTATTGGGTTGGGGTTTAGAGCCACAGTCCAACCTAGCCCGTGGGAGGAGCCTTAGTCCAATATCCCAAAAACCACCATGAAATGTTCACATGATTATTCACCCAATTACCACATATACCTAATCACATACCATGAATACTCAATACATATGACATTTAAAATTCACATTCCATTTAACACTTAAACCATCTTTGGGTATTAACCAATTAACACATTTATAACCTACCTTACATATCCCATTTAACCCAATTACTTTTCATATCTCTACCCATTTAACATATTCAGCAAATTTCAATACATTAACACATTTCCCATAATTCATCTTTTCACATGTATTATCTAATTCATTCATTTTAATTTCAATATCATGAGTCATTATACACATTCACCTTATTTCATTTAACCCTCTTTATATTTGTTCCAAACACACCGATATTCCATTATCAATGTCTAGGAAAAACTATCAGTAATACCACTTCCAACTCAACTAATATATCAACATTTTCATCTTGGTATCTAATTTATATTAATTCAAATCCATAGTTACGATTACAAATTTCTATGTTTTGGAATATTCGAACACCCCATGGCTGGCCCAAAATCAGTCTAGTCAGTCTCAATGCATCCCAAGGGGATCATGAGGGGTTCAATTCATCATTTAGCCAACCATTTTACCATATCCATTAAAAGGAATAAAATTAACAATAAGAGATAACCATTAATATAACCACACATGAATAAATCATATTCAATACCATCTAATATAACTTATCGACAACCTACCTCAAAACCAGAGATGATCACTTGTTAAACCATAGCCATATATTGGGATTCATGAAACCTTAAAAATCCCTGACCTAAGATCCACTAGAAAAGAGGGTTCTAGGGATTCAAAAGAAGAATAATGATACCACATGCCCTAATCCTGAAAAGATAAGAAACACGAGCTTATGTATTACCCTGTGTTTTGATCCACAATATATGACACTCGAAACAGCCTAGAAATCAATGTGTTCTATCCTTGGAAAGATTTGGATGGATAGGTTCATCACTATGGCTGTATAAGGATAAATGAGGAAGAAATTATAGTGAGGAGCATAATATTCCCAAGGAGAAAAATGGAAAAATTTATGTTTTAATGAGGCACACTGTTTTGCTGTATGGTTTTCCAAACTGTTCTCCATCGTGTGTCTGCCTCTATCCAAGAATAGTTAGGTCATGCTATTAACTGGGAAGCCCTACATTGTTTGTAAAACCCTATGAAAAACCTAGAAAATTCCTCTATATATGACATAATGGTTTGGCAACACCTCTTGTATAGTTTTACTAACCTATCAACCCCTTCTTCTTGGCGAGCATTGATTGGGGGCACATTTACTACAAACTGTGCACCAATAGTGAAACACGCACAGGATGGCCAAAATATCCCTTCTTTCTTTTTCATTGGCCCTTGATGCACCCCTAAACATCCTCATATATCCAAAAAACATTCCATTAACCATAATAATGAGACATAAACCAAAATAAAAATAAGAATGTACCTTGTGAAAATCTAGGATCTTATACCAATAGAAGGAATCAACCATTCATTCCTATAATGAAATGATAATATAATGTAGATATGTTTTCAAAACCATAGACAATGAATAAATTTCTCACAGGGTAATTTTTAAATTTATTAAATTAAATAAAAATTATATGTTATGATCCCATGCTCTGGTTCTTGTGTTTTTTCCATTGTATATTTTTTATCCAATTCCATTGATCACAATGTTTATCATCATGTAAATATTTAGATTGATAATTGATTAAGAAAAAAAAATGAAAAGTTAGGCATGACCCATCACATGTGTATGTTGTGTCAAAAACATACAAGTTTCATTAACTCCCTTGGATAATTAATGTTAATTATTTAAATATCATTCATTGATTTTCAGATTTATAATTTAATTATCAATTTTCGTTTAATCATTCTTAAAACCAACTTGTGATATCTGATTATTTGATTGTACCACGATTCACTATTTTAGTTCACCCTCATACCAATGAATTAAATTGATTTTTTATTTATATTAAAATTATAATAACAAATTTAACGTCATGTTTTGTTAAATAATTTAATTATTATCACTATTAGAAAAGTCTATTTCACAATGTTTATTTTTTTGTCATATGTGGAGGTGACTTGGAAGGTCCAAGACGAAGTTGATAAAAAATGGGCCAATTTGAACAGGAATCCATGAATATTGATGGGATCAACAGCATACAACTACTTATACATGGATCAAATTTGTCTATGATTTTTTATGACGATCCAAAATTCATTTGGATTCATCCTTCATGAAGGTTCCAAAGCCAAATTCTTTAATTAAGATTCCCATCCGAACCAATCCTTCCTGCACATTGAATCTATAAGAAGTAAAAATTGGTATTCTATAATCTATCCATATGTAATGATATACTTGTAAAAATGGTGAAAAACATTCGATTATGATATTCAAGTGGTGGGGAAATATGTTTCTAGTTTTTTTAAATGGATATTTGACTTTCTAGTGGCCTAAAACAATGAGCCAAGTGGTTTCTAAAAATCTGGGTGCCCAACACCACATCCAATTTTGGATATAAAAATGTACCATGGGAAACTCATTTGGGAGTTCAAAAAGGAGGAATGGTTCTTCCTTTATTGAGTCCCAATTTACTCCTCTAATATTCACTATATGTCATGTATGATGTGGTTAGTGCTACTTGACCATCTTCTTCTTCCTCACCTCACATGGATTTATAAACCCCTTCAGATCACCTAGGGATGAACAAGATGTAATCCCAAGCTTCATGTTGGTATTATATTGAATGACCTTTTTAATTACATGTTTTATGTTGTTTTTCATCATCCTATATTCTTATTTACTTGGGTTATATACTGTTATATTATACTCACACTCAAATTATCGGGTTTTGGGGTACTCTTTCATGTGATGTTTCACACACCATTCATCCCTTTTTCTTCCCTCATTCAATTGGGGTGTTTGTGTTGTCCATATTGGTCAATTGAACTCATATATGCACTGTCAAGGCCAGGTATATTTTTTTCATGGTATCATAAAGAAATAACATACAAACATGTACAGCACATCGAGTTCTTCTTGCGTTTCCTTGATTTCTTTTGGTTATGAAGTCGAACACAAATCTCCCAATCATCAGTGGTGTTCGATGAACCATTGTGTGTTTTCGACTGAACCATATGAGGTATCCTAGCATAAACGCAGTAACATTATGGCACTAGGTGTTAAATCCCTTATATTGAAAATCTATACTCTTTCTCTTGAAGTGATAAAGGAATATCATCATGATAATTCCTTGATCACATTTAATTAATCTTTTTCATTTCAACATTGTTTTATCGCTTTTTTTTCTATTGTCAAATTTAATCAACCAAACCCCTTCATTTCCAAAATCTCATTCCCCTTTTATATTTATCTCTCTCTTTCTCTTCTTCTCTCATTTTCTCATTCTATTTCATAACATAATATTTTATTTTAGCCTTCTACTCCTATTATGTTCTCATATTTTATCCATATTCAATCATAAAAAGTAATAAAATAAAAAAAACAAACAAGCTTTGCAACATATTTTCATGACCCGATCAGAGAAAGAAAATCTACTCAAATTTGACCTAGAAATTGAAAAGACACTTCACTCACAAATTAGGTCACGTAGAGTATTAAAATAATTTTTCACCAAGGAACCCCTTTTAGAACCTCATTTTCTCATAAAAAAATAAAAAATTGAACCAAATAAATCCCAAGAAACCATGGCTGCCAATAACCAATCTTTAAAAGAACATTCAACCTCAGATGTGGAGTACCAACCTGTATACATCCAATATCATCAGGAAGGATCCATCTTTGAGATGATATCTAGCCTCATCCAACTCCTTCCAAAATTCCATGTTCTTCCCAGGGATGACCAACACAAGCATCTAAAAGTGTTTCACATAGTGTTCTCCGCCATGAAACCCCAAAATGTATCTGAGGATATAATTATCTTTTAGGCATTCCCTTTTTCCCTTGATGGTGTTGCCAAAGATTGGATATAATATCTTCCTACCACAATTGGGGGTTGAGAGGACCTTAAAAGACTATTTTTTTAGAAAATTTTCCATACCTCATGAATTGCATCAATTAGGAAAGAAATATGTAGCATTAAGAAATCACTAGGAGAGACCCTCCATGAATGCTGCAATAGACTCAAAATAATTTGCTCAATCTGACCCGCTGACTAGATTAGTGAAAAACTATTGATCCAATAATTCTATGAGAGTCTTATCCCCATGGATCATAGAATTATTGATACTACATCTGGTGGTTCCCTAGATGATAAAAATCTTTCTATTTCTCATGATTTAGATGCTGTCATGGCTAAAAATGGAAAACAATTTGGTACATGATCAATTGAACGAACTCGAGGAGTTCATGAGGTATGTTATTCATCCTAAGAACAATAGGTAGAACATAAATATGAGGATATTCATACCCTTCTAAGGCAATTAAATCATTGACAAGGTAACTTACAATATCCTATTATTCAATTACAATGTGGTATTTCTTCTGATAACACTCAATTTCTTGACCACATTCAAAAACATCAAGATTACACTATGTCATGTGTATTATTATTTCTTAGGAGTCTATTCGAACAAGCACCACCCTTCATGAAAAAACTATTCCGGCCAAATCCATACCCCTAGTGGAAAGAACAACCACAATACAAACAAGGGGGAAACTCATGATACACTAAGAAGAACTGGTATCAGCAAGCCCCATGTATGCAACCTTGATATCCATAAATATCAAAAAAAAAATACTCCTCCTCTTAAATATGAACCATGTCTCAAAGAAATGGTAATGAAAATGGAAATCAAGAACTTCTGGTTCCAACAGACCATGGAATCGGCTGTTGAAGACCTACGAACTCATGTTGGACAATTGGAAAACACCATCAGTGTCATAAATATGCAATGTGAGGACAATTACCATTCCAACCCATTTATAATCTGAAATCCAATGGTAATTTATGTGAAATTACAATTTATAGTGGTAAATAATTTTCTCCTTATAATGATGCTACACAACATGTAACTTTGTCACCTGAAAACTTTATTTCCCTACCCTCAAAAGATTAAAGTAAAGAAAAACCTGACTAAAAGGGTAAAAAATTATCATTGAGGATTCTCATAAACAATATATTAGTCTATCATTCCCCCAAAGATTCTGTAAACCTATGAAGGTTTCAAATAATCATATTAATAATGTAATAATGTATTCACATAAAAAAGATAAAGTTAATATTCCTTTATTGGATGTAGTCATGAAAATTCCCCATTATGCCAAATTTCATAATGAAATTTGCACCCATAGACGAAGTTTGAAGGGTAATAAGAGAGTAATCCTTGGAATAAATGTCTCTTTTTTGATCAAATAAGGAATAACCACTATGTCCAAGGATTCGGTAACATTCATTATACCTTTCAACATAGGGGATACATTATTTTTTTGATGAAATACTAGATTTAAGTGATTTAATTAATATGATTCCATAGTCTATGTACACTTTTATTCATGTTGGAGATCTTCAACCATCATGAATCATAGTGAAACTTTCCAACTGGAGGAAAACACACCCATCTATAGTGGTCATGGACTACATCATAAAATTGGAGAATCTCATCTTCCCCACCGAATTGTATATTCTTGAGGTAGAGGATACCCAAACCCAATGACATGCCCCTGTAATACATGGGAGTCCATTCCTCAAAAATACAAATACGATCATCAATGTTCACAACGATATGTTTTCCATGGTGTTCGATAGAGATAAGACATGTTTTAACATCCTTATGGGTACGAAACACCCCATTGCGAGCACTCCACTCTTCCAGTCTATTTGATGGATGTTCTCTCAATTGACACACACACACACAATTTGTTCCTTCATCCATACTATAATTCATTTTTATATTCTTCACCTTTGGATTATTTGATCATTGATTCATGTTTTGAGAGTTGTTTTGGTTCAGAAAAGTGTAAATTTTGTGAATTAATTGATGACTGTGTGCATTCTTAGGTACTCATGACCATTGGAAATTCTAACAATCACATTTCAATAGATTATCTATCCTTAAAGGTTAAATATGAGCAGGTAGATATTTTTATGGAATTCACTCCCCCAATATCCCCTCTATAAATCCATAAGCCACCAATGTTGGAATTTAAACCACTTCCATATAATTTATAACATGCATATCTTGATGGTATTGAAAAATTTTCCATCATTATTTTCCAATAACCTATCCCAACATTAGGAATCAAAACTGCTTAATATTTTAAGAGAGTATAAAATGGTGATAAGGTGGACATTGGCTGATATTCCAAATATTAGCACGTCTATTTGTATAGACCATATACTTTTTCATGATGAGGCTAAGACTGTATTGAAATCTCAATGCATGTTAAATCCCCCTATCCTTTATGTGGATAATGTTGAAGTTACTAAACTACTTCTTGTTGGAATCATTTGACCTATATCAGATAGAAAATGGTTTAGGCTAGTGAAAATTGTTCCTAAAAACTAGAATGATTGTTTTATTGAATGAATAGAATGAATTGGTTTTATCACGTGTACAAAACAATTGGAGAGTCTATATTGAATATCACCGATTGAATCAAGCCACACCAAAGGACCACTTTCTTCTGCATTTCACTGACCAAATATTAGAATGATCAGCTAGTAAGTCCCATTATTTTTTCCCCAATGGTAATTTAGATTATTAAAAAATCCATATACCCCATGATGATGAATAAAAGTCAAAACGTACCATTGCATTTGAAAAAATTTCATACAAAAGGATGCCTTTTGGAATTTTTAATGCTACGGGTATTTTTCAGCATTGTATGTTGAGTATATTTTTAGAGTACCTTGGTAATTGCATGGAAATACATATGGATAGTTTCATAATTTATGGAAATTGATTTAATGATTTTTTTCCACACCTAGGTTCTATCGTCCACTGTTACATAGAAAATGATCATGTATTAAATTATGAGAAATCAAATTTCATGGTTGAGTGGGGGATAGTTCTTTGGTATGTTATTTTAAATGATGAAATTTAAGGGGATAAGCCAAAAATTTAATTAATTCTAACACTTCCATATCCAAAATCAGTTCGTTAGGTTCTATATTTATTGGGTCATGTTGGTTTTTACCACATATTCATTAAAGACTTTGGTAAGATCGCACTTCCCCTATCCTGATTTATTCAAAATGATTCTGAATTTATTTTTGAAAACAATTGTGGGGATGATTTGAATTGATTAAAAAATTCTCAAATCACCTCCCATCATCGAACAATAAAGCTGGAATATCCACTTCAAACATATGTGTGATGCCTCTATCTTTGTAGTTGAGGAAGTTTTAATACCAAGGGTTGACCATGCACCTCATTTTATTGCATATGAATCATGTACCATTGACCATAACTAATAAAACTACACAACAACTAAAAAAATAACTTATTTCTCTCATGTTTTCCATGGAAAATTTTGATCCTATCATATTGGGTCCAAAATCATTGCCTTCTCTGATCATGTTGTTGTGTACTTACTTCTAATGAAACCCAAAGAAAACCCCCACCTCATTTAGAGTATGCTTTTCGTCCAAGATATTGACCTTAATATTCAGCATACGAGATGAGTGGAAAATGTTATAGCTGACCAAATTAGTAGGATTTATCCACCATTGGACCACCATGTAGACTCATCCCTCCCTATTGGATAATTTTCCCCCATGAGAACCTTTGTGATGTTGCGAACATTATACCTTATTTTTCAGACATTTTGAATTTTCTAGAAAAATCATGGGTCCCCACTAATATTTGTTCTCCACAATCTCAGATACTTAGTCAGGACTATTGGTGGTACATTTGGGATAACCCATAGTTTTGGTGAATTTGTAGTGACCAGGTTGTTTGTTGTTGTGTCATTGAACTTGAGTTCACCCCTGTTTTGACAATCTTCCATACATTGGTTTGTGGGGCCCACTTTGGATCACAAAATACCACTTGAAAGGTCCTTGACATAGGAATTTATTTTACATAATTTTATAGGTATGAACATCGACTTTTCTAGTCATGTAATCATTTTCAATTGACATGGAATATCTCCAAGGAGAATGAAATCCCCAACATCCCATGTAATTATATGAAATAATTGATTCATAGGGAATTGAATTCATGGGGGATTTTCCAAATTCATTTGTCTTTGTGTACATCTTATTGGATATGGACTATGTCTTTAAATGGGTGTAAGCAAAGGCCATCAAGATAGATGACCCTTGAGTGGGTGTTGGTTTTGTGGGGTCCCCGATTTTTAGTAGGTTTGATTTTTTGAGATTTATCATTAGTGATCAGGGTTCATATTTTTTCAATTGAAACATGAAAAAATTGCTTCATATTTTTACTTTTGTTCATAAACTATCCACTACAAATCACCCCCAAACCAATGGACAAGATGAAATCTCAAATCGGGAAGTTAAGCGAATCTTGGAAAAATGGTAAAACCTAATAGGAAAGATTGGAGTTTGCACTTGGATGATTCACTTTTGTGAGTACCTTGCATATTTTTAAACCTCAATCAGAATTTCACCATATATGATTACATTTGGAAAGACTTTTCACCTCCCAGTGGAGGTAGAGCACCGTTCATATTCGGCTGTGAAACAATGTAATCTGAATATGTCAGATGCATGTGAACATTGGTTGTTGCAGGACCAAGAGTTGGATGAAAATCAGTGAGATGCATATGAGAAATCCCAAATATGTTATGTGAAAACAATGGAAATCCATGACGGGATTCTTCATTAGTGGATGTTTAATATTGGTGAGAAGGTCCTCATGTAAAATTCCAGGCTATATCTCCACCCAGGTAAGATTAATTCCTGATGGCACATTCCTAATATATTAATTGATATTTACCATTTTGGTGATATACATTTTTACCTTGGAAATAGTGTATGAAGGTTTAATATAAATGGGAAGATTCTCAAACACTTCTTTGAGGATTTTCCAAATCATCTCATAGGGGAAATCCAATTTATAGATGCCACATATTACACCAAACAACAAGTTATACCTTGTCTTTAGCTTTATTTACTTCTCTATTTATTTAAAATATATTCATGGAGAAAAATATAATTTATAGGTGTGGGTGAGGGTGATATGTATTGATTAAGATTCACAAAACAATGAAAAAACAAAAAACAAATTTTTTTTTTCATTTTTGATTTATTTTTCTTTCTTTTTTGTTTTTTAGATAAACAAATATCTTAATAAGAATATCCAAAATCATTTTTCATAATTGAGTCAATTGTGCATAAAATTCAATTATTTTTTGGAAAAATGTTTTTTAATTGAATGTTTAAATTTTATATTTTTCTTGAATTAGTATTTTTAGGTAATTCTAAAGTGTTTGATGAATTTTTGAACCTCATTACTCATTATCACCGACCAATATTTTAATCCATTACCTGAGATAAATTCTAAGCCCTTTATTGAATATTATTACTTCTAATCACTTTCCCGAGAGTCTCAGGTCATGTATAGAAACCAGAACATTCCTGGATTCTATTTGAAGACATAATATTTGAGTATGCCACATTCAATATAGAGGTGGTCATTCATTAAAAATACCCTTGTAAAATTAACCTCTATTTTCACCCACCTTTAAATTTTATCGTTATTAAACTTTAGAGACCATGAAATCCCTAATTGGACGTCAAATTACAAGGTAATTTATCCATACCTACTCATATCAATTTTATAAATTTTTTTTTATTTTCAGAAAGTATAGGGGATAGGGTGTTTCCATGTGAATTCATTGGATAAAATGATTGTTATGGGTGGATATTAAGGTTTCCTTCATTTTCTTTGGGTACTGGGTTCACAATCCATATTATATCATTGTTTTTGACCTATTTCCCTCTTTATGTTCAATTAATATTGTAAAACATATAGTTTATTATGTTGAAAAAAACTGAAAAAATGAAAAAAATGGAGAAAATAAGTAGATTATTCATTATTATTCATTGATTGGTTGTGACCCATGAAAATAAACAATGAAGATTGTGAGTTGGATGTGATACAAATTGTGAGGGGTTGAGTGTGTACATTCATTGTGAACACTTCTAGAATTTTGAATTTTTTTTTACTAATGATATTAATCAATCCTCTTATGCCTTATATTTTTAAACATTAAATCCTACTAACCCTTTAAGATCAGTAAAACCTTTTGGAATTCCACTTCGGTAGCACACTATTATCTACCGGTAGGGAACATAGAATCATTTAAAGAATATATTAGGATCACTTGAACTCTGGTAAAAGATCAAAACTCTACATTAATATATTCCATTGGTTCACTACTAGAATTGAAGGTATTTGCAATGGGATCCCATCATAAATAATCATTAGTGACAGGGCCCCATCGTAAATAGAACGTTGTAGAAAACACCGTGGAAAATAATATAATGTGTGACCGGCCCGTCGAAAATAATATTTTTTGTGACAAGAAACATGTCAATCGCAAATAAGTCTCCAATTATATACTTATTTATATATATGTTCTTTTGCGATGGGCTCATCGCAAATACTCTTTTGCGGCGGGCCCTTAATCCGGTTGCAAATACTTTTTGAAAATATTAATTCAGACGATTTGCGATGGTCCTGTCGCAAATAGTATTTCAACAGACACATAATCCCGTCACAAATAACTTTTTTAAGAAAAAATTATTTAGACTATTTGCGAAGGGATCTGTCTCAATAGACCCCTCCACAAATAATAAAAAATTCTAAAAAAAATAAATTTAACAAAATTTTGATTATTGAAAAATAAATTTTATTATAATTAAAATAATAAAAAAATAAAAAATACTAAAATTCTCAATATTCACAAAAAAATATAAAACAAACATTAAATATTAATATGATTATTGAAAAATTAATTTTAATATTATTAAAATATTAAAAAATATTAAAAATATAAATATTCACAAAAAAACTATAAAAAATCAAAAAATATTATTATTATTATTATTATTATTAGTAAAATAAACAAATATTAAAAAATATAATAATGAAAAGTTATATTTAATAAAATTATGATTAATGAAACAATAATATTAATATTATTAAAATAAAAAAAAAATATTAAAATCCTCAATATTTACAATAACAAATCATAAAATATTAAAAATTCAATTATATAACAATCGCACCGATATAAAAGATAGAAACTGTAAATAGTTCATATTACAACAAATTTAAATTCAAATGTTTTTGACATAAAAAAATCTCAAGGGGGTCATCTTCTAGAGGAGGTAGAGGAGATGAAGGATATGGCGGAGGAAACTCCATCCCTAAACTACGAGTTAGATGGCTCATGTACTCCATCTTCTCGTGATGCTGTGGCTGATGCCATCGACGCATCTCCCCCTCGTGCTGCTGCTGCTGCCATAGACGCATCTCTTCCTCGTGCTGCTGTTGCTGTTGACACATATCTTCTTGCTACTTCTGCAAACTCTCTATAAGGTCATTCTGAGCTCAGAACTGCTCCTAATACTGTGATCCAGAAGAGGATGCCTCTCCATGAGCTCCTCTCGAGCTGGACTCCGACATCGCAGCAGTACCATAATAAGTAGCATGAGTCACATGTGAGCTGATACCAACTATTCGGCCCTTCTCAAAGCCATACTGAGTCGCCTGCATCCATGTCGCCTTGTCGAAATGGTGGCCACTGGTCTGATCAGTCGCCTCGTCCATACCCTCAGCCAGTGTCTGAGATGTCACAGCCTTATATGACTACGTTAATTCCAATTTGATATTAAAATTGTTAAAATATTATATGCATTTATTTTTCCAACTGAAAAAATAAGACTAACCACAATCTGATACTGAAGATCACCTCTAATATCTCTGGTGGCTGGATCGTTGTACATCCTCCGAAAAACATCATACTATGTAATATTGGGATGCTCGACTGCCTATATGAATATAAAATAAACTATTTTTATTAGAAGTTATATACAATTTTTAATAAAAATACTTACCAGATTCTCTCTATGCGTACTGAATGTACGACTACCAGCTCGAAGCGTCACCTCCTATCTCCCCCGGTTCTGCTGACCCAATGAAGACCTTCTCTAAAATCCACCACCCAACCAGTGTGCACATAATCCATCCCAAACCTGAGATTAAATGTACTCTGGTCGGTGGGCTCTATAGGACTCATAAAATAATGTCGCTCTTTCTTTTTCTAATGGACATCTTTCATAAATTGTGCAAAAACTGACGCAAACTCTCACGCATAGCCACCTCCCATGCTGCAAGGATAACGTCACACATTCTATCCTCAATGGGGTACCATTAACCTTACAAATAATTTATAATATCAAGTTATTAACAAAATATATTTGAAAATAAATATTACTTGTTTACGTACCAGCCAATGATTGTACATACCGAGCTTCAAATCAACGTGAATCTGTTCCCTTGTGGTACATGGATGAGAAAAATAATTGCGCAAGATAGTACACCCCATTCGAACATCTACATGCGAAAAACTATGAAAAAAGAATAAATAATCAAACAATTAGTATATGTATAAGTAAATTAATGAAATATAACTAAAATATACAGGTTACCATACCTCTGTGTGCGTGGATCAAAGAGAATATGTGGACGTCGCTCAGGGATAGGGTCAGGAATAATCAGCTGCACAAGACCGTGACCCCTCCGCGTACCTCCTGAACCACCAGTAGGCTAAGGGTCAGATGATCCCACATCCCCATCATCCAAAGGTAGCTCAGCCTCCTCTAACTCATGCAATAGATTAGAGACCATCTGAAACAAAAGATGATTGATGCTAGAAGATAGTTGAAAATAACTAGTATATATACATTTATACATATTAGTTATGATCATAACCAGCATTTAACTATGCCAATGTTCACCTTCATCATCATCTTCATTTATGACGACGTTAATTTCTTCATATTCCACCTCAGCATCATCAATATCCATATGAGTTTCACTTTCATCATCCCTTGTCATTTCAATTTCACTGGTAACATCATTAACATCTTCATCACCATAGACCCTTAATTGTAGGGGTGTCCTTATCGATATTTACATTTCATTATTAAAATGATGGATTTTGAGTAGTCTCTTGAAAAAGATCAATTTCTGCCACTTCAGCGGAACAACATTCAGTTTTAGTAAATTGATTTTCATGAGATTTCTTTTTTATTATGCTCCACCAATCACCCAGGTCTCTTGAAGTAGCACAATACATTGCATAATAAACTTGATGTTCCCGTTGAGCCAGTAAAAATGGTTCATTTACATCAATAAGACTTTTATATTTAATATCGACGATTCCATGAGTCGGATGAACATTCAAGAATATCTCAGTATCCAACGATATAAATTTAAACATCGTTATGTAACTTTTTCCAAGATAACATAGATCAATAATTTCATCCAGAATGCCATAAAAGTCAACTTCAGTTTCTCTATGATGTGATCCTCTCAAACAAACTCCACAGTTCATTGTTTTTTTATTCCATATATGCATGTGTATGAAATCAGAAACCCTTCACCACATATGCAATATAGGATTTAACCATTTTGGATGGTGGGTTACTCAATATATACAGTCTCTTATCAATTTTATCAGTATCTTGAGGCACCTGAAAATTTGTAAAACAATTATCAATATACTAAATAGTAAACTGAATTGATATTAAACCATCAATAATTTATGTTACCTGCTTTTGAAACCATTGAGAATTTTTTTTGTCTGCATTCTTCAAGATAAGCTGCTGAAATTTGTGGAACTTGTTTCTTGATCTGATTATCATATAACCTACAAATAAAATATATTTACATACTATAACAGAAATTATAGAATAAGTGATAGAAGCACTCATAGTAATTTTTTTTTCATTTCTTCTCAGTTGAGCAGACCATATGTATGAGCTATGTGATGTTCATCATATGAAATCCATCTTCTTGAACTCCACCGAATCCAACTATCACCACCTTAAAACATTATAAGAAATATGATACTACGAATGCATATCCAATCTCATGTATATGAGACCGAATATGCATATGTAGAAGCACATTTTTCATATTCTTTTGAGTCGATGAGAGTTGAAAGGAGAAATGTCATCGTGCAAAAAGAATGCCATCAATTCACTAGAAATTTTCCCGGTTCTTGGAATTTATTAAAATTTATTAAAATTTCTTTTTAACCGTTCCTAACTAATTACTACTATTTATTGCTAATTATTACTAATTTAGCTATAGTTAGCAATACTTAGAAAAATGAAAACTACTTGAATAATGAAAGGAAATATGGTAATCATCATTGTGGAGATGATTACAAATCTTCCCTTTATTATCCAAGAAGTTTTCATTTACTAATTATAATTATATCCTATTATTACTAATAAAAAAATTATATTATCAATATTTTTGAAAAAAATATTAATATTATTAAAATAATAAAAAATATTAAAATATTGAAATTATCAATATTCGCAATAGGCTTTGCTTTATTCTCATCATGTTCAAATCTCAAAGGGTTGCTAATTGTCAGGTCATGCACAATAAAATGTTTCTGTCAGACATGTCCAATGTAAACTCTATAACTGTCCTTGCATGGTTAATCATGTCACAAGTACTGTTGCAATAGGACAACCAAAGTAATGTCATTCCCGTCTCTAAGAATCATCTTGCTCCGTTTACATAGATCACTCTTCCATAAAAATTTGAGGGGACATCAATATCTTTCACTTATATTTTCAAGGAAGAATGGTCTATGTAAAGTGTCATGTGAGATAATTCTTATAGATGAGAAGGGCATGACTTGGGTTATCCTATTGCAACACTACTAGCAAGGTGGTCAACCAAGTAAGGACAATTATAGAGTTTACATTGGACATGGCTGACACAAACATTTTATTGCGCATGACCTGACAATTTACGACCCTTTGAGATTTGAACATGTTAAGAATAGAGCAAAGCCTATTGCGAATATTGATAATTTTTATATTTTATAATTTTTTTATTATTTTAATAATATTAATATTTTTTTTCATAAATATTGATAATATAATTTTTTTAGTAATAAATAGATATAATTATTTATTACTATTTATTACTATTTATTTCAAATTATTCATAATTATTCATAATTTTTGCTAATTATTACAATTTATTCCTATTTATTGCTAATTATTACAAATTATTCCTAATTATTTCTAATTATTCCTAATTATTAGTATTAATTAGTAGTTATTACTAATTATTATAATTTATTAGTAATTATTAGTAATTATAGTTAATTATTACTAATTATTGCTAATTATTGTTAATTATTGTTAATTATAGCTGATTATTCTTAATTATTTCTATTTATTTCTAATTATTGCTAAATATTATTAATTATTACTAAATATTACTAATTATTAGTAATTTTTCCTAATTATTAGTAAATATTACTAAATATTAGTATTTATTAGTAATTATTAATAATTATCGATAATTATTATTAATTATTCCTAATTATTACTAATTATTCCTAATTATTACTAATTATTCCTATTTATTTCTAATTATTCCTAATTAATGCTAATTAATGGTAATTATTGCTAATTATTGATAATTATTGCTAATATTTACTAATTATTACTAATTATTGCTATTATTGCTAATTATTACTAATTATTGCTATTTATTTCTAACTATTGCAAATTATTTCTAATTATTCTTAATTATTCCTAATTATTTCAAATTATTAGTATTTATTGCTAATTATTAGTATTTATTAGTAGTTATTACTAATTATTAGTATTTATTACTAATTATTACAATTTATTACTAATTATTACAATTTAATACTAATTACAACAATTTATTAGTAATTATTACTATTTATTTTTAATTATTGCTAATTATTCGTAATTGTTGCTAATTATTGCTAATTATTGTTAATTATTCCATATTATTAGTAAGTATTACTAATTATAAGTATTTATTCCTAATTATTCAGAATTATTCCTAAACATTACTAATTATCACTAATTATTACTAATTATTCCTATTTATTAATATTATTTTCTATTTATTACTAATTATTGCTAATTATTACTATTTATTGTTAATTATTGCAATTTATTTCTATTTATGTCTAATAATTGCTAATAATTTCTAATTATTTCTAATTATTTCTAATTATTGCTAATTATTAGTATTTAATAGTAAATATTAGTAATTATTATTATTTATTACCAATTATTACAATTTATTACTAAATATTACAATTTATTACTAACTATTACAATTTATTACTAATTATTAATAATTATTCCTAATTATTATTAATTATTATTAATTATTAATAATTATTCTTAATTATTAATAATTATTCCAATTTTTTACTAATTATTAATATTTTGTTTACTATTTATTGCTATTTATTACTAATTATTGCTAATTATTGCTAATTATTTCTAATTACTGCTAATTATTGCTAATTATTCCAAATTATTGCTAATTATTTCTAATTATTGCTATTTATTTCTATTTATTGATAATTATTTATAATTATTGTTAATTATTTCTAATTATTGCTAATTATTCCTAATTATTGCTAACTATTCCTAATTTTTAGTATTTATTGCTAATTATTAGTATTTATTAGTTATTATTAGTAATTATTTGTATTTTTTACTAATTATTACAATTTATTACTAATTATTAAAATTTATTATTAATTATTAATAATAATTTCTATTTACTACTATTTATTAATAATTATTTCTAATTATTACTAATTATTGCAAATTATTCCATATTATGGCTAATTATTTCTAATTATTCTTAATTATTACTAATTATTCCTAATTATTACAAAACATTCCTATTTATTACTATTTATTGATATTTATTACAAATTACTATTAATTGCTACAAATTAATTATATACATTAGTAATTATCGTTAATAATTAATAATTACTACTAATTATTAAAAATTAAAACTAAAAATTTCAATTTATTAGAACAAATAAATACTAATGACAAAAAAAATTAGATTTAATTTAATTACAATTAATCAGCAATAAAAAAAATTAACAAAAAAATGAAATAAATATTAAATTGAAAAAACATCAATGCCTTTAAGACCGATTTTCTATTGATGCAGACGACTTAACAACATCTTGGTGAACAAAAAAAACTTAGAAAAGTTCTCTCTCTAAAATCCGTGTTTACAGAGAAACATGATCTAAATTTTGAGAGGAATGAGACGAAATATGGATGGGGGTAATAATAGGATAGATTATTTGCGACCGCTATCCCATCACAAATAGTATCTTTTCAGACAGGACTCGTAGCAGATATCTACGCCCGTATTAATTACTGTCGGTGGTTAAAATGTTATTTGCGACGGGACCCGTCGTAAATAGTCCCTGCCGACACACCTTTTGCGAAGGGATGACATCCCATCGCAAAAGGCAATAAACTGCCGCCGATTATTTGCGACGGGGCCTGTTGGAAAAGGTGTCTTGTCGCAAAATACTATAAACCGCCACCGGTTATTTGCGATGGGCCCCGTCACAAATACTAATCTTTTTGCAACGGTGGAATCCCACCGTCGCAAATAACATTCGCGCAGTTTGGCGCGCTATCCGCGCCAAACTATTTGTAACGAGAGACGAAATCCCGTCACAAATATTTGGTTATTTGCGATGGGTCGTTACCCCCATCGTAAATAACCTCTTGGAGGGACCTTTAGCGACATGATTTATTCCCATCGCAAAAGGCCCGTTGCAAAAATCCATTTTTCCCGTAGTGGTGAAGAGGGTAAATTTCTAAGCGAGGTTGGTTGCGACATGTTGAATGGGTGAACAAATGATATTGAAAAATTGAAATGTGAAAGAAGAAAAATGACAGGAAAATTGATTTATTAAATGAGACATGTTGAATTTCATTTTAGAAAAATCTTGGATGTTTTATCACATTTGATTTAGAATAATAATTGATTAGGATATAAGACTTTTCCTAGGAGTTCATATATTTAGGTGTGGGGGTGTGATCGTCCCACGATTAACTCTTTTATTTAACCTAATTACCAATGTGTTATACTAGTTTTGTTTTAAAATTTAAAAAATAATAACAAATTTCACTTCATGTTTGGTTAAATAATTTAATTTTTATCGTTGTTATAAAGGGCTATTGCACTTGTTTTTATGTTCTTGTTAGAGGCGGAGGTGATTTGGAAGACACAAGATGATGTTGACGAAAATGGGCCAATTTGCGGAAGAATCCAATAACATATATGGACCCAACCACATTCTCCTTCTAATCCAATTGTCCAATTGGGCGTCTATTTTGTGGTATGACCCCAAATTAGGTATTCTGAAACATTAATGAAGGATAACAAGTCCAATTTTTCAATTAAGATTATCAATCGGACCAATCTGTCCAGCTCAACGAATATGCACGAAGTCAAAAGTGGTGTGTTGTGATCTGTCCATATCTCATTCTCTACATCTTCAAATGATGGAACACATTTGTTGAAGATATTAAAGAGGTGGGGTAATATGTTTCTAGTTTTTTCCAAAGGGATGTTTGACTTTTTAGTGGTCGAAAACCACAAGCCAAATGGTTTCTCAAAATCTTTGTGCCCAACACCAATTCCCATTTTTTCTATAAAAAGGAACCATGGGTACCTCATTTGGGAGTACATCCAGGGGTAAGGTGTTGACATTTTGGAGTCCTAATGTATTCATCTCATCATCACTAGTCGTTCTGGAGGGTATGGGAAGTGCTACATTGACATCTTCTTCCTCCTCCCCTCCAATGGATTTCTATATCCCTTGTGATCACTTGAGGAGGAACGTGATGAAATCCCAAGAATCATGTTTGTATTATTTTGAATGATCATTTTAATTCAATGTTTTATTTTGTTTTTCTTCATCCTCTATTCGTATTTAATTTATTTATATAATTCTATGTTATACTCAAACTCATATGATCTTGATTGGGGGTACCCATCCATGTGATGTTTCACAAACCATTCATCCCTTTTTCTTCCCTCATTCAGTTGTAGTGTTTGTGTATTTAATATGTGTTAATTGAAATGAAATAAGAACTATAAAGGAAATATAAATTTATTTCATGATGTAAAAAATAAATTATATAAAACAAGGACAACACATCTAGTTCCTCATTTGTAGCCTTGTTGAGTTTCAGTTTTGAAGTAGAACACAAATCAACCAATCATCGGTGATGTCTGGTGATTCATTTTTTATATTTAATGGAGCATATGAGGTATCCTATAATAACCTAACTAACATTATGGTACTAGGAGTTACAAACCAGGGATTAAAAGATCTATACCTTTTCCCTTGAAGTGATGAAGAATGAGAATCACGAGACTTCCATGGGTTGATCAAATTTAATTAATCCTTTTTATTTCTAATTAGTTTTCTCTCTTTCATATTCAATTGTAATCTTGAATCATAATGCCCTATATTTTAAATAATCCCATTCCCCTTCTATTTTCATAATAAAAAACCAATTTTTAAATTAATGTTTAATGCTCTGTCGAGAGATGACCTAGGGATGATGCTATAGTGTAGAAATTCGAGTAAAAATTAAACTAATTTGATCCACTCATCAACAAAACCATTGTTCCAATTTAATTTCACATAAATATATTAAAATTGATTAATTTTATGAATTAAATTAATTAGAATAACTCATCTGGTGGTGCTATGGAATCTGGTGGGATGACATAAGATTACACGCTGTGTAAACCGAAGGTGCACATTGTGCACTAGGGTTCAATAAACCACAAATTAATTCAGAATTAATTCATGTAGTGTAAGTTGTATAAATGAATTACCTTTAATTTTACACCACTTGTTATCCTAGCCACTCGAGAACACAGTCATCTAGAATACACATCGTGTAACTACAGTACACAGTTTGTAAGATTTTAGTTAAAAATGGGTCATGTATATTCATTAATGACCTACATGACGGGTGATTGTGTTACATAGAGAACACATGATGTGTAGTCCATGAGCACATCATGTACTCGAACTTTTTATATGGAATTGTTCTCACACCACATCTGTAAGAATGTTTCTGGAATAGACAATGAAAATAGTGCATGTTGTATTGTTGGCTTGTACATACCATTTACATTAACCGAATTAGGATAATTTAAAAATTAAGTTATTATACCATGAAAATCCTAACAAAATATTCTTTTTTTGTGGTCATTAAGTCTATAGTAAACCCCATGCAATGAGTTTTAATCTTTATAAATTTTTAATTAATTTATTTATAGTGTTCTGATCTACATATCTTGTATCAGTCGTATTATTATTATTTATGTATGTATATTGATCCATAACACATGATATAAAATTCATATAATCAATATAATCATTATATTGATAGTACACATCATGAATATATTTGATAAGTCCTGTATGAAACACATCTCAACAGAAAATGGTATACAAGTATACAACATATTGGGTAGTTCAGATGTGTAATCAATGGGTTTATTTGAATGTACATTTTGGTACATAGTTAATTTTAAATAATTTTTTTTAATAATTATAAAGGAAGAGAATATGACGGAAATTTAGTTGTTAATTATTATAAAAGAATCTATTACTCAATGAATATAATTAATTGATTTCAGCGTGATTTATCTTAAATAATAATGATTTGAAATTAATGATAATTTTATTAAATTCACAATTCATTGTTGGAATGTAGATGATCATGGGCCTAGAATTGATCATTACTTGTGATTGGTTTCATTTAATTTATTATCAAATTGATTTTTGGAATCCTTTCTATATCTCGTCTTAGTATATAAAGGTCTCCATGCCCATTTTTTTATGTCGACCATTTTATCTCACATGTGTGTGAATAATTGCATATGTAATGGATGGAGCTCCCAATTTTTGAGGGGGAAGTTCATGTTTGGATCCGTGAAAAAAAAAATCCAAGAGAGATACATAGGTGGATAGTTGGAAAACTACAAATTGAACCATAAATGGATCAAGGTGTTTTTCTCCACAGTCAATGGTCAGATTATTATCCACTGGATAAAATAACCATTAGTAAAATCTTGATGAAATATATCCTTTTATTTTCAATCAAATCCTACTTACATCCTTATAGGTTATTTTTAAAATTTATTTTCAAGACACGAACTTATTTTTATACATCTATCATTGCATCATTATTAAATTTAAATATATTTCAAATTGATGTGATGTGTGCTTTTCTTAATGGATATTTTCAGGAAAACCATTATGCATAACAACCCCCTATTTTTTAAAATACAAAAATCAGATCATGTTTACATAGTGATCAATGTTCTCTATGGACATAAACACACCCCTAGAGCATGGTATGGTAAGATAATAGGATTTTTTGTTACAAAGAATCATTGTTAAGGGAGATATAGATAAAAAATTTTAATTAAAGAATCAAATTAAATAATTATGATTGTAAAAATATTTGTAGTTGACATTATTTTCAGTTCAACTCAAAAATATTTAACAGATTCCATTGTAGATCATATGAAATCTAAGTTTGAAATGAGTATAATGGGTTATTTATCATAAATTCTTGGTTTTCAAATTTCTAAAATACTAGAGGGAACTTTTATATCAACATAAGTATATAAAAGTACTAGTACATCACCCATGAAAATGCATGGGACTATTCGCATTCCTGTTAAATTATATGGTTCAACATCATTCAATTAACCCGACATATTATTGAGAAAAAATATATGAAAATAATAGTACGAATACAGTAGGTAATCAATAGAGAAAGAACAATAAAAATGTAAAATGAAATTGGGAAGTGAGGAATGAAAATAGATAAATAGATTGTTGAATTGAAAATAAATGATTAATACTGAATATGCAGTGAGTTTCCTAACAGAATTAGTAGTTGGTTTAAGTAGTGCATTACAGGATGAAAATAGATGAAGTAACCATAGTCTTCGAGACCTATATATGTTCCCTTCAAAATACACCAATCAATCTCTATATATGTATCTCCCCCGGCATTCCCCTCGTAGAATTTGTGGTTCGTGAACATTATAGATGATTTGAATACTATAAAAGGAATAGAAATGAACAGAGAGAGAAACATATCAAATAGGAAATACTGCAATAACCTCAATTTCTGGTTTTAGTTTCTCTTGAGGTGGCTTGGGTGATGTGCATTCCATTGAAAAAACATCCATAATAACGACGTTCCTGGAGAGGGATGAAGAGTTTAAATTAATATGTGATGGGAAAATGAAATCCGGTAACAAAAACCGAATTTTTTTCCAATGAATAACCAAAATACTTATTTTGTACAACGTATTTATAACTGGATAGGTCATTTATTGAAACAAACTTGTAGTTTTGATCCCAGTAGTCAATTTTACATAAATGATCAATGAAACCACTTTCATCAAAGTACAATAATCAATGCTATTTTATAGTTACCAATGAAAAATGTCCCTTCAAAACAATAAAACAAAAGCTGTGAATACAAATTCAAATTAAACTAAAACTACAGTTGGAACATCCATACCTGCAAAGATACCAACAGTCACTGAATATATCCACCTAAGAAAAATCTGACAAGGAAAAAATGAACCACTCCTATAAAATAATAACCCATCATGAATAAAGTATAAATTAGATAGTATTCAAATGTATGCCATATTATTGGTATAATTAAATAATAATCTAAAGCGTGATCAAATTAGAAAAATAATATGATAACTATATTAAATTAGAATAAAATGCGCCACTAATTCCTCCAAATGAGAATTCAGTTTTCGTTACATTCATCAATAAGCCTTTGAAATCGCTGGACAAATGGTACCTGAAAATGGAAAATCATTTATGCTCAGAACAACTACCACATGCATATAGGAATGGACTCCAAAATAGGGGAAAATAATGTTTAGGAATTCTTTAGACCTGTAAAATTTTATTTTTTGATTTAGCAGAACATCATGTTGACCCCAAATCGTCATACCATAAAAAAGTTTCCTCAGACCAGAATCCCAAATATCACCTGCATGACTAGTAAAATACATATTTACTTATAGATCATATAATATTTATCATGTAATGATTCATGATAGAAACAATGGATTTTCTATGTTGATAATTGCCTTTCCTTCAAGGATGTGATGAATTTCATCACCTGGAAGCAGTAGTTTTTTACATTAATTCCTTGTTTCAAAATAGGTGGGTGGCATTTCCTCTATTTAAAATAACAGCATCATGATTCTCCCTACTAAAAGGATGTACTATATTCATTAATATAAAAATAAAGTAAAGGAAGTTATATGTTTCTGCTCATATAACTGATATACCTATATCTGTAGCAACATCACCAACATCACCAATTTCCCTAATCAGATATATGTTGCTACTCAGATATATGTTGTTGCTTAACATAAGAAAAGGAAGATATATGTTGCTGCATATATATGTTAGTGGCCTTTATTTGTTTCAAAATATTCATTAATATATTCACAAATATCTTTTGTTAAGTTTCCTTGTATGAGCATATATATGTTTCTTATCATTCCATCCCTAGGAATCCTGTTGACAGAATAATCATCATTTAATGGCTACATGTTTATAAAGTCATCAAAATTCAAGGAAATGTAGACATCATCCCTCAAATAATATGCACCATGACATGAATATTTAATTTCATGATGTAAATCATCATATGGTCCTAGAATATGGAACCATGAGTTCGGAATACGCCAATTAGACCTGGTGGTGTGATTACTATGAAACATTACCTACATATACCTCATATGGTCGGTAAACAACAATGTTCTCTTTCTAATAAAGAAATGAGTGAGAATTAGACATGATAACATCAGTACATGAATGTATTTATTCACAATATTGCCTCTTCTAGGTTAATACCCATTGATGCTTTGATCATTTTCTAGATGAGGTATCCTCTTTCTTGTCTAGTATACTTTTTTAAGTCAATTTATCAGTTAAATTTTACAATAGAGGGAAAAACTTTTACTGATAGTTAGATAACAAAAAAACACAGTATTCCTGCTTATAATGGTTGACTTGTTCCCTTTTGCAATGGGACCTCCAGCATTAAAAAATAAACATGCCAATCATGAAATGAAAGAAATGATTTATAGGCTAAGACAATTAAATAACAAATCAAAAACCTGTGAATTGAAGACATTCAATCTTCATCTCAAATATTCAATGGCATGATGAAAATGGGTAGAAGTTCATTTATAACACATAAAATTTTATGATAAATTATTCCTATTTGTAAATTAAACCAATTCAAAATTCGATTCTTAAAAAGAACTAGATTAATAGTGGATCAATCAAGCCAAAGATCAAGCATTGACATTAATTAACAGATGTAATTTCAAAAATTATCAGAAGATATCCCTTTTGGAATCCCGGAAATATCAAAATGAAATAAGAATAAATCACTGAGGGGTAAATCCATTATTATGAAGACAATAACTCTCTGTTAAATTCCATCTATTGCAGCCCCCATGACTATGTTACAAATTGAAGTTTCAACACTGCGAAGGGAAGAATAATGATTTTTGATTGCCAACACAGATTTCTTCATTTATGTAGAACCCATTTGGAAGTTAGTGAATGAATCGTAATTTATAAAACAAAATCATATAATGATTAAAAGATATCTGAAAACCTGTATGTATTTTTTTCCATATACTCTCCAATCCTATCAATATATGGTGAAATATTTAGTAGAAAATTCCTTGAAAATCATAAAGATGTCAGTAATATTAACATGTTATGTTATATTTTAAAAATACTAACATGTACATTAGGGAATAACAATATAATGAAATTTAAATAAAATCATATAATGATTAATAACCATCAAATAGACATTTTATAGTTGTTTTCATAATAGTCTCCATTGAATATATGGTCAATTCTTTCTCACAATTTCAGCTATAATGTCTAGTAAAATAAAAAAAAGTCAATAATGTTAAATTGAAAGGGTAAATTCTGAAACTAATGAAAAGTACTATAACAATACAATGAAATTAACAATTTACAACGATGAAGTTAAAATATAATTGATTCTAAAACATCAATGC